>CM067373.1:120560883-122060883 GCA_034401795.1 Chaetoderma sp. LZ-2023a
TGCAGGAGTTCAATCATCTTGCATACACCACAAGCGAACAACACAAAGATTTGACTGATGCAAGGATTGAAAGGGATCCATCAGACCTTTCGAAGATAAGCACAAAGCTAACTTCATGTTCACCTTTCTCCTCTGACCTTGCATTGAGAAACATCATCAATGGTATAGTGGCAAAAGAAGGCACCAATGTACATGAATATGAGTCCATTGGATGAAACATCATTGACAGAATGATTGGACAGCCCGTATTTTCATTCTCTTTTAAGAGGAAAGATAAAACTAAGACCCTGCGAACTTCATCTGCTTTGAAGGTTGCCCCTGACAGAACCATTGATCCTAACCTACTGTTCCAACGATTCATTGTAGTTTCCAGGACAAGAGGTCTGTCTCTCGAGGAGGGGATGAGATACGAGCTGAGTTCATATCCGCCATCCCTTTTCGAGGACAATAACATCTTGAGAAAGGCTGACAAACCTTAACTTGTCCAAAACATCACTGACCACTGTAACAAGATGCCATCAAGTGAAGCAACATCAGACACCATCCCACAGACTGAAAGATATGTGCTTTATTGAGGCTCCTTACTACACAAGCTAAAGTGGGTAAGAGGAGATACCTATGGTAAAATAGTCAAATAAGCACTATGGGGTAGCAACTGTTGTGTTTGACGGTTATGGAGCAGGTCCACCGATCAAGGATAACACACACTAGAGACAGGGACAAACCATTATTTATCCGATTGTGAACTTCACCAGTGAAACCGAGTTTGAAGGAAAGAAGGAAGAATTCCTATCAAGGGGAACTAATAAGCAACAACTAATCAGTTTAATAAGTGACGAACTGAAGAGTGGGTTGTACTGTCATTCAGGCAGACGGGGGGGGGGGAGGGAGGGGGGGGGGGGGGCGCTGATGTGGATATTGCTAAGGCTATGGTTGCCACAGCATCTATGCATTTCACAACTCCAATTGGAGAGGACACTGACCTGTTGATTCTTCTCCATTTCACTCCAGGAGATCGGAAACCACTCTATTTTAGATTGGACAATCAGGCAAGAGATATTCCAAAAGTACACAACATCAATTGGTTAAAGCGTCTTCTTGGCAGTGAGTTGTGTACACAAATGTTATTCTTGCATGTATTCACTGGATGTGATTCAACGTCTCGTGTTCATGGTGTTGGAAAGAAATCCGCCTTGCAAAAGCTTGTGAAAGGCAACCCAGTCCTCCAGTTCTGTGCAAATGCGTTCATTTTATGTGGCACGAAGCGCACTGACATAGAAAACTTCGGCAGCCAAGAGATGGCTGTTATTTCTGGTGGGAAGTGCACCTGCTCTCTGGCAGCCTTGCATTATGACATATTTACTAAGAAAGTCGCCTGCGCTAAATCATTCATTACACCCGAACATCTCCCCCCCCCCAACTGAATCTTCCACCAAATACCATTGTCTCAGGGTGTACTATCAGACCATGACTTGGAGGGGATGGAGAGTGGCATTGATCCTTTGGACTGGGGTTGGAGACGTGCAGACAATCAACTTGTACCAATAATGTCTGATTTGAATGCTACACAAGACACTCTACTGGAAATCGCACATTGCAATTGCACAACCGGTTGCAGTTGCAGAAGAAGCGGGCTTCCATGTGCTTCTGCATGTGGATCATGCCAACTTACGTCTTGTGCCAAAAAGGCTACCCATGTTTCTCAGGAATTAGAGGACGGTTGTGAGGAGTAAAATTGAGATTGTGAGTTTAGCCTTTCAGACCTGGGTTCAGCTATTAATATCAGCCAATTATAATGTTCATAAAGAAACTATAGCTGGTCAATTAATTAGATACATCTGAAGTGCATTCCACTGATACATCTCTAACGTTGTGCCCATGGTCTACGTCAATAATATATTTATTATTAGTATTGCCACTTCACCCTTTATTGCTGGCCGCCATCTTGGATTTGTGGTTTTGTTAGTTTTTATTGGTCGGGTTGGAATTTTATTGGCACCAGTGAATAGCTTACACCTGAAAACCAGGGGGGGGGGGAGAAACAAGAGTTACTGTTCTATCACAAAAATTAACGAAGTTATAACTATTTTAGTGATTTTAAGGGCTGACGGCGGCCATCTTGGAACTGACCTAGTTTTAACCCACTTTGGGCGGGGGGGGGGTCAGATTTTGGTAGACTTTTTTTTGTCATTCCCCACATCCAGTAGGGCCAAAAACCGTTGACAGACCTTTTGTTAGAATTTTTTGGGAGTCGAATGGTATATTGACCCGCACAAACGCAGTACACACACATCGGCTGAAATATATATAGGTCTGTATCTTTGTAACAGTATTGTCAGTTTAATGGTGATAATTGAACCTGCGATAGTGTAACATATAATATAGCCAATTGACTATCTCAGATGCATTATTCACGGGTTCACAGGGCAGAGGGAATAAGTCTACAGATAACCGTCAGTAAGTTTACATATATTATAGACTGTAATTTCGTAGTTACCAGTGTGTTATCAGTCCAATTGATCTGTTTGCTATTATTGCACAACAAATAAGTATCATTATTTGTAATCTAATTATCGGTTCCCTGTTGGCTCAGTTGATAACAGCACTGAATTCTAATAAAAAAAAACATGGTTAAAATCTCTCAAAAGGCTAGATGGTACCAAGGTCGAAACGGTACAATGACAAAAATATGAGCAAGGAGAACCACCTAAAAAACCCTGCAGAGAGAGAGAGAGAGAGAGAGAAGAGAGAGAGAGAGAGGCCGGCCAGAGAGGGCCAACGAGAATGTGGGTGTTCTCCTGAAGAGGTGGGGCGCGGGAGTTTCATAATTTTTTTAGTTATTTTTTTGTTTCATGACAGTCCACAATCTCCCTATGGGTATAGACCAGCTGGCCTTCAGCATTCTGAAGACCCCGAGAAGCATGACATCACGTCAAGACCTTCGGATCCTATTATGTGTAGTAGTAGTAGTAATGTCAGAATTAAAATGATACTACCTCCCTCAACTGGCAGCCGTTCGACGATCCGTGGTGGCCCCCACCGCCCTCTCAATCCCTGGGGGCCTCAATCTAGAGGCATACACCAACCTCCTGTCTCAACAACCCTGGGGGCCTCCATCTAGAGGCATACACCAACCACATCAACAACCTATGCCCCAGGGATTGAGAGAGCGGTGGGGCCACGGATCACCGAATGGCGGCCAGTTGAGGGAGGTGATATCATTTTAATTCCGACACTACTACTCATAGGAATCGGTGACGGAGTGTCTGCGAAGGATTTTTGAATCCACCACGCCCTCACGGGAATGACGCTCTTGATGGATATGCGCCTCTCTATCCCTGCCTTAACGATATGTCAGTGATCAAACTTGCTTATGTGAAATGTAGCCATTGCCCAGGTGATGTTTTATGTGGTTGCAGAGCAAGGTAGCCAGATTTTTTTATATCAAATTCGGATGTGTTGCAATGTACCATGTACGCATGCTGCCGGTGGAGGTAGATGCTCTTTCAAAGCGACCTATGGGAAGCTAGTTGTCTGTGCCCATTGGGCAGCTGTATCTAACGATAGGTAGGAATCCCTGCCACTTGCGGCCAAAGCTAGTTTTCGTTTCTAACGACTAACAGGTAGGTTAGACTGTAGCAGAAGGCCCACATAAACAAAGCGGCATCTACCAATACAGCATCTTGGAACTACATAAGGCGGTGACGTGGGAATTCTTCGGAAATCGCTTGTTCCGCCTTCACGTAAACCAGTACACATCACGTTAATTATGGCTTCACTAGGATTGTCAGCACTTAGCATTTTGTGTTGAACAAAAGAGTGGCCCTTTTTGTCAACTCTTTTCCTCTGCTTCAGCATCAAAGGCATTTTCCTGTGACAGAGGTCCGCGCGAGGCACTTGCCTCTCGCAACAGCGAGAATTCCTGTGACGGAGGCCCATGCGAGGCATGTTCCTCTCGCACCATCATGAAACATTCAGTGATGAAGGCCCGCACTAGGCACTTTCCTCCGCGACAACATTGTTCTCTCTGTGTATGTTAGGGGTATATTGACTTATATTAAGTTACTCAGTGATCTCTTATGCGGATACTTCTCTTGCAGGGATACCTCTGTGGATTCAAGGATCTGTGTGGTACCTCTGGTGACATCATGTAGAAAGGACACCAGCTGGCTCTATATTGTGTATTATTGTGCTCAACTTACTGTGAAACGATTCACCTTGTTTGTATAGTACTTATTTATATTTCTAGTATATTATTCTAATTGTTCCATTCTTTAAATTAGTATGGATAGACACACCAGTGACACAAGTAGTTGGGACGATACCATGCGGTTCAATCTCTGCGGCAATGGTCGCATGGCCCCATTGGAACATCAGTGTTCCACCAGCTCTAGAAGCCGGTCTTTGTACACCGCGGAGAGATGTCATACGGGATCCGCAACCCCGAGATCCACAGCTAACCAACCATCCCTGTCATCGTGCACTTGCGGTGCGGTGGGTGGATATTTATTGGTGGACCAGCATGTACCCTCGCGAAAACGAAATCAGGCATTTGAAGGCCTCGTTTGAATAGTCTGAGACTGGGCTAAATGTACCTCTAGCACCCACACACCAATAGTATGTATGATTACTGTATTCTGCGGCTACGGTAGTAGAAACATCCTACAGCTACAATCAGACCTTCTTCGCTTTTGACCACTGTGTCTTGTCCTCAGCCAAAATCCTTAGCTTCCTCAGGTTCATTCTTGACTTGAGTGTAATGAGTCTCGCTTTCTTGATGTCACCTCGCAGCACGCTTAGCAGATTTATGCAATGACGTCCTCTCCTGGCTTTGTATTTGCTGGCTCCCAGTAGAACAAATTCCAAGGCTCTGTGCTGGTGTGTCCCTTGACATCCTTACCACAAGGCCAAATTCGGACCATCTTTGCTGGGCGACTTTTGCGGGCAGCGACGATGTATTATAGATCTTGTATAGGCCATCATTGGAAATTATGCTATCTGGCCATCGGTGTCCAGTGATAGTGCATAGGTGTCTGCAGTGGCAGGCATAAAATGTGTCTAGAGCTGCCTTTGTAGCTGGCCACCTGTTACAGTTATACAGCATCAAGAATACCCAAGTTGCGTTGTATAAAGGGCATCTTTGATCTACGAATCCATAGCTTCCAGAAGGACTGGAAAGCTATGTCCCCCATGACGCAGCACCATGGTTCGGCGCCACGAAGTGGATCGTCATTTTCTTTAGTTTCATGATTTGTAGATATGTGTATGTGAGATGGCTAAGTATAGGGTGCGAAATCACAATTTAAATCATTCATTCCATACACGCTAGCTGTTGAATACTTTGTTGGTGATTTGACTTGACGGGGTTGCTGCCTCGGGCAACCATACCTTTCAATAATATTAGTTTTCAAAAAGTCCCCAGAATTTCAAACCCTTGAAGAATTTATTATATTTGGTCCCGGCAGTTGAAAGGGTTAATAATGTTGGCTATTTTTAATGTGTACAAAGTCATGATGTAGTCGTAGCAGCAGCAGCAGCAGCAGCAGCAGCAGCAGCAGCAGCAGCAGCAGCAGCAGCAGCAGCCGCCGCCAACTATTAACTTATTTTTGTCGGCTGTCCATCATCTGTCTATGCATCCATCAAGCGAGTTCTCAAGATCAACTCGGCAGGAAGGATCCATAGGGTCGGATCAAGGGTTGGTTTCAGGAAGCTGCTTGTTTGATTTTGTTGGGTGGCCATCTTGGATTTTGCACTATTTAAAAAATTATATTTAAAGATCTGTGAAACTGCTTGGCTCTCATGAAACTCAACAAAATTCACCTAAGACAAAAGCTGAACAAACTTTGTTCACGTGTTTTGGTTGGTTTGACTTGCGGCCATCTTGGATAATCTAGTTTTCAGAAAAAGCAACTTCCCTCTGAAACTGCTGGATGGATTGGGCCACAAGGTCCAATCAAATTCTTTTCAAGGCAAACTGCGCATGTTCACCTTTGAGACACATGCGCGAATGTACGTACACAGTTTACTGACACAATTAGCCCCCCCCCCCCCACGCCACCAACACCACCACCACGCCCCCCACCCTCCCGCTCTCTCACTCACACCCACCCACACTCAACCCATGTCCACCAGCTCTCTCACTCACATCCAGACCGCCCCACACGCCACCCATGTCCGTCCGCTCGCTCCTCGCTCACACACGTGTACTAGCTCTCTTTCTCTCTCTCTCTCTCTCTCTCTCTCTCTCTCTCTCTCTCTCACGCGCGTATACACGCACACAGATACGTACACCACACGCACGAACGCACACGCGCAGGCATACGCGCGCACTCGTGGATGCACGCACGCACGCATACGCGCACACTCGTAGGCGTGCATGCATGCACACCCAGAGAGATGACTAATCGTTGGTTAGTGACAGCTTCCAATTGACTTGAAGCGGGACATCAGAGGATAATATTGCCCACTATAAGACCAAAGAATGCATAAGTTCTACGCTCAACATTGCTGTAACATTTATACATCATAAGAATCATAGGAAACTCATAATGCGGGACATCGACACATTGGTGTGTTGGTTGGTATCCCCGAACACCCTTCGATAATAGGAGGAAACCCCATTTCAGATCTCCCTGCAGACAATGCCATTCAGTGTCACAGTGTGCCCTTTCTGCGGAGGCTGACCCCCCCCCCCCCCCCCCCCCCCCCCCACCGCCCCTAAAATCTGCTTCCGGCGCCCCTACCAGTTGGCGGGGCGTTCCCCCCCCCCTCAATAATAATAATGATAAGAATGGTAAGCCGAGGTCTCTATCAGATATTTGATTCAGTCAACGTTAAAAATGATGCGCCAAGTCATGGTTTTGACAAACTTAATTAGGTGTGGTGATGGGGTGGGTGGGTTGAGGTGGGTTAGGTGGAGTGGGGTGGGGTGTGTACGTCCACACCCCTGGAATCAGCAAGAAATCGACTGATCGTGCGTTGGTGTCCATGAGTGCGTGCGTGATTGCGTGCGTGCGTGCGTGCTTGCGCGCGCGCGTGCGCGCGTGCGTGCGTGCGCGCGCGTGCGCATACTAATATAATAGTTTTTTATTTGCAGATATTTTTTGTGTCTTTTTGATAAAATAGTTAAATCTATTTCCCCATATATAGGCTCTATTAAAAAAGGTTATACTATTATATCTTTTTGTTTGAGCTGACAATTTTTGATAAGCGATTTTCTGTTCAGTTCTACCATTAGCATACACAATGGTTTGTAGTTTTTATACGTAATGCTCTGTTATTTACACCAGAATAAAATTCTATTAACATAATGTCTAAATTTAAATAAAATTACGCTTAAAATAGCCAATTCCACACAAGGACATTTTTTGCTAGATAAGTATTGAAAATCTTGTACAAGTGACTATTGTGTCAAGGGGGTAAATTTACCAACCCGATCGATGGAATAGCCGGGAAAATGGCGACCTCCAGTGTCAATATCGCCGGCTAGAATCTGCAAGTGATTTGTTGTTGCTACAAACGACCTGTATGTGCATATCATTTGCAAACATAACCAAAGCCAAACAATTATAGTTTGGCGTACATTAGCATCGAATATCGGCTAAAGTACAACTCATACACGTGTGAGTATGTTTATTTTCTACACAGATTTTGTGATGCACCGCGTCATGCTCTGTATTTCTTATTTTCTCGCTTGTTTTAAGCTACATTTCATATTAATAAACATACGATTACACACTAATATGGTGCTAGTACATATTTATTTTAATCCATCTTTTGGAGATAATTTCATCAAACAGTCCTTTTATAATTACTTTTACTATATTCGAAAACCGGTTCTGTTACAAAATTTGAATTATTTATTTCGATCATAGACATCATAATAGCTAGACCGCTCATGGTGACTTCAAATGTGTAAGCCTTGTAGTTGTGACAGACCTGCCAGCCCCTATGGATTATCCGTATTTTGGTACAGAAATAGCATCCAAATTATGCATGTGAGTGAAAATACAGGAACAAATCGAACAATAACGGTAGGTCCAGAAAACCAACAACCGCGATCTTCAATTGTACATGTGTAATTCATAGTTTCTCACATCCGGCCATCTTGAGATCGGCCGCCATTAAAGTTGGGCAACCTTAGTACATACTAAAGAGGACTGCCCAAAGCAATGCATTGTTTACATTTTCCATGAAGCTCAAACCATTAAATCATGTATCTGAGTATCAGTAATAAACCTGCCCAGTATCAGAAAACATCAAATCATGAGTGAATTTTTTAAGATAGTAAAGAAAATGTAATTAAAGTGTTACGGCCCATTGCTCGTAATATTAAATTAGCCCCTCCATAAATGGCGTCGCTCCCAGGGTATTATGGGAAATTTGATTGTGATAATGTCATCGTGATTCTATGAATTAATTTGCATTTATCAGTGAATCTGTCAAAGAAGTCGGCTGTATTCTGGAGTTGCATTTGGCATTTATATGGAATAATAACCAAGATTAAAGTGGATTTTATATGGAATAACGAGTCGTGTATAACAAACTAACCGAGGTTCAAGTGCAATATCAAGCTAGGCTTACACGATTATCCAATATTATCGAAAATCACAATTTTTTTTCCAGCCACAATTTTTTACGATATGATTTTGAAAAAAAATCAAAATATCGTGAAAATTTTACGTTTGTGCCCTATTCTGCTTATTTGTCATGTGTTTGTAGCATATCGTATTACGGCAAGCTGTTCAATTTATTTCTAAACCAACATCTTTGCGAGCGGTGTGGGCTTAGATTAGGAATAGGTCAAGAAAAAGTTGAAGTTCATTCTTTAAAATTGTTTTAAAAGATGGACAATAATACAAAAATTGAATGCAATTTACCAGTACAATTTCTTGCCGCCGTACTGTATACCTCAAAACCATGATCGCGTGAGTGAAATTGTTACCTGGGACGGTATAAATATTGTATATTTCTTAATAAGCCTGGTTTATAAAATCAAAATTAATCCTAAATTTGACAATAAATGGCGTCATGAAAATATATAAATCATGTGATACTGCATGCTCTCTTCTTTTTGGCGGTGAGAGCTGGTGCGTTCACAAATGTGATAACTAAATGAGATGGTATACATGCTTTAGCCTGCAAGGTGAACTGTCCGAGATGTTTCTGAAGGCTAACTATTATTAGTAAACGGGTACTCGGTAAATGTGGATCAGATCTAAACATTAGATATCTATGGATCTAAAGTGCATTCCTAATATCACAGGATTTGTACATTTTCACAAAGACGACATAAGTCAAATTTTTGGATTAATTTTGATGTAATAAAAGATGATTATATAACAGAATACGCAATATTTAGGTTGTGCAATGTAATAATTTCACTCCCGCAATGAGGGACGGGAAATTGTGTCTTATTTTCATGTTATTAACGATTGTTCTTTAAGCATCTTGGCGACTGCATTTACGTTTTTTGTTGAAATTTACCGATTATAAGTCATATTCAGTTAGAACTGATATGAAAACTCATAGCGGAGCCGATATGTCTACATGAGCCAAACCATGCAGTTACCATAAAATAGGCTATATGATATGTCGAAATACCACGATTTTCTCACCACAATGTTTCGCGATACATCCTAGGACAATATCGTGCAAGCCTATGTTAAGCATTCAACACAAATATTAAACTTGAAGAAACACTAGTATTTGGATCTAGATGCCTGTAGGATTGATCAGCCCAATAGGATATGGGACAGCTGTAAAACAGATAAAACTTCAGTGCACAAGACTACAATCCATGCTAAACTTTTGGTGCAGAGGTAGGACCTGCTTTGAGGATCAACAAGAAACCGAAAAGCCTCAACTACATGCTCTCTCTGTAGCATGGAAAACAAGAGCACATGCATGACCCGATGATGGGAAGAGGGTGTCATGAACCCTAATCAAATTAAACCTTTTTGTTCGCGTCATATATAATAGTACGATTACTTGAGACTCCATTATTGCGAATAAATGTGAATCTTGAACTGCTATAATGACTGTGCAGAACAGAAGTTCGACTGAAGAGTACAGATGATTCTACAACTTGGGATTCTACTCCACAAGCGTCCAAGACACAGGATTTAACAAGACAAGATAAGAAACAACTGTCGAAAAGGATTTAGGTCTAAGATGTAGGCAACTAAAATTTAGCACCCACTGTCAAATTCAGGCATCCAAAGCAAATAAAATCTTAGGACTGAAGAAAATCACTAACCCACTTAGACTGCCCAACACTAGTAAGGCTCTAGACTTCACTGGTTAGACCTATACTTGAATTTGGGAATGGTCCATGGACACCTATTTTTAAAAAGGATTGTGTTATTCTTGAAAACGTGCAGCGAAGAGCTACCAAACTTATACCCTTTATAAGAAATTACGCTTATGCAGAAAGGTTAAATTCTCCATTGATCAATGCTAGCTAGGGACTGGTTTTCCATTTCAGAATTTGCCATGTTCCTTTTCACCAAATTGCAGATTCCGTTTCATTATTGTTTTAAAAAAAACGGGTATATTGTAATCACCTCAATCTGTCTGTCCATCACGCTATCTCCTCCCAAAACATTTGGGGAATTAAATCAAATTTGGTCTGTGGGTTACCCATATGATTCCGCTTTGCAGGACAATATTTAAATTTGCCCCCAGGTGGGCGTGGCAGGGGTCAAAAGGTCAAATCAATTGTAACGCACCACCTCTGAAATCATTAGACAAACTGAACCAAATATGATAGCTGAGTTACCCATATGATTGCGGAGTGCAAGAGGCCATTTAGATTTGGCTCAGCCCCCATGCAGTGGGGAAAGGGTCAAAAGGTCAAATTTTAACCTGCGGAAATTTATTGTAATGCATCTCCTCCGAAACCTTGGACAGAATTCAACCAAATTTGGTCTGTGGGTTACTCATATTAATGTGGAGTACATGAGCACATTTACATTTGTCCCCACCCCCAGGATTGGGTGGGGGTGGGGGTCAAAAGGTAAAAAAATTGATTATAATGCAACTCATCTGACACTGTTGGACGGAATTCAACAAAATTTATTATGCCAGTTACCCATATCAATGTGGAGTGGATGAGCAAATTTACATATGGCCCCTCCCCCAGGGGATGGTGTCAAAGGGTCATGAAATTGATTGTAATGCAACTCCTCTGAAATCGTTAGATAGAACTCGACCAAATTTGATATCTGAGTTACCCATATGATTGCGGAGCGCAAGATGCCATTTAGATATGGCTCCGCCCCCGGATGGTGGGAGAGGGGTCAAAAGGTCCAATTTTAACCTGCGTAAATAAATTTAATGCATCTCCGAAACAATTGGACGGAATTCAACCAAATTTGGAATGTGAGTTACCCATATCAATGTGGAGTGGATGAGCCCATTTACATTTGACCCTGCCCCCAGGGGTGGGTGATGGGGTGAAAAGGGCATGAAATTGATTGTGATGCAACTCCTCTGACACTATTGCACGAAATTCAACCAAATTTGGTAGGTGAGTTACCCATATGATTGCCGAGTGCAAAAGGCTGTTTACATTTGGCTACGCCCCTGGTGTAGGTTGTGGGGTGTGTCAAAAGTTCAAAGTCGTGAATATGCAGATTTGCGATGACGCGTCATCGTCCGATCAATGTAGTTTACGTTTTGTAAATTATATCATCTAAGCTTCATGTATATTTAATGCAGTCAATAAAACTGCCAAATTTGTCTTGTGCATTGTGTTATTAGTATGTTCAGAAAGTATGAAGTCAAAGTGGAGAATATATCGGTATCTAATAATTTGCAATTTTTTGATCTGAATGTTTCACTTTCTTGAGGCAAATTAGGCTTGCGCGATTACGTGATTAAATCGCAATTATGTTTTAAACCGTGAATTTATATGATTCAAAATTAAATAATCGAATAATCGTGAATATTTTCTATTGCATAAAATATTTCAAAACCTAACTTTCAATTACTTTTTACTGTGATCGGTCATGAAAGATGACATTTTGCTTAGTGAATGTATATCCATTTGCAGGGCAAGAGAATACTACTTTTGAAAATGTATTACTAGAATGTCTGGCTCGAGAATCGAGCCAGGCATTCCAGAGATACATTTTCAAAAATAGTCTTCTCTTGACCTGCAAATGAACTTTTCTAACCACCATTGCAATCTTCGTCATTGATATTCTTTTGTTGTTATGGCTTGGTAATTTGTGTCCAAGCTGATTAATCGAGTAATCGTGATTGTTTTTTAATAATTGATCGCGATCACTCAACGCAATAATCGCACGAGCCTATGGCAAAATACCTTTATCCATTAATTTCCGTTTAAATATCATGTTTCCATTTCAATTTACCAAGATTTTGCAGAAAAATACCATTTTCTGTTGATTTCCATTTCAAAATCTTTTTTCCATTACAAATTATCAATTCCGTGAATTCCGTTTGTCTTCCGTTATTGCAGAAAACCACTGCCCCTACAATACTTACCATTACATTACTTATTGATAACAAACAACTTGTTGTTTGTACTCTAAGGCTACTAGACTTTAACAGACTGAGACTCTACCAATTCCTGGAACCGGGTACTCACCCCCAACAACCGGGTACCCATTACCACTAATCCTCACTCTTGTTTACATGGCTAAGATTGGTCAATTTTTTGGGTGCAAATCTGAGATTTTATGAAAAATCTACCGGAAATGGTAAAAATGCTACTCCTCCTTAGCTGCTTGACATATTTCAACCAAATTTGACTAGATGGATTCTATGGTGGTAGGCTCTAGAACTTCTTTTCAGAATTTTGATTTGTAAATTTTTGGTGTGAAAATCTGAGATTTTATGAAAAATCTACCGGAAATGGTCAAAATACTATTCCTGCTTAGCTGCTTGACATATTTCAACCAAATTTAACTAGATGCATTCTATGGTGGTAGGCTCTAGAACTTCTTTTCAGAATTTTGATTGATCAGTTTTTTGGGTGAAAATCTGAGATTTTATGAAAAATCTACCGGAAATGGTAAAAATGCTACTCCTCCTTAGCTGCTTGACATATTTCAACCAAATTTGTCTAGATCTGTTCTATGGTGGTCGGGTTTAGATCTTCTTTTCAGAATTGTGATTGATCAAGTTTTTGGGTGAAAATCTGAGATTTTATGACATATTTCAACCAAGTTTGACTGGATGCATTCTATGGTGGTGTGCGCTAGAATTTTTACTGATCAATTTTTTGGGTGAAAATCGTAGATTTTATGAAAAATTTACCAGAAATTGTCAAAACGTTGCTTCTCCTTAATTACATGACATATTTCAAACAAATTTGGCTAGTGTGACTATCAAGGTAGATTAGAATTTTTATTCAGAATTTTGCTTGGTAAATTTTTTTATAATACTGGAAGACGAATAGACAATGCAGTCAGCTTTTGTCTGCCATTTGAAATACCCACCACACCCTATGCATAACACTAACAGTGAATACCTTCATACTCAGGAGCTGGTTGAACACTTAACTTGTGGAGATTCTTGTCTTTCATATTTTCAACACACCGGTCTCCCACCACAAGATAGATACCAGAATCAGATTTGTGCTCAGAACTGTCAACATTGCTACTGCACGTGCAACTTGAATCAGTCAATGTATATTAGCAGCGTGCACACAATGACTGAGCTTGCTGTTAATACTTGTACCGTATAGGCTTCCAATGCCGGCGCTATGTTAAAAACATCCACGTGCTTATGCATGTACATATAAGCAGAGAACACAATCTGAGCGTGATTTTTTGATTTGAAACATCGCGATCGATTTTATGAAAAAAATCGCGATTTTCGATTAAGTCGTAGGTCCAAATTCCCAAAAGTATAAACCGGGTTAACGTGACTCGTTTCTAAAAAGTTTAAATAAATCATACAAAAATAGCACGAAATTAGAACACATGATGATGTTCATGCAACGAATTCTTACCATCCTACGTCTGTGCTTAATGTATATCTTATATCCATCATCGCAGACGTGAAATTATTAATTGGGACCGCCTAAATATTGCGTATAGTTTAATAAACATTATTTAATTCATCAAAATTTGAGATAAAATGTCGCCGAGAAAATAATATAAATTACGTGATGCTTATAGCCTCCCTTTCTAGGACGAGTTTAGGTAATTACCGGAGTAACGCAAAGACGCTAATATTAGTAGCGCGGGAGATACTGCGCAATTCACATACATAGGACGGTAGCTTTGAGTAGGTACTAGTGTAACGGCATAAACTCGTCCTATAGTGCGGTTTATAGTTGCTTTCAGAATGTACGATTTACATTTAAGAGTAATCAACAGAATGCACAGTTCAAAATCAAACAATCTGGAATGCTGTTGCTTTATTTTCTTTAATTTGACATGACAACCGAATCAAAAAAGAAAAATTATTAGACCGTCTGAAATTGCTAACTGTAGAATTAAACAGAATTATGTTAACTGATTTCCTAACACTCTGAAACTGTATATACTTGAAGTTTCACAACAGACTCAGGGTCTGCAGCGAAAGAAAGAAAATTATATGGCGATTCGCCGGAGTAACTAGCTGGTTTTCTCAATGACAAAGGTGTTACCTATTGTTAGCTTGTTTATTGTAGCGCTTTGTGTTGTGATTCGTAATTATTCGACACATGCATGGCACGGCGGGATATACACACAATGAACACAGGCGTGAATCGATTATAAGTGTACTCATTTACTGATATAATGCGACGGAAAAGTACACACTTCAGATTTTGTAAAAACTTGAAATTTTTGACGATTTTCCAATCTTTCCTCAATTACATTGTAAAAATCGCAATTTTAAAAATAAATCGAACTTCACGATTAGATCGAAGAATCGCGCAAGCCTACTGTACACTTCATTATGAGTAAGTACTGCCTTTAAAAAGACTCATTACCTAATGGTCTACACTATCAAACATTCCCTATTGAGGCTAATGTCCCCACTTCTATAGAGAGGCGTCATGTATATATAAAGATGACTTAGTTAGTCCCAAAACCATGAACGCTATACATTTGAGTCACAATATAACGGTTATCTGTCCATAAACTATAAAGGCCACCTTTGTCTGGTCCTTTCGGTGGCCTTTACATACAGGTTTCACTATATTTTAAAATGATAATATTAGTTATATGTCCCTGTTTATTATTCCATTAAAGAAATAAAGTAACTTATTGCTAATTAGTTATTAGGAGTGGAGTGAGTGAGGGGTGACAGTGAGTGATGCAGTGTTGTATGGGACATTGTACAGGATAGTGTTGTAGGGGACAAAGTTCAGCCTATTGTTTTTAACTTGAGACTTTTGCTCAAAATAATCATTTAGGTATGAAGATATGCTTACAAAGAAAGAGAAAACTTAATTTGGTGACAATACAGGCAAGATTCTTGGTAGCTTTACAAATAAATAGAGCTTTTAAGTGTTGTACGGGACATAATTAATCATAACATATTAATTGTTTATATGCAGAAATGTTGGCAGCAGCAAAATTTTTGTTTTAGTTATTCGTAATGTTACTTGGTATGCTAAATAGTAATACTGATTCATAAAATGGCCCATAACTTAGATAACCAGTGAAAAATTTCATTTTTAGTTTGCCTTACCGCAAGTCAGATTTTGAGTCTTGTTTCTTAGTATAATTAATTAAATACCAAAATTATACCTTCTTAAGTAGCAGAATACTAAAATGTGTTCTAATTAACACTATATAAACTCTTTGCTACCAGTTAATCACCAGTTAGGTGAGCACTATGGCCCTTGGGCCATTTATTAATAATATGAAGGCTTTGAATAAAATTGCTACCTACTACATAAAGAAAGGTACTTTCAGTGATTGGGGGGGGGGGGCTTGGGGGTGGTGGGGGGGGGGGGCCAAGTTTTCTAGTTAAACCATTCAGGACATGAAAGTTGCTTAATATTTGGAAACTATTTTACTAAAAGTTATTGCAGCCTGTAGTGAAAATGGTTTCCAAAAAATCCAACAATAGTTTGTCATGATAGGTGCACATGGGTAAGCTCTGTCTTATCTTCATTCATGATGAGATTCTCATTCTTGAGGTGTTAGCCTGCAGCCCCCAGAAGAGGCTTCCTTTCATCATCTATAAAGTCTAAGCTATATGCATACTCCATCTCTCGTTGAAGACTCACTAGATACTGGGGGTGGGGTTTGAGTGTGGTGGAGTGTGTGGTGGTGTTATGAAGTGCTTCAGTACAGATGACAGAGCTGCTGTGAGGTAGCATGTGAACAGAATCAGAGAGATAACATCTGCTTGTGGGGAGCCAATATTGGTATCGATCTCTGCAGAATGCACGTTTTCTACTCATTCTTTCAGCTTGGTGTAGTACATCCAGAATCTTTTTTTTTTTATAGTGTTGTAAGTTCATCGGTGCCCATCTTGTGATGGTCCCAGTGTTTGGACATGACCTCTGGCACAAGCATACGCTCCGCCCACACAATGTCTGTACACCTGTGTCGTCATTTAAAGCCGCATTGGCAGGCTTCAGGGAAACAGTCAATCTTTTTTTCGATACAGAAAAAATAATAGTGAATAATTGCATGATATATTTATAGGTTAGAGCTAGCATTTATTAGTCCCCTACTGGTAAACCGGGGGGACTATAGGTTGGCATTCTGTCTGTCCATCCGTCTGTCGCAGTTGGTTTTCCGCAGTTTTTTCCCGCAGTCCTTCAAGATATTCAAGTGAGAATTTGTATATTGCTTTGTTATGAGAAGTTACAAACCAAGTTCAAGTTTCAGGCGTATACGTCAATTTTTGATGGAGTTATGTCCCCTTTCGACTTAAGAAATACGAAAAATATCAGCTTTCCGCACTTTTTTCCTGCACTCATTCAAGATATTTAAGCGAAAATCGGTCCATCGCTTTAGTGTAAGGAGTTACAGAGCAAGTTCGAGTTTCAGATATCTTCGTCAATTTTTCATGGAGTTATATGCCCCCTGTCGTCTTAGGAAATATGAAAAATATCAGCGTTCCGCACTTTTTTCCGCACTCCTTCAAGATATTTAAGGAAAAATTGGTTCCATCGCTTTGGTATAAGGGGTTACAGAGCAAGTTCGAGTTTCATACATTTTCGTCAATCTTTCATGGAGTTATGCCCCCTTTTCACTTATGAAATACAAAATATATTAGTTTTACCGCAGTCTCAAGATATTATGTTTGTTATGAGAAGTTACAGATCAAGTTGGAGTTTCAGGCATATGCGTAAATTTTTGATGGCGTTATGCCCCCTTTCGACTTAAGAAATACGAAAAATATCAGCTTTCCACACTTTTTTCGCACTCCTTCAAGTTATTTAGGCGAAAATCGGGGCATCGCTTTAGTATAAGGAGTTACAGAGCAAGTTCCAGTTTCACACATTTTCGTCAATTTTTCATGGAGTTATGTTTCAAATTATGAAATATGAAAAATATTAGTTTTCCGCACTGTTTTTCGCAGTCTTTCAAGATATTATACTGAGAATTGCTACATTGCTTTGTTATGAGAAGTTACTGACCAAGTTCGAATTTCAGGAGTATGCGTAAATCTTTTATGAAGTTATGCCCCCCCCCCCCCTTCAATCTATGAAATACGAAAAATATTAGTTTTCCGCCCTTTTTCTCGCAGTCTTTCAAGATATTCAACTGTGAATCGGTACATTACTTTATTATGAGAAATTACAGACAAAGTTCGGGTTTTAGGCCTTTGCGTCATTTTTTGATGGCGTTATGTCCCCTTTCGACTTATGAAATACAAACATATCAGCTTTCAAGACTTTCCTTCTCCTTCACCATATATAACTGAGACTTAATTTGTTTATTGCTATGTTATGAGAAGTTACAGATCATGTTCGAGTTTCAGCTGCTTCTGTCAATTTTTAATGGAGTCTTTGACTATCACCAGATAGGGGACATGTATTGCAAAGCAATACTTACAGAATGCTTGTTATATAATTTACCATTTCTGGTTAGGATTAAGCTAGGATTCCATTAATGCGTATGCATATCCGAATGAGTGATTCCATTTGTGCGTATGCGTATCCGAAAGTAGTGATTTTATTCAATCAATTGGACTACTACTACTACTACTACCGCCGCTGCCACTGTTGTTACTACTACTACTACTACTACTACTACTACTACTACTACTACCACAACCGTTGCCGCCGCCACTGCTGCTGTTGTTACTACTACTACTACTACTACTACTACTACTACTACCACAACCGTTGCCGCCGCCACTGCTGCTGTTGTTACTACTACTACTACTACTAGCATGAATATGTTCTAAAATAGTCTATCAGCCTTTCAGTGAGTTTCACATTCCGGCGCGCTTACTATGAATTTAACTTGTATATTGGAACACATGTACAGAATAATAGTGCCGATTTGGGGAAAGCATGAATGACGTAATGAAAACCCACATCCGAATGCTGTCCGTATCTGACTAAAATCGCTACATGTAGCGATCGGATTCGGATACGGACAGGGTTCACATACGCATACAGACATATGGAATCATACTATCTATTTGTAATGGGAGCGAAAAAAAAATTGGATACGCATACGCGTTAATGGAATCCTAGCTTTACCCAGCTATTGGAGTATTTCCCAGTATTCGCTTTTTTTAAAGTATTTCCAGGGGGTGGTATTGCCTGGTATTTCCCGCACCCGGAAACTGCTGCCAACCGTGGTAACTATCCTATGGCAATAGTCTTCAACATATCAAACAAGAATTTTGATTGATCAATTTGTCTGGTGGCCATCTTGGATTTTCCTAAAGTTATCCATTATTCGCTCACAGGTCCTGAAGGGCCAAATGAGATTATGCCATGTCGCCGATCCATCCGTCAAATTGCATCTCTTCCTTAATGGTTTGACTGATTTCAACCAAATTTGCCTGAAGGGATCCTATGGTGGTGAGCTCCAGATGTTCTATTCAGAATTTTGATTGGTCACTCTCTGCAGCGGCCATCATGGATTTAAAAAAAATTATCCAGAAATGATTTAAAAACGCTAGTCCTCCAATATCAATGGCCCGATTTTGATAAAATTTTGGTGAAAGAATCCTGTGGTGGTATGCTTTAACACTTCTAAATGAGAATTTTAATTGGTCAATTTTTTTGGTGGCCATCTTGGATTTCCTGGAAAAGTTAATAGCCTACTCCTCATTAACTACACGGCTGATTTCTGTATTTTTTCTGTAGCCATCGTTTAAAATGCTACTCCTCATTAACTGCTTGGCCAATTTAAATCAGACTTGGCTGGAAGAACCCTAGTGTAGTAGGCTTCACAGTTCAGAACGTGTACATACAGAATTTTTATTGGTCAATTTTTCCGGTCTCCATCTTGGATTTTTCAAAAAATTAAAAGGCTACTACCCATTGACCGTTTTCCCAATTTCAACCAAACAGCTGGAAGGACCCTAAGGCTGGAATGATTCAGAACATGTACTATACAGAATTTTTACTGCTTGAATTTTTTTTGGGTGACCATGTTGACTTTACTGAAAAATATGAATTCGTTTAAAACGCTACTTGTCATTAACCGCTTGTGCAATTTCAACCAAATTGGGCTGAACTGGTCCTATAGTCAAGTGGTAGCCTCTGAATTCTATTCAGAATTTTTATAGGGCAATATTTGCCAGCCGTCTGATTTTCTGGAAATTTTCCGGAACCATTTAGAAACAGTACTCCTTAATCAATAGCCTGATTTCAACAAAACTTGTTTGGAACGATCCTATCAAACAAGAATGTTGATTGGTCACTTCTTTTGGTGGCCATCTTGGATTTTCAAATGCAAATGGTTCAAATGCTAATGTCCCAGGTGAGCGTCATAGGCCTGTGGGCGTCCAGTCTCTATTTAAATGCAAATGGTTTAAATGCTAATTGCCCAGGTGCGCATCACACGCCCTTGCACCTCTCGTTCTACTGAAGCTATTTTCTTCAATGTTGGGTGGAAGCTTGCCAGTGGCATGCCAAGGATGTTTGGGGGTGGGGAGTACTAACTATGTAGGCTGTGATTGATTTCTAGAATGGATGACGCTTGTTCTCTTAGACCAAAAGTCTGAATGATCTGAGCATTGTGAGTTGGCTCTCTTTATACTCCCGCTTATGATCATGTCGATAGTCACTTACAGGACTGGCGGTATGATCAGCGAACGAAAAGAAGAAGATACTCCCCCTTTTGTGGACCAGAAGTAGATTGGGACATGCCCAAATATGGGCATTTTTGCACCCTTTTTGGTGGTCCAATTTTCTGGCCTTTTTTGGCGGTGTGACAGTGTACTTTTTTGGCGGTCAGGGATCGAAATGCCCATTTGCCCTGGCAACCTGATTTTCATAAGGGCAACTAAACGTTGACTGTTAATGGTATACAGGGCAACCATGTGATAAATACTGACTAATAGTACTATGCTCTGTTTTTGATACCTACTGACTAACTCTTCGTTTTAAGTCATTTATTTAATAGCTAAGTGAGCTTATGCCGAGGCGACCACCTGTCCGGCCGTCCGTCCGTCTGTCTGTCCATCAACTTTTTCTTTAAACGACTTCTCAAGAACTGCTGGACTGATTTCAATCATATTTGGTAGGAAGCATCCTTAGGGCATACAGATCTAACTTTGTTCATAGGAAGTCAATCGGCCAATTTTACTGGTGGCCATCTTGGATTTTGGCTGATTTTTAGAAACCTCATTAAAAATCTTCTCCGAAACTGCTTGGTGGGTCGATTCAAAACTCAAGAAATATCATATAGAGCAAGAGCTGAACCAAGTTTGTTCGAAGGAACTTGATTGGCCAAATAGTTTGGTGGCCATCTTGGATGACCTAGTTTTCGTGAAAACGACCTGCTGAACGGATCGGGCTGAAATTTTGGAGATATGATTATGGACTAGGGGCCATTAAAGTTTGTTCATGGGAAGTTGATAGGTAAAAAACATGGCCACCGTCGACCAATCAAATCTTAGCATGTTTGGCTGCCATATTCAATTTTTTTATTTGATGGATTTTGAAACCGAAATTGTTTTTCTTAACTCAGCTTACTTGTCAGTTAGCTGTCGTATAGCGATGACCCCCATCCGTCTTCTGTATGTCCGTCCATCCATCTGGCTGTCCGTCACCAACAATGGCGGCTCATTTTGTTATTTCTTGATGGATTGACACCAAAGGCAGCAATGAAATTATTTTCTTGGTCACAATGTTAATGTCGGCATCTAATAAGTGTGTTGTGAAAATGAAACTGATAGGACGTCAAATGCCAGAGTTATCCCCCTTAAATATTTGCAGTCTCACTTTCATAGGGGAAATACAGGTTTGTTCCCACCGTCCATTGATTTATCACCATGTCAGATTTTATTACCAAAGTAGATTAAACTCCAATTAACAGGTTATCCTTTACATCACTGCCTAAATATTTAAGATATGTATTATGTGTTCTGACATCTATGCTCTTAAAAATATTTTGAAATGTGTTTGATTGAAAGTTGTTGCTGTCTTAGGCAGCAATGAAATTATTTTCTAAATCAACTCCAGCTCACCCTACCCCTGCTGCTAACTTGGTGATTCAGCCAGATGCACATGTGTTAAATGGATTGTGTGGTGGTGGGGAATAACCTGCTTTCTTCAATTGTATTTAAACCTCTAGTAACCGTCTGACTGAAAGGTTATATCTCTGATCCTGATAAATATTTTGAAAGCAATTGGACTAAAAGTAGTTGGTGGCTAAGCCGCCAACAACTTTTAGTCGAATTGTTTTCAAAATGTTTAACAAGTCAAGAGCTTTTGAAAATTGAAATTATTGGCTGCACTGGCTTGTTTGAAAAAAACAGTCCAGAGATTGTTGTCAGTATCTCGAAAACTAAGCCATTTGACTGAAAGTCATTGGAAGTGACACTGATGGATGTAAAACCTAAGTAAGATTAGTTGAAATGGCAATGTTCAAGGTGAGCGATACAGGCCCATTATTGGGCCTCTTGTTTAATTATTAGAAAGCGTAACCAGTAAGCTTAATGACATTTTTGAATAATTGTAGCCATTCTTCAGAATTTACCTGACAAAGCAATGGTGATTCCAATTTTCTTTGTCATTTAGTTTAACATATAAGGGCAACCTTAATCTGCAGCGGATAACCTGAAAATGCATGAAATGGCATCATAGGGTTGCCCTGCGGACAACTACATCTTTTCCTTTATTTCTAACCCTGGCGGTGCACGCAACAGATTTTTTGGCGGTGCAAGGCAAATTTCTGGCAGTGCTGAAGATATGTTTTTTTGGTGGTGTAACCATTTTTGGCAGTGCAAAAAGACTTGTTGGTGCATAATTTCTTGGCGGTGCGTCTAAAATTCTGCAGTGGGGAGTTTTCTGTTGGTCAGAAAAACATGAATTTGTTACTTTCAAGTGCTAGGGGGGGGGGGGGTACCTCTTTGTGTATAAAGATCAAAGTTATTTATCGCACATCACTAGATACAATTGATTCCGAGTACATGGCATCTAGTTGTTATGTAGAACTCATCAGAGGTGCAGTAATAACGTCTGCAGGAACCACGTTTTTTGCGGCCCTGTGTTATGGGGAGCTCGCTGCTGGGTGGAAACGGGGCACCTATAACAAAATCATGTTATTGTTATGGAGTTTTAATCTCTTGCGTAAATACTGGTGATGAAGAGGTGCATGGTGAGAATGTGATAGATCAGGATTATACATAGATGATGTGGTATTTTGAGGGTGAATGACATAGTGTCTGTTGGATTCACCTGCTTGCCTCCTATGGTAACAGCCCTGATCCCCAAGTCCTCTAAAGATGTATGCCAATTTTGGGGTCAAAATCTAGAACGCAACACCTTTCAGTAATATTGTTTTCAAAATAGATATTTTTCAATAACGCTGGTTCTACTGGAGGAATCTGCTCCAAACTTGGCTTTGACCGTACCCAGGAGGTCCCGGAGACGTATGTCAATGCTGGAATCAACAGCTAAAGTGCAATTGCTTTCAGAAACATTGATTCCAAAATAGACACGTTTGACCGCGCAGCGGCTTGATTGAAAAATATATCAATGACAGGGGTATTGTAAAATGTGTCCTTGTTTCTTTTGTGTGGTCAGACCGTAAATAATGTGACTGATGATGTCAGATCATTAGCGTTCCACTGAATATATTTCCTGAATCCTAGTTTTAGACATGACTCTATTTTGTTTGCAGAATGGAGGTTGAGGAAGTTAAGGAGCACAAGGGAACACCAAATGAATCCGTGGATAAACAAGAGTCTAAACAAGAGTCGGCGACAGAGCTGAAGCATAACTCTGAATCTGATAGTGGAACAGGATCCACTGCATCGGTAAAGGTAATCTAATTTTAACTGTAGACACTAGTCACTGTTGGGATCGAAAGGTCATGATCATTGTAACCTTGGTAAAACATAAATTTTTAAACATAGCAATTTTTATCTAATTTTTGGTTAATTATACTGGACTCTAACTTGGTCAATGCTTCCGTGAAATGAGAGACCATGACAAAATGACTGAGATGAACAGGCCAAGGTCAATGTCTATGACATTGATAAAAAAATCTTGCCATTTTGCGTTTAATAGCTCAACTTATCGATTTATATCTCATGGTTGGTTAAGTATACAGGGTCCAAATTTTGACAAGTGGTGCCTGAGCACATGCTGGTAGGGCACAGTTACTGTGGCAACAATCGGCCAAAAGTCAAAATCAGTGTGATAATGACAAACCTTACATATTGACCCATGTATAGTCTGCACATTTTTGCTTAATTTACATGCTTGTCATGTTTTTTCTATGAATTTTGAAATTTGAGAGTATGTCGAACATAGTTTTACATAGTTCGCATTTGTGTCCACAAGAAAACCAGTGTATTTGGGAATCTGACAATTAAATTTTCTAGCATCGTCTTGGCCGTTTGCTTTGTATAAACTCAAAACAAAATCGAAAATAACTTATTTCATAAAATCATCAAATTTGTCACAATGTATCCGCTCATAAATATTGGACATGCTAATCCTTGAATTTGTTCAAGAAAATTTCAATTTTCTCATAGAAAATGTCCATTTGCAGACTAGGAAAACCTATTTTTGAAAATTTACCACTAAAATGACTGACTCGGTTATCGAGTCATTCCAGTGGTAAAATTTCAAAAATAGGCTTCTTGGTCTGCAAATTAACATTTCTCAAGACAACTGCTGAAGCCGTTTTTGGCTGATATGAGTGTTAAAGAGTTAATAGGCTACTGTTCATTCTTAGCTTTATCATATAAACTTGTCTTTCCACCTGTTTCATATTTCTCGATATGAGCACACATTTACTATTCAATGAAAGATTTTCATTGGTTAGATAATGCATAATAAATATTTTCATTGGTTAGATAACGCGTAATAATTATGCCTGTGTCACCGCAAATGTTTCCTACTGTAGGGCGGGTGAAATCGAAAATGTAAAAATAATGGGATATGTTAGCTAGTTATCCCCACGTTTGAAAAAAACCGTCGGGGATATTGTAATCGCCTCTGTCCATCCATCCGTCACGCTATCTCCTCTCAAACCCTTGAGTAGAATTAAATCGAATTTGGTATATGGTTACCCATATGATTCCGCTTTGCAAGATGATATTTATCCCCACGTTTTGAAAAAACGTCGGGGATATTGTAATCGCCTCTGTCCGTCTGTGTCCGTCACACTAACTCCTCCTAAACCATTGGGCAGAATTAAACCAAATTTGGTATGTGGGTTACCCATAGGAATGTGCTTTTGCAAAACAACATTTAGATTAGGCTCCGCCCCCAAGGGGGCGTGGCAGGGGTCAAAACGTCAAATTAATTGTCCCTCACACTAACTTCTCCCAAACCGTTGGGTGGAATTCAAGCAAATTTTGTTATGTTGGTTACCCATAGGATTGCGCTTTGAAGACAACATTTAGCTTAGGCACCGCCCCCAAGGAGGCATGGCAGGGGACAAAAGGTCAAATTGATTATAATGCAAAAGTATTAGTTTTTATTTTCCATGGCCATGAAAATCGAGTGTAGTTTGACAGAAACTCAACCATTGTTTCAGTACAGATCTTAGTGGTATAATAATGTCATTCATATGATATGCGTTACCATATGTGAATAGACATCAGGAATTAACAGATTTTGTGCAATGGTGCATTGTTGTGTTGTCATATATGTTAATTATTATCCCCACATTTAAAAAAAACGTCGGGGATGTTGTAATCGCCTATGTCCATCTGTCTGTCTGTCTGTCTGTCATGCTATCTCCTCGGAAATTGATTGTAATGCATCTCCTCCGAAACCGTTCAGACAGAATTCAATCAAATTTGGTCTGTGGATTACTCATATCAATGTGGAGTACATGAGCACATTTACATTTGGCCTCGCCCCCAGCGGTGGGTGGGGGGGGGGTTCAAAGGGTAAAAAAATTGATTATAATGAAACTCCTCTGACACTGTTGGACAGAATTCAACCAAATTAGTATGCCAGTTACCCATATAGGTGTGGAGTGGATGAGCACATTTACATTTGGCCCCGCCCCAAGGGATGAGGGATGGGGTCAAAAGGTCATGAAATTGAACCAAATTTGATATCTGAATTACCCATATGATTGCGTTTAGATCCCATTTAGATTTGGCTCTGCCCCCAGGGGGGTAGGTGAGGTCAAAAGGTCAAACTTTAACCGGCATAAATTGATTTAACACATCTCATCTGAAACCATTGGACAGAATTCAACCAAATTTAGTATGTCAGTTACCCATATCAATGTGGAGTGGATGAGCACATTCACATTTGGCCCCATCTCCAGGGTGTGTGGGATGGGTCGAAGGTCATGAAATTGATTGGAATGCAACTCCTCTGACACTATTGAACAAAATTCAACCAAATTTGGTATGTGAGTTACCCATATGATTCGGAGTGCAAAAGGACATTTATATTTGGCTCTGCCCCCGGGTGTGGTGTATCAAAAGTTCAAAGTTGTGAACGTGAGGATTTGTGATGACGCGCCATCGACCGCTCAATCTAGTTGATTTATGAAATACGTTTGTAAATTTGCATGATAGACGCCGAAATTTGAAGTTGGATTATAAGTAATTTCAAGTCTGAAATAATGATGTTTTGACATATTTTTACTGGATTTAGACTTTATTTTATGGCTGATTTACATCCAGGTTATGCTTATTACGCTGTGGTTAATGTATTTTCAAATGACAATTTAATCAGCAAAAACTTACCCCAATGCTAGATAAGCTTCTTAACTGTAGTCTGGATCATATTAATGTAGTGGCTTTTGAAAATGTCTCTTCTTTTTTCAGGCTATGAACTTTGCTTAAATGTTTAGACCATTTGCCTTTTGGTCAAAATTGGTGTGCCAGTAGTCATTGTACTGCAGGTTACTACCGGGCAGCAAGGCTTTATGTTTCAGTCTCCAAGCTATGCTTCTCTGAATCTCTGTTTGCCCGTTGGGTAGTACCATGGGTATATTGATGCGACTAGTGGATTGTCAAATTTCAAAATGAGACTCCGGTTGGGCACTCATATCCTTTTTTGATGAACAATTAATTTACAAGTAAGCTATTTGGGCCATTCCATGTCAAATCAATTTCCTTGACCATCTCTGATTTTGCTCAAGTTTCACACACTTGTGAGTACTTAGGAGAAACGGAGCTGTACACAATTTTAAGTCTATCTTGCTGAGTGTCCGAGATATGGGTCAGCAAAGTTTGACCAAAATCACGCTTGACCGCCAAAATTTTGATATTAAATACTAAATCCTCCATAACTTCCTTATTTATTATTATACAGAGCTGATCAATACCATGTTTTAAAGTTATTTGGAACCCCTATCCAATGGTATCATCCCTTTCTTTCTATCAGATAATACAAAAATATTGATTTTATCTGACCTTGGGTGACCTTTGACCTTACCCACACCCGGAGTACCTCGTCGGACCAAGGAAATGTTGATGTCATTTGATAGAGTCATCTATCCTTTAGGTATGTTAAAAAAATTAGAGTGGGCAATGCAGGGGTTTTGGAGATATAGTCTGTTTAGTCAATGACGTATACAACTTCATCGCTATAGATGTACATTTTTTATCCTTGCCTCTTCTCCTTCGATCAATACTCACCATTCTGTTACTTCTGATATACAGCTGGCCTTGACAGCGGCTCTAGGATTATAGACTTAGAAAGCTTTACCGACTCCTGGGAACCGGGTACCCGGCTCCCCACTGCCGAGTACCCGTTTACCATAGAGCTCATTCTTGTTTGCATAGCAACAAGTGCAATACATGCTTTTCGCATTAAGGATTTTAGTGTTTTTTAAAAGAATCTAAGTCTTTAATCAGTGATAGTTTGTGTGTTCTGAAAGGATAACTAAGGACTATGGAGAATACCGCCCAAGACAGCCAGGTTGTATTGTTCTTTATATCCATAGTTAAAAGACTTAGGTCTCTAAATTTCGTTGTGTCGCATGTTCCGATTTCTGACCCCATAGAATCTGGGACGTGTGCTAGCAACGATATATGCCAGACGATCGCCTTCTTTAAACCCCAACAGGCGATCGGCAGATATGAAAATAGGTGTTTGCTACGGTATTTCTAACACGAATATCGGCTGACGTCGTTCTCCGTAGAATCCGAGCGGGTGACGTCACACCCGGTCGCTCGGATGTTTATGTGAAGAAAATTTTTTTCATTAATTCGCACATCTTGTTCTGGGTGCTGCGTACTAAAAAATGGTACCGGAAACTTTAGAATGGTCAAGTTTACGTGCGATCACGATCGGTTTGCAATGATCGGTGGTTTCAAAATTCTTGAGTAGATGTGTGGTCTGCGGTTTTACCGTGTGAGACAGCAGTTGTTATACGTTTTGTTGTTTTCTTCACATATCGTGCTGCGTTCGTTAGGAGTATAATTTATATTGATTAGTAAATATACCCTGAATGCTATGCGATATGATTCCTGGAGCCGTTACACATCCTGTAGGATCTATTATGGGTGTGTGGTGCTCGCCGCGTTCTTGTCGTTATAATCAATGCGATCGTTGTTGTAACGCGGCGGGGTGGGGTGCGGGAGGTACGGTTAATTTATGAGTCAAAATATTTGAAAATTAATTGTCTGCCTTCCATCCGTGTCTCGTTCCGCTTGTTTATTGTAGGTTTGTGCTTATTTTATAGGCCAAGCCAGCCCCGCCATCATGTGACGAATGCCATAAGTTTGTCCGTGTAATGTTCAAGGACCATGTCTGTTTTAGGTGTGCCCTGTGTAATATAGATCATAGGTGTAATGTTTGTGCAGTGTGGTCCGTCGAAACGATGGTTAAGTTCCTTGCCCAGAAGGACTTGGCTGGGTCTGACGCGGGGTCAGGCGGTCCGAGAGGAAATCGTGGAGCGCCCGGTTCGGCCGGTGGGGGTGCTCCACGTCCCCAGCTGGAGGTGGCGGAGATGGCACCGCCGGCGTGGTTTGGTCCGGCTATGCAGGGTTTTCTGCATAGCGTTCTGCCCACGCTGGTGTCGTCCCTGCTACCAAAGGTTGGGGGGCAGTTTCTCCCCATGCCTGGTACGGATCCTGTCCTCGGACAGGATTCTGGACTGGTTACCGAGGGGGCCGTCTCGTACGGCCCCCTGGCGGTCCCGTCTGGCTTCGGCCAGACGGGTTCTGTCTCTCTGCGGCCACCTCCGGGTGGTCCAGTAGCGGTGGCCGGTCCGTCAGGTGTGGGAGCCGTCCGCCAGGTAGGCTCCACGGTTTATTCGTCTAGTGACGGCTCTTCGGAGTCTGAAGACGATGAGGCCGAGGAGGAGAGGTTGCTGCGGCCCGTGAAGCCGCAGGTGGAGAATATGGAGGTTGATTCCGTCCTGGACGGAACCGGCCTCCATTTGTCTGGTTTGGCGCAAGCCAGGTCAGCGGCTCCACCTGCGGCTGAGGCCAATCCGTTACTGTGCACCGGTTCCGCGCGGCTTGGTTTGTCACCAGCCGTCAGGGGAACCGGTGTGCCGGGCCAGGCGTGGTACTCACCTATCTCGCCTGGTCCGGCAGCCGGACATGGGGTGCCGTTGGCGCCCGTGGCCGGCTATGGTTCCGCGACGGTTACGGGTCCGTACGGTTTTCCGTGCGGACCTACCCCATGGACCGGAGTGTTTCATGGGGTGGCGGCGGAACCATGTGGTAGCGGAGTGCCTGGCGTGTCAGCCGTGGCTCCTGGCCGGGAGGCCATGGCTGGCAGACCCGCAAGCATGTCAACGGGTGACGTGTTTGCGGGGGTATCTTCTTCGGAGGTAGACTGGTCTGATGCTCTGGCGTGGCTAGCCAGAGTTGACCCGTCTGTGGTTTCGGCCACGGCCGATGAAGATGCGCCCCGTCCGTCGGTTGCGTCGATTAGGACGGGGATTTTGCCCGCGGCCCGGATCCAGTCAGTGGGACTGGATCCACGGTTCATTGAATTGTTGGATGCTATTTATAGCAAACAGCTAATGACCAAGGGTCAGCTCCCTGCGGCCTCCAGGGAGGTGCGGGCAAGGTGTCGTATTCCGCGGGGTGAATACGACAGGTATGGTGTAGTCCCGTCGGTCACGGAGGATGACCGATGGGTACTGGGCGTCCAGAGTGCCGGTTCGGGTGGTCCCGGTCCGGCATTAGTGGATAAGGCCCAGGTACACCAGGAAGAAGTCCTGGCCCTATGCGATGAGGGTGTGAGGGCAGCCATGAGCGCTGTCAATCACTCCTATCGTCTACTTCAGTCGGTGTGGGCTGAAGCGGGGGCAGGCCACCCTGTGCCACCTGTGGCGCTATCGTGCGTTAATGACGGCCTGGTGCTGTCAATGGACGCATTGGCAAGGGTACAAGCGCGTGTGACGAAGTCCAGGAGGCAAATGGTCATTGACCATATGCGTCCGGCTACGGCAGTCAAGGAGCGTCTTCTTGGGACGCCCCTGACAGGGCCTAGCATCTTTGGTGGCCAAGCGCGGGCCATCTTAGAGGACACCGCCAGTATTGCGCAGAATCGGTTAGCGGTAAATCTACAGCTAGAGCTAGTGCGGCAAGCGCACGCACTAGGGGCTGTGGGTAAGCCGCTAACAGTACAGCCTTCAAAGAAACAGAAAAAGCATAAGGGCAAGGCGAAAGCCAGGCCTATTGCGACATCTGTTTCGGCTGGGTTTTCGGAGCCGCCGCCGGCGAAGAAACCCAGGAAGGCTGTAGAGGCGCCTACCCTCCCCAATGTTGCTCCGGACCGCCCTAGAGGTGGTAAGGGCAAGGGGAAGGGTAAGGGTAAGGCCTCAAAGGGCGGACAGAAGGGGCCGAAGCGTACCTGAGGGTACGCAAGCTCCCTTCATATCCGCCTGGACCGCACCTGTGCGACAGGAACAGCGGTGCCAGTTATACCCGTCGTGCCTAGAACGAAATGGTTCTCACTCTCTCTCGTTAAGAAAGGGGGGGGGGGGGGCGGACTGCGAGCCGGACAACCCCGTTAGACGTCGAGGCGTCTATGGTGGGTGGAAGGCTCATGCGTTTCGTCGAGGCTTGGCGAGGTGTGACGTCAGACAGTCTGGTCCTGGGATGGTTATCCCAGGGTTACATGCCGGAGTGGTGGGACTTTCCGCCACAAAATCTGTCTTTGGCACCAGTCTGGACACCCGTACCAAGGGAGCCAGACAAGTTAGAAGCCGTTCAAAAGGAAGTGTCGGGTTTGCTTCTGAAGGGAGCAATAAAACCAGCAAACCGGAACACTCCAGGCTTCTATTCAAACATGTTCCTTGTCCCCAAGAGCACGGGGGGATGGAGACCCATACTCAATCTCAGGCCATTAAATTGGTTTATCCATACGCCTCGGTTCCAGATGGAAACACCGAGGTCGGTAATGGCGGGATTGAGGAAAGGAATGTGGTGTGTATCGATCGATCTGAAAGATGCATATTTCCACATTCCGATGAATCGGAGTTGGCACAGGTTTCTGAGATTTGCGTTTCAGAATCAAGTATGGGAGTTTACAGTTCTCCCGTTTGGCCTGTCGACAGCTCCGAGGGTTTTCACAAGAGTGGTCCTTGCGGTGACAGCGTTTCTCAGAAAAGAGAACGTGGCGCTACACACCTACATAGACGACTGGCTGCTCAAGGCAGACTCGGCAGCCAGGTTGAACGTGGATACTGCTCTGACTCTGAAGTTACTTTCAGATCTAGGCTGGTTAGTCAACGAGGAGAAATCCGAGTTGACACCCACTCAACATTTCGTTTATTTGGGGATGCGATTCGACCTCGAGGAGGGCAGGGTTTACCCGTCAGAGCCCAGAGTGGTGTCTCTGTTAGCCATCCTCGGGAGTTTTCGAGTGGGAAACCACATTCAGGCGAGGAGGTTCCTTCAGATGCTGGGCATGATGGTCTCCATGGAGCAGGTTATCCCGTACGCTGCTCTAATGCGAAGACCTATCCAGTTGTATCTGATGTCTCTGTGGAAACAGAGATCAGAACCCCTGTCAAAACTGGTGCCAGTTTTGGAGCCGATAATATCGCATCTTCTATGGTGGAAACAGCGTCAGAATCTCCTAATAGGGGTTTCGCTGCACCTACCCCACCCCCAGCTGTCCGTGTACACGGATGCATCGCTGGAAGGGTGGGGTGCCTGCCTGGGAGAACACCAGGTCTCGGGCACATGGACTCTCCCGGAGAGTCAGCTGCATATCAATCTGTTGGAAATGATGGCAGTGGAACTGGCGTTGGAAGAGTTCCTTCCGATGATCAGGGGCAAGGTGATATTGATACGGTCGGACAATTCGACAGTAGTATCATATATAAATCGCCAAGGAGGGACCAGGTCGCCCACCCTGTGCATCAGGGTGTGGCACTTGATTCAATGGTGCAGGAATTACTCGGTTGTTTTGAAAGCAGCTCATATTCCTGGCCGATTGAACATTCTGGCGGATGCTTTGTCTCGCAGACAGAGAATCCTGCCAACAGAATGGTCCCTCAACCCTCCAGTTCTGCGACGGATCTTCGAGCATTGGGGCAAACCCAACGTGGACTTGTTCGCCACAAAGGAAAATGCTCAAATCATGACATATGTCTCGCCGATTCCAGATCCAAATGCCGTCGATACAGACGCTCTGGCGATAAGCTGGAGAGGGATGCACGCTTACGCGTATCCACCCACCATTCTTCTACCGAAGGTATTGGTGAAGGTCAGGGAGGAACCGTGTCTGGTCCTGCTAATAGCGCCGTATTGGCCGAGCAGGGCGTGGTTCACGGATCTTCTAGATCTGCTGGTGGAAAATCCTGTGCAGTTGCCCGAGATTCCGAACATAATCTCCCAGGCCAAGGGACGCTTCCTACACGAGCGTCCCGAAATGTTCAAATTGACTGCGTGGATGTTGTCAAACAACGTTCCACGTCGGAAGGCTTTTCTCGACAAGCTGCTGATTTCATCGCGGCTGCGAGAAGGAGGTCAACCTTCAAGTCATATAACAACAAGGTTAACAGATTTGCAGACTGGTGTGAAGAAAAGGGTATTGATACCTTTCAATCCACTATTCAGCAAATAGCAGACTTTCTCTGTGAGCTGTTCTTTACAGGACTAGCTCCCGTCACAATTGCTGGATACAAGTCAGCTTTGGCATCAGTTATCCCTTGTCTAGCCAACAGGGATAGTCCAGAGGTGGCCCAGTTAAACGTGATGTTGAAGGGAATGAGCAATCTCCGCCCGAGACAACCGGTAGTCATTCCAGCCTGGAGTCTATCTTTAGTGCTTAATGTACTGGCCAAGCACCCATTCGAACCGTTGCGTTCGGCTAGTCTAAAGCATTTGACTCTAAAGGCGGTCTTTCTATTGGCAGCTTCCTCAGCTAGAAGGCGCAGTGAGATCCATGCGCTTTCGGCAGAGAGGAACCGATTTATTGTTTCTGGAGAAGGTCTGCGTCTTCTGCCAAGAGCAGAATTTATGTCAAAGAACCAATCTTTGAGATATCCCGGCAAACCGAACCAATCTTTGAGATATCCCGGCAAACCGATCATTATACCGAAGTTAACCAGGTTTGATCGTGATGCCAGTGTCTGGTGCCCGGTCCGTGCTTTGACTAAGTACAAGAAACGGACTGACTCGTTACGGTCGAACGATAGACATCTGTGGATCTGCCATAAAAAGCCTTATGGCGCCGCATCCATGGATACTATCTCTCGTTGGGTGGTCGAATGCATTCAGACTACTCATGAGATGGCGACTGGGAACCAGGTGCAGGGCGTAAGGGCACACGATGTTAGAGGAATAGCCGCCTCGACCGCCCTTTACAATGGTGTTCCGTTAGAGGACATCATGGCCGTTGCACAATGGCACTGTGAGTCCTCATTTATGGATTACTATATGAGGGATGTGTCAGACTCAGCCAATCCACTCGCTTTAGCTGTTTTGAAACGATAGTTAGTGACCACACTGCTTTTCCCCTTTTTTCACTTTGGTAAGAAAAGAACCTAAAGCAGGCATGGTCAAGCGAGAGGATGTCAACCAGATTGTGTCACTGATGGCCGAACCGGTGAATGGTTGTAGGCGGTACGTCTGAAGTCCTGTTATCATAAGGTAATTCAACAAGTGAGAGTTTTTTGTATTATGTATATGTATCATGTTCATTCATCTTATATATTCATGCTCATTCCCAGGCTAATACAAGCGATATGCAGGGAGTAGTTAACCCTCTTGGCATATTGGTGTTTTCAGGCGAGATACATGTTCGTTAGTTCTCTCCCTTTTCTTAGGAGGAAAAAGGGGGGGGGGGCTGTGACGCGAATGTGATTCGGTTCCGTGAACTTGACGGTCCTTTTAGGTCTCCGTTAGTCAAGTTTGAAGTCTAAAATCTTTCTCCAAGGGGCAAAATTAGCATGTATGGCTTGCCCCTTCCCACCAGGTTACTGATCAAATCTGGTGTATATCAGAAGTAACAGAATGGTGAGTATTGATCGAAGGAGAATGCAGGAAATGTCAATTTCCCTTTCTCCGAGATCTAACAATACTCACCATTCTGTTACGGACCCAGCCTCCCAGCCCCACGGAGGCAAGCCATAGTTTTCTCTTGTTTGGTGGCTATGCAAACAATATGAGCTCTATGGTAAACGGGTACTCGGCAGTGGGGAGCCGGGTACCCGGTTCCCAGGAGTCGGTAAAGCTTTCTAAGTCTATAATCCTAGAGCCGCTGTCAAGGCCAGCTGTATATCAGAAGTAACAGAATGGTGAGTATTGTTAGATCTCGGAGAAAGGGAAATTGACATTTCCTGCAATCTAAGACATATATATATATATATATATATATATATATATATATATATATATATATATATATATATATGTATCTGATAGATTTGGAAACTAGTCTTCTAACATGTCTAATGGAGACATATGTATCAGTTTTAGTTGTGTGTACAAGTCAGAATAGCAGGTGGCTTATAAGATGTTGATATTTTTAATGACTGATGGAAATGATATATGGTATCATGATTTCTACAAAAGTAAGCAATCAATCATTCACACATGAATATATCTATTACTCAGAGTACAATGCATACCTTAATCTTCACCGATTCTTATCATTTAATAACTTGGATGCAGCATTACTTTCATTATCGTTGAGTCGGTAGCTCCTCCCGGTAGCTGTTGTAGGATTTACCTTAGTCAGAACAGCATTGCGAGGCACTAGAAGTTCATCATCCTTTCTTGGATAGGAAAATGAAACAGAAGTTCCAGAAGGATGCAAGAATTTAAGTCTCACCTCATCTGTGTTTATGGACTTATTAAAAACATAGGCTAGCCACCATTTTCCATCATATTCATATGTTACATAACCAGTGAGCTCCCATAGAAAAGGCTCTTTGCTAGCAGTGTCACTGACCTGCACCTTTGTTCGGGATACAGATGAGCGTGAAAAGTCTAACTATGAGACTAAATCGTGATCCAGGAATTGCAGTGAATGCATGCAATTTTTGGGTACCTGAAATCGCTACTGCACAATCAAACCGATCCTGTAGAGTTACACACTCTTCTTCGACTTCTTCATTGCTGATGTACACAAATTCAACTGCAGGAATATTATCTTTGGCCCATTCATAAAACTGTTTGGCTGTCTGGATTTGATCCTCATACGGGATCTGTAAACTAGTCCTGGGTGCAAGTCGCCTGACTGTCCCACTGACTCCATCACAAGGGCCTTTTCCATGTGAAGTTCCAAAAAATGCCACTGCTAGCATACCAAAGTCATCCTCATGGTAAGCAAGGTTGAGGGAATTTTTCCTGTTCTTATATTGAGGTGCTGCACCATCAGAGAAAGACAACACTTTCTTAACTGGTAAGATCTTAGATTTCAAAAAATTCAAATGTTGCCTTTGAAAGCAATGAACAGCAACTGTATCATGTTTGAGACAGTCAGATATTATCACATAACTGATGTGTTTTAGATCTGTTGATAAATTATCTATGATTGGAAAACGATGATAAACAACAAATGGATGAATGGTAGCGTGAGTGTTTGTCCAATGAAACCCTTGTGCAGCATCTTGAAGAACGAATGTATAATTTTCTGCAAAATCTCCAATAATCAGGACTTCACCATCCATGTTTCCTTCCTTTATCTCCTTTATATATGGATTGTTCTTTTGAAATGAAATCATGTTGTAGAAGAATAAGTAGCTTTTTCACGAGAACATCAATAAAGTCATCAACTGTTTTCACAAGTGTTTCCAATATTGTTCTCCCCACGGTAACCCATGAGTTATATGTCACTTCATCAATTGATAACTTCACAAATATATCTTTGAGGCAATCAGAAAGTTCATTCACATTGCCACACAAAGCACCTTCTCCGATGTAACAGTTGGGCTGTGCTGGGTCAGATGCTAGACAGGTCAAAGGTGTTTATACATTACAGTCCCATTATAGTCATCTGCAACGAGAACTCTAAATTCAGGAATACTGGAAATCTTTGCATAAGTTTTACATTTTGATGTATTGCATCGCGCAATACAATACTCTTTGGTCTCAATGAAGCGAATTTAGAAAATCCACTCGGTTTGTGTGTTCATCTTTAAAACGTGTGTAGGCTTCCCTGAGATTGCGCAGAATAAGTTTCTTTTGCACACTCACTTTCTGACCATCAGTTCTAATTGATACACAGTCCTTTTTCCCCGGCATTTGACGACTTATATCATCACTTTCATAAAATTCTTGCCTGGCTTTGGGTTTGAACAAAATTCCCTTCTCAGTCACTAATTTCTTAGCAGCTCTCGCCATATAATTTGTGGCACCAAATTCTTGCTCAATTTGCCGAATGCTCCAGCTCTGTGGCAATATGGTTAATATTTGGACTTGCACACTTTTCTGTTCTGTTGTTTGAAATTTGTTTAGGAGCATATGAATCATCTTCAAAATTATGTGTTATTCTGGGGTCTACCGATTCATCATCCATTGAAGTGTAGGCATCCATTTTCAATTTTTTGGTCAATATTTATTGGTGGGAGAAATAATTATACGGACCTCTGTATGTGTCATTGACTAAACAGACTATATCTCCAAAGCCCCTGCATTGCCCACTCTAATTTTTTAACATACCTAAAGGATAGATGACTATCAAATGACATCAAAATTTCCTTAGTCCGACGAGGTATTCCGGGTGTAGGTAAGGTCAAAGGTCACCCACGGTCAGATAAAAATCAATATTTTTGTATTATATGCTAGAAAGAAAGGAATGATACCGTTGGATAGGGTTTCCAAATACCTTTAAAACAAGTTATTTATCAGCTCTGTTTGATAATAAATAAGGAAGTTATGATCGATTTAGTATTTAATATCATCAAAATTTTGGTGGTCAAGCGTGATTTTGGCCAAACTTTGATGACCCATATCTCAGACACCTGTCATGATAGATCAGAAATTTTGTGTAGGCCATTATCCCCCTGCTTTAGCGAAAAGCGGGAGGATTATGATTTCGCTTCCGTCCATCCATCCATCCGTCCGTCCGTCACATACAGGCTTTCTTTCGATAACTACTTTTGCTTGGAATATTGTGACAACACTTCATGGGAACATTGGCTATGGTAATAGGGAAATGTACATTATTTTGTGGGTCAGCCAGCTCGTTCCTCCGTCCGTCCATACCTTTGTCTCTGAATTTCTGTCTGTCCGTCCGTGCAAATTTTAGGTTTTCGTTCAATAACTTTATTTTTACTTGGAGTATTGTGACGAAACTTCATGGGAACATTGGCTATGTTTCTAGGGAAATGTACATTATTTTGTGGGTCATTCAGCTCGTCCCTCTGTCTGTCCATCCCTTTCTCTCTGAATTTGTGTCCGTCCGTCCGTCCATGCAAATTTTGGGTTTTCGTTCAATAACTTTATCTTTGCTTGGAGTATTGTGAGGAAACTTCATGGGAACATTGGCTATGGTACTAGGTAAATGTACATTATTTTGTGGGTCAGTCAGCCCATCCCTACATCCATCCATCCCGGTCTCTGAATTTGTGTCCCTCTATCCGTGCAAATTTTGGGCTTTCGTTCAATAACTTAATTTTTTCTTGGAGTAGTGTGACGAAACTTCATGGGAACATTGGCTATGTTTCTAGGGAAATGTTATTTTGTGGGTCAGTCAGCTCGTCCCTCCATCCGTCCATACCTTTTTCTCTGAATTTGTGTCTGTCTGTCCGTTCAAATTTTGGGTTTTCGTTCAATAACTTTATTTTTGCTTGGAGTATTGTGACGAAACTTCTTAGTTTATAATTATTAGCTCCCATTTGTCTGTGTATCCATCCATATGTCTATCCAAATCAGTGGGATTATGTCATCCCATGAACATGGCTGCCGTTGCGGGGGAATTATTTGATTTATATCATCTAGTTTTCTCAGTTGTACCAACAAGTATGCAAAACTTGAGCAAAATCAGGGGGTCAGGTTTTTGGCTGTGTAGAATTCATATGGAATGGCCCATTTGCTATCTTCTGATAGCTGTTGTTGTATATATATACATGGCTTGGACATTATTTTTGCACAGAATATTTAGTCTAGGGCAGACTGGGTGCTGTGGCAGCCGGGTCCTGCAGCAACTTAAGAAGGCGAGATAGTTGGTATCTTCTGATAAATGTAAATGGTCTCTTGGACTCCACAATCATATAGGTAACTCAACTAGCAAATATGGTTGAATTCCATCCACCGGTTTTGGAGGAGTTTACAATCAATTTTTTGACCTTATAATCTCTTCAATTATATGGGTAATCTACATCCAAATTTGTTTTAATTCCACACAGCGGTTTGGGAGGAGATGGGTAGTTTTTACGATATTTGACCTCATGGGTACAGAGCCAAATCTAGGAATGACAATTTTTGTTTTATAGCGTGCCAAGCGGACTAGTATCAGCAGTCAGCTTGTCGAGCCTCGAACACCTTTAAAAAGACAACGAGTTCCAGTAGAACGTTTCCAGTCGCCAGCAGAAGAAATTGTACCAAAGGCCCGTACTGGTGGGTCTGCTGATGAGAAAGAGATAAAGGAAGTTTTGTTTAAAAAAGGACACTTTCTAACTGTACGGAGTGAAGCAGGTATTTTGTTTATGATTATGAAAAGATGTGTATATTCATATTTGTTACAGTCAATCCTGCTCAAGAGACCACCTGCCTTTGCGGATCGAATGATAGCTTGATTCTTTAGCCCTTTAGTCATCAAATTTGTTCTAGGAGATTTCAATTATCTCACAGAATATGTAAATTTGAAAATTCACCGCTAGATCGATAATCGAGCTAGTCATTTCAATTGTAAATTTTCAAAAATCGTCTTCTTGGTCTACAAATGGACATTTCTGAACACCATGTCCTGCAGAAGCTGTTTTTGGCCAGCTTGAGTATTAAAAGGTTAAGTCATAGGGTCACCTTAAAGGCGGAATGCAAAGCTTTTAAAACTTTCCACCGTTCTTATTTCTCGGTATAGAAAATAAGTACATGTAGTTTATGAAGTCTTGTGATTTTCAATACTATAATGGTAATTTAAGCTCAAATATTGCATGTCCTGTCCATTTTCAAAAGTTTCTTTGTATCGTTGAACGCAGAGTTAAGTCGTCTTCTTGTTACAACATTTGTGTTCACCTGCAGATCTTAATTATGACATCAGAAAGTTTTCTGCTTGCAACAATGTCAAACCTTAAAGATACAATAGCTGGCTGGTCTATATATTTTATATACACCAAAATGTGCATAAAATCCTTCAAGTGGCTCAATGATTTGATCAGCGATTCTTAGATTAAAAAGATGCAAATGATAAATTCGATAAATATTAACAATGTGGGAACAAATTTGATGGCTGAATTCATGACTGTGTCCTGGAGGTGACCATAGTATGAATTCACTGAGAATTTCTATCCGGATTCATTGACCAAGAGTGTTCGCTATATGTGTAACTGATATGTTGTTGTTATGTCAATTCTTAACCGTCTGACTGCTGAATTTTTGCAGATGGCATTCCAGGGGTTATATCCCCGGAGCTGCTAAATATTTTGAAAACCATTGGACTGAAAGTTGTTGGTGGCAAAGCCACCAATAACTTTCAGTCAAATTGTTTTCAAAATATTCAGTAAGTCAAGAGTTTTCTCATCGAAATTATCGTCTAGTGGCTTGCAGCAGCGAGATAGGTAATGATAAGACTCATGAACACATAAAGCTATGACACATCTGATAACATGTGTGTAATGATTACTCTACATGTATATCAACTGTACTATAAACATAGCAACTTTCAACGGTTCACATTGAAAACGTGTTAAGATATGAATCTCCAATGTTATAATTCCATCGATTTTGGAAATTGTTAGTGTTTCCGTCGTAACAGTGATATATCTTGAAAACTATATAAGAAATCAGGCCTCGCAGAATGTTGAAAATTTGGGTTCCCCTTTGGGCACGTGCTTGCATGAACTTCGAAGTGTTTTAGCTTGCTCTTCAATTCATGAATGTAAAATAACAACACCATCATTATTATACATTAAGTAATGTAATGGAATAATAGCATTTTGAAAACTAACCATTTCCATTACAAATAGCTGTGGCAAAATCTATTTGCAATAATTGTTTTGAAATATCTGCAGTGCTCTTATACAGATATTCTTTAAAATGTCATATTTAGCAAATCCTGGAGAATTATAAATTGTTCATACCTCTCTAGGGACAAATGATTGTATAGTAGTCAATTTCTGTTGACACATGTTCAGATCGCTATTTTATAGGGTGAGTTTAGGTAGGTACAATGTACTTGAGGCTGATATCCTCCTATTAAGAGGTTTTGACGAGAACCCCTACTTGAGTATGAACCCTTGCGTTTTGGCACTAGTCAAGCAACGAGAGAGTGACAGCCTAAACTCATCCTGAATTTTCACCAAAAAATACTTATGTCATAAATTTTGCCATAAAAACTTGTTCATTACTTCCTGGAATATTTTATTTTGGACATTTAGCAAATGGGTACCAGCAGTTTTGATACAGTCATTCCCCAAATTTAGTACTTGCCTGTCGGATGGATATTACACACGTTATGCTTGTCCGACAAGAAATTCTAGTTGTCCCGGGACATCGGTCTAGCTATTTTGCAAGACCTGTAAGGAATTAACACCTCATAATTTGTATGTCTCCATTACCTACATCAACATAATTACCAAATGTCAGAAATATTTGGTTCGGTGAGGTGACAAAGTGACAGAGGTTCAGATGATTTGCCACAGAATATTTTATTCATGCAAAGAAACTAGGGTGCACACTCGAGTTTACAGAAGAAAGATAAAAACAAATATGAGTGAAAGAGACGACGTCTGTTGCCTGAAACAAATGGAATATTCCAAAGTGTATTGCGGTCTATCGGCTATTGGCGCTTTAAGTATCGAGTCACATGGCAATGTTGTGAGTAATGTCAGTTGAGTCCTTTCCACGGTACTAACGTGGGAGCTAAAAAATAGATTATAAAAGTGTCTAACCATAAAATTTTGAACAAATACACTATGCACGTGCATGCATACGCACGCACGCACCTTAAACACTTCGTGAGAAGGTGAATGATGTGCCAAAGAGAAACCTATATATTGTACTCTGATTAATGATTATAAGCAATGATTGCACATGTACATACTGTGTACAGTTTGTATAATGTTAACATTATATTCTAAAGTATCCCTCTTGTTTACAGAGAGTTTCTACCTGTGCAAAGCACTTCAGAATGTTTTAAAAACAACTGAATCTTTTCGCATCCAATGGCTGTCCTTGGAGCAGAATCCTAATATTTATCGCTTGGATTACCTGGATAACACAGAGAGAGAATGCATTCTCACACAGGTAAAGCATCACCATAAACAAACTTGAAGACTCAAGTTAATGACACACTGTTCCAAGTCCCGTCGTTTATTCTGTCAGTGGAATTTTGAATTTTGTTCAATTTAGAAATATTACAATTCCTAGGACACCTTAGATACTAGGGTTATACAGAGCAGGAAGTAGTATAATGCACCAATGTAAGGGCCCTTTATCTGAAGCCAGCGTACATCGCTAATAACGCATATCACCGAGAGTGAATAAGCTAAGGTTCCACTTGATAACATCTGTATCTACATGTCGCTATCCATACATATTCTGGTTTCCATTCAATGCGGTAGGGTCTACTTGGAACATTTTCATAGTTTTATAAGAAATTTGATCGTGGATCTAGGAGAAAACCTATTATTTTTAGGGTCAATGGTCAGCCAGTTAACATTGCTCAACGCTAATAAAAGCTTACTTGTTTCTTGTTGTCTGATGCAGGATTTATCTAAGTTGTTTGTATATTACATTTAATAGAGAAGAAATAATAGAGTATGATAGAGTGATTATAATGACAAATTTCTGTAAGGTATATATGTATGTATGTAGGTACATTTGTATGTGTATATGTGGATGAATGTAGTTATTTATACATGTATGTCTTTGAGAGATCCTATTATACTTTGACACTCAATGTCTGGTTAATTATGTAATCTATTTTTATGAGATTTTTTAATTGTTTTAATACATTTTGCAAAGGTGCGCATGGAGCGAGTTGCTCGAGATACATATCGCCTGCCATTCAGTGAACAACTCCGGGCAGAAGGAGTCCTTAAAAAGGCTCTAAATCTCGAGAAAGGCATACCTATTGAAGAAGAACCACCACAAGGTGAGATCTATTGTGAACACCAATAAATATTAGAAGAGGACACTTAATAAATATTAAAAATTGTATAAATATTAGAAATTGTGTGACACCCCGAATATTGCTATTAGTCTACGCTGATAATGTTTTATGGTGTATTATATTCTGTAGTATTTGCATTGTGGTTGTTCTTTAATAAACAATGTTTTTATTTGTATTTGTGCTTTATAGTCAACCCATGTGACAGGTGCTGAATATGGCTTCCATCTTCGTCAGAAGGTCAAAGGTCAAGGCAACTGTGGCCTTGGTCCAAAACTGTTTTCAATATTAAGTTTTTGTGTTTAGCAAGATTTCTGTTAATATTTCAGGATTTGTTGACCCTATTGTAACTAAGTTTTAATACATGGTTGTCTGTGTAAGTAGGAATCTACATCATGGCGTTGAGATCACAAGTAAGCTTTCACGTTTAGCAAAGCCTCTCAGCTTATGTTTCAGTGTTGGTGGACCCATTGGAATTGAACTTGGATACTAGTAGTTGACTATGCTGTTGGGAATCAGAGTGATGACATCGAGGTCACACGGTCAAGGTCACTGACCTCTCTGATACTTATCGGGAATGAGGACAGGCAAGACATTTCATTCCATGGAATTCTTTTGAAGATGGGTCTGGTGATTCAGAGACATTTTCTAGCAACACATTGGGTGACAAGTCTCGGCATTTCTTCATCAATGTACACAATCCCTGTTTCAAAATGATAGATCTATATTCAGCAGCCATTGCAAATTTTGAAGACGAGACAGATTTCATATACATATGCTTAGTGTTACAGCATATTTAATGCTGTTCATTACTGTCATTCCCTGACAATATGCATGCCTGAAATATGTACTTATACATGTATAGTTAAGCATATATTTAACTAGCCTCTTTAGGTGCCAAACGCTTCAATGTTGAATAATGTAAAACTGGAATGCCATGCTCTATAACCAAGCCGGTCATTCCAGTGGTAAATTTTCAAATAATTTCTTGGCGTGTGAGTGGAAACTTTCTAGAATCCAATTTACCATTAGCGTGGGCCTTTTAGTGAATGTGCATTTACAAGCTGATAAATTTAAAAAATAGTCTTCTCTTGGCCTACAAATGGACCCTCAAGACCATTCTAGGCGCCTTAACCACTAAGTTTTAAAGGGTTTGGTAATACCTGAAGACAAGCCAGTTGCCATATGAATTAATGTTGTGCCACAAATTGATTGTTCCTAGTTTAAGGCGGCTGTAATCTGTAAAATTTATAAATGACTAGCTTACTTACATGTTTCATGTAGCTGAAATAACTTGTAACTAAAGAATTATTTCAGCTATAAATGTTTTTGAAATGTAGCCAGTTAGATTATCTGACCTTTTAGTTACATTTCAAATTTTTCTAGCAAATTTATTCAATGTTGCATTTTCTGTTTAGTGTACCTCTACACCTGGTCAGTATGCTGGATTTCTTAAAATTTGCATCATAGCTAAGAAAGCTTAGCTCATCTACATGCATATAACTTAACCCTTATCACTCAGGGGTTGTATTCACGAAGGGAGCTTACATCCTAGAAGAGGCATAACTAGGGCTTAAGCCCTTAATGTGGCATATGCCTGTATTCGCGAAAAGTGCGTAACTTACATCCATCCATAAAATCGGGCGTAACTGAAGCCCTCCAGCTATAATGCGTAAGTCATTATTTACAGCGTATTTTACGTGGTCTTGAATTTTAGTTGAATTTCGTATATTATGAATTTTATAAATTGAATTTGACTTTGTAAATATTAAGTGTTTTAATGTGAAGCCATAGCAGCCGCTTTTTAAATATTTGAGCTAACGACTTCTTATTTCTGTATTCAAAGCACCCACTGTGCACTGAATGTGAAGCTGAAACAATTTGGTAAATACGGTAGAGCGTACGTCATTGCCTGGTAACAAGCGTGCGTGAACGGCCTGAATGACGCGGTGCGTTCAAGTCAGGTTTTCCCAAAAGGCGTACAAGTTGACGGTAGCTAGCCTATTCCGTATTCCATGTTGTAGCGAAGGTCACAAATTTTGACAGCTTTTGACGCGTACAGTACTACGTCAATAAGCGGGCTATGTGACCAATGAATTCTGGCCTACATGCATTACAGTAACACAAGTTACGCCCTCTTCGTGAATACGGCCCCTGATGTAAAAGTATAGAGTAATAAAGGTATATATTTGGTTCAAACTGTTACTGAAAGTTGTTTCTGTCTTAGACAGGAATATTTGTTTTCAAACGTTACATTTTAGTCTAATTCACTCTATGTAGACATAGATATACACACAAAGATGATATTGGTAATTAATTTGATTAAATTGTAAAAACATTTGACTTACATTAATTTCTAGGTAAGCAAGCAACATATTTTTAGACAAATTGTTTTCAAAATTTTCAGCTTCATAATTACTTTCATTTGAAACCATCTCTAAATGTGGTTTGTTTCAGTTGAAGTTGAGAAGGTAGAACAAGATGAAACAAAAGCTGGACCGTCACAGGCGAAAAAAGCAAAGGTCAGCAACTCATCGAAAAAAGGTAAGAAAAATCTCTATGTATTTTTCAGTCTGTAGTCTCATAAATAGCAATACATACAGTACAGGTCAGAAATAACCAAAACCAAATCAAATAAAACAAACTTGAATATTTTGAACTTAATTTGATTGGAAATGTTGGAATCCAATACTGCTTTAGACAGCAATGGCTTCCAATCAAATTGAGTCCAAAATATTCAACAGAACATATCTTACATCGTTTTCAAAATTGTTCTAACTTACATGTTTCTGTTTTTGGTCTGGAAACATTTTAACTTATTTGTGAGCTGTATTGTAATCCAACTCTTAAGTAAAATTGTGACTATTTCTGCAATTTTTTCCTGATAATAAATATTCTTCATGACGTTTGTATAAGTTAATATAAAATTTGGTGCAACAACAAATTTAAAAAAATAATTTGATTGATAATTTCACTGTGTCCTAAACAGAAGAATTTGATATCATGGCTAATGCTCCGTGTCAAGCATGCTATACCAGCATATTTTCTTGATATTTAGATACATGTATATATCTTTGTCTCTGTATTTATGTCATTGGTGAATTTGCTGACCAAGAGAAGAATATTTTAGAAAACTTACCACTAGAATAACTTGCTTAGTAAGCAAGCCAGTCATTCCAGGGTTCAGTTTTCAATATTATTTCTCTGGAAATTTGTTGAGAAAATCTATATGCTTTCTAAAGAGTTAAGAATTGGTCAAATTTAAATTTGTTAGACTTTGTTTATAATTCTGATTTTAAAATGGAAGAGTGCAATAACTTTTCACTGTACTTACTAAATAAATGTATTTTGAAGTAAGGGTTATGTAAGTGCCTACAATGTAACAGAATCATTTTTATGATTCTAAGATACAATTTAAGCTTTAAGTTGTTTTGCTTCGCAACCATTTTATGGTCCACTAGGAAGAGATCCCTAAAGAGTGAAGACAGATGGTCCTTTAACCATTTAATCCTCAAATCTTTTCGAGAAAATTAAAATTTTCTCCTAGAACATGTTAATTTGCAGACCCCGAGAAGTGTATTTTAATTTACTTTATCACTTGGATGACTTGCTTGGCTATCAAGCCTGTCACATCAGTGGTAAAATGCCAAAAATCTCGGTCTGCAAATGACCATTTCTCAAGACCACTGCAGAAGTCCGTTTTAACCAGCTTGAGTGTTAAGGGGTTAATACTAGAGCTAGGCGGTATTGATATTTACATGATGGTATCGGTACCATGAAAAAATACCGCGTTACCACGGTATACTGTCATCTGAGCTTGAAGCATGCCACGAAATTAGAACAATGTTTTCCCATTTCCTTTTCACTTCCATCTCCAATCAACGGTAAATATAGGTAAAATAAATAAATCGGCTTCCTGATTTAGAGAAGAAAAACATGGCTATTGCGGCTGTTTAGTTTCACGATTTTATTAGGTCACTTTTTTATTTTGGCAGTCGAGCGCTTTGATAAACAGAGTCCAGACAAAATCTGCGAGTATTTAAACGGGGCGAGTGTTGTAATCATTTATTTCTGTTGGAGTCGTATATTCTGTTACTCGTGAAAACAAGCCTATACACATACATATAACACGACATTGAATATAGCCGATTCCAAAGCTTCTGATAATTACCGAGTACCCGATGTGCAGACTCGTTACTCGCCATGCTTCGCCAAAACTATTTCCGCGAACTTCTGACGTGTAGCCAGTTGAAAAATGAATTACAAAAACTAAAACACTATAATCTTTAGGTGTCGTTACTTAAACTGGATTTAATCCGTAAAGAAATTTCTTAAAACAAGCCAGAAAAATAAAAAATAATGACTTCAACGCTGCTCGTTGTTAATAAATTAGCACGTGATCAAAACGGCGCGAGCAAATATAACATTTTTAGTAAATTTTCATTGATAAATTCAGCATAGTAATGTATTTTCCCACAGTCTAGTTCATGAACAACCAATCAGATACGTCTTTGCGAGATTGCTGTTGTGTTTGAATAGCACGCAGTTTGTATGTTATTTTGTTATTCTAGTGTGTTTGTTCGGTGACAAAATGCTTGGAGTAATAAATTACAAATAGTAGACACGGGAATAGGGAATATATTATAGTGTAATTACTAACGGCGGACGGCCAGAGAATGAGTTTACAAGACATACGTTTGGCATACAATTCTGCCTGTCATTATTTTGTAATTGACGTCTTGATGTTTGTTTTTACAACGACCCATTCACTTCAACTCGGCTAATAGTTAGGGATGCCTGTATTTTTGGCACTATTAGCACCTATTTACCCTTGGTCAAGTCCGATTTTATGGATCTATTTCTCAAATATTGCTCAAACATTATGGACGGTATTCACGGTATTTGGAAATGTCAACGGTCATGGTATCGGTTCACGGTATACCGCGCTCCTCACGGTACTACCGTCAGACCGCCCAGCTCTAGTTAATACAAGGTTATTACCATAGGAAATGCCTTTGGATCAGATAATTAAGACTTTTAGTCATTTATACATCTCTTCACTAAATAACCTGTTTTAAACACGTCCCAACGGGGAGATATATTTATTGACTGGTTGACTATTTATAAAATGGATTTTTGCTTTTTTTCAGCAGCTAAGAAAACAAATGCCAAAGAGAAGAAAAGTGAGTTTCAGTCAAGTTATTTTATTTATTTTATTTAATGTTTGATCAAATATGAATTAACCCCTCTTGTGTCAACACCGCGTCAAAGCGCTGAAAATACAACTTGATATATCAATTAAACATCTTGATGGTCAATATTTTTCAAGACACTAATTTTAGAAGACTATTTTTGTAAATTTCCCATTGAATTTTTTTCACCGGCCTTGACCTTTTAAGGAGTAATGGTAAAGAAAATTACAATTTTTACTTAGCGAGTGTATCTGCAGGCCGTGAGAATAGTATTTTTGAAAATGTACCACTAGAATGACTGGCTTGGTTACCAAGCCAGTCATTCTAGTGGTAAATATTCAAAGATACTCTTCTCTAGGCCTTTCAAATAGCCATGTCTGAAGACCACTGCAAAGTAGGTTTTTGGTCAGTTTGACCATTAAATGGTTAAGCTGACACAATAGGGGTTAATATGTAAGTTATTATCCTACAATGTGATGATATGTAAAGCTATTGCATGGCGTATCAATGCTCTCAGTACAAATTACTGAGTACAACATATAGCTCGTTGAATGTCTATGAGTGAGATTTATTTCCTTCATGACGTTGGATTTTGGTTTCAGGCCTCAATATATTTTGTCGAGCCCTGCACGAAGTGGAGCATGTTTCGACTTAAGGATCCGAACAGCATCCAGCGTCTGAGAATTAGCTCAAAATGGTGTGATGGTTTGGCTTGCACAGACCCAGGGTTAATGGAGTTTTCTATCCACTTAATGAAAAAAATGTGTTTAAACAATAAAGACTGTCTTAAAACTAGAATTTTGTAAATTTTCAAGCTTTGAGAAGAATATTTTAGAAACTTAGCACTAGAAGACATTGTGCTTATTTCAGGTAGTGTGCCCAGCTTTCCAGTGGTAGGTCTTAAAAGAACTTATATTTGTTTGCAAATGGACAATTCTGTAGATTACTCCAGGTACCATCCTTATCCAGTTTTATCTTTTACCCTGTACGTTCAAATTTTTCGCTAATTTAAAGTAGTTTCAACTGTCCATTTTCATTGACTATATCCCATGCATGAATATTTTGTCTTTAGCAGCCAAAGTGAAAAGTATTCTCGGGACACGCTGGGTGAAAGGTAAACCGGATATTGAAAAACCAGCTAGGATAAAGAAAGGTCAGGTTCGAGATTTGAGGCCGAACCCAGACATCAAAATCCTGGAAATGGATCCATTCTTTGAATCAAAGTGAGTTTGTTGTTAAATATTATTAGTTCATTACATTCTTTATCATATAAACAAGCCTTCTAGCCCATTCCATATTTTTCGATATGAGCACACATGCCATATTCAATGGAGGATTTTCATTGGCTGTTGGGTGCACAACCCATTTAAATCGACCAATTAAAACATCGATTGGTGTGAGCGTGACACGTAGGGATTACTACACGGTACTGTTTTACTACGATTTGTTTACTATGATTTGTCATTCATGAAACGTCATAGCAAAATGTCATCGTTTGACAGTTTATCAGTCGGCAGCGAAGTAACGATTGATAGCCATGGCTCTGCGATAGCCTTAGAAGAAAAGTGTAGTTTACGGATGACATCGCCAGATTTTGTGTTTGTCACTATATGTTGCTGCGCATTCAGTATCTGTTGTCAAGTAGTGGTGCGTCACAGCGGCAGTATCGATTTCACGAAAATCAACAATGAGAAATCAGATAAGTCACATCAGCAACTATTGGCAAATATTTCAAAATTACAGTTTATATGATAAATAAAATCTCAAACTCGGTCACGTCATTTCACTATTATGAACCTTGTTGAAAATTATCAATTTTGCACTCGCTAAAGCTCGTGCAAATTGATAATTTTCAACTCGTTCCAGATTTTCTATATATACTCAAAGGTCACATTGATATATATTTGTAGATAGGCACATACATTTGGTGTTAAAGTTAATTTTAGAATATTTTGATGACAAATTTCACTGAAAAGCAATCAAATTGTCAAAATATTCAGCAAAATTCATATTTTGTTTTATTGGAGTGTGTTTCGGAGGATTTACATGAAAATTACTTACAGCACATCATATAGGTAACAGTCTAATTTGTGTGAATGACGATATTGCACATATAGGCCACTTAATCAATCCATTAGTTAGGTATTTTCATCGTTCACTAACTGACATGTGTATTGCATCTTGCAGAAAACATGAGATGTGTATCTTAGCAAACTAAAACGCAAATTTGTACATGCCATTTTTTTTTAAAGTGTTTAAGGACTTGAACGTTTTGATTCTCAATTAGCAATAAATAGTGTATGATTTCGGGAACATTTTTTGAAAAAATTAGGTATGCCGGTACACAGGTTGCGTGACTCACTCCAAATAACCTATTCTGGATGTTACCTTTTCATCGGTGACCATTCTTTCCAGGTATGTCAATTTCACAGCAATCAGGGGTGCTGCAGGGGGTTGGGTGGGGGTGGGAAACTGTTAGATATTTTGAAAATCATTTGATTGGAAGCCGCTATTTGAACTACGGGTGATGATTTTATGCGAATATAAAAAACACAAAGGAAATAGCTGAATTGGTTTGGTTATGTGGATGTAAAGAAAATTCGCAGGAATATGAAATACTACTGTCAGTGTTCATTCCAATCTATGCCATTGACCCATAATTTCCAGCCTTGGGACAAAATAAACACCACAACAGCACATAAAATATCTGTAGAAACTAGTAGTCGCAAATAAAACTAAAAATCTGATCGTTAAAACAAAGATAGCCAGTATACATCTATTAGACAAGAATCCCTACTTACTAAGAGAGATTTCGCATTTATAAACAACCAACCTGCAGAGAATAACATATCCATCTCTATAGATAGCAGGCAACCCGACCAATACAGTATATCTATAAGTCCTAAATAGTTTAAAACTATTTGCCAGGTTGTTGCAGCCTAAGGTAGCAACAGCCATCTGTCAAAGAGTTATCAAAATATTTAGCGGCAATCCAGTGATGTATCATGTAAATCAATGATCTAAACCTGTGACAAGAAAGTGATGTATATGTATGATAACTGTATTCGGCGGGTGTAGTAGTAGAAAGATCCTACAGCTGCAATCAGTCCTTCGCTTTTGCCCACTGTGTCTTGTCCTCAGCTGAAATCCTTAGCTTCCTCAGGTCCATTCTTGACTTGAGTGTACCGAGTCCTGCTTTCTTGAGGTCACCTCGCAGCATGCTTAGCAGATTTATGCAATGACGTCCTCTCCTGCCTTTGTATTTGCTGGCTCTGAGTAGGGCGAATTCCAAGGCTCTGTGCTGGTGTTTGTTCTGGATCTTTGAGCGTTTAATTTTGTCGAAGGCTCGTGACATGTCAATGCCCATTTTGTGGAAATCACAGTGTTTGGACATGACTACTGACACAAGCATGCATTGAGCCTGTACAATATCTGCGCAGCTGCGTCTACGTTTAAAGCCACTTTGACATGATTCTGTGAAGTCATCGATTTTGTCTCGGATGCGGCATAGAGTAACATTGGGTAACATCGCAGATTGGCTTGGGGGCCGGGTCGCTTCTTGGGCTTGGGTAGTGCGATAAGGGTGCCTTGGCGTACAGCGTCAATGGGAAGGTGGTGCATAAAAGCTGAATTGATTAGGTGCGTGATCGGTTTTAAGATAATGTCACTTGCACGTTTGAATAGTTCATTACTCATGCCATCAGTTCCAGATGCACATCCATTTTTCAGGGCTTTAAGTGCCTTCTCAACATCTACTCTTCTAATTGTTGTTAGTAATGGCCTGGGGTCTCCTGAGAACGGGTGCAAGGGCGCATCGTGGTCAATGAACTGTTCCTTGAACCATTCTCGGATCGCCTCGGCTTTTCCCTTTTCAGTCCCAATAAAGTGTCCTTCAGAGTTGTATACAGTGATTGGTGGTGTGTAGTCAGTAACTCAGGGCGCGGGCTGCCCTAAGCATTTTGTGACAGTCATCCGTGGCAGTGATTTCATCTGCCAGCGAGTCTGCTTGTTGAATAGCAAGATCTTTTAAGCGTTCGCTAATGTGGGACAGAATGTCAGAATGTGCGCTCCCGGCGTAGTTTGGTGCGGTCTCTGGCCACTTTAATAGATGCGCAGCCTTAATGCTTTCTGCTCGGCTGACAGTTTTACTACTAGAGGGGCATCAGTATACCTAGTTTGGTTGTTTTTAAGAACATTTATGGTGCTGGTAGCTGATGATTCCATAGATTTCAGTATTTGGTTAGGGCTTCATTTGGATCGGACCTGACGTCGATGTTAGCTATCTGCTCCCCGAGGGCCAAAAAGGCTTGATGACATTTGCGTGTCAGTGTCGCTGATGAGCTTGGGTAGGTTGTAGGTGACGCTACCCTCTTGCCTGGTATGGCGTTTATATATTAGGTAGAGATCGTTCATCTGAAGGTGTGTAATGACTGGCTTATGGTCAGAATTGAGGTGTGTGCTGCCATAGGAACGAACATTCCAGAGTAATGGTTTTGCTTCTGTCTTGCATAGTATGAAGCCTATTTGGTTGAAGACAGCTGTTGTAGCCTTAGAACCTTATGGATGTTTATCAGTTTAGCAAAATCTGATAGCCTCTTGTTTAAATATAATAACTAAACTCGAGAACTGAATGCCTGACGCTTTCTTAGTTTGAGAAGGGTCTGGATGCCAGTGATCAGATTCTGACCCTTTATATATGTTCCCAGTGCGGGTAACTGCTACATCCGATCTGGGTGCGGCTAATGCGGGGATGCGGTGTTGCCCGCCATTACCACATTACCCGCCTATAACCGCACCTATTGTGGTCCCTTATTCGGTGTGGTTAGTTAGCCGCCCATACCCACATTTATCCGCAAGTACACAGTGTATGTACCCGCCAATATTGGCCATTTGTGTGAGGCCAACTATTAGTTATGGCACTTTAAGAGGTTTTCTTAACGGAAATAAGTTGTTTTTTAGTAATAAGTGGTATTATTTCTAAAAAGATTTGAATTTGGAGTTTCTGTGGGATTCCAAGTTCACTCCCTCCATAGTTTATGGGGAAGGTTGGGGCTTAACGTGGGGACATGTGGGCGGTGGATTTATTCCCGCAGCTGGTGCGCATGCGCGACCACATGTACCTGCCGGCGCGCTCATATTTGCCATGCGTGGGTGGATGGGAGGGATTGTTCTTAAGAGATCGTAGATTGCAAGTTTTGCATATCCAAAAAGTGGCATCGGTGATGTGGTGTGCATCACATCCCAGTGATCCAGACTCGTCACGTTTCGTACCTAGTTAAGGTTACTCATCAGAGGACTTCTGAAACCTTTGTTTAGGGTAACTGTATTCTATGGCTAACATTTTTTTAAAAAACGTTTTAAAAAGAAAATATATAAATGTATATATTTTTTATATATATTTTTGTTCGGATATATCTGTGGTTTACAGATAAGAATTAGTCTTACCTCTATTCTGTCTGTGTGGATCTGTGTATGCAGAATGTGGATCCGTGTGGGAGCGAGAGGAACATGTGGTCCTCTTGTTTAAATATAGGTTTGCTATTTCCTGGAATTTGCTGGCTGACTTACTCATTATTAGAAAGCCCTACAGTATAGAGACTATGACGAAGATGGTTGAATTTTTAGTGCAATTTCCTGCATATATACCCCACCCACCCAGCATAATACCCTACCTGGCTAGAGAAAATAAAATTTTGAGAGCACTGAAGAGATTTTAGCATATGTTGTGTAAGTCATATAGTCTATATAGAGATACCAACATACACAATTTGCAGTATGTGTGTCATTTGGAATTTTTTTACTATGTCCTGGAAGTGTTTCTGAAGCTTTCCATGTATATTTTTCATGGACTGACTGCCTACCTGCAAGCTGCAAAGCTTGATAGGATATACTGGGGCATAAGGGGAGATTAGGGCTTGAAAAATTTTTGAACTATTTTAATCTTGAATCTTGTTCCTCCGCAGTGATTTTATGAGTTGGAGAATGGGCTTAATTTTGTTTATTTCACTTATAGTATTGAATATCGTCATGTCTTATATAGACATTCCTTTAATCTAAATATGGGTTCCCATAAGGTTGAATTCAATCACTCATGAATCAATAGTCAGATTCCAGCGGGTTCTCATCACTGTAAAATATATATGAATCCTATGAATTCGGAAATCGGAAGAATTCGTACAATTGGTAATATATGGTTCAATATCTAGAGCATGTAATTTTCAAAGCCACTGACATTTTGCAACAATTTTGGCTAGACTCAATGCATGATATTGCTTAGTAGCGGTGTATTGACAAAAAGTTAGGTAGCAGAATTTGCTTTTTTCCTAAGCAGAAAATTGTCACCCTAGAGGGGGGAGAGGAGTGATCCTTGCTTTTGGTGTCAATGGTAGCCACATTGAACATAGTACAAGAATTATTTCCTGTTTCATATGTCACGGTCTGAGTGCACAATCTCTATTGAACTTAATAGGCATATTGCCGTGACCAAAATGAAGCATCACTTTGATTTAGTGGTCAATGTCAAGGTTATTCTTGGTACATAAATTCAACATTGATATCTTGTTATAAGCTAGATCACCACCCTAATATATCTCAAAACTAAACATTCTATTTGTTCTGCTAAATGAATTTGACATTTTAACTTGGCTCTGGTGATTATGGGCAATGGTGAGTACATGCAAGGCATATGATTCTGCAATATTCTTATTTTATAATTTACTTTGTATCTAAAGTAAACAAATATATTGAAATACACACATGTTCTGGTAATACGTTGCCAAGTGACATGTAATATTTTATTACTTTTCAATCGATACTATTACATAACAAAAATTAAGTAATAAAAATATGCCGATTTCATAAACCCATTTCATTTACATGTAAATTTCTGCAGATGAGTTTTGAAACAATTTGACAAAGTTTTGGCAGCAGCAGCAACAATATAGTCAAAGGACTATCAAATTATTCAAAATGTTTCATCTAAATGTACCTTCCTGGAAAAGAAGTTTATTGTCATTGGAGATGGACAGTTTACTGTAAGATGGACAGTTCAATGTTTTGTTCTACAATTAACCCTTTCACTGACAAATTCTTGAAAAAGTAAATTCTTTACGATTTCTAACATATTCTGTTGAATATTTTGAAATTAATATGCCTACGCTTTCTTGTTTGTTTGATCTGGGATTGAGATGCGGTTAATTTGTCAGTGAAAGGGTTAATTTTCATATCACTGGGATATATTTTATTACAGAGAGAATGTACCCTTTATCAGTAAGCCTGTACAAGCTAAACTTGCCATTCGTGCTGTTCTGTCTAATGACATGACACTGCTGAAAAGCCTTAGAGCGGATCATGAGAAGGTTTATGAAGTAAGTTGCTCATTAAATCGATTCATCTTCAATACACCTTTCCCACATTGACGACATTACGCCAGGATTCCCCTAAATCAACGCACAGAGCAAAACTGCTGGCTGGTACCGCCGCCAACAGGCCGCTGACCCGCACTGAGTTACTTTTGCACTAAAATACTCCGCAATTTAAACAGTTCCTTGATAAACTAAAATCATTATATTATTTAAATCATATATCATTGGAAAGTGCATTCAATTGCCGAAACATTAATGCATTATTTTATATATTTTTGTAACGTTTTCACGGAGTTATTTGCGTATATAAAATACACCATTCAACTTAGATTCATTAAATCAAGTGGACAATAGGGGATATTTTAAAATTGCAATCAACTCTATTAAATTTTATAAAACTATAAAAAGTAATACAGAAATGTATAGAAAATTCGCTTAGCTTTCCAATGATGTGTGACTTCAATAATATTATGAATATAGTTTTTCATATGCACTGCCTGAAGTGCTTTGTATCTGATTCCCATAGTAAAGTAATGCTGTTTGCGCGTCTTCTATCGCAGCTACCAGCCGGAAGTGGTATGCGTGATGCATTCCAGGAAGGTATTTTCCCAAAATACGCTAATGTGGGACAGGTCTATTACATTGTTGTATTGATCAAGCAAAGTGTTATGTTTTAAGAAAAAATGTGGCGGGATGTAGAACACACAAAGCCAGTTCCCATACTCTTCCAGTGTAACAACATTGGTGTAATTCGGGCCAGAAAAACGATTACTGCAAAGTGAAAGGGAAGGTTGTCAGATTTGCATACTTCATGTTATGCTACATGCATATACGTTCGTAGAAGTGTAGGACAGCTTAGTAACAACTCTTAGGGCAGTTAGCTCATGGAACAGTCAGTTTTATGAGTGTACATGTATGTATATTGTTATTACAGACAGTTAGACACATTTTCTATCATAGCTAGGGACAGAAAAGTAATTTTTCCCAGGATAAAAAGGCCTAATTAATCCCTGAACATTCTAAGCTTTCAACTCATGGATCTCATTTCTGAATTGAACATGTATTTCATTACCACACCAACATCACTAGAAGACTTTACAGTCACTTGTCAGAGTTTTATCAGAGTAATGCGATGAGGCACTGTATGGAGATACTTAACCCTTTAAAGGTCAAAACTGGTCAGGAGCATCAAAATAATTGCTTATTGGATGCCCATTTGCAGGCCAAGAGAAAACTATTTTTTTAAATTTACAACTGACTAAGACAGTCATTGAGGTGTAACATTTCAAAAATAACATTCTATTGGCCTGAAAATTGATTTCATTAACTTGTTAGAGACCTGGATTAAGAGATCACCAGTATATTGAAGAAACAACTTTTGGTGTCTTTGTGTGGTCCCTTAATGCATGTTTGACTATAAGCGTATTTATCTTAAATTAACCCTTAATACTCTGATGTCACTATTCTATATTTTACTGTGTCAATATAAAAAAACCCGGTGTACATTTTTCAAGAATTTTGCTGGAAGATGTTGCTGTCTACGACAGCACCATCTTCCACCAAAATTGTTGAAAAATGTACACCAGTTCATCTTTTAATTTAATTTGAAAATTTTAAATTTTGACACCAGAGTTGTAAGCGTTACGGTTATTTTACAGAAAAACTATAGCGAAGCATCCCTTTTTAAAAGTCGTCAAACTACTTACAATAAATTCAGACTCATAACACTAAACTTTGTGTAAAATTGAATGAGTCATTTCAGTGAATAAAGCCCTGGAAGTCAGGCTATTAGATCAATGCAATACCAGATATTCTATTGAACATTATTTCGCTGTCATATTTTTATATATGTACATAATTAATTTTTCAGTTGCTCATCAATCAGTCAGAGGATCGAAAGTTAGACGCTCTGAGTTATGCTATTCAGAAGGAGAACAAGGAAATGATTACCCTGCTTCAACAGGAATTCTCCGGCAAAAATGAAAGAATGAAAAAGGGAAAGCCACACACAGTATTGATTAAAGCACAGGACACGGGACAGTAAGAATTGCGTCAAACATTTCCATATCGCTTAAAAATGGATGATTAAAAATGAATAAACTACAGTGTTTTGTATGCCCACATTGGCCACTGTAAAATACACCTGTATGGGAGATAATCAACTTTATAATAAAAAGATGTTATTGATCAATTTTGTCAATGACTATATTGAATTCTATCAAAGTACTGGACAGATATGAGCCACCGTTGAAAGGACAGTAGACTAGCATTACAGAGAAATCCGATTGGTTCATATGATTGGAAGTCACGTTTCATTGCATAATTTTCATGATCACTGTTGTTCATGAACCACTTAGCCGGTCTGAGTGAAATGATTTAGAAACTATTAACATGGATGATTGGATGTACATTATATTGTAGAATTGAAGTTGCAGGCCACAAAAACATCACCGTTGACATCCCAAAATTTACCATTTCTCAACTGGATATAGATTTTCCTCATTTGGTAGATAATAAAAGTCCAAATCTGCATTTTGGAGCCAGCTTCCTTTTTTTCTTACTTAGATGTTCATGTTTCCTGTCAAACTTTTCACATTTGAAACATAGCTTTCCATATTTCATACTGAACTTTTTGTATTTTAACCCATCGCTTTCATATTCCTGGTTCGAATACTGATGCTGTAGTTGAATGATACAGGCTACATAGTCTCTTGTTTTAAATATTGAACTACATGAACCTGCATTTGTTATGATAGGTACAATCCGACATCACTGGGTGTCCACTACATAAGAGCCGTGGCAACTGGTCGAGGAGGAAAAGAAGGGAACAATGCTCTCATAAAGGTTTGTCATTTCTAATCAATCAAGAATCCTTTTTACAAATATTTAAAATGTGAAATCTGTCTAACTTAAATATATCAAGTTTGCCTATATCATATTAAACTGCCACATAATTCTTTATCATCGACACTTTGGATGGTGGTGCAAAGTATATTTAAGTTCTGTAATTATCCTCCCGCTTTAGCAAAAAGAGGGGGGGGGGTGATTATGTTTTCGCTTCCATCCGTCCGTGCATGTGTGCATCCGTCCGTGCATGCGTCCGTCACACACACAGGTTTTCCCTCGATAACTACTTTTGCTTGGAATATTGTGACCAGACTTCATGGGAATGTTGGCTATGGTAGTAGGCAAATGCACCTTAGTTTGAGGGTCAGTCAGCCCATCCCTCCGTCCATCCATCCCTTTGTCTCTGAATTTGTGTCCATCCGTCCTTGCAAATTTTGGGCTTTTGTTCAATAACTTTATCTTTGCTTGGATTATTGTGACGAAACTTCATGGGAACATTGGCTATGGTACTAGGGAAATGTACATTATTTTGTTGGTCAGTCAGCCCGTCCCTCCATCCGTCCATCCCTTTGTCTCTGAATTTGTGTCTGTCCGTCCGTGCAAATTTTGGGTTTTCATTCAGTAACTTTATTTTTTCTTAGCATTGTGACGAAACTTCATGGGAACATTGGCTGTGTTTCTAGGGATATGTACATTATTTTGTGGGTCAGTCAGCTCGTCCCTGCGTCCGTCCATACCTTTGTCTCTAAATTTGTGTCTGTCCGTCTACGGAAATTTTAGGTTTTCGTTCAATAACTTTATTTTAGCTTGGAGTATTGTGATGAAACTTCATGGGAATGTTGGCTATGGTACTAGGGAACTGTACATTATTTTGTGGGTCAGTCAGCCTGTCCATCTATACATTTGTCTCTGAATTTCTGTCCATCCGTGTAAGTTTTGGATTTTAGTTCCCATTTGTGTGTGTATCCATCCATATGTCTATCCAAATCAGTGGGATTTTGTCATCCCACAAACATGGCTGCCGTTGCGGGGGGATTATTTGATTTTTATCATCTAGTTAATGTATGTCAAAGAGCTTAGGAAAAGGGCATACAACGAATTGTAGGTTGTAATAATAATAATAATAATAATAACTAGAACACATTTACTGAAATAACTGTAAATCTGCAATTGCCAACCATTAAGGAATGTTATAAGGCCTCTTATATCACCATTGTCTGGTGGTGATCTGATAAAAACTGTAGGTATAGTCCCAGTTCCAAGATCGGAGCAAAACAAATTTTGGCGGGCATTTTGAAAAAAATATTCAAATTTTACCATTTGCCATCCTGAATACATTTCTTCAAAAAAATGAAAACAGGTAATTCGGACCAAAGTATGCACCTGGCGGCCATTTTAAAGAACAATTTCCCAAAAGATAATCCACAATGCTAACATCCTAACTGATAATAATTTTACCAAAACGCTAGGTGTAGTTGCAATTAAAATATACATCCTGAAAATCACCATTCATTCCTTATGGGTCCATTTTCCATGATTTGGGGGAAGAGGGTCTGTCAGAGGGCAAAGACCAAGGTCACCTTGTAGGTATGCAGACTGCTTCAGCACCTCAAGGGTAACATCCTGACCAAGTATGGTAATGATCCGATCAAAATTCTAGGTATAGTCACACTTAAAGGATCAATACTGAAAATCCCCATACATTTTCTATGGGACTTTTTTGGCCACCGAAAAGTGGGGAGCTCGAAAACGACTGGGACAGCTCCAAACAAAAAGCACAAGCATCCTGCTCCCTGATGGGTACTAGAAGTTGACCCAATTTGGAGTTGATCGGCTTGAAACTAGATCACGACTAAAAATTTTGAAAGAAAATAAAAATATGAAAGATCTGCTAAGAAAACAATAATCTGCGATGATTAATAGTAATAATAATAATAATAATAAAAATAATAATATTAATAATAATAATAATAATAATAATAATAATAGTAATTTCTACAGATGTAACCATAAGGGAATAATACTTGATTATCTTAATTTCTCTTGCAAATCTTGTTATATTTCAATTGTCTAAAGGTACCAGTATCTTTTGCAAATATTTCCCATTGCTTCTTCGCTATTAATCTATAAGGTTTATTTCCTGCAGGACTTGATCGATTTACCCACTGTTTATGATGATGACAGCTTCTATGAAACTTATTTAGAACATGCTGTCACACAAGGGGTCAGTATGGATACCCTGAAGCATCTGTGCAAACACTTCTATGAAGACAGTCCACCTCATGCACAGGTATAATAGCTGCCTATGACAGGTGTCGAGGAAGATAACTTAGTTATAGTCGAGACCATTTTACAGAAGCAAGGCCCTTAGAAATGCTTGGTTTTTGGAAAATGTACCTTTCCGGTTTATCCATTAATCATATCATGTCATATTCAACTACATGACGTGTAGGATGATGTCATAATCAATGACGCCATGAACGACGTAGATAATTTCGTCACGAATGCTTAATTGATGACGGACTAAGTGTTGTTGTACGAATTGTATGTCTTAACTATTTAATAAGGATGCTGTTGAATATTTTGAAAGTAATATGACTTGGCACTGTTGCTGCCATTTCTGGAAATCGATAGTCAGGCAGTTCAGGGATCGATCCCAATGCGGCGAAGTGTGAGTGGAGCTTAGGTAAAGATGGGCGGGACATAGTTAAAACTGGATTCCTCCATTGACTTGATATTGACTCACAAATCTGTGAAAATCTATATATATTTTCACGAAACCTAAATTCCACATATGCTAAAATACATTATGTCATAATGACTGAACTTTTAGACATTTAATCGAAAAAAATTAGCAAGAAAATAAAGGTTTGTCCATTTGCATACCAAGAGATGTATAAATAGTCTGCGTGGCCTGCAAATGTACAGTCCTCAAGACCAATACAAAGGCAAGATTTGGCCAGCTTGTCCATTAAAGGGTTAAAAAAGTCTAAATATGTTAAAATGTCTGGAATGATCAAATTACGTCCTTGAAGTGTTTGAACAATGTCCTGAACACTAACACTCAAGCCGGTCAAAGGCAGCTTTTGTAGTATTCTTGATAAATGTCCATTAATATACCAAGAGAAGAAAATGTTTGAAAAGGACTGGCTTGATAACCGAGCCAGCCATTGCAGTGATAAATTTTCACAAATGTTCTCATGGTCTGCAAATGGACATTTTCTATGGGAAAATAATATTTTCTTGAACAAATTTGAGGGTTAAAAGTGCATGAATTTGCATTTACCTTGCGACTGGCTAAAACCGTATATAGATTATACGTTTCTGGACGAAATGATGGTGGTTATTAGCTCACCTGGCCAGAATGGCCAAGTGAGCTTATGCCGTGGCGACCGTCGGTTTGTCCGTCAACTTTTACTTTAAACAACTCAAGAACCACTAAGCCGATTTCAATTATATTCGGCAAAAAGCATCCTTAGGGCATAGAGATTCAGCTTTGTTCAAAGGAAGACGAGCGGCCAATTTGGCTGGTGGGCATCTTGGATTTTGGCCGATTTTTAGAAATCTAAAAAAAATTCTGAACCGCTTGGGGAATTGCTTCAAAACTCATGAAACATCTTTCACGTCAAGAGTATATTTACCACCCTGATACTTCACGATATTTCCTAGATATCGACCTAGCTTCAATAATACTCAGAATTAAAAAGAAACCGCCCCCACTGGACAGGTTACACAACTAACAGACCAGCGGATGTGCAGCCCAAACTCGCACAGTCGCGGGGCTGGCTCAATCTCTTCTTAAAATATTGACCTGCCATTGCAACACGCTTTTTAGCCTTGCTTTTGCTTTCTTTCTTTTTGAAACTTTGACTTGTTTTGCAACTTGTTTGACTGTTTATTATTATGTCTGACGCTGCCAAGTCGCCGGAGGATGCTCCCGGTCCAAGCCATCAGGTGTACTTTAGTAAATTTATTGATAAAAAATGTGCGTGTTGACTCGGATGGTATTTCCCGGATTCACGCTATCTCGTGGATACGTCTTTATTAGGCGGAGGCCTATATATTAGCTAACGCATGTTGTGCTTTATTTTTCAGACACATGAGCTGATATTTGAAGGGTATCCTTTTATTTAAACAATATTTATACTTGGTTTCTGGGTCCTTCTATTTTATTATGAGTTTGCTGAGGGAGTTATTACGATAAGAAGTAATTTCTCCGCATTCTCCCCCCACCACAGGGTTTTTGGACTCGGAATCAGGTATTCCTGTGTTGTTTATCAGACTTCACTCGTCCTCAGAAGTCATCTTATGAGGTTATTTAGGAGAGAGAAAAAATTTCAGTCATTTTATTTCTAAATATTTTAGAAGTTTTTTTACTTAGTGTTGAGTTATTTATCTCTCTTGATGGTTTGCATAGGTTCATTGTGTTTATAAAGTTCAATTACTAATGAGTCTGTGTTTAGAACTACTTTTCGGGAGTGGGTTTCACGGCTCAATAGCTAGGCCGGCCAGGAGCCGATGGCCATCCATACTGTATCCCTTGGCTTGCAGAGAGTTAGCATGATGAAGGCCCGGACTGTAACGTCATGTTTTTAGCCTCCCATGACGCTGTAGATCCGGCTCCTGGAATAGCCACGGCGCAAGCCATGCCGTCCCTTGCGAGTCCGTATGGCTTCCCTGGCTTTCCAGGAGTATCTTCAGCTCTGGCCATTACTCCACCAGTGAATGTGGTTGAGGACGATGAAGGCCCTAGGCTCGTCGAACATTCACAGGTGGCCACCGAGGAAGACTGGCTGGATGCTTGCCAATGGCTGGTGAACATCAAGCCAGAACTCCTGGTGGATCCACCGGCTTCCCAGCGGGACCAGCACCCGTGGTTGGGAGGGAAACCGGTGACGAGCACCATGCCATCTCTGCCGTATGCGGAGCATATCGTTGATATGTTCGCTGCGGCAGAGACGTCCATTCTGCCGAAAGGACGCCTTGCGAAGGCCCCTTGCGAGGTGGCACGGCGCTGCCGAATAAGTTCTGATCTATATCAGAAGTATGGCGTCGTTCCATAGCCTTGCACGGATGACCGTGCGGCTTTGGGCGAAGACACGCGGCCTGGGTCCCAGTCTGACACGGGACCCCTTGTGTGCTACAGGGGGTAGTAGCAGCATCCGTGGCCCGCCAAACTTCTCGTGCAGTCCAGAGAGCCATCCAGGACGGCATTGACTTGGCTCTGGACTGCATGACAAGATCCGTAACCAGGAGTTTACAATTTGTGCCCCTCGCAGGACCTGTACAATCGGCTTCTTCGGACGCCGATGGCATGTCCAGGGTTGTTTGGAGGTGAAGGATGTCTGCACCTCCAACAAACCGTAAACCTAGTGAACAACCAGAGGGCGCTGCGAGAGCAGTTTGAAGTGCTCCGCAGGGAGCGTGTTTGAGCAGCGCCCCCTGCTTTCCACCCTCAGCAGGCTGGAGGTGGTGGTGGCCTTGTCAGAGGCCAACCACCTACGCAGCGTCGGCCACGGCAAGGACAGCGTAAGCCAGCTAGGGGGGAGTGCCGGCTCCTCCAGCGTAATGCGCCAGACAGCCTGCGTACCGAGGTGCGCGTGGTGCTGGGAGAGGAGCGCAGGGTTCTGGTCGTGGGAGCCGACCCTGATGGGTCGCCTCTCAAAAAGACCACACCAGTGCTGCTAGGACAGCCACCAGAGACAGGGCTTCTCTTGCACTTCTCAGGTCCACCACAGTCCTTAGGTGCACCCGTGGGAGGTCGTCTGGCCTTCCACGTGCAAGAGTGGGAGCGGGTTACTCGAGGACCGCTCAGTCTTGCGATGGCTTTCAGTCGGTTACCATCCCGACTGGATTTCAAATCAGCCATCTCGCCTGTATCTGGTTCCGATCTGGACTCAAAATCCAAGAGATCCAGATCAACGGTTGTGTATAGAGGAAGAAATTCAATCCCTCATACTAAAACGCGCTGTTCAACCGGCACAAAAATGTCTGGGTTATTATTCAACTGTGTTCCTAGTGACAAAAAGCACTGGAGGGTGAAGACCAATTCTCAACCTCAAACCTCTCAACAGGTTTATCCTCACACCAAGTTTCAAAATGGAAACTGTGAGAACGATGTTAGCAGGATTGAGGAAGGGAATGTGGACAGCATCAATAGATCTAAAAGATGCCTATTTTCACATTCCCATTGCGAAGAGCTTTCGTCGGTTCCAGAGATTTGCATTTCAGGGCCGCAAATGGGAATTCAGGGTTCTCCCATTTGGTATATCGACGGCTCCTCGGGTCTTCACTCGAGTGGTCCAAGCTATGACGTCATACCTCCGCAGGAGACACATAGCAATCCACACGTACATAGATGACTGGCTGTTAAAGGCACACACTCAAAAAAGTTTATCAGCAAATCTGGAGATAGTTTTGAAAACTCTTACAAATCTAGGCTGGATAATCAACTTTCAAGAATCAGAGATGACTCCATCACAGAAGTTTGTTTACCTGGGCATATTCTTCGATCTAGAGATAGGATATGTTTATCCATCTCAGTAGAGAGTAGAAACACTCATCTCAGTCATAGTCAGTGTGCAACAGTCGGCATGTCCTGGCACAGGTCTACTTGAGAATGTTGGGGTTGATGGTTTCTTTGGAACCAGTCATTCCTCAGGCAGCCTTACGCCGGCGGCCGATCCAGTTATTTCTCAGGACACAGTAGACCCAGAGTACGGGTTTCCTGGACTCAAAAGTGTCAGTGTTGGAACCTCTTATTCACCACCTTCAATGGTGGATGAAGAGAGAAAATCTGGCGGTGGTGACGTTGTCACCTCCCCACCCTCAATTAACGATGTACACAGATGCATCAATGGAGGGATGGGGAGCTTGCCTGGAAGAAAACAAAGTATCAGGGCTTTGGAATCTGGATCAGTCAAGAGAACATATCAATCTGCTGGAAATGTGAGCAGTAGTCTTAGCCATGGAACACTTCCTAGAGAAGGTCAAGGGCAAGATTGTTCTGGTTCGATCAGACAATACAACAGTAGTGACTTACATAAACCGCCAGGGCGGAACGAAGTCGCCCAGTCTCTGTATGATGACGTGGAAACTGCTTTGCTGGTGCCTAGATCATGGGATTTCCCTGAAAGCAGTTCTTATTCCGGGAAGGCTAACTCTATTAGCAGACTCATTGAGCCGAAGGATGAGCATTCTTCCCACGGAATGGCAAATAAATCAATGTGTGGCGGATCACCTGTTCAACTACTGGGGCAAGCCCAACATAGATTTATTCGCAACGAATGAGAATGCGAAGATGACGACGTACGTCTCTCCGATTCCAGATCCGAGCGCTATCGCAATAGATGCGTTAGCTATTAGTTAGTAGGGAGTGTCTGCATACGCATTCACGCCAGCAATCCTGATTCCAAATGTTCTCCAGAAAATCAGCAGCAGGAATGCCAAGTGCTTCTGATCGCCCCCAAATTGGCCAAGCCGATCATTGTATACGGATCTGCTGGACCTTCTGGTCTGCAAACCTGTTCCTCTGCCTCTGATGAACAACATAATCTTCCAGGGCAAGGCCTTGCACAACAACCCATCAATGTTCAGATTGACTGCGTGGATGTTGTCAAGGAATCTAGAATTAAGGAGGGTTTTTCTGAGCAAGCAGCCATGTTTATGGCAAAAGCCAGAAGGGGGTCAACCTCCAGAGCATATAATTAAAAAATCAACAGATTTGCTAAATGGTGCTCAAAAAGATGTATTAATCCAATGGAAGCATCTATTCAGGTAGTAGCCGATTTCCTCTGTCACCTTTTTGATGCCTATAGCCTCAAGCCTAACTCTATTGCTGGCTACAAGTCAGCTTTAATGTCAGGATCCCTTGCTTGGCTATTAGGGGAAGTGATGAAGTATGCAATCTAAATACTTTAATCAAAGGCATGGGTAATCTAAGACCAAGGAATCCTCCAGTGATTCCGTCTTGGAGTTTATCGTTAGTACTTCAAGTATTAGCAGATAAACCCTTTGAACCACTAAGCTCCATTTCCATGAAAATGTTGATGCTTAAAACAGTTTTTCTGATTGCTGCAGCTTCAGCCAGACGAAGAAATGAAATACATGCTTTGTCAGCAGAGCCAGACCATTTTGTGGTGACAGGGGAAGGCCTTAGGCTTCTACCTAGCGTTAACTTTATGGCGAAGAACCAGTCTTTATCCTGGTCAGCCTATAGTTTTACCCGCTTTGTCTAGGTTTGATCCTAATTCAAAGGCTTGGTGTCCAGTCCGTGCATTAACATGTTATAAACAACGTACACAGGAATGGTGGACGGACCCTAGTGCTTTATGGCTATCTTACATTGAACCCCATGGGAGAGCTTCTAAAGATACCATTTCTAGGTGGATTGTGAAATGCATCCAGCATTGCCACAAAGCCGCAACGGGTAAACAAGTTGACATGGCCAAGGCTCACAGTGTCCGTGGCGTAGTGACATCCACAGCTCTATTTAACAGAGTGCCGGTGGATGACATTATGTCAGTAGCACAATGGCACTGAGTCTAGTTTTACAGATCATTACCTACGTGACACGTCAAATCCACTTGCCTTATCGATTTTACATAAACGTTAAATCTGTAAATAAATTTGTAAATATTGTATATAAGGCCGTTGACTCACACTCAGTGCAATTTAGTGGGGGGAATCCCCGCTTTTCTGTACTGTTCCTATCATCGCCAGCGGTGATCAAAGGGGAATCTCGTAAAAATAGGTTAGTCCTACATTTGGTGATGGTTATTTTTTGTCACGTTTTTTATATTACTTACTAAAATGGTGATGGTTTTGTGTTCTTTGTGGTTCCATCTGAGAGTATACAAAATGAAGCTTTCATCCGATGTCTTATAGTACTTTAGCACGAGTACATAGAGAGCATATAGGACATTGAGGTCATCGCTCCCTCTTTAAAAGAGGGGGGGGGGGGGGAGCAGATGTGAAACGGTCATTACTCTCAACATCGGTCGTGTTATCCGATGTCCAAAGCATTTCCTGATTGTGTTTACATACACAATTTCAGATGTTTGTTGTGCTCTAAATGCGAAAGCTTGAACTTCCAGGGATGAGCCGGTCTTCTGACCTTCGCCTCCCTCCCGCTGAATTCTCTTACGAATTCTGGCTATATCATGAAGTATCAGGGTGGTAAGTATACTCTTGATGTGAAATAAACGAAATCATGGATTTCTTTTTTCACGAGAGAGTTGATACTTACCAACCTGATACGATCCCGGCCTCTCCGCCCCACAGAGGCTCGGTCTATTGGCGTTTTATGTTGCAATTAGGTCAGCCAATATTTTGGAATAGAATGAGTCAGCCCCGCACATGTGCGAGTTTGGGCTGCGCATCCGCTGGTCTGTCAGTTGTGTAACCTGCCCAGTGGGGGCGGTTTCTTTTTAATTCTGAGTATTATTGAAGCTAGGTCGATATTTAGGAAATATCGTGAAGTATCAGGGTGGTAAGTATCAACTCTCGTGAAAACAGAAATCCGTGATTTCGTTTAATCTAGTGCAAGAGCTAAGCCAAGTTTGTTCAAGAGAACTTGATTGACCAAATGTTTAGGCGGCCATCTTGGATGACCCAGTTTTCGCAAAAATGACTTCTAGAACCGCTGAAGGGATTAGACAAAAAGTTGGGAGATATGATTAGGGACTAAGCGCCATTAAAGTTTGTTCAAGGGAAGTTGATCTGTCAAAAAATATGTCCACCCTGGGCCAATCAAAATGTAGCGTGTTCGTCGGCCATATTGGATTTTTTTATTTGATTGATTTTGAAACCAGAAATTTGATCAGTAAATTTTTCCAGTGATCATTTTGTTTTGTTCAGTTGTGCCAGTGGCCAGTAATTACAGCTTCTTGTTAAAGAATTACAATATTTTGGCTCCAGAGAGTGTGTCAAGCAGTTTGACGGTAAATATACATGATACATTTTTAAATATTTATCATTTCTCATTTGCTATCTATTTCAGTTGGAGAATGCATATCCTTATGTTCTATCCGCTGTACTCCGGGGTCATCGTAAGCTAGCTGGCTGGCTGGTTGAGCTCGCAGAAAAAGCTGGTGGTCATGGATTTAATGCACTACATAAACAGGTTACAATATAATGCATGCACCGTATTCATTTGTTAGCTCACCTGGCCTGAAGGTTTGTTCAAGGGAACTTGATTGGTCGAATGGTTTGGTGGCCATCTTGGTTGACCTAGTTTTAGCAAAAATGACCTCCAGAACCGCTGAATGGATCATGTCGAACTTTGGCAGATATGGTTAGGGACTAAGGGCCATTCAAATTTGTTCAAGTGGAGTTGAACCACCAAAAAGCATAACCGCCGTGGGCCAATCAAAATATAGCGTATTTGGTGGCCATATTGGATTTTTTTATTTGATGGATTTTGAGGCCAAAATTGGTTTTATGTGTTTTTGAGTATTCTGATCCCAAATTTGCCATTTTTGAAATGGTCGGATAAACGGTTTGGCAGCCATCTTGGATCATTTTCCTGCCAAAAGCTCCCATACTAAAGCAATGGGAAATTTAAAATGGCTCCTCTATAACTACTGGGACAATTTCAATTATATTTGGCAGGAAGCATCCTTAGGGCATAGAGATTCAAGTTTGTTTAAACGAAGCCGATCGGCCAATTGGGCCAGCGGCCATCTTGGATTTTGGCCGATTTTTTGAAATTTCTAAAAATCTCACCATTTGAGGGACTAATATTTGTCACACAAACCTTACCATACGCCGTCTATAAGGTTTGTTTGACACATATTGAACTATAGGTCGCCAGTAGAACATGCCATAGATTTCATTGTGAATCATACTATTTTTCATGTTTTAGGTATTGTTATTTGAGAAGGAGGATCTAAAACAAGTCCTACCAGCTTCAGTGAGAAAGAAGGCAGCAAGAAATGTAAGTTGAATCAAGGCTGAGCATCCAGCAACCTCTATTACTGAGTGTATCGCTTGGGCTTGGTGACCATCTGGCATCTGTATGTCTGTCATCAACTTTTCCTTTAAATAATTTGTTCTCAAGCATGTCAAGAGACACTTGCCTGATTTCCACCAAATTTGTCAATAAACATCCTTTATTATCATAAACCAAGAAAGTTTAAAAGAGATTTAAAAAAAAATTTAATTTCTTGACCTGCAGATGGCCATCTCTCCAAACCGCTGTAGAAGACATTTTAGACCGTTTTGACCATTAAAGGGCTAAGCATCTCTGAAACTGCTTGGCTTATTATCATGAAACCCACTTGACATTTACCTATTCTGAGAGGAGGTAGCGCAGTGATTTTAAGGTCAATAATTTAAAGGTCAAGTGGAATGATGAAAGACCCTTTTGATTTTGTGCTCACGATCATGCTATGCATTCATTTCTGATCTTTGCCACCCATTCTCTCTGTGCACTCATTGTCAAGCATCATATAAGCATACTGCCCCAGTGAAAATGATTTATTCTTTTAATTTAGGGGTCACGATCATGCTGAACGTGGTATATAAATCAACTTTAGCACCTTGTTTTATATTAGATCATCACATTACCCTACTACAACCAAATATAACATTCTATTGTTTCTAACATTTGAATGAATCTGACTTATTTTGAGCTATGTGGTCTATCATCAAGGATAAGGACAAAGAATACATTTAATTCTGCATAACTCTTGTCTTAATAGACAACATCCACACCAGGTCTTGTAATGTAAGACTTGTAATGTCAGGATGATTAATTTGCTTAACTAAGATTTGTCGAAACATTAACATCATTTTCAACTAAATTAAGGAAGTATCACCTTGATTAATCGTTCAGCTTGGACGTAGGAAACTTGCTGTTCATATATATATTTTGACAAAGGAGCGGATTTACCAACCATTTATAACAAACTAAAATGACAGTCTTAATAGGTTATTGCTGCCCCCCCTTATGCATCAAATCTAATCTATCAAATGCTAATAGATTTTCTACCAGGGAAATTAATAATCACGTTAAGATCTTCAGGCAGCAATATATGTAGAGAAACTTATAAAACTCTTACCACTCTAATGTCAATATTCTCTTTTACTGTGTCAATAGCAAAGAAACGTGTGTACAAATTTCAACAATTTTGGTGGAAAATGAACACCAATTCATCTTTTAATTTAATTTGAATATTAAAAATTTTAACATCAGAGTGGTAGGGTTAAAGCATTCACTCACTTGCACCTACATGTAGTTGTCAGAGGTTTAATATGATAGTACCTCATTATATAGGAAAAAAAATAGAAATGATTTGCTAATTTCTGGCAATATAATATTTCTCTTAAACACAAAATCTCCCGTATAAGCAAGCATTCAATCACTGTCTTTACCTTGAAAATCTAAAATATAATTCTTTGTTTTCTTGATTTCTTCTCCAGCTAACACCATTGCATTGTGCGGCCATTAATCCCAATGTTAAATATCTAAATAGGCTTTTGGAGGCTGAGCCTGATGTTAGCCTGCCCGACCGAACCCAAAGGACACCCATACATTATGCTGCAGTGTGCAGTGGCACAGGACCGTTAGAACTGCTCATTAACAAGTAGGGATTGAAACTCCAACACATGCGCATTGTGCAGTGTGTACTGTAATAACTATAATTGATATGTAAATATATTGAAAATATTAATGGTCCTTTCTAGAGTACCCACCCATCATATGATGTCATAATGAACTGCGTGATGTGTGCAATGACATCATAATGAATGACGTCGATAAGTATGTCACGAACGCATATTTGAAGACGGTCTATGGGCTGTTGTACAAATTGTTTGCTTTTACTATTTAATAAATATTCTGCTGAATATTTTGAAACTAATTTGACTGGGCGCTGTTGCTGCCATAGGCAGCAACAGCACCCAGTCAAATTAGTTACAAAATATTCAACAGCTTCCCTGTATAGTTTTCAGGAAATTGATAGCTAGGGCATTCAGGGATCGATCAATCCAAACACGGCGAGGTGTGGGTGGAGCTTAGCTAGTGATGGGCGGGGCATAGCTAAAAATGGAAAGGTCCATTGATATGTAAATATATTGAAAATATTAATAGTCAGTTGGGCCATTTATTATTTTATTCATAGCAGGAGTATCCATCTCAGCATCATGGTGTTAGTCAGATTTATTTTCTCTTATTGATGTTGTTATTATCCAACTAAGCAAAAGCATGGAGAAGGATTGGTTGCTGGAGAGAATTATGCCCCTGCATGCATTTGTACGTCCATACAGATTTTATTTTTAGCTGTGACCAGCAGCTCAATAAACTGTCATATCTCTTAATCAGTCGGTGAGTCAGTCAGTCTGTCACAAATGCTTGTTCTGGGCAATAGTTCAGGGTGCCCGTTGAGTCCTGAAGATGTGTTATAAAATTGGGGTCAAAATGTTAAAAGGCAAGGCCACTGTGACCAGATTAAAAAAATTATTATTTAGAAAACTAAATTTTTTGTCCACAGCTCGAGGCCATGCCACCCAGATTAAAAATGAATATTTTGAAAACTGTTCAGACAGGATTTGTCAAAGTAACTATGGTTCTACTAAAGAGATCTTGACCGGACTTAGGTGAAATGTTGTCTGTGGAATCCCGACCATTTGTGATAAATTTCACTTCAAGAGTATACTTTGAGGTATTTGAAATTGTTAATGGAGCTCCAATTGGTTGGGGAGAAATCTTGTTATAACTATTATCTCTGCGGTCCTCGCCGTCTTCAACATAGTCGGCAGTAAAGTTTTCAATTTAGCTTCAAAGAAAGCTGTATGAACCAGACTTCCGACTCATGCCGATTTAACTTCAAGACCACAGAAATCTTAGGTTCCAAAATGTATTTCGATTTCATGTAATAGCTAGTATCCATTAGTAAATTATCGTCTGTCATAGGCAGTTTTACTTGTGCTTATTTCTTTATAATATTTTACTTTGTAGAGGTGGCAACCTGTTTGCTTGTGACATCCGAGGACAGTCGGCGATACATTATGCTTGTATTGCTGGCAGATCTCACAACGTCGACCTCCTCATCAAAAAAGCCAAAGCAAGTAAGATCATGTACAATTACCATAACACAATGAAATCCTCTTAACCCTTATACCTCAAATTTATTCAAGAAAATATCAATTTTCTCATCGAAAATGTCGACTTGCAGACCAAGAGATTATATTTTGGAAATTTAGCACTGGAATTACTGGCTCAGTTATTGAGCCAGTCATTCCAGTGGTAAATTTTCAAAAATAATCTCTTGGTCTGCAAATTGACATTTCTCAAGATGACTACAGAAGCTGTTATTGGCCAACTTGAGTGTTAAAGTGTTAAAATAGGATCATGTCAGACATTAACCATTTAACCTTTGGAATTCCAGTATCTCTATTTTAAGATGCCTGTATAGGAAAGCTGTTCATATTCTAGTTGCATTATTGTATCTCCAAATGCTTACAATGTTACGTCTAGCTACAGTTCCTACCATAACAAAAGTCTGCGATTAAATCAGATTTTCATCTTGCTTCTTGAGTTTTGCACTTACATCGCCCAAATTTCACACGCGCCTCTTATCGAAAGATATACACTTTATTGCAAAATATTTCAGATATTTTGGTAGACTGGCCAATCCATTTTCGGCTGAGCATATTCCGCACTCAATCCAGTGCACCATCCATCTTGTCCTAGTTACTGCTATTAATCATGAGAAATACACTGCCTTATTTAGCAGACAAGGTCAAGCGTGCTGGGCCGACTGGCCTGATAGCGCATCACGCTTGTTTGTCGTGTATTTGTGTAAATAGTAAATTTACTCGAGAATCAGGTTGCTCCGCCCACTTGCCCATATATGTTTTACCTCGGCTGCTTAAAGGCACATGTGTAAAATTAAAACACTGTCTTCTCTTTGCCTGAAAATTTACGTTCCTCAGGACCACTGCAGAGGTCAGTTTTGGCTGACTTAGCCATGAAATGGTTAATTAGAATGTTGTAAAACTTGAGATCTTCATGGTTGCATTGCTACCATATTTCTGGTTACTTATTTCATTAACATACTGGCATAGGTTTAGGCTCTGTGTGCTAACTCCTCCCAGTATACGTTTAGCAAAACTTCTCGGCTTATATTTCACGATTGGTTAAGCCTATTGAAGCTAATCTTGAATACATGATTGCCTATGCTGTTAGGAATCGGAGTGATGACATTAAAGTCAAAGGTCAAGGGCACTGATCTCTAAGGTTTATTGGCAATGAGGAGGACAGATGAAACATTTAATTCTGTTGAATTCTTGTTGCTCATATTTGTTGCTGTTATGGCTCTTGAAAATCCGTATTTGATGAAAATATGGCCTAGAATTCTTCAGTTGCATTTTAGAAAAATGGGAAATTCTGAGTTTAATCTTATTTCTTGCAATGCCTTGTTTATATTTTTGTTTCAAGGTGATACCCGTTACACTGCATTGACTGACAAGTATGGACCAGCAGGAATTAACATGCCACAGTCGGAATCGTATTGCCCGATTCATATAGCTGCTGAGGCTGGACACGTTGTTAGTATTCTGTTTAGTCTTAGCATGTGTAATATGTTAATTCTGTTTAGTGTTAGCATATGTAGTATGTTAATTCTGGTTAGTGTTAGCATATGTAGTATGTTAATTCTGGTTAGTGTTAGCATATGTAGTATGTTATATCTATGTATTTAGAGTAAGACTTAGTGAACATGATATTATTTAGTATAGTTTAACTTTATTGACTAGTCTATAGTCACTATTTTTGCAAGATTGCGTATTTGTTTATATCTAAGTCGTTAAGGTCTGTGTAAGTACTTGTGATAAGACAGATATAAGATAGTAATACTACTAATATTTTTGACTAGATACTGTTATTGAAAGAGAATTGTTTAAGGCTTGATTTAAATGTGTGCATTGGTAATGTTGATCAGCTAAGTATCTGTCAATCTATACGTTTGACGCTATTGGTGTAAATTGTCCTCCGTCCCTCCCTCCCTCTCGCTCTCGCTCTCTCTCTCTCTCTCTCTCTCTCTCTCTCTCTCTCTCTCTCTCTCTCTCTCTCTCTCTCTCTCTCTCTCTCTCTCTCACATACACATGTGCATTCTGTCTGCATGAGTGCTCACATAATGGATTAATCTGATCTGTCAGTCAAGTATATGATGTCATAATCAATTACGTCATATGTAGGCTGATGCCACAATCAAAATGAGTAATGACTGAGGTAACTAGGTATTTCATGAACATTGAATAGTTTTGTTTTAAACATTTTATTGTCAATTAATAACAATGGGATTGAGTTACAAGTCAAACTGACTTAGATTCGACTCTTTCCCTATATTTGATAATTGAATAGTCTGTCAGTTTGTACTAACTGTATGTCTACCATTTAATAAACATCTTGTTGAATATTTTGAAACTAATTTGGCTGAGTGATGGCAGCAACATCCCGGAGTCAAATTAGTTAAAAAATATTTAGCAAGTTAGCGGTATAGCTACTATGAAATTGTTATTCTTATATAAATCGCGCAAAGCATGGGCGAAGCATAGCTGCAGATGGGCAGATCATAGCTAACAGTGTACTCGGCCATTATGCTTCAAAACTGGCTGCCATATATACAATAGTGGTTATATTTGTTATGCAGTTTATCGCAACAAACAGATTTATAGTGGAATCTTAAAAATAAACCCTCAAGGGAGTAAAGAACTTATTCGATTTGGAGAGTTCTGTTTTTCAGATGTTAATTTCTTATTGAAGATTTGAATTTTCTCTATAAGATGTAATTGTTTTAGTGTTTTGTTGTATATAGTTTTTGGTTTAAGATCATTTAGAATTTAAATAATGTTATCTATGGTAGCAACAGTTTCCAGTCAAATTAGTTAAAAATATTCAACAGCTTACCTGTATTATTGTCTTGAATTTGAGATCGTGTAGCATGAGTGTTACATTTCAAATAAATTAATACAATACCTTGTATTTGACATCATAATTTATGTGGTATTTGTTTAGGGTGTGGTGAGCGTGTTAATAAAACATAAGGCTGACTTGAGTAAGGCCCAATCAGCCAGAAAGGATAAAAAGACCGCTTTGATGCATGCTGCTGCAATGGGTCACCTGGATATTTGCAAACTGCTCATTGAAAATGGGGTGCCGATTGAACAGCTTGGTATGTATTAATTCATCATATTGTCATATAAAATGGGTCAATGTGATGGGTGTGATACTATAATACACAGGGAACCTCGTAAGGCGTCATTATGTGGTCTGTTTGTCATCTATAAGCTTTAGTACTATGGCAACACCAATATTACACTATGATCAAAATCTGCCCTGCATGAAGTATGTGGCATTTAATAATGGTGATAACAGCATTGTCTAAGAACTGATTCAATTTAGAATATTTGCCTGACGCTCGGTCTGCTTGTTTGATCCAAAAGTCTGAATGATCTGAGCTCTGTTGGTCGGCTCCTTTTATAGTTCCTGCTTGGGTGCGCAAATGAGACCTGTTGGATGACCAAATAGGGGTATGTGTTGCCAACAAATGGTCATGCAATGTTTATTCAGGGTGGGTGTTGGGTTTGTAGGCAGGTGAGGGTGTATCCTGGCGGATGGCGGTGTTTGGGTCCTGGCATATAATAATTACTGTGTCTAACTGTATCCTCAAATGTTAGGCACCAACTGTTGTTTTGTTAGATTATCTTGTTTAAACTTATTTCCTGCATTAAATTTATTTCTTTATATACCTGTAAAGATCATATGCTTTTGATCATGCCTTTGGTTCTGAGAAAAATTGATCAGTTTCCTTGTCAATTATTTTCAGTGGCTTTTTTAAAATTCATTGGTCAATTAATTGACCAATGAAATTTCAAGAAGCCACTGAAAACAATAGACCAATAAAAATGTGAGAAACATCTTTGCATAGATGAATAAACCCTATCTATGATCTGTCAATGAACAAGTACCATTCTATTCTTTGTAGATAAACTGAAGCGTTCAGCATTAGTGTATGCAGTCCTGAATGGCAATACTCATGTTGCCTCCTACCTCCTGCATATGGGTGCAGATCCTGAACGCCAGGACTCCTCGGGAAACACAGTTGTCCATTATGCTGCAGCTTATGGTTGGTGGTTTTGCCTGAAACTTCTTATCGAACAGGCTACAGCTGACCCTAATGCATCTAATGATTGGAAGGTAATGGCGAGTTGAATTTTAGTGCCTCTCATACAGCAAAATTGCGACAGCATTTCTCCTGTATACCTATGTCCTATTGACTTGTACTGAGTATGATTTAGTTACAGGGGAGGTTGTCTATGTTGTATAAGTTTAGGTTAAAGTACTGAGTGCTGAAACATTGTATTTGATATCTCCAGGGTTCTGTGTCCGTGACCACCAGTCCTGTATGAATGCTAGTCATGTTTAACCCATTCGTGGTCAAGTTGGCTTCTGCACTGGGTCTGACTCTTGAGAAATGTTCCTTTGCAGACCAAGAGAAGGTTGTCTGAGAAAAGTTACGACTGGAATGACTGGAGGGTGTCTTACCACTGGTAGTTTTTGTAATATAATCTTTTGGGAAGCAAATTTCTACTTTTCTTGCCGATCTTGTCCGTTAATGAGTGGTATGTCATGTGGTGCAACATGAGTGCATTCTTGGTCAAGTTCGGTTCACTAACTATAGTCAGTTTGCCGATTTACTGAACTTGTGCATTTACTATGTGCAATTGAAAGCTGTCTAGTCAACTATAGTTCCTTGGTACACGATTCTTCATTGAATTACTATTGCAGAAAAATGACGATATCGTTGAACATCGTTGCCGGGATGAGAAATTGGGAACACCTAACGATCGAGTATTGTTAAACATTATAAACACTAATCCATCAGTCAATCAATCAGCCGCTATTGCTAAATAAAAGACGGCTTATAGCGCTTATTGATACCGTTATTCAAACAGCAATACACAGACACCGCCGCTAATCCGTCAAATGACCATTCAAATGTAAAAGATATCACAATATTTTCCATGTATTCCTTCATCCATTTAGATACTTTGATAAGTAAATGGAAAAACATATTTTGGCTGTAGTCGTTGCTGCTTTAGGCAAGTAGGCATGCGCAAATTAATTTCAAAATATTCAGCATATTAGTTATAACAACTTTGTAATCTGTCCAATGTTCTGAGATGTGAAACGATTGAGACGCCCAGACACATTTGTATACGCTTGATCAGTTGTATTGGATTTCTCAAGCATGAGTTCCTCTAGAGGGAGATTCCGCTGTTATCAAATCAAATAATGACGCGTCACACTGACGTTTAGCACAACAGACAGAAACATGGCGGGTATTTTTTGCAATTTGTAGGCCAAACAAGGTGACTAACATCGGGCTTGTAAACTCATTATTTATCAAAATTAGATCAAATAGAATACTACGGATGATTTGGGGATTGTGTTTACAATTAAATGTGGTGGTTGAATCTGATTTATGGGCATTAACAACTTTGAGTTGTGCAAGAAAACATACAACAAATCATAGTCTTAAACAACACATTAAGTTCGTTTTTATTGAGCACACAATGCATTAGGTATATTTTTAATAGTAGGTGTTGTAGCTGCTATGTGCATATAGAGTTGAAAAGGTTATAGATGATGTGCTTATATTGCCTATTTGGACTCATATGTCAACCTGTATTAGATAGGGGCTTCTATCTTTTTCCCTCTGATTAATGTATCTAAGATATTTAGTTTAAAATTTATCACTTCTGATCAGTATCGGAATATTTCCCAGTAATTCCCGCTTTTTTTAGTATTTCCCGGGGCGGTATTTACCGGTATTTCCCACCCGGTATTTCCTGCACCGGGAAATTGCTGCCAACCCTGTCGACTCTAGCTGACTAGGTAGCTAACGAGTTCAGTTTGATTGATGTCTAGTTAACTATAATTAACTATGATTAGTGAAACGAAGTTGACCCTTGGCTTACTGAGTATACTAACTACCCAGTGAATGAAGAGAAAAGCTATAAATATTATACAAAATTTTCTCTCCAGGTAACACCAGTTGCTATAGCATTCCTCAAAGGTCATATTGGTCTGGTTGACTATTTGCTCAAACAAAAAGGAGTGGACATTAATTTCAGGGATGATCAAGGTATGATTATGTTCACAGGTTTGATATATGGATGATATGTGTTTACATGTTACAGTCAAACCTGCTTGACAGACCACCTCACCTTTCTAGCCAGCACATTATGAGGGATTCTTTGGCTACAAAAGGCATAATGAATAGCAACCCGTTGACCCTCAAAATTGTTCAAGAAAATTTAAATTTTCTCAGAAAATGTCCATTTGCTGACCAAGACGGGATTATTCTTTTTAAATTATCACTGGAATGACTGGCTGGTTCAAGCCAGTCATTCCAGTGGTAAATGTACAAAAATAGTCCTCTCTTGGCCTGCAAATAGACATTTCTCTCAAGTCCACTGCAAAAGCTGTAGAGGATTAAGAAACTACAAGTCTAGCTAGTCTATATTGAATAATTGTTTGTGGTCTACAAGTTGTCCGCTATAAGCAGGTTTGACATGGTAAATTGATGATTATTATTTTGAAATGAAATATCATTGTTGTATTTAAGCCAGCAGTAACTTAGTAAAATTATACACATTTCCTATTTAGTTGTCTTAACGCTCTAATTGTCACATTCTCAAGTGAAATGAACTGCTTCCCATGAATGAGTGGTAGAATAAAAAGTCAAACAGGTTAAATTGATGGTATCACTTTGGAATCTTCCTTAATTGTTAGCTCACCTGTCCGTCACCTTTTTCTTTAAATGACTCAAGAACTACAGGGCTGATTTCAATTATAATTGGCAGGAGGCATCCCTAGGGCATAGAGATTCAAGTTTGTTCAAACAAAGGTGATTGGCCAATTTGTCCGGCGGGCAAAGCCGATTTTTATAAATGTGTTTAAAAACTTCCCCTAAACCGCTTGGGAGATCGATTCAAACGTCATGAAATATCATCTAGGCCAAGAACTGAACCAAGTTTGTTCAAGAGAGCTTGATTGGCCACATAGTTTGGCGGCCATCTTGTATGACCTAGCTTTTGCGAAAACAACTCCAGAACCACTGAACGGATCGGGACGAAATTTGGGCGATACGATTAGGGACTAAGAGTCATTAAAGTTTGTTCAAGCGAAGTTGATATGTCAAAAAACATGGCCACCGTGGGCCATTCAAAATGTAACGTGTTTGGTGGCCATATAGAATTTTTTTATTTTATGGGTTTTGAAGCCGAAATTGCTTTTATTGTCTCGCCTGCAAAGCAGAAAGCAAGACATGTGTCACTTTTCCGACAGCGACGCCGCCAATAATGTTGTTTTTGCGTTTAGCAAAACTTCTCAGCTAATATTTCAGGATCAATTAATCCTATTGCAACTAAACTTGACTATGTGGTTGCCTATACTGTTAGGAAGCAGCATGATGATACTGATGTCACAAGGTCAAAGGGCAAGGTCACTGTGACCATGATACAAAACTGTTTTTTCAATGTTGAATTTTTGCGTTTAGCAAAGCTACTTGGCTTATCTTTCAGGATTGATTAATCCTATTGGAACTAAACTTGGATATATTGTTACCTATAATGTTAGGAAACAGCATGCTGACATGGAAGTCACAACGGCGAAGGCCAAGGTCATTTTTACCTCTACAAAACTGTTATTTTTCAATGTTAAGTTTTTAGACATAGCATATCTTATCATGTTACATTTCGGGATTGCTTAACCCTAATGGAACACAACTTGGGTACATGGTTCCTTATGCCAAGAGGATACAAGATGGTGAAATGGAGGTCACCAGCTCAAATGTCAAGGTCATTCTAATATTGCTATTTGACCTCTGCTTTTTCAACCTTAAGTATTTCCATTCAGCAAATCATTTATATTTCAGGATTGGTTAATCCTATTGGAACTAAACTTGAATACATGGTTACCTATAATGTTAGGAAGCAGCATGATACCACGGAGGTCACAAGGTCAAAGGTCAATGCCACTGTGACAAATAGGAGACAGGCGAGACATTTAATTCTGCAGAATTCTTGTATAGGTTTTTGGGTATTCTGATTTGAAATTTATCATTTATGAAACTGTCGGATAAACGGATTGGTGGCCATCTTGGATCATTTTCCCACCAAAAGCTCCCATGCTAAATCAATCTCAAGTAAGTTTGGCAGAAAGCATCCTTAAGGCATAGAGATACCGGTTTGTTCAAATGAAGCCGGTCGGTAATTTGCTTGGCAGTCATCTTGGATCGTTTTGCCGCCAAAAGCTCCCATGCCAAAGCAATAGGAAATTTAAAATGTCTTCCTGAGAACTACTGGGGTGGTTTCAATTATATGTGGCAGGAAACATTCCTACGGCATAGAGATTCAAGTTTCTTCAAGGGCCATTAAAGTTTGTTCAAGAGATGTTCATACATAATGAAACATGGCCTCTGTTTTCTTGTTGCAATTCTGTTTAACTCCTTAGGGTTCTACTTATAGTTGATGGCCTTTCTAGTAGAAATGCCTATGTTGCACGTGAGTGATACAGGCCCCTTGGGCCTCTTGTCATGTCATATGCCTGGAAAATACATCTGACTGTTAATGAACATATTGATACACTCATCTAGTATTCTAGCTACTGTCTTGGTGTGCTTCAATAGTTTGCTTATGACGTTGAGCCAAGCCGATTTCACATACACATTGCCGACCACAGTCTTCACATGTATGTTTCTTGTCTATTCTACTGTTGCAAAATAAAGACTATTGCAAAATAGTTAATATATTTTAGTACCCTGACCAAAAGCTTCACCGATTCTCGCTGTGAGCTAGGATTTGCATATAGGACAAGGTTATGTGCACACTGAAATCATATTGCAACTACGAGAATCAGTGAATGTTTTTGCCAGCGTAGTACAGTATAAACATATTTTGCAATAAAGTATTGATTTTTCAAGAAAAGTAAGTAAAGTACATGTGTGTGATATTTGTTCTATCTGTGTAAGTGAAAAACCTATAATCGCAATGAAAGTTTGATTTAGCACCACTTTTATTATGAAGCTCACACTGGAAGTTTTCTACCCAGGCTTAATGTAATGTCATAAACAATGTGGTGAACTAACTGTAAGCATGTTTCTACAAACTGCAGCTACTGCACTTCTGAGAGTATCTCTGGGGTTTTTTTACCAATTCTTTACCATTTAGTGTTAAAACTATGTTTATCTTGTACTATTTATGAACAGGTCAAACATTGGTGTCCATTGCTGCGGCCAGCCCCCTGGTGCCTGGCTTGTATGATCAGCTGAAGTATCTCATTGATAAGGGGGCTGACTGTAACACTATCGATGTCACAGGATGCAATGCTGTAAGTTAACTAGAAATAGACCATGACACTCACAAGCGTCTTAGGAAATATCTGCATTTTGCTGCCAAAAGATGCTGGCTATTTAAGATACTGATCCCCATCTTGAAACTTGATTTTGTATCATAAAATGCATATGTTCATTCAGTGCCCAAGGCCTGCTAAAGAAAGCTGATGAAATTAATGATTATCTGAAATCCAATAGTGCCTGTATAGTCATCTAGAAAATTTGTCTCTTAGCAGTATGTCTGCCATGCATTTTGATTCATTAGATTGTTGGCATAAGACATGCTCATGCTAATAAAGAATAATCTAGATGTATCACTTTTGTTTCAGTTGCATGTCTTAGCACGCAATAAACTTCCCAGAGACCGTCCAGAGGCAGTAAGTGTACATTGTTATTGTTGAGAAGATTAATTAGTGCTGTTTAGTATTCAATTTTGTGAGATATATCAGGTGAAAAATCGATGCTCTATTTCATTGCATTATTGCATGAGATGACAGAGTTTTAACTCATTCACTACCAGAGCCAGAACAACATATATGCATTGTAGATGTCTCTTAAAGGAATGTGTTTTCTACTTCGAATAATACTTACCGGATGTACTATTATGATAATGTCTATTATCTAGTCTAGCTGAAAATAAACAATTAAAATCTCTGCACTCTCCTGGTCCTGCCCATACTGTGTCCGGGAATTACCCTAGCCGCAGGTACCGAGTCAATTCCCAATCACAGTCAGATTCGTCTATTTTGCTGACTTCTCAAGTCGCATGTGTTTAAGCTCATAAAATTATGCAAATTTTAACGGAATTCAGCTTGTTTGAAGTTATCCATTGCTGGCTTCATGGAAGGAAAGGGAAAGTCATCACAGGGGCAGGTTGTATCAATCTAGAATTTATACATTCGTGCCGTAATGATTGATTAAAATTTCTATAAATTGGCACATTATTTTAAAATGGTAGCCATTGTTGGAGTCGCTCCGGTACTCGTTAACTGTTTAATCTTATCCGGGTACTCGGTTAATTTCTCTTGCGACTCGGTTCCTTCCAAGATGGATGCGCCTTAGCCAAGATGGCGGCGCCCATGATTAACGTTTTGTTTTGGCTTGGCATGTCTATGTACTCGTTTTGATGCCGGTTTTTAGCTCTCGCTTCAATGACGAGGGTGTTTGTAGAGATCGGTGTATATTTCATGGCTATTTTAACGTTAGTTAATTACCAAGTCGGGTTTATAAATTTTCACTCAAAAAAGTTTCAAATATTTCCTGCCTAAAGACTTGATTATCATTAATCTAAGAGAAAGTTAATGTTTCTAAGTAATTCTAAGTTGTGCAGCGTTTTAATTCTTACTCTGTGTTCGCAGAAAGCCAAGAACCAGGACACGCTGTGTCAGAAGTAATCGGTTCATGAAGTGCAAGTACTTGGGTCATCACTGTGAAGTGCAAGGTAGGAAGTCCTTGTGATGTGTGTGCGAAGTGGTCGTCAGAGTTGGTGGCGGAGTTCAATCGTGATCGATGTGCGTGTTTGGAGAGGATTGCGAGGGATAAGGCGGCCAAGCTGGATCAGGCATCAGTAAAAGGTCTTGAAGAGCGTCTGAACGAGCGTATGGACTCCGCATCGGGTGTATGGGCGGCCCTGTTCATGGCGATGTTTGAATCCTTCCAGTCCACGGTCCCGGCGATGCAGGCTGGTGCAGGGCAACCTATTGGTGGTCCGGCTAGTTCTGCCGATGGACGAGCACCTGTCCTTCGTCCGACCTTGGCTCAAGAGACGACGGTGGAGGAGGAAGATCTTCTGCTTATGGAAGATTCCGGCATGCCGGATATATCATTAACGACAGAACCGAGTACGTCCCAGGGATCTCCCTCGGGTTTTGTACGGGTCTGCCAGTCGGGTGGTGATGTCGACGTTCCGTCGGGCATTTTTCACCCGGATTTCGCTCAACCCGCATTGTCGTTGGAGCAGTGTGATGCGGTTCCTAGCGGCATCCCGGCGGTGTTAGGTGCGGCTCCTCTCGGAGTTCCGTCATCTACCGTAGTGGAAGCGGCTGTAGTCCCGGCTCCCATGCTGGAGCCGATGGACTGCGGTGAATCCGTGTCCGGCGATTCGCTGGACCCTGGTGCCGCTACTAGTCGGGCTATGGAAGCGCTTCATGGTGGAAGAAGTGCGGGCCATAGTTCTCAGCATGGGTCGTCGGTGGCTTTCTCATCCAAGGGTGAGAAGGAAGATGAGAACGGTAGTCCATTGATGGACGAGTCCTCCTTTTTCACCGAAGCTGAATGGGTGCAGGTCCTTGACTGGATGTCCGACCGTCTCGGGTTGGCATCGGATCAGGGATCTCGGCGCGATCCGGCGATGGAACGGATGTCAGAGCGAGCGGCTAGTGCTCTGTCAAGTGGCTCTTCTGCTATGCCGACGCTCCCCTTGGACTCGCACACTTCTGACATGTTGGAAGTTGCGGCGTATTGTCTGGTTCAACCAGACTATTCATTGCCCAAGGCCCCGAAGGGGATAAGGAGTAGGGTCCGTTTTCCTGAGCAGGCCTACCATCAATATTCCCGGGTTCCACGGCTTTCTGTCGGGGAGTGAGAGGCATTGAATAGGCCGTTGGCTGGCAAATCGAAGGGTTGTTCTCGTCCCTTAGTTTCCCAGGCCATTAAGGATCCTTTTAATGAGTTAACGCTCATTGAGGATGCGGCGAGGGCAGACAACCTGTCATCGATGCATCTGTAAAGATGGACATCTGTGGTTGATGAGGTTGTAGAGGAACACCTCGCAGGAGATTCTATTCTGATAACCACCACTGAAGGTGGAATATCAGTGGTTCTAATACTGGAATTCTCAGAGATAACGGATCCGTACCGTCCTGCAGGGTATGCTGACCTGCGCGGCGGAAGGTGGGGAAGTGCCAGAGGCTGCTCCCGGAGTTGTCCGGGACACCATGCGCTTATCCCAGGATTGCCTGGCCAGATCATTGGCGGAGCGCATTAGAATGGTTATCGATTGTGTAGAACCGGGACCTGAGATGAGGGCTGCGTTATCTTCTGCGCCTTTCATTGGTCCAGGCTTGTTCGGCGGCTCTGCGCGGCAAGCCTTATCCAAAGTCACTTCAATGGTCGCGGAGCAGGAAGTAGTCGGCAAGTCGTGGAAGTCGACTAAGAGAACACAGCCGCAGCAGTCCTACAAGCAGCATCGGCAGGAGCAACAGAGGCAGCGCCAGAGATCGCCCTTCCGTCCTTCTGGCCGTGATGCCCATCGGGCATCCGGATCGCAGGGACCTGGCTGTTCGTCCTCATACAGGTCCTCTAATAAGAGGTGGCGGTTCGGGTCATGGCGGTTATCGTAAGGATAGCCGTGGCGGTGGTCCCGGACCGTCATACTCCAAGAAACCTCGGGGCGGCCGTGGAGGTCGGTCCTGACGGGTTTCCGGCGGGATCAGTTCCGGTGACGTCACGAACGAAGGGAGTCGAGAATCTTCACCCATGCGATTTAGCGTCTTATCGTCCAATATCGACCGCCAGCTGTGTGCAGATTCCTACCGTCGGAGGCAGACTTCAACTGTTCTCAAGCCAATGGGAACGGGTCGTGCGAGATTGTTTAGTCTGTCAGTGGTTAAGAAATGGCTATGAACCGGACTGGCTCATCCGTCAATCGTTAGTTCCGTTTAACATCGACTCCAGTGTGGACTCCCGTTCCAAGGGAATCTGATCGTCTAGATGCCATTTGCTCAGAAATCAAAAGATCTTCAGCGGAAGAATGCGATTCCTCTAGTCCGCAATCAGTCCTCCCTAGGCTTCTATTCGATGATGTTCCTCGTTCCGAAACGTACCAGAGTTTGGAGACCAATTCTCAATCTCGAACCGTTGAACAAATTTATTCTTTCTCCAAAGTTTCAGATGGAGACTAGCAGCGGTGATGACAGGGCTGAGAAAAGGCATGTGGGCAGTGTCGATAGATCTGAAGGATGCATATTTTCATATTCTAATGTCAATTCCTTTTCAGAAATACCTTCGCTTTGCATTCCTAGACAATGTTTGGGAATTCAATGCGCTTCCGTTCGGCCTGACCACAGCACCGAGGGTCTTCACCAAAGTGGTTCCCGCCATGACTTCTTATCTTCGCTGGAGTAACATAGCTGTTCATACTTACATAGACGACTGGCTGCTGAAGGCGGGGAATCCAGTCACTCTGCGCAACAATCTTCAGGTAGTCCTAGCCTTACTAAAGGACCTAGGATGGATTGTGAATCTAGAGAAATCAGAATTGACTCCATCCCAGGAGTTTGTTTATCTGGGAATATTTTTCAACCTCAGGGACGGCGTAGCTTTTCCGGTGGAGAGCAGTCAAGAGTTTGATTGCAGTACTGGAGTCAGTTTCTCTAGTCTTTCTGACGGCGCGCCAATTTCTCAGGATACTGGGTTTACTAGTGTCTCTGGAGAAAGTGGTTTCTTATGCGGCACTCAGGCGCAGGCAGATTCAGATGTATCTATTGTCATTCTGGTCTCAGAGAACGGATCCGTTATCTCTGAGAATTCCAGTATTAGAACCATTGATATTCCACCTTCAGTGGTGGTTATCAGAACAGAATCTCCTGCGAGGTGTTCCTCTACAACCTCCTCAACCACAGATGTCCATCTTTACAGATGCATCGATGACAGGTTGGGGAGCAGTACTGGACCATCTGTCAGGGGAATGGGATCGGACCAATGCGCAGAAACACATAAATGTTCTCGAGTTATTAGCGGTGGCATTAGCACTTCGAAATTCGAGAACTTAATCCGAGACAAGATTGTCCTAGTAAGGACAGACAACTCACCAGGGGTGTCTTATTTGAACCGCCAAGGCAGGACGAGATCACCAGAGTTGTATATGATGATATGGAACCTTCTGCTGTGGTGCCAAGAGAGGAATATTATTCTTCGGGCAGCACACATTCCAGGAAGATTGAACATCTTAGCAGATGCTCTCAGTCGAAGGACGGTTTGCCGTCTGACGGAACGGCAGCTCAACCAATCGGTAGCGGAGGTTCTTTTCAAATATTGGGGCAAGCCAAATGTGGATCTATTTGCAATGAACGGAAACGCAAAGATGGTCACATATGTGTCACCAATCCCGGACCCGCTAGCTCTAGCAGTAGAAGCACTGGCGATAAGTTGAAAGGGAATGTACGTGTATGCTTATCCTCCAACGATTCTCAAAAGTTCTGGCAAAGATAAGAGGGCATATGCCAAGTACTACTGATCGCCCCTCATTGGCCCGCCCGATCATGGTTTACGGATCTGCTGGCCCTTCTGGTCTGCGATCCAATCTCTCTTCCAGACAGAAGGGATCTCATCTCTCAGAACAAAGGTCTTTATCTCCACGACAGACCAGAGATGTTCCAATTGACTGCATGGATGTTATCAAGCAGCGTGCAATTACGGGTGACTTTTCTGAGCAAGCAGCGAAGTTTGTTGCTTCAGCCAGAAGAGGGTCAACCACCAAGACATATAATTATAGAATCAACAAATTTGCAGAGTGCTGTAAGAGAAGAGATATTAATCCCTTTTCTGCATCTGTTCAACACGTAGCAGATTTTATCTGTCATTTATACGAAGTTGACAAACTTGTGCCTTCAACCCTAGCAGTATATTAGTCTGCAGTAGCTTCAGTTGTTCCCAGTCTGGCCATTGTAGGAGTGGAGAACGACACTTTAAATGAAGTTATTAAAGGAATGAGCAATCTGCGAGCTAGACAGCCAATTCCTATCCCAGCATGGAATCTATCTCTTGTTCTACAGGTTTTAGGGCATGCTCCCTTTGAACCAATTAGATCTATAGATATTAAACTATTAACTATTAAGTCAGTTTTCTTGGTTGCAGCACCATCGGCGAGAAGCGAAATACATGTGCTTTCTGCCGAACAAGACCGTTTTGTCGTCACGGGTGAAGGTTTAAGACTACTTCCACGTCTTTGTTTCCTGGCAAAGAATCAAGGACAGCTGATCAATTTGCCAAGTTTAATTAAACATGACCCAAACTCTTCTGCTTGGTGTCCTGTCAGATGTCTGAAAATGTATAAGAAACGGTGGAGTGGAGAGATGACCCGAAATCTCTGTGGTTATGTCTCAAATCTCCTCATCTTCGCGACTCGAAAGACACTATTTCTCGTTGGATAGTCGATGCTATTCAGATGTCACATAAAAACGCAACAGGAAAGCAGATTGATCGTGCGAATGCCCATCAAGTCCAAGCACTAGCAGCAGCATTGGCCCTTTATAAGGGTGTCTCTTTAGAGGAGGTGATGTCTGTAGCACAATGGCATGGCAAGTCGTCATTTACTGATTTCTACCTTCGCGATATCTCCAGCACACTTAATCCGGTAGCCGTCGCCAATTTATCGAATCTGAACTAAAGCCACATCCGACCACTATTTCGCACACATCGCAAGTTTCTTCCACTTGACTATCTAAGTAAATAGTCTGGCCAAGAACATCTTATTCTTTTAAACAGACATTAGACTCATTCCAATTTGAAAGCCTATTCGATATACTGATAGCGGTTTTTTCAAAATTAGAAGTTGTAGTACCTTCTTTGCACTCTACTGGACTGCCCTAGCTGAGACTTGGGGCTGACACGGGTCTGGTGGGTGTTGCTCCCCATCGACAGCCCCCTGGAATTTGTGCGGACAAATGAGTGGGGTGGGGGGGGAGGTGTGGGGGTGGGGAGTGCGGTCTAGACCATGGAAGTTTAGCACTCTATGAGTCAGATAGCGGAACCCAAGCGTATGCCAGGGTTCCAGTCTCTTCACAACCTTCTCTGTCGGATGGTAGATGAGTGCTGGTTCGAGCCTCACCTCCTCCCACCGGTATTTCTTGGCTGTCGAAATCCAGAGTTTATCATAATAGTACATCTGGTAAGTATTATTCGAAGTAGAATCAAAAAAGCATCCGCTTTTGTTTCTACGAGAATTCTTAATACTTACCAGATGTACTATGGCCCTCCCTCAGCCACCCCGCTGAGGTGAGGCTGAGCTGCTTTCTCTGTTTGTCAAGACAAATATAAGACGAATCTGAGTGTGATTGGGAATTGACTCGGTACCTGGGGCTATGGTAATTCCCGGACACAGTATGGGCAGGACCATGGAGAGTGCGGAGTTTTAATTGTTTATTTTGAACTAGACTGGATAATAGACATTATCATAATAGTACATCTGGTAAGTATTAACAATTCTCGTAGAAACAAAAGCGGAAGCTTTTTTTAATCTAAGCTGGACTATTGCGAAACGAATCTTCCTTTCCATATATATTATATCTGTAAAGTTTGTTTGAAATACATTCGTCAATAAGGAAAGTGTAGTGATTTTAACGTTTATACGTGAGGATGACCTGCCATGGTGTTAATCGAAAATCAATCTCTGTTACAATGTTGATAGCTACCCCAAAATGTCCCGCTCATTGAACATCAAAAAAGAGTAACAATTAAACAAGGTCGATAGCTGCGGGTGATGCATGAAAAGTAGGCCACACATGTCATACTGACCTATTTCTATCTATACATGTATTTCAAAATCATTGTCTATTAACCCGTACGCCCTAAATTTGTTCAAGAAAATATCAATTTTCTCAAAGAAAATGTTAATTTGCAGACGAGAGAAGACTATTTTTGAAAATTTACCTCTAGAATGACTGGCTCGATTATCACGCCAGTCATTCCAGTTGTAAATTTTGAAAAATTGTCTTCTCTTGGTCTGCAAATTGACATTTCTCAAGATCACTGCAGAGGCCGTTTTTGGCTGATGTGAGGGTTAAAGGATTAAGCGTTATCACTACTGTCAAAATGTTAATTGGTACAGAGTCAGTATAAGAAACGCTGGTGTACCTTTTCGAGATAATGTTGCTGAAGCATGTTGCTCTCTGGTGTGCAGCACTATCATTTATAAAGAAGACAAGGTATCATATGAAAGCGGATGGATGTCAGGAATCTGAAATTTCAGTGGTTTAGTCAGTTAATAACATGAGTCATCGTGACTTGTTTTTCAAATGGGAATGCCTTGTCATTATTGGTATTTGGGGGTGGCAGATCAAAGATCATTTATGCTTATTTATCACTAACTTTGTCACCTCACCTTTAACACACCTTTATGAAGTAAGTAAACAATGTCACATTTGTTCTTGTCTAATTGGCACGTATACTTATATATAATTATAGACTCAGAAAGCTCAAGATGTGAGCTTAGTGATTGCTGAGCTTTTGATGAAGCAGAACTGTGACGCATCTGTGAAGAATGAGGATGAACAAACACCGCTAATGCTCGCCATCGAAGAGGTATAATAGTGATGATGCCGATTCTATTGCATAATTCAGTCACCCTCTAGTCATGTACAGTCAATGTTGGCTATGGCAGACACCTGCTTTTTGTACTAAATTATAGTGTGTTTAAATTTTGGCCTCAAATGTTGTTTACTATAGCAAATGAGTTGTAGTAAGCGAGCACGTCTTTAGTGACCATTTGAATGGCCATGAATAGAGTGTTCGGTATTGACATGTTTAAAGAACACAATGTCGCCGATTGTCATCACACAGAGTCACGTAACAATCAAGGTTCATTGAAATGGAGGGATGAAATCTCTCACTCAAGTATCTGATGTCGTAATCGACTTGGTCACAATCAAAAAAACTTAGCTCTGTTAATGAAAGTCAAAAACTCTCACGAAAGTGTACGAATTAAATGTTTTTGAGGAATTTACAATTTAAAAAAAATTGTTGAATATTTGGAAACTAATTTAACTGAAAGCTGTTGTATAGTCTATAGGCAAATTAATTTCAACAGTTTATCTGTATCTAGTTACATTAAAAGTTAGGTTCTGGGAAGTCAGTTTCAATGTTTCAAATCAATTCCAACATGTGTAAAAAAGCTGGTGGGACTTAGGTAGAAGTTGGCAGGCCATAGCTAGACATGGCTCCTATATTGCTTTCAAAATACTCTGAACCAACTTTCCAAGAATCTAAAATACACTATCTGTCATTCATAATATGTTAAAATAGCCAATGCTAATCTGTACCAGTAACATAAATGTTATCAATAATTTTCCATTTTCGGTACCTCTATTATGGGTCCACCCCCAAAAACCTTTCTATGTTACAACTAAGCATTGCACACTCATATTTTGAAATATTGTTCCTTTCCAATGATTTAGAAACAGAATAAAAAAATTGCTAAGCATTGTATTGCTGTATTTAGTTTTTTGATCTAAAGACATAAATGATTTTGGTTTCTTTTGCTTTAATTCCAGAATAATGTTCCACTGGCACGGCTGTTAGTTGAGCAGCGAGGTGGATCAGTCAGTATGGAACAGAATGCTGAAGGCAAAACTGTTCTACATTTAATGGCTGAACAGTGCATGCAGGGCAATTTGGCACCTCTTTTGCGCATGCTGGCCAGTGTAAGTTTTAAATGTGTACAATTATGCATTTCTTCGTAAGTGTGCACGCGTGCATGTGTGTTTGTTGTGTGCAAAAGCTTCATATTATTGTGGCTAATAAGAGAATAATTACCAACTGTATCTCCTAAAATAGTTTAATGCACGCGTGCATGTGTGTTTGTTGTGTGCAAAAGCTTCATATTATTGTGGCTAATAAGAGAATAATTACCAACTGTATCTCCTAAAATAGTTTAATTTTCCTTATAAAGGCATACAATTTACAAGAATAGTCAGTGTCGTATTGTGCAAAAGGATATAAAACTGTTTTTTGTACTTGTGATTATGAAGTCGATTGACAGGTGGCATCATTTGATTGTAAATTGAGTGTCAGCTTTGACTCAGGAATTGACGTCTGATTGCATTTTCTAAATTAACAATACAACGTCATCCATAATACCTTGTTGTCTTATGTCTGTTTATTTGCAGTATGATGCAGAAACCAAAAATGTGAAGTCTGAACCTGAGAAAAGTAAAAAGGTAAAAGGTAAATCACCAGCGAAAGTTTTTTTGAACAATGGCGATATAGATATGGCAGAAAAATCTGATTCTGACACAGGCAAGGGAAAGAAGAAATCTGATGGCAGTAAAAAACCTACTGTAACAGTTGATAAGGAAAAGACTGTGAATCATAATGATGCATCCAATCAACAGGAGAATGGAGATATTGATGTCCAACCCACCGAAAATAAGCAGGATAATTTCATTGGACATTTAACTGATGGAGATAAACCAGGTAATGCATTGTCATGTACTGTATATAATAATTATTGTCATCTTCCATTTGCTTGCTCACTTTGGTCCACACACTATCCGTAAAGTTCAAAAGGATATTGACACCAGGATTACATGACTGGTCAGTTGTGCTCATCGTTATAAGCTAGGTCCATGACCCAAATGAACCATCAAACCTGTCTATTGTGGACACATGTTTTTGTTTCCAAATGCTGGTGATTCTTTGACGGCAGCCTCGAGGAACTATCATTTGCATACAGTAATGCACACATCGTATTCGTGGTCCACTTAGACATACTGAAGCTATCTTGGAAACATAAAATAATTACCCTTGAGATCCTATCGTCGCAACCCTACTCGTGTAGCTACTAATGAGTGATTGCCCTTGAGCTGAAAGTCACAAAAGTATTGATTGAGTCATTGATTCCAACTCAAATCATATTGATCAAGAAGACCCAAAATATACTAGATTTTTTTTTTAAATACTCAATTTTATATCAGTGGGCCGACTGAGGAAGGGCTGAATAGATCCCAATGCTCGTTCCACCATTCTTATGCATGAAAGGATACCTAATTATTATCAGAATAATATTATCATGGGGGACAGAACTAAGCAGAATTTAGATATAGGCAGATTGCATAGGGTGGCAAGAATGTGATATACCCAAATAATGAACCAATTATCTGAACTGATAATTGGAGGAATCCAGTTTCTCAGTCAGTCATATGACGTCATAATCAACTAGGTCACATGGAGGCCGATGCCATAATCAATTATGTCATGAATGACACGATTTAGTCCGTCATAAAAACGTAAGTCCATCAGTTTTACGAATTGTATGTCTAGTATTTGATAAACATTCTGTTGAATATTTTGTAACTAGTTTGACTAGACGCTGTTTCTGCACTCAGTCAAATTAGTTTCAAAATATTCAAGAGCAAGAGCTCCAAGTCAAATTAATTTGAAAATATTAAACAGAATGTTCATTAAATTGTAAATTCAACAAAGATATACAATTCATGCACTAGTAGTAACAGACTTTACGATTTTTCATGGCGGAGCAATACATCATTATGATTGTGACATCCGCTAACTAGTGATGTAATTGGTTATGATGTTAGATACTCGACTGCATCCCTCCATTGACTTGTAAAGTATGGCTTTTCTACTTCGAATAATACTTACCAGATGTACTATTATGATAATGTCTATTATCTAGTCTAGCTCAAAATAAACAATTAAAACTCCGCACTCTCCTGGTCCTGCCCCTACTGTGTCCGGGAATACCATAGCCGCAGGTACCGAGTCAATTCCCAATCACAGTCAGATTCGTCTATTTTGCGTTTTGTCAAAGTCGCAAATTTAGTGTGCTCAAATTTTAGTTAATTTAAGCGGTTATCGGTTGTTAGGAAGGATTACATCGGTGGCTTCATGGAGGAACTTGGAAAATCATCGCAGGGGCAGGTTGTATCAATCTAGAATTTATACATTCGTGCCATAAATACTGTGTGAAATTTCCTTAAATTGGCACATTGTTTTAAAATGTTAGCCATTGTTGGAGTCGCTTCTGTACCCGTTATCTTTTTATTTAATTCAGGTACTCGGTTAATTTTCTCTTGCGACTCGGTTCCTCTAAAGATGGATGCGCCCTTGGCCAAGATGGCGGCGCCCATGTATTATGTCGCTTTTGGCTTGGTGTGTCTATGCACTCTGTTTATCGCCGATTTTTAGCTTTCGCTTCATTGTCGAGGGTGTTTGTAGCGATCGGCGATGTAGCCTTGGTTATTTAACGTTAGTTAAAGGCTGAGTTGTGTGTTTTAAAAAATGTTCACTCAAAAAAGTTTCAAATATTTCCTGCCTAAGAACTTGATTATCATTAATTTAAGAGAAAGTTAATGTGTTTTAGAAATCTTAACTATCAAGTCGATTGTGCGTGTGCTCGTCATCGCTTGTCATGTGCAGCGTTTTAATTTTTCTCTGTGTTCGCAGAAACCTAAGAATCCGGACACGTTGTGCCAGAAGTGCAACAGGTTCATGAAGCGGAAGTACTTGGGACATCACTGTGTGGCGTGCGCTCAGTGTAAAGTCGGCAGCCCTTGTGATGTGTGCGTGAAGTGGTCGTCGGCAATGGTGGCAGAGTTTGACAGGGATCGACGTGCGAGGCTGGAGAGGATCGCGAAGGACAAGGCAGCGAAGGTGCAGCAGGCGTCTCTTATGGGACTTGAAGGTCGTCTGAATGAACGAATGGATTCAGCGCTGGGCGTATGGGCGGCCCAATTCAAGGCGATGTTTGACTCGTTGCAGTCCACGGTCCCGGTGAGGCAAGCTGGTGCAGGGCAACCGTTAGGTGGTCCGGCTAGTTCTGCTGAGGGGCATGCACCTGCCCCTTCTCTGTCCTTGGCTCAAGAGCCGACGGTAGAGGAGGAAGATCTGCTGCTAATGGAGGATTCCGGCATGCCGGATCTTTCGATGACGGCAATGCCTAGTACGTCCCAGGGGTCGCCCTCGGGATTTGTACGGGTTTGCCAGGCGGATGGTGATGTCGACGTTCCGTCGGGCATATTCCATCCGCTATTTGTGCAACCGGCAATGCCGGCGGAGCCGTGTTTTGCGGTTCCTGCTGGTATCCCGGCGGCGTTAGGTGCGGCTCCTATCGGAGTGACGGTACCAGCCGTAGTTAAGGCGGTCGTAGTCCCGGATCCCGTGCGGGAGCCGATGGATTGCGGGGAATCCGTGTCTGGCGATTCGCTAGACACCGGTGCCGCCGGTAGTCGCGTTATGGATGCGATCTGTCCTGGCAGAGACGCGTATCGTAACGCCCAGCATGGATCGTCGGTGGCCCTCTCATCTAAGGGAGAGAGGGAGGATGAGAACGGCAGTTCTTTGATGGACGAGTCCGTTTTCTGCACCGAAGCTGAATGGGTGCAGGTCCTTGGATGGATGACCAATCGTCTCGGGTTGGCATCTGATCTAGGATCTCAGCGCGATCCGGCGATGGAACGGATGTCAGAGCGTGCGGCTAGCGCTCTGTCAAGTGGCTCTTCTGCCATGCCGACACTCCCATTGGATACGTAGACTTCTGACATGTTGGAGGTTGCGGCATACCGTCTGGTTCAGCCAGACTATGCATTACCAAAGGCCCCGAAGGGGATAAGGAGTAGGGTCCGTTTTCCGGAGCTGGCCTATCATCAGTACGCCCGGGTTCCACGGCTTTCCGTTGCGGAACGAGAGGCGCTGAATAGGCCGTTGGCTGGGAAGGCTAAGGGGCGGTCACGTCCCTTGGTTTCGCAGACCAACAAAGACCCGTTCAATGAGCTTACGCTCATTGAGGATGCGGCCAGGGCAGCCATGGCTGCGCTGTCGCACGGGTGTACCGTCTTGCAGGGTATGCTGGACTGCACGGCAGAAGGCGGACAGGTGCCAGAGGCTGCTCCCGGAGTTATTCGGGACACCATGCGCCTGTCTCAGGATTGCCTGGCCAGGGTAATCACTAGAACGTTGGCAGAGCGACGGAGAATGGTTCTCGATTGTGTAGAACCAGGACCGGAAATGAGGGCTGCATTATCTTCTGCGCCCTTCATTGGTCCAGGCTTGTTCGGCGGCTCAGCACGACAAGCGCTCTCCAAGGTTGCGTCAATGGTGGCGGAGAAAGAAGTGGTCGGCAAGTCGTGGAAGTCGACTAAGAGGACTCAGCCGCAACAGTCCTACCGTCAGCATAGACAGGAGCAGCAGAGGCAGCGTCCTAGATCGCCCTTCCGTCCTTCTGGCCGTGATGCCCATAGGTCATCCGGATCGCAAGGACCTGGCCGTTCCTCCTCATACAAGTCCTCTAGTAAGAGGCCGTATGAGGAAGACTGGAAGGGTGGCGGTTCGGGCCGAGGCGGCTACCGTAAGGATAGCCGTGGCGGCGGTTCCGGACCGTCGTACCACAAGAAGCCGCGGGGCGGCCGTGGGGCTCGTTCCTGACGGGTTTCCGGCGGAACCACTACCGATGGCTTCGGAGACAGATGGAGTCGAGAATCTTCACCCAAGCGATTTAGCGTCTTATCGGCTAATCTTGACCGACGATTGTGTGCAGATTCCTTCCGTCGGAGGCAGACTTCAGCTATTCCTAAACCAATGGGAACAGGTCGTGCGCGACTGTTTAGTTTGTCAGTGGATAAGAAACGGCTACGATCCGGACTGGCTCATCCATCAATCGTTAGTTCCGTTAACCTCGACTCCAATATGGACTCCTGTTCCAAGGGAATCAGATCGTCTAGACGCCATTCAGTTAGAAATACAATCTCTTCATCAGAAGAAGGCCATTCATTTAGTCAAGGATCAGTCTTCTCCGGGCTTCTATTCGATCATGTTCCTCGTTCCGAAGCGTACCGGAGGATGGAGACCAATTCTCAATCTCAAACCGTTGAACAAGTTTATTCTTTCTCCCAAATTTCAGATGGAGGCGGTTGCAGCAGTAATGACAGGGCTGAGGAAAGGCATGTGGGGAGAGTCGATAGATCTGAAGGATGCATATTTTCATATTCCAATGTCAATTCCTTTTCAGAAGTACCTTCGCTTTGCATTCCAAGACAATGTTTGGGAATTCAATGCTCTCCCGTTCGGCCTGACCACAGCTCCGAGGGTCTTCACCAAGGTGGTTCTCGCCATGACTTCTTTACTTCGCAGGAGAAACATAGCTGTTCACACGTACATAGACGACTGGCTGCTGAAGGCGGGGAATCCAGTCACTCTGCACAGCAATCTGCAGATAGTCCTAGCCTTATTAAAGGATCTAGGGTGGATTGTAAATCTAGAGAAGTCAGAACTGAATCCATCCCAGGAGTTTGTCTATCTGGGAATCTTTTTCAATCTCAGGGACGGCGTAGCTATTCCGGCGGAGAGCAGAGTCAAAAGCCTGATTGCAGTTCTGGAGTCGGTTTCTCTAGGAGCCTATCTGACGGCGCGCCAGTTTCTCAGGATACTTGGGTTACTAGTATCTCTGGAGAGGGTGGTTCCATATGCGGCACTCAGGCGCAGGCCAATTCAGATGTATCTAATGTCATTCTGGTCTCAGAAAACGGATCCGTTATCTCTGAGGATTCCAGTCAAAGAACCATTGATATTCCACCTTCAGTGGTGGTTATCCGAACAGAATCTCCTGCGAGGTGTTCTGCTACAACCTCCTCAACCTCAGATGTCCATCTTTACGGATGCATCGTTGACGGGTTGGGGAGCTGTATTGGACAATCAGTCAGTGTCAGGGGAATGGGATCGGACCAATGCGCAGAAACATATCAATGTGCTCGAACTACTAGAGGTGGTATTAGCACTTCGAAAGTTCGAGAGCCTGATTCAAGGCAAAGTTGTCCTAATAAGGACAGACAACTCGACAGTGGTGTCTTATTTGAACCGCCAGGGCGGCACGAGATCACCAGAGTTGTGTATGATGGTTTGGAACCTTCTGCTGTGGTGCCAAGAGAAGAATATTATTCTTCGAGCAGCACACATTCCAGGAAGATTGAACATCCTAGCGGATGCTCTCAGTCGAAGGACGGTTTGTCGTCCGACGGAATGGCAGCTCAACCAATCGGTAGCGGAGGTTCTATTCAAACAATGGGGCAAGCCAAATGTCGACCTGTTTGCGATGAAGCAAAACGCAAAGATGGTCACTTACGTGTCACCGATCCCGGACCCGTTAGCCTTAGCGGTAGACGCACTGGCAATAAGTTGGCAGGGGATGTACGCGTATGCGTACCCTCCAACAATTCTCATCCCGAAAGTTCTGGCAAAAATAAGAGAGGGGGAGTGCCAGGTTCAACTGATCACCCCGTATTGGCCAGGCCGATCATGGTTTACGGATCTGCTGGACCTTCTGGTCTGCAATCCAGTCTCTCTGCCAGACGCCAGAGATCTAATCTCTCAGAACAAGGGTCTGTACCTCCACGACAGACTGGAAATGTTCAAATTGACTGCATGGATGTTGTCAAGCAGCGTGCAATTGAGGGTGGCTTTTCTGAGCAAGCAGCGAAGTTTGTTGCTTCAGCCAGAAGAGTTTCAACCACAAAGACATATAATTATAGAATCAACAAATTTGCACAGTGGTGTGAGAGAGGAGACATTAATCCCTTTTCTGCATCTGTTCAACACGTAGCGGATTTTATCTGTCATTTATACGAAGTTGACAAACTTGTACCTTCTACCCTAGCAGCATATAAGTCTGCATTAGCTTCAGTCATTCCCAGTCTCACTGTTGGAGGAGTGGAGAATGACACCTTGAATGAAGTTATCAAAGGAATGAGCAATCTGCGACCTAGACAGCCAATTCCTATCCCATCATGGAATCTATATCTTGTTCTACAGGTTTTAGGACAAGCTCTGTTAACTATTAAATCAGTTTTCTTGGTTGCAGCAGCGTCGGCGAGAAGGAGAAGCGAAATTCATGCGCTTTCTGCCGAACAAGACCGTTTTGTCGTCACGGGTGAAGGTTTACGACTACTTCCACGTCTTTGTTTCCTGTCAAAGAATCAGTCACTTAAATATCCAGGACAGCCGATCAATTTGCCGAGTTTAACTAGACATGACCCAAACTCTTCTGTTTGGTGTCCTGTCAGATGTCTTAAAATGTATAAGAAACGTACTAATGAGTGGAGGGACGACCCGAATTCTCTGTGGTTATGTCTCAAAGCTCCCCATTTACGTGCCTCGAAAGATACTATTTCTCGTTGGATAGTTGACGCTATTAAGATGTCATACAAAATCGCTACAGGAAAGCAAATTGATCATGCGAATGCCCATCAGGTCCGAGCACTAGCAGCAGCATCGGCCCTTTATAAGGGTGTCTCATTAGAGGAGGTGATGTCTGTAGCACAATGGCATGCCGAGTCGTCATTCACTGATTTCTACCTTCGCGACATCTCCAGCTCACTTAATCCGGTAGCCATCGCCAATCTGTCAAACCTAAACTAAGCCACGTCCGACCACTACTTCGCACACATCACTAAAGTCTCCCGCCTACACTGAACAAACGCTATGCACATGACTGAGTACGACCGTGGATTGGGCCGAGCTCCTGTGATGATCAAGAAAAGATCAAGCACTCAAAAATGGTGAGTGTTTACATTAATTAAGTGACTATAAATATATTTACTTACAGTCGAAATACCAGACTGCTTAGGTAAATAGTCTGGTACAAGAGTATTCTTATCCTGTCAACCAGACATTAGACTCATTCCAATTTGAAAATCTAGTCGATATACTGATATTTTTTCAAACTTAGAAGTTGTAGTAGCTTCTTTGCACTCTACTGGACTGCCCTAGCTGAGACTTGGGGCTGACACGGGTCTGGTGGGTGTTGCATCCCCAGTGACAGCCCTCTGAATTTTGTGCGGACAAAAGGGGGGGGGGGGGGGAGCGCGGTCTAGACCATGGAAGTTTAGCACTCTATGAGTCAGATAGCAGAACCCAAGCGTGTGCCAGGGTTCTAGTCTCTTCACAACCTTCTCTGTTGGATGGTAGTTGAGTGCTGGTTCGAGCCTCACCTCCTCCCACCGGCATTTTCTGGCTGTCGAAATCCGGAGTTTATCATAATAGTACATCTGGTAAGTATTATTCGAAGTAGAATCAAAAAAGCATCAGCTTTTGTTTCTACGAGAATTCTTAATACTTACCAGATGTACTATGGCCCTTCCTCAGCCTCCCCGCTGAGGTGAGGCTGAGCTGCTTTCGCAGTTTGCCAAGGCAAACATAAGACGAATCTGACTGTGATTGGGAATTGACTCGGTACCTGCGGCTATGGTATTCCCGGACACAGTAGGGGCAGGACCAGGAGAGTGCGGAGTTTTAATTGTTTATTTTGAGCTAGACTAGATAATAGACATTATCATAATAGTACATCTGGTAAGTATTAAGAATTCTCGTAGAAACAAAAGCGGATGCTTTTTTGATTCACTCTAATCCTAAAGAAGGATGTTGCCGGCTCCTGATCTTTAGGATAAAAATCCAGGTATTATCAGACTTTCAGCCAGCGCCTTTCTTGATGTCCTCAAGTGAATTAAGAACCATTGAATAATACAGAGGATGTTGCTGTGCCTTGGATATCATGGGCTCGAATAATCTTGATATCACCCAATGTTAATCATTAGATGATTCACCTATAAATAGAAGGAAGAGACACTGGAATGCTAATACCTTAAGCAAAGACCACCCTGAAAAGCTTGGGATCTGACCTCTTATTATCGGCACATCACTTGAAAATTTTCATGACTCTGTCTAGGCACAACACTACATCTGTTGGAGAATGGGTTTCTGTGCTTGGAATGTTAATAGTCTCGGCAGCATAAAAAACTAATTCGCGATGATAACGCTTCTACAATAGTGAATCTATACATCATGTGTCACTGAACTTGACATCGTCAACAAAAGGACATGGATATCAACCCCCACTCTCACTTCCACCCCTCACATCTGTGTGAAAATATAACTACTCTCATAGCATTCTACAACAGAACAACTTTACACATTATCCTGAGAGGCAATCAAAACTGACCCAATCCCACAAGGGAACTGCTTGGAAATGAGACAGACAGGTTGATCATGAACTGTGTCCAATAAGGAACACAGAGGGGCACTTGAAAATTTCATCTAAAGAACAGCTGAACAAAGTGGGGGGCAGTATTGCCTGATGAAGACTTGCATAGAGACTAGAAGCCTGGCCATACGCCTGGTGAATTGAGTGATAGAGTAGTGGGTTACATGAATTGGAGTAAGCTATATGTAGATTAAGTTATCTCTAGAATAAGCTATATCCGGTTTAAGCTATATTTGTTTTGTACTTGGATTCAATGATTGAACAGAAGGGATGGCATGAAACACCTCTTTGCTTTCATTTCAGGGACCAAAGCCGCTGATCCTGTGACAAATTCGTCGTCTAATACAGAAATACTGATTGAGATGGCTAAAGTAGTAGACAAAGAAGGATTTACTCCCTTACTTCGATCATCTCAGACTTATAAAGAATTCAGTGTAAGTATGCTGGCTAAGACTAATTTCACATCATGAGAACATACTTACCTTCCTAACACTCTTGATATACTAGTATATCGGCTCTAAATTCAATAATATTCAGAATTATAAAAAGTTAGGTGCCCCTAATGGGCAGGGGGATGTACACAGTCATGCACATGACAGACCCCGCCTACTGCGCCTGCGCATACTAGTACTTCCATTTTCTAATGTATTGGCTGTTCAAGCAACCTTGTGAAAACTTTTCTAAGCTCTTTTTGAGATTTTCAATCAATTTTATCCATCTTCATCTATGGCTGAGTCAAAATCACCAGAGGAGTCATCTTCATTTTCCATTAAGGTGTTATTGTTCCATATATTAATTAGGACTTGTAACTTTTATGTTACCGGTTTTCGTTCGAGTTGGCGTTAACGCGATTTCAGGCTCTGAGAATCCTTGTTAAATTCTCCCAGCGCCTAGGTCTATTAATCCCTTGTGCTTTGTGTCCACAGGTTCATCATATGAATGGTAAGGGTTTCTTTTCTTCTCTCGGAGGTTGTTCATGTCTCTTTTTATGACTTATCATTATGATATGTCTAAGGGTCGGAGATATAGGATGAATAAATATCTCCCTCCTTTTGGCCCATCCCCCTTCATCAGACTACAAAAAAGAAGAGACTCAGTGGATGGATGGACGTGTTCTTCTGCACAAGAGGATGGTTTGCCTGTGCTCAGGATAAGGGAGTTTATTAGTTATGGCACCTAATTATTTGAAAATATTTAACAATTTCTGCTGCCATCTTTATTGCACTTTATTCTCTCTTGTATGTGCATGGGTTCTCGGATATATAATTTAATATTATTATTCTTGAGTAATGAATGTATATAGTCACTAGCTATTTCTTGCATTCATTTCTGATGTCTCCTCTCCTTGAAGGAGCTGTTGCATTGAGGTTTGATGTCATAATCAACCAGAGATTTTTCTCTTTTCCTTGATGTCATAATCTTAGTTTAGAGAAATCTAATTGATGTTATTATCATCCTTTATTATGAATATGGAGAGATATCTAGATAGTCATAATCTTTCTCTCTCATCCTTCTAACATTCTTAATTCAGTTTCCCTGGTTGTTTTTGTTATTGTTTAACAAGAGAAGACAGCTGTCCCTTCAGGGTTGTCAGTAATAAAAGTGGGTGTCTTCTCTCTCGAGTTTGTTCATGTATTTACTAAAAAGAGATAACAAAGTTTACAAACCATAATACTCATTGTCTTCGTATGCCTACCTTTCAGAAGTCATCATGTCCAACATGTCTCAAGTACCTGAAGACTAGATTCTTCCCCCACCCTTGCCCATCTTGTACAGTTTGTAGGCTGTCCAACAAATGTGCCATTTGTAAAGAATGGGGTGGGATCTATCCTCTGAATTCTTTGCTTTGCAGGCAAGACTGATGGTCCAGGACGGCAAGAAGGCGAAGAAGGAGGGTAAGAAGAAGGCCTCTGAGAAGGGTGAGCTCGAGGCCTTCAAGGTAGAATTAGTGAGTGAGATGCGCAGGACTTTGAAAGACCTGATGCCTGACATGATTCGCGGCATGTTGCCGGGCACAGGTGTTTCAATGTCCTGCGCATCGACCTCAGTGCAGGTAGTCCCCGTCCCTGGATCATGCCCTACTAGGTCGGACAATGTTTTCAGTGATCCAGGGGTGGCCGTTTTGGACCCAGGCTTGATGCTCGCCTGACCACGATCAGTCACAGAGTACCCTCATCATCTGCCCTCGGGCATTTTCCTGGTCAGTCTGGGTTAGCTCTCTGCTAACCCAGAGTAACTTTCCTGACCAGGAAGATGACGAAGACTACCTGCTCGTTCCACACGAGGATCTTGAAGACATGGATGCGAGCGTTTACACTCCTCTCATGGGGAGTGCGGCTGCTCGCACCTATGGCACTGTTCCTTCAGAGCAGGTTTAATGATTCAGCCTTTGGGCCGATTTGGAGCGGACAGCCGCCCGTACAAGATACCACGCTTAGACGTGGAATCTTGTATGGATGACCCGGACCACGCTAGTGTGCTTTATGCCCCTCACACGAGCGCGGCCCCGGTGCGCGGCCTACCCGTGGAGAATGTCATGCCAGCCCTCGCAGGCCCATATGCATTCTCTGGGCAGCCAGGTACGTCTATAGCCTCCTCCGTGACCCTACCTGCGAATGCCATTGAAGATGGCGAGGGCCCGCTGCTCGTCGGCAATTCGCAGGTAGCTATGGATGAAGACTGGTCTGACGCGTGCGTGTGACTCCTTGCAGTCAGACCAGAGCTCTCCGGGGACGAAACGCCCGCCAGTAACCCGCGGGCATGGTTACAGGCAAAGCCGTTGACCACCACGACTCAGTCTCTGGTGTATGCTGAACATATCTTAGGCACTATGCGCTCAGCTAATGTCGCCTTGCGTGACACCGAGGAGAGCTCGCGAGCAGCGATTAGTGCGCTGTTTCACGTGTCTCGGCTGCTATCAGGGATAGTAGCAGCCTCGGTGCACCAACAGTCTGGGCCGGTGACAGTGTAACGAGCCATCCAGGATGTGATGAACCTGGCATTGGATTGTCTGACTAGGTCTGTCACCAAGTCGCTGAGGACGAGGCGCACTTTTGCTTTAGACAATTTTTGCCCATCCCAGGAGCTCTTTTTGGAGGTGAGGGTTGTCGGCACCTCCAAGAGACAGTTAACTTGGTGAATAACCGGAGGGTGCTGCGCGCACAATTTGAAGTGCTGCGCAGAGAACACGTGCGTGTTCAGCCCTCGGCTGGTCGACAGCAGTACCCTCGTGGCGGTGCTGGCATTGTCAGAGGCCAGCAGGCTGGCCGGGTTCAGAGACTGCGTCAGCCGCGCCAGCAGCAGCGTGCTGCTGTACCTCAATCAGCGCCTCAAGCGCACCCGGCTAGGCAGCAGCCTGCGCACCGAGGTGCACGTAGCGCTGGGCGAGGCGCGGCGCGTGGTAACCGGGCCTGATGGGCTAAAAGAGTTTTCAGTTACCACAGGTACCACTCTGGTGTTGTCACCTGTACCAGAGACACAGCCACTTCTAAAATTTATGGGCACTCTGTTAACCCTAGGTGCACCAGTGGGAGGTCGTTTGACTTTCCACATTCAGGAGTGGGAGCGGTTAATTCAGGACTGCTTAGTCTTGCAATGGCTTTCGCGCGGATACAGTGGATAATAGGTCCACCATTGCATCTGTCTCTGGTACCGGTCTGGACTCAAATTCCAAGAGATCCAGACAAGCGGGTGTGCATAGAAGAGGAGATAGATTCTTTAATTCTAAAAGAAGCAATACAACCGGTTCAGGATTGCCCGGGCTTCTATTCAACCGTGTTTCTTGTGACGAAGAACACCGGGAGGTGGAGAACAATTCTCAACCTCAAACCTCTAAACAAGTTTATCGATACACTGAGTTTTAAAATGGAAACAAGAAAATCGGTGTTGTTGGGATTAGAGAAGGGGATGTGGACAGCATCAATAGATCTCAAAGATGCTTATTTCCGAGGAGTTTTCGTCGGTTCCTGAGATTTGCTTTTCAGGGACGCCAATGGGAATTCAAAGTTCTCCCATTCGGCATCTCGACGGCTCCAAGAGTCTTCACTCGAGTGGTGCTTGCTATCACAGCATACCTCTGCAGGAGAAATATAGCAGTCCATACTTACATAGATGACTGGTTGCTAAAGGCACACAACCCAGAAAGTTTGACAGCAAATCTGGAGATAGTTTTGAAAACTCTCAGATTTAGGCTGGATAATCAACTTTCAGAAATCAGAGCTGACTCCATCCCAGAAGTTTGTTTACCTGGGTATGTTCGATCTGGAGATAGGATATGTTTATCCATCCCAGGAGAGAGTGGAGAATCTCCTCTCGTGCATTCAATTGGTTTGCAGCAGTCGTTATATTGTAGCACGAGTAGCATACGCATACCCTCTAACAATCCTGATTCCAAGGATTCTTCAGAAGATCAAGCAGGAGGAATGCCAATTACTTCTGATCGCCCCAAATTGGTTAAGCCGATCATGGTTTACGGATCTGTTGGACCTTCTGGTCTGCAATCCGGTTCCTCTGCCTCTGATGGACAATATTATCTTCCAGGGCAAGACCCTTCACAACAATCCATCAATGTTTCAATTGACTGCATGGATGTTGTCAAAAAATCCGCGACTGAGGAGGGCTTTTCTGAACAAGCAGCCAATTTCATGGCCAGAGCCATGAAGGGGGTCAACCTCCAGAGCATATAATTATAAAATCAACAGATTTGCAGAATGGTGCTCAAAGAGATGTATCAATCCAATGGATGCATCTATTCAGATAGTAGCTTATTTTTCTCCGTCACCTGTATGATGCCTATAGTCTTAAGCCTAATTCTATTGCTGGATACAAATCAGCATTAATGACTGTTATCCCTTGCTTGGCAAAGAGGGGAAGTGATGAAGTATGTGTTTTAAATACTGTTATTAAAGGTATGGGCAATCTCAGAACGAGAAATCCTCCACTGACACCGTCATGGAGTCTTTGGTTCTTCAAGTTTTGGGTGATAAACCTTTTGAACCACTTAGTGCTATTTCTATTAAATTATTGACACTTAAAGCTGTATTTTTAGTTGCGGCAGCATCAGCCAGACGCAGCAGTGAACTTCATGCCTTGTCTGCAGAGCCTGACCGTTATATATACACCTGTGCAAAAGTTAAGCACCAGCAAAAACAATAGAACGTAGAAACATGATGGTACAACTAGGCTGCCATACTTTTTGTCCCCGCGTTAGCTGACATAATTCCAAGTACGAAATGCACATGCATGCATGACTTCACGCCGCTTGATGTCCGTGCGTGGCGGGAAACAGCACACGTGTTCAGTTATGTAAAAGTCCAGTTTGAGGTGTAGAACATTACATACAGATTTAGGCGACAAGATTAGGAATTTTGTGTTCATGACCGTGGTTTATTTGTACAGAGAGAATTAGCTCTTGATTGTGAACCACTATGGCAAGACGAAGGTGAAGTGATCGTGTGAAATGGCAAATCATAGGCATGCATACCACTGGTATGTCATGCAGAGAGATTGGCAGACAGCTGAACATTAACCATACTGTAATCAGTCGTTTGATTGCAAAACATGGGCAAACTAACGAGGTGAAGGACAGGCCTAGATCTGGAAGACCGAAGAAGACTACTGCCCGTGATGATCGAGCCCTAGTACGCCTTGTTAGGAGATCTCCATTCACCAACAGCAGAGTGCTCAGCCAGCAATGGGAAACGCGCAATAGAGTGTCAATGTCTACCGTCAAAAGGAGACTGTATGCTGCTGGCATGAAAGCTAGGAGACCTGTCAGACATCCTCTCCTCACTGCACACCACAAAGAGGAGCATCTGAGGTGGTGCAACAAAAGAAGACACTGGAACATGAGATCCTGGAGACGGGTACACTGGTCCGATGAAAGTCGGTTCCTGCTTCATGCCACAGATGGTCGAACTCGTGTATGGAGGTCCGGACGCACGGCGTACGACCAACGTAATATCATGGAAGAAGTTCCATTTGGTGGAGGTTCCGTTATGATATGGGGGTGCATCTCATTTGATTGTAAGCTGGGTCTGTTGACTGTACCTGGAACACTAAATGGACAAAGATATCAAGATTCCATACTGGATAGAGTTGTGGTCCCTCATTTTGTAAATCATGCACCTGGAACCCACCCTATATTCATGGATGACAACGCCCGACCACATCGTGCTAGAGCTGTGCATGAATACCTCCGCCAGAATGCCATCGAAACCCTACCATGGCCAGCAAGGAGCCCTGACATGAACCCTATTGAGCATATCTGGGACATTCTGGGAAACATGGTGAGAAGGAGGGATCCTCCTGTGCAGAACCTACAGGAATTAACAGACGCACTCCATCTTGAATGGCAACGAATACCACAATGGCGTATCAGTCGGTTGGTGACCAGCATGAGACGTCGTGTCCAGGCCGTCATCAAGGCACAAGGTGGATATACCCGGTATTAATAATGACAGTCTCAAACTCGTGCACAGATGTTAAACTCCGTTTTCAGAAACCATTAATGACAATCTAGCCACGTGTGTCAACTGTAGGGCAATAGTTGTCAGTTGTGTCAACGTAACCATATTCAGGCCTCGTTTTCAAGTTCAAACAAAAACATACAGTGTTTCCCCACCATCATAATCAGCATTCCTCTAGTTGCATTATTACCTCTTGCACTAAGATGGATGGGTACATAAATGTTTATGCTATTGCTTTCTTCATAGCACATGAATATACCCTCGCATGTGTGTAAAAATAGGGTGGTGCTTAACTTTTGCACAGGTGTATGGTTACAGGTGAAGGCCTCAAGCTTCTACCGAGATTGAATTTCTTGGCTAAGAATCAATCGTTAAAATATCCGGGTCAACCTATTATTTTACCTGCCATAACCAGATTTGATCCTGGTGCTAAAGCATGATGTCCTGTCCGTGCTTTAAATAAATACAAGAGAAGAACTCGGGTTTGGCGGACGGACCCATGCTCCCTATGGTTGTCATATATTGAACCCCATGGTAGGGCGTCAAGAGACACTATTTGCAGATGGATAGTAGAATGCATTCAATTCTGTCATAAGACAGCCACTGGAATTCAACTAGATAGAGCCAAGGCTCATAGTGTCCGTGGTGTGGTAACTTCCACAGCATTATTTAATGGTGTTTCTATTGAAGACATTATGTCAGTAGCCCAGTGGCACTGTGAATCAAGTTTTACCGACCATTACCTCCGTGACACTTCTAACCCGCTCGCCATTTCAGTCCTCAGAAGATAAATAAATGTAGAGGTATATATTTGTAATTAGTTTTCCTCCTCTGTTATTTACAAATATCACATTTGTTGTTGGGGTATCCCTACTATTGTCTGGTGCCATCCTCTTCATCTGGTGGGGGAAGAGATGAGTTCCGCGCCCAAGACATCAGAGGTCAGTATGTGACCATTTTGTTTTTTGTCTTGGTGATAGTGTCATGTTTTTTATTTAATATGGTGATGGTTAATGTCTCTTAATTGTGGTTCTTTCAGGGGTTTTTTTTAAATGAAGCAATTCTTCTTTTTCCAATATCTAGTAATACTTTTCATCAAGTATTAGAGAACGTGCTAGTCATTTAGAACAGCGTTTTTTCCTAACATTCCTCAGAAAGAGGGGGGGTGGAGCGCATTTGCCTTTTGATCAATCTCTCTTCATCGGTTGATTATCCGATGCAAAATTCTATTCCTAGTTGTGTTCTCAGACACAAGTTCAGATGTTTTAAATCTCTTGAAAATTCAAAGAGCTAGTCTCTTCAAGGGTGTACTGGTTTTCAGGACCTTGCCTCCCTCCCGCCATATTTACTTTCAAATTCTGGCTTTTATTAAGAGTGTTAGGGAGGTAAGTATGTTTTCATGATATGAGATAAGAAAATTTACCAAATTTCTTTTCCACGAGTGAGATGACATACTTACCACCCTAACAGGATCTCAGCCTCTCCACCCCACGGAGGCCTGGTCCTTTGGTTATTTGAATAGTTGCTTCTATGTCGGCTAATATTTAGTAACGAAAGTACCAGTATGTGCATGCGTAGTAGGTGAGGTCTGTCATGTGCATGACTGTGTACATCCACCTGCCCATTAGGGGCACCTAACTTTTTATAATTCTGAATATTATTGAACTTAGGCCTATATACTAGTATATCAAGTATGTTAGGGAGGTAAGTATGTCATCTCACTCGTGAAAAAGAAATTTGGTAAATTTTCTTATACCATCGCAACACTTGCATGCAAATGTAAGGACTAAATAGGAGTCTTTGGAAGGGAAGATTGATATCCATCTTGCGCATGTGTTACTAAAATCTGTTGTTGTCATAGACTAGTAGACATCAACATTTTACAGCACTATGGTTTTCAACACACACTTCATAATGTGTAAAAGAAAACTGAATGGTACCATTTGACAGTCCAGTAGTAAATTGCGCCTACACAAAAATAAAACATTATTCATTTGCATTTTAAAGTCATTCGTATCATGGTTTATTGTCGAGTCCATAACGAAGCTGAGGATCTCGACATAGAGATCCAAATGATGTCTAGCATTCGGCATCCGGTGTGACAAGAATTAGGTAAATGTTAGTCTTTAGCTCACCTGGCCTTTCACCAAGTTAACTTATGCCATGGCAGCCGTCCGTCGTCCGTACCTCCGTCCATCAAATCCCTTCTTCTCCTTGACGGTTTGACCGATTTCAACCAAATTTGGTTGGAAGGATCCTATGCTATCCATACATTTTTTTCAGATTCGTCAATTTTTTGGGGTGAAAAATCATAGATTTTATGAAAAATTTACTGGGAATGGTCAAAATGCTACTCCTCCGTAGCTACTTGACATATTTCAACCAAATTTCGCTAGACTGATTCTAATGGTGGTAGGTTCTAAAACTTATATTCACAATTTTAATTGATCAATTTTTTGGGGTGAAAATCTTAGATTTTATAAAAAATCTATCGGAAATGGTCAAAATGCTACTCCTCCATAGCCGCTTGACATATTAAAAAATTTTTTGACTAAATGGATTCTATGGTTAGTAGGCTCTAGATTGTCTTTTCAGAATTTTGATTAATCAATTTTTTGGGTGAAAATCTTAGATTTTGTAAAAAAAAATACTGGAAATTGTCAAAACGCTACTACTCATTAACCGCTTAGCAGATTTCAAGCCAGTTTGGCTGGAAGGACCCTATTGGTGTAGGTTTCAGATCTTGTTTACAGATTTTTGATTGGTAAATTTTTGTGTGAAAATCTTGAATTTTATGACAATTTACCGGATTGCTTAAAACGTTACTCATTAACTCCTTGGGCAATTTCACCCAGACTTGGATGGAAGAACTGTCTATGGTGGCAGGCTTCAGATCTAGTATGCAGAATTTTGATTGGTCAGCTTTTCAGTGGCCATCTTGGATTTTCCAAAAGTTTTAGTAAATCAGTTAAAAGCCTACTACACCTCATTAACCGCTTGGCAAATTTCAATCAATCTCAGCTGGAAGTCCCTAGGTAGGCAGGCTTCACAACGTATATACAGAATTTTGATTGTTCAATTCTTTTGGTGGCCATTTTGGATTTTCTGATAATTATCCGTCATGTCTTTAAATACAAATGGTTCGAATGCTAATGGTCCAGGTGAGCGCCACAGGCCCTTGAGCCTCATGTTCAATAGACATTTAATTCATCACGGGCTTATCTGATCTTAATAAAACTTTACAGATTTAATCTATACCAACATTACATCTAGTCACCATCATAATTGAAATGATTTTCAAATTTTTTCTATATTTTTACGGGGTTTAGACGTAGATTATTGTGAACAAGATTTAGAAGAATGTTAATGTTTTTCAATGGTCTTTTAATTTATCAAGGGCTTACCCGATCCCAACGGAACTTTACAGATTTGTTCTCTATCATCATTGCATTCAGTTTGCAGCAAAATTAAAACGATTTTAAAGGGTTTCCATACTTTTTCTTAGTTTATTTCTATGATTTGTCTACTTTTCAAGTATTAAAATAATGTTCACATTTTTCAATAGATATTTTATTCATCAAGCATTATATATAGTATTTTAAGAAATTCCTATTTCGAGACACTGTTACATATGATGTGCGATATGCGAAAAGACTAAAGGGATTGACATGTGAGACGTAGTCAATCTGGTTATCCATGTATTGATTGTTCATGTAGCTATTCATCTTATTTTAGAAATTTATTTATAGCTTCTAAAACATGTGTTGAAGCTGAAAGCTGAGATTTAAGTGTACGTTCACCTTTAGAGCTTGTTCAGTATATTATGCACTGTAATAATAAAAGCCAAGCAGCAGCTGTTCTCGATTATTATTGCTTAACCATTTAACCCTCAAAGTTATTAAAGAAAATTTCTATTTTCTCATCGAAAACGTCCATTTGCAGACCAAGAGAGGATTATTTTTGAAACTCACTGGAATGACTGGCTCTGTTATTTAGCCAGTCATTCCAGTGGTAAATTTTCAAAAATAGTCTTCTCTTGGTCTGCAAATGGACATTTCTCAAGACCAATGCAGAAGCTATTTTTGGCTGATGAGGTATAAAGGGTTAAACAAATACACTAATCCTCCTCAAATATAACATTTTAATTATTAGTTTTGGTATCCATGCGGTTAATGAGTGAAACTGGGTATTACAGTAGTAGTTGTAATTAATACCTTACCCACTGTGCTACTCTACTATATTACATGTTATATAGACCTCAAAGATTGCCTGTGGTTGGGTGCAACCTGTCTGTAATCTTGTATTGGTTTCAGAAGGAAATGGATATGCAAGGGATGAGAGGATACGGAGAAGCTACCAAGGTGTGTATGTACTAGATGGATTACTCTACCTGTTAATCTTCATGATTTGTCAAGCAATTCTACATTTTTCCTTAGTGAATGTCCATTTTAGACCTGGAGCAGATTGGTTTTATAAATTTGCCACGGGTATGAGTGGCGCAGTTATCGATCCGGTCATACCAGTGTTAACATTTCAAAAATTATATTCTCATGGTTTGCATTGACATTTCTCAAGACCATTGCAAAAGGCAATTACGGCCGGCTTGACCATTAAACGGACAAAGTTGAACACTTGTGCTAAAAGACTACGCCTATACCAATAACAATGTGTTATCAATAAGTTTTCATTTTCACTAACTATTATAAGTCTAGCCCAGGCAGCAGTTCTCAACTGTTGTAATAAATAGATTTGCCCAGTCCAGCGAGTCAGCTGGCAGGTTTTGATGTGAACAGTTCACAAGTAAACGTAATGTGCTGATATGCATAAGCAGAAGTATCGCCTGTCTATCGTTTAGCTGGCTAACAATCATGACAAGAATAGCTTTCTATCTGTAAGCTCTATTTATTGAACAAATCTTTCCATTTGACTGGCCATTGTTTAACCTATCATTTTTCAACAGCACCTCAAAATGCTGCTTATATCAATTAACCGTTTTATGTTCAAGATTTGCCCAGAAAATTGGTTACAGAAAGCATAATTTTATTGATAGCACTGTTAGTGATTTCAGTGATAAATGGTCAAAATTTGCAGGCAGGCATTCCCCCACTTAGCAAAGGAAGGGAATGCAAAGCACTGATCCAAGCTGCAAAGTTCAAATCGTTCAATAACCACCCGATGAAGATCAGGCAAGCACAGCTGTCATCAGGAAGACTTAAAAGATCAAGTTTTGTGAAAGAGACAAAAGCACTTCAAAGGAAACACCAAGAGATGTTGCCAGCACAAATAGAAGATCCAAACCACACCCTTGATCCTCCACCCTGGGAAAACAAACTAGAGAGCATAGCTATTCGCACCACAGTACCTCATCTCACAACCAAAAATGAACACAGTGATGTGAGCAAGAAGGCCCTGACCCTAGCCATGCTGGAAGAAATGTACCCTCAGGAGACACGGATAAGGATCTACACAGATGGATCAGCCAAAGATGCAATTAGGAGCGGAGGTGCCGGACTGTACATACAGTATCCAAACGGACAACATGAGTCAGCTGCAATACCGACAGGCAAACACTGCACAAACTACAGAGCTGAAGTCGAAGCACTGGTTCATGCAGCTAATACCATCAGCAGAACAGCAGACCCTATTGCACAGATTGTCTTTTTATCTGATGCCCGCTCCGTCCTTGAGGCTATCACCAAAGGTAAGCTGCCACAACTTGAAGAAGCACTACAAACCATCAAATGCTTTCGGATAGCACTGCAGTGGATCCCCTCACACTGTGGAGTCCAAGGAAATGAGGAAGCAGACAAGATGGCAAAGGTGGGTGCAGAAGAGAATCAGACAGAAAACATGGTTACCCATACAGAGATGAAGACTATCATTAAGTCCCTCTATAGAACACCTCAATCAGAAGATGCCTACCATCATCTCTCGAGGCCAGAGCAAGTGACCATTTTTCGTCTCAGAACTGGACGCAACAGACTAAACCAACACATGTACAGGCGGTTCCACCTTACGACATCGCCCGCTTGGCCTTGTGCAGAAGCAGAACAGACCACAGAGCACATACTTCAATGTTGCAGTACGTATCAGCTGCTGAGAGAAGAGATCTGGCCTTTGTCAACCTCTATTCTTGAAAAGCTGTATGGGCCTGTGGAAGAACTGCAGAAAACCACAGATTTCATCTTGAGAACGGCTCTCCAAGTGCGATACCAGCGATCGAAAAGAAGAAGAATGGTCAAAATTGTTCTTTTCTTGGCTAGTGAATGGACACTGCAAGACTGGCACAATTTGGCCTGCTTGACCATTAAAGGGTTATTAGTCCCCTATCGGTAAAACCAGGGGGGGGGGGGGGACTATAGGTTTGCACTCTGTCTGTCTGTCCGTCTGTCGCAGTTGGTTTTCCGCACTTTTTTCCCGCAGTCCTTCAAGGTAATCAACTGAGAATTGGTATATTGCTTTGTTATGAGAAGTTACAAAACAAGTTTGAGTTTCAGGCGTATGCGTAAATTTTTGATGGAGTTATGCCCCATTTCGATTTAAGAAATACAAAAAATATCAGCTTTCCGCACTTTTTTTCGCACTCCTTCAAGATATTTAAGCGAAGATTGGTGCATCACTTTACTATAATGAGTTACTGAGCAAGGTCGAGTTTCAGACATTTTCATCAATTTTTCATGGGGTTATGCCCCCTTTCGACTTATGAAATACGAAAAATATTAGTTTTCCACACTTTTCTTCGCAGTCTTTCAAGGTATTATACTGAGAATTGCTACATTGCATTGTTATGAGAAGTTACAGGCCAAGTTCGAGTTTCAGGCATATGCATCAATTTTTGATTGAGTTATGCCCCCTTTGGACTTAAGAAATACGAAAAATATCAGCTTTCCGCACTTTCTTTCGCACTCCTTCAAGATGTTTAAGCGAAAATTGGTGCATCGCTTTAGTATAAGGAGTTACTGAGCAAATTCGATTTTCAGACATTTTCGTCAATTTTTCATGGAGTTACGCCCCCTTTCGACTTAAGAAATACGAAAAATATCAGCTTTCCGCACCTGTTTTCGCACTCCTTCATGATATTTAAGGAAAAATCAGTACATCGCTTTAGTATAAGGGGTTACAGAGCAAGTTCGAGTTTCAGACATTTTCGTCAATTTTTCATGGAGTTATGCCCCCCCCCCTTTCAACTTATGAAATACAAAATATATTAGGTTTTCCGCACTTTTTTCAGTCTTTCAAGATATTGGAACTGCTACATTGCTTTATTATGAGAAGTTACAGACCAAGTTGGCGTTTCCGGCATATGCGTAAATTTTTGATGGAGTTATGCCCCCTTTCGACTTAAGAAATTTTTTTTCCCGCACTCCTTCAAGATATTTAAGCGAAAATCAGTGCATCGCTTTAGTATAAGGAGTTACAGAGCACGTTCACGTATATAACTGAGACTTTATTTCGATGTTATGAGAAGTTACAGATCAAGTTCGAGTTTCAGCTGCTTTTGACAATTTTTAATGAAATTTTTGACTGTCAATCGCTAAAGATTTATATCACCAGGTAGGGGACATCTATTGCAAAGCAATACTTACAGAATGCTTGTTAAATATCTGTCACAAAAATGTGAATCAGGTGATGGTACTTATTCCTATGAAGTGGAAACTAAGACATATTCTATTGCATTGTCTCTACGTTAATCTGTCGAATTTATGCAGTCATTTATCATTCGTTCATTCGCCTTTCTTTGCATAGTATAACGCATTCACCGTCCTTTTTATAGTACAACATTGTTAGGTCTAATGGTAAATAAATCTATATGAAGCTAATATCAAAGTTACTCCAGTTCAGTAATACAATCGAGTGAATGATTTGTTTTATGGCTTGCAGAAAGTGGATAGAAAAGCTCTGATGAATCAGCAGAGAGTACATGGCCGAGACTTCATTCAGGCGCTAATTGACATTGCTCAGGCTGATGTAAATGCCACTGTGCAGAAGAAATACTTTGTTGGACCACTGCCAGTGAAAGAGCAGGACCATTATGCGGAAAAAGGTAAGTAGATTTTCACAGAGGACTGTACCTACCTACCCAATAAAAAAAATTTTTTATGCTCCCCGAAAAATAATTTCGCGGGAGCATATAGTCGCCACTTTGTCCGTCCGTCCGTTCATCCGTCCATCCGTCCACTCACCATATATAAGTTTGTTCGAGACATAGTTTCAAGACTTTCACATATGGTCACCAAACTTGGAGATGCATCTTAGGGAGAGAAGGTGTGCGGAGTATGAAAAGTAGGTCAAAAGTAGGTCATGCTGACCTACTTTTCATGGTCGACTGAATATCACAGAAAATGTTTGTCCGGGGCATAGTTTCAAGGCTTTTTCACATATGGTCACCAAACTTGGTATGTGGATGCATCTTAGGGAGAAGGTGTGCGGAGTATGAAAAGTAGGTCATGCTGACCTACTTTTCATGGTCGACTGAATATCACAGAAAATGTTTGTCCGGGGCATAGTTTCAAGGCTTTTTCACATATGGTCACCAAACTTGGTATGTGGATGCATCTTAGGGAGAAGGTGTGCGGAGTATGAAAAGTAGGTCATGCTGACCTACTTTTCATGGTCGACTGAATATCACAGAAAATGTTTGTCCGTGGCATAGTTTCAAGACTTTTGCACATGTGCTCACCAAACCTGGTATGTAGATGCATCTTAGGGAGAAGGTGTGCAGAGTAGAAAAGTAGGTTAAAAGTAGGTCATGCTGACCTACTTTTCATGGTCGACTGAATATCACAGAAAATGTTTGTCCGCGCCATATTTTCAAGACTTGCACATACATGTGTATGGTCCAAACTTGGTATGTGGATGCATCTTAGCGAGAAGGTGTGCGGAGTATGAAAAGCAGGTCATGCTGACCTATGACCTACTTTTCATGGTCGACTGACTATCACAGAAAATGTTTCTCCGGGCCATAGTTTCACGACCTTTTCACATATGGTCACCAAACTTGGTATTGATTATTACAGAAAATATCTCTGTTCATTTTGAACATAGTTTTTATATGTATTTTTCATATGGTGCCAAGCAACGTCTAAGCGTGTTTATTTAGAGAAACTTAGATTTTGCTTTTATTAAGCTATCCTTAACAAATTGTTCGTTACGGCAAATCCCGCCAGACCAAAAGAATGATGGCCCACTGAATTATTCCTACTCCCCAAATTGTGGATTTAACATCATTACCCCAAACCAACAATATTTTAAGGATGGCCTAATATGGTGATATCTCATTGGCAATTTCAAGTTTGTTTCTCTGTGTCTGAGCCACAGTTCCAAACCTTTCCCTGAAGCATATGCCTTCGGTGTTATCCATTCAGTTTCTCTGCAAAGTATGCATTAGGGGAGCAGACATCAATTTATTGATTTGCCTTGTTTTTTAATGTCATTAATATGTGAAATGTCAGATTCGGTGTGGTTTGCCCGACTTGCAAAAAGTTTGAAATTATCTTGGATGAGCTACTGGCCAGCAGGACTAGTGATTCTGCTGGGCTTAATGACTATGTACTAGACCTTAGTTGACGGATTCAACAATTACTTTGGCCATTGTATTCTAGCATTATGAGCGTGTAGCCGTCACTTTTGTATGGATTATGATGTCACAGCAAGAACAACTTCCAATAACAGTGTTATTATAATTTGACAATTTTACAGATTACTATTGTTAGCTCACCTGGCCTGAAAGGTCAAGTGAGCTTATGTCGTGGCGACCGTCCGTCCATCATCCGTCAACTTTTCCTTTAAACGATTTCTTCTCAAGAACCACTAGGCCGATTTTGCCGGTTTGGCGGCCATCTTGGATCATTTTCCCGCCAAAAGCTCCCATACTAAAGCAATGGGAAATTTTAAATGTGTTCTCGAGAACTACTGGGCTGATTTCAAATATATTTAGCAGGAAGCATCCTTACGGCATAGAGATTCAAATTTGTTCAAATGAAGCCGATCGGCCAATTTGGCCAGTGGCCGTCTTGGATTTTGGCCGATCTTTAGAAATATCTAAATATCTTCTCCGAAACCGTTTGAGGGATTTATTCAGACCTCATGAAATAGGATCTAGGGCAAGAGCTGAACTAACTTTGTTCAAGGGAATGTAATTGGCCAAATAGTTCAGTGGCAATCTTGTATGACCTCGTTTTCGCAAAAATGACTTCTTCCCCAAAACCGCTGAAGCGATGTGGCCGAAATTTGTGATATATGATTAGGGACTAAGGGCCATTAAAGTTGGTTCGGAAGTTGATCCATCAAAAGACATGGCCGCCGTGAGCCAATCAAAATGTAGCATGTTTTGGTGGCCCTATTGGATTTTTTTATTTGAGGAATTTTGAGGCCGAAATTGATTTTATGTATGTTTCTGCTCATTGTGATTTCAAATTTTCCATTTTCGAGACTCGGATAAACGGTTTAGCGGCCATCTTGGATCATTTGCCTGCCAAAATCCTATACTAAAGCAATGGGAAATTTAAAATGTATTCTCGTGAACCACTGGGCTGATTTTAAGCATATTTGACAGGAGGCATCCTTATGAAAACAAGAGGCATCCTTAGGGAATAGGGATACAAAGTTGTTCAAAGGGAGATGATCGGCCAATTTGGCCCGCAGCCATCTTGGATTTTGGTCGACATTAAGAAACGTCTTTAAAAATCTCTGAAGCTGCTTGGGGGGATCGATGCGAACCATATGAAATAAGATCTACGGCAAGTTGAACCAAGTTTGTTCGAGGGAACTTAATTTGCCAAATGGTTCGGTGGCCATCTTGGATAACCTAGTTTTCGCGAAAACGACTTCCAGATCCGCTGAATGGATCGGGCCGAAATTTGGCTGATATAATTAGGGCCGAAACACCATTAAAATGTGTCTATGGAAAGTTGATATGTAAAAAAACACATGTCTGCCATGAATCAATCGAAATATAACGTTTTTGGTGGATGTGTTGTATTTTCCGCAAATTTCTGAGAAAAACATAAAAAGACTTAATTATTAACCACTGGGCCAATTTTAATAAAACTTGGCTAAACTTTCTTCACAGAAATTTGATTAGTAAATTTTTACAGTGGTCATCTCATTTTGTTTGGTTGAGCCAGTCGCCAATAATTCCAGGTGAGCGACACAGGGCCCTTTGGGCCTCTTGTTTATTAATCTTCTAACTATCAAATTTGTTTAAGAAAATTTCAATTTTCTCATACAAAATCTCTCTTATCAAGCCAGTCTTCCAGTTGTAGATTTTCAAAAATAGTCTTGATCTTCAAATCGACATTTCTCAAGACCACTGCAGAAGCCATTTTTGACAAGCTTTCGTGTTAAAGGATTATCTATGTAATGATCAGGATTTTGATTAGTACGAGGCCTTGATAATCTCTACTAACCTTAATTTTAACCTGTTTTGAAGCTTATTTATGTTTTATGTTTATATATTTAATGTGGTGTGCTCACTTGCTAGAACTCGCTTTGGTTGTATCTTAGAATGTCGATGAGGAAAACACCTACTATTTGGGTATGATAAAAGCATTGTTGTATAATAGTTTAAATATCCACTATGCATAGTCCATGTTATTGGCAATTGAATTTATGGGGTGTTTTTTTTCAGTTGGTTTGTTTAGCAGTCTGCATTTTCTGTCAGATGTTGAGCAAGAATGTCCAGGCTGCGATTTAAGCAACAGCGCAGAAACTAAAGCATTGGGGCTGGACTTGCTCCTTAAATACCAGCCTCGGCTTGATCCAGTCAGTCTTTCAGGCATGACGCCATTGACAGTCTCGCTCAAAAATGCCAGAAGCCATGCTGCAGAACTTCTGGTAAGATCACAGGTCCTGCTCACACTGACATTGCCATGCAATGCGTAGTAGACATGTAATTTATTGTACTATGATACTCATATCACTAATCAAGCATGATTACATAAGGAATTCTGTTAACTATGTGGTTATAGGCACTCAAAATTATCTACAGCATACATGATAAACTGTCCTAATTCCTGGGTCCAATCTGTCACTCACACATACATTTCAACTGACAATACAATGAAATCATATCGTTAGGTATGCCCCGCCCATCTCTAGCTCAGCTCCACTCACACCACGCTCGTGTTGGGATTGATTGATATCTGAACTGCATGCCTGTCAATTTCCAGAAAACTAGGTAAGCTGTTGAATATTTTGAAACTAATACAACTGGGTGCTGTTGATGCCTATGGCAGCAACAGCGGCCAGTCAAATTAGTTTCAAAATATTCAACAACATGTTTATTAAATAGCAAAGACATACAATTCGTACAACGTGTCAGACTATTAAGCACTAATGACGGACTATATCGAATCAATCATGATGTCATAATTATGACGTCGGCCTACACGTCACTTAGTTGATTATGACATCATATGTTGGATGGATAAACTGGAAGATGAATTGTTTTTAATCGCAGTTTTATTGCTGAGAGATTGTCTGCGTAGTTTCAGTCATGTCAGCAATCATTATTTTATCAATTTGAACATATACATGTGTATGCATACAGTACAGCTCAGAAATAGCTTAACATGTTTCGAGAACAAAATAAAACATGCAGTTTGCTATTTTGAACGTAACTGATTAGGCAGCAATGTCTTTCAATCCAATTATGTTCAAAATATTCAAAAGAACATTTTTTAGCTCACCTGGCCTGAAAGGCCAAGTGAGCTTATGCCGTGGTGACCGTCCGTTGTGTGCCCGTCCATCCGGCGTCCATCAACTTTTCCTTTAAACGACTTCTCAAGAACCACTGGGCCGAGTTCAATTATATTTGGCAGGAAGTATTCTTAGGGCATAGAGATCCAAGTTTGTTCAAACGAAGTCGATCGGCCAATTTGGCTGGCGGCCATCTTGGATTTTGGCCGATTTTTAGAAATGTCCACAAAGACCAACATTCCTCTTAGACCCATCGTTGCCAGCATTGGATGCATCACATCTCAAGCCTTAAAATATCTCACACAGATCCTGAAATCACTAGTTGGCCACTCAGAGCACCACATCAAAAACAGCAAAGATTTTGCCACCAAAATTCAGTCTCTTGAAGTCCCGCCCACACACAAATTAGTTTCCTTCGATGTATCTTCACTCTTCACCAGCATCCCAGTGGACAAGGCTCTTCCAGTCATCCAGAGAGTTCTGGACCTAGACCCCTCATTGAAAGACCAGACAAGCCTCTCCAACCCAGATTATCGGCCTCTTGAAGATCGTGTTAGACACCACCTATTTCGTTCAGAAATGCTACTTCTACTACCAAATTCATGGAGAAGCTATGTGCTCCTCAGTGTCGACAGTGATCGCAAACCTTTATATGGAATCCTTCGAGCAACAAGCACTTAGCACAGCCACAAACCCCCAAAATTTCTGGTACAGATATGTGGATGACACTTTCACATGCCTGCACCTCTACAACATCCAGCCTTTCACTGATCACCTCAACAGCATCGACCAATGCATCCAATTCACCAGCGAAGTCGAAAAAGATGGCCAGGTTGCCTTCCTGGACGTCTTGGTACATGTCAGTGATTCTGGAACCACCAAACTTACCGTGTACAGAAAACCCCCACACACAGATCAATACCTAAATTTTCACTCTAATCACCATTTGGAACACAAAAGGTCAGTCATCAGAACTCTATTTCACCGCGCAGACTCCATCATCACAGAAACATCAGACAAAAAAGAAGAACATCACATCCAACAGTCTCCTAGCTAATGGTTACACTTCGTGGATGAGAAAACCACCTCCCCCACCTCGTAATAAACCACCAGATGTCGAAAAACTTGCCCTAGTCGGACTTCCGTACATCCAAGGCCTATCAGAACACCGTGGCAGACTCTTCAGAGAACACCACATCAAAACCTACCACAAGCCCGTCAACACCTTAAGATCACAACTAGTAAGACCCAAAGATAAACTGACCACAGATGAACGCTCTGGAGTCGTCTACAAGATCGAATGTGGCCAACGTGAGGGGACATACATAGGCGAAACCAAAAGGCCTCTCAGCACCAGAGTCAAAGAACATCTTAAAATCACTTCCAACTCAGCTGTGGCAGAGCATACCCTTAGTGCCTAATCATATATCACAGATTTCGGCCTGATCGCTTCAGCGGTTCTGGGGAAGAAGTCGTTTTTGGCCACGTTTTTGGCCACGTCATCCCCGGCAGCAGTGCCTCGGTCATCAACATTGAGACCAACATATTCAAACGGAAGGTTAAAGAGGCCATAGAAATCTACAAGCATCAACCACCCATGAACAGAGACGAGGGCTACCGTATACCAGCAGTCTACCAGTCCATGCTGTCACGTGACCACAAGAACTGACCAGAGTGACGTTGCCAGCGACCGTCAGTTAGTGCTGAAGAAGTTTTGCCGACCGACCATCTTGGATCATTTTCTCGCCAAATGCTCCCATACTAAAGCAATGGGAAATTTTAAATGTCTTCTCGAGAATTAATGGGCCGATTTGAATTATATTTGGCAGGAAGCATCCTTAGGGCATTGAGATTCCATTTTGTTCAAACGAAGCCGATTGGCCAATTTGGCCGGTGGCCATCTTGGATTTTGGCAGATTTTTTGAAATGTCAAACTCTCAGAAACTGCTTGAGGGATCAATTCAGACCTCATGAAATATGGTCTAGAGCAAGAACTGACCCAAGTTTGTTCAAGCGAACTTGATTGACCAAATGGTTCAGCGGCCATCTTGGATAACCTCATTTTCGCAAAAACGACTTCTTCCCCAGAACCGCCGAAGCGATCAGGCCGAAATTTGTGATATATGATTAGGCACTAAGGGCTATTAAAGTATATTCAAGAGAAGTTGATCAGTCAAAAAACCTGGGAGCCGTGGACCAATCAATATATAGCGTGTTTGGTGGCCATATTGCATTTTTTTATTTGATGGATTTTGAGGCTGAAATTGGTTTTATATATTGTTTTTGCGCATTGTGATTTCAAATTTGCCATTTTTGAGACTGTCGGATAAACGGTTTAGCGGCCATCTTGGATCATTTACCTGCCAAAATCTTTTATACTAAAGCAATGGGAAATTAAAAATGTATTATTCTCATGGCATCTTGGATTCGTGTCGATTTTTAGAAAAATCTGCTCCAAAACCGCTTGGGGGATAATTCAAAACGCATGAAATATCATCTAGGGCAAGAGCTGCACCAAGTTTGTTCAAGCGAACTTGATTGGCCAAATGTTTTGGCAGTCATCTTCGATAACCTATGGGCCGAAATTTGGGAGATATAATTAGCCACTGAGTACCATTAAAGTTTTTTCAAGGGAAGGATCTACGTCAGAAACATGGGCGCAGTGGACCAATCAAAATGTAGCGTGTTTGGTGGCCATATTGAACTTGTTGTTAATGAACATTCTAGTTGAAAGGCCTATGGTCCAGGTGAGCGATACAGGCCCCTTGGGCCTCTTGTTACTAATTAACATGTTTTTGTTTTGGAAACACGTTAACTTAATTATGGGCTGTACTGTATACAAAAATGGGCAGAGTGATTAATGGTGGATCCATTAATTGAATTTAATATACTGAGGGAGAATATCAGAGAGCCTATGTATCAGATTTTCTGTCCCCATACTACAATTCAATGGTAGGTCTTTGATCTTCTTTCAATTAGCTACGTGCAGGTGCAAATGCCAACTTCAAATATCAGCGAAATGAGGATGACACCACCACGCCACTGCTTTTGGCTGCAAGGTAAATATTAGAAGAATGTAAAGTGAAAACAGCATGAGTATAGATGTGACCAAATCATAGGCCATTGCACCAGATATCTTGTCATTTTCAGTTCTGTAAACCTGATATGTCACATTTTTTATATTGTAGCAAAGTTTACCCTCACTGTGTAAGGCGAAGAGGGTATTGCGATCGTGTTTGTGCATGTGCGCGTGCCTGTGTCCATCCATTGGCTCAAATTTTAACACAAGGAAGGAACTTGGCATGTGAAAGGATTTCCCGACTTTGACCATGATCTGGTTAAGAGAAGTCATATCGGGATTGCATCAATTTCTAGATCTATGGATCTCTCTGCAACTACTGCTCCGATTTTGTTAAAATTTGAACCCAATAAACATTGTGACTATACACTAAGAATCCTCAACTTTTGGCATGATCTGAAGAAATACAGAAAACCTGAAAAAAATCATAAAACTTAGTGTAACAAAAATGTTGAATATTTTGGAACTAATTTGACTGGAAAATCTTTCTAACCTAGTAAACATGTAGTAGTCAAAGTGCTTTTTTAGATATTCAGCAAGTTACATGTATTTTGGTGTGAAATTGTGATATGGGATTTCAGGATAAAAGGGTAGAACAGACAGTACAACATGTTTTATGTGACCGCCTTATTGTGCATAAACAATGGAGGGATCTGATCTGTCACGGGTATATGATGCCATAATTAATTAAAGTCATAGTGCCGTAATATAACTCTGTCATGATGCTTGAAAAGTGTGTCAAGTGTACAAATTGTTTGTCTTTGATAAATTTACAATTTAAAAACAGTCTGTTGAATATTTTGAAACTCATTTAACTATCTATGTTGTTGCCGCCATAGCACCCAGTCAAATTAGTTTCAAAATATTCAACAGCTTAGCTGTATAGTGACCTTAAAATTGGGATTCTGGGAATTCAGGGTTCAAAGTATGTAAATCGATCCCAACACATGCAAACCGTTGGTGGAGATTGGCTAAAAATCAGAGGGGGAATAGCTATAAATGGGTCCCTCAGTTGGTTACTATAGAGACAAGTGGCTCTTAATACAAGTAACTTGATGTAGGATATGTTGTTTGCATTCTCGGCTAAGTGCATTGTATTACTTGTCAGAGCTAAACCTACGTGTCACCAAGCTGCACATTTAACAGCTCTCACTGCTAGAAACTATCATCAAGAGGGATAACCATATATTGAAGAACATAAACATCTATGTTCTGAACCAGATACCTTGCACAGATGGTTTATATGCATTCAAACAATTCTTAGAACAATATTCTCTTCCTACTTTCTACAACCTAATTACAATATTTCATATCATGAGAACATACTAACCTCCCTAACACTCTTGATATACTAGTATATCGGCTCTTCTTCTTTTCGTTCGCTGATCATACCGCCAGTCCTGTAAGTGACTATCGACATGATCATTAGCGTTACGTGCGTGGATCCATGGTTTATTAGAGTGCGCCGTGCGGCCTGGAACCTCCGTCTTCAGCACTCGAGGTTTCTGTCAGGGTTACCTCACCCGTACCTCCTTTAGTCGCCTCGTACGACACGCAGAGAATACGGAAGGTGTATTCTAAGCCCCACCTACAGGGCATGTATATCGGCTCTAAATTCAATAATATTCAGAATTATAAAATGTTAGGTGGATGTACACAGTCATGCACATGACAGACCCCACCCAGTGCGCATGCGCATACCGGTACTTCCGTTTTCTAATATATTGGCTGACTAGCCACATGTGGAAAACTTTCACGGTCACCTTTTGGATTAATGGCTGATTCTAAGTCTGCAGAGGAGTCTTCCTCATCATCTGTTAAGGTGATATTGTTCCATTTGTTAATTTAGACTTGTAACATTTATATGGTACCGGTTTTCGTCGCGGCCGTTTTGGCATTACCGCGTTTTCAGGCGCTGGGAATCCTTGTTAAATTTCTCCCAGCACCTAGGGCTATTAATCCCTTGTGCATTGTGTTATGGATGAGTAAGGGGTCCTGTTCTTCTCCTGAAGGTTGTTCACGTCTCTTTTTTTACTTATCATTGTGATATGTGTACGGGTAGGAGATATTAAATGAATAAAAGAAATATCTCCTTCCTTTTGTCCCATCCCCTCATCAGTTCTTCTGAAAGAAGAGTCTCGGCGGATGGATGGACGTGTTCTGCACAAGAGGATGGTTTTGCCTGTGCTCAGGCTAAGGGAATTTATTAGTTATGGCACAATTATTTGAAAATAATCACAATTTTCTGCTGCCTTTTGTTATTGCACTGTATTCTCTCTTCTGTGTGCATGGGTTCTCGAATATATATAATTTGATATTATATTATTCGGGAGTAATGAATCTCTTTAGTCTCTAGATATATCTTGCATTCATTTCTGACGTCGCCTCTCCTTGAAGGAGCTGTTGCATTGAGGTTTGATGTCATAATCAACAAGTTTTTTTTTCTCCTTGGTGTCATAATCTTAGTTTAAAGAAGTCTGATGTGTTTATCACCCTTTATTATGAAGGTGGAGAGATATCTAGAGTCATTAATTTTGTTCTTGTTTTGTACTAATAGTCAATTAACAAGGGTTTGCAAACTATAATACTCATTGTCTTCGTATGCCTTCCCTTTTTCAGAAGTCATGTCCATCTTGCTTCAAGCCTATGAAGGCTAGATTCTTCCCCCACCCTTGCCGTCTTTGTTCAGTGTGTAGGCTGTCTAACAAATGTGTCATTTGTAAAGAGTGGGGGGGGGGGGGGTGTCTAACCTCTGAATTCTTTGTTTTTCAGGCTAAGCTGATGGCTGAGGAGGGCAAGAAGGCAAAGAAGGAGGGTAAGAAGAAGGCCTCTGAGAAGGGTGAGCTCGAGGCCTTCAAGGTTGAGTTAGTGAGTGAGATGCGCAGGGCTTTGAAAGATCTGATGCCTGACATGCTTCGCGGCATGTTGCCTGGCACAGGTGTTTCAACTTCCTGCACATCGACCTCAGTGCAGGTAGCCCCCGTCCCAGGATCATGCTCTACTAGCTCGGACAAAGTGTTTAGTGATCCAGGGGCGGCCGTCTTGGACCCAGGCTTGATGTTCGCATCGCCTGGTGATCCAGCGGCGCGAGCAGCATCAGGCGGGACCCGACCAGCGGGCCTGACCACGATCACTTGCGGAGTACCCGCGTCATCTGCTTTCGCGAATTCTCCTGGTCAGTCTGGGTTAGTTTTTCTTGCTAACCCAGAGTAACTTTCCTGACCAGGAAGATGATGAAGACTACCGAGCCCACAGGATGAGCATGAAGAGATGGATGCGAGCGTCTACTTCTCTCATGGGGAGTGCGGCTGCTCGCACCTATGGCACTGTTCCCTCGGGAGCAGGCTTCATGATTCAGCCTGTGGGCCGGTTTGGAGCAGAGAGCCGCCCGTATAAGATTCTATGCTTAAGCGTGGAATCTCATACGGACGATCCGGGCTGCGCTGGTGTGCATGTTACCCCTCACACAAGCGCGGCCTTGGTGCACGGTTAGCCTGTGGAGAATGTTATGCCAGCCGTCTATAGCCTCCACCTCGGCCTTATCTGCGAATGCCATTGAGGATGACGATAGCCCGCTGCTCGTCGGCAATTTGCAGGTAGCTATGGATGAAGACTGGTCTGAAGCATGCGCGTGGCTCCTCGCTGTCAGACCAGAGCTCTCCATGGACGAAACGGCCGCCGGTAACCCTTGGGCATGGTTAGAGGCAAAGCCGCTGGCCAACACGACTGTCTCTGGCGTATGCTGAACATATCTTAGATATGTTCTCTGCGGCAGAGGAGTCGATTAGACCGCGAGGTTGCAAGGTGATGTCGGGTTACTGCTAGTCAGTATGCTCGATATGGCCTAGCGCCGCTCTGGGAGAAGATACGCGGCCGGGTTCCCGTGCTGACACGGGAGCGGTGTGCTCAGAATGCCGCCTTGCGAGACACCGAGGAGAGCTCACGAGCAGCGATTAGTGCGCTGTTTCATGTCTCTCAGCTGCTATCTGCGGTAGTAGCAGCCTCGGTGCAGCAACAACCTAGCCATGTGACAGTCCAACGAGCCATCCAGGATGGGATCACTCTGGCGGTGCACTGTCTGACTAGGTCAGTCACGAAGTCACTGAGGCGCGCTTTTGCTTTGGACAATTTGTGCCCGTCTCAAGAGCTCAAGTCGCGCTTGTTGCAAGCGCTGATGGCGGGCCCTGGTCTTTTTGGAGGTAAAGGTTGTTGGCACCTCCAAGAGAAAGTGACTGATGAACAACCAGAGGGCGCTGCGCGCACAGTTTGAAGTGCTGCGCAGAGAACACGTGCGTGTTCAGCCCTCAGCTGCTCAACAGCAGTACGCTCGTGGTGATGCTGGCATTGTCAGAGGCCAGCAGGCAGGCCGGGTTCAGAGTGGTGCACGTGGCGCTGGGTGTGGCGCGTGGTAACCGGGCCTGCTGGGCTAAAAAATTTTCCAGTTACCACAGGTACCATTCGGGTGTTGTCACTCGTGCCAGAGACACTCCTAAAATGTATGGGCACCCCGTCAACCCTAGGTGCACCAGTAAGAGGTCATTTGACTTGCCACATTCAGAAGAGGAGCGGTTAATTCAGGACCGCTTAGTCTTGCAATGGCTTTCGCGCGGATACAGTCCAGAATGGATAAGAGGTCTGCCGTTGCATCTGTCTCTGGTACCGGTCTTGACTCAAATTCCAAGAGATCCAGACAAACGGTTGTGCATAGAAGAGGAGAGGGGGGTGTGGAGAACAATTCTCAACCTCAAACCTCTAAACAAGTTTATAGATACACAGAGTTTCAAAATGGAAACAATAAAATCGGTGTTGTTGGGGTTGGAGAAGGAGATGTGGACAGCATCAATAGATCTCAAGGATGCTTATTTCCACATTCCAATTGCAAGGAGTTTTCGTCGGTTCCTGAGATTTGCTTTTCAGGGATGCCAATGGGATTTCAAGGTTCTTCCATTCGGCATCTCGACGGCTCCAAGGGGCTTCACTCGAGTGGTACTTACTATCACGGCATACCTCCACAGGAGAAATAAAGCTGTTCACACTTACATAGACGACTGGTTGCTGAAAGCACACAACCCAGAAAGTTTGACAGCAAATCTGGAGATAGTTTTGAAAACTCTCACAGATTTAGGCTGGATAATCACCTTTCAGAAATCAGAGCTGACTCCATCCCAGAAGTTTATTTACCTGGGTATGTTCTTCGATCTGGAGATAGGATATGTTTATCCATCCCAGGAGAGAGTGGAAAATCTCATGCATTCAGTTGGTTTGCAACAGTCGTTATATTCTAGCACGAGTCTATCTGAGAATGTTAGGTCTGATGGTTTCAATGGAACCAGTCATTCCTCAGGCGGCCTTACGCAGGTGGCCGATTCAATTGTTTCTCATGGCTCGGTGGACGCAGAGTTCAGGATCACTGGACTCACTCATTCAAGTGTTGAACCCTCGCATTCATCACCTTCATTGGTGGATGGAGAGAGGAAATCTGGTGGGGGTCATGCTGACCCCTCCCCACCCTCAAGTAACGATGTTTGCGGATACATCGATGGAGGGATGGGGAGCTTGCCTGGAAGAAGCCACTATCAGTGCTTTGGAATCTGGAGCAGTCAAAGGAACATATCAACATGCTAGAATTGCGGGCAGCAATTCTAGGCCTGGAACACTTCTTAAAAGAAGTGGAGGGAAAATTTGTGATGATACGTTCAGACAACTCTACAGTAGTGAGTTACATAAACCGCCAGGGCGGAACAAAGTCGCCCAGTCTGTATGATGACATGGAACCTGCTTTGCTGGTGCATGGATCATATGATCACCTTGAAAGCAGTTCATATTCAGGAAGGCTGAATCTGTTAGCAGACTCATTGAGCCAAAGGATGAGCATTCTGCCTACGGAATGGCAACTAAATCAATGTGTGGCAGATCACCTGTTCAATCATTGGGGAAAGCCCAACGTAGATTTGTTCGCAATGAAGAAGAATGCGAAGATGACGACGTACGTTTCTCCGATTCCAGATCCAAGCACTATCGCAATAGATGCACTAGCTATCAGTTGGAAGGGAATGTATGCATACGCATACCCTCCAACAATCCTGATTCCAAGGATTCTTCAGAAGATCAAGCAGGAGGAATGCCAAGTGCTTCTGATCGCCCCGAATTGGCCAAGCCGATCATGGTTTACGGATCTGTTGGACCTTCTGGTTTGCAATCCGGTTCCTCTGCCTCTGATGGACAATATTATCTTCCAGGACAAGACCCTTCACAACAATCCGTCAATGTTTCAATTGACTGCAAGGATGTTGTCAAAAGATCCGCGATTAAGGAGGGCTTTTCTGAGCAAGCAGCCAATTTCATGGCCAGAGCCAGAAGGGGGTCAACCTCCAGAGCATATAATTATAAAATCAACAGATTTGCAGAATGGTGCTCAAAGAGATGTATCAATCCGATGGAAGCATCTATTCAGGTAGTAGCTGATTTTCTCTGTCACCTGTATGATGCCTATAGTCTTAAGCCTAATTCTATTGCTGGATACAAATCAGCATTAATGACTGGTATCCCTTGCTTGGCAAAGAGGGGAAGTGATGAAGTAAGTGTTTTAAATACTCTTATTAAAGGTATGGGAAATCTCAGACCAAGAAATCCTCCACTGACACCGTCATGGAGTCTTTCTCTGGTTCTGCAAGTTTTGAGTGATAAACCTTTTTTGAACCACTTAGTGCTATATCTGTAAAATTATTGACACATAAAACTGTATTTTTAGTTGCGGCAGCATCAGCCAGACGCAGGGGTGAAATTCATGCCTTGTCTGCTGAACCTGACCGTTATATAGTTACAGGTGAAGGCCTTAAGCTTCTACCAAGATTGAATTTCTTGGCTAAGAATCAATCTTTAAAATCTCCGGGTCAAATTATTATTTTACCTGCAGTAACCAGATATGATCCTGGTGCTAAAGCATGGTGTCCTGTCCGTGCCTTAAATAAGTACAAGAGAAGAAGTCAGGTTTGGCGGACAGACCCATGTTCCCTATGGTTGTCATATATTGAACCCCATGGTAGGGCATCAAGAGACACTATTTCCAGATGGATAGTAGAATGCATTAGCCACTGGAATCCAAGTAGATAGAGCCAAGGCTCATAGTGTCCATGGTGTAACTTCCACGGCATTATTTAATGGTGTTTCTATTGATGACATTATGTCAGTAGCCCAGTGGCACTGTGAATCAAGTTTTACCGACCATTACCTTCGTGACACTTCTAACCCGCTCGCCGTCTCGGTCCTCAGAAAATAAATAATGTAGAGTGATGGTTAATGTCTCTTAATTGTGGTTCTTTCAGAGTTTTTTGAAAATGAAGCAATTCTTCTTTTTCCAATGACTAGTAATACTTTTCATCAAGTATTAGAGAATGTGCTAGTCATTTAGAGCAGCGTTTTTTCCTAACCTTCAGAAAGAGGGAGGGGGTGAGCGCATTTGCTTTTTGATCAATCTCTCGTCATCGGTTGATTATCCGATGCAAAACTCTATTCCTGGTTGTGTTTCAGATACAATTTCAGATGTTTTAAATCTCTTGAAAATTCAAAGAGCTAGTCTCTTCGAGGGTGTGCTGGTTTTCAGGACCTTGCCTCCCTCCCGCCAAATTGACTTTCAAATTCTGGCTTTTATCAAGAGTGTTAGGGAGGTAAGTATGTTCTCATGATGTGAAATAAGAAAATTTACCAAATTTCTTTTTCACGAGTGAGATGACATACTTACCTCCCTAACAGGATCCCGGCCTCTCCACCCCACGGAGGCCTGGTCCTTTGTTATTTGAATAGTTGCTTCTATGTTAGCTAATATTTAGTAACGGAAGTACCAGTATGCGCAGGTGGTGGGGTCTGTCATGTGCATGACTGTACATCCACCTGCCCATTAGGGGCACCTAACTTTTTATAATTCTGAATATTATTGAATTTAGAGCCGATATACTAGTATATCAAGAGTGTTAGGGAGGTAAGTATGTCATCTCACTCGTGAAAAAGAAATTTGGTAAATTTTCTTAGTTTCCAGTAAGCATCAATGGAAGAATCTAGTCAAGACAACGGTAGATACATTTTTTTACAAATGCATTTTCATCAACCCTGTTAAACCATGGACCAAAAGTCCTCTTTATTTATTACTGTCATCCTCACTTTACATTCAGTGAGGCCTTGGAACATGAAAGGTATCACTTACTTAGCCATCCTTAGCACCTGAGCCACTAAACTGTCAGATTTCTACAGTTTAATCACTTTCATATTGTAGCTGGCGATCATTTTTGGAAACAATGACTATAACCTGTTGCTCTAAGCAACACTCCAAAATATTTGCCAGTATTTCCTGTATGGACTCACTATTTGACATCAATGTGGTATGGGTTAGGCTAAGGATTGAGAGGTATATCAAGTGACCTTGCTTGCGTGTCACATAGGGAACATTGTGTCCGAATATGGTGTGAGTATCCTTTCTCTTGCCATTCATCAGTGAAACCGTTAGGTTTATAATTCAGTAAATTGTTTTATATATTTTCCTAGTTCACCTACCTTGCCTGCTTCCGTGCTCCAATGTCTTTTGGCAGCTGGTGCACGAGTCACTGACATAAGCAGCACCAATGGCATGTCACCGATACACTGTGTCCTACAGTCAACAGGTAACAATGATTAGTAGTTAGAACCTCTTAAAGTTTTATTATTTTATTAATATGATTTTTTAAATGTGTAAAAAAGTATTGGTGGAATGTGGATGATCTTTATCAAAAGTATCAAATTTAGTCTAAATCATGGATACCAGATTCAATGTGGCCACAGGACAGAAATGTAAGCAGGTGCCTTTGGCATTGTTTTTGATGTTCCTGTTCTATCCAGCTATTGTCATTGTTAAGTGCCAGTTTTCTGACAACGAGTTTATTAGTATTGGCTAATATATTGAACTAATATGTGTGTGATTGTACATCAAGGCACCTATTAGCACTCATAGGAATCATTAATTTTCTTTCATTAACCATGTAACACTCAAACTGGGGATAAATGGATTCTGCAGTGGTCTTAAGAAATATCCCTTTGCAGACCAAGAGAAGACTTTTTTAACAGTTATCACTAGAATGCCTGGCTCGACAACTGAGCCAGTCATTTCAATGATAAATTTTCAAAAAGAATCTCGGTCTGCAAATGGACATTTTCTATGAGAAAATTGAATTTTTTTTGGAAATTTAAGGATTTAGCATTAAGTAGCCTTTGTTATTTAATTAAAATGCATATATGAAATAAAGATGATACAATGTCTTTACAGAAAGTTGTTGGAGTAAGCTTGAACGTTTGCGAGTCTTGGTTAATGGACATGCATCAGTGAATGCCACTGATAAGCATGGTCGGACACCATTGCATTTGGCAGTCAACAGCAACTCTGGTCTCTCTGATGCTCAGCTCGACATAGAAGAATTCCTTATTGAGAATGATGCAAACTTGGGCAAGAAAGACTCATTAGGAAGAATTCCTCTGCATTATGCTTTTGTCAAGATTAATAAGTATGAAACTGTTATCACTTTATAATATGCAAACCAGTCAAATATGCGTTTTAATATTGTGACAATGTGTAATTGTATTTTAGGTCATAATATCTGCAGCAGAATGCATGCTACTAGCCCGTTTCACTGAAAGACTTGAAAACCTGGTTTCTAGGTATTTGACTATGACAGCTGCTGAGTATAAATTAGTATGAACACCAGATAGCTGCTATATATATATTTTTTAACAATTTCTCTCACCAATAGACTGACCCACAACCACAACCAACCAATATTTGTTAATTTCTTTTATCAACAGACTGACCAATATACCTGCTATACTGACTTCAACAAGTTGTGATTAGCTTCAATGTTGTTGTTGCTTTCATTAAAATTATTTAGTAAATTCTCTGCATGTTTACTTGACACAGAGATGACATCAAAAGTGCCCTGGATCCTGTAGAATTGTGTAGTGTGTTAACGTCTAAGATGTCTGACCAGTTAGTGGCCACGGCTGATAACAGTAGCCAGACACCGCTCCATCGCGCTGCCTTTAGAGGTGCTACTATCTGCTGTATGCATTTACTCCAGGTTTGTAATTCAACTTTGTGTTGTGTTTATGCCGGCTGAATATTTTGAAATAGTCACTCATTACTATCTAAGACATATTAACCCTCTGGGCCCTACCAAGAATTTACAAAAAAGTGCTAGAAACCCTACAGCCAAAAGCTAGAAACTTGCTTAGAAACCTAGCCAGTTAGCGGTAGTTGAGTGATAGCGGCGTAGTGCTACCATGCCAACTATATTAACTGTTTTTGGCAAAGTAACAGATCACAATATATAAAACTATATATCATTAGAAAGGGCAATAAAATTATTTTAAGTACATATAAAATTTGTATGAATAAAATATATTTTAGTTAGTCAACGTGCCTCTCAAATAGGATAAATACATTGGTCTATTTTTGCAAAGTTTATCGAATTTTTTTTAAATTTTACAAATGCCATTGATAAATTTAATCACAATGGTATTAAAACTAACAGATACCAAGGTTTCGTGAAGGTTTTCATCCGATAAGATGTGAAAATGACAATTATATTATGTCACGGTACCGTAAAATTTCGAGAAATTCCGGTCATGATTTTGGGGGGGGAGGCCTCATTCAATGTTGAATAACTCCTTTATACATAATCGAACACATACCAGGGTTTCTCAGCGTTGACAGGGAATAAATGGCAAATTGTATGCTATGTAGCATTGCTGGGTACACTCAGCCGTTTAAAAAGCGAACGCGAATGTTTTACACTAAGATTCTATAGCATCAGACATTTTTTCGTAGCGGCGTCCCAAATAGGAATCGTTTATCGTGAAAGATCGCGAGAGAACGACAGGAATTTGTAGAATTTGTAGAATTGTACCCGTATCTAATATACGAGTATCAAGCTCATTACCCGTTATTGGCAACACCTATAAGATTGATGCGTCTGATTGGTCGGGAATACATGAATATTAATTTTTTTCGGCAAGATGGCGACACGATCAGCTGTTTTGCTAAACAGTTGTGTTCAAATATGTCAATCTATGCATATTTCTTGTACGCCACAAACTAAAAAGTAGACAGATGACTAGATTAACGATATTGCCAATCGGGAAGTGGGATGCCGATATATTTGACAACTTTCGCATCTCAACTCGGCCTAATTAATGCTAGTAATTTGAAGAGTAAGTTATCTCGGAAATTGTAAACAAAGACACGCATCGATGATTGAGATTATCGGATTGTTTATCTATAACCTTATTGTGATTTCGCGACCAGAGGTAAACGAAATTGATTTATATATTATTGGTTCAGCTGCTCTCTTAACACAATCTATAACTTTCTCGGTTAAATTAGTCATTGAGTAACTGAAAACTTACAAGTAACAGCACATTTACAAATGATCATTGATGACTGGAACTTACTAATAATTCCTTAGAAAACAAATATTTCACTATTGCCCTGGTTACAAACATTCTATCACCATTTACTGTGTGGCCAGTATCCTCTGATCAAAGATATAGAGAACCGGGGTCCTGAAATAAACTTGTGTGCCCAAAATCAAAAACAGTTGTCACATTTGAACCTGAAATTCCAGAACTCCACATTTACAGTCATTATAAATGTAAGATGTTGAATATTTTGAATCCAATGTGAAGCTGGTGCTGCCTTAGCCAGTTTAATTAGTTTCAAAATATTCAACAGAATTTTGAAACATTCGTAGCAAATTTATTATTCGCTCTTGTCGATTGAAAAGGTTAATTCAGTAACTAGTAGTCATACTCCCTCCTTGGACGATATATGCCCACCATTTATTATATTATTTATTTCATTTATGCGCTAAAATCTGAGGGTGGTGTATGACCATAACACCAGTTGTCGGGTCATAATGTTTACCAGTATATCCCTTAGTCTGAGTCTGCTCTGACTCAACCTGCCCCAGTGACAGATATTTGGACAGACTGTCAGTCTGTGACAGTCTGTCCAAATATCTGTCACTGGGACGGGTTGAGTCAGAGCAGACTCGTACTATATATCCCTATGACCTTGCGCCGTACATGTATATTGTTAACCATTTAACATTTGAGTCAGACCAAAACTGCTGCAGTTGTCGAGGAAAATGTAAATTTTCCGACCAAAGTAAGATTATTTTTGAAAATGTATCACTGGAATGACTTGCTCTTGGTCTGCATATGGGCATTGTCTATGAGAAAATTTAAATTTTCATGAAAAAATTTGATTGTTAAAGTCTTAATATAACAGTTCTAGAATTTGGATATTTCTAACTTATCCTTCCTATTTTTTGCAGGTGACTGATGGGCGATGGCTTCTAAACTCTAAACGGACTCAGTTTTTCCTGCTACGCCTAATGGATTTACTAACATGGATTTTATAAAAATAAAAATTTGATGACCTGTGTTACTCTATAATCTAATTTTTGTATGGAAACAGTATATTTGAACTAAAACATGATGATGTACGTTCGAAACATGATCAGCTACTACACACATCAATGGCTGACAGCTATGCCGGCGGCTGTTCTGTATCGACTCCCGCTGTTATCAACCATATTCCTGAGGGCTCAGCTAATGTGCATCTCACATAAGCTCTATGTATCATTTGAGATTGGGTGGGATTTGAATCAAATATCAATAAATTAAATTTAATCTCTTAATTATACCCACACGTTTTGAAAAAACTGCAGGGATATTACAATCGCCTCCATCTGTCTGTCTGTCCATCCATCTCCTCAGAAAGCTTTTGGTAGAATTCAATCAAAATTATTGTGTAAATTACCGATATGCTTGTGGATTGGGAGACACCATTTACACTAGGCTCCATTCCCAGAGGGGAGGGGGGTGGGGGGGGGGGGGGGGTTAGGGTTGATGGAAGACTGTCAAAGTTAAAGGAATATAACCAAATCTGGTGATTTACCATATCATGGCCCTATGGGTGTAGAATGTGAGACAACCTAATACATTAGGCTGTGACACTGCTCGGGTCGGAAGAGGCTGATGGGGGAGGGGCAAAACGTCAACTGAATTTGTTATGTGAGTAGCGGCGACAGCAGAGTGAAATCTACACAATGTAACGTGCACAAGATAAAGGTAAGAGATGAATTGCCCATATCTCATTTTAATGGGAAAAAATTACAATTTATAAAGGAAAGCTGGTGAATATTTTAGAATTAGTTTGCCTTTGCTGACCTGGTGAGTTGGGCAGCAACAGCTTTCAGTCAAATCAAAGTACTTGAAATTGGTTTAAAAATATTCACCAAGTTAGCGGTATCTATGGTTACCATGAAATTTGGAATTCAGGATTCAAAGTATATAAACTGATCCCAACACGCGCAAATCATCGATGGAGCTTATGTAGAGATGGGCGGGGCATAGCTAAAAAATTATCCATTAGAAAATCTAAATTTCTGCTCTGTCCTTCCTTTTGTCAATTCCAGTTTTTACTATGTTTAACCCTTTCGTGACAAGTCCTGAAAACAATGTGGCATGGCAAATGATGGTTGTAGCCTAATTTCTCAATCCGAAAGAAAATTACATTTTAGTATTATGACTGAATTAATTATACCTACCAACCTTGTCTCTTTGAGTCCATTCATTATCCCCATACCTACCTACCTTGTCTCCTTGAGTCCATTCATTATCGCCATGTTTTGAAAAAATGGGGATATAATTGCCTCCATCCACTTATCTGTATGTCCATCATGCTATCTCCTCCCAAACAGTTGGGTCGATTTCAACCAAAGTTGGTATGGCGGTTACCCATAGCATCTGTAAAAAATAGGACATAGATGAATTACCGAATGGATCTAGGTATTTTACATTGCATGAAGAACTAAGCTTCATGGGTGTGTTTTGTGGTAGCATTAAAGTGATTCACATTTGACCAAATGATTAGAAATCAAATAGGTGATAAATTTCTATTTGGTCATCTTGATTTATTTTCAGAGGAAAGCAGAAATTAACAGAAAGGATGGAAATGGCAATACACCACTGGCATTGTCAGTCATGAACAGCCATGATGGGTAAGACTATGATAGTGTGCTCTGTACTGGTTAATTGATATGATTCTCCTCCAGTAGTCATCTCACTATGATACCTGATAAATGGAGGGATCCCATTTGCCACTCAAATATATGATGTCATAATCAATTAATCACATGTAAGCTGACGTTAAAATCAAATTTATGCCAAATGAATTATGTGTATGTATTGTGTGTCTTTACTATTTAATCCATGTTCTTTTGGATATTTTGAAACTATTTGAAAGGGCGTTGTTGCTGCCATAGAAAGCTACACCACCCAATCAAATTAGTTTCAAAATATTCAACAACTTATCTTAAGTTAATAGTTACCTTGAAATTGGGATTCTGGGAAGTCAGAATTCGAGGTATATAAATTTAATCCAACTTATGGGAAAGTCTGTGATGGTTAGTTAGAAATGGGTGGGGTATGGCTGGAAAGGTATCTCTGTTGATATGATCATCCGCCATTAGTCATCTCAATATGGTACCTAATGAATTGATATGATTCTCTTCCTTTAGTCATCTCATTGCGGTAACTTGAGAGAAGCTTGTCACTTAACTTAGTAATTCTTATGAAAGTAATGTGAGTGGAAGCCATTTGTGACTTGAGCAACAACGGCTTCTCAGCAAATTACTTATATAATATTTAACCACTTTTATTTATCAGTGTCTTGAAATTACGATACAGATCTTTGATGAGTGAAATAGTTAAAGACATTGCCAATAGTTCAATAAACTAGTTTCAAAGGCATTACCAAACCTTTTCTGTCATTTATTATTAGCTCACCTGGCCTGAAATGCCAAGTGAGCTTATGCCATGGCATCCGTCCATCGTCCAACCGTCAAATCGCGTCCTCTACTTAACGGTCTGACCGATTTCAACCACATTTGGCGGGAATGATTCTAAGCTGATACCCTCCAGACAATTTTTTCAGAATTTTGCTTGATCAATTTTTTAGGTAAAATCTGAGATTTTATGAAAAATCTACAGGGAATGGTAAAAATACTACTCCTCCTTAGCTACTTGACATATGTCAACCAAATTTGACTAGATGCATTCTATGGTGGTAGGCTCTAGAACCTCTTTTTAGAATTTTGATTTATCAATTTTTTGAGTGAAAATCTGAGGTTTTATGAAAAATCTACCGGAAATGGTCAAAATGCTACTCATCCGTAGCTACTTGACATATTTCAATCAAATTTTACTAGATGCATTCTATGGTGGTAGGCTGTAGAACTTCTTTTCATAATTTCGATTTATCAATTTTTTGGGTCAAAATCTGAGATTTTATGAAAAATCTACCGGAAATGGTCAAAATGCTACGCCTCCTTAGCTACTTGACATATTTCAACCAAATTTGACTAGATCTACCGGAAATGGTCAAAATGCTACGCCTCCTTAGCTACTTGACATATTTCAATCAAATTTTACTAGATGCATTCTATGGTGGTAGGCTGTAGAACTTCTTTTCAGAATTTTGATCAATTGTTTGGGTGAAAATCTTAGATTCTATGAAAAATTTATGGGAAATTGTCAAAACGGATCTCCTTCTTAACCGCTTCAAGGATTTCAACAAAATTGTGCTGTAATAATCCTATGTCAATAGGCTCCAAATGCTGTATTCAGAATTTTAATTGGTCAATCTTTTGGGCGAAAATCTTAACATGCTTTGTGGATTTTAACTGAAGTTGGTTGGAATGACCCTATTGTGGTAGGCTCCAGAAATTCCATTCATAATTTTGATTGGTCAGTTTGTTTTAATGTAAAGAATCATGTATATTTAAATGCAAATGTTTCAAATGCTAATGGTCCAGGTGAGCATCACAGGCCCTTGGGCCGCTTGTATAAAATGAATTTGCTTCAAGAATGGTATCATTTTATAAAGTTACTGCATTGATTTTTAAGGCTTTCTGACTTCAATGTGCTTCATCACTTAGTGAAGTCATTTATGTACAAGTTTGTCACAAACTGCCATTATCTTTAAAAAGTGCCACTTGAATTCCATTCACAATTCACATCATTCTGTTATCACAATTCATATCATTCTGTTATCACAATTCATATTCTGTTATCAGAATTCATATCATTCTGTTATCACATTTCATATCATTCTGTTATCACATGTCATATCATTCTGTTATCACAATTCATATCATTCTGTTATCACAATTCATATCATTCTGTTATCACAATTCATATCATCCTGTTATCACAACTCATATCATTCTGTTATCACAACTCATCATTCTGTTATCACAATTCATATCATTCTGTTATCACAATTCTTATCATTCTGTTATCACATTTCATATCATTGTGTTATCACATTGCATATCATTCTGTTATCACAATTCATATTCTGTTATCACAATTCATATTCTGTTATCACATTTCATATTCCATTATCACAATTCATATCATTCTGTTTTCACAATTTATATCATTCTGTTATCACATTTCATATCATTCTATCACATTTCATGTCATCACCAGGATGCTAATTAGACTGCTTTTGGTGTGAACAATTATGAATTTCTCCTATAGATATGTAAATATTTTGTGCATATTCATGCAGATGTGCTATCATGCTTATCCAAAAGAATGCCTGTGTCTTGGATAAGATTGTCCAGCCCCAGAAGAAAGCAATACCAGCTCAGGCCAGAGGAGATGTTGTTGATGGAAGTGGAGATGTGAAAGAACTCACTCACTGGAAATGGCGACCGTTACGAGGCACGACTGAATCTGGAGAAAAGCAATACTCTGTTTATCAGGTACGAACACGTACGCACACGCACATATGTACACAAACCAGGCATTTGTTGTGTAGTCCATTTTACTTAAATGTCATGCTGCTGTATTAGTAACTGATATTTTACAGAAATTTGTGGAAAGGGTGTATATTTGGATAATGAAGATGCTGAAAGCTGTTGTGGCTTAGACAGCAATGGCCATTACTTCAGAATCAGTTAATGGTGTTAAACATAAGCATATTATAGCTTTGAAATACATCCCGAAAATTGGGATTTAGTATCCAGATGACACACGATACCAACTGAATCCAAATGCTAACTATGGAACAAAGTATCTCACTTAGCAATTCTGCTGCTGTTGCTACTACTACTACTACTACTACCTACTAACTACTAACTACTACTACTACTACTACTAACTACTACTACTGCAACATGTCTTTACAGGGAGCAGTTGCTGCAGAACTGCCAGGAGTGGCACACCTTATTCTTGATGTTCCGACGGATACAACGACTAGAATGGAATATAGTGCTGCAGTCGAGGTTAGTACACTTATGTTGAAAATGATAATAAAATGCTGAAATCTTATGATTATTTTTTCGCAATTTACTTGGCTGAATGTGAGTCTCCGTACTCCTAGCAGCATCTAGTGGTGACTATTAGACATTTCATGGATGTTCATGTTAACACATCTCAGAAATAACAACATATTTCCAAAACAAAATAAAACATACTGTTGAATATTTTGAACATAATTGGTTTATCCAATTATCTTCAAAATATTCACCAGAACATTTCTTACATCGGTTTCGAAATTTTACTTTTTCTGTTGTTGTTTGGATACATGTTTACTTATTTATAATTGTAACCACATTTTACACATTGTACTAATTTGGTGTATAATTTCTGTTTTTAACAAGTTAGTCCCAGCTATTAACAACCTCATGTCAAATTTCCTTTAAAATTATTATTCAATAAATTCCATATTCAGTGTCATTGAAAGTAAACTTATGTTTTCGAATGACTAGAATTAAATGCATTTGTCATTTCAGGCCGCACTGTGTGTGAATAAGTTACACGTTGCCTTGCGCTTGATGAAGAGGCTGCATGGCGAGGCATGGAACATGGTGAATGATGATGGACGCACACTGCTTCATACACTCACCATTAATACAGATCCAACTAAAGATATCGACTCACAAATCAAGGTGTGTAAGCTAAGAGTATATTTATTTCACAGGTTCCTACTAACTGATAAACTTATGTGATTTGACATTTATTGTGGCGCATGAAAATGTTTAAAACTAAGTTTGCTAAATTAATGATGATTAACTTTTGTACTATAGATTATCTTTTAATGACAGCAACAACATTTTGCAACTTTATCCTGTGACCATATATCATTGGTTCTTCACCAGTTTTTATCAAATTGATTTGCCCATACTATTAGGTCTACCATTTTAAGCGGTGCACACAAGAGTTATATTTTCCAACAATCTTTGCTAGGAAGACATTTTGAAATAGTGATGCTTAAAACATTTATCATAGACAACAAACACCTTTTAGTATCACTGTTCTCAAAATTTGCAACATTTACACATTATGGATGAAAATACTAGAAGCGGATAATTTATCAGAACATGGGCTAACATATGCACTATAATGTAATCATGTTGAAAGGCTTTATTGTGTCACCTACACTTCTAACTGTTATAATAATGAAGAGTTATATTTTGTAAGTTTTCTTGTACATTTTGTTGCAGATAGCGGATTTGTTACTTAGTCACAATGTTTCTCTGACAAGGCCGGATAAGTTTGGCTGTACTCCTCTCATCTACTGTGCACTCAAGCATAACTACAAACTCGGACATCATATAATTGGTATTTATCCAGTGAATGTGGTATTAAGTTTTTTCTTCACTATGTTATTGTGTTCATCCTATGTGTCCATGCATGTAGTGGGTTGCTATTGTGGGCGGTGTATGCCTCTGATTATATCATCTACTTACAATCAAATCTGTTTGTAGTGAAAACTTACTTTTGCAGTTATAAGATGTAGGTTATTTAAGACACCTCCCCCCCTCATATCCAATTCCAATGCATTATATTAAACAGCCACTTATTGTTAGCGGACATATATTATGGCCCATGCGGTGCCTGTGACCCATGCAGTGCCTATGGCCCATGCGGTGCCTGTTATAAATAGGTTTTCTGTATTTATAATGTCATACATGTTTACCCTTTTTATCTCCTAATATCACGCTTTTGACTTCAGTAATTTCTATGACAAATGAATTCTTAAATTTCATACTAAGTTTGACCTAATTCTAACATTATGCAGACGGATTGAATTAGAAAGTGTTTGCAATAACACATCAAAAGTGTCCTGGAGAGTGATTTCTAGCCTAAAATTACTTTCTAGGCTGATATGAAATTGATTTATTTGTATGTCTATGTTTTTTTGTTGAAAATAAGCCAAATTAAAATGCTATATAGTCACACTAAGTTATGCAATTTTTAATTTCTGAGAAACATTTTAACACTCATATCAGCCAAAACGGCTTTTGCAGTGAGAAATGTCCATCTCCCGACCAAGAAGACAATTTTTTAGAATTTACCGTTGGGAGCCAGTCATTCCAGCGGCAAATTTTCAAAAAGTCTGCAAATGGACATTTTCTATGAAAATTGAAATTTTTCTTGTACAAAATCGAGTGTTAAAGGGTTAATGGTAAAATTTGGTTACGAAAATTTCAATTTTCTCATGTAGTAAATGACCATTAGTTTCAATTATCGAACCAGTCAGACCAGTGGTAAACTTTAAAAAATACAGTCTTCTTGTCCTGCAGCTGGATATTTCACAAGACTACTGCAGAGGACTTGACCATTAATGGGTTAAGTGACCACCTCTCATTACTGACCGCATTGTGGTGCTCAGCAAGGTGGTCAGTTGTGGCAGGACTGATTCCATCACAACATTCATATCTCTTGACAATAGATATTTGTTTATTGAAATTTATTTCACATGGTCTTTTATAGTGCATATTTTCCTACTTTCAGATCATTGTAAGGGTCATTCTCTGAACCACCTGGACAACTTTGGCCGTAACGCGATGGCAGCTACATTTTGGGATGTAGAAGGTTTAAATGGCGGCAATGAGGATGTGAAGTAAGAAATTTCAAATACAAACAGTTAAATGACTAATAACAAAATTGCTACTTGAAATCATTCATTCTTTAAATCTTAGAGCCCATATAAGACAATTCATTTTCATTTTATCGGTATTCTGTTGAATATTTTCAAACTTATTTTGAGTGTGTTCAAGTTGATTAGTTTCAAAATAGTCAACATCTAACCTGTATAGTTTTCTGGAGATTGAGATTCAGGGAGTGCCGGGATCGATTGATGCACACACGGTCAAAGCGTGGATGGAGCTTAGCTAGATATGGGCGAGCCATATCTAAAACTGGATTCCTCCATTACATGGTAGCATTGTGATCAATTTGAAAATTACATTATTAGGTCACCTGGCCTGAAAGACCATCCGTCGTCCGTCCGTCCCTCAACTTTTCCTTTAAAACGACATCTCAAGAGCCGCTGGGACGATTTCAATTATATTTGGCAGGAAGCATCCTTAGGGCAGGGGGAGTTTGGCCGATTTTTAGAAACGTCTTTAAAAATCTTCTCCGAAACCTGTTGATGGATTGAAGGAAACCTCATGAAATATGATCCAGGGCAAGAGCTCAACCAAGTTTGTTCAGGGGAACTAGATAGGTCAAACGGTTCGGCGGCCATATTGGTTGACCTAGTTTTAGCGAAAATGACCTCCAGAACCGCTGAAGGGATCAGGCCAAAATTTGCAGATATGATTAGGCACTAAGGGCCATTACCAGTAAAGTTTGTTCAAGAGAAGTTGATCCGTCAAAAAACATGGCCGTCGTGAGGCAATCAAAATATAGCATGTTTGGCAGCCATATTGGATTTTTTTATTTGATGGACATTGAGGCTGAAATTGTTTTTATGTAGGTCTTTGGGTATTCTGATTTGAAATTTGCAATTTTCGAAACTGTCGGATAAATGGTTTGGCGGCCATCTTGGATCATTTTCCCACCAAAAGCTTCCATACTAAAGCAATGGGAAATTTTAAATGTCTTCTTTTCGAGAGCTACTGGGCCGATTTCAATTATTTTTGGCAGGAAGCATCCTTAAGACATAGAGATTCAAGTTTGTTCAAACGAACCCCATTGGCCAATTTGGTCGACGGCCATCTTGGATTTCTACCGATTTTTAGAAATGTCTAAAAATCTCCAAAACCGTTTGAGGGATCGACTCAGAACTCACGAAATATGATCTATGGTAAGAGCTGAACCAACTTTGTTCAAGGGAACTTGATTGACCAAATGGTTTGGTGGCCATCTTGGATGACCTAGTTTTCACAAAAACAACTTCTTCCCCAGAACCGCTGAAGCGATCAGACCGAAATTTGTGATATATGATTAGGGACTAAGGGCCATTATGGTTGTTCAAGAGAAGTTAATCCGTCAGAAAACATGGCCGCGGTGGTCCAATCAAAATATAGCGTGTTTGGCGGCCAGTTTGGATTTTTTTATTTGATGGATTTTGAGGCCGAAATTGGTTTTATATAGGTTTTTGGGTATTCCGATCTCAAATTTGCAATTTTTGAAACTGTGGGGTAAATGGTTTGTGGGCCATCTTGGATCATTTTCCCGCCAAAAGCTCCCATACTAAAGCAATGGGAAATTTAAAATGTCTTGAGAACTGCTTGGCCGATTTCAATTATATTTGGCACGAAGCATCCTTATGGCATAGAGATACCATTTTGTTCAAACAAAGCCAATCGGCAAATTTGGCAGGTGGCCATCTTGGATTTCAGCTAATTTTTAGAAATGTCTTTAAAAATCTCCAAAACCGTTTGAGAGATCAATTCAGACCTCATGAAATTAGATCTGTGGTAAAAGCTGACCCAAGTTTGTTCAAAGGAACTTGATTGACTAAATGGTTCAGCAGCCATCTTGGATAAACTCGTTTTCGCAAAAACGACTCATTCCCCAGAACCGCTGAAGCGATCAAGCTGAAATTTGTGATATATGATTAAGGACTAAGGACCATTAAAGTTTGTTCAAGAGAAGTTGATCCGTCCAAAAAAAAAATGGCCACTTTAAAATGTCTTTAAAAATCTTCTCCAGAACCGCTTGGGGGATCAATTCAAAACGCATGAAATATCATCTAGGGCAATAGCTGCACCAAGTTTGTTTCAAGGGAACTTGATTGGCCAAATGGTTTGGTGGCCATCTTGGATAACATAATTTTTGCCAAAATGACTCCAGAACCGCTGAGCGGATTGGGCCAAAATTTGAGAGATATGATTAGGCACTGAGTGCCATTAAAGTTTTTTCAAGGGAAGGCGCTACGTCAGAAACATGGCAGAAGTGGACCAATCAAAATGTAGCGTGTTTGACGGCCATATTGGACTTCCAAAAGTGTCCACAAACTCATTTAGAAGACTACTCCTAAACCACCCACTAACAATTGTGACAAAAATGCATAATGCTCCAGGTGAGCGACACAGGCCCCTTGGGCCTCTTGTTTCAGTCATGTCGGGATTTAAAAAATTCCAAAACTAAATGGGTTTTTTTTTTTGGTGTGTGGGTAGTGGTGGTGGTGGTGGTGGTGGTGGTGGTGGTAGTAGTATTCCAAGCTAGAGATCTAGTAGTAGGGCTGACTTCAAGATTTCGCTAATGGAAGTTTTTTGCTAATTTTAAAGAATCAATTTTGATCTTGAATTCTACATTCTGCTGAAAATGATCCTAATTCACCCAGAATGGTTGTCCTAAATATTTATTAGCTCACCTGGCCTGAAAGGCTAAGTGAGCTTATGCCGTGGCGACCATCCGTCGTGTGTCCGTCCGTCCGTCAACTTTTCTTTAAACGATTTCTCAAAAATCCGATTTCAATTATGTTTGGCAGGAAGCATCCTTAGGGCAAAAATCCAAGTTTATTCAAATGGAGCGAATCGGCCAATTTGGCCGGTGGCCATCTTGGATTTTGGCTGATTTTAGGAAATGTCTAAAAATCTCCGAAACTACTTGAGGAATCGATTCAAAACTCATGAAACATCATCTAGAGAAAGCGATAGGCTAAGTTTGTTCAAGAAGACTTGATTGACCAAATGGTTTGGTGGCCATCTTGCTGACCTCGTTTCCCCAAAAATGACTTCTCCAGAACCGCTGAAGGGATCATGCCGAAATTTGGGAGATATGATCAGGGACTAAGGGCCATTAAAGTTTGCTCAAGGGAAGTTGATCCGTCAAAAAACATGGCTGCTGTGGGCCAATCAAATTGTAGCATGTTTGGTGGCCATATTGGATTTTGTTATTTGATGGATTTTGATTTTGAAATTGGTTCTCTATATGTTTTTGGGTATTCTGAGCTGAAATTTGCCATTTTTGAAACTGTCGGGTAAACGGTTTGGCGGCCATCTTGGATTATTTTCCCGCCAAAGGCACCCATACTAAAGCAATGGGAAATTTAAAATGTCTTCTGGAGAACTACTAGGCCGATTTCAATTTTATGTAGCAGAAAGCATCCTTAGGGCATAGGGATCCAAGTTTGTTCAAATGAAGGCGATCGGCTAATTTGGCCGGTGGCCATATTGGATTTCGGCCGATTTTAGGAAATGCTCTAAAAATCTCCGAAATCGCTTGGGGAATCGATTCAAAACTTATGAAACTTCATCTAAGGAAAGACGTAAGCCAAGTTTGCTCAAGACGACTTGATTGACAGAATGGTTCGACGGCCATCTTGGATGACCTAGTTTTCCCGAAAACAACTTCTCCAGAACTGCTGAAGGGATCAGGCCAAAATTTGGGAGATATGAATATGGACTAAGGGCCATTAAAGTTTGTTCAAGGGAAGTTGCTCTGTCAAAAAACATGGCCGCCGTGAGCCAATCAAAATGTAGGTTCTATATGTTTTTGGGTATTCTGAGCTCAAATTTACAATTTTTCAAATTGTCGGATAAACAGTTTGACGGCCACCTTGGATAATTTTCTCGTCAAGAGCTCCCATGCTAAAGCAATGGAAAATTTTAAATGTCTTCTCGAGAACTACTAGGCCGATTTCAATTATGTTTGGCAGGAAGCATCCTTAGGGCATAGGGATCCAAGTTTGTTCAAATGAACCCGATCGGCTAATTTGGCCGGTGGCCATATTGGATTTCGGCCGATTTTATGAAATGTTTTTTAAAATCTCGGAAACCGCTTGGGGAATCTTCATCTAGGCCAAGAGGTAAGCCAAGTTTGTTCAAGAGAACTTGATTGACCAAATGGTTCAGCGACCATCTTGGATGACCTAGTTTTCCCGAAAGCGACTCCTCCAGAACCGCTAAAGGGATCAGGCCGAAATTTGGGCGATATGATTAAGGACTAAGGGCCATTAAAGTTTGTTCAAGGGAAGTTGAGCCATCAAAAAAACCCTGGGCACCGAGGGCCAATCAAAATCTAGCGTGTTTGGCACCCATATTGCACTTGCAAAAATGTCCACGAACTCATTTAAACGACAAAAATTGATGGTGCTCCAGGTGAGTGACACAGGCCCCTTGGGCCTCTTGTTCTAAACATTGCTGTCTAAGCTAAGAGTATATTTATTTCACGGTTTCCTACTAACTGATAAACTACGTGATTTTACATTTATTGTGGCACATGGTTAGTTAGAGATTGGCGGTGAATAGTTAAAACTGGATACCTGGGTTAACTAAAACTTATGTGGTTGAGTCTACATGTTCTCTTGCAAAATTCCCAATAAACCTTATTATCATAATGCTGATATTAGCTGATAACAGAGACATTTTAACAATAGGTCAGCTGATTGACAAGTCGACTGAGCTAAAGCTTGGAGAAAAATGTCACAAATATGATCAAAATTCAATAGCAGAATGCCTATTAGAATATAGCGCCGCTAGTCTAAACCACAATGACTGCTGATTTACTGTACTTGAGTTGAAAGCAAAACTAACCTAGGGCAGCTCTAATTGATAGGCAAATGGTTTCGGAATACAATACTAGACTTCTGTCCAAAGGTGCTTGGCCACCAGATTAGAAATATACAGCTCTAAGATGAAACTCATTAAAGGGTTTCTTCATATGCTGATCTATCACTGAATATCTGCCATCGTAATCAAATAATTTATGTCCAGCACAAAGTGGACAACCGTTTGACAGTAACCATCTGAATTGTATGTTTTGGGTGAATTTACAATTTAATAAGTATTCTGATGAATCTTCTTTGCGTTCACTCTAATCATGACAATAGTATTCTGTCGAATATTTTGAAACTAATCTGAATAGATGTTACTGCTATAGTCAGCAAGGTTAGCAAGCCTTTACTGGAAATGGAAGCGACATAGCTACAAATGGATCCCACTGTATTATAAAACATTCAAGGTTTTTAGATCATGTAATAGTTAACTGACCTAATTTTAATCTTGCCTCTGTAAAGTAAAACAGACTAATATGATATTCTGGCTGCTGACACATCCAATCTTCGCTATGTTTTGTAGTTAGCTCTGCTGTGGATGAACTGTGTGGCCCATTGCTACCAAACTTTATCTATAGAGCTATTATTGCATCTGTTATAATGCTATGCATTTATATAATTTTGGCATGTGTTTTCAGCACAGGCACTTTGTCATTTAAGGCTAACTGTTTTAAGGTTGGTGCTTGGCTCTGCTATGGCTTAGCTATCAAGCCCATGTTCACCAAAGTTTATTTATAGTTTTATTACTGCGTGTATTTCAATACAATAGTGCATTTTTATCATTCTAACCTCTGAAATTAATCTATGGATTTGATCATTAGGTAAACATAATGGAACACATGTTAGCTCAGCTACCACATTTCTTGTACAATGGGTTGCCCTTATGCCAAAAGGTGGCCACCCGGAAGTTAATGATTCAATTGGCACTGATGTCTTGTTAGTGGCCACAAGATTGTATGGGATGTCATTAACACATGGTATTTAATTAGCACAGCTATAAGTTGGGGTCACTAGATGTCATTTTATTAGCACAGATGTATCTTCAGGTCACAAGAAAGTAGTCCATTAGCACAAATGTATCTTAATGTTGCAAGATGGTAGTTCATTAGCATAAATGTATCTTGGGGTCACTAGATTGGTATTTCATTAGCATAGCTGTATCTTGGGGTCACAAGATGGTAGGCCATTGGCATAGCTGTATCTTGGAGTCACAAGATGGAAGTTTATTAGCACAGATGTATCTTGGCATCACTAGATCGGTATTTCATTAGCACAGTTGTATCTTGGGGTCACTAGATCGGTATTTCATTAGCAAAGCTGTATCTTGGGGTCACTAGATTGGTATTTCATTAGCACAGCTGTATCTTAGGGTCACTAGATCGGTATTTCATTAGCACAGCTGTATCTTGGGGTCACTAGATCGGTATTTCATTAGCACAGATGTATCTTGGGGTGGGGGTGTGTCACAAGATCGGTATTTTATTAACGCAGATGTATCTTTGGGTTACAAGATGTTAATTCATTAGCACCAATATACAACAAACAACTTTGACCGCAGTAATATGTGCCCTAATAGGTTTATATGTATTTATACTGCTTGTTAACAGGCATTGGCTAGAGAAGCTAGGACAGCATGGATTTAAGATGGATTTGCTTTGTGACTATCCTGTCCCGGATTCTGTACTGTTTGGATATGCGCCACATCGCAGCACACAAAGCTACTTCAAATCTTATTCAGACCTCACTATATCGCCACTTATTGTCGCTATCAGCAACTGTGAATTTGACCTTGTTAAGTTCATGTTGCAGCATGGAGCAACTGTTAATTTTGCGGATAGCCAAGGACAGACTCCAGTAATGCATGCTGTTCGAATGGTAAGTATCCTTACATGTAATGCTTCCCTGTGGCACCAATAGTAGAAGTGTTCAGTATGTACATTTTGTCATATTAAGAACTATTGAAAGATTTAGCTTAGCTGAGCAGATGGATAGCTTTGTGCATTGGGTACCATCCATGTCAAATATAGCTCAATGTGCTATTATTTGTGGAGAATATAATTAAAAAAAGAAATCTTCACATTGGAACCAATATTAAAGCTTTTGTATACTGGTAAATAGTTTATCATCTGGCTGACATAAAGGTATAGGTTTATTTAATTGAGGTCAAAACAGCTAGAAATTATTGTAAACTACTAAAGTGTAGCTTGCACAACTTAAGAGTTTAGTCTTCGGCTGCTTAGTATCAACTTCAAGCATATCTTGGATCTCTCTTTCTGAAATCTAATGTGTATTTCTGTCAATATCGAGTGCCTTAGTTAAGTTAACAAATAAAATGGGAGGTCAATTTTTAGGTGTCCTTTATCTTAAATGGCATTACAGATGCAGAATTATTTTTACTGTAATCAGGATATTATTTAATGGACTTTTGCATTATAACAGTTCCACCTTGGACTATTTATTAAATGTACAGAACTTTATTTACTGTGATAAATTCATTTGAACATAGTTTACATGTAACATGAATACTAACCTGCTTTGTGATGAAAATGTCATGGTCATATTCCGTAGCATCACTATAACTTATCTCTAGACGAAATTTAGGTAAGATTAGCCTAGCATCAAAGCCGTTTAGCTTCAGTTATCATGCTTGATAGTGGTTTACCAATGTGTGAAGGCCACAGTGGGCATGTGTAAGTACATAATTTCAGAATCCATGCCTTGATTTGTTTCTGTGAATAAGTCAATGGCTAGGTTCCCGTGCCAAAACAATTAGCGTCTAGGACTTCACGAGCATCAAAATAATTAAGATATATTTACATGATTAAGTACTAGTGGCATTAGGCGGGAAACAATAAGAGGACTATTTAGGTGTGGCAGAAATAGTCAGATAGTATGAGAATGTGGAGAGAGTTAGTGTTTAAGTTGAATAAGAGCGTGTGTGTATAATAGTATTTATATGGAATAATAATCTGGTGATTCGAAAGGAATAATTCAAGCGAGACGTGGAATGTCAAAGGAGTGAACAATAAGGTATGTCATAACCATTAACAGTTTCTTCTGCTTCAACCTTGATTTTCAGAATGATATCTTGATGGTAAAGTTATTGCTCAGCTCCAACTATGATCCAGATAACCTTGTTAAAGTGCCCACCTCTAAACCAGCACTTTCTAAGAAACTGTCACGCCAGCTTTTCACTATTCAGCCCGAGATGTCTGTAGCTTCAGAAAGTCAGACATCCATGTCAGACAAGACAAAGAAAACATTGACAGAAAAACAGAAAAAAATCAATGAAAATGATGCCAGCGATGCGGATACTGACATATGTGATGATGATGATTCTACTGCCGATGATGATGCAGATGATGATGATGATGATGATGTGCAAGTTGATGATGAAGATGAACAGGAGGAGGATGATTTTGATGAAGATATGGATGATGACAGTGACACAGAGAAACCACCACGACTAAAGAAAATTGATGTCAATAGTGATTTACGATCACCCAGGCAGGTGACGAGAAAAAAGTTGAAAACTAAGAAAACTAGAGCTCAAGGTGAGTATTAGTATTTTGTTTTGTTTGATGTTATTGTACTACTAAGACTGTTTATGTTTAGAACAACTTAGGACAGGAGCTAAAAATGTCACCCCCGCTCAGAGAATGCTTACGGGTGCCATACAACAGAGTTGCTGCATTCAGTGGCTCTCCTTCGCTAAGCTTCGGGTGGTGGAATTATGGTCATCTGGGTCCAATGATAGAACTTATATGGCTCCCCATTGCACATCACTCTAGAATGTCATGCTGTTTTGAAATGCCTAGATACTGGTGTGGTTATAGAAATTTGTGTTGTTATCATGAGTACTCTTGTATCATGAATTTTGTTTCTCTTCATCATTAATAGTGTCTGTATGTCTGCCTGTCTGTCTGTGCCTGCATGCCTGTCTGCCTGCCTGAATGTCAGTCCGTCTATCCACCCATCTATGTGTCTGTCTGTTTCGGATCATAACAAAAATTATACTGGAAGAATCTTCATTAAACTTAAATTGAACGTTGCCTTTAGAGGTCAGAAAAAGTCTATCAATTTGGGTCTGAGGTCAAAGTCATGATAATCCAATTAAGAGGACTGTGCTGCATTTCCGAATGATAACTCAATTTCAACTGAGTGGCTCTTTGGCAACCTTTGCTGTATGTTCTTTGGAATACTATAAACCTTATTAATTTGGTGATGAATAGGTCACGGTCATGGTGATTCAATTGAGGAAATGATGACACCTTAATTGTTGAGGATATCAGTAATCCATCGAATTACCACATACTTTTCTTTGATTCGCCGCTGACGTTGACATTTGTCGAACTACTAAGTATCAAACTCAATTTTCATTAGTTGCTCGTCACATAGCTTGAGAATTCCTGCAGAGGTTGATCAATAGCTATAAGGCTTTTTTTTATCTGCATTTGGCTACATGTGTGTTTATTCCTTGTTGCAAAGTGTTAGACAAAGATCAAGCGAACAGGATTGTTTTAAATTCTAAAGAGTAGCGATTTCAATTCTTCTTCTTTTCGTTCGCTGATCATACCGCCAGTCCTAAGTGACTATCAACATGATCATAAGCGTTAAGTGCGTGGATCCATGGTTTATTAGAGTGCGCCGTGCGGCCTGGAACCTCCGTCTTCAGCACTCGAGGTTTCTGTCAGGGTTACCTCACCCTTACCTCCTTTAGTCGCCTCTTACGACACGCAGAGGATACGGAAGGTGTATTCTAAGCCCCACCTACAGGGCTAAGCGATTTCAATTAATAACAAGATCAGGTGGTGCAATACCTTTTATTTTGTTTATTGGTTTGTCAAGATAAACAAAATAAAGCAACAGGATTCCAGATCGTTGTATTTAGAACTATGTGTTCTGTTGGTTTTTGTTGCATATAAATTAGATTCTGAAAGCAATTATAGACAGCATGCTCATAAAGTAATTATTTACCTGCCCTGGTTCGATTTGCTAATTCGTAGACAATAGTCTAGTATTTGCCAGTAAAATGCAAGATTTTAAGGATTAGACAATCAAAAATGGTGCGTTTGATTGGCAGCTTATCAACTATATAGTAAACTACAGTTTGCCTGTTGAGTGCTATATTCAACTGGTGAACTAGTTTACTATAGTTGATTAGCTGCCAATGAAATGCAACATTTTTGACTAGCTAATCCTAAAAAATGTTGCGCTCGGCTGGCAAATACTTGTTTTCAGTCATTGTCATGTTCACTGCATCTGGTGTCAGGTAAATTGCATAAGTGCGGAAATTGTGTCTCGTGCATCAATTGTTGTTTAATTACAGCTCAAACTGCAAAGCATATGTGAATGTGTATTTCTGATGGCATATGCCTTTATTTAATCAATTTATGAAATTAACACGCTCTTGCCCGATGCATACTTTATTTAATCAGTAACTAGTGTGTGCAGTACATATTTTTGTACCCAACCTGGCCATTCATCCATGTCACTAACACCTCACCTGATTTCAATTGCAACTTTGCAAATGTATTCTATTCATTGATTTTAATGAAATTACAGTTGTTACTACAATACACCCTACCTCCTTGCATTACTATTGCTCTTTCCTTCTCTGAAGGGAAGCGTAGTAGGATGAATTTTTTACAGCAACTGTTTGCCGGGTGTTGTGGTTATTGAGTGACTGAATGCTCCTTGGTATCTCCATACTCTCTCTAATGATGAGATCCATAGTAATTCGCTTGAATGCTATATCTCAGTATACAGCAAAAAGAGGGATAATCCAATACCCGAAGCCACTGAATAGGTCGTTAAGCACAATGACACATCATTGGTTGATAACTATCACATGACCTTGTTGATAGTAACCAAGACTTCATTCCTTTCCTACTCGTGGAAGCGGAAAGGTGTTCAAAGTTTTTCTCAGCCTTTTAAAGTTATAATTTAACTTTGGAATTTGCTGTGGTATGAAAGAAAAGTCTAGAGAGCTTCAGGAAATGTCGGACAAGCGCAGGAAGCCTCCCAAGATAAGTGGTTGTAGGTCTTGGTGACTTAGCAATGATTCAAATGATCATTTCTAATTTCGTGGTAGGCGCGTTACCAGTTTTGGTTCTTGCGCCCAGAGTGTATATAGACTGTTATGTCTACTCTTGCTCCTTCTATTACCGGTAGCATGAATAAGCTACTGAATTGACATGCTTGTTGTACTTGAGCGTGAATTTGTGTATCTTGTTAACATACTCTCTCAAAAGAAAAATCAATATAAGATTTATTAGAGACCGGTAAGGTATCCAGCATTTAAATCTTGGGGTTAGCACTGGTCTAACCCTGAGTTATTTATCGGAGCTTTACTCTATCAGTCTTTCTGTTATTAAAAGACGATTCAGACTGAGAAAGTCGCCGAAGAAGGTCAAGGAGTAGGTCAAAGAAAAGAACCTATTTATACAGACATCTCAAATTTCATGGGAATCCTTCTCCTTCAAGGTCGGTGGCTAAAATAAAGGCCAAACCTGAGGCCACGGCTGTTTCAGCCATTCTGGAAAAGTCTATGGAGTGTCTTCAGAAACAAGTACATAATATTGACTTGTCTATTGACAGTAGAATAAACAAGATTATCTTGGAGCAATCAATTACCAATTCTTCATCTCTTGATGTGGTTGATTGTGAAGCATTGGAACTGGCTGTTCCCAGGAAATGCCTGTCTTTAAGTTTGATTAAATCACATCATACTGTTTTACAATTGTTTCAGGTTCCACGAGAATTGGGAAGAATAAGAGTATCAAGACTCGGGTTTCGCCTTGTTCGTCGCCTGTTCATAAGTCAGTCATACCGTGCCCGGATACATCAGATCATTCTTCGTCTATCAACATTCCCCAGCCTGTGCCCATGTGGCCCGAGTTCGGTTTATCCTCTCTCGAGCCCGAGCGGGTCGTAAGTCGGTCCTGTATCTCACCTTCATCCGCAGCCTGCACCCATGTGGCCTGAGTTTGTTTGTCGGGCCTGTAACTCACCACCTATCACTGCTACTGTTTCGCTGGCTGGTTCGAAGGACTTCCGACTGGAGTGGACCAGTTGATCTCGCATCCATTGACTTCTACCAAGCCAGTTTCATCATCTTATGTTATATCTATTGTTTCTCCGGTCCGGCAGCCGGGCCCGGGTTTTTTCCCGGCCCCGGGTCTGGAGGTTGTCCGGCTTAGGTTCCCGATCTCATATATGGGGCCGGACCTGGGCTTTTGTCTGGGTCCGTTCGCTATGGAGGCTTCGGGCTTAGAGTTTTTGCCAGCCCCGGCCCCGGGTTTTTTTCCTGGGTCTGGGTCCGGGCCCTCACCTCTGGTCAGGCTCCCGGTTTTTCCGGCCCCGTGGTGGGACCGGTCATTTTGGATTGTCAAATTTAAATTTGATTTTCTCCACAAATTTTTGCACGTTCCTCCAGTCCCTGGGCCTGGTTGGGCTCCGAAGCCAGGGTCAGGCTCCCGGTCTCCCGCCCGGCTCCAGCCACGACCCGGGGCGAAACTGGTCATTCTACTATCATCTTTTTTGTTTCGAATATTAATATTTCTTTGCTAGATTAAATTTTTTCAATGGGATCTTTTTCACTTCATTACATATGTGCATTTCATTATCTTTTCTAGCAGTATTCTTATCTTCGCTATCTTAGGGGTTCACACTGCATTCGTTCCTTTTCTCTTCATGTTATCTCCCCTTTCATTCCCCAATTTAAGTTATATTAATTATTCTTTGTTCTCAAGTTTTCTCCCTGCACTCTTTCCTATCTGTCAGATTACTGCACATTTCTAATTAGCTACGTATTGGTCATTATTCGTCCCACATTAGAGTGTCAGTTCTTAAATTTTTCATTTTTTTTGTATAATACTCCACCTTCTTATGTTGGCAGGCTGACATACTTTTATAACGTTAGGAGAATTTACTTTTTGTGCTATCTTTATTGTGAATATTTCGTTCGTTTAAGGCGATTTCTCCCTATTTATCATCTTTTGTTTTGAATATTCATTTCCTGAAAGTCAGATTACACTTGCCCTCATGGTGTTTTGCGACTTTCTTTACTATATCCCGAAATTTCTCTGTGTTTCCAGTATCTGTAAGTTTATCATCAGCCCCTCGTAGTTACGGTAGTCAATTCGTCCTAGTCTCATTTCGTCTCGGTGACATTATCGCGTTTTTCTCCACAATATACCTGATTTTCAAGGCTATTTGCTTCTTTTTAGCTAAAACCTTTTATTTAGAGTCCTGTTCTTTCCTGCCTTCGCCGGATTGGTGATTTTAGGTGCGAAATTTATCTTTTTCATTCCTTTCTTTTCTACTTCCGGGAGCTTTCATATTGTCATCATCGTTCCTGTCACTTTTGATATAGGTCATTGACATTTCGCCCCGTATATATTTCGTTCCTTTTTTGTTTACATAGTGTGTCTTTTGGATGTGATATAGATCTTCAGTATAGATGAGTATTGTTTTAGCTATTTCTATCTGGCTTTATATTGTCTCTCTCCCCTCCCGTAGATTTACCACGAAATGTGTTTTAAACACTAATAAAATTTATCTATACACCTGTGCAAAAGTTAAGCACCACCCTATTTTTACGCACATGCGAAGGTATATTCATGTGCTATGAAGAAAGCAATAGCATAAACATTTATGTACCCATCCATCTTAGTGCAAGAGGTAATACTGCAACTAGAGGAATGCTGATTATGATGGTGGGGAAACACTGTATGTTTTTGTTTGAACTTGAAAACGAGGCCTGAATATGGTTACGTTGACACAACTGACAACTATTGCCCTACAGTTGACACACGTGGCTAGATTGTCATTAATGGTTTCTGAAAACGAAGTTTAACATCTGTGCACGAGTTTGAGACTGTCATTATTAATACCGGGTATATCCACCTTGTGCCTGGATGACGGCCTGGACACGACGTCTCATGCTGGTCACCAACCGACTGATACGCCATTGTGGTATTCGTTGCCATTCAAGATGGAGTGCGTCTGTTAATTCCTGTAGGTTCTGCACAGGAGGATCCCTCCTTCTCACCATGTTTCCCAGAATGTCCCAGATATGCTCAATAGGGTTCATGTCAGGGCTCCTTGCTGGCCATGGTAGGGTTTCGATGGCATTCTGGCGGAGGTATTCATGCACAGCTCTAGCACGATGTGGTCGGGCGTTGTCATCCATGAATATAGGGTGGGTTCCAGGTGCATGATTTACAAAATGAGGGACCACAACTCTATCCAGTATGGAATCTTGATATCTTTGTCCATTTAGTGTTCCAGGTACAGTCAACAGATCCAGCTTACAATCAAATGAGATGCACCCCCATATCATAACGGAACCTCCACCAAATGGAACTTCTTCCATGATGTTACGTTGGTCGTACGCCGTGCGTCTGGACCTCCATACACGAGTTCGACCATCTGTGGCATGAAGCAGGAACCGACTTTCATCGGACCAGTGTACCCGTCTCCAGGATCTCATGTTCCAGTGTCTTCTTTCGTTGCACCACCTCAGACGCTCCTCTTTGTGGTGTGCAGTGAGGAGAGGACGTCTGACAGGTCTCCTAGCTTTCATGCCAGCAGCATACAGTCTCCTTTTGACGGTAGACATTGACACTCTATTGAGCGTTTCCCATTGCTGGCTGAGCACTCTGCTGTTGGTGAATGGAGATCTCCTAACAAGGCGTACTAGGGCTCGATCATCACGGGCAGTAGTCTTCTTCGGTCTTCCAGATCTAGGCCTGTCCTTCACCTCGTTAGTTTGCCCATGTTTTGCAATCAAACGACTGATTACAGTATGGTTAATGTTCAGCTGTCTGCCAATCTCTCTGCATGACATACCAGTGGTATGCATGCCTATGATTTGCCATTTCACATGATCACTTAACCTTCGTCTTGCCATAGCGGTTCACAATCAAGAGCTAATTCTCTCTGTACAAATAAACCACGGTCATGAACACAAAATTCCTAATCTTGTCGCCTAAATCTGTATGTAATGTTCTACACCTCAAACTGGACTTTTACATAACTGAACACGTGTGCTGGTTCCCGCCACACACGGACATCAAGCGGCGTGAAGTCATGCATGCATGTGCATTTCGTACTTGGAATTATGTCAGCTAACGCGGGGATAAAAAGTATGGCAGCCTAGTTGTACCATCATGTTTCTACGTTCTATTGTTTTTGCTGGTGCTTAACTTTTGCACAGGTGTATATAATGTTTTCTATGTCTACCACTTTTTATTAAGTAAGGCAATACTTCTAGGATACTTTCTTTCGCCATGCGGGAAAAGTGGTAAGTTTAAATCTCAGGAATAAACACAAGTTACCGCTTTTGTGACTAAGAAACATCGCCTTTCACATGATTTCAGATATCATTACCTTCCAATAGAATAAATCAATGCTTGGAAGTCACTATCCGATCACATGATAACATCCTAAATAATTCAACAGGCTCAAGAACAGTTGAACTAATACTGAACTAATAAAAAATAACTTAAATGTCAAACAACCTAGCTATTTTTCAGCCTAGCCCTAATTGGAATGTTGAGGCTTTTAGCCTTTATTCTTCATTTATATATTTATTTTTCAGATATTAGGTACCATACAAGTATATCTTCCGTTGGTAGGCTTTTATTAGGTCCTCTTGGTTTATTTTAATGTGTTATGTGTATAACTGTTGTGTACTTTCATTTTGTTATCAGGATTGATTTATAATCATCCTTATAAGGTGGTCTTTCCATATTTTGTCTTATTTGTTGCAAAGATTGCTTTTTCTGTGCATCTTGTGAGTTTGAGATTTTCTAATATCCTAGTTTGATTGGGAGGTGGTTTTCTTACAATCCTTACCGTAGTTATAGTTTCTCCTTACCAATGCTCTTAGTTTTGCCTGCTATCCTTGGAGGAAGTCGGTTAGCCTCTTCTAGGATCATTGGGTTTCTTTGATTTTGATCAGTGGATTGTTAATACGTTTTCTCACGGTCATTACCCTCTCTGTCGGAGGATCCACCCTCTCTTTTTTTCTTATTCCTCATTGGTTTACAGTTCCCTCATTCCCAGTGAATCTTCAGGATTGGGATTCAGAATCCTCACTATGACTATTCATCTTGGCTTCCAATTTCATAATGGTTCGGTCCAGTCTTTAATTCTTTCCTTTCAGGCAGACTTATGGACCCTTCTTTAGTCCTGAAGGAACCTTATTTCAAGTCTCTTTCACCATTCCTTTCAAAATTTCTCTTCGTATCACATCCCTTGACCCAGTATGGCAGTGCCACTTCCTAACTGTCGTCCTCCCCCTTTTTTCCCCTTTCGAGTTCATCCATATCTTTCTTCGTGTCCGCTTGTTTTAAATTTCCCCCCCCCCTCCCCCTTTTCAGTTCGGGTCTGCATAGACGATTAACTCTTCAAGGCTTTATTCACTGTCTCTGTCCTCGGACATCTCAGTAATTATCCAAATATGTCTTCTAGGCTAGATTGTCAACATAGAAAATCTTGTCTATCTCCAATCAGATATTCTCTCACTTAGGGATTCTTTTTGATCTCAATCAAAGATAATTTTTTCGTTCCGTCCCATTGTTAAGGCCTTTACATCTACAGTCCAGTGTTTCAGTGTGGTCCAGTTCATTTCGACCAGGTCTTCCTTCTTATTATAGCGCTGATAGTGTCGGTGGAAAGGTGTTTTCTTGGGCCTATTTCTGGAGAAGGCCTTTTGCCTTTTTCTCATGTCCCTTGGTATCCTTTATCTGGACACTCTAGTTCCTTGTTTCCTCATTAAATTCCATCTTCCGAGTATCAGTTTGGAAGGTCATCCAAACCCTACTACTGTGTGGTCCAGTTCTTTCTCCTTTCCTCAGGTTATTTGTTTACATAGTCTCATCACATTCCATCTCTTCAAGCCATCTTCTTTCGGACTCATTCCTGGAAGGATGGGGGTTCTATCTGGTTTCCTGGAACATTTCAGGCTATGGGTCCCCCTGGAAGCCTCTTACCACGTCACCCTTCTCGAGTGGTGGGCTGATTTTCCATGCCCTAGTCCTTTGGGATCCCATGTTTCTCGGTTTATCAATTCTTATCCGCTCAGACAATTTCACATTAGTCTCGTTCTTCAATCATCAAGGAGGGACCAGGTTGGTCTCTCTTCCGAGAGTCCTTGATAATTTTTCACTGGTGCAGAGCCCGCAACATTTCTCTCCGTGCAGCTCTCGTCCCTGGTAAGTTAAATTTTCTTGCCGTACAATTATCTCGTCCTTCCAGGTTCACAGAAGCGGAATGGGAATCTAAAGAGGCTGTAGTCCAGTCAATTTTTCTTCAGTTCGTTTGTCCCCATATATGTCTTTTGGCTTCTCTCACAAATCAAAAAATTACCATCTTCAAATCTCTCTTTCTGGTAGTGGTGGCCCTTTCAGTCAACTCTCTAGCCCAACTTTGGGACAACATGTTCGCTTATATCTTTCCCCAACTATTCTCTTTCCTCTGATCTTATGAAGGTTCCGTCAACATCTCTGTGTGGTACTGTTAATAGCTCCCTTTTGGCCGTCAAAGTCTTGGTTTCCGGATCTCCTGGACCTTCTTGTAGATGTCCCTCTGCTATTACCCATTTCCATCAATCTTTTATCCCAGAACAGAGGCAGGATTCTTCACCAAAACCCAGAAATCTTTCGCCTGTCAGTGTGGAATCTGTCTAGCTGCCCCTTCCTTCGTCAATCTTTGAGTCAGATCTCAAGAACTTGTGGAAAATCTCTCAGACCTTCCACTCGAAACAGTTATTAGGCTCGATTTGAGTTCTTAAGAGGTGATGGTCAGACCATTCTATCCTCCTTCTGAGGCCTCTGTGATTCAGGTGACAGATTTCTTGTTTTCCTCTTTGATCAGAAGAAGCTGTCCATTAACCCTGTTAGGTCCTATCGTTTTTGCCTGGACTCTTTTTGTCACATGTCTACTTAATCCTTTGGATCAGTAACATTTCACGATCTCCTTAAGGTTTTGGGAAATTCTCATCCTCCCATCAGAAACCACTTCCATCTTGGAATCTATCCCTTGTACTTCAGGTTCTAGCTGGTAACTCTTTGATCCTTTAGGATCTGTTTGTTTAAAACATCTTACTCTAGAAATTCATACCTTATCTGCTGATTTGGATAGTTTCAAGTTACAGGTTTTAGCATTATCCTCTCCTAGGTCAGAATTTCTGTCTAATACTCAGTTAAGTCTTTAGGTAAACCCATCATATTTCATAAGATTTCTGTTTTATCTTCAGATGACTCTGTCTGGTTCCCTGTTAGGGCTCTCAATATTTACATATTCAGTTCTGCTTGCAAACGATCCGACGATCATTACATTTGCAGATGGCGTTGATCGTCTTTAACTACTTTTTCACGTTGAATCTTTGAATCCCTCAAAATTTGCCATGACTTAGCTTCCCCTGTGCCAATGCTTTAGTGGCGGTTAAGGCCCATGATGTTAGGGGCCTTGCCACTTCTTGTGCCACTTTTTAATGGATCTTCGCTTGATGATATCATGCAAGTAGCTAATTGTAAATCGGAGAATACTTTTATTAATTTCTATCTTAAAGATTCTGGTCCTTCTTCTTTCTTCTATAAGAATATTCAGAAGGTAGCTTCAGGGATCATGACTCGTATTCCTTCTTCATCATCATCTTCCCTTGCTTCATCATCTTCATTAGTGTAAGAGTGTTATTTGGGGTGAGTGTGAGTTCATTGCTTCTTTCTCATGTGTTTTTCAAATCATCTCTTTCATCTCCCTTTATATTCATTTACTTAATTCTTGCATGATCATCTCTTCTGTCCTGTCTTCTTAGGGTCGTTCAAGGACCAGCTTTTCCTCTCCTTTCTTCTATTAGGGTTACTTATGATAGTGATTCTGAGGAATTACTATCATTTGTCGTATCTTTCTCTACTTGTTATTACTAACTGCGTGTTCATTCTTTCTATTTTTTACATCACGTTTACTCAAAAATTTGTCTCCCTCCGGTCTTTGTTCAATGTTGAACTCTGTATTTGAGCAATAGTAATGTTAGGAGGTAGGTTGTAATGTAGTAACAATGACCAGACGACCAACAGGGTCTGGTCTTATGTTTTACTAATTACATATACCTATCTCCTTGCATTACACCCCCACCTCAAGCCTCCCCTCTGTCAAATTCTCTTTTTTTTTTGGGGGGGGGGGAGGGGGAGGCTTGCTTTAATTGAATGGTCATATCTGTTAGTATAGTCATATTCAGGAAAGCTATTCCTTGTATTCTTTAGCCTTTATATTATACCCAGATATGTCAGTATTCAACGTATTTGGGTATTTTTGAAAGAAAATTTCTTGTCATATAATGTAGAGAAATTAGGATAATTTTCTCAGCTTTAGTCAGAGATTCGGAGTCAAGTCGTTATAAGATCATCTGCCTCTTCATGGATCTGCTTCAAACTGGATTATATGACTGGATTCGTCAAGAAATGAAGTCTTGGTTACTATCAACAAGGTCATGTGGTGGCTATCAGCCAATGAGGTGTTATTGTGCTTAACGACCTACTCAGTGGCTTTGGGTATTGGATTATCCCTCTTGCCATATACTGAGATATAGCATTCAAGCGAATTGCTATGGATCTCATCATTAGAGAGAGTATGGAGATACCTGAAGGAGCCTTCAGTCACTCAATAACCACAACACCCGGCAAACACTGGCTGTAAAAAATTCATCCTACTACCCTTCCCTTCAGAGAAGGAAAGAGCAATAGTAATGCAAGGAGGTAGGTATATGTAATTAGTAAAACATAAGACCAGACCCTGCGGGCCATCTGGTCGATTTGTTCTAGACAGTCCTATATCTTAGCAAAAAATAATTTATATAAAACCATTACATATAAACATGGGTAATGTTATATTGCTGCCTATCTTTAAGACTTCAATCGGCCACTAGTACTTGCATTGCTGGTAAAGTAAGCAATTAGGCTTTAGTATTCAGTTGTAACTGAGACGATATCCGTATGGCTTCCCCAATGGCCAATTCCATTGGAATCTTGCTTTAGTTTACATAAAATTCAAGCAAAAATTATGTAAAATTTGACCTGTACAACAGCCCCAGTCAAATTAGTTAGTAAATATTTAACAGGTTGACTATATTGTTACCATGAAATTGGGATTCTGGGAATTCAGGATTCAAAGTATATAAATCGATTCCAACGCACAGCATAGTTGGAGCTTAGCTAGAGATGGGTGGGACATGGCTAAAGTGGATTCATTCATTGGTTTAAAATGCAGGGCGCAGTCTTCCTGGTTAAATGTAATTTACTGTAAATTGTTTGCTTCAGTTGTCAAACTGTTTCACTATATTGCAATTTCCGTTATACCATTTTTCAAACCTATTTTTTTCCTTTCTAGCCCTGTCCACGGTGGATATTGAATTGACGAGTTCCATAGATTTAGCTGCATCTGACACTGTAGGCTGGACAGTGATCCATCATTTAGTTTGTCCATTACAGTATGGCACATACGACAATGAGAAGATTCTGCAAGTTCTTCACAAAGTTGGAGCACCATTGCAACAGAAAGATTTGGCAGGATTGTCAGCTTTGGATCATGCTTTGATTCGTGGAGCTCCGAGGCTAGCCACGGTTCTTCAAGAATTGACAGCTGTAGACAAAGAGAAAATGGTACATCGACCATCGTACACTCTTCACCTTTCATATACAGTCAAACTTTTCTTAACCCATCTGTACTGGTCTTAAGAAATATCCATTTGCAGACCAAGAGAAGATTTTGAAGATTTACCTCGAATGACTGGCTTGATAACAGAGCCAGTCATTCCAATAATAAAAATTTCCAAAATAATCTCATGGTCTGCAATTGGACTTTGTCTATAAAAAAATTGAAATTTTCTTGAACAAATTTGATGTTTAATGGGTTAACTAACATGCACTGTTTATAGACATCATCTTATATAACTCTTTAATGGTCAAGCCGGCCAAAACTGGCTTCTGCAGTGGTCTTGAGGAATGTCCATTTGCAGGCCAAGAGAAGACTATTTTTGAAAATTGATCGCTGTAAGGACTGGCTTAAAGTACAGTGGTTGTTTGGTACCCATTTTCATTCACAAGTCTCTCACAGCGACTTATATACAAAACAGGATGATATTTTCAAGCCGATTTGGGTCAAAGTTAGGGGATGCTGACTATACATGCTAGCGGGCTATCATTGTGTCAAAAGGTACCTAAGATTCAAAATCAGTCTGTAGCCTATGTACATCTTAAACCATACATGTAGCACAATGCTAGTGTATACCTGAGACATGGTGCCATGCTAATTAAGTTGCTCAGTGCACTCAATCAGATTAGAACAATAAACTCTGACTAGCAAGCTGTCGTCTGTTGACATGTATAAAAGAAACACACAGTCGATCAGTACTAATTAGCAAGTTGTTACATAGGCTTATGAATGAGGAATACATGTAATTTGATTTCTTAGATTTATGGCTATTATCATATCGAAAATCACAGATAATAGTCTGATAGTCTATGTTTAAATCTATGTGCGTACAAAAAAGAAGTAGCTGGCAAATGATCAATTGCACTAATAGATGCTATTAATATTGTCCCTGAACATTGCAAGTTAACATGTGCACATAGATGAAGCAATACATTCAATGTTGCATGCAAATTACCATCTTTATTTGTACATTAGAACTTTAAGCAGCCACCTCGTGTAATACTATGAAATGGTCGCTACGGACAAGTTAGTCAATATATGATTTACCATTATAGCAGCCACAAGATGCTGGTTCTATAAAACAGGTGGCCTTATTAACACCTTTCTTGAGCAGCCACCATCCTTTGTACCAATCATGCAGCTGGTCTCTCAAGCAGTTTTGACTTACCTGTATTCTATGGCTATTACTTGGCCGGCTTGATGCTGCATCATGGGGAACATAGCTTTCCAGTCCTGGAAGCTATGGATTCGTAGATCAAAGATGCCCTTGACAAAAAAACTATGTTTATACAATGCAACCTGCGTATCCTTGATGCTGTATAACTGTAAAAGCTGGGCATCTCCAAAGGCAACTCTAGACAAACTCGATGACTGCCACCACAAACACCTACACACCATCACTGGACACAGATGGCCAGACAGCATAATTTCCAATGACGCACTATGCAAGATGTGTAATACATCCCCGCTGTCCGTAAAAGTTGCCAGCAAAGATGATCCATGTTTGGCCATGTGCTAGGGATGCCAGCAGACACACCAGCACAAAGAGCCTTGGAATTTGCCCTCCTTGGAACCAGCAAATACAAAGTCGGGAAAAGACGTCATTGCATGAATCTGTTAGGTGTGCTACAAGGTGACCTCAATAAAGCTGGACTCGGTACAGTCAAATCAAGAATGGACCTGAGAAAGCTAAGGTTTTGTGTGACGTCAAGACACAGTGGGCAAAAGCGAAGAAGGACTGATTGCAACTGTACACTGTTTCGACTACTACAGCCGCAGAATACAGTAATCATACATTCTTGTACATAAACATATGTGCGCATCTATTTTTTTTAACAGAATCTTAAAATAATTAAAGGGTCGCGTTCACACCAAGATGCTTGAAAATAAAATTGTTAAAATTGTATGCTTTAAGAGGCTTAAATTGTGTAGCCCAATGTAATGCAACAAACTAAATCTGATCATATCATGATTTCATTCCTTATAAATAATATAATTTTGCAAAAAGAGCATATTTGATTGTATTTCTGGGACATTTCACAGTGGAATTTTATATGAATATTGTGAAAGCCATGAGCATGGGCATGGGCTATCTGCACACATACACAGATTGAAAGCTAGCTAGTTCTTTGACATCTTAGGATCATATGATGAAAGTTGTCAAACTGTCCTGCCAGGTTGTCGCTTAGCAGATACTTATTCAGACACCCTCCACCTGCTTAGAACTATTTTTGGCCTGTCAAATAATTAGACGCGTTAATTATTTACATCACGATATTGGTGTGCTTTTTACTAATTAATTGTGTTTTTCTTTGCAGGAAAAACCCTCATTCCTTTCACAAGAGATAAATGATGGTATCACACTAGAACTTCCTCAGTATGATGTAAACAAAGATGCTGAGATAATGATGGATAAACTGAATGTTGATATGGAAACTGAAGAGTGTACTAAGCTACCTGTGCTACCTGACAGCCGCTGCTCCATAGCCAATGTTGGGTAAGAAAAATAATCATTTATATCACAATAAATGAATCATGAATCATTTTTATCACTATAAATGTAGATTCTTTTTATCAACATCAAGTAAATATTGTTTGCTGGAACTAAAATGGCATATAATTATGCCTTAGAGCTAATCTAACATGCATTATAATCTTAGATCATTTATTTGGTTTTCAGAGAAACCGGATATATAATTAATCCTTTAACTTTGAAGACAGTCAAAACAGTGCTCTTGAAAAATCTCCATTTGCAGGCCAAGAGAAAATTATTTAAATTTTATTGCTGCACTGGCTCAGTTATATTTTCAAAAAGAGACGTCTCTAAACCAGCTAATGGAAATTTACTAAGCAAAAATTTTAATTACAAATCTAGACTTAGGGTGTGAAATAGATCAGATTATGTAACATGGTGAATATTCTTGTCAAAATAACTCTCCAGGTGTGAAGCCTATACAGACCATATATAGCGATTTCTTTGCGATGTAAGGAATATTCTGTTGATCATTTTCTAAGACTGTCTCAATGAAGGAATCCAGTTTGACCTATGTCCCGCTCCTCTCTAGCTAAGCTCCACCCACGCTTTGCCCGTGTTGGGTTTAATTGATCCTTGCACTCTCAGTCAATTTCCAGAAAACTATACAGGTAAGCTGTTGAATATTTTGAAACTAATTTGACTGGATGCTGTTGCTGCATATGACAGCAACAGCGCCCAGTCAAATTAGTTTCAAAGTATTCAACAAAATGTTTATTAAAATAGAAGACATACAATTCGTACAACTTGACGGACTATTAAGTGTTTATGACGGACTAAATCATGCCTTTCATGAAATAATTGATTATAACATCAGCCTACTTGTGACATTGATTATGACATCATATGATTGATCTATAAACTGGATTCGTCTGTTGGCTATCAGTGCAGAAATGAATGACATACTTTAAATTGCTCATTAGTAACCGCGGCTTCTAATAGGACAAGGGCGATTTCTATTAGATACATTTGCTGTTTTAAAACTGCTAAGAAATTAGGATGGCTGAACCTCAAAAATTAGCATGCGACTTCAGTTAAGGATGTGGTTACTAATAGGCGATTTATGGTACACTATACAGAATGTTGCACAGGGTGTCTGCACTCTATAAGATACAAACATCTGTTAATGATTGTGAACTGAAGCTGTTTCTAACGTGGTTAACGTTAATGTCTTGTAGGGAGGTATTAGAGGATCTGGAGCAGGCCGTGCCATATGACATTACGCTGAATAAGGTGGATGTGGGTTATGGAAGCTGGGGAAGATTTAACTTCTACCGCATGCAGGTAATTTGTGCAACAATACATGTATTAAATGTTTTCATGCTGAGTTTTTGCAGACGACATATTCCAGGAGTTATATCTCTGACCATGCTAAATATTTTGAAAACAATTTGACTGAAAGTTGTTTGGGGCTAAGTCACCAAAAACTTTCAATCAAATTGTTTTCAAAATATCCATTAGGTCCAGAGTAATTATCCCTACATTTTAAAAAAACGTCGGCGATATTGTAATCGCCTCCGTCCATCCGTCCGTCCAAGCTATCTCCTCCCAAACCATTGGGTGGAATTAAAACAAATTTGGTATGTGGGTTACCCATATGATTCTGCTTTGCAAGACAACATTTAGATTTGGCTCCACCCCCAGGGGGGGCTGTGGCTGGGGTCAAAAGGTTGCATCAGCTGTAACGCAACTCCTCTCAAATCGTTAGACGGAACTTAACCAAATTTGACTCCGTCCCCAGTGAGTGGCGGATGGGTCAATAGGTCAAAATTTAACCTGCGGAAATTGTAACGCATCTCTTCTGAAACCATTGGATAGAATTCAACCAAATTTGGTCTGTGGGTTAGCCATATCAATATGGAGTACATGAGCACATTTACATTTGGCCCCGGCCCCAGGGGTGGGTGGGGGTCAAAACCTAAAAACATTGTACGGCAACTCCTCTGACACTGTTGGATGGAATTCAACCAAATTTAATGTCTGAGTTACTCATATGATTGCGGAGTGCAAGAATCCATTTAGATTTGGCTCCGCCCCTAGGGGGGGGGGCCGGGTGAGAGCGCAAAGGGTCAAATTTTAACCTGCAGAAATTGATTGTAACGCATTTCCGACGAAACCATTGGACGGAATTCAACCAAATTTGGTATGTGAGTTACCAATATTTTACCCATATGATTGCGGAGTACAAAAGGACATTTACATTTGTCTCCGCCCCGGGGGTGGGTTATGGGGTGTGTCAGAAGTTCAAAGCGGTGAACGTTGGGATTTGCAATGACGCATCATCGACCAATCAATCTAGTTGCTCATTGAAATTGTTGGCTTGCAGCAGTGAGACAGTTACAAATCTTAGATCATCTTCATACCCAAGTCCCAGTAAGCATACCGTTTTTATTCGAGGAAAGGACGCTAGCATGTATTGGACGCAGGCTAAATTTTGGCCCAAATCCTCCCCAAAAATCCTTATATACTCATAGAAAGGACGCATAGAGAAATTGAAATCCATTCTCTAAAATGGTTAAAACTCCTAGAACCTGCCACGAAAATTGAATGCAATTTCTATACGCATGCTTACCGCCGTACATACCACTATATTTAATGTACGCCTCAAAAATATCATCCTGGAAGTGAAATTATTAATGGGACAGCCTAAATATCGCGTATCTTCAATAAAGATTGTTTATTACATTAAAATCAATGCTACTTTTGACTTAAAATGTTGGCTTGAAAATATGGAAATCATGTGATATTAGGAATGCGGTCAGATCAGCAGGTGTGTTTACTAGAATTCTTCTAATATCTGCCATTCTCTATTTTCATTGGTTTGTATGGGAGAATTTATCCAATCAGAACGAGGAAATAATATTTCTCTTCAGTAAAAATTAATAATAGAACAGTGTTTACTCTCGTATTGCGCATTAATTTTGTAATGCCGACCAACATTAAATTATCCATAACGGAATCAGAATTAAAATGAGATAAAGCACCTCTTACATTGGCGAGCCGCTGACTCTTTTGCAATTGGAGGCGCCGTTATCTCGCGAGATCTTACACGCTAATGAGAGTGTTATCAAATGGGTACGGATCAGACCTAAAATACAATACTTAGTTTCTGTCGCGCAATGATAATATATAGTATTCAGAGTTCCGAGTCAAGAATATTTTATCCGAGTACTCGCTCTAATTAAAAACAATCTTGTGTTTGGAGGCGAATCACGTGATTTATATCTTTTCTGGACAAATTCTATGTCAAATTCAGGATTAATTTTGATGTAATAAATGATATTTATTAATGGATACACAATATTATGCGCTCCAATTTAATAATTTCACTTCCGCGATGATGTTTTTAGGTATACTTTAAACATAGTCGTAAGGCGGCAAGAATTTGTAACGTTGAATTTCCGTGGTATCATTATTTTTTTTACGAAAGTTGACAAAAAAATGTGCTCAAAGACTGTACTTGATTATAGGATGCACCCTTTTCCTACAACATGTAATATGACCAAAAAAAACTTGTCCTTTAGTCGAATTTTAACGGTATCTTTGCATGGTATCACTGCCATTTGGTGTGTACATTGAGAGTACATTGTGACACATCACAATATCTTTATTAATGGTTAGAAGGCTGAAAATGTCTTCTGTAGTGGTTTTCAGGATTTCGATTTGCAAGCCAAGAGAATCCTATTGTTCAAATATTGCATCTGAAATGGCAAGCTCAATACCCCTTTTGGAACTGATCCTGAAATTGCTGAATACGCGGTTGGTATAAACCAGTAAGTACATTCAATATCTCATGCAAATTACTCTCCTTATTCATACATGATAACTTTAAGCAGCCACCTCGTGTAATACTAAGAAATGGTCACTAAGGACAAGTTAGTCAATATATGATTTACCCTTATAGCAGCCACAAGTTGAAGGTTCTATAAAAGAGGTGGCCTTATGAACACCTTTCTTAAGCAACAACCATCTTTTGTACCCATCAGGCTGGTGGTCTTTCAAGCAGTTTTGACTTACCTGTACGCTATGGCTATTACTTGTACGTAAATATCAGTTGTAGGAATCAGCACGATAACATTACGGTCACAAGGGCAAGGTGACTGACCACTGATGCTTAACAGCCATGATGATTCCCCTTCCCCCACACCACGCAACCCCCTCCCATGCACATTGCTAATACTATCTTTCTTGAGTCTTCATAATGATAGTAATGTCACCTATCATATTAGGATAATGAAATGGTGTATCTCTTCTAATCAATTTTATCATAGATTTATGTTGATACATTTTTGTCTGCAGCTTGTGCGGCATAAAGCTAAGGATATGTATGTGCTATTCACATGCTGGGGCCGGATAGGACATGTTGGCCAATACCAACACACACCATTCACTGCAGCCTCTGATGCCATCAAGGAGTTCTGTAAAATCTTCAAGTCAAAAACTGGCAATGAATGGTCACATCTCAAAAAGTATGTTCATAGTTTGCATAAGGTTGAAGGTTAAATTGCAGTCTTTTGTAGTCCATTGATGATTGAAACCCTAAACCAGCTCCCAGGAAATTAGTTTCAAAATATTCAACAGCGTATATATAGTTAGCTTGAAATCGAAATTCTCGGAAATCTGGTTCAGAATAGTAACCCTTTAACACTCATATCAGCCAAAAACGGCTTCTGCAGTGGTCTCGAGAAATGCCCATTTGCAGACCAAGCGAAAATTATTTTTGAAAATTTCCCACTGGAATGACATGCTCGATAATCGAGTCAGTCATTCCAGTGCAAAAGTTTTAAAAATAGTTTTCTCTTTGTCTGTAAAAGGACATTTTCTATGAGAAAATAGAAATTTTCTTGAACAAATTTGAGGGTTAAAGGGTTAAAATCAATCCAAATGTACACAGTGAGCGGAGCTTAGCTAAAAATTAGCTAGACGTGGCTCGAGATGGACCCCTCTGCAGAGGTAGATCTTAACTTTTTATTCTACTAGTCTGACAGATTTCTAAAGTACACTTGTCTGCAGATAAGTGTACTAACCCTCCTCGGGGGAAGGGGTGGAGGGAATATCTTAGCTGCTGGGCCGTTTTCAATTATATTTGGCAAGAACCATCCATAGGGCATGGGGATTCAAGTATTGTTCAAACGAAGCTGATCATCCAATTTGGCTGGTGGCCATCTTGGATTTTAGCCGATTTTAGGAAACTTTAAAAATCTTCTCCGAAACTGCTTGGGGGATCGATTCAAAACTCATGAAATATCATTTAGGGAAATTAGTTTTATGTGTGTTTTTCAGTATGCTGATTTCAAATTTGCCACTCGAAACTGTCAGATAAATGATTTGGCGACCATCTTGGATTGTTTTCCTGCCCAATACTCCTATACTAAAGCAATGGGAAATTTAAAATGCCTTCTTGAGAACCACTGGGCTGATTTTAATTATATTTGGTAGGAATCATCCTTAAGACATATCGATCCAAGTTTTGTTTAAACGAAGCCGATCGGCCAATTTGGCCAGCGCCCATCTTGAATTTTAGCTGATTTTAGGAAACTTCTTTTAAAATCTCATAAACTGCTTAGGGGATCAATTCAAAACTCATGAAATATCATTTAGGGCAAGAGCTGAACCAAGGATGTTCAAGAAAACTTGATTGGCCATCTTGGATGACGTACTTTTCCCAAAAAGGACTTGTCCAGAACCGCTGAAGGGATGTGGCCGAAATTCGGCAGATCTTATTAGGGACTAAGGGCCATTAAAACGTCTTCAAGAGAAGTTGATACGTAAAAAAACATAGCCGCCCTGGACCAATCAAAATCTGGCGTGTTTGGCGTCCATTTTGGACTTTTTTATTTGATGGATTTTGAAGCCAAAATTAGTTTTATGTGGGTTTTTGGGTATGCTGTTTTCAAATTTGCTACTTTCGAAACTGTCGGATAAATGGTTTGGCGACCATCTTTGATTGTTTTCCCGCCCAATGCTCCCAGACTAAAGCAATGGGAAATTTTAAATGTCTTCTCGAGAACCACTGGGCCGATTTCAATTATATTTTGCAGGAATCATCCTTGGGGCATACAGATCCAAGTTTTGTTCAAACGAAGCCGATTGGCTGACGGCTATCTTGGATTTTCTGAAAATTTCCGGAAATCACTTAAAAGCCTACTCGATAACCACTGGGCTGATTTCAATCAAACTCAGATGGAAGAACCCTAGCATAGTATGCTTCAGAACTTTTATACAGAATTTTTCAATGTTCCAATTTTTTGTGGCCATCTTGAATTTTCCAAAAAATGGCGGGAAATCATTTAAAACGCTACTCATTAACTGCTTGAGCAATTTTAACCAGACTTGGCAGGCAGGATACTAGACTGGTAGCTTTCAGAACATGTATACAGAATATTAATTGATCAATTTTTCAGGCGTCCATCTTGGATCTGTAAATCAGTTAAAAGGCTACTCATTAACCGCTTGAACGTGTTCAAGCAAACTTGGTTGGAAGGACCCTAAAGTGGTGTGCTTCAGAGCTTGTATACAGAATTTTGATTGGTCAATTTGTTTGGTGGCCATTTTGAATTTTTTCCCCAAAAATGGCTGAAAATCGTTTAAAACGTTGCTTTTCATTAACTGCTTGAGCGATTTCAACCAGACTGGCTTCAATGAGCCTAGGGTGGTAGGCTTCAGAACTTGTATACAGAATTTTGATTGGTCAATTTTTCCGGCAGCCAACTTGGATTTTCTGAATATGTTGGAAAATCAGTTAAACGGCTACTTCTCATTAACCGCTAGGCCGATTTCAACCAAACTCAGCTGATAGAACCCTGGGCTGGTATGCTTCAGAACATGTATACAGAATTTTGACGGCTTGATTTTTATGGTGGCCATCTTGGATTTTCCAAAAAATGGAATTTGTATAAAATGCTACACCTCATTAATCGCGTGGGCAATTTAAACCAAATTTGGCTGGAAGGATCCAGTTGTCATAGCCTCTAGAAATTCTATTCACAATTTTGATAGGTCAGTGTTTTGGCAGCAATCTCTGATTTTCTGAAAGTTTTCCGGAACCATTTATAAACGGTACTCCTTCAATTAATAGCCTGATTTCAACAAAATTTGGATGGAACGATCCTTTGACAGTAGGCTTCAACATATTAAACGAGAATCTTGATTGTTCAATATTTTTGGATGGCCATCTTGGATTTTCCAAAAATCACCCATGTCTATTTAAATGCAAATGGTTTAAATGCCAATGATCCAGGTGAGCGCCACAGGCCCTTGGGCCTCTTGTTAGCTCACCTGGCCAGAATGGCCAAGTAAGTTTATGTCATATGGCACCCGTAATCGCGTGGTGGGTGGCTTCCGAACTTGTATACAGAATTTTGATTGGTAAATTTTTTGGGTGAAAATCGCAGATTTTATGAAATATTTACTGGAAATTGTCAAAGCACTACTCCTCATTAACCACTTAGTGGATTTCAACTTAATTTGGCTGGAAGGACCCTATCGGGGTAGGCTTCAGAACTTGTATACAGAATTTTGATTTGTCATTTTTTCGGCGTCCATCTTGAATTTTGCACGAAATTGTTTAAAACGCTACTCATTAACTGCTTGGCCGATTTCAACCAGACTTGGCTGCAAGTACCCTATGGTGTTAAACTTCGGAACATATGTACAGAATATTGATTAGTCGCATTTTCCGGTGGCCATCTTGGATTTTCTGAACATATTTTGGGAAATCTGTTAAGATTTTTGCATTAACCGCTTGCCCGATTTCAACCAAACATAGGCGGAATGACCAGAAGTAGGTTGGCCTCAAGATTTCTATGCAAAATTTTGATCGGTCAATTTTTCTGGCATCCATCTTTGATTTTCCAAACATTTAAAACGCTACTCTTCCTTAATCAATGGATCGATTCATACGAAACTTGGGTGAAATGATCCTATGGCAGTACGCATCAATATATCAAACGAGAATTTTGATGGGTAAATTTATTTTACAGAAATCTTGGGTTTTCTAAAATTTATCTGGAAATCTTTAAAATGTATATCCTAAAATGCTCAACATATTTTAATGAAATTTGGATGGAACTATCATTTCGCGGTTGCGTCCGATACTTGTATTCAGAATTTTGATTGGTCTATTTTTCAGTGGCTACTACTACTTAATCAACAGCGCAATTTCAACAAACTTGGGTGGAACAATTCTATGGCAGTAGGCTTCAAGAAATCAAATGAGAATTTTGATTGGTAATTTTTTTTGCCAGCCATTTTGCATTTTCAGAAAATTATCTATTAGATCTATTTAAATGCAAATGTCTCAAATGCAAATTGTCCAGGTGAGCGTCACAGGCCCTTGGGCCTCTTGTAATTTGTGCATCTTGCATAAACTTGTTTGATAGCATAGCATACCATTGCCAATTTTACTATGCAGTGATAATGCAAATATTATATAATTTTACTCGCTAGACAGGCTACTGTTAGTTCACAATCATTGCTATTATAATTATTATTAGCATTATCAATATTATCCCTAACATTTTCAAAATTTTTAGCTCGCCTGTTCAAAGAACAGAAGAACTTATGTCATCACCATGGTGGCCACATCATTGGTAATTTTGATTAGCCTTTCTGTTTAGCTCAGCTACAGTTAAACTATCAGGCTTATGGTAACCAAACTCCGTCTATAGGTTTATTACTGCGTTTATGCATTTACCCCGTTTCCCCCTATATTTTCAGCTATGGCATTCTGTTATTTCTGGTAAAATTACTTGTTTACCATGACTTAGTCCATACAGGTTAACTTTTCTGTTTAACTCAGCTACAGCTATCAGGGTTATAGTAACCAGACTTCTACTATAGCTTTATTGCTGCAAACATATCAATACAGCAATGCATTTATCCCATTCCTCTTTGTTGTTTCTGGTTACGTTTTGTGTTAATTTGAATTAGTCCATACAGTAAAACACTTCTGTTTATCTCTGCTACAGCTAATCTATCAAGCTTATGGTAAGCAGACTTCATATATAGCTTTCTTACTGTATTTATGTCAATAAGTTAATACAGTTTATTTAGCCCTATGTCAACGATCTTCATATGTACGCAGATATAAAACAGACGAGCTACATGGGTGCACTGCAACCACATTTCTGGTTACGTTACCATAATCACTATAGGCATTGTCCATTTCAAAGCAATTGTAACCCAAGTAATTTTAGTTATATTTTTAGGTGTTAATTATAGATATTATATAGCGCCATGGCAGCTTTCAGTTATCTTATTTTTTACCACTGTCTTGTCCTCAGCCAAAATTTGTCGCTTCTTCAGGTCCATTTCTTGATTTGAGTGTACAGAGTCCTGAATTTTTTAGGTCACTGCAGCAGACTTAACAGATATATGCAATGATGTCCTGTCCTAGGTTTATATTTACTGGCTTCCAGTAGGGTGAATTCCAAGGCTCTCTGTGCAGGTGTACTAATGGGTGTAGATAATGAAATATGGGGCTTTGAATGATGCATGGCTACTACCCTCTGTTATTGTGTGTGCTAGCACATGTAGCTAGCTTTCTGAATAAGTTATCGTATCCTGGGATATAAACGTAGACAAAATGGAGTTCAATATATAAGATTTTCAATTCAATTAGATACAATTTAGGCTTGCACGATTACGTGATTAAATCGAAAATCGCGATTATTTTTTAAATCGTGAATTTATATGATTAAAAATTAAATAATCGAATAATCGTGAATAATTCTACAGCATAAAATATTTCAAAACCTACCTTTTTGCTCAGCGAATGCATGCCCATTTGCAGGCCAAGAGAAGGATATTTTTGAAAATGTATCACTGGAATGACTGGCTCGAGAATCGAGCCAGTCATTCCAGTGATACATTTTCAAAAATAATCTTCCCTTGGCCTGCAAATCGACCTTTCTCAACATCGTTGCAGCTTTCGTCATTGATATGTTTCTCTGCTGTTATAACTAAGTAATTTGTACTCAAGCTGATTAATCGAGTAATCGCGATTATTATTAAATAATCGATCGTGATTACTGAAAGCAATAATCGTGCAACCCTTATACAATCCCGATTGATTTCATTACTGTGAATTTACTGTCTGCTAATCTGTATTCCAGCTTCACAAATCATCCAAAGAAGTACCATCTGGTTGCGGCTGAATACACACGGAAACGTCATGAAAATCCAAGAAAAATACAGCTGAATCTGTCATGTCGTGTTCAATCAAGATTGCCTTCCCACATTCATGAACTCATGTCTGTAATTGTAAGCAAAATAATACAAACCTGTTACATCAATTTTTTTAGGTACCAAGTGCATTTCTTCAGTAAATAGATGCATCCATTTCCAGCTATGGCCCGCCCATTTCTAGTTTAGCTCCACCCACTTTTTGTACGTGTGTTGGAATAGATTTAAAACTTGGAAACCTGAACTCCTTGATTCTAACTTTAAAATTTAACAGTACAGGTAAGCTGTTGACTATTTTGAAATGACTGACTGAGCTATTGCAGCAACAGCTCCCAGTCAAATTGGTTTCAAAATATTGAACAGAATGTTCATTAAATTGTAAATTCATCAAGGACATACAATTTGTACACTCGTAATGGAGTTTTAAATTTTTGTGGCAGTGGTATACGACATATTGATTAGGATGTATTTGATTAGGACTTTAGATACTTGAGTGACAGATTGGATCCCTTCATTACCTTGTATTACGATATCACTTGTCTGTTGTGACCACTTTTTGTTCAGGGCGACCATCAGTCCCGTGCCTGTCAGCTTTTTCTTTAAGCAACTTCTGAACCAATGGAAGTTATTGGTTTGATTGGCGTCTATCGAGTCTCTGATTCCAGGTCCCATTCACGCCATATTTAGGCTGGTTTTATTTCAGTCTATTATTGGTAACTTCCCCAGCTTTATATTGGTACCCATTTATATTCCTGGGTGGAGAGAGGCAACGAGGAGTGAAGGAGATTGCCTATGTTTCCAGCGATCGTCAGTTGGCCGAACAGAGACGTGATCCCAGGGTCGCCGGTTTCACAGCTCTGCTGGTTACCGCCGCCTTTGAACCACTAGCTCAATTTCAATTATATTTGGCTTGAAGTATCCTTAGGGCATCGGGATCCAAGTTTGTTAAAACAAATCCTATCGGCCAATTTGGCCAGCTGCCATCTTGGATTTTGACCGATTTTTAGAAACATCTAATTAAAATCATCTCAAAAACCTCTGGGGATCCTCTATGGCAAGAGCTGAACAAGTTTGTTCAAGAGAGCTTGATTGGTCAGATGCTTCGGTGGCCATCTTGAATGACCTAGTTTTCGCGAAAAAGAGCTGCTCCAGAACCACTGAACAGATTGGGCCTAAATTTGTGATTGAGATTCAGAGAGTGCAGGGATTGATTGATCCCATAGGGTTGCACGATTATTCGATTGATCACGATTATATAATTCAAAATGATCGTGGACGATTATAAAATTAAATAATCGTATAATCGCCGTGTTGAAATTTTTGTCAAGACACTTTTATGCTTGTGAAACTCTGCTCGCGTTACCAATCATGGAAACAAACATCCGGCGATCGGCCGAATGTGTGAATGCTTAAATAAACTAAAAAATAACTGATTTGTTTGTATATTAACTAAGTCAATACTTAGGGAGAAAATGCGTTTGAATTTCCATGATATTTCGCTTAATTGAAGCCTAGGCTTCTAGTAGGACAAGAGGTGTTCAATTTCCAACCCAACATCTCTGAGAAAGGGGGTGGGCTTATATTAGAGTTTTCCCAAAAAAGTTTTCTAAAACTGATACCACGGAAATTCAACGCATTTTCTCCCATAAAAATTCCCACCGCCTATGTTTAATGTATACCTCAAAACATCACCGGGGAAGTGAAATTATTTGATTTGAGCACCTAAATATTGCGTATCCTTTAATAAAGGTTGTTTATTAAATTTAAATTAATCCACAATTTGATATAAAATGGCGTCGCGAAAAAATACAAATCACGTGATTCGCGTCCAATTGAAGAGTTTATTTTAGAGCGAGTACTAGGATATAAATATTCTGGAATCGGGGACTCAGAACTCGGGAATATCTATATATTATCATTGCGCGATAGGAACTGAGTATTATATTGATCTGAATAACGGGTACCCGTTTGATAAACTCCCGTTAGCGTATAATATCTCGCGAGAACACGCCGCCTCCCATCGCAAAAGAGCCACTGGCTCACCAACTTAAGAAGCCGGCTATAATTCAATTTGGATCATTTAATGTTGATCAGCATTACAAAATTGATGCATATTTTCTCCCGTGCTTGTTTGGTACATAAATTTGGTCTTAAAATATATTTATAATAAGGAAGGTATTTAATCACACCAAGACTGTTTTACGCGCATTTTGACTACAAGAGTGTGGAATAAACTTTATTATATCTTGAACATACGTGGCCTACTATTAGTATTAATCTAATAGGTGGTCGAGATTTACAAATCCGAGGCCTGTATTGACTTCTAGAGGGGCCGGAAATGTAACAGGGCAGAGATCAGTCTGTAGTAAACACACCCTGTGTGACACCATTGTTATTATTATACACGCTATTCTTACAAATTTGCTCTTAAAGAAATGTTCCTATACAATCTGCTGAGTTAGGTGGTGGGCTACTAACACAGAGTTTTGCCGTTTTGAAACTGCTAAGAAATCATTGGAGCTCATATGTCAAAGTTAGGGGCTGAGCTTCTATTAGAGAATAGGCTACAATTAAGCGAAATACGGTAGTTCATGATTAATCGTATGATCGCGATTATTTGTATTAAATGATCGCGATTATGAAAATTGAATAATCGTGCAACCCTATCCCAACACGCAAAGTGAGGGTGGAGCTTATGTAGAGATGGGTGGGACATAGCTAAAATTGGATTCCTCCATTGATGGTAGAAATCTGTTGTATATCAAAGTTTCCATTTTCTCCCTATGTATACTTTATGATATGTCTATCGCTTGTAAAGAAAATTCAAAATAGAAAAAAATAAACCTGCTACTTTGTCTTGACACATCTAAATCTCCTTTCCCAAAATTGTTTAGGTCCTTGTTCCAATCTTTATTTAGAATTCCAATCTTTATTTAGTATATGATTAAAAGTTGTCATCGTTCAAGTCACTAACTTACACCACCTTACTGTAGAAGTATTGAATATTAAGACCAGTAAATCAGATTATCCAACAGAATCTTTCTTTCACTGTTGAAAATTTCCCATATCCGATCTGCAGTCATGGGAGATTTCATTGTCTTTTATTCAAGATCAGCGAAAAAAGGACAGTTTAGGATTTAGTATGTGCTCAATTTACTCGTACGGAAGTGCAGTGGCCAATATTGGTTAGGTTGTGAGTTAGTTATACAATGAGAAAACTATCAAGCCTACCAAAATCCAATAAAGCTATCAACCACAAGTAGTGACGATCTGTATTATTGAGTTATAAATGGTAAGTGCACAATTAGTTGGTTCATACATACTGCTTGCATTCTCCGGGACTCGGAAGACTCATCAGGATAGAGTATTATTTGCCGAACTCTTGTTATCTCTGTTTTTAGCATAATTAGTAACCTTTTACTTGGATTTTATTTTTCAGATGAATGCCAAGGCCTTGCATGGAGCCGTTTCTAATACTAACATTGACACAGATGTCATGCCATTGGGTCATATATACAAGGAAACACTTATTAAAGCACAAACGATATTGCAGAAAATAGCGTAAGTTAATTTAAATCTTAGTGTTTTCAAATTTCCTGAACATATTGAACCCTGATAGTAATACTCATTACAGTATCGTCAAAGATACTCATATGTATAGAGGGACCCATTTCTAGCTATGCCCCAGCCATTTCTAGCTAAATGCCACCCACTTTCTACACATTTTGTCATAGATTTGAAACTTTGAAACCTGAATTCCGAGAATCTAAATCTCAAGCTAACTGGACACTTAAGATATTGAATATTTTGAAACTAATTTAACTGTGTTGAGTGGGGGTAGCCTGTTTCTGCAACAGCTCCAAGTCAAATGAGTTTCAAAGTATTCAACAGAATGTTTATTAAATTGTAAATTCACCCAAGACATACAATTCATATTACCATCGTGATAGACTATCGCCACCCTCGTGATGGACTTATGTCAGTTTGATTGTGATGTCAGCTAAATGTGACATATTTGATTCTGATGTTATATGCTTGAGTGACAGGTTGGATTCCTCCATTATTGTTTTATTACTATATGGCTTACACCAATACTCTAATGAGTATCGTTGATATCAGGTTCATAAGTAGTTACTTAGCAATGTTTTCTGGTACATGTCCTCAACGGGCCTCTTCACCAGACTCCAGTTTCTTCTCTCAATGTTTCATAAAGTCTTGTGTTTTCCTATTATGTGAGTTAATGGTTTAACCCTTTCATAGCAAAGCCGGCCAAAAACAGCGTCGGCAGTGGTATTGAGGAATGTTCATTTGAAGGCCCGGAGATGACTAGTTTTGAAAATTTAACACAGGAATTTACTGAGCCAGTCAAGTTAAAGGTTTGAAGTGGTTTTAGTGTTTTCATATTCCATGAGTTAATGCTTTGGACAAGGTTTTGTGCATGCGCATATATGCATGTGTGTGTCAGACTTGGACACATATAATAATGTTTGCTATATCCAAATAGGCAAGTATGAGCTATGCGTATAGGTGTAGGTCCGTGGTTATAAGGTTTAACACTCGTGTAGTGATGGAATATTAATTTGCAAATATTACTTTTCTTTTAGAGAATTTCTCAAATCCACGAGAGAACATATAGATGAGGGATTTATAAGTGATGCAGGCGGAATTTGTCTTGCAAAGGTAAATATTTATATATGTATATGTATATGACTGCTTGTCCGATAAGATGTGCTGAGGGATCTGTAAGTGATGTATTTGCACATGTAAGTGTGTCTGAACAGATAGATGCTATTTTACTGATATTCTAACCATGTTTAGAACAAATGGTTATGGTCCATGACAACATATAACAGCAGCACTGTTTCTAATATGTACACCAGCCTCTCTTCTACGGACTGTGTAATAATGGACCTTTCCATTTTTAGCTATGCCCCACCCATCACTAGCTAAGCTCCACCCACACCTATCCATGTTGGGATTGATCGATCCCCAAATGCCATAGCTATCAATTTCCAGAAAACTATACAGGTAAGCTGTTGAATATTTTGTAACTAATTTGACTGGGTGCTGTTTCTGCCTACGGCAGCAACAGTGCACAGTCAAATTAGTTTCAAAATATTCAACAGTATACTTATTAAATAGTAAAAGCAAACAATTTGTACAATGCATAGACCGTCATCAAATATGCGTTCGTGACGTACTTATCGACGTCTCATTCATGACGTCATTCATTATGATGTCACTGTACACATCACGCAGTTCATTATGGCGTTATACGATGGGTGTGTACTCTGGAAAGGTGAATTAAAACCTTTGCATCAGTGTGATGTGGATTAAAGAAAATCACAAGCAAAGCAGTGTTCTAAAGCATTTTCCTGGAAAGATGTTGATGCCTTGCGATTTTGTTGCCAAGAGAAATTTGCATCATCCTGCAAACGCTAATACCAGTAAGTACTTGGAGAATACCTATTCTACTTCGAATAATACTTACCAGATGTACTATTATGATAATGTCTATTATCTAGTCTAGCTCAAAATAAACAATTAAAACTCTGCACTCTCCATGGTCCTGCCCATACTGTGTCCGGGAATTACCATAGCCTCCAGGTACCGAGTCAATTCCCAACTACAGTCAGATTCGTCTATTTTGCTCGACTTTACAGTCATGTTTTTGTAGTCTTCAAATTAGCTTAGATTTTTGCATTTCAAGTGCTTTCAGGAAGTTTTAATCGCTGGCTTCATGGAAGGAAAAGGGAAATCGTCACAGGGGCAGGTTGTATCAATCTAGAATTTATACATTCGTGCCATAATGACTTTAAAATTTCCTTATTTAATGATAAATATTGACTTATTGAAATAAAACTTAAGAATATTTGCTTTAATATTCTTGTATTCTTGAATTATGTTGTCATGTTGTGATACTAATATTTGCGGAAGAAAGTGGCCGCGATCTGAGTGATGGAAGGGTAGCATTACCAAGGAGTTGAATGTGAATGAATAAGATGACTATTTGTTGGCATTAGTATTGATCTCTCTCTAACTCGAATAAATGCAATCGTGAGCAAATAGGCATGGTTACAAGCGGTAACCAATACAGCAACAACTAAACGAATCTGTGCTGGGATCATCATTCTGCAATAATAGCGGACCGAACCAGAGGTTATGATCATTCTGCAATAGGCGAACCGAACCAGAGGTAATGATCATTCTGCAATAATAGCGAACCGAACCAGCCATAGATCACATTGATTGAGTATGCGATGAACAATTGCACAGCCATGCAACGTACCCTATTCGAGACAGAGGGAGAGACCATAATTAAGCACCTGATCTAATAGTGAAAGGTTAAATTTAGGAAGATTAAAACCACGTACATGACATACAATGGACCAACCACGGCTACCCGCATGCATCCAACCTCCTTTTGCTAGTATTCCGCCACTACAATTTATTACCTCTTTAAAAATTGTCCCCCAATACTAGCAAGAGCAATTAAGACCGAGTATATTTAACTCTAGTAGGATACTTAATAAACTGGGCTATAGCGTATGCTAACGTGTCGATAAACTGATCATTGCCAACTGTGGACAAGTGGACGCCATCCCTATGAAATAACTGAGGCAATCGTAATTCCTAACACTGCTGAAGAGAAACCCCTTATAAAACGCAATTCGCAATTTTATTACGATAGCGTTGGATGACAGCGAGAAAAACATTCAACCTATGATGTCATACGCCTTATCTGGGAATAGAAATTTAACTAATGTATCACATATTCAAATAACGAAGAAATATATTTCTAATTTGAGCACAGAGCTTACAATTATATTTTTGGAAATGTTACGGTCTGTTGATTCATTTTAAACAAAGTAGTATAGAGGGTCTGCTGTTTCCCTTTAAAGGATTGAGCAATCTGCGACCTAGACAGCCAATTCCTATCCCAGCATGGAATCTATCTCTTGTTCTACAGGTTTTAGGGCATGCTCCCTTTGAACCAATTAGATCTATAGATATTAAACTGTTAACTATTAAGTCAGTTTTCTTGGTTGCAGCAGCATTGGTGAGGAGAAGCAAAATTCATGCGCTTTCTGCCGAACAAGGCCGTTTTGTTGTTAAAGGTTTAAGACTATTATCACATCTTTTTTTCCTGGCAAAGAATCAGTCACTTAAATATCCAGGACAGCCGATCAATTTGTCAAGTTTAGTTAGACATGACCCAAGGTCTTCTGCTTGGTGTCCTGTCAGATGTCTGAAGATGTATAAGAAGCGTACAAAGGAGTAGAGATGACCCGAATTCTCTGGTTATGTCTCAAAGCTCCTCATCTTCATGCCTCGAAAGACACTATTTCTCGTTGGAGAGTCGATGCTATTCAGATGTCGCATAAGATCGCAACAGGAAAGCAGCTTGATCATGCTAATGCCCATCAAGTCCGAGCACTAGCAACAGCATCGTCCCTTTATACGCGTGTCTCATTAGAGGACTTGATGTCTGTAGCACAGTGGCATGCCGAGTCATCATTTACTGATTTCTACCTTCGCCATATCTCCAGCGCACTTAATCCGGTAGCCATTGCCAATTTGTCGAATCTCATGCCACGTCCGACCACTCTTAACACATAGTTCGTAAGGTTCTTCCACAGGCACTGACACAGGTGATGCATATGAACTGTGAACGACCGTGGATTGGGCGATGATCACGAAAGACCAAGCACTCAGAATGTTGAATGTTTCCTAGTTTAAGTGACTAATATTATTATTGTTTTACTTAGTCGAATTTCCAGACTGATTAAGTGAAAAAGTCTGGTTCAAGAGTATTCTTATTTATTGCAACAGACTATGGACTCATTCAAATTTGAAAATCTAATCAAGATTCTGATAGTTTTTTCAAGATTAGAAGTTGTAGTAGCTTCTTAGCACTCTCCTGGACTTCCCTAGCCGAGACTTGGCGATGACACGGGTCTTGTGAATGTTGCCTCCCTTTTGACAGCCCTCAGGAATTTGTGTGAACAAATGAGGTGGGGTGGGGGGGAGTGCGGTCTAGACCATGGAAGTTTAGCACTCTATGAGTCGGATGGCGGGATCCAGGCGTATGCTGGGGTTCTCCGCCTCTTCACAACCTTCTCTGTCGGATGGTAGATAAGAGCTTCGAGCCTCACCTCCTCCCACCAGAGTTTCTTGGATGTCGAAATCCGGAGTTTATCATAATAGTACATCTGGTAAGTATTATTCGAAGTAGAATAAAAAAGCATCCGCTTTTGTTTCTACGAGAATTCTTAATACTTACCAGATGTACTATGGCCATCCTCAGCCGCCCTGCTGTGGTAAGGCTGAGCTGCTTTCGCTGTTTGTCAAGACAAATATAAGATGAATCTGACTGTAGTTGGAAATTGACTCGGTACCTGCGGCTATGGTAATTCCCGGACACAGTATGGGCAGGACCATGGAGAGTGCAGAGTTTTAATTGTTTATTTTGAGCTAGACTAGATATTAGACATTATCATAATAGTACATCTGGTAAGTATTAACAATTCTCATAGAAACAAAAGCGGATGCTTTTTTGAGTCTGACACAAACACAGACAGGCATGGTGATTATAATAATCTTGCAGCAATTTGGAGTGAGATTAAATATGTCCTAACATCATATACATATAACATGAAACCTTCCTTCCCCATACTGATGAAGATACTGCTGAATATGCTATGAAAGTTACTGTGCAAGTACGATTGCAGTAGACCTCTCCAGTTTTAGTTATGCCCCGCCAATCTCTAGCTAAGCTCCACCCACACATCGTCCGAACTCTGATGCAATTTCCAGAAAGCTATGCAAGTAAGCTGTTAGATATTAACTAAAACTAACTTGACTGGGAGCTGTTGCTGCCTATGACAGCAACATTGTCCAGTCAAATTAGTTTCAAAATATTCAACAGAATGTTTATTAAGTGGTAACGACATACGATTCGTACAACATGTCAGACTATTAAGACGGACTATATCGAATCATTCATGACACGATGATTATGATGTCATCCTACAGGTCATGTAGTTGATTATGATGTCATATGATGGATGGATAAACTTTGAACGGTCCATTCCTTATTGTATGATGGTGATATCATTGCTGTGTGTGATAGTTATCCCCACGTCAGGGATATTGTAATCGCCTCCGTCCATCTGTTCATCACACTATCTCCTCCGAAACCATTGGGTGGAATTAAATCAAATTTGTTATGCGGTTACCCATATGATTCCGCTTTGCAAGACGATATTTAGATTTGGCTCCACCCCCCAGGGGGGTGGGGGGGGGGGGGATGTCATGGCAGGGGTCAAAAGGTAAAATCAATTGTACCACAACTCCTCTGAAATTGTTAAATGGAACTCAACTGAATTTGATATCTGAGTTACCCATGTGATTGCGGAGTGCAAGAGGCCATTTAGATTTGGCTCCGGCCCCAGGAGTTGGGGAGGGGTCAAAAGGTCAAATTTTAACCTGCGGAAATTGATTGTAACACATCTCCGAAACCGTTGGACAGAATTCAAGCAAATTCGGTTTATGGATTACCTAGATCAATGTGGAGAACATGAGCACATTTACATTTGGCCCCGCCCCCAGGGGTGGGGGAGGGGTGGGGTGGTTAAAAGGTAAAAAAAATTGATTGTAATGCCACTCCTCTGACACTGTTGGACGGAATTAAGCTAAATTTAGTATGTCAGTTACCCATATCAATGTGGAGTATATGAGCACATTTACATTTGCCGCCCCCAGAGTGTTGGGGATGGGTCAAAGGGTCCTGAAATTGATTGTAATGCAACTCCTCTGAAATCGTTAGACGGAACTCAACCAAATTTGATATCCGAGTGTCTCCTATGATTGCGGAGTGCAAGAGGACATTTAGATTAGGTTCCGCCCGAGGGGTCAAAAGGTCAAATTTTAACCTGCAGAAATTGATTGTAATGCAACTCCTCTGAAATCGTTAGACGGAACTCAACCAAATTTGATATCCGAGTGTCTCCTATGATTGCGGAGTGCAAGAGGATATTTAGATTAGGTTCCGCCCGAGGGGTCAAAAGGTCAAATTTTAACCTGCAGAAATTGATTGTAATGCATCTCCGAAACCATTGGACGGAATTCAACCAAATTTGGTATGTGAGTTACCCATATCTATGTGGATGATCACATTTACATTTGGCCCCGCCCCCCGCCCCAAGGGTGGGGGATTGGGTCAAAAGGTCATGAAATTGACAGGCCTGGTGTCAGTTACATTTAAATGTAACTAGTTACAGTTGCATTGCACTATGTCAGTTACAGTTACATTTGTTGAGCTGTGTAACTAGTTACATTTCAGTTACTTTGCATAATGTAACTAAGTTACAATTCAATTACATTAGTTACTTTGACTGATAACTATTATGAAGGACTATGTGAACATCAATGTCATCATAAAAGGTGTAATGTAGTCAACCAAATTGAGATATATATATAAAGTATTTTATTTATAGCATATTTAACTTCTGAACTTGTAAAGCTTTGCCATCCACTACCAGAGATTGATGAATAAAATTCAAACTGTTAACTGCCTTGATTTTCCATGCAGTAGTCTACCTCTCTGCCATTAGGGTGCTTGCTACTTGTTATTCACAGATCATGTGTTTGTTTACATTTCTAATAGAAACTTGCGTTAGAGTTATAAAAAACATAAAATTTGAGGGGTTAGGATACATTAATTACTCTAATTCTTAGCCGGTAGTAATTACACCCAGTAAAAATACTGGATAAGACAAATTTTTTTTATAAGTTGAGGCTAAGGCCGCTTTAATTTCAAATAGGATTTTAAATATTTTGAAATTAATTTATTACTTTCATTAGTTGCAATTACAAATTGATTCCGATCAGATAATCTGCTGAGTACTTTATACGTACTACATTTGTAATTATACTTTCAAAAGCTGTTGCTTCATATGGCAACAACAGTTTTTTCAGGTCAGATTAGTTTCAAAATGTTCAACAGCTTCCATTAGTTTAACTAGTTTTTAACTAGTTTTAGGTAGACTAGTTTAATTCCACAGCCTTTATAAATTCTGTCTGCTATACCAAAATGGTTGATGGCTTGACTTTTATCAATGGCATTGTCCTTTGATCTTTATCACCACACCTATTGTGAATTGAATTTAGCTTGAGTATAATTGCTGAGCTATGATGTCTTAAGCTGGCCTAATCAATAGTATATAAAGTAAAGAACAGGACATGTTGTTAACACATACTGTGGCAGACTTGAACTTTCTTTACAATTCGACAGTTGGCCATGTTTTAATCCTTTTAACCCTTTAACACTAAAGCTGGAAAAACCAACTTTTGCAGTGGTTTTGAGAAATGTCCATATTCAGACAAATATATAAGATATTTTTGAAAATTTACCACTGGAATGACTGGCTAAATAACCAAGCCAGTCATTGCAGTGGCAAATTTTCTAAAATAATCTCATGGTCTCCAAATGGACATTTTCTATGAGAAAGCTAAAGTTTTCTTCAACAATCTTTAAAAGGTAACAGTTAATTCTATAATGATTTAGTAAACAACCTGTTTCTAAGCTACATGTAGATTAATGTAAAAGCTGATTTTGATTAAAGGTTGTTGTTGTCTGATGTAGCAATAACATTCAGATAATCATTACTAAAATATCACATATACAGATATAGAGTGGGTTAACCCTTTAATGGCCAAGATTGGTCAAGAAACGTCTATTTTGTGGGCTACAAGAGTTATATTTGAAAATTTACCACTGGAATGACTGCCCCAATAATCAAGCCAGTCATTCCAATGGCAAATTTCTAAAATAAATATGACTGATGCTTGGAAATAAAGTTGCTGCCCATGGCATCAACATCTTCCAGTAAAATTAACATCAATATATTCAACAGCTTACCTGAATGATTACATTGAAATTGGGATATTGGAGTGTCATGTGTATAACAGTAGGTATGCCACAAATTAAGAAAATTGTAATAAATTTGGTAAGAAAAGTTTGAAATGTGACTGAAAAGTAACTGAAATTTCAGTTACTTTTGCAATGTAACTGTTTACATTTCAGTTACTGTAACTAAACAAATTCTTCAGTTACAAGTTACTTCAGTTACATGAAAAATGTGAATAAGTTAATCAGTTACAGTTACAAGTTACAGTTACACCAGCCCTGGAAATTGATTGTAAGGCCTCTCAACTGACACTGTTGGACGGAATTCAACCAAATTTGGTATGTGAATTACCCATATGATCGCGGAGTGCAAAATGACATTTACATTTGGCTCCGCCCCCATGGGTGGGTTGTGTCAAAACTTCAAAGCGGTGAACGTGGGGAGTTGCAATGACGTGTCATCGACCGATCAATCTAGTTAATTTTGTTATTAGTCCCCTACCGGTAAAACCAGAGGGACTATAGGTTTGCACCATCTGTCCGTCCGTCTGTCGCAGTTGGCACTTTTTTTCACAGTCATTCAATGTATTGTACTGAGAATTGGTACATTGCTTTGTTATGAGAAGTTACAGAACAAGTTCGAATTTCAAGCATATGCATCAATTTTTTATGGAATTATGCCTTTCGACTCATGAAATATTAGTTCTCCCGAACTTTTTTTTTTTTTGCACTCTTTCAAGATATTGTACTGAGAATTCAGACCAAGTTCGAGTTTCAAGCATATGCGTAAATTTTTGTTGGAGTTATGCCCCCTTAAGAAATACGAAAAATATCATCTTCCCGCACTTTTCCGCACTCAAAGCTATTTTAAGGGAAAATCGGTACATCGCTTTAATATAAGAAGTTACAGAGCATGTTTGAGTTTCAGACATTTCCGTAAATTTGTCATGGAGTTATATGCCCCTTTTCGACTTATGAAATATGAAAAATAATAGTTTTCTGCACTTTTTTTCGCAGACTTTCAAGGTATTCAACTGAGAATTGGTACGTTGCTTTGTTATGAGAAATTACAGAGCAAGTTTGAGTTTAAGGGGTTCGCGTCAATTTTTTATGAAGTTATTGCCCTTTCAACGTAGGAATTACAAACATATCAGCATTCAAGACTTTTTCGTTCTCCTTCACCATATATAACTGAAACTTGGTATATTGCTTTGTTATGAGAAGTCACAGATCAAGTTCGACTTTCAGCTGCTTCTGTCAATTTTTAATGGAGTTATTGACTGTAAATCTTTAAAGACCAAGCACAACGGTAGCAAAAGTGGCTTTAATATACACGATTGTGCAATAAATAATACAATAAAATGTTTTATTTTAAAATATTACTCTGTTTTACGTTGTATTTTGCAATTCTGTGTTGTCCTCGAAAAAACCGAAATAGAAACTCTATATTGTATGACGTCATCGGAGGGACCTATCGCTATCGTGCGAGGCGCGGTGCTAATAAGTCATTGTGACCCTGTTGCGCGATCGCGGATTGTTGTCAAATATGCCTAACCATTGTGTGGCTTGAAGCTGTGGTAATACTGCAAACCAAACAAATGGAATTTCGCCGCATATTTTTCCGAACAAATCAAATTTATAGGCTAGGGTGCAGTCGGTAAATTCCATACAAAAGAGAGCCGATTTCCGCGAACCCAAAGATGGCTCAGTACAACAGCCGTCGTCCGCTCTCTGCATTTGGGTGCAGATTGTTTTCGAGTAGAAGCACAGATGGCTATACTGACTGGTTATTATATACACATAATTTGGATTGCTTATATAGATTAATTATGAAAAATGCGCACCCCATTAGGCCTAAGAAAGCCCCCCCCCCCCCCACTTTCTTGGCAACAAAAACCGCAAGAATAAAAAAAATACTATTTGGCCTACTACTACTACTACTACTACTACTACTACTTACGCCCTTTGTCTAAATATAAGGCTGGGTAACGTCAAATCACGACATCAAGAATTATTAACAGCTGTCTAGCTAGTCTATCTAGTTCAAAACCAGTAAATTAGGTCAATCGTCTAGTCATTTGCAGCAGAGACATACATAGTACGCCTATCTGTTTGCAATGCACTGTGTGATGCAACGCGGGTGTGAGGGGAGGGGGAGGTGCATAATTATGCATTGTGACCTATTAGTCGGAGAACACCAGAATTTAAACATATTGAATAGTTTGAAAAATATTTGACAGGTAGCTGTTGCAGAAACAGGTTCCAGTAAAACTGTTTTCAAAATATTCAACAGATTTCCTGTGCAGTGGTCATAGTTCCGCTCTTTTTTTTCAGAGACCACTGACCTCTCTGTTAAGTAATAAAATATTACACTGATCATCAGTTTGAGTATGTCTGATCCTAATGAAATTGGTTGCTGCCAGGAAAAGTAGGCTTAACAACCGACAAGTCAGAACCCCACCCAACTCACACACACCATGCTTCACCAACAGTCCACACCGCATCCAGAATTTAAAAAACAAGAGGCCCAAGGGGCTGTGGCGCTCACCTGGACCATTAGCATGTTAACCATTTGCATTTAAAGAGACATGATGGATAATCTTTGGAAAATCTAAGACTTTCACCCATAAAATTGATCAATCAAAATTCAGAATAGAAGTTCTGGATTCTACCATGATAGGGTCACTCTAGCCAAAGTTGGTTGAAATATGTCAAGCAGTTATAGGTTTTTTTCATAAAATCTAAGATTGTGTTTTCACAAAAGTATATGTTTTATCATTTTGACAATTTCTGGTACATTTTTCATAAAATCAAAGATTTTCACCCCAAAGATTGAGGAATGAAAATTCTGAACTGAGTTTCTGGAGCCTACGACCATAGGGTCCTTCCAGCCAAATTTGGTTGAAATCGGCCAAGTGGTTAATGAGGAGTAGTGTCTGAAAGCAAAAGTTGACAGACACACGGCGAATGGTCGCCACGGCATAAGGAGATTTGCAAGGTGGATGTGGCGCATTCTTGGTCACAAAGTGAGAAAAGTTTTACCTACATGTGTCATTTACTGAAATTAACACTAGCCTGTTACCACTGTTAGCCCAAGGCTAGTACAAATTGACAAGTCAGAAGTAGAATTTGTGACTGACCACAACTCGGTGGCCTAGTAATAATTTAATAGCTAAAGCAAACCCTTTAATGTTCAAGGCAGTCAAAGACGTCATCTGAAGTGCTCTTGAGGAATGTCTTTGTGCTGACCAAGAGGACTATAAAAAAAAAATTACCACTGGAATGACTGGCTAGATTATCGAACCAGTCATTACGGTGGTAAATTAAAAAAAAATAGTCTTGGAATCTGGGTCCCCTAATTGTCAAACAATGTATTATGAACAATTACAAAAATATATAACTCATGTTACGCATCCCAATATATGTATTAATTAGTGTATTGTGCTCATTGCCTCATGATGAATAAATATACTAGTTGCTGGTCAACCTTTCCATCATTAGCGCTTCCGCAGTGGTCTTGATAAATGTCCATTTACAAATCAAGACTATTTTTGAAAATTGGAATAACTGGTTCGTTGGTTACAAAACCAGTCTCTCCGGTGGTAAATTTTCAGAAGTAATCTCTTGGAGTCTTGGTCAGCAAATGGACACACCAGTACACTGTTTATAGCTCAGTTCCCTCACCCCAATATATATTGTTGTCAATAGTGTGAATAAATATATAAAAAGATGCTACTGTTGCATCATTCTGTCAACTACAGAGTTGCCTCGATAATGTCCATTTGCAGACCAACTAAAGACTATTTTTGAAAGTTTACCACTGCAATGACAGGTTAGATTACCAAAACAGTCATTTCATTGGTAAATCTTCAAAAGTAGTCTTCTTCTGGAATCTTGGTCAGCAAATGGACATACACTGTATATGACCCAGTTCGCTCTGGCAACCCCAATATGTATTGCTCTCAATAGCCTATACTAAAAGATGTTGCAATTTTTCCATTAGTGTTTGTGTACCAGTAGTCCTCTTCATAAATGCCCATTTGCAAACCAAGAAGACTATTTTTGAAAATTTACTGCTGAGATAACTGGTTAGTTTATGGAACCAGTGATATCATTGGTAAATTGTCAAAAATAGTCATCTTACTTTGCAAATAAACATTAAATTTTTCATCTTTCGCTAAGCATTTGCTAATCTGTGCCAATCCATGCTATCTAGACAAGTTTGTCTTTATTATCGGCCTAATATCATGGGCGTATATTTTGTCCTTGATTTCAAGTTGCATCTTGTCATTATTCACAACTTGTACAATTTATCACTCTGAAATATGAAGAAATGTATGAAATGAATACACATGAAAAATAATTACATGAATAAATACTGCTGCATATTTCATTGACATAAGCTTCCTGTGTCTTAAAACTCTTAATTCCTTTCAATTTGAAACTGATTATAATCCAGGAAATAGAAAGTAACAACTGCGTTCTATGCGCATACTCGACGCCAATTGTTACATTGTTTCTTGATTCATCTTGTTTCCGACATCATCATTTCAATCACTGAATTTATAATGTTAATTTGTGATGAAGTTATCGAAATATACAGCATAAACTTGTATTAGCCACCTATATTATTCAGAAAGTAGATCAGACTGACCTAGTAATTATATGGATGGTAACTTTTGCCCAGAGGTACTCACTCACCAAGTTTGAAGTAAATAGCTCTAAGTATGGCCAAACGTGCCACAATGGTAATATTGTTTCTCATTGAGCCCAATACTAGAGAAAATGAAAGAAGTCAGAGAGGTACAATGAATCATTTTATTTAAATCAATGATTCTTTATAATAGGATAACATATCTTGACAGGCACTCACACCCGAGTCATTGGCACCGACCTCATTTCTGATACTTGGTGGTCTCTGCAGAAAGTGAACCCAGGTGAAATTAAAGAGCGAACGAATGACTGACTGGTTTATGAGCAGCCAATCCGAACTCACTTTGTTATCCCCCGAAGTCCAAAGCACCACCTAATCATCTACTGTGTACACACACACAGTGACACGTGTTGCACGCTCACACCAACGGCTTGAAACGCTTGAAATAAATATATCACAATTTTCTGAGCTAAATCACAATGCGTGTACGGTGTTAGTATCGACAATAATAATAATAATAATAATAATAATAATAATAATAATAATGATGGTGACAATGAAGGTGATGATAGTAAAGTTCTATCAATGATAATGATAAGACTGATGGCAGTGACAATGATTGTGATGATGGTGATGACTGCATCTTACTATGATGATGAGTGACAATGATGGTGATGACAACAGTGACATGATGAGAGTAACAATTATGGCGCTTACACTGTTGATTGTGACCGACAGGGCCGTATTTAAGGGGGGGGGGGGCAAAAGCCCCAGGGCCCCCACAAGCAAGGGGCCCCCACAATTTTAAAATGAAAAAAAAATTATGCACTTTTTTTTAAGTTATAGGACATTTAAATCAAACTTTATTAGTTTAGAACTCTTAATCATGCATTGTAATTCTATTCTAATATTTGTGGGGGCCCCAATTCTTGTTTGGTGTTCGGCAACAATGTTAATTACGAAAATTTGCAAAATAAAATAATTTTACAACGAAAGAAAGCGCCATAATTCACCCTAAAAGTAGACTGTCTGGCCGTCTCAGAGCACCTAGGTGTAAAAAAATGTATGGGGGAGGAACCCCAGACCCCCCCCCCCACTCATTCTTTGCCCCAGGGCTCCCACATATCTCAATACGGCCCTGTTGATCGATAATGACAGGAAAAAGGCTGATGGAGATAATAGTACCAATAACAGAGAGATACATTTCTAGCTATGCTGTGTCCATTTTAGGTAAGCTCCACTCATGATTTGCCTGTGTTGGAATCGATCGAACCCTGAATTCCTAGAATACCATTATCAAGGTACCTACCTACACAGATAACCTCAGCTAACCTGATGAATATTTTGAAACTAATTTGACTGAGTGCTGTTTCTGCCATAGTCAATAATAAAGGCAATCTGTTGAATATTTTGGAAAAGGTTTGACTGGAAGGCATTGATGTCTAAGGCAGCAATGGCTTCCAGTTAAATTATTTTCAAATTCTTCAACGGAATATAATTTTAGGTATTATGCATTGGACAGAAAAATTCTTATATTTGGTAAGTAGGCCTACCTGTGAGTGTCAATGTAGATTGTAGTTTTATTATCACAGTGACACAGCAAAAGTGACAGCATGATAAAACATAAAGAAACAAGATGACAAACACAACCGAGGACATAACAAGCCAATGTCTGTGGCATATGCCTCGTAGATCATGATGATTTATGTTAGATGACATGCCCTCTTTGTCCGTTTTAATGACAGTCTCTTTGTCCTTTTTAGCCACCCAAATCATCATCAACCATATTTAGGTTATGGACGCTCCAATAGGCTAGGTACGGATTGACCGGTACGGTTTTGTTACGGAATCATTACGAAGTATAAGGCCTGTATGGCCTTTTGTTGGTCAAAATATTTGAGCTTAAAACTAACCATCACTATTTCCGGTTAAGGTTAATAAACCTTTGTGACTTGTGTCATGTAGATATGATGGATACATATATCTATACATCTTATGTATTCATAATAACATATTATACATATATACACATTTACACTTCTAGACAGTACAAGGCGCATGAAAATCACATGCCCACCTGTGCTTAAATCATGGAAACAAAGTAGGCTATACATTCTACTAGGTACTGACAATCCCTGCCAGTTTCGTTTAAACGGTTGTACACATGTGGATTCAAATACTGGATCTGAAGGCGATTTCTCCAGCAGATTTGCCGAAGCGGTTACACAGACTTCAGGTATGCTCGGCTACAAATGATTAACCAGTCGGGACATCATCTGTCTTGAACATGCGTATGGCTCCAGTATATCTATATTTTAGTAATTGTAGTAAGACAAAGCGTAGCGACTTCCCAGACCACGTTTGGACTGCTTCGAGTTTTCTGTTTGTAAACAGGGTTGATAAAAATCATGATTTTTTTATAAAAATCAAAAAACTCGGATTTTTTTGATTTTAATCGATTTTTTTGATTTAAATCAGATTTTTATAACCATGTTTTTTATATTACTAATTAATGATAAGATATGCAATTTTAAGTCAATTTAATTAATTTATTTCAAATCAGATCAATATAGTTATACATGTATATGATGATTCATTTGTTAAGTAACTTGTAAACAAAAACAAGCTTGCCAGCTTTCTCAGTACCAAGACGGTTTCTCACTTTTGAATGCACAAAACCAAAAGTTGAGAATATTCTCTCAACACCTGCACTAGAGGCAGTAGCACCAAGTATTGCATATATCATGTTTAGCACATGGTCACTGACTCTGTCTGATAGAGATTTCCACCAGGCAAAGGGAGACACAGATTCCAGAACAGATGAACTAAACAAGTAATCCTTAAATGGATCTGCTCTGGCCCGGTAGTTCATGATTATAGGTATCATGTCTGGGGATGACACAGACACATACTCCATCACACTGTCAGTTTCCTTGGTAGACAATCCTTTACCAGCAGTACGCGGATCCAAAATATAGGCGAGATAGTGGGCAGGAGTGAGTGCCTGCTTACATCGTTCGTGGAACTTCTTCATAATGCTTAATGATACCCCACCTTCTTCAAAGTCTTTTTCCAACTTCTTCCATACACTAACTGCATCACTGAGAAAACAGCTATCACTCTGTACTATATCCAGAGCAATGGAGATTGGCTTAAGGAGCCTCAAATAGTCCTCTGCTTGTCTCTTTATCCCAATATTTTGCACTTTACTAGCCACATTTGTGTCTATACTATCCCTATTTTCCTCACACACTTTCAAAATGATGGACCAGTTATCCAGGTAGCACTGAAGGCAGTCAGCTAGCGTATTCCAGCGGACATCTTGTGGTAGGACGAGTCGCTTGCCTCCCTCTGCCTTGTACCATGCTGCTGGTAAATGTGTATTGCGAAAGTACTTCACAATCTGTGTGACGTGTTCCTTAACACCCTTGATCTCTATGTCATGAGCAAGTAGGTTCATGAGGTGGGCTGAACATCCATGGGCAATAATGTCTTTGTGGTCTTTCTTCAGTTCTTCACGCATCTTACGCATGTTAGCCGCATTGTCAGTTACAATGCTACCTATGTTACATTTAAACTGTTCTTCGCAATGTTTAATAGCACTACTAGCAACCTGTTTCATGTACTCAGCAGTGTGACTGTGGCCTGACGTATCCACAGTCTCAGTAAGATAGGAATCACCATCCGAAGTGGTTACAGAGACACAAACTACAGGTTCATTATGTATATTACTCCAACCATCTAAACACATGGAGACAGTCTTGCCTTCAAGCCTTTCTTTACACTCATCCTGCAGTGACTGCTGAACCTTGTCCAGTAAACTACCGGCTACTTCATACCGACTTGGTGGGCAGTAGCCTGGTCTCAGCATCTGGACTAGTTTAATGAACTCTGGATGTGTGACTGCAGAGAATGGTGTGTTAGTAGCGTACACGTAGCGACCGACTTGCTCATCGATGGCGTCTTTCTCAATTTGGGATGTTCTCAAAACATAGTGGTCTAGACCTGCAAAATAAAATATTACTGTATCAGCCAGGAAAGGTAGACACATGTGGGATAATGTTGACATTAGTGTGCTAAGGGTTAACTGGCTGACTGCTCTGAGCTACTTGAGAATAGTTTCAAGCTGCATTACTCAAAACCTGCTAAATAGTGTGAAAACAATATAACTCAAAGTTGTTGGTGATTTATTCACCAAGAAGTTTCAGTCAAATTGTTTTCAAAATATTCAAGTAAATTTTTTTAGTTATTAATTTAGCAATATTACTGTTTCAGCCAGGAAAGGTAGACACATGTGGGATAATGTTGACATTAGTGTGCTAAGGGTTAACTGGCTGACTGCTCTGAGCTACTTGAGAATAGTTTCAAGCTGCATTACTCAAAACCTGCTAAATAGTGTGAAAACAATTTGACTGAAAGTTGTTAGTGATTTACTCACCAAGAAGTTTCAGTCAAATTGTTTTCAAAATATTTTGTAGTTTTTAGATGAGTCTCACTATAGTTTTCTGACATAAATCTTTTTAGGAATTTGGGATTAAAATTACAGTACTATGCAGTGATAAGGTTAATGTGTCCAAATTAAGCCAATTAACTACCTGACTGCTTAACTGTTATGTAACACCACAGGTGTTATCACCTCACACAATCAATAAAGGGGTCTGCTCTTGAACAACACTGCTGTCCTATAAAGATCTCACAGTAATAGACTAACTAAGGTGGTAACCCTTTGATTGCCTTGTTTATTTAATTTATTTTTAAATAAGGCAGTGTATTTGTTTGCAAAATTATTTAACTGTAGAAAACATATAGACTGTAACTGAAGGATTAGCTATTAATCAGTTTTAATTACTTGGTCAAGAGTTAGGCTGAGTTAGTGTGTGGTCTGTCAGTCAGATTATCAGTCTGTTTGTCAGTTAAATTTTTATTCACAAAATATTATATTCTCTTACCTGCACTGATTTTGGTTCTCTTGTTAGGCGTACACAACGGTGATGACTCCCCTGCCTCTGGGGCAGGGCGCTTCCTAGGCGTAGAGACTGTTATTGCTGGTGTATCTTGTGTATCAGTCTTACATTCACTATGATGCTGCTTCATACGTGCTACTATGCCTTGCATAGATTTGCCACATTCTTTACACTTAGCCGTACAACCAGATTTACCAATCTCAACATCCTTATCAAAGTACATCCAAATGCGATCTTGCTTTCTTCCAGGCATCTTAACTTATTTTGAACAAATGATGAGTTAAGAAACATTCTATTTGCTTATATGTACTGTGGGATTCAATGTGTTTTCTTAACCTGGCTGCATGTAAACCAGATCTCTCTTACACGAGTGCTGTCTATGTTTTTTTATCCATCAATGTCCATCAGTTTACATACATTGTTTATCAAAGTCAGAGAAAGGAGTTAGCCTGAATGTTTTGATAATCTAGCAAAGTCTGGGCAGTAAATGGGGATAATGGGGTTATAGTATCAGGGACAGAAGCAACACCTATAAAACAACTGTGAGGCAAGGTCAAAACAACAGTTTTTAAAGGTTATTGGGTGTATACAGATGAAATAAAGCAAGTAATACAATATGATGATTTTATTAAAAAAACACTGACTTTTAAAAAAATCGCATCATGATTTTTTTGATTTTTTTGGACTGATTTTAATCATGATTTAAATCACTGATTTTAATCATTTGATTTAAATCAAACAACCCTGTTTGTAAACAATTAATTAATTATTGGTTTGTAATAATGAAGCATGACCTTTGCATGTATGGAGGTTTTGTATTTGTCACTACAACAGCAAGCATTGTCCCATCACAACTTGTAAGTTTTGACTAAAACTAAAACAAACACTGCAAATTATTGTCTGTTTTCTGATACGCAGCCTATATATACGTTATAATTTAATGCGGCAGATATAATACAATATTAGCTCATATAGAAAAACCAATAACTCGTTTGTAATTTACTGACCAGTCTACGTTCTGAAGCCGCGCATTTCTGTCGTTCATGCCAGTTCAACTCGTCTGCTAGTGCCTGTTGGAAATCTGGTAACGATTCAAATTGGTTTGATCTACGCCTAAATTCGGCACTTCATCGCCATCTTCAGGCCCGGAGTCACTGTTTCCCTCAGATATGAGTTCATACTCGTTCTAGTGAATGCTGCCTGGAGAATATGCCGAGAAATATTCCCGTTGTTTGAGTAAATTTCCATTTTCAGCGATGAAAGAGTTTTTGTAACAGAAATCCAGGTCCCTCCGATGACGGCCCCTCTCTGTTTTGACGCTAGTACTTCCGTTTCAGTTTCGTTTTTGGGAAGGTACGAAAATGGGCACTTTCGACGAAGTATTTACAGAATTATCTGTATCCTATGACAATATGATATTGTAATTTTTTTAGTCAGTATATGTTGCGTTATTTGCACGTATCAGAACACAAATCTCGCTGCGTATAGTACTTGGTCTTTAAAGATTTATATCACCAGGTAGGGGAGATGTATTATTACAGAATGCTTGTTTTCAATCCTAGGCTAATTGTCCGTCGTTCAACATCGAACCAATGCTAATTGTTTTTGTCATAGTTAGGATTTTAATATGCTTAAGATTAAGTTTGGTATTTGAAAGATGTGTTAAAATCATTTACCCCTTGTCTTAATTTCAAGACAAGTCACCAGAAAAGCTGTTAATATTTTGAAATTGATCTGACATCTCCAAATCAAATTGGTTTCAAATTATCAAACAGAATATGTCATAAAGAATTTTTTTGTTTGTTTGTAATATCTGCTGCTTCACAAACAAGGCTGTTATATGTCATGGATATGTCATGCACTTGTCATAGGAACAGGAATTTAAAATTACAAAAGTTGCCTGTTTCCTATCTTTTGCCAGTTTCTACAGAATATGACATGTTTATTTGGTGTATACAATACAGCTCATAAATAGGTTTAGCGCATAATTTAGAATTTGATATTTGTATAGCATGTATTGCTATGCAAACTATAAATTGTATAGCTATCGGCAAAAAGATATAGCAATCAACTCTTTCACCGGTGAATTCCCTGTAGCTCAATCTTAGAGCAAACAAATAGGAAAACTGTTGAATATTTTGAAATTAATATGACTGGAAGACATCGCTGCCTAATCCCTGTATCTCAATCTTAGAGCAAACAAACAGAAAAGCTGTTGAATATTTTGAAAATAATATGACTGGAAACCATTGCTGCCTTAGGCAGCAATGGCTTCCAGTCATATTAATTTCAAAATATTCAAAAAAATGTGGTATACATTGTAAAGAATGTACTTTTTCAGAGATTTGTTGTTGAAAGGGTTAGTAATAGAATTTTGAAAATCAATGATAAGTTGCAATCGCGTAAAAATTTTGCATAGCAGATACAGCTATGCATATTGCAGCATGTATAGCAACTGCTTAAATACGTGTAGAAAATTGAGATGCGATACCAGATAGATTATGCCCTGAGCTTAACATGTTTCCACATCAATAACAGACATGTTAGTACCATTTTGAGCATGATATAAATGTTCTGTTGGATATCTTGAACATTATTTGATTGGAAGATGTTGCTGCCTCCATTCAAATTATGTTTAAAATATTAAACATTAAGTTTTATTTTGTTTTAGGGTTTGGAAATATTTTAATTTATTTCTGAGCTGTACTGTAATGGTTACTACGGTATATATGGTGTCCATGTGAGTGTTAGCATAGAAAATGTTATTAAAGGGATATTCCACTGGGGGGTTTTATGCATCTGACGTAAAGTACTAATTTTCCGCATTAATTTGAGACCAAGAGCACAATTTTATGCCAACAAATAAAAAAGATATCCTCAATTTAAATTGCTAAAGTAACCAGTAGATAGAGGTGCCATTTTGGACAAGCAGCTGACGTCACCGACACACCTACTCTGTTTGCCTGATCGAGGATAGCCATAACCAGGGGAGGTAAATCTTGCATCTCGTGGATAATTAGCGTACTGGCTAAACAACTGACACTTTGCCACAGTGTTTGGAGGAAATTAAAGTGCAATTAGTGTCCCGATGATCGCGCCAGCCATTGTAGTGCTAAATTGTCAAAAATTGTTTTCTTATGGGCAATTTCTATTTTTTTAAAACATTGAAGGGTTGTGCCAGGAGCGTGTTTGCAATCACCCAGCTACAACCAATTCTTGAAAAATATGTTAGTTGAATAAATGTTGAATGTAATTTCTCTGAAAGCTGTTGCTATTGCACCTTCTGCTTCCAGACAAATTCCAGTTTCAAAATATTCAACAGGCAGTAAATATGGGTCAACATTTAAAAATTTGGGATCAATTAGTAAACTCTTTCAAGGACAGAAAAGCAGAAAGCTTAAAATTTACCCTGCATAGGCATATTGTGTGAAACTAATTGGTTTGGAAACTACGGCAACATAACTCCAGGAAAATTTAATTCAGAATGTTCAACACTCAGCATGGTTATTTTAAAATTGGGAGTAAACGTTGTAAATGATTAATAATGCTGGATTTCAATAGTGTGAAAGCACTAAACTACTAATTATGTCTAGCGTACACGTGTCATTATTTACTAGCTGTCACCTACTATCGTCTACGAAGTAAGCCGCTAAGCGGTTGCCTATAATTGACCGACCGGGCAATCAGCGACATCGTTTCATTTTGGTTTGCGAATCCCGTTTTACAATTGATGCAAGCAAATACGACGTTAATTGTCGAGTTTGATTCTGTTATATTAAAATTAAGTACTGCGCCTTTTGTTTTGAAATGCATGACATATTATTTTAAAATTATACAGACTATGTTCTAAACTTGTGTCATCCAAATTTAAATGAAGATATCCATCCAGTGCCGATGTTATGAAGCCATCTTTCAGTTAGCCCCTTTTCATGCGGAGGCTTCTGTGGATCCGGGATCTGAACATGTGAATTTCCGTACCCTTTCCATGATCGTTTCTATTACTGCAAGCCCATGCTTGACATGCGGACATGATGCGATTTAACCATTTCACGCCAGCACTGGCCTCTGTAATCGTCAAGTTGAAGACGCAGGTCAAAAGAAGGCTATTTTGAGAATTTACAGTAACCGAACCAGCCATTCCAGTGGCAAATTTTCAAAACTAGTCTTCGCTTGGCCTGCAAATGGCCATTCAATAAGGAAATATTCTGATTTTCCTGACAGAATTTTGTCATTAAAAGGTTAATTAATATTCGGCCTTCATAGCGCGAAGTAAACAGGTAAATCTAAAAGCGCTGGCGATATTTTGCTGGTGTGTCGTTGACGTCATAATCTCGCGGTTTCTCGCTCTCGTTTCGAGAAAATGGATGCGCCCAGGAGTCACGTTTTCGAGCGTTTTGGGCATATTCATTTTATCTATTCTCGGCAATGGAACAGTGTATTTTATATTTTTTTGCGGCAACTATTTCGGATTATAGTATATTTTTAGTTGACTTATTCCCGATTTTCACTGGAATTTCCCTTTAACCATATAGCTATAGTACTAGCCGTTTTCTATTTGTTGACATTCGTTGGCCATAATCAACGATGAGTTCCCTATACCTCATCTTCAAGGTAAACTGTTGAACATTTTGAAATTAATTTTACTGGAAGCAGCAGCAACGACTTCCAGTCAATCTAATTTCAAAATATTCAATTGAATAAAATTTATATCGAAAAGAATGTACCTTTTCAGGGATTTGTTGGTGAAAGTGTTAAGAATATGTACTTTATATGTTACTAGATTAGCAAGCTGAGTAACGAGTACTTTCACCTGATACCACCCTATGGGTTCCAGTATGAGACGATTGAGCCACTGTACAGTACAGAAAAACTACATGAAGAATTCCAGAGAATCGCGAACCTACTGGACTATGAACTGGCCACAAAGGTTCTTCTCGGTGCCGCACATCGGGTTAAAGGTGAACATATCTACACCATCAATTGGTGTTAACATGCAAGTTTAAGAAACGTTAAAGATTAAATTGTACTATTAAAGATACTGGTTCATTAATTAATCCTCTCATATCAGTCAAAAATAGCTTCTGCAGTGGTCTTGAGAAATGTCCATTTGCAGACCAAGAGAAGACTATTTTTGAAAATTCACCAGAGGAATAACTGGCTCGATAACAGCCAGTCATTCCAGCGGTAAATTTTCAAAAATGTTCTTGGTCTGCAAATGGACATTTTCTATGAGAATTAGCATCCTTGGATCACAAATGAATCTTTCTTAAGCAGTTGGACATGTGTGTCATCATCATCTAAATATGTATATATGCATACTGATTAACATGTTTTTAATGTCAGGATTTGTCACAAAAATTCAAATTTATGTAATGTGCAGAGCATGTAATGTACAGAGCATGTAATGTACAGAGTATGTAATGTGCAGAGCATGTAATGTACAGAGCATGTAATGTACAGAGTATGTAATGTACAGACCTTTTATTGTACAGAGTATGTAATATACAGAGCATGTAATGTACAGACCTTTTATTGTACAGAGTATGTAATGTACAGAGCATGTAATGTACAGAGTATGTAATGTACAGAGCATGTAATGTACAGAGTATGTAATGTGCAGACCTTTTATTGTATAGAGTATGTAATGTACAGACCTTTTATTGTACAGAGTATGTAATGTACAGACCTTTTATTGTACAGAGTATGTAATGTACAGAGCTTGTAATGTACAGAGTATGTAATATACAGAGCATGTAATGTACAGAGTATGTAATGTACAGAGCATGTAGTATACAGAGCATATAATGTACAGAGTATGTATTGTACAGAGCATGTAATGTACAGACCTTTTGTTGTACAGAGTATGTAATATACAGAGCATGTAATGTACAGACCTTTTATTGTACAGAGTATGTAATGTACAGAGCATGTAATGTACAGAGTATGTAATGTACAATATATGCTGATGTGCAGTGTGTGTGCTGTGCACTTTAAACACAATGTCTTGACATGCAGGCCAAAGCCTTGCTAGATTTAGAGCGCATCTGCAATCTATAAGTTAACATAGCTTTATATAAATGCTTATTTGTGGAGAGCTTCAATTTGCAGTCTTGTTTATTTCAGAGGTGCATTCAGTCGACTATGTCTATCAGGCTCTGGGCTGTCACATGCAGTTAATGAATGACAATGACACAGAGGCACAATACATTCTCAAGTACATATATAACTCAGGTATGTTAGGCCAACATATTGTAAAATTGTAGCGTACATCAAACAACTGAATATTTAAGAATTGCATGTACCACTATGCAAGGGGGGGGGGGGGGTATTGGAAAAATATGAATTTCCATACCGGTATTAGGTCAGTGGTGGGTGGAGTACATCTGCGTGGACACTACAGCTAATGCGTCTCAGAACTACATCGTCACGTTACTCACGTATACTATTTGCGATCATATTAACACCTTCGCTAACGATTGCATAAATTGATCGCTCCATAGGAATACAAACTAATTAATAATAATAATTGCAAAAGATGAAAACATTTTTAAAATCAATACTTTATTTATATTTATGTAATCACTAGCACTCAGAGACAGCACTAAACAAGTTTAACCCTTTGACCCACATATTTCTTCTGGAAGATTTCAGTTTCTCATCAGTTATCGAGCCAGTCATTCCTATAGTAAATTTTCAAAAATGAACTTTTGGTCTACAAATGGGCAATTAATAAGATCACTCCAAATGGATCAAACGCCAACAGGGCGTGTTAAGCGGCTATGAATCATTTTATTTCAACAATAATATCAGCATAAATATCAATAATATCAGCGTAAATTTTAAACCCTAAACAAATGCAACTCATTTAATTAACCCTTTAACACTACAGTCAAAAACGGCTTCTGCATAAGTCTTGAGAAATGTCCATTTGCAGAGCAAGAAGACTATTTTTGAAAATTAAAAACTGGAATGACTGCCGTGATTATCGAGCCAGTCATAGTGGTAAAATAAAAAAAATAGTCTCTTGCTCTGCAAATGGATGTTGTCTAAGAGAAACAGTTTACAAGCAAATATCTCCAATTCTCTTTACAATTATTTCAGAGCAAATTTTGGTAGATTAGCTCTCAGGAACGACAGCATGTTAACTTTGTCCGGCTTTAGAGTGGCTCGTTTGGTGGAAATAATTTGCTCTGACTTACGTTGTACTAAAGAATCTCTCAGGTGGACAGCTGGTCGCAGTAGCGCAAAGATATCTCCTCGCGAAATTATCCAACGTGAGGAATGTGTTATCGTGTACGCGCCACCAGTCTAGAGATTTTGAATCTCCATCGTGTTCGACAGATGAAAAATATGTCTCTAGTTCTACTTCGACATCTGATTTTACTATTACGTTTTGCTGATCATCATTTGTTACCGTGTTAGGAGTTCGGGAGAACAGACTACCAAGAGTTCATTTCTTAGGCGTACTTGAACTAGCTGTATCGATCGATTCAGCTTGTCTATACACATGCATTGATTTCTGGTCAAGAATATATGATTTAACGTCATCAGCCTCAGTCTATGTCAGGTAATTACACTTAAACTTGGGATCTAAAAATGAACTACGCATTAAGAGTTCACGTATATAAACGTTTTGCTATCGTCTTTTAAGACTCACTTAAACAGTGTCTTTCATAGGCGAGGTTAATGGCTGGGTATCATTGTCCGTGTTCAAAAACTCGCACTGAAAGTAATGGTATTAATGCGGAGACACTGATGTAATTCTCATGGGACAGAATATCCGTGAAGTCGTGACCTTGTTCAAAGCGGTAGACGCTTACTTACTCCAGCAACTGAGGAGAGAAAATAACAGAAATAAAATTAAACAGAAATACAGAAATAGAATTTTTTTAAATGTCAGATGATTGTTATCGACCATCAGTCTGACTGTCTGTCTGTCTGCCAGTCAGTCCATGTGCCCATCAATCAAAATCATAACGTTAAAAGGTTTGCATGTTATTTCAAGTCTACTGGAAAGCTGTTGAGAATTCTGATACAAAATTGGACTGAATCTGCTGTTGTCGTCGTTTTTAAATTACTCCACAGAATATTCCTTGAAGCATGCTGAATTAAATTGTTATTACATTAACCCCTTAACTCTTCTATCAGTCAAAAATCGGCTTCGCGCCCTGGTCTTGAAAACTGTCCATTTACAGACCAAGAGAAGACTATATTTGAAAATTGACCACTAGAATGACTGGCTCGATAACTAAGCCAATTATTACAGTGGTAAATTGTAAAAAATAGTCTTCTCATGGTTTGCAAATAGACATTTCCTGAGTAAATTGAAATGTTCTTGTTCAAATTTATGTATTAACATGTTATTACGTAAGACTTACAATGCTTTCCGGCTCTGTTAGCGAAAGGTGTGAAGTCTTGCATTCCGCACTGAGTACTTGTCGAAGTGCTGCCTCTTGTTCAATGATGCGGTTAATCATAGCTAATTTCGCTCCCCAACAAGTCAGACAGTCTGTGATCATTTGATGGTCTGGTAGGACGAGCACAGTTTGAGCCTCTTTCAACTTTCGTCGCATTTTCCAGCTAGCAGAGAACATTGAAACAATGGATTGACACTTGCCAAGAACACGTGTCACACACATGTCATCGAGTGCCTTATTAACGGCAAGATGGAGTTTATGTCCGAAGCTCAGACAGTCTGTGATCATTTGATGTTCTGGTAGGACGAGCACAGTTTGAGCCTCTTTCAACTTTCGTCGCATTTTCCAGCTAGCAGAGAACATTGAAACAATGGATTGACACTTGCCAAGAACATGTGTCACACGCATGTCATCGAGTGCCTTATTAACGGCAAGATGGAGTTTATGTCCGAAGCTCAGACAGTCTGATCATTTGATGTTCTGGTAGGACGAGCACAGTTTGAGCCTCTTTCAACTTTCGTCGCATTTTCTAGCTAGCAGAGAACATTGAAAGAATGGATTGACACTTGCCAAGAACACGTGTCACACGCATGTCATCGAGTGCTTTATTAACGGCAAGATGGAGTTTATGTCCGAAGCTCAGACAGTCTGTGATCATTTGATGTTCTGGTAGGACGAGCACAGTTTGAGCCTCTTTCAACTTTCGTCGCATTTTCCAGCTAGCAGAGAACATTGAAACAATGGATTGACACTTGCCAAGAACACGTGTCACACGCTTGTCATCGAGTGCCTTATTAACGGCAAGATGGAGTTTATGTCCGAAGCTCAGACAGTCTGTGATCATTTGATGTTCTGGTAGGACAAGCACAGTTTGAGCCTCTCAACTTTCGTCGCATTTTCCAGCTAGCAGAGAACATTGAAACAATGGATTGACACTTGCCAAGAACACGTGTCACACGCTTGTCATCGAGTGCCTTATTAACGGCAAGATGGAGTTTATGTCCGAAGCTCAGACAGTCTGTGATCATTTGATGTTCTGGTAGGACAAGCACAGTTTGAGCCTCTCAACTTTCGTCGCATTTTCCAGCTAGCAGAGAACATTGAAACAATGGATTGACACTTGCCAAGAACACGTGTCACACGCTTGTCATCGAGTGCCTTATTAACGGCAAGATGGAGTTTATGTCCGAAGCTCAGACAGTCTGTGATCATTTGATGTTCTGGTAGGACAAGCACAGTTTGAGCCTCTCAACTTTCGTCGCATTTTCCAGCTAGCAGAGAACATTGAAACAATGGATTGACACTTGCCAAGAACACGTGTCACACGCTTGTCATCGAGTGCCTTATTAACGGCAAGATGGAGTTTATGTCCGAAGCTCAGACAGTCTGTGATCATTTGATGTTCTGGTAGGACAAGCACAGTTTGAGCCTCTCAACTTTCGTCGCATTTTCCAGCTAGCAGAGAACATTGAAACAATGGATTGACAATTGCCAAGAACACGTGTCACACGCTTGTCATCGAGTGCCTTATTAACGGCAAGATGGAGTTTATGTCCGAAGCACGAGAGATTTGTCCTGGAAAGGTCTTGTAATGCTTTTTTAATGTTCGACCCGTTATCTGTTTTCATGCGCACTAGGTTTTCTTCAGGAAGTGACCAAGTTGTTAAACATTCCTTAAGAGTGTCTGCTACATGTATATTAGCGACTGTGTGGTCAGATGGAAAGTACAGCGTTTCGAGTACATGTGTCTGTAATTTCCAGTCTATATCTATGAAATGTACGGTTAACCCTAGGTAAGGTAGCATGCCCTCTGATGACCACAGATCTGATGTGGTTGAATAAAACTTAACACACTAACTCAGAAGACACTTTCGAAGGTATCTCATACAATTCTGGTATCGCGTTGTTACTAAAACACTTGATGGAAGCTGATAACGGCTGTCAAGCGCAGATAGCGTTTCATTGAAATAAGTGTTCTTCACCGTGTAAATGGGTACCATACCACTAGCAATGAATCGCGTAACTGACCGGCTTAACTCTTTGAATCGCTGGCTTGATTTGTCATAGAGCTGTCATTTTGGGATTGCGCATGAGATCTTGGGCTGTTTGCATATAGGCTCTTCTGATCGCGAATCATTACGTTTTCTTTTAGCTGCCCCAATGCTCGCATACACTAATGGTGCTTTTTAAGGTGAAACAACATATTTGAAGTGTTGCCACCGGCGGCAGACACCTTCTCTTGACATAGTCTACATATCGGCTTATTGACCTGAGAGGGGAGTCCATTTTCATCAAGAATAAATCCAAAAATGGCTCCACACCGGCGAAGTAGCTTTTGCTTTAGGAATTAATTCCATCACTACACACAGTTCTAAATTCTAATTAATTCACTTATGATACTTTTACTATATAACTAAAAATCACTACTAATTAGGTAATTAACTAACCAACAACTTGGATTCTATATCGAACGAGATGTATGTAACAGGTATACTGTACGTTTATGCTGAATATACATGATAATAAATGAGCATATTTGCAAAGTATTTATATACAGCTATTAAAGCCGGTTATGGATTCATAGCTTAAGCGGATTAACTAAGTTGTTTATTAATTTTAAATGTCGGCATAGTTAAAACAACATAGTTAAAACGGTTAACCAAACAGCCGCTGAGCGATTTGAATGGCGAACGCGTCGATTCTCACACCTAACACAATTGATCACTCTGACAATAAAGAGGGCATTGCAATTAAAGGTTTCTTTATTATGACTGAGGTAAAGTTCAAATGGTCAAATAATTAATAAAAGTAAAATCAATCAATCGGCTATTAAACATAGTCAAGTTAATTATTCTGATCGTTTCTCAATGAGCGAACCTTTAAGATTTTGAATTAGTGGCGTATATTTTCTCCAAGAAAATGTCATTTTGCCGACCAAGAGAAGACTATTTTTGTAAATTTTCCTCTGGAATGACTGGTGGTAAATTTTCAAAAATAGTCTCTTGTTCTGAAAATAGACATTGAATAAGCAGTTTTATTTTTTGGACCAAATTTACCCATTAAAGGGTTAACTCGCTATTTCCACTGGTGATAGGTTTTGGTATGGGTGTGGGGTGGGTCTAGATCAGATAAACATTGTGCTGTTTATCAACAGCTGTTGAAGGTGTCCATCTTGCAGCTAATGTTGCTGTTATGGAAGTTGACAATTCAGCAGGAAATGATTTATTTCTCTGGTGTCATTACATTGTTATCTATTTCCATGCAGATCCATCCTGTAAAGTTGAAGCCATTTATCGCCTCAGTCGACCAGGGGAGGAAGAACGTTTACGATCGTGTCATCTCAACAACCATCGCTTGTTATGGCATGGTACTGATGTCGCTAACATGATCAGCATTTTACAACGAGGCTTACAAGTAGCACCACCTGAAGCGTCAATTACGGGTCATGCGTTTGGACGGGTAAGAAAGGATAGCATGTACATCTACATTGTTACTTTAAAATGTGAACAATAGTTTACTTTGTGTTTAATATTGCAAAACTTGACTCTTTCAAACGAGCTAGTAACAGGTGCAAGCATACTATAGTTGCGGCTTGTCAGAAATGTAAAAAATTAGAGACAGACAGACAGAGGAAAATTGAATATCATTTAACCATTCTCCCATAAGAATTCTAAGTGGCAATGTTATCATTGAATTTTTTGGCTTGACTCGCAGCTAGTATAAGACGATATGTCTGTCTGTTGATTGGTCTTTTGTGATATCATTAGAAAGATCTTTATGAAATACTTATGATTGAGTATTAAAATATTTGTAAACAGCTTCGATTCTCTCTCTAACAGAAACTGATAAGCAACACATTTATATAAAATAAATGTAGCATTGTTTCGACTAAAGCTTTTTTAGATGTGACTTGGTAAAAAAATAATATCATGCAGCTATAAGGAATTTGCGCTTGTTCTAAATATATACATCGGAATGTTCTGAAAGTCAGAAAGAGTCCATGAATTTATTTCAGTGAAATTGTAATAAACAAGTGTGTATTCGCTGCGACCTATACGGCTTGGTAAAAACATATCAAATTTAACAGAGAAAACAGCTTGCTCCTAAAATAGTATGGCTCATTTATATTTGCCTTTAGACACTTTAGACACCGTTCTGAGAGCAATTAATTGTATATCAGCTTCTGGGATGAAAGGATGGTGGTTCTTTATTATGTGGTCTTAAAACTGCCAGGGAAAGAGTTGAATCTAAGTCAGTTTGACTCGTGACCCAATCCCAATGTTATTAATTGACAATAAAATATTTTTAAAGCAAAACCACATGTCATAAGACCACCAATCACAGGACCACCCATATGATCATGAGATCACCTGTCATAAGACCACCTGTCATATGACCATCCATCTTAAGGCCACCCATCATAAAACCACCCATCATAAGGCCACCCGTCATGAGACCACCCATAAGAGCACCAGTGATATGACCACCCTTCATAAGACTACCCACCACAATACCACCCAACAAGACCATCTGTCACAAGACCACCCATCATATGATCACCCATCATATGATCTCCCATCATAAGACCACCCATCATAAGACCACATATCATAAGACCACCCGTCATAAGATCACCCTCTTAATGAACCACTATCATTTTGCTCCAAAGCAAATTTCTATTAATCAACTACTTCTCTTTAGTGACCATTTTCTTTTTGCCTATTTAGTGTTCACTATAGACAGATTATAGTGTTGATGCAGAATGAAAGTTGTTGTTCATTGTTTATAGGGTATCTATACATCAGACGCATTTGCTAAGAGCCACGCATACTGTCATAACAGCAATCCACAGTGTAACAGCAAACTAGCACTGCTTTGTGAGGTAAGAAACATTTACTTGTGGAGATGCATTTGTGGTGATGGTATGAGCTACAATACTTATCATATGTTTGTTATTTGGCATGTTTAGTTCGCCTTTGCGAAATAAGGCAAGATTTTGTAAGGAGTTAATCAGCCTCTCCATCAGTGTCGGTGTCCACACTGGTTTATCTTTGTTAAATGGCAATTATATCAACAAGGAGTTCTCCGATATTAATAAAGCTTCAGAGATGATTTACTTCTTCAATAAGCTTGATAGCGCTTATGTTGTCCTGACGTGAACTTGTGTGTGAGTTTGAGTCTGGATGCCAAGACACGGTTTGGGCCTTCCTTTTATACTTTTCCAGATGCGGCTACACGGAGGGGTGTGACGGCAATTGATTTTGTAGCAGGAATAGAAAAATGTAGCCAGATTATGTATGTATGTATGTATGTATGTATGTATGTATGTATGTATGGATGGATCGATGGATGGATCGATGGATAGATTTATATAGCGCCCTTTCCAGACTTAAATGCTCAAAGGCACTTCACAATGATAATATATATGCTCTTCTAAATAAATGTTTTAAGTAGGGATTTAAATGGTTCAATTTTGTTACAGTCCCCGATTTCTGATGGAAGACTGTTCTATAGTTTAGGCCCTGCCTTAGAAAAGCCACGGTCTCCGGCAGATGAGTTGGAAGGCGGTATGATGCATAGACGGTGGCCACTTGATCTGAGTGATCTAGGTGCTGTCCTGCGTACAATTAATGATTGTAGATACGATGGTGCTAGGTCGTGTACCGTGTACCAATATCCCGCACAGTGAAGGATTGAAAGCCGTATCACAATTTTTAAGAGTTCATGGTTGCCCAGGTTTGCTAGCACCACGCAGACTACTCACACTGCTCAAAATTGGACTCGCGTGTAACAATTTTGAGTTCAGTGAAGAACACTACCTCCAGATCGGAGGCACGGCGATGGACACTAAACTAGCACCCTGCTATGCTATAATCTTTATGGCTCAGCTAGAGGAGAAACTGCTCAACACAGCCAACAAAAAATCAGCTCTCTACTACCGTTATATCGATGACAATTTCATGATCTGTACAGAGGGGTCAGTCTCACTCACTGAATTCATAACACATACGAATACCACACGCCCAACGATTAAATTTACAGCAGAACAGTCCATAGAATCCATTAATTTTCTGGACACCAAAGTGTTTATTCTCCCCAATAGACACTTGGGCTTTGACTTATACACCAAGCCAACAGATACACACATGTATCTACACTATTCATCAGCTCACCACGAGTCTTCTAAAAAAAACAAGCCCATACAGACAATTCCTGCCACTTAGAAGAATCTGTAGCAGAGAAACAGATTTTCTCAAAAACGCACACGAAATGGTACTCCACTACGCCACTAGAGGATATCCAACTAGTAATCTAATCAGTAACTTAAACAGAGCAATGGAACAAAACCGTACTGATTTACTACTGCCAAAACCGACCAAAGAAATCAACACCAGAATACCATGTATCACAGATTTTCACCACCACAGCAAACTTGGCCAGAAAATAATCAAACGGCATTGGCTGCAACTACAGTCCAGCCCAAAATGTCGGGCCACATTTACAGAGACACCTCTCTTTGGCCACAGACGTAATCCATCCTTTAAGGATACACTTGTCACAGCTAAATTTACAGACCCAAAGAAATTTGGTCAACAAGGGAAAAGTATAGCAAACCCTATATATACACCCATGCACCAGGAAAAATTGCATTTTCTGTCTCCATATGGACAGAACAAATGGTTTCAAAAGCTCACACACAGGGCTAAAATATTATATTAAGACAAAGACATTTTGTCAAACGATGAATGTCATATATTTATTAACCTGCAAAAAATGCACAAAACAATATGTAGGTGAAACAAAATGAGAATTCCAGGTACGCATCAAAGAACACATGAGGGACATTAAAAACAACAAAGACACACCTGTTGCACAACACTTTAATCTTCCCAACCATGGACCTACAGATGTCATTCACAGAATTATTGAGGTGTTACGTCACGATCCTGATAGCACAGAAGCCACTGCTTTCCGCAAGGACCGTGAAAGATTCTGGATCCATCGGCTACATTGTATGTATCCTGTAGGCATCAATCATGCTGATTGGTGACCTCTACATATGGTAGTAAAACTTTTAAAAGCTTCAGAGATGGTTTCTATATGATGATTACAACTAGTCGGCATAAAAACTAGTAGCAGCTGATGACGTCGATATCCCGTAAGTGTTGAATGACTTGATCATCGATGATGGAGAATTCACAATTAGAGAATACATAGATGCTAAAAGATCCATTGTAGAAGGCAATGCTTGCGGGGAAGATGGCATAACTCCTGAAATCTATAGGCGTTACAACCTCGATGAGGAAATACTACAATTCTACAACATGGCCTTAGGTGTTAGAAAAATTGCAGAACAGTGTGAAAAATTGAATATCATACGTTCCTAAATCCGGTGATCTGAGTCATACAAACAACTATGGTATCATACTGAGCTCCATTGTGGCCAAACCAGTCAATAGGCTTATCCGTAACAGAATAAAGAAGGCAGTTGACCCACATCTCACAATTAATCAGAATGACTAGAGCTGGAAGATCAATTGTAAACCAGGTCCTAGCACTACGCAGAATCATTGATGGAGTAGAAGCAAAACTACCAGTAGTATTAACATTCACCGACTTCCTGAAAGCATTTAACTCCGTCCACAGAGGGAAGAAGATCAGAATCCTAAGGGCAGATGATATCCCACCCAACCTGCTCATTGCCATCGAAATTGTTTATTTCAAGCCTAAGGCGAGGGTATTCACGCTAAAAGGTAAGACAGATTACATCATGATCCTTGCAGTTGTCCTTCAAGGTGACACTTGCCACTTATCTCTTCATCATTGTCTTAGATTATGTAATGAAGAATGTGTTGAAAGTCGGTGAACATCTTTTCTACTTCGAATAATACTTACCAGATGTACTATTATGATAATGTCTATTATCTAGTCTAGCTCAAAATAAACAATTAAAACTCCGCACTCTCCTGGTCCTGCCCATACTGTGTCCGGGAATTACCATAGCCCCAGGTACCGAGTCAACTCCCAATCAGTCAGATTCGTCTAATTTGCTGACTTGTGAAGTCGCGTGTTCTAAGCTCTTTCAAATTTTCAATTTTAAACGGAATTCAGCGTTGTTGGAGCTATCTATTGCTGGCATCATGGAAGAGAAAGGGAAATCATCTCCGGGGCAGGTTGTATCAATCTAGAATTTATACATTCGTGCCGTAATGAATGATTGAATTTTCCTTAAATTGGCACATTATTTTAAAATGGTAGCCGTTGGAGTCGTTCCGGTACCCTTAACTGTTTAAGCATTATGCGGGTACTCGGTTAATTTCTCTTGCGACTCAGTTCCTTCCAAGATGGATGCGCTCTTAGCCAAAATGGTGGAGCCCATGAGTTATGTTTGCCTTCGGCTTGGCGTGTCTGTGCACTCTAATTGTGCCGATCTTTAGTCTTCACTTCATTGATGAAGGTGTTTGTAGCGATCGGTACGTTTTTCTTGGTTATTTTAAGGGTTAGTTAATTACCAAGTCATGTTTATTAATTTTCACTATAAAGAATTTCAAATATCTCCTGCCTTAAGTCTTGATTATCATTAATTTAAGAGAAAGTTAATGTTTCTAAGTAATTTTAATATTACAATCAAGTCATTGTGTGTTTGCTCGTCATGTATGTCATGTGCAGCATTTTAATTCTTGCTTTGTGTTCGCAGAGGGCTAAAGACATGGACATTTTGTGTACTAAATGCAATCGGTTCATGAAGCGGAGATTTGCTGGTCACCACTGCGTAGCTTGCGCGAAGTGCAAGGTTGGGAGTCCTTGCGATGTTTGTGTGAAGTGGTCGTCGGAGTTAGTGGCAGAGTTCGACCGTGATCGGCGTGCGCGACTGGACAGAATTGCGAGGGACAAGGCAGATCAGGCATCCAACAGAGGCTTGGAGGAGCGCCTGAATGAGAGAATGAACTCCGCTTTGGGTGTATGGGCGGCCCAGTTTAAAGCCAGGTTTGAGTCCCTGCAATGCTCGATCCCGTCGATGCAGTCTGGTGCAGAACTACCTTTCGGTGATCCGGCCAGTGCTGCGGAGGGTGTTGCACCTGTACCTCCTGTTGCGTTGGCTCAAGAGCCGACTGCAGAGGAGGAGGAGCTTTTGCTCATGGAGGATGCCGGATCTTTCCGCGATGGCTGTACCTGGTACATCCCAAGGTTCTCCTTCGGGTTATGTACGGGTTTGCCAGCCGGGTGGTGATGTTGATGTTCCGTCAGGCATCTTCCATCCGGATTTTGTTCAGTCCGTGCTGCCCTTGGAGTCGTGTTTGACGGCATCCCGGCGCCGGTGGTTACGGGTTCTGTCAGATTTCCATTGGCTACCGTGAGTAATGCGGCTGTGATACCGGCTCCCGTGCTGGAGCCGATGGATTTCAGTGAGTCCGTGTCCTGCGAATCGTTGGATACTGGAGCTGCGAGTGCATGGTCTGTGGGCATTGTTTACACTAGTAAGCAAGTTCACAGTCCTCAGCATAGATCGTTGGTGTCTGTCTCGTCCAAGGGCGAGAAAGAAGATGAGAATGGCAGTCCCTTGTTGGATGAGTCGTCCTTCTCCACCGAGGCTGAATGGGTGCAAGTCCTTGAATGGATGTCCGGCCGTCTAGGGTTGGCATCGGATCAAGGATCTCAGCGCGATCCGGCAATGGAGCGGATATCAGAGCGAGCAGATAGCGCTCTGTCCAGTGGCTCTTCTGCCATGCCTGCTCTGCCTTTGGATACATTGACCTCTGACATGTTGGCGGTGGTAGCGTATCGTATATGGTCCAGCCGGACTTTACGCTTCCGAAGGCCCCGAAATGGATTAGGAGTAGGGTCCGTTTTCCTGAGCAAGCCTATAATCAGTATGCCCGAGTCCCACGGCTTTCCATTGGGGAGAGAGGCACTGAATAGGCCATTGGCTGGCAAAGCTAACGGACATTCTCATCCGTTAGTTTCGCAGACAAATAAAGATCCTTTTAATGAGTTGACCCTCATTGAGGATGCGGCGAGAACTGCCATGGCGGCGCTTTCGCACGGCTGTACCGTCCTGCAGGGTATGCTGACCTGCACGGCGGAAGGTGGGGTAGTGCCAGAGGCTGCTCCCGGAATTATCCGGGACACCATGCGCCTATCTCAAGATTGCCTGGCCAGGGTGATCACGAGATCATTGGCTGAGCGACGGAGAATGTTTCTCGATTTTGTAGAACTAGGACCTGAAATGAGGGCTGCGTTGTCTTCCCCGCCCTTCATAGGTCCACGCTTGTTAGCAGTCCTACAAGCAGCACCGACATGAGCTGCAAAGGCAGCACCAAAGATCGCCCTTCCATCCTTCTGGCCGTGATACCCATCAGGCATCCGGTTCGCAAGGTCCTGGTCGTTCTTCCTCATACAAGTCTTCTAATAAGAGGCCATATGAGGAGGATAGGAAGGGTGGCGGTTCGGGTCGTGGCGGCTACCGCAAGGATAGCCGTGGTGGCGGTTCCAGACCATCGTTTGCCAAGAAACCATGGGGTGGCCGTGGGGGACGGTCCTGACGGGTTTCCGGCGGGATCCGCTCCAATATCACCGGGAACGAGGGGAGTCGAGGATCTTCACCTAGGCGAATTAACGTCGTCTCATGCAATATCGATCGCGAATTGTGTGCAGATTCCTTGCGTCGGAGGCAGACGGAACCAGTGGGAACAGGTCGTGCAAGATTGTTTAGTCTGTCAATGGTTAAGAAACGGCTACGAACTGGACTGGCTCATCCGTCAATCGTTAGTTCCGTTAACATCGACTCCAGTATGGACTCCCGTTCCAAGGGAATCCGATCGTCTAGAGGCCATTTGCTCAGAAATCGAGTCTTCAGCGGAAGAATGCGATTCACTTAGTCCGCAATCAGTCATCCCCAGGCTTCTATTCGATGATGTTCCTCGTTCCGAAATGCACCGGAGGGTGGAAACCGATTCTCAATCTCAAACCGTTAAACAAGTTTATTCTGTCACCAAAGTTTCAGATGGAGACTAGCGGCAGTGATGTCAGGTTTGAGGAAAAGCATGTGGGCAGTGTCGATAGATCTGAAGGATGCATATTTTCATATTCCAATGTCAATTCCTTTTCAGAAATACCTTCGCTTTGTGTTCCAAGACAATGTTTGGGGAATTCAATGCGCTTCCATTCGGCTTGACCACAGCACCGAGGGTCTTCACCAAAGTGGTCCTCGCCATGACTTCTTATCTTCGCAGGAGAAACATAGCTGTTCATACTTACATAGACGACTGGCTGCTGAAGGCCGGGGAATCCAGTCAATCTGCGCAACAATCTTCAGGTAGTCCTAGCCTTACTAAAGGATCTAGGATAGATTGTGAATCTAGAGAAATCAGAATTGACTCCATCCCAGGAGTTTGTTTATCTGGGAATATTTTTCAATCTCGGGGACGGCGTAGCTTTTCCGGCGGAGAGCAGAGTCAAGAGCCTGATTGCAGTTCTGGAGTCGGTTTCTCTAGGAGCCTATCTGACGGCATGCCAATTTCTCAGAATACTGGATTTACTAGTGTCTGGAGAAAGTGGTTCCTTATGCGGCACTCGGGCGCAGGCCGATTCGGATGTATTTAATGTTGTTCTGGTCTCAGAAAACGGATCCGTTATCTCTGAGAATTCCAGTAAAAGAACCATTGATATTCCATCTTCAGTGGTGGATATCAGAACAGAATCTCCTGGGAAATGGGATCAGACCAATGCACAGAAGCATCAATGTTCTCGAATTATTAGCGGTGGTATTAGCACATCGAAAATTTGAGAATTTAATCCGAGACAAGATTGTCCTAATAAGGACAGACAACTCAACAGTGGTGTCTTATTTGAACCGCCAGGGCGGGACGAGGTCACCAGAGTTGTGCATGATGATTTGGAACCTGCTGTGGTGCCAAGAGAGGAATATTATTCTTCGGGGAGCACACATTCCATGAAGACTGAACATCCTAGCAGATGCGCTCAGTCGAAGGATGGTTTGTCGTCTGACAGAATGGCAGCTCAACCAATCGGTAGCGGAGGTTCTATTCAAACATTGGGGCAAACCAAATGTGGATCTGTTTGCGATGAAACTAAACGCAAAGATGGTCACATACGTATCACCGATCCCGGACCCGCTAGCCTTGGCAGTAGACGCACTGGCGATAAGTTGGAAAGGAATGTACGCGTATGAGTATCCTCCAACTATTCTCATCCCAAAAGTTCTGGCAAAGATAAGAGAGGGAGTATGCAAAGTACTACTGATCGCCCCTCATTGGCCAGCCCGATCATGGTTAACGGATCTGCTGGACCTTCTGGTCTGCAATCCAATCCCTCTTCCAGACCGAAGGCATCTAATCACTCAGAACAAGGGTCTGTGTCTTCACGACAGACCGGAAATGTTCAAATTGACTGCATGGATGTTGTCAAGCAGCGTGCAATTGAGGGTGGCTTTTCTGAGCAAGCAGCGAAGTTTGTCACTTCAGCCAGAAGAGGGTCAACCACCAAAACATATAATTATAGAATCAACAAGAATGGTGTCAGGGAAGAGATATTAATCCCTTGTCTGCATCTGTTCAACACGTAGCAGATTTTATCTGTCATTTATACGAAGTTGAAAAACCTGTACCTTCAACCCTAGCAGCATATAAGTCTGCATTAGCTTCAGTCGTTCCCAGTCTGGCCATTGAAGGCGTGGAGAATGACACCTTGAATGAAGTTATTAAAGGAATGAGCAATCTGTGACCTAGACAGCCAATTCCTATACCAGCATGGAATCTATCTCTTGTTCTACAGGTTTTAGGGCATGCTCCCTTTGAACCGATTAGATCTATAGATATTAAACTGTTAACTATTAAGTCAGTTTTCTTGGTTGCAGCATCATCGGCGAGAAGGAGAAGCAAGATTCATGCGCTATCTGCCGAGCAAGACCGTTTTGTCGTCACGGGTGACGGTTTAAGGCTACTTCCACGTCTTTGTTTCCTGGAAAAGAATCAGTCACTTAAATATCCAGGTCAACCGATCAATTTGCCAAGTTTAATTAGACATGACCCCAAACTCTTCTGCTTGGTGTCCTGTCAGATGTCTGAAAATGTATAAAAAACGTACTGAGGAGTGGAGAGATGACCCGAAATCTGTGGTTATGTCTGAAAGCTCCTCATCTGCGTGCCTCGAAAGATACTATTTCTCGTTGGATAGTTGATGCTATTCGGATGTCGCACAAAATTGCTACAGGAAAGCAGATTGATCGTGTGAACGCCCATCAGGTCCGAGCATTAGCAGCATCATCGGCCCTTTTTAAGGGTGTTTCATTAGAGGAGGTGATGTCTGTAGCACAATGGCATGCCAAGTCGTCATTTACTGATTTCTACCTTCGCGACATCTCCAGCGCACTTAATCCGGTAGCCGTCACCAATTTGTCGAACCTTAGTTAAGCCACATCCGACCACTATTTCACAAACATCACAAGTTACTTCCTCCTGCACTGAGCAAGAGCCATGCACATGACCAGTGAACGACTATGGATTGGGCGAGCTCCTGGGATGATCAAGAAAGAACAAGCACTCAAAATGGTGAGTGTTTACATTAATTAAGTGACTAATAATAATAGTAATTTACTTACAGTCGAAATACCAGACTGCTTAGGTAAATAGTCTGGTGTAAGAGTATACTTATCCTCTCAAACAGACATTAGACTCATTCCAATTTGAAAACTTAATCGATATACTGATACTTTTTCAAAATTAGAAGTTGTAGTAGCTTCTTTGCACTCTACTGGACTGCCCTAGCTGAGACTTGGGGCTGACACGGGTCTGGTGGGTGTTGCATCCCCTTTTTTCGACAGCCCTCTGGATTTTGTGCGGACAAAAGAGGGGGGGGGGGTGGGAGCGCGGTCTAGACCATTGAAGTTTAGCACTCTATGAGTCAGGTGGCAGAACCCAAGTATATGCCAGGGTTCTAGTCTCTTCACAACCTTCTCTGTTGGATGGTTGATGAGTGGTGGTTCAAGCCTCACCTCCTCTCACCGGTATTTCTTGGCTGTTGAAATCCGGAGTTTATTATAATAGTACATCTGGTAGAAGTAGAATAAAAAAAGCATCCGCTTTTGTTTCTACGAGAATTCTTAATACTTACCAGATGTACTATGGCCCTGCCACAGCCGCCCCGCTGAGGTGAGGCTGAGCTGCTTTCGGTGTTTGTCAAGGCAAATATAAGACGAATCTGACTGTGATTGGGAATCGACTCGTTACCTGGGGTTATGGTAATTCCCAGACACAATATGGGCAGGACCAGGAGGGTGCGGAGTTTTAATTGTTTATTTTGAGCTAGACTAGATAATAGACATCTGGTAAGTATTAAGAATTCTCGTAGAAACAAAAATGGATGCTTTTTTTTAGACTTTCTGCTTGAAAGAAGGAGGTCTAGATGTGTCATTCCCATCACAATCACTGACCTGGACATTGCTGATGACATTGCAATAAAAGCAAGTGTGAAGATGGTCAAGGTTTTAGCCTAAATCATACACCCGAGGATATGAGAATCTACACCATTGATTGAAACTCGCTAGAAATTGTTACAGGCTTAAAGCACCTAGGTTCATGGGTAAACAGTGCCGTGAAAGACATTAAGAACAGGAAAGAACTGGCCTGAAAGGCTTGCAACGGAATGCTAAAGATCTGGAAGTCACCCGTCCATAGCAAATAGAAGATGCGATTCTATGAAGCAACTTTTGAGTCAGTACTGCTTTATGTATGCGAAGCATGGACAATGGGCTTGTTAAGTATGACGTCACTGCGCGTGATTTGCAACCGGGAAGTGTGTATTTTGCTTTATTACATCATAAGTACGTGTTTATGACGTCATCATTTGTTGTTCAACAAAAACATTGTTTTGTGTATATAACAATCGAGCTGAACTCAGAAATACGTCATCACTTAACAAGCCCATAACAACCAAACTCCAGTAAGAACTAGACGTATGTTATACCAGGATTTTTCGAAAAGCACAAAACATAATTGGCAGGAGCTAGAACAAAGAATTGTATAGGGACTTACAATCTCACTCCTAAAAATCTGAAAAGAAGATAAAACCTAGCAGGGCACTTTCCATGCCATACCGAAAAGCCAGCCTCAAAGCTTGTGCTTTGGACACCAACTCATGTGAAGCGGAAGCGAGGCAGACCACTATTAGTCGTACTAGTACTGATGAGCTAAGGGGATGCTGAACTGTGAGCAATAGTGACTTGTCATTGCCCGGGACAAGCACCCGACTTAAACAAGAAAGCAAGTAAGCTTGCGTTTTCTTGGATGTAAAGCTGAAACTGAGACGAGACTTCATTGACAGTAGCAGTGTCATCAGTGGTGATGTCTGACTTCGCCATCAAGTGTTTTTGGCTACGGTTTTAGTCTTGCTTGCGAGGCAGGAAGCAAGCCGTATCAGTTTTCCAACGGCAACGAAGATGGCCTCAACAATGTTAAGTTTTTGCATTTAGCAAAATTTCTCGGCTTATAATTCAGTATCTGTTAATCCTATTGCAACTAAGCTTGGCTACGTGGTTGTCTATACTGTTAGGAAGCAGCATGATCATAATGACAGCAACAGCACCCAGTCAAATTAGTTTCAAAATATTCAACAGCTTACCTGTATAGTTTTCTGGCAATTTATAGTCAGGGAGTTCGGGGATCGATCGATCTCAACATGGGCGAAGCGTGGGTGGAGTTTAACTAGGGATGGGCGGGGCATAGCTAAAACTGGAAAGGTCGATGATTTATCCTGTCAATGAACCTCTACAGAAATGTTCTATGCCATGCTGGGATACAATTTGATAGGCTTCCAAACTTTTTGCACATGGAAATACTCGGCCATGTATAAACACGCAAACAAATTTTTTTAACGTTTACAATGTAAAAAAGTTTCTTTAATATTTTTAATCTAATTTAACTTAAAATTATTCCTTGCAAAATATTCAACAGCTTGCCTTTACATACTTGTCTTAATTCTTTAGTTGTCAAGTTGCATTAAAAGAATCAAAATATTTGCTTATTGAACGTCCATTTGGTGGCCAAGAAGACTATTGTTTTTAATTTACCACTAGAACGACTCGCTTATCAAGCCATGCATTCCAGTGGAGAATTAAAAACAAAGTCATCTTTGCCCGCAAATGATTGTTCTTCAACAGTACTGCAGATAGATTTTTGGCAAACTTAACCATTACAGGGTTAAACTTCTGGTTCCTGTCCTTCAGCGCTGAAAGGGTTGAGTAATATGGGATGCTTCACAGTGATCTTGGCTATATGCAGGAAGCTACAACCCAACACAAAAAACAGCGAAGTGAAAGCATTATTTAATCACTTAGGCTGGCATTAAATGCTACCATATATTTATATAATGTTAGTGTATTGCTGTTCCAGAAACAACTCCCAGAAATACCTGACTGATTTGGTTGTCACTGATTTAGTATTGATTGATATTAAACACAATTTTTGGATTTTATTTAAAATCTAATTTATTTCTTAAAATTATTGTTTTATCATATTTTAAAGGTTTTTGTGTTTATATTCCATCTTTTGTCTATTCTCTTCTATTTTGTTGGTTATTTCCATCAATCTATGACTATCACTCTTCTTTTATCATCCAGTTGTACAATGGTATAATTTCAGATTGCTCTGGGAAAGTCCAAGACATTTGAACAGAACGAAGAAACAGACAATGAATATCAAAGTCTTACAGTACAAAGTGGCAGCACACCAGATGCAACATTTAATGTTACATTGCCTTATGGTATGTCTACTATCTGTCCTGTTTATATATAACTTCCTATACATTGCTTTCCCCCTCCACCCATATTGTCTCTCCGTTCTTTCCTTGTCCTACCTCCATGCCCTACCTCCCTCCCCTCTCTCCCTTCCTCCGTACGGTTACTGCAAGATCTCTCTTAACCCGCTGATGCTGATTGGAAACAATTCTAACATAAAGTAACAATTAGTGCAGGGTGGTCAGTGCTTCATAAGTCAAGGGTCGGTCGTATGGGCTACGGAAAATCTGGAATGTAGTGGAATTTGAAAATTAAAATTCCAGGCCGGGAAAAACTGTACTTTTTCATATAGATCATAGAAAAATCATGAAAAATCAGAAAACCATTACTGTGAATAATTATGCTATAAAAATTAAATTTCCATTGCAAAAGACAAATGCAGGAGATGCCATCTGAATGCATCTAGATTTCACATTTCTCTGGGTTGAGGACTCATGGAACCCACTTAGGTTATGGAGTGGAAGGTGTTGAAACCCTGATAAGCGAATGGCAGTTAGTCCTAGAACACCCCCCATTTTGAATGGAACACAGGTTGTGCATCTAGACAACATTGTATCCTCAAGAAAAGTATATAATCTCTGTGCAATTCTATTTGATGTAGCCTGATCATGTAGATTACATACGTTATTATCCACTCAAAAATAAACTTCAAGGAAGTATCGTAGGTCCTGTTCATAAGTAAATATGTAATGTATGGGGCCAATTCCCCTTTCCAGAGTATCCATCCATCATCTGACGTCACAATCAGCTCAGCGCATGTATGATGACGTCCCAATCATTACATCACAAAGGGTTCCATTTAAATTGTCATCAAATCTCAAATGGTCCGACACGTTGTATGTCTTTGTAATTCTTTGCTATTTAATAAACATCCTGTTGAATATTTTGAAACTAATTTGATTGGGCGCTGTTGCTGCCTTAGGCAGCAACAGCGCCCAGTCAAATTAGTTTCAAAATATTCAACAGCTTACCTGTGTAGTTTTTTGGAAATTAATAGTCAGGGTGTTCAAAGACTGATCAATCCCAACACGAGCGAGGTGCGGGTGGAGCTTAGCTAGAGATGGGCGGGGCATAGCTAAAACCGGAAAGGTCCATTGGGTTCCATACAATAACGTGTGTTAGACTAAACAGATTTGAACCCAATTTAAATTATAGCTTTATATTAGTAAGGTTAAGATCAAGTTTATGTGCCGTAACTAGTTTTTATCACTATTCACTAGATTTATTGCCTTTCAACTTTGAAAAATCCTAACCCGGGTAATTTGTTCATTTTGGGCAGTAACTTGTGGTAGACTAAATGAACTAGCTATGGTGGAGATATAAAGTCATGGTTACCAAGGATTCATCACTTCATTTAGATCAATACTGCAATGCATTTATCTCATTCTGAAGCATCATTTTAGGTTAAGCTATTAATTTAGCTAGACTTAGTACAACATATGTTTTAATTTATGCCAAGTATGTACTGTAAAGCATTCATGTTCTTTTCTTGCAGGTCCCGTAATCCCTCTAGGTCCCAGTGAACATCGAAGAACAGGTTACTGGGGCTCCTCATACAATGAATATATCGTCTACAAGGCTGATCAGATCTGCCTTCGATATCTTATTCAGTTCCGTGATTGAGTCGATTCTGTAGAAAATGTGCTCTAGTACAGTCTTTGTTGTACATTATCAGCATAGTGTATCTTTATGTTATTATATCTATACTACTAGAGTAAGTCCGATCTATAACTGACACAACCGCTTAATCAAAAAGTGCTCGATTACCATATCTCATTGTCTATGGTAAATAGTTTTTGTTTCCAAATGACGGTGATTCATTAAGCCAGCTGGTCCTACGATTATAGGACTACCTGACATAAAGAAGTAACATCATTTGCCCCACCCACAAAAAGTCCAAAAACAAATCAGGTGTCCATTATAGACAGGTTAACTACCTGTTATTATTAACATTGGAATTAGTGGCTACTGTTTGTTGAATTAAATGTGAAATCCATTATTCAGACATCCCTGGATAAGAACTGTATTTGGATGAATGTCTATACACGCATCAACTTGAGAATTATATTAATTCAATTTATCGAACACTTTATCATTGTCCCATATTCAGGTACTCTACATGAGCTCTTGCCATTCATCACTTCATTGTCTAGTATTCCAGCGACTCCACCGAGAGCCAGCCCCCCCCCCCCCCAACTTCAATCTATATGTACATATATACATGCTCAGATTTAGTGCTTATGACCAACAGCTGTTACACTTCATCTGTTTGCACACATTCATAAATTAATAATTAGATTTATTTGTTCATTTTGCAAACACTATTGCTATAAGCTGTTGCTGTCTTCGACAGGCACATAAAACAGATATACCTTGCTGCAACATTATTTGCGAAATGTACACTAGTCTTTCTTCTATTGATTCATTAAGCATTGTATTTCTGATATGATGCTAAGGAGGGCTAATCTATCAAGTACCAAAGGTTGAAATTAGCGCTAGGCCGAGGCTAGTAGAAAATCGACCCTGGTGCAATTTGTGACTGACCAGGCTGGTCAGCTGGTAACAATTTGATATCTTGACCCTTTAATCAGGGTTCATAGGCAAGCATGGAAAGTCTGAGTCAAATTATAAGAAACCATTTCATGTTTCCGTGCCTGTTATTCCTTCTTTTTTTTTTAGGAAATCCTATTTTTGTCTAACCAGATTTATAGGAAATCCTATAATTTTGTTGGCCAGATTTTCAGGAAACATCACACTTGCAGAAATAGTGTAATCCTTTCTCTTTAATGATCATATTGGTCAACAAAATGTAAATTTGTGCTTAGTGAATGGTCATTTTCAGGAAAAGAGAAAATTTTGAAAATCACTGGAATGATTGACTCAGTTACCGAGCCAATCCATTGCATCGATTTTTTGATTTGGCTGACAATTGAAGGTTTAGTTGGCTTAAGAGATCATGACAATTTTTAGCTCAAGGACGACTGACATTTCCTATTTTTTTCTTCGGTATCAATCACATGCCTGTAAACAATGCTTATGTAGACAGCAACACTGAACATGTGAGACTGTTGAAGGGGAACAAGGTGATTTTGGTCCTGATTGCTTGAGAACATTCAAATGCTGCATGGATGCCCTTTTTCAGGAGTCCTAAGCTGCCTTGATGTCCTGAAACATTGCTTTCATGCCCCTAAAATTATGAATGCCATTACGGCATCATCGCCTCGCCCTTTCTAGTGACATCTTCAAGCCATAAAATAAAGCAAATAATATTCAAAATACTAACTAGCTCGCCCATTAATTCGACAGTTTTCTGCAAACTGGCAATTTGGACATGGACAACAATTGGAGACATCATAAAATGGATCTGGAAATTTATCAATTGGGTATAGCAATGGTATGGAGTTGTATTGAAAGGTGTTGTATGAACTCTGTTTGAGGGTGACACTGACCACAACAGGCATATGCACAGTGATCGTGAGAAATGTTCATTTACAGACCAAGAGAAGACTATTTTTGAAACAACTACTTTTCACATAAAACGTTTTGTCTAAAAGTAATGACCATATGTGTGAAATAATGCTTAGTAAATAATAAGTAAGTCTAGTAGAATCTACTGATCAGTATTCCTGCTGGCTGGGGGGGGGGGCCATCCACATTAATTTCTGGGTACTGCTACTTCATCAACATTGCTCTCAAAATGGGGTGTAATAACAATGAGCTAGTTTGATTGGCCTAGAGTTGTGCTGTTGCCATAGCATGATGACGTTTTTGAGAAAATTTGTTTGGGCGAGTTCTGCAACACTTGTGACAGATTGTAACCTTAATTTATGAATTTGATTCGATTATGACGCCATAGTCCTGCCATGCCAACACCCCTGATAATGCAGGTTATAAGGCTGCTACTGTGCCAATACAGTGACCCAGCAACCTGCATTATCACGATTGTTGTTAAACTCTGCTAAACTCTCACAAACGAATTCACCTCGACACTAGTCTTGCTATTGTAATCGCATACTAAACCTGAATTCAACTTTCCAGAGTATCCATCGATGATTTGATGTCATACTCGGCTAAGCGGCATGTTGGATGACATAATCATTATGTCATAAATGATTCTATTAGGCCCGTCTTTAACTCTTAATAGTCCGACACATGAATTATTGTATATCTCTACTATTTAATAATAGGCATCAACAGCACCCAGTCAAATTAGTTACAAAATATTCAACAGCTTACCTGTATAGTTGATCTGGAAATTGATAGTCAGGGAGTTCAGAGATCGATCGATCCCAACACGAGCGAGGTGTGGGTGGAGCAAAGCTAAAGATGGGTGGGGCATAGCTAAAAATGGAAAGTTCCATTGGAGAGTAATGAATTATTCACACACCGTAGACTCATCCACTGCACGACTAATTTCTGTTTTGAGTCCATCATGAGAGGTAAACATGACACTTGATCTTTTCGTGAGATGTGCACTCTAATTATGATATCCATCACTTTCATAAGATGCAACGAGAACCAGGATGTGGATGTGGTATTGTCAAATGTAGTCATCGATAATACCATATATGGCCATAAATAGTGTACGCCGCCATGTAATGGTGGTTTGGATGTTTTGGTATTGCAGATAGTTTGGAATAAATCTGGATAAAGGACTGCCCCTTCATGGAGTCTCTGGCCGGTTATCAGCGCCACGATATGGCGTTATTATCCATCTTTGTCCATTGCTGCTTATTCAAAGTATCAGACTGTGACGCTAGTCTTGTCTTTCGTTTTGAACATGATTGAAGTCCTATTCATCAAAATTATACTAGATAGCCTGATATTATTTGGATTATAAGTATTAACGTTCTACAATATAAGATTGATCATATGTAGTGATTATTAACTAATTATAAACTCATTATCAAAACCTTAAGCATAATAGCTGTCAGATATTTTAGTTAATAGTTTTCGATTTAATATGCGTATCTCCATCACTCATTACTAATAACTCGATGTAATTCTAGTTAATAGCTGTCAATTATTCTAACTCATAGCTGCTGCTAGTTATTAGCTGTCAATCATTCTAGTTATTGTCTGGTAATTATTATGATTAATAACAGCCCCTCAGCTTGCTGTACTCTTACTACAGTATATTTCAAACATTGTTCATAAAATCTGTTCATCACACTGATTATGCCTTCAATCATTGATGTGTATTTTTCTTTCTGACTAGATGCTAATGTGTAGGTGTCAGGCCTGTCTATGTACTATTCTTCATACGTCCGTTGCAACTTCTTACAAACTTGCGGAAATCTAGGAATAGGTGTTCATAACATAAATATACAGGGTTGTAGTAATTAGATCTAGGTTTCATCATTATACACAGGATGTATTTGGCTGAATTAGCCAATTTGCAGAATTAACATACTGATCTATTTCTTTCCCTTTACTCGCTGGTAAACTGCTAAACATCATGAAAGTAGTGTTGCTTTTATTGTTCTCTGATAGAGCAGGCACTTTGCAATGCAAGCCACCAGACCAAAAAATAATTTCAATGAGGAAAAACTCTTGACTGGTTGAATATTTTTAAGGCAATTTGACTGAAAGTTGTTGATGGCTTAGCCACCAACAACTTTCAGACAAATTATTTTCAAAAGTTTTAGCAGGTCCGGAGATAACCCCTGGAATATGTCGCCCGCGAAGGCTCGTCAATCAGACGGTTAAGACACCTCTTGGTGCTGCGGGTGACTGTTTAATCCTCAAATGATGAAGATTTTTGGCCTTGGCCATTAAAGAGTTACTACTGTACTCTATATACAAATACATGATCAAAACCATATTTCATGATTTATTATTATTAATCTATTTTGTATATTTAATAACACATTGGTAGCAATGATATTTAATTTCATTTCTTAAATCTTCAATTATGAATCCTGAAAATTGGTGAATGAAATTTCCTAATAGAAATTGTCCATTTGAGGAGAATATTGCAGAAAGCCTAACACTAGAATGACTGGCTCGGTTACTTAGTCAATCATTGCAGTGTTAAATTATAAGTTATATTCTTTTCTTAATTGTAGAACGTGTAGGAAATATCATATTACTTATTTTGAAGTATATTTTACTGGATATTACGGGAGTTAAAATATTTTTAATATTCATCTTGATGTGCAGGGTCATCATCTTGATGTGCAGGGTCATCGTGCAAGCTCCAGACTTGAGGGAGTACAGATGGCTACAAGCCTGGGTGGCATAGTTCTCATGCCAAAAGCAAAACTGATCTGGAGGGTTAACCAATAGTGAGACCAAGCAGGGGGGTATTCAGGGTGTCCACAACTACACCAAAAGAATTTTTTAATATGATTCTCTCACAGGCAATTTCTTGCATTTCTGGACATAAATATCGACATAGTTGCCTGCAAAATTACCCAGTTTTGAGCATTTTAACCTAAAATATAGTTGACCAAATTTAGAGAATCTATATGATGTCACCACTTTCTTTTGAATATGGTCATGTCTTATATCTTCCCTCGAAAACGTTTGAAAGATTAGATGCTCCAAGAAACAATTACCTAGATTCAGAATATTAAAGAACATATCTATCATACGCAAATTTTATTGTCAATATTTGTGTCCCGGGCACCTCTTGCAGGATGCCACTGTTCTTGTGTGGCTGCTTTGGGATGTGACTAGTGTATTTCAGGATTGAAAAAGGTTCTTTGTCCTTTGATCTGTGCTGAGAAAATGTACATTATTCATCTGATGCTTGTCTATATTGTCATGTGACTTGTTTAATCATTTGAATCAACACCACTCCACCTCCATTCCCCCAGGTATAATTGTGGCTTTTTCTTACCATAGCCTGTATTATAGAATGTGGGGAGTGCTATGGCCATAATGTATGGAGAGGAGCTATATTATTGGGTGTGTTTGGGTAGAACTATGTAGCGCAATTATCTTATTGTGTGCTTGGGTTTGAATGTTCTGGCTTACATACAGTATGTCTGTCTGTCTGTTACACCCAGAAATGACAAATTCCTTCTGATAATACTTTGTTGAATATTTCGTAATTAATTTGACTGATGGTTTCAGTCAAATACGGTTAAAAAAATTCAACAACTTTCCTAATAGTTGCATTGAAATTGAGACACTGAACGCGAGTTACCCATTTAACACTTAAGTCAGCCAAAACCAGCCTCTGTAGTGGTTTTGAGAAATGCCCATTTGCAGACCAAGAGAAGACTGAAAATTAACCATTGGAATGACTGGCTCGGTTATCGAGCCAGTCATTCCAGGGGTAAATTTTCAAAAATAGTCTTCTTGATCTGCAAATGGACATTTTCTATGAAATAATTATTTTTTAACCAATTCCAGTGTTAAAGAGTTGTACACCTGGTTTTCTCATTATCCATGTCGTATATTAACTATACATTTACATTGTCACCAATGATGTACATAGAATACAATAATTTACTGTATGTAATAGGAAATAATTGAGAGTACATGTAATAAGAAATAATACTAATATGTTAATTGTTATATAATTTTGAAAACTTTACATTTGTGTTTATGTGTAAATTTAATGAGACATTTTGAACTGTATTTGTGGTTGTGTAGTATAATGTTTAAATTTTAAATTTATTAAACAAATTTATTCTAGATTAGGTCATGATTTAAGACCAGATAGCTGGCAATAACATGTAGCCCTAGCTTAGCGGCGCTGTGAGCTGTTGTTGTCTTTAAAAACAATTTCTGTGAGTTTTATAAATCAAATTGTCAACGGCAATAGTTTACAGTTTCTCTTCAACCCATGGTATATGCTAGTGGACAGCCCTGAAAACCCTAGAATTAAGATTCCTATTCTTATAATATATAATGTTACCCTTCTTAAGATTTTCACAAACTCAGAAAAATGTGCCTGCACATTTGTTCTGCCAAGATTTTATGACTTCATTGTGGATATGACTGCTAAACATCTTAGATCATTGCTTAACCCTCACATCAGCCAAATACAGCTTCTACAGTACCACTGGAATGACTGGCTCGATAACCGAGCCAGTCATTCCAGTGGTAAATTTTCAAAAACATTCTTCTCTTGGTCTGCAAATGGACATTTTCTATGAGAAAATTTCACTTCTGTTGCACAAATTTGAGTGTTAACAGGTTAATATAGTAATTTTTCAGATTATCCATTTATTTTGACAGTATATTCTTTTTGAATTATTGTTTATGACATCCATATTTCTTTTAAAAGGAGTGTGAGTGTGTGTGTGTGTGTGTGTGCGTGAACGTGTGCATGTATTATGTGTGTTGTCTATTTCTACAATGAAACTTACTCGGTGATATTATCTCCAATCCTTGGAATCGGGTAGCACGTTTCAGTCTCACTTAATGTTATCCTGATGCAGTAAATTAAGAGAACCTATTTATGCTTTTGTCATATCTGTACGTCGAGACCCACTTTATGCCACCATATTTACTCGAATTGTCTGTCACTGACTCAGTGAACACACTTGCTATAATACCAGTGATCCTCTTGCACTAAGTTACTGTAGAACTGGCGTCGCAGATGAGCCATTAGCAATGCATATAGACGTGCTAAGAATTTTTAAAATACTATCCCTAATAATTGTTGCTACATATGACATCAACAGTTCTAAAGATCTATGGACATTCATTAAAGTAAAAATCAAAATATTCTTGACTGTTTACGTGTTAACTGATGAATTTCCATGATTCAGGTTCCTTTAACTCTTAAACCAATTAGATTTTTACTTAGTGAATGTCCATATACAAGCCAAGAAAATACAATTATTTTAAAAGTTTATCACTGGAATGGCTGGCTCAGTGGTTACCTTTAGCCCCTATAATGGTCAAGCTGGTCAACATACGCCTCTACAATGAGATTGAAGAATGTCCATTTGCGAGTAGAGAATATTTTGGAAAATTTATCACTCGAAAGCTTGGCTCGATGACTGATCAAGTCATTCGTGATAAATTTTCAAATAGTCTTTCTCTTGATCACTCTTGAACGTTAAGTGATTATGGGAGAATAGTAATCACAAATGAATGTCCCAACAAAATAATGTAAAACTTGAATTAATCCGCTAAGATCCATAACAGCCATATCAACAGTGTATCATTTATACATTCTGAATGAATAGTTACAAAATCTAGGCAAAACATCCTGCGTGAAGTTCACACGTTTTCCCGAGTTTGCTGATTTCGCAGTACCAGAATATGTTTGTTAGAAACAGCCGTAAAATTATGAATATGCACACCCAGTTAAATGTTAACACATAATAACTAGTATATGTAGATATTTTGGTAATAGTGTAGATTTTGCCCATCGCCACCACCCCTGTCTTTGAAGAATGTTTACTTTTCATGTTGGTATAAAATACAGGCAGCAGCATCATCACTGGTAATGTTTGTTATTCAAAGATGTCAGTTAATCAGTATAGCTTATTCATTAAACACTTAACACACATACCAGCCTGAAAACGCTTCTGCAGTGGTCTTGAGAAATGTCCATTTGCAGACCAAGAGAAGACAATTTTTGAAAATTTACAACCGGTATGACTGGCTTGATAACCGAGCCAGTCATTCTAGTGGTAAATTTTCAAAAATAGTCTTCAAAAGCATTCAATCTGAATATGGCGAATTTGATTAGTTACCTTAACCCCTATATCACATTGATGTCAAAAGATTAATTGTTGCAAAATCTGTAGAGGGAAGGCTAGTATACATTTAGAAAACAATGTTGAAAATTGTTGCTATTTTAGATAGACAGTTTATAGAAACTTTGATTAAATATGACGATAGTGTTCATTTTGGTAGCAATGTTTCTATAAGTGAATTTAGGAATTAAAAATTTCAGTGATTTAGAGGTGAATTGTGCTACAGAGTCTAAAATGGTCTAAGATGTATGTCCACTCCAGATTTATCATATTTGTAATAGCTAGCAAGTATTCATATACCATATCTCTGAAAACGGCATGAGACTGCAATCAAATCCTGAAGCTAGAAACTGTCAGTCAGTTGTAACACGGGTTTGCTGTAGCCAGGTTAGTCGTGTAAGAACAGGATTCAAAGCTGATAGCTTTTAAGAGTATCATTGGTGACGAGCATCCTCATAGTTGAGTTTCATCAGGACCTGATGTGATGCAGCCTCTGTAAATGGACATTGTATGTGAGAAATTTCTTGTCAAAATTTGTCAATGAACAAGATAAAACATACTAGCGTTGAATCTTGTTTTATTATCATAGCGCCTGTCATTCCGGAGGTCAGATGCATGTAGGTTTACCCCTTTAACACTCGTATCAGCCAGAAATGGCTTCTGTAGTGTTCTTGAGAAATGTCCATTGGCAGACCAAGAGAAGACTATTTTTGAAAATTTACCACTGAAATGACTGGCTCGATAACTGAGCATTACAGAAGGCATTTCTGGCTGATACGAGTGTTAAAGGGTTAAAAGCTTAGACAAGACAGAAAGCTCTATATGTATAGATGTTGTGGGTTGAAATTCATTCATACATAACATATACAATATCATTCTGATTAAATGCAGCATTTTATATATTTTATATGTATTTAATAATATATTGACTAAAGATTGGTGGATACAGATTTCTTATGAAATCATGTCGTAAAATTATAAAACGTTTTCATAATTCTTTTTACATGTGTAAAGCTAGTTTCCAGAGCATCACTGCTCTCCTCTGACCTCGGATAAGCCAGTAAAACATGAAAATATTATATCATATGTGTGTTCATCATAGGTAATATTTAATGGTATCATAAGCCGTTAAGACCACCACATTAGACTAAGAAAATCTCTAATTTTTGGTGGTAACAGCTGCCGCTATGCGAGTTGTAAAAATCTTAGTCAAGCCATGTTCATCGATTCAATCATTTGTGAACGAATAAACCTTGGATCATTATGTCGACTCCATAATAATTCAGTTCCTGAAGCTAACATAGCTAATTCGGATGAACAATGTTATAGTAAACATATTTTCAATAGATAATGTTTGTTATCTTAAAAGAAATATCCAAATTTAGAAAATATATGTTCTGGCGACAATGAAACCGAGGCCTTATTCTCAGTATTCGTAGCAAATCGTCGATTCGATGAACAGGACACGATTTAGAACCAGCCTAGTCCAGTATATGATCAGAATTTTGATGTCACAACTCGCTAAAAGATTGCATAGCGGCAGGTGTTAACACCAGCCCCCAGAGATTCTCTTCTTATGTGCTGTTAACAGCTTATGATAGCTTTAATCTACACTAACATTTAACAATCTTGCAGAGTATTGTGAAAACAATTTTACTTGACAGCAACAAGTTTCAGTCAAATTATTAACAAAATATGCAGCAGCTTTCCTGTATATTTTAAATGACACAGTACTTGTGGGAAAATTAAAATACTTAGTGTTAATAAAAAGGTAATGGAATAGTTGCGTGTATAAAGCTTTGCATGTTCATTGTGAATAAACGTGTATCGTCGTCATTATATCGTCATTGATTAATTCAGTCTTCAGTAATAACACTGTATGTTTTATACTACACACTATACAGTCAATATATCAGCAATATACAGTGAATGGTCTTCTCGTTGTTATGACACACCACTCCCACATTCCATGAGAAACAGGCTTATGATGACAGCAGCAGGTAAGCATTCCAAAGAATGGCCCTTTCAAATTTTTGCTACGCCCAGCCCACCTCTAGCTAAGCTCCACCCACACCTCGCTCATATTGGGATCGATCGATCGATCCCTGAACTCCCTGACTATAAATTTCCAGAAAACTATAAAGATAAGCTGCTAAATATTTTGAAACTAATTAGTTTCGAAATATTCAACAGAATATTTATTAAATAGTAAAAACATAATTCGGACAACGCATAGTCCGTCTTCAGTTATGCGTTCGTGATGTACTTATCTACGTCATTTATGACATCATTGATTATGAGGTCATTCTACACGTCACGTAGTTAATTATGACCTCATGAGGATAGATAAAGTGAAACGGTCCATTCTGAGTCACCCACCCACCATTGTCAATGACCGTCACTTTGTTACCTACCATCCAAGTTTGGTGATCACGCCTGGATACATACACACACAAATTTCTGTTGGATAATGCTATAGCATTATATCAACCAATGAGTCAGCCCTTTAAAAATCCATTAGGTCTAGTGTGGGAAGGATCCGTTTCACAAAACAGATTCTTGAGTCAGTTTCTGTGCCATGACTCTGCAGCTGTGTAATTGAGTCACACCTCTGGATATCCATTAGGCTTGCTATCACTAGAACAATGACCCTTTCCCAAGTTTATCAATCGATCATATGACATCATAACCAACTAAGTGACGTGTAGGATGACATCATGAATGACTCGATATAACCCGTCTTAAACGCTTAATAGTCCGACGTGTTGTACAAACTATTTTTGTTATTTAATAAACATAATGTTGAATATCAACATAATGTTGAATATTTTGAAAATAATTTGACTGGGCGCTGTGCCCAGTCAAATTAGTTTCAAAATATTCAACAGCTTACCTGTATAGTTTTCTGGAAATTGATAGTCAGGGAGTTCAAGGATTGATTGATTCCAACACAAGCGTGATGTGGGTGGAGCTTAGCTAGAGATGAGAGGGACCTAGCTAAAATTGCAAAGGTCCATTGCGTCATGAAATCACTCTTTGTAGCTCAACTGCCAGTTGAACATTATGGAGCATTGTCATCATCCAAGTTTTTCTTCAAATGTTAGTTGGATTATTATAGGGATGTAGTAGTTCTTAAAGCCTTAATTAAAAGGATGGTTTACATTATAAAAGAATCCCTGAGAGATTTGTGTACCAAACGTCACAATCAGATTAGCTTCAAATTTGGTACATGTCAACCTTGTAACAACACGCATGATGACATCTGTGTATTTTCTCCAGTTATCTACCCTGAAAAGAAATCTGGTTTCATGAGCATAACTTTAAAGCCTGCATGAATTTGGTGTGTGGATATCTGGTGACAGATAATTAGCATTGATTTTTCAGTCAAATCTGTCAATACCCTGGAAACATTTTTATACACCAGCGCAAAGTATTATGTGATGGCATCCGCTCTCCATGTGTCTGTCCATCCATCAATCTGATTCTTCTCAGATCTATATTTCGAAGGGGTTATGATTTCATTTTGACAAAATCCACACATTCAGTGGCGTTAGCATTGTGCACAACGCTAATGAAATGACACTTGGAGATCGAATCAACCGAAATGGTGCTCGCCCTGTGAGGATCCGCCAGGCAGGTGCAGCGCCGGGCTCCACGCCTCGAAGGAGCCCACCCTCAGCTACTGGAGGCCCCATCAACTCGTCTTGTGGAGCCAGGGGACGAGGATGGAGAGCTACTGGCCAACCGAAAGAGAAGACCAAACCCAAAGAGAACCCCAGTATCAACATCATGCACTGGAACGCAGAAGGGGTTACCAACAAGAAATCAGAGCTCGAACAGTTCCTGTACGAAAACAACATTGATATCTGCTGCATCTAAGAGACACACCTGCAAGAAGGAAAAGCATTTAAGATCAGAGGCTACCAGATTTTCCGGTGTGATCGAAGAGGAAGAAAGAAAGGTGGGGTGATCACCTTGGTCCGAAACAGCGTGAACGCCAGCCAGATCAAAACCTTTATGGAAGAGGCAGAATATATCAAGATCAAGATAACAACCAGCAACTCTGAGATTGACATTGTCAATTATTACTGCCCTAATGACAAGAATCTCTCACTTGACACAATCCAGGTCCTGGACTGCCACTTCCTCATTGCGGGAGACTAATAGCCAGTCCCAGAGCTGGTAATACAGAACACTTGATAAACGAGAAGACATTGAAGCATAGCAAGATGAAAAGCACCTTTTACTTGTCAATGATCCCACAGATCAGCCTACCTTCTACTCGCGCCGGTGGCACTCATATACGCCGATTCATTAAACACTAGCAGTATTGATCCGACAAGCAAATGGCAATCATTACAAAAGCTGGATAACTAGTGTTATCTCAATCGTTCATGGTTGCTAAGGCGACCCAAGCAAGAGCACGCCATGAGCAACCGTATACGCCAACATCAATCATGCGCAAAGCTGGATAACTAGTCTTATCTCAATCGTTCATGGTCACCAAGGTGACCCGAACACAAGCACATCAGGCTGTTATCCTCCAAAAGTGTAAGATAATATACATATTATATCATTATACAACAATAGTATTATATAACTACCTTATTGTTCCAAGACTAATTAATCTACTGCTGCTCGGAAGCATCCACTGTCAGGATGCTTTGAAAACTGCAGGTTGCTAAGGTAACCCAACATAAAGGCAGATGCTGCTGCCTTATGTTATTTGGCCAAAGAAAAATTAAAGTTTTTGAAACCTGTATTATGCCTCCAGTTATGTGTGCATGTGTTAAAAGCCAATATCAGCCAGACCTAAATGGAACCATCGATATATTGGCAAAATTATAATTTTCGCCAATATTAAAGTTTTATTTAAATCCTATACGCCCTTCCTGAATTAAATGTCATTGAAAAACATTATGACATGAATCTAATTCTCTGATCTGAAGTTGGATGTCAATCGGATCACTAAGTTAAGTTATCCTCTTCTTCAGAGAAAAGTTAGTTAGCCATGTTAGTCTGTGTAGACAAAAGACAGAATTCAAAGGTATTACCTTTTAAGACTAATAAGTCAACAAAGCACATAATTAATAAGTCAACAAAGCATATTTGGAGAGAAAGCTCATCAAAATAACCAAAATTAGTCTTAAAAGGGACCAGCTTTGAATCCTGTTTTTATTATCCTCCACCTTGTGAGCATAACTCAGATGTTTGAGATTTACTCAATGCATATATGATACTATACCAAAGTAGCTAACAGGAACAATGCATAGAATTATGGGAGTATATGAACAATTCAAACTCTTATGGACGGAATAGTGTATTACACATTACAGAAATGTAAAAAAATACATTATATTGTATACGTAAACATTTAGAAATACATAAATTAAAATAAAGAATATCACTAATGATTGAATTATAAAATTGTGAGTGATGACAAAGTCATTAAGACACAGATGCTGAATGATGACAAAGTCACCATGACACAGATGCTGAGTAGGGCTGGGTGGTTTGGCCTAAAAGAAACCCGGTAACGGTATCACTAATTAAACCGGTGTTAACGAAATACCGGTTTAAGGGGTTAGAATGATCGAAAATAATTTGAAATATGAAAATATGCCGTTTTCATTAGCTACAGTACATGTATTTTGCGATTTGACAACTGACGTAAATTGCCACGAAATTAGAACAGTAACTACGTACGACTGCTCACTTCGACACTATCTATCTCAAAATAGTAGTTAAAATAAATAAAGTCTGGTTCATGTGATGTGAAAATAACACTCTAGCTACTAAAATGTTGATTTTCAACACTGTTATTAGGTAACTATTTTCGAAAGCGTAGTAAAATCTAATGCGTGTAAGTAGGAACCCGGATAGGAGAGCGAGTTTAGGCTCCTAGTAGAGTACCGCACATACGGTTAGAGCTCATATAACCACCTACAGTATGATCTAGTCTAGTAAGTCATGTGTTTGTATTCGAGTACTCGGTATTTAGTACTCCTCAATAAACTGTTGTTCAAGCAGGTGAATCTCACTCAGCACGTAACTAAAGAGTAGTCATTTCCCGGAAATCGTGCCTCAAGAATTCTCACAAAAAATGTGTTTGACTATTTTTCGAGGTTCATATGTCATATAATAGAGATTATGATAATTTGACAACATAATGCAATGATTCGTGAATCTAACTTAAATCTACTTAAATCAACACTCCGTACTTGAAGATATACGAAGACGAAAAAGACAGGGCCATAAAACAAAACGATGTGATTCTAACGCTTTTCGAGCAGAAGTCACGTGATAAAAAATACTACGAATTTCATTCATAAAATCGATAGTAGTGAACATCCCAGCGGAAGAATTTGTTAACAACCAAACACATTACGCCTGCTCGTATTTGAGAGGCTAAGAGGTGTATTTTACTTGTAACTACTCCGCCAACATTGGATTGGGAGTTCATTGTATAGCGTCGTTGTTTTCGCAGCGCGTTTCGTGATTTCTTTTGTATCATGTCACATTTGGAATCCTAATTAAACATAGTACAAACTCGAATTGAAAAAAGGATTATTTGTTGCAAAGAAATTTAGATTTTCAAATTATTCAATCTTACATTGAACCCGCAGAGCTTCATTGCTGGCAAATCAAATCATAATTGGCGAGGGTCGTCCTCGTCCGATTTGTTGGGATTTCACCAACACCTTTGCTTTCCCATGGCTAATAGTTATAGATGACTGTATTTTATGTCTCTAGTAGCAAATGGTTACACTAGATGATAATATTAAACTGCAAGTCAAGAACAAACTATAATAAGGAAAAATTAGTTACCTCTCCGGGATGTAGAAATTGTTTGAGGGTAGGTTTCGTGACCATCTCGGTCACTTCTTCAGCACTAACTGACGGTCGCAACGTTGCCAGCGACCGTCAGTTAGTGCTGAAGAAGTGACCAAGATGGTCACGAAACCTACCCTCAAACAATTTCTACATCCCGGAGAGGTAACTAATTTTTCCTTATTATGAATCATCCTGGGATCGGGACCAACTTTTTCGGAAATAAGAACAAACTAGTTTAGGACAGTCACCAGATTTTGCGCAATGGCAATCTTACGGATGGTTTTTCGGTTTTTTTATTTTCGTAATGGGTTTTTTTTTAAACCGTCGCCATAACAAACCGTGCGACGGTGTGAAACCGGTATACTTCCCAGCCCTAATGCTGAATGATGACAAAGTCACCATGGCACAGATGTTGAGTGATGACAAAGTCACCAACACAGATGCTGAGTGATGACAATGTCACTAAGATACAGATGCTGAGAGATGACAAAGTCACCAAGACACAGATGCTGAGTGATGACAATGTCACTAAGATACAGACGCTGAGTGATGACAAAGTCACAAAGACACAGATGCTGAGTGATGACAGTCACCATGACATAGGTGTTGAGTGATGACAAAGTCACCATGACATAGATGCCGAGTGATGACAATGTCACTAAGATACAGACGCTGAGTGATGTCAATGTCACTAAGACACAGATGCTAAGTGATGAGTCACCAAGACACAGATGATGAGTGATGGCAATGTCACCATGACATAGATGCTGAGTGATGACACAATGTCACTAAGATACAGACGCTGAGTGATGAAAAAGTCACCAAGACACAGATGATGAGTGATGAAAAAGTCACCAAGACACAGATGATGAGTGATGAAAAAGTCACCAAGACACAGATGATGAGTGATGAAAAAGTTACCAAGACACAGATGATGAGTGATGACAAAGTCACCAAGACGGATGCTAATGGAATGTAAATTGTACCACTTCATCCTATATATTTTAGAGATGATATCTATTAAAATGCTATCATTAAAATCAGGCTGCTATTCTAAAATAATTTAAATGAAAGTTTTTTAATTTCCCTAACAATACATCTTATTTAGCCCTCCATACTAAGACTAGCTGTCTAGAAAGATAACATTGCAGGATATTTATTCTAGCCAGGTTTTATTGGCAGCCTATTTAATTGACTAGCAGTATATAATAGTCTGTTCATCCATAGAAATCAAAATCATCAATGACATCTAGTTGATTGGCGGTGTTAGCGGGCTTATGAGTCGGCGACAAGGGTAGATCAATATCTGTGTCTGAGTCCAGGTCAGAGCCAATACGCATGAACACTAGAAAAATAAAGACAAATTTATACAGTTGTCTTTTGACATTATCATAAACAGCTTTTAGTCCGTTTGTTACAGCCGAGGTTCACTATACACGAGACATTGTAGATTAAACCAGCCTCTGCTATGGTATTGTGGAATGTCCATTTACAGGACAAGAGAAAACAATTTTTGAAATTTTACCACTGAAATGACTGGCTCGATAACCGAGCCAGTCATTCTAGTGATACATTTTCAAAAATTGTCTTCTCTTGGCCTATAAATGGGCATTCAATAGAAAGATATTTAAAATTAGATTTAAATTTTCTGGACCAAATTTGACCATAAGGTTAAGATTGGTGGTCTCCATGTCTGACAATATTAACCCTTTAACACCTAAATGTGTTTTAAAAAATTCCATTTTCTCATAGAGAATCTTTATTTGCAGTCAAAGAGAAGAGTATTTTTGAAAATTTATTACTGGAATGACTGGCTCGATTATTGAACCAGTCATTCCAGTTGTAAATTTTCAAAAATACTCTTCTCTTGGTCTGCAAATGGACATTTCTCAAGACCACTAGAGAAACCATTTTGGCTGATATGAGTGTTAAAAAATTAATAGCAGCAATCAAAGATGGTATTCCTTTTAAACGAGATTTTCCTCATTTGTCCCACACTTTTTTACATAAATAGAGGATCTGAAACTTGGTCCCATTTTATATCACTATTATCAACCTCGTCAAAAACCATCACATTGCACTCGCTAAACCTCGTGCAATGTCATAATTTTTGACAAGGTTGATAATAGTGATATAAGATGGGACCGAGTTTGAAATTCTTTTTATCATATAAACTGATATTTTGACAAATTTACCAATAAAGTACATCACTGAAATCTGTTTTGCTCCGTTCACTTTCGTTGCCGTGACGCATCATTTGCTAAGATCAATGCCCCACAAAAGATAATGGCATTCAAAACAGTTATTAATTCGGACGTGAAATTACTTTTAATCCAACTTTTAAAACATCTTCTATCATGCAAATTTACAACAGTATTTCATAACTAGGTTGTGTATATATTACAAAATTTAAATCAACAAGATAACGTACCCCGTCGTGTTTACATTTTGGCTGTCGTCGTCGCTAGAAAACAGATGCGGTGTCCCGGGCATGTAGGATTATTACGCATTATCTAACCAATGAAAATCTTTCTTTTGTTGAATATTACACATGTTCATATTGAGAAATAATAAACTTGCTGAAAGCTGTGTTTATATAAGCTTTATTAAATCACTTAATGAAGTACATTTACGTCCAAAGTGTGTTGAAAATTAGACTTAAAAGGACTTGACTCCTCTTAGTATGATATGTTCCAGTTAACATATTTGTAGGAAATTTGAAAACAACTTTATTAAAAGTCCTTGAGCTGCCATAAAAAGCAAGTAAGATGTTGAATAATTTGATATTTTGAAACTAATTTAACTAGAAACCATTTGTGCATATGGCAGTAATGGCTTCCATTCAAAACCGAATACTTAAGTGTTATCATCTGGCAACAATTTCCACTTCATCAGCATAAAAACATCTCACTTGCTCGCGTATATTCATACCTGGTTTCTTGCCCGAGGCACTGAGAGCTCCAGTGGAAGGTTTCCTGCAAGAAAAGATATTATTAAAGCGGTGTATGTGAAAAGTTCCTTGATTTTTGAAAAGACTTATAATATTTGCATAGATTGTTTTAACCACCACCTAAGTCAAGCATAAATCATAAAAGAACCAAGTTATAATGGAAGGATCTGACCTGTCACTCAATTATCTGACGTCATAATCAAAATATGTCACTTGTTAGCTGACATCACAATCAAAATTATGCAAGTCCATCATGTAGTTGAAAAGTAGGTCATGAATTGCATGTCTTTGGTGAATTCACAATTTAATAAACATTCTGTTGATTATTGTGAAACTTATTTGACTGGGAAAAAAGCACCCAGTCAAATTAGTTTCAAAATATTCAACAGCTTACCTGTATAGTTACCTTAAAATTTAGATTCTGGGGGGGCTTCAAATACTATGAACAATGAAGCTTGAAAACCTAATTAAACTTTTGCCTGATTACTATACTGAAGCGAGAACATATACATTGCACAAACCAGATTTCTACTTCACAATCAACAAGATAATAGCTAGTGCCATAGGTTTTCTATTCTTTTGCTAAATGAAATCAACTAAATACTTAATATACCTATCACTAAGGAGAATAATCAACTTTAATAATAACAGTTTTTTCTCCTCATTTGTTTGGTGAGCACTACTGGCAGAAACAACAAGCAAAAACAAAAGGCCCAACGGGCCTGTATCGCTCACCTGGAATTATTGGCCACTGGCAAAAGTGACCGTTTGAACCAGATGTCCTATGTAAAAATTGAGCAATCTTAAAATTTCTGTATAGAAGTACAGAAGGCTACCACACTAAGGTTCTTCTGGCCAAATTTGGTTGAAATCGGCTAAACCGTTAATGGTGAGTAGCATTTTAAAGGATTCCAAGCCAACTTCTGGAAAATCCAAGATGGCCACAATTGGATCACGATAGCCTAAGGATGTTTCCTACAAAATTTGGTTAAAATCGGTCTTGTGGTTCTCGAGAAGAAAACATGTTAAATTTCCTATTGCTTTACCACATGGAAGCTTTGCGCATGAAAATATCCAAGATGGCCGTCAAACCATTTATCCAATACTTTTGAAATGAGCATACCAAAAAACTTTAGAAGACCAATTTTGACTTCAAAATACATCAAATACAAGGTTCTAATATGGCCACAAGACGCTGAATTCTGATTGGTCTATGGCAGCTGTGGTTTTTTATCTGACTAATTTCCCTCAGACAAACTTAAATGGCCCGTAGTCCCAAATCACATCTGCCAAATTTCGACCTGATCCGTTCAGAAGTCGTTTTCACTTAAATTAGGTCATCATTGCCGCTGAAAGATTTGACCAATCAACTTCCCTCGAACGAACTTGGTTCAGCTGTTTGCCCTAGATTAAGATTCAAATCAAACCCTTAAGCAGATTCAATAGATTTTTTAAAAAGTTTCTAAAAATCACCTTTATTTGAACAAACTTGGATCTTTCTGCCTGATGCTTCCTGTTACATAAAACTGAAATCAGCCCATTGGTTTTCAAGAAGACATTTTAATTTTCCAAATGCTTTAGTTTGGGCATTTTTGGTGGGAAAACGATCTAAGAGGGCTGTTAAACCATTTATCCAATAATTTTGAATGTGGTAAATTTTAAATTAGCATAAGCAGAAATTGATATAAAAGCAATTTCAACTTGAAAAAAATCAAATAAAAAGATCCAATATCGCCACCAAACATGCTAGATTTTGATTGATCCACAGCCGCTGTGTTTTTATTAATGTATCCACTTCCCTTGAACAATCTTTAATGGCCCTTATTTCAGCCCGATCCATTCAGTGGTTCTAGAGAAGTCATTTTCGCGAAAACTAGGTCATCCAATATGGCCTATGAAGCCTTGGGGCAATCAAGTTCCCTTGAATAAATTTTACTTGGCTGTTGCCCTAGATGATCTTTCATTAGTTTTGTATCGATCCTCCGAGCAGCTTTGAAGATTTTTAAAGACGTTTCTAAAGATAAGACCAAATCCAAGAAGGTCACCCGCAAAATTGCCCAATCGGCTTCGTTTGAACAAACTTGGATCTCTATGCCATAAGGATGTTTCCTGCCAGTGGTTCTTGAGAAGTCATCAAAATTTCCTATACATGGCTTTAGTATGGGAGTTCTGGCAGGAAAATGATCAAAGATGGCCGCCAAACCGCTTATCCAACAGTTTCGACAATGGCAAATTTGAAATCAACATACCCAAAAATCTATATGAAACCAATTTTTGTTTCAAAACCCATCAAATAAAAAAATCCAATAGGGCCCCCAAACATGCTACGTTTTGATTGGTCCATGGTGGCCATGTTTTGTGACGAATCAACTTCCCCTGAACAAACTGTAATGGCCCTTAGTGCCTAATCAGCGGTTCTGGAGAAGTCATTTTCATGAAGACTAGGTCATCCAAGATGGCCAATGACCCATTTGGCCAATCAAATTCCCTTGAACAAATTTTGTTCAGCTCTTGCCCATGATATTTCATGAGGTTTGAATTGATTCCCCAAGAAGTTTCTGTGATTTTTTTCAAGATGCTTCTAAAAATCAACCAAGATCCAAGATTTTAACACACTTGCATCTCTCTGCCCTCAGGATGCCTCCTGACAAATTTGGTTGAAATATACTCTTTGAGAAATCTTTTAAAGAAAAAGTTGATAGATGACGGACGGTCGTCATGGCATAAGCTCACTTGGCCAACAGTGTATGAAATTTCATGACATGTTTTATCGATGTCTGAAATGCATTCATCAACTCAGCATGGATAAGTACAGATTACATCGATAGATATGGGTGAAATATCAACTGGGTGGGGCCAGACAAGGGAACCGCAGCACAAGAGCTGAATAATTCAGAGCCTGTCATCAACAGCTGTGTAGTACACTCCAATGGAACTGTCCTGAGAGTCAGAAGCTGCTGTGCTCATCGACTTGGAATAGCCTGTGTAAGTGGCTGCAATGGCTGGCATACGACTGGTAGAACCCTCAACCCAATGCAGCTTCAATGATGTTCATTCCACCATTATCAACAGCAATCTGAGTTTCAAGTGCAGCAGCACTAATATCAAACGTTACCTGTTGTCTTTGTCAGTTGGAATGTATGTGGGTGAGAGTGGAGGAGAGATAACAGAGTTAGTCCTTGATTCAACTTTTATTTCTGCCTCATCAATGCAATCTTCTAATGGAGCTTCAGCAAGAGGCGGATGGCTGCAAAATAAACAAGAGTGATTAGAGATTGCAGGCCCTCGCCCTCCCGTTCTTGTCACATTGTAAAAAGCTTTTGGATTTTCTGGATTTCAGTTTCGTCTCTGGATTTTTTGCACATCACGCGCAGTCGTGGAATCCTAGTGTTAATATTTAAGACAAATTGGACCATTTGTTTTGGAGATATGCAGAGATCCTGAATTTGATCTGATCAAGATCCAGGCTCTTATCTAGATCAGGGCCAACATCTGGAACCATCTTACATGGCAAGCTTCTTCATTGTGTCAAATTTGAACCAAATTGGATCAGTTGTTTTTTAGATACAGCTCTGCACAGATAGACGGATGGACGGATGCCTAGACAGACAGACAGATGCCTAGACAGACAGACTTTAGATACAACTCTGGACAGACAGACGGATGGATAGATGCCTAGATGGACGGACAGCTAGACAGACCAGACCCAATTGCAATGCTCTCTTCCCATTACGATTGTACATTATATGTTGTCAAAATGTGTGTGCGTGTGTGTGTGTGTCTCTGTGTGCGTGCGTGCGTGCGTGCGCGTGTGTGTGTGTGTGTGCGTGCATGTGTGCATATAACTGCATGTGAGTGGATGGGTTAAGTAAGAGAGTAAATGTGGTCTCTGTCAACAAATTTAAATTGAGGCATATTTAATGTGATTGATCAGGTCTGATGAGGCTTATTTATTGTGATTGATCAGGTCTGATGAGGCTTATTTATTGTGATTGATCAGGTCTGATGAAGCACATTTCTTGTGATTGATCAGGTCTGATGAGGCTTATTTATTGTGATTGATCAGGTCTGATGAGGCTTATTTATTGTGATTGATCAGGTCTGATGAAGCACATTTCTTGTGATTGATCAGGTCTGATGGGGCTTATTTATTGTGATTGATCAGACCTAATGAGCCATATTTATTGTGATTGACCAGGTCTGATGAGGCGTATTTATTGTGTTTGAACAGGTCTGATGAAGCACATTTATTGTGATTGATCATGTCTGATGAGGCTTATTTATTGTGATTGGTGAGGTCTGATGAGACTTATTTATTGTGATTGATCAGACCTAATGAACCATATTTATTGTGATTGATCAGGTCTGATCAGGCATATTTATTGTGTTTGAATGGGTCTGATGAGGCATATTTATTGTGATTGATCAGACCTAGTGAGGCATATTTATTGTGATTGATCAGGTCTGATGAGGCTTATTTATTGTGTTTGAACAGGTCTGATGAGGTATATTTATTGTGATTGATCAGGTCTGATGAGGCATATTTATTGAGTTTGAACAGGTCTGATGAGGTATATTTATTGTGATTGATCAGGTCTGATGAGGCTTATTTATTGAGTTTGAATAGGTCTGAAGAGGCATATTTATTGTGATTAATCTGGTCTGATGAGGCTTATTTATTGGGATTGATCAGGTCTGATAACTTATTTATTGTGATTGATCAGGTCTGATGAGGCATATTTGTGATTGATCAGGTCTGATGACACTTATTTATTGTGATTGATCAGGTCTGATGAGGATTATTTATTGTCATTGATCAGGTCTGATGAGGCTTATTTATTGTGATTGATCATTAACATGTCTGATAAGGCTTATTTATTGTGATTGATCATCGACATGTCTGATGAGGCTTATTTATTGTGATTGATCAGGTCTGATGAGGTATCTTTATTGTGATTGATCAGGTCTGTTGAGGCTTATTTATTGTGATTGATCAGGTCTGATGAGGTATCTTTATTGTGATTGATCAGGTCTGTTGAGGCTTATTTATTGTGATTGATCAGGTCTGGTGAGGTAGATTTTTTGTGATTGATCAGGTCTGATGAGGCTTATTTATTGTGATTGATCATCGACATATCTGATGAGGCTTATTTATTGTGATTGATCATCGACATGTCTGGTGAGGCTTATTTATTGTGATTGATCAGGTCTGATGAGGCTTATTTATTGTGATTGATCAGGTTTGATGAGGCTTATTTAGTGATTGATCATCGACATGTCTGCGAGGCTTATTTATTGTGATTGATCAGGTCTGATGAGGCTTATTTGTGATTGATCAGGTCTGATGAGGTATATTTTTTGTGATTGATCAGGTCTGATGAGGCTTATTTGTTGTGATTGAACAGGTGTGATGAGGCTTATTTATTGTGATTGATCAGGTCTGATGAGGTATATCTTTTGTGATTGATCAGGTCTGATGAGCCTTATTTATTGTGATTGATCAGGTATATTTATTGTGACTGAACAGGTCAGATGAGGTATATATTTTGTGATTGATCAGGCCTGATGAGGCTTATTTATGCATAAAAAACCTCAGAAACAGATAAAACCTTTCAATCCTGTTATCATTATTACCAAGGTAGTGTGACTAAATTTTAATAAAGTATGCTATAAGTATACATTTAGTACTCTATTTGAACAAGGTGATGGAGAGAACACCTGTTTTGTGAGGTCATTGTCTTGTACCACCCAGCCATGATCAAGTGATTACTATATATAGTGAGTAGGCTTGCACAATTATTTGATTAATCGTGATTATTCTTTAAAACATGACCGTGGACGATCACAATCTCAATCTCCAAGATAGTTGTTTTTCAAAATGTAAAGTAATGTACATTGACTATTAGTGCTTTTATTAGGACAAGGTATTCAATTTCCAAACCGACACCTCTGAGAAATTCCATTCACTAAAATGGTTAAAACTGATAGACAATACCATGAAAATGAACCATTTCCTGGTACAAATTCTCGCCACCTTATGGCTTTGTTTAATGGACACCTCAAAAACATCATCGCGGAAGTGAAATTATTAACTAGGACCCCCTAAATATTGTGTATACTTTAATAAAGATTGTTTATTACATCAAAATTAATCCCGAATTTGACATAAAATGTCGTCGTGAAAAATATAAATTATGTGATATTAGGAATTCAGTAAGATTAAATCAAATTAAGAAGTGTCAACAACATTTTGAGTGAGTACTCCGATATAATTATCCAAGACTCGAAACTCAGAAATGACTATATATTATAATTGTGTGATGTTAACCGAGTAATTTACTTTAAATCTGATCCGAATAATGGGTATCCATTTGATAACAAGAACAGGTTGTAGATCAATGCAACTTAACCCTGTCTGAAACTACCGTTAGTGTCCAGCGCCTCCAATCGTAAGAGGATTGGCACAGCAACATATGAAGCAATCTACGACAATTTTAATTCTTAGGCGTTCAAGTAAATTCTGTTCCGTTTTGGATCATTTTATGTTGGTCGCTTACATTGAGCCATTTGGGTCTTACCATATTGTATCGATATTGTGTTTGAAAATAGTACTCTAATTGTTAGCCCACCTGGCCTGAAAGGCCAAGTGAGCTTATGTCCTGGCGACCATCCGTCGTGTGTCCGTCGTCCATCAGTCTGTCTGTCAACTTTTCCTTTAAAACTTCAAGAACCATTGGGACGATTTCAATTATATTTGGCAGGAAGCATCCTTAGGGCATAGAGATCCAGGTTTGTTCAAACAAAGCCGATCGGTCAATTTGGTCGGCGGCCATCCTGGATGATGGCTGATTTTTAGAAATGGCTTTAAAAATCTTCTCCGAAACCGCTTGAGGGATTGAAGGAAACTTCATGAAATATGATCCAGGGCAAGAGCTCAAACAACTTGATTGGTCAACTGGTTCAGCGATCATCTTGGTTGACCTAGTTTTAGCGAAAATTACTTCTTCAGAACTTCTGAAGGGATCAGGCCAAAATTTGGCAGATATGATTAGGGACTAAGGGCCAGTAAAGTTTGTTCAAAAGAAGTTGATCCATCAAAAAATATGGCTGCCGTGGGCCAATCAAAATATAGCATGTTTGGCGGCCATATTGGATTTTTTCATTTGATGGACTTTGAGGCTGAAATTGTTTTTATATACGTTTTTGGGTATTCGGATTTGAAATTTGCAATTTTCGAAACTGTCGGATAAATGGTTTGGCGGCCATCTTGGATCATTTTCCTGCCAAAAGCTCCCATATTAAAGCAATGGGAAAATTAAAATGTCTTATTTTGGAGAACTAATGGGCCGATTTCAATTATATTTGGCAGGAAGCATCCTTAAGGCATAGAGATTCAAGTTTGTTCAAACAAACCCGATCGGTCAATTTGGTCGACGTCCATCTTGGATTTCGGCCGATTTTTAGAAATGTCTAAAAATCTTCTCCACAACCGTTTGAGGGATCAATTCAGACCTCCTGAAATATGATCTAAGGTAAGAGCTGACCCAAGTTTGTTCAAGGGAACTTGATTGACCAAATGGTTCAGTGGCCATCTTGGATGACCTAGTTTTCGCAAAAACAACTTCTTCCCCAGAACCGCTGAAGCGATCAGACCAAAATATTTGATATATGATTAAGAACTAAGGACCATTAAAGTTTGTTCAAGAGAAGTTGATCCGTCAAAAAAACTGGGTGCTTTAAAATGTTTTTAAAAATCTCCAAAACCGCTTGAGGGATCAATTCAAAATGCATGAATTATCATCTAGGGCAAGAGCTGCACCAAGTTTGTTTCAAGGGAACTTGATTGGCCAAATGGTTTGGTGGCCATCTTGGATAACCTAATTTTTGCCAACATGACTCCAGAACCACTGAGCGGATTGGGCCGAAATTTGGGAGATATGATTAGGCACCGAGTGCCATTAAAGTTTTTTCAAGGAAAGGCGCTACATCAGAAACATGGCTGCAGTGGACCAATCAAAATGTAGCGTGTTTGGTGGCCATATTGGACTTACAAACTCATTTAGAAGACTACTCCTAAACCACCCACCAACAATTGTGACAAAAATGCATAATGCTCCAGGTGAGCGACACAGGCCCCTTGGGCCTCTTGTTTATGATAACATATTAACTGTGAATTCTGAATGCGTCTTACTATCTGGAAATTAGACTGGAGGCGTTTTTAGCAGTCTTGTCAGCGATACCACTTTTCATTCTTTTAGCATTATAACGTTAGCAATTCTCATTCGAAGTAAGCCTTGTAGGTCTTTTCAGATATTACCAATACTAGCGCAAACTAGTTGAAATATTCCCTGTTACATAGTTATTTGTGTTGAATAAGACTGTAATAGAGTTCACACACCCTAGCCCACAAGGACCTGTACAATATAATCTAATTATTTGTTCAAAATAATCGCGATTATGAAAACTCAATAATCGTGCAAGCCTAATTAATAGTGAGTGACCTGCATTACGAGAGCACCTGTGGCCATAATGTGCTGCTCTATAATGTGTTCCTCTATGGTAGATTTGATAACACCAATGTTACAGAAGCAGTTTAGTGAACAGTGCCCAGTGTGTACCTGGTGGGACTGCGTGGTGACAGTACTGAAGCATACTCCTTCTCGACGTCATCATCTGTGTCATCATCACCATCATGTGTTGGTTTGTGATGGGCTAACATTGTTCCTGATAGCATATTCTTGTAAGCAACTGTTTCTGTTGGCAAAATAGCATAAAAATGTATTCATCAAAGGTGATCACAAACCAGAATTAGAATTTAACAAGAGGCCCTGTATCGCTCACCTGGAATTATTGGCCACTGGCACAAACAAACAAAATGAGATGACCACTGGAAAAATTTAACAATCTAATTTCTGTGAAGACGGTTTAGCCAAGTTTTATTCAAATTGACCCATTGGTTAATAAGTAGTCTTTTTAAGATTTTCTCAGAAATTTGCAGAAAATACAAGATGTCTGCCAAAATTTTGATTGATTAATGAGGGCCAAGTGTTTTTACGTATCAACTTTCCATGGACATACTTGAATTAGGTTTAGGCCCTAATCATATCTCCCAAATTTCAGCCCGATCCGTTCAGCGGTTCTGGAGGTCATTTTCACGAAAAATAGTTCATCCAAGATGGCCACCAAAGCTTTTGACGAATCAAGTTCCCTTGAACAAACTTGCTTCAGCTCTTGGCCTAGATCATATTTCACAAGTTTTGAATTGATCACGTTTCTAAAAATCAGCCAAAATCCAAGATGGCCAATGGCCACATTGGCCGATCAGCTCCGTTTGAACAAACTTAGAATCCTATGGCCTAAGGATGATTCCTGCCAAACATAATTCAAATTGGCCCAGTGGTTCTTGAGAGTCATTTAAAGGAAAAGCTGACGGATAACAAATCGACACACGACGGATGGTCGCATGGCATAAGCTCACTTGGCCTTTCAGGTCAGGTGAGCTAAAAACTAGACCAATCAAAATTATGTATATAAGTTCTGAAGCCTAGCCCCATAGCCTCCTTCCAGCAAAAATAAGTTGAAATCCGCCAAGCAGTTAATGATGAGTAGCATTTTGACGATTTCTGGTAAAGTTTTCATAAAATCTAAGCTCTTCACACAAAAATCTTGACCAATCAAAATTCTGTATACAAGTTCAGAATTCTCGATATGGTACTGCCAGTCAAAGTAAATTGAAATGGTTAAAGTGGCGTATCGTTTTGTCAATTTTACGGTAAATCTTCCATAAAATCAGACTTTCACACAAAGAAATTGACCAATCAAAATTCTGTACATAAGTTCTAAATCTAAACAAGGCAAATCAATAAATTGGTGTATGCTCCCCGAAGGCATACTCTGCAGAGAAACTGAATGAATAACCCCGAAGGCATATGCTTCAGGGAAAGGTTTGGAACTGTGACTCATTTAAACTTTTTAGCTAGGAATGAAATTGTCAATGCGATATCACCATATTAGGCCATCCTTAAAATATTGTTGGTTTGGGGTAATGATGTTAAATCCACAATTTGGTGAGTAGGAATGATTCGGTGGGCCATCATTCTTTTGGTCTGGCAGGATTTGCCCTAACGAACAATTTGTTTCTTAGACTTTGCTTGGCACCACATGAAAAATACATATAAAAACTATGTGAGATATTTTCTGTAATAATCAATACAAAGTTTGGTGACCATATGTGAAAAAGTCTTGAAACTATGGCCCGTAGAAACATTTTCTGTGATATTCAGTCGACCATGAAAAGTAGGTCAGCATGACCTACTTTTGATACTCCACAACCTTTTCCATAAGATGTATCCACATACCAAGTTTGGTGACCATATGTGAGTCTTGAAACTATAGCCCGGACAAACATTTTCTGTGATATTCCATCGACCATGAAAAGTAGGTCAGCATGACCTATGTTTGACCTACTTTTGATACTCTGCACACCTTCTCCCTAAGATGCATCCACATACCAAGATTGGTGACCATATGTGAGTCTTGAAACTATGGCCCGGACAAACATTTTCTGTGATATTCAGTCGACCATGAAAAGTAGGTCAGCATGACCTATGTTTGACCTACTTTTGATACTCTGCACACCTTCTCCCTAAGATGCATCCACATACCAAGTTTGGTGACCATATGTGCAAGTCTTGAAACTATGGCACGGACAAACATTTTCTGTGATATTCAGTCAACCATGAAAAGTAGGTTAGCATGACATACTTTTGACCTACTTTTCATATTCCACACACCTTCTCCCTAAGATGCATCCACATACCAAGTTTGGTGACCATATGTGAAAAAGTCTTGAAATTATGACCCGGACAAACTTATATATGTTGAACGAACAGATGGATGGACAAACGGACGGACGGATGGACAAAGTGGCGACTATATGCTCCCACAAAAGTTTTTGGGGAGCATAAAAAATTAGACTCCTTCAAAACATATTAGGTTGAAATCCACCAAGCGGTTAAGAAGTAGCGTTTTGACAATTTTCGGTAAATTTTTCATAAAATTTAAGATTTTCACCCAAAAGATTTACTAATAAAAATTCTGTATACATGTTCTGAGGCCTAGCCCCCCCCCCCCCCCCACCCAACCCCCCATAGGGTCCCTTCAAGCCAAATTGGACTGAAATCCGCCAAGCGGTTAATGAGGAGTACCATTTTAAGACAAAAGTTGACAGATGGACGACGGATGCCATTTGACAGATGGGCGCCATGCGTCATGGACCCATTGTCATTATAAAGAGGCATATGTCCAAGCTTGGGTTCAGTATCATTAATCAAAGATGAGATATAAACAGCTGAGTTGTGCTAAACGGAAAATGATGTTGAAAAAACTGTTTTTATAAATGTCAACATGACCATGACCTTTTGACTTCAACGTCATTGTGTCATGTCCTGTCATTATACGGGAGGCATATGTCCAAGTTTGGGACCAGTATGAATAACTAAACACGAGATATAAACAGAAGAATTGAGCTAAGCGGAAAATGTAACGGTTGGGGAAAAAATGTGTTTTTTTTACCAAGGTCACAGTGACCTTGAACTTTGACCTTTAGACCTCAAGTTTATTGTGTGATGCCATGTCATTATAAGGAAGTATGTGCCTAAGTTTGGGTCCAGTATGATTAACCAAACATATAAACAGAAGAATTGATAAGATTATCATTGCGCGATAGGAGCTAAGTATTGTACTTTAGGTCTGATCCGTACCCGTTTGATAAATAAGATCTCGTGAGAACACGGTGCCTCCAATCGCAAAAGAGCCAGCGGCTCGCCAACATAAGCGCAATTTTTGTCATACATCTTGATTCCATTTTGGATCATTTAATGTTGATTGGCATTACAAAATTAATGTGCAATACGAGAGAAAACACTGTTCCATTATTAATTTTTTCTGAAGAGAAATAACTCATTCTCTGTTCTGATTGGATAAATTCTCCTGTACAAGCCAATGAAAATAGAGAATGGCAGATATTAGAAGAAATCTAGTAAATACAACTGGTGATCTTACCGCATTCCTAATGTCATGTGAGTTCTATAGTTTCTCGGTAACAATTTATGTCAAAAGTAGCATTGATTTTAATGTAATAAACGATCTTTATTGAAGATATGCGATATTTAGGCTGTCCCATTAATAATTTCATTTCCATGATGATATTTTTGAGGCGTACATTAAACACAGTGGTACGGCAGTAAGTATGTGTATGGAAATTGCGTTCAATTTCCGTGGTAGGTTCTATATGAGTTTTAACCATTTTAGAGAATAGATTTTAATTTCTCTATGCGTCCTTTCTATTAGTATAAGGATTTTTGGGGAGGGTTTGGGCCAAAATTTAGCCAGCGTCCAACACAAGCTAGCGTCTTTTCCACGAAAAAAAATGGCAGCTCGTTTTACATCGAGTCAAGCTAAAAATTAAAAGAAAAACTTTTATCATATTTTAAGAATTAAAACAATTGGACAAATTTTCACAACCTATCAATGTTACAATATTAGTCAAACTCATTGATTTTGACCCTGCCATAAAACTCACACTATTGAGAGTTTTCAGACCATTAAAGACATACTTATTAGCCTGATCTTAAACGTCAAAGAATCAGATTTCACTACAGCAATAAGCACTCTCTCATACTTTTACTGCTGAACACAGCAATGAGTGTCAATCAACAGCTTTTCAGTGAGTATTTTCCATAACAGCATTCATACAGATTCTCCAGAATATAAGTCTAACCTTAACCGATTTATTTTCATAATGTCACCTTAAACAAAAGCGAGTATTACCTGTGATATTTCCATTTTTCACACTTTCCAAACCTGTAGTGCAAAATGTTCTATTTTCCAAACTGTTAAAGGCCTTACTAAAGGCTTCTTAAAATTAAATTTTTCCCCTTCTTTCAAACATGCTAGAAACCCTGTCTATAACCCATGAGATTTATGATCATAACTCTCACCAAAATGCTGTGCATTAGCCTGTTGTCGTGAGCGTGAGAAACTGTTGCTAAGTAAGTCTGATTCATCATCTGTGACGGTGACATTACCCGCTGCTGAGACGCTGATCATACTACCCAGACTCAGTGGGGGGACTGAGAAAACAGCAACACACACATAATACAACTCGATAACCTTCCATATTAACCCTCTCACTGACAAATCCCGGAACAAAAATTTTCTTTACGATCTAAAAATAATTCTGTTGAATATTTTGAAATTAATTTGACTGGAAGACATTGCTGCCAGGGCAGCAACAGCTTCCAATCAAATTAATTTCAAAATATTCAACAGTTTTTCTCTATGAATGGCTTGAATATGAGAAATGGGGAATTCATCGGTGAAAGGGTTAACCAAAATGCCAAATATAGAAAATTATTTACAATGTAAGAACTACTTTTTTTATTTACTATTTTGAAACTAAATTGCCTGGAAGCTATTGCTCCAGCATACGATTCTGTCAAATTAGGTTTACCATATTTAGCACTTTAATGGGCAAGTTGGCCAAAACCCGTCCTGAGTAATCATATGAATAATGACTCATCATATCATGATCCCGGCAATCAATGTATGCATGACTACTGTATTCTGCAGCTGTAGTAGTACAAACATCTTCCATTGCTGCTACGCATTCTTCAACAGGTGTGTCTAGATTGTGCATTGTTTGGATATGCCAGTCTTTCGCAACATAAATTCATATATTATCTTCCATGCAGGGTCAGATGTCTTCATCTGGTAACATTATTTCCAAATACTCCCGTCGCTACTCACCGCCCTGTTTTCTATCAATTTTCCATTATAATTATAATTAAGTATTTATATACATGCATGTATTAATACAGGGACATGTATGTGTGTATGAATGCATATGTGTATATATAGATACACATGTATGTAAATTATCTGGTGTTCAGTTATTTTTCTGTCTATCATTATCATTCTATCCATTACTCTCCTTGTCTTTAATGTGTTTGGATATATATATATATTGATGTATGAAATTGTGTGCCAATAAATGACTGATTCTGAAGCAAGCATACCTTCGTCTGGTGCCACGTGTGCGGCTGGTTGCCTTTCACCTGATACCCGGGGATGTGATGGCATTGTGATGGATGCACTATCACTGCCAGCATCACTTATCACGCCTTCCAATAAATTAACTAACAAAGAAAATGCCTGTAAATAGCAATAAGAATGATAAGCGAGCAGAGAGCTTAGAAACGAAGGCTAACCCGAGACTGGGATAGTACTAGTATAGACCAGAAATGAGAAATTCTTTATGATATCAGGAATATTCTTTTAAATATCCCGAAACTAATTTGACTGAAAGTTTCAAAATATTCCACAGCTTTCCTGTAGTCATCTTGAAAGTGAGACAGCAGGGTTTAAAGAGTTCAATGGTAAATATTTTCTACACTAAATCACACCTGGGCACAAGATGATAGCATCCATAAACCAAACAGAGATGGTGTATTTTCAATAGAACCTAGTAGGTGATAAGTAGTTGATGAGGTTTTGAAAACAATGGCATTGAAAGGTGCTTCTTCTCTCATAGGCAGAAACAGCATATATTAACACTGATTTCGAAATTACCCCCAGAACTTCTATTGGGAACTGAATAATAATAATAATCTCAAAATGCTGAATCAGAATGGCTTAACCATTTAACTCTCTAACTGGCCAAAAAACGGCTTCTCCGGTGGGCTTGAGAGAAATGTCAATTTGCAGACCAAGAGAAGACGTTTGTTGAAAATTTACCACTGGAATTATGGCTCAATAACCGAGCCAGTCATTCCAGTGATAACTTTGCTTCAAAGTAATCTTCTCTTAGTCTCCAAATGAATATTTTGATGATAAAATTAAAACTTTCTTGAACAAATTTGAGGATTAAATGATTAAAACTTTAAAATAGTTTCTGAACCCGGCAAATAACGGTTACAACCTAATCACTCATGCTAACTGAGTTTACATTCACTATAAGCATACTAGATAGTGGCGTATCATGATCAATCCAAAACTGAGGTAATTGATTGCTGAAAATGACAGAGACGCTCGCCACATCTCAAGCTTTCAGTGTGGCCATATTGGATCCTGCAGTTGCACAAATTTTAAGAGACATCCTCCCATAGCACACAAAATTAGTTTACAAATGAGCCTGAAGACGAACAAAACAAGACATAATCTGATTAAAATTTGTTGAAGATTATTTAATCTACATATACATTACCTTATCTTGAAGCTGTGATCTCTCAGACACAAGCCCTGGTACAAACACAGCAGCAATTTCCTGTGGTGTCATGGCATGATGATGCAACATGCATGTGAAGTGGTCCAGCAAAGCCCCCCATAGATACTGACCATCATGAGATAACTGAGACCTAAAGGAATAATGTGTTTTATTAGGAGACAAGAAGCATAGCCGTGCCTAGAGAATATTCTGTAGCTTGTGTATGTATCACAGCATAGTAAATTAAGATTGCATGTAATTTTTCCATGTATGCAGTTTGTTTCTCAAAGAAGTCCCTAATGCATACCTATGACAATGACCATAACTAGTACAATGTACCAACATGCTTTTGCAGCTATTATACTAGTTCTGGCATAAACTTTTATTTCAAGTTCCTTTTAACACTTCAAATGTCAGTATTTCATTTTCAAGACAGCGATAAAGGGAAGCTGTTGAATATATTGAAACTAATTTGACTGTGGAAGCCATAGCAACAGCTCCCAGTCAAATTATTTTAAAAATATTCAATAACATATTTCTTACATCATAAATAATTTGTTGTTTCTGGCCCATGAAGGTAAACCCTTTCACCGATAAATCCCAGAAAAAGTAAATTCTTTACGATATAAAACTTATTCTGCCTAAGGCAACAATGGCTTCCAGTCAAATTAATTTCAAAATATTCAACAGTTTTCCTGTATGGTAGCGTTGAAAATAAGATATGGGGAATTCATCGGTGAAAGGGTTAACCCCTGTAATTCCACTGTCTCAATAATAAGATAACCATACAAGTAAGTCAATGAATATTTTGAAACTAATTTGACTGCCATAGACACCAACAGTCAAATTAGCTTCAGTGTCCAACAAAATCTCTTACACTATGAATATTTTCCCCATATTTGTCCATTCTGGTTGAAAGTGGTAATCTTTATAAAGTTCAACTGTCAACATCCATTGTTGAGCTCTTTAACCCAGTTACGATCATGCAGGACAAAATCAGCTTCAGCAGTGGTCTTGAGAAATGTCCATTTGCAGAACAAGAAGAGACTATTTTTGAAGATTTACCAGTTGAATGACTGACTCTATAATCGAGCCAGACATTCCAGTTGTAAATTTTCTAAAATAGTCTCCTAAAGTTTCTTGAACGAATGTGAGGGTTAAAGGGTCAAGACAACTGTACTACTGAAAACTGCTGCTGAAACGAAGTTTTGAAAATGCCAAACAGCTACCATTCTACATGTTCTGTGCAGACATGAGTGTGTGAGTGCGCGCGTGCGTGCATGGATGTACAGTGTGTAACTGAGGACAGGAGAGAATACTTACACAATAAGATCCTCTGTTATCTGTTCTGCATCCCTGATAAGAAGTAGCTCATCAGACAGCAAGGACTGGTCAGACAGAGTTCTCACCAGCAAGGTCAACTGTTCAAGAATCACCATACTGGCCTGGTTCATATCAATACCAGATAACTGACCACCAGTGTTAGCAATGCTGGACAACAGAAACAACAAGCATTCTTTAAGTATTGCTTTGCAATACATGTCGCCTACCTGGTGATATAAATCTTTAGAGATTGACAGTCAAAAACTCCATACAAATTGACAGAAGCAGCTGAAACTCGAACTTGATCTGTAACTTCTCATAACATAGCAATAAACCAAGTTTCAGTTATATATGGTGAGTTTCAGTTATATATGGTGAATGAGAAGGAAAGTCTTGAAAGCTGATTCGTTTGTATTTCATAAGTCGAAAGGGGACATAACTCCATAAAAAATGACGCAAACGCCTGAAACTCGAACTTGGTCTGTAATTTCTCATAATAAAGTAATGTACCAATTCTCAGTTGAATATCTTGAAAGGGTGGAAAACTAATATTTTTTGCATTTCATAAGTCGAAAGGGGGCCTAACTCTATGAAAAATTGACAAAAATGTCTGAAACTCGAACTTGCTCTGTAACTCCTATAGTAAAGTGATGCACCGATTTTTGCTTAAATATCTTAAAGGAGTGTGAAAAAAGTGCTGAAAGCTGACATTTTTCGTATTTCTTAAGTCGAAAGGGGGCATAACTCCATAAAAAATTGACGCATACGCCTCAAACTCGAACTTGGTCTATAACTTCTCATAACAAATCAATGTACCAATTCTCAGTTGAATACCTTGAAGGACTGCAAAAAAAGTGTGGAAAACCAACTGCGACAGATGGACAGACAGATGGATGGATGGACAGACGGAGTGCAAACTTATAGTCCCCCCCCCCCCCCCCCCCCGGTTTTATTATTATTTTATTATTATTATTATTCAGCAAATATTCCATACTGCAGACTTAAAATTAAGGTACTATGATATCAGGGCTGTGAATTAACCCGGCTGTATGCAAAAGGAAGGAATCTACAAAAGCTACAGGAAGAAGCAATCGTATTTAGAATGACAATACTGCAATGCGCATTCAATTAACAGCAGTTGCTAGCATAAACAAAATTGAATGAGGTGGACAACAAGATAATGGCAAAAATATAAGCATAGAGTTAACGTTGTCAAATCAGCATAGTTAACCTTGACAAAAGGTTAGACCTCATGTCATCAGAAGTCGAGGGCTTACGAAGGTGGTCTTTTCAAATGTCTATTTATTCCTAAAGCAACCTATTCACTCAGGATTACACCAGCTGTAGATGGCTCATGCATTAGTAATAGGATTTCTGATAATGCTATGCATTACATTGGGGTCACTGGAATTCTTCACAATTGGACACGGTGGTGGTTATTGCGTGTGTCTAACGGCTAAAGGGAGAAACTGTTTATGGCACAATTTTAGTAGCAATGACATTTTTTAGTTTAGGCTGTCCTCGGCCGGCGTAGTCCTGACTGAACTGGCCGGCTATGGCTGGTGTAGGAACGAATGGGTTAAGCCCTACCAGCAACGTAGTGCTATCGATAATTTTACACTTTCGCTATCTCTAATATATTCTAATTCTAAGTGCTAATATTTGAGCAAGACTGTTCAGCTTTAATGCCAACTCACTAATAACAAGAGGCCACAACATGGTCAATGGAAGAGTCCAGTTTAGCTATACCGCGCCCATCTCTAGTTTAAGCTCCAACCACGATTGCCGGTCTTCGATCCTTGAACTCCCTGACTATCAATTTCCCGAAAACTATACAGGTAGCTGTTGAATATTTTGAAACTAATTTGACTGGGTGATGTTCCTGCCTATGGCAGCATCAGAACCCAGTGAAATTAATTACAGAATATTCAACAGCATGTTTATTAAATAGTAAATACATACAATTCATACAACAATGCTTAGTCCGTCATCAGTTAAGCATTCCTTCATACGTAATTGATTATGAACACGTCACATAGTTGATTACGATTTCATATGATTGATGGATAAACTGGACTTCTCCATTGACCACTTAGCTTAACAAACCACCCTCTTGTATCCCCAGAAGGTAAGGCCATGTGACCATGTTAAACTGTAATATACTAATACAGACTGTATAATTTTCCTTCTGAGTGTTGCATCTGGGGGCTGTGATCTGTAATAGCCATCCAGGTGATAAGTGACAGCCATGTCTCCCTGGACATGTCGCAACAACAACACCAAGCCATCCAAACACAGTTCAGGAAGTGGAGATGAGCTGGAAGAATATAAACAATAGGTTAACCGATAAAAATCTAAATTCCTAAATCTAATATTTGTTCGCATGATAACTGTTCTTTTTTTAAAAAGATGTTATTGCCTATTTTCAGCAACAATATTTCCAAAACGTACATCAGCCTTGATTCTACTGACGCATTAATAACTAATCATTTGATACAAGAATCACAATGCAAACCCTTTCAACAACGACAAATCCTGAAATAAGAAAATTCTATGATTTATAGCATATTCTGTTGAATTTTTTAAAATTAATATGACTGGAAGCTATTGCTGCCTAAGCAAGCAGTGGCTTTCAGCCATATTAATTTCAAAATATCCAACAGCTTTCCTGTTTGTTCGCCCTGAGATTGAGATCCTGGGCACTTACCAGTGAAAGGATTAAAAAGCCTTCCATTTTCATTCCAAATTCCACCCAAAAAATTTCAAGGCAACAAAAAATTTCCAAGGCAGCAAAACATGAACCCAGTTCAACATTTTAATACAAGTTTTCCTGAAAGGAGTTACTGTCTTCCTCTATGCAGAACTGATATTGAAACAAATTTTTAGCTGAAGGTAGCAGCTCAATAAACTGCCATGTCCATTAGTTAGTTAGTTAGTTAGTTAGTTAGTTAGTTAGTTAGTTAGTTAGTTAGTTAGTTAGTTAGTTAGTTAGTTAGTTATGTTATGTTATGTTATGTTATGTTATGTTATGTTATGTTATGTTATGTTATGTTATGTTAGTTAGTTTTTTAGTTAGTCACAAATTCTTATTCGGGTCTGTATTTTAAAATGATGACTCAATTTGACTCATGTGTTTATGAAACCCCCACAACGAAAGAACTTGCCATGCACGAGGATTTCCAGACTTTGGCCGTGAAATTGTGGATCTATGGATATCTAAAAAACTACTGGTCTGATTTACCTCAAGTTTTAACACAGGAAAGGTTGTGACCATACTCTATTCCATAACTTTGGAAGTGATCCAATAGAATGTTCGAAAAAATACAGAATCCGCAGCTACCAAGATTCTATTGCCCATGTTCTTAAAGTAATCATGATTTGATTATACAAAGAATGTCATAAATATTATCTGTGACATATTGATCGCATTAGATGAATCAAAATTATGTGTACCTTTCATACTGCAGGTGAGTCAAACAAGAGGCCCAAGGGCGTGTGACGCTCACATGGACCATTAGCATATGAACCATTTTCATTCAAAGACATGATGGATAATTTTCAGAAATCCAAGATGGGCACCCAAAAATTGACCAATCAAAAATTCTGCATACTAGATCTGAAGCCAGCCACCATAGGGGCCTTCCATCCAAGTCTGGTTGAAATCATCCAAGCAGTTAATGAGTAGCGTTTTAAGCGATATCCAGTAAATTTTCATTTAAAAAATTACCAATCAAAATTTTGTATACAAGTTCTGAAACCTACACCTATAGGGTTCTTCCAGCCACACTATGTTGAAATATGTCAAGCAGCTAAGGAGGAGTAGCATTTTGACCATTTCTGTTAGATTTTTCATAAAATCTAAGATTTTCACCCAAAAAATTGACCACTCAAAATTCTGAATAGATATTCTAAAGCCTACAACAATAGACTGCATCTAGTCAAATCTGGTTGAAATATGCCATGCAGCTAAGGAGGAGTAGCATTTCAACCATTTCCGGTAGATTTTTCATAAAATCTCGAATTTTCATCCAAAAAATTGACAATTCAAAATTCTGAAAAGATATTCTAGAACCTACTACCATAGAATGCATCTAGTCAAATTTGAAAACTTAAAACTCATCTAATGATGAGTAGCGTTTTGATAATTTCCGATAAATTACTCATAAAATCAAAGATTTTCACCCAAAAAATAGACCAATCAAAAGTCTGAGTATATATTCCGAAGGTTAACTCCATAGGGTCCTTCCAGCCAAATTAAGTTGAAATCCTAGCAGTTAATGATGAGTAGAGTTTTTACAATTTCAAGTAAATTTTTCATAAAATCAAAGATTTTCACCAAAAAAATTTACCAATCAAAATTCTGTATACAAGCTCTGAAGCCTACATCGATAGGGTCGTTCCAGCCAAATTAGCTTTAAATCTGACAAGCGGTTAATGAGAAATAACATTTTCACAATTTCCGGTAAATCTTTCATAAAAATCAAAGATTTTGACCAGAAAAATTGACCAATCAAAATTCTGTTTACAAGTTCTGAATCCTAGACCGATAGGGTCGTTCCAGCCAAATTAGCTTTAAATCTGACAAGCTGTTAATGAGAAATAGCGCTTTGACCATTTCCAGTAAATTTATCACAAAATCTCAGATTTTCACCCAAAAAATTTACCAATTAAAATTCTGTATAAATTTTCTGAAAGCTACATCCATAGGGTCCTTCCAGACAAATTAAGTTCAAATCCGCCAAGCACTTGATCAAAATTCTGTAGACAAGTTCTGAAGCCTACCTCCATAGGGTTCTTCCAGAAAAATTAGGTGGAAATCTGCCTAGCAGTTAATGAGGAATAGCGTTTTTCAGCAAAACTTGCCAGATGTCGGACAGCCGAGACAGGCATTTCATTGTTAGATTTTCAAAATTAGTCTTCTCTTGGCCTGCAAATGGACATTCCTCAAGACCACTACAGAGGCCGGTTTTGGTCAGCTTCCTCATAAAATGGTTAAAGACATTGTTAAATCAAACAATTAGGGTCCACTTGTGGTTCACTTACACAGGTTCGTTATAAACAAAGAATATAGGAATTGTAGATTATGCATTAAAACAGTCCATTAAAACTTAAATCCTATATCAAAGTATCTCAATAGAACCATACAGGAAAGATGTTTAAAATTCTGAAATAATTTAGAATGGAATCTGTTGCTTCCTACTATATAGTGTCAGCAGCATCTAGATAAAAAGATTTTTTAATTCAGCAAAATATGACCGTGTCTTACACATTTATCTGTTAGACACCCTGTAAAATGTTGGTTAGAGTTAGGGTTAGAACCCTAACCATAACACATTCATTCACAAATACAGTGTAATTCTATATGCCATGACCATCAAATAGTAAGGGATAACATACCGTATTTCGCCTAATTGAAGCCTATGCTCTAATAGAAGCCCACCCCCTAACTTTGACATATGAGCTCCAATGATTTCTTAGCAGTTTCAAAATGACAAAACTCTGTATTAGAAGCCCACCCACTAACTCAGCAAAGTGAATAGGGGAAAAAAAATTTTAAGAGCAAATTTGTAAGAATAGCGTGTATAATAATAACAATCCTGTCACAGTGTGTCTACTTCACACTGATCTCTGCCCTGATACATTTCCGGCCCCTCTAGAAGTCAATAAAGGCCTCGGATTTGTATCTCGACCACCTATTAGATTAATAATAATAGTAGGCCATGTATGTTCAAGATGTAATAAAGTTTATTCCACACTTTTGTAGTCAAAATGGGCATAAAACAGTCTTGGCGTGGTTAAATACCTTCATTATAAATATATTTTAAGACCAAATTTATGTACCAAACAAGCATGGGAGAAAATGTGCATCAATTTGGTAACGCCGATCAACATTAAATGATCCAAATTGAATTACTACGAACGACAATATAGCCGGCTTCTTAAGTTAGCGAGCCAGCGGGCCTTTTACAATGGGAGGCGGCGTGTTCTCGCAAGATATTATACGCTAACGGTTATTTGAGTTTATCAAATGGGTACCCGTTATCCAGATCAGTATAATACTCAGTTCCTATCGCGCAATGATAATATATAGAAATTTCCGAGTTCCGAGTCCCCGATTCCAGAATATTTATATACGAATACTCACTCTAAAATAAACTCTTCAATTGGAGGCGAATCACGTGATTTGTATTTTGTTTTTCGCAACGCCATTTTATATCAAATTGTGGATTATTTTTTATATAATAAACAACCTTTATTAAAGGATACACAATATTTAGGCGCTCAAATCACATAATTTCACTTCCCCGGTGATGTTTTGAGGTATACATTAAAAATAGGTGTAGGCAGTGGGAATTTTTTACAGGAGAAAATGCGTTGAATTTCTGTGGTATCAGTTTTATAAAACTTTTTTTGGGAAAACTCTCTAATATAAGCTCACCCCCTTTCTCAGAGATGTTGAGTTGGAAATTGAGCACCTCTTGTCCTAATAGAAGCCTAGGCTTCAATTAAGCGAAATACAGTATGAACAAATTTCATACTCCTTCTCATCTAAGAAATTCCATACTTTTCCACAGCAACATATTTATTTTAATTTTAGAAATTTGCAGACAAATTTTATGATATCTTTATCAAAATTCTCAAAGTTAGTGACTAATAATGGTGATATTTCCATGGTCATTTTTATATTTTGTGCAAGGCAAATAACATTATAAAAAGAAATATTTCAAAATTCCATAGATTTTCCAAAGCTGTAACACAAAATGTATATATTTTAATGTAGTAAAATAAACGAAATCACAGATTTCTTTTTTCACGAGAGAGTTGATACTTACTTCCCTAATACTCTTTGATATTGCTAAATATAGGCTTTCACTCAATAAAAACTCAGATTAAAAAAAGCTAGGTTCCCCTACTGGGCAGGTAGTCAGATGCCAGCCCCAACCACCGCGCATGCGCAGACTAGTACTTCCTCAGGCTAATTTATTGGCTGACACTATGCAACTTTACGAGAGCCTGAAGACCGAGCCTCTGTGGGGTGAAGAGGTTGGGTCCGTATTAGGGAGGTAAGTATCAACTCTCTCATGAAAAAACAAATCCGTGATTTCGTTTATTTCACTTCAAGAGTATACTTACCTCCCTAATACTCTTTGATATTGCCAGAATTCAACAGAGAATTCGGCGGGAGGGAGATGAGGTCAAAAGACCAGCTCTTCCCTATGCGCTTTTATGCGTTTACTGCACTTAAACTTCTGAAATTGTGTGGAAACACAACCAGGGATAGAATTGAACATCGGGTAACACAACCGATGGCTGAGAGATTACCATATGTCATATGTGCTCCCCGCCCCCCCCCCCCCCCCCTCCTTTTGGGAGGACGACAGAATGACCTCAATGTCCCATACGCTCTCTACGTACAAGTGCCATGTACTATAGGACAAAAAACGAAAAGGCTTCATTTTCATATACTCTCAATAAAGAACCACATAAAACACGAACCATCACCATCTTAGAAATGAAGGGTCATGTGACAACACAATAAACAATGAACAACACATAAACAAGACTGACCTTGTTGAGGCTGGATGCTGTCATGATCTTCCCCTTGGTGAAGGCTGATGCAGTCCTAAAAAGTGGTTGTTTCCATTGATTAATTGTGAAATATATACAAAAAATTAGGAAACCTGATCAAAATATGTACACCTAGATTATTATTTTTAAATCGATAAGGTGAGAGGATTCGAGGTGTCACAGAGATAATGGTCGGTAAAACTTGACTCACAGTGCCACTGGGCTACTGACATAATGTCATCCACAAGAACCCCATTAAACAGGGCAGTAGAAGTTACTATGCCGTGAACACTGTGAGCCTTGGCCATGTCAACTTGTTTACCTGTGGCAGATTTATGACAAAATTGAATACACTCTACAATCCACCTGGAAGTGGTGTCTCTAGACGCCCTGCCATGGGGTTCAATATATGACAACCATAATGCTGATGGGTCCGTCCGCCATTTCTGAGTACGTTGTTTGTACCGGCTTAAAGCCCGGACTGGACACCATGCTTTTGAATCAGGATCATATCTAGTCAAAGCTGGTAAAAATATAGGTTGACCTGGATATTTCAACGACTGGTTCCTAGCCATGAAATTTATCCTAGGTAGAAGCCTAAGGCCTTGCCCTGTAACCACAAAACGGTCTGCCTCGGCTGATAAGGCATGAATTTCGCTTCTCCGCCTTGCCGAGGCCACAGCAATTAAAAATACAGTTTTAAGAGTCAACATTTTCATAGAAAGGGAACTTAGTGGTTCAAATGGCTTATCAGCTAGTACCTGGAGCACTAGAGACAAACTCCAAGACGGAATCACTGGGGGATTCCTTGGTCTTAGATTGTGCATGCCTTTAATTAAAGTATTCAATGTACTTACTTCATCACTTCCCCTATTAGCCAAGCAAGAGATAACTGAAATTAAAGCTGATTTATAACCAGCAATAGAGTTATGCTTGAGGCTATAGGCATCATACAGGTGACAGAGGAAATCGGCTACTACCTGAATAGATGAATCCATTGGATTAACACATCTTTCTGAGCACCATTCTGCAAATCTGTTGATTTTATAATTATATGCTCTGGAGGTTGACCCCCTTCTGGCTTTTGCCATAAACATGGCTGCTTGCTCAGAAAAGCCCTCCTTAATTCTAGATTCCTTGACAACATCCACGCAGTCAATCTGAACATTGCCGGATTGTTGTGAAGGGCCTTGCCCTGGAAGATAATATTGTTCATCAGAGGCAGAGGAACCGGATTGCAGACCAGAAGGTCCAGCAGATCCGTATACCATGATCGGCTTGGCCAATTTGGGGCGATCAGAAGCACTTGGCACTCCTCCTGTCTGATTTTCTGAAGAATTTTTGGAATCAGGATTGCTGGAGGGAATGCGTATGCATACATTCCCACCCAGCTGATAGCTAACACATCTGTTGCGATAGCGCTCGGATCTGGAATCGGAGAGACCTACATCGTCATTTTCACATTCTTCTTCGTTGTGAATAAATCTATGTTGAGTTTCCCCCAGTGGTTGAACAGATGATCCACCACACATTGATTTAGTTGCCATTCCGTAGGTAAAACACTCATCCTTCGGCTCAATGAGTCTGCTAACAGATTTAACCTTCCCGGAATATGAACTGCTTTCAGGGTAATCCAGTGATCCAGACACCAGCAAAGCAGCCTCCATGTCATCATACAAAGACTGGACGACTTCGTTCCGCCCTGGCGGTTTATGTAAGTCACTACTGTTGAGTTGTCTGATCGACCAGAACACTCTTGCCCTGAACTTTCTTTATGAAATGTTCCAGGCCCAGGACTACTGCTCGTAATTCCAGTAGATTGATATGTTCTTGTGACTGACCCAGATTCCAAAGCCCTGATACTGTGGATTCTTCCAGACAAGCTCCCCACCCCTCCATCGATGCATCTCAATACATGGTTACCTGAGGGTGAGGAGGGGTTAGCATCACCCCCGCTAGGAGATTCTCTGTCTTCATCCACCATTGAAGGTGGTGAATAAGAGGTTCCAACACTGACACATTCGAGTCCAGTGAACCTGTACTCTGGGTCCATTGCGTCATGAGAAATAACTGGATAGGGCGCCTGCGTAAAGCCACCTGAGGAATGACTAGTTCCAGAGAAACCATCAACCCCAGCATTCTCAAATAAACCCGTGCCAGGACATAACGACTGATGCACACTGACTGTATCAATGAGATGAGTACCTGTACCCTCTCTTGAGTAGGATAAACATATACTATCTCTAGATCGAAGAACATTCCCAGGTAAACAAACTTCTGGGATTGAGTCAGCTCTGATTTCTGAAAGTTGATTATCCAGCCTAAATCTGTGAGTTTTCAAAACTATCTCCAGTTTTACTGACAGACTTTCCTGATTGTGTGCTTTTAACAGCCAGTCGTCTATGTACGTGTGGACTGCAATGTTTCTCCTGCGGAGGAATGCTGTTATCGCAAGTACAACCCTGGTGAAGACTCGAGGAGCTGTCGAAATTCCTAAGGGTAAAACCCTGAATTCCCGCTGTCTGCCCTGGAATGCGAACCTCAGGAACCAACGAAAACTCCTCGATATTGGAATGTGATCCTTCAGATCTATTGAAGCTGTCCACATTCCATTCTCCAACCCTGCCAACACTGATTTCACTGTCTCCATTTTGAAACTGGGTGTCTATGAACTTGTTCAATGGCTTGAGGTTGAGAATTGGTCTCCACCCTCCAGTGCTCTTTGACACTAGGAACATGGATGAATAGAAGCCCAGACACTTTTGTGCCGGTTGAATTGCTCCTTTTTGTATGAGGGAATTTATTTTTCCTCTATACACAACCGTTGATCTGGATCTCTTGGAATTTGAGTCCAGACTGGCACCAGAGACAGTCGCGATGGAGGGCCTGTTATCCAATCGGGATGATACCCGACTGAAAGCCACCACAAGACTAAATGACTTGTGGTGGGCCAATCAGCCTCCCACTGGACCACCTAGGGAGAGAGGTGGACATAAGGAGTGCAAGAGTGGCACTGTCTCCTTGGCCAGAAGCACCGGAGTGGTTCTCACCGTGATAACCGACCCATCATGCACGATTACCACAACCAGATCCTCGCGTGCCACGACCAGCGCCACGCGCACCTCGGTGCGCGGACAGCTGCTTCGCTGGCTGCACCGGAGGAGCCTGCGCCCCCCCCCTCCCCCTCGCTGCTGGCCGAGCCTGCTGGGGATGATACGCAGGGGGAGCCGCGCGAACGCGCTCTCTGCGGAGCACTTCAAATTGCTCGTGCAGTGCCCTCTGGTTATTGACCAGGGTGACCATCTTCTGGAGGTGCCTACATCCCTCACCTCCAAAGAGACCAGGACCTGCCATAGGCATACGCAGCAGCCTATTATACAGGTCCTGAGACGGGCACAGGTTGTCTAAAGTAAATGTGCACTGCGCCCGGACACTCCTGGTCACAGACCGGGTTAAACAATCCAGAGCCAGGTTGATTCCATCCTGGATGCCTCTCTGGACAGTTACCAGACTAGGCTGGCGCGATGTGGATGCCGTTACTACACCCTGTAACAGCTGGGAGACATGAGAAAGCACCGCAATAGACACTCTCCCACTCTCCTCCGCATCGCGCAATGCGGTGTTTGCTGAACGCAGTGTTCGAGCACAGCGCTCCCGTGTCAGACCGGAAGCCTGGCTGCGTGTCCTCACCTAACGCCGCGCGGTCATCCACGCTCGGCTTAGGTACCACACTGTATTTCTGATATTCATCAGACACGATGCGGCAACGCCTTGCCACCTCGCGAGGGGCCTTCGCCAGACGTCCATGCGCCTTGATGGATGTCTCTGCCACTGTGAACATATCTACAATATGTTCAGCATAGCATTAGCAGTCGGCTTACCTGCCAACCACGGGCAGTGATCCCGCTGGCTGGCCGACTGTCCCACAGGCAGGTCTGGCCTGGCGCTTATTAGCCAATGACAAGCGTTCGACCAATCCTCCTCTGTGGCTACCTGCGAAAGCTCTACAAGACGAGGGCCCTCGTCTTCCTCCTGAGCGTTCGCAGGCGTATATGAGGCTGGATGACTTGACACTCCTGGCAAGCCAGAGAAAGCATGCGGGCCCGAAAGAGCAGGCATACTAAACTGACTGGCTTGACCAGGAGTAGGTGCCATGGTATTGCATGGGGAGAATTTCGCCACACCACGGCCCTGACCAGAACCTGCTACACTCTCGGCAAGCCAAGGTATGCGGTAGACCTGGCCATCAGATCCAACCCGGGCCACCTGCGCCGTGAACCCTACTCCTGCGTGAGTAGAACCATGGACAATGTCGCCTGTATTCCCCGCGAGGGGTGTACAGACGTCAATGTCCATGGTCACAGCATCAGAAGGTGAACCCAACAGATAATCCTCATCCTGGCCAGAAAGATTAGACTCCATGTCAGCAAAGAATGCTAACCCAGACTCGCCAGGAAAAGTACCATAGGAGGATCTTCCTGGGCTGATAAGCAGACACCAGGCTCCAGCGACAACCGTCCACGGATCACCGGCGCGGCAAGCCTGCTGAAACAGGCCAGAGGACGAAGACAATGAGTATTTTAGCTAAAGAATTAGTAACTCAAAACCAAAATAAGAAGGAGAGGGAAGGTGGTCATACAGACCACCTACAAAGATAATAAACTAGCGTTGGGCAAAACTTTAAATGTTAATAAATTGCAAGGCTGATTATGACGTCATAACTTCAAAAATAAGAAGTTAAATCGATCTGAAACAAACATCCAGGTGTAAGGACGAATTGTATTCATATCCAGAGCATCTTAACTGGAAAGGATAGAATATACAGACTACACAAATATCAGATATACAATGATAAAATGGCAGCAGATTCTATAAATATTTTCAAATATAAATTGAAGTGCCTCATATCATAACTAGAATACCTGAGTCTCCACCAACTCTATGACCTCTTAACTCTCTCCACCTATAAGGGGAAGGAAGTGGACCACGAGGGCAAAGTGAGAAGACCTTCTTCCAAGGCCTCCAACTCACTGGGCATAGACCTTTTGTTAGATAACCTCACAATGTTAGTAAGAAAAGGAACCTTGGTGGAGAGAAAAACAAACCCTCTGATGATGTGCTGTCCTAATCAATCATAGGTAGATAGATACCTGTGGACAAAACACAAAGAGAAATTAGTATTTCATAGTGCCATAATAGAAATAAACCAGTTTTTTTAGGCGCTTATCACGTTAAACGCGAGTCCTGGAAACACATTACAACGGAACAAACTCGCTAAAGTGTAGTTGAATTCACCTGATTATTAGGTCCTGGACCCTGCTCTGGAGACATAGCGCATTCAGACATAATTCTCAGGTATTTAATTCTTGAATTGATTTAAAAAAACCAGCAGAAAACTATATAGAAAAAATTGGCATGTGGTCTCTGCCAATAAATTAGCAAAGAGAAAGTACTAGTCTGCGCATGCGCGGTGGTTAGGGCTAGCATCCGCCAGACTGTCATCTGACTACCTGCCCAGTAGGGGCACCTAACTTTTTTAATTTGAGTTTTTATTGAGTGAAAGCCGATATTTAGCAATATCAAAAAGTATTAGGGAGGTAAGTATACTCTTGAAGTGAAATGGGTTTTAAATGTTCATACTTTTTCAAGCCACTCAAACCTGTGTGTACCATCTAGTAAACACATACCTTGAAAGAGAACTTGATTTCCTTCGGAGCGATTCACTGCTCCCTTCCTTAAACAACATTCCAGTATTGCTCGACTTGGCCAGTATCTGACTCTCCACAATTCCTGCTGATTGTCGACTCTCTGTAACTGAAGGTACTGAAGGTACACTGTCCTTTGTCTGTATACTTATTCCAGAGCTTACAGCCGAATCAACACTGGCAGGTAGATTTCCAGCGAATGTGTTATTAATATCGCTTTCATGTGAATCTAAAATAACAACTCACAATTCACCTTTCCAGAGTACCCACCCATCATATGACGTCATAATGAACTGCGTGGCGTGTACAATGACATCATAATGAATGACGTCGATAAGTACATCACGAACGCATATTTGATGACGGTCTATGGGCTGTTGTACAAATTGTTTGCTTTTACTATTTAATAAATATTATGTTGAATATTTTGAAACTAATTTGACTGGGCGCTGTTGCTGCCTATGGCAGCAACAGCACCCAGTCTAATTAGTTACAAAATATTCAACAGATTCCCTGCATAGTTTTCAGGAAATTGATAGCTAGGGCATTCGGGGATCGATCAATCCAAACACGGCGAGGTGTGGGTGGAGCTTAGCTAGTGATGGGCGGGGCATAGCTAAAAATGGAAAGGTCCATTATGCTGTTGAGTACAAAACAAGAGGCCCAAGGGCCTTGATGCTCACCTGGCATGCCTGGACCATTAGCATTTGAACAATTAGTATTTGAACACATACATTAATCCTTTAAATTCAGCAGTTAACTAAGACATAAAACACACAATTGTAATTCAGTATGCACAATATTCAATAGAAAATTAATGATGGATGCTGAGCACACAGTCAGAGCGAATCTTAGATTCCATCAAGCCAATAAAAAAACTTCAATATGGCCACCCAAACTCTAAATTCTGATTGGTCCAGGACAGCCATGTTTTATCACGAATCAAGTTCACTTGCACAAACTTTATTTGCCCTTAGTTATCGTGGAAATCTAATGAGTTTCAGCCTGACCCATACAGCAGTTCCTAAGATGTTATTTTTGAGAACGAGATGGCCACTGAAAAAATGGACCAATTCTGAATGGAAGCTCTGGAGCCATTCATTCATCCACCAAACTTACATTGAAATTCACCAGATGGTTTTTGAAGTCATTTAAAGCTGTTCCCATTCATTTTCTATAGGATTTCTGGAAGTTATGGAAATCAGAGATGGCCGACCAATTGAAATTCTGAACGGAGGTTCCGGAGACTATGATGATGGGGTCATTAATTAAGGATGAGTAGTATTTAAAAAGATTTTCGCAAAAACACCCAGTGAAGATTCCGTATAGAAATTCTGGAGCGTACCAGCATAGGATACTTCTAGACCAATTCGGTAGAGATCCGCCGAACAGCTAAGGAAAAGATGCATTTTGACAGTTTCTGGACAATTATATGATCAATTAAAATTCTGAATAGAAATTCTGAATTTTGCCAGCATAGAGTCATTCTAGCCAAAATTTATCGAAATTCATCAAGGGAGATGCTTTTGCCAATTTCCCAGTAAATTTTCATAAAATCTCAGATTTTCAGTCAAATATCAACCAATGAAAAATCTGTATATAAGTCCTGTAATCCACCAGCATAGGATCCTTGAAGCCAAATTTGGTTGAAATCTGTTAAGCGGCTAAGGAGATGGCTTTTGACAATTTCAGTTAAATATTTATAAAAATCCAACATTTTCACCCAATAGGTTGATCAATCAAAATTCTGAATAAAAGAACTGGAGCCTATGAGGGTAGAATCCTTCTTCCCAAATTTGGTTGAAATCCATGAAGCAGTTAAGGAGATGCATTTTGATAATTTCTGGTAAATTATTCATAAAATTTAAGATTTTCCCCCTAAAAGATTGACCAATGAAATTTCCGCATAGAACATCAGGAGCCTACCACCAAATGGTCCTTCTAGCCAAATTTGTTTGAACTCTGTCAAAATGGCTACGGCGATGCTTTAACAATTTCTGATAAATTTTTCATTAAGTCCAGTCAAATTTGGTTGAAATCAGCCAAACTGTTACGGAAATGTGATTTGATAGACGGCGGATGGCCGCCATGGCACAAGCTCACTTGGCCCATCGGGACAGGTGAAGGGGCAGGTGAGCTAATAATTACTATAATGCTGTCCACAGTAGCACCTTCAGGTGTGTCATTGTTTCAGAGCACCATTGTTTCCTAAATGAACTTCAATTGTCATATGAAATGACTGTTGGAAACTTAATTTTCAGTGCTATAGATATTATGGTTATGTCTGTCTAATGTCTTCAGGGTATACAGCTGGGAAGTAATAATCTCCCAAACTTACTACGTTATTAAATTTTTTGCCTGACAGATCATACATTTCACACTCCATTTGATGTCTAAAATAAGAGTTTAAATATTTTGAAATTAATTTGAATGGAAGGAGTTACAAAACAGCAATAACTTCCAAGGATACTATTTTTCAAATGTTATACAATCAGTTTTCAAGTTTGATAGATTTGACTTTCAGGAGCATAAGAATTTATGTTCCAAGTCCATGTGGATAAATTACAGGCAAGTGAAAAACATAATGATTTCTTCAACTACGCGATTAAGTGATAAATACCATACCTAGAATTCATGTCACATTGCACAAAGATTACAGACCTTCGCCTTTCAATGTGGAAATCTTTTAATATTAACCAAAGATTAGGAAATCTTAGTTTATAGATACACATAGGCTTGCACGATTTTTCAATTTAATGGTAAAGTTTGATTTATTTTTAAAATTGTGATTTTTTCGATGTAATTGAGGAAAAAATTTAAAATCATCAAAGATTTCATGTTTATTTCAAATCTGAAGGGTTTACTTTTCCAGCACATTTTATCAGTACATGAGTACAATTATAGTCGATTCACACCTGTATTCATTGTGGTTTTATCCCGCCATCACATGCACTTGTCGAATAATTACTAATGACAACACAAAACGCTACGATAAACAAGCTAACAATAGCGAGGTAACACCTTTGTCCTTGAGAAAACCAGCTAGTTATTCCATTCTTTCTTTCGCTGTAGACCCTGAGTCTGTCGTGAAACACCAAGTATATACTTAGTTGCAGAGTGTTAGGCAATAATCAGTCTTTTTAATTCTAGAGTTAGCAATTTCAATTAATAACAAGGTCAGGCCGTGTAATTTTGCCTTTTTGATTCCGTCGTCATGTCTAATTAAAGAAAATAAAGCAACAGCATTTCAGATTGTTGTATTTTGAACTGTGCGTTCTGTTGATTACTCTTAAATGTAAATCGTACATTCTGAAAGCAACTATAAACTGCAAGTTTACATCGTCACTGTCGTAGCTACTCGAAGCTACCGTCCTATGTATGTGGATTGCGTAGTATCTCCCCAGGTACTAATAGAAGAGGCCCAAGGGCCTGTGGCTCTCACCTGAACCATTAGCATTTGAACCGTTTGCATTTAAATAGACATGATGGATAATTTTCGGAAAATCCATGATGGCCATCAAGAAAATTAACCAATCAAAATTCTCATTCGATCTCTTGAAGCCTATCATCAGAGGGTCGTTCCACCCAAATGTGTTTGATAGCGAGCCATAGTAGTAGTGGTAGCGATTTAAAGGCTTCTGGAAATTTTTTTGAAAGACCAAGGTGGCTGCCGAAAAAAATGACCAATCAAAACACTCATTAGAAGTCTTTTTTTAGCCGATCACCATAGGATCATTCCAACCAGGTTTCGTTGAAATCTGGTCATTGATTAGCATTGTAACGTATTTCTGGAAAATCCAAAATGGCTGCCAGAAAAATTGACCAATCAAAATTCTGTATATATGTTGAAATCCATCAAGAAGCTCAGGACGAGTGGCATTTTGACACTTTCGGGTACATATTTTACCATAGGCAGCAACAGCACTCAGTCAAATCAGTTACAAAATATTCAACAGCTTCCCTGTATAGTTTTCAGGAAATTGATAGCTAGGGCATTTGGGGATCGATCAATCCCAACACGGCGAGGTGTGGGTGGAGCTTAGCTAGTGATGGGCGGGGCATAGCTAAAAATGGAAAGGTCCATTAGGTGTAACCACATAGCATGTTAGAATGATCATCTATTACTTATCCATGTCAAACCTATACAAAAGACCACCAGCCTTTGGAGACAAAGGATAGTGATTCATGTGAAGGACCATCTTTTGTCCTCACTGAAACATTTAATTCACCTTTCCAGAGTATCCATCCATCAGCTGACCTCGTATGATGTCATAATCAGCTCAGCCCGTGTATGATGTCACAATCATTAAGTCACAAAGGGTTCCATATAGACTGTCACCAAATCTCAAATGATCCGACACGTTGTTTGAATTGTATATCTTTGTAATTCTTTCCTATTTAATAAACATGCTGTTGAATATTTTGAAACTAATTTGACTGGGCGTTGTTGCTGCCTTACTGCCTTAGGCAGCAACATCACCCAGTCAAATTAGTTTCAAACTATTCAACAGCTTACCCGTGTAGTTTTTTGGAAATTGATAGTCAGGGTGTTCAGAGATCGATCGATCCCAACACGAGCAAGGTGTGGGTCTAGCTTAGCTAAAGATGGGCGGGGCATGGCTAAAAATGGAAAGGTCCATACTCAAGCTGCCCAAAAAGTGGCCCCTGTAGTGGTCTTGAGGAATGTTCATTTGAAGGTCAAGAAGACAATTTTTTTTAATTTATGACTAATGACTGAATCGATAACTGAGCCAGTCATTCCAGTGGTAAATTAAGTAAATTATCTCTTAGCCTGCAAATGGACATTTACTAAGCAGAGGTTTTAAATTTCTGGACAAAACCTGACCATCAACCTTTTAATGGCCAAGCTCAGCCTCTGCAGTGGTCTAAATGAATGTTCATTTGCAGGCAAAGATGAGGCAACATGTAACTTTTCTAATTTACCATTGGAATGACTGGCTCGCAGGCATTCAAGTGGTAAATTAAAAAAAATAATCTAGCTAGCAAATAGGTTAATGGTCAAATTTTAATTTCTGCTTAGTAAATGTCCATTTGCAGGCCAAGATGTTTTTTAAACATAGCACTAGAATGATTGATTTGGTTATCGAGCCACTCATTCTAGCGTTAATCTTCTCTTGGCCTGCAAAGTCACTTCCTCAAGACATCTGCAAATTGCAGTTCTTACCGACTTGACCATTTAAGGGTTAAATAACCTACCTCATAACATAGTGATGTCATAAAGGAGAATTATTACAATACCTGATTTTGGGAGAATCTGTGGTCTGGACTGTGACTCATTTTCATAAATATTCTCCATTATTGATGCTGTAGATGTAACCTTTGATCTGATTGGTGAGCATAGAACGGGAGAAACAGAATTCAGCCAATCAGAATTCTTCACAGGAGTTGCAGTTTGAGTTATTGGGACATCATTGTTATTCTTTGGTATAGAATATGGTTCATAAGTCATGTCATGTAAGGTTGTTGCCTCTAACGGTTGAATGCTTGACAATGACTTAGCCTGTGAATGTAGGTCAGAGCGCTCCGTTCTCTCAGATATGTTGTACAGCTCATTGTGCGTACCACGTGTCTCGTAGAAATCAAGTTGGCGATTTGAGCCAATAGATTCAGGTGGAGGCTAAAGAGAAAAGAACTAGAAATTAGCTATAAGGGATACAGCAGGGCTTGCCATAAAATGAGACAACCATGTAGTCATGCTTATAATAGGTTTACATGTATGACATTTGACATTGCATCACATATAGAAATCCCTTGATTAATTATATTTTATTTCCATGAGCCACCGTAAAACATGTTTTCTCAAAATAGAAAAGCAGTCCACCACAACATATTGTAAGAAAGGGATAGATGTGATATTTCAATATGGATGTGCTACAAATAGGCTATAAACAGCTCAATCGCCATGACATCCAACCTGCTGCAGTCTGTACAGATTCATTGATCATTTAATGGTCTTTGCGGCACATGGCATGTTAATGCCCATCTTGTGAATGTCACAATGTTTGGAAATTGCTGTGACCATACAATGTCTGATTAGCTCTGTCCTCGCTTACAGATGCTATGGCAATCTCCAGTGAAGCAGTCAATATGTTCTCGGATGCTGCACAAGTACACATTTGACAGGATCTTCCAGAAGCTGTTGAGGAACACAATAGGCTGCAGGTTTACTGGTGGTGCAGGTGAATTCTAGGGTTTGGGCAAAACAGTGCCGGAGAGGTGTAGCATGAGCTTGCTATGCCTGTGATTAGATTGGAAATGCTATCATTTTCATACAGTTCACTGCTGATATGGTCTTAAGTGTCTTCTCAACCTTAGCTTATTCAATTTGTGTCTGTAGTTGCCTGTGATCATCTACAAAAAAAGTGCAATGGCCCATCACCTGGCTCCGTGCATTGGTTCTTAAACAATTCCCTGATCGTACTTGCTTTTCCCTCCTCTGTCCCGATGAGGTTGCCCAGGTCGCCTTAAACATTTTGCAACAATCAGGTGTGCATGGGATAATTTAAGTGGGTATTAAAGTACCTGTACTGATTGAGCCTGCTTCTGACGCATCTCCTTCCACCTCGGATGCAACTTAATCATATACTCTTCATACTCTTGCTGATAATAATAATAATAATAATAATAATAATAATAATAATAATAATAATAATAATAATAAATTTTAAATGCTGGTTATTTTTTTAATGATTTAATTGAAAATTCTCTTGTCACAGGCAGAAAGAACTTAAAAATTTAACGTAAAAGTTAAATTGGGGTTTTAGCATACAGCAAATTTTATATTATTTTCCCATTGATAATCGGGGCCAGTCATTCCAGTGCTAATTAGTTTTTACATCAAGACCAATACATTTGACAGCAACTCCACATCTCCACCTCATAAACAGTCCTCATAATAGAAAACATGCTCTAGTAGCAAAGAAAATTATGATTTTTGACCACAAAGTATGCAACCTCAAAAATGAATTCACAATTATGGTAAATTGTGATAATATAACAGCGTTTATTTTGTATCAAAATTGTGACAATTTTAGATCGTCTTAAATGCATGCTTCTTGGGATTTATTATTTGGCTTAAACATTGAATCTTGATGCTAGATTATCGAAAAACGGGATAGGACTGCAAAGGTGCTTCTCAGGAGGACTGACGATGGAGCACCTTTGCAGTACGATACTACAGAGGGACTTTAAAGGTGCAACAGAGGGTCACCAACATCCTGGAGTCCCTTTGGAGTACTGTATGGCAAAGGTGCTGTAGAGGTGATTCAATGACGTACCCGATCTCCATGGAGCACATTTCAATTTGCACGTAGGGCACTGCAGAGGTACTGCTCTGGAGCGTCTTTGCAGTCCACGCTGTAAACGTGCCACACAACTATGGAACGCCTCTGCAGTCCTAGTTTGCATAATTGGAGAGCGCTGCAACGGTACCTCATCAGCAAAGGGACTGCAGAGGTACTCTTGAGGACTCCAAAGGGACTGTGTTGGTGCCTCAAAAGTACTTCTTTTTCGCAAGGACAGCATTGTTTTCACAAATGATAGAAATATGCAGATTTGCAATGTACAACCCAACACCCCCCCCCCCCACCCCCTTACCTTTTCTTAACTTTACTCTAACTCTTTTAAAACTCAAGCCAGCCAAAACCACTTCTATAGTTGCCTTGAGAAAATTAGAAATGTTCACTTGCAAAACAATAGGCTATTCTTGAAAATCTACCACTGGAATGACTGGCACTGTCATTCAAGTGGTAAATTTTCAAGACGTATTCTTCTACAAGTGGACATTTTCTATGAGAAAATTGAAATTTTCTTGAACAAGCTGAAGGATTAAAGGGTTCAGAACGTTGGGTCGACTGCATTAGATTTGATTTTGTACAATAAAAGATACAAAATACAAACAAATTTATCAACAATCGACTATGTAGTTGATAGTCGATCATTCTTAAATCGATCGACCATCAATTTATATATCATTAACTTTACAGCTGTAATAGTAATCTTATACGGATTAGCTGCATAGTTTCTGCTAGATTATACACCAGCACTGGATAATGGTAACAGAAAGATACAAAATATGACAAATATTATAGCATCTTATATCATCAGATGAGCTCAAAATTATATACTAGCCAGTCTCATAGAAATTTACAACAACTTGTACTTGCTTTAGATTGACGAGTGCTGTGGGTTAATAACAATTTATCTAACAGTTTTTTTGTAGTACAGTCACTCGTCAGTAGAATTGATTGCTTGGAGATTTAGAGTGTGAAGGCTGTGTATCCGTTAATATTCTGAATGTTCTGTATGGATATTTGTTCAATCCTCTTAATCAGATCCTTGTTTAGGACTTCCAAGTGATGCAAGAAGTGGTATGCTGAAGGACGATAGATTTATGATACATTTGTGATAGATTTGGAACTCCCATTTTGCTTTGCCAACATATGACTTTTGTCGAGTGTTCTTGTATCAGGGAATATTTTGTTGGAAAAAAATTGCGTAGAAGTAACTGCTAAACAAATCGAATAATGCATAGCAGTACATAGCACTTGCATAGCAAACAAACTGTGTTGAAACTGGTTGGTGTTCCAACGGGGAAATGTTTCAAAACATATTTGCATGATTAAAAACGGCTTTTTTCGTCTACACAAGCTATGAGCAAGTGAATCCGAAAACAACCGAAAAGCATAATTTTCTGATTTCGCAAAATGTTTTCCCTATGGAATGCAGGACTGGTTCCAATGTAGAAGTCATTGATACGTATACCATACCAGGAGCTAGTCAATATTTTCAAGCCGAGAGAATTCATGATTTTTATCATGTATTGGTGCTTCGATCGTGTTGTTCAAGCCACGAACAGAATAAATATGGAATGTAGTCTTTTCTAATATGGTTTCGAAATAATCTAGATGGAGATCAGTGTTACAATAAATGTGTAATATAACCAGGGTTCGAAATTAGCGAAAGGTTGATGATAGTTCGAAGGACTACCAGACTTGGCAAATCAGTAGTCCGTCTAAAATATTAGTAGTCCGTAAGGTGTGTAATATGCAACATGTAGTTCACACAAATTGCACAAATGTGACATGAACAGATGGTTGAATAATTAATATTGGCCTTCTGAGAATGTTATTGAGGATAGTGTATCAGTCTTCAGGTCTACAGTAGCCAGTATTGTCATTTGTCAGTATAACATATGTCAGATTCAGAATATGCATGTACTGGCTCTGGCCAAGGTCAGGGAGTATAGGAAGCCTAAAATAATACGTATTGGCAGATTTGGCAATTACATTGATTGGAAGCTGTTGCTGCTTAAGGCGGCAACACATCTCAGTCAAAAATAATTTTCCAAAAAATCAATAATGTACCTCCCATGAATACTGTGATTTTATTGACTAGGGTTAACATACATTTTGTAACTTACCAACCTGCATCACATATCCCTTTCAACTGGTAGGCTAAACAAAGTACACATCATTCAATACAATGTAAGAAGGCTGAATAGTGTTAGTGCTTAACTGGAAGCTGTTGCAGGCTATGGCAGCTGCGAGCAACAGGTTCCCCATAAAGCCTTATCAACAGCTTATTAAAATGAAATTGAGTTTTTGCGATACTATGACTTCAGTTGAAAGAGTTAACAATTTTTATTTAAAAATTACTAATGGTTGTTTTCTCTGGCTTAAATAGTGAATGATAAAAAGTTTTACTGTGATCAGCGTGTATCAATCGGCTCACGTGTTACTAGTTTTAGTACGAATACTACGAATGCTATATATATATATACTACTACGTCATTCTTAAAATTACTGCGTAAAACATTGTTTATTTTCTTTACCGCTGGTAGTTTCCTTGCGATTCATTGGTTGCTCTCTATAGTTATATTTATTAACCAATAATCTTGCGAGAAAGTACGTTCCCGACTTTGGAGAAGAGTACTCGAGAACACTCTCGCGCATGCGTCGATCTTGGCGACATGCCATTCTAAATCTGTCGCTTGCACGAATCAAGTTTGATACACCGCCGTAGCATGGCTAACTATACTGTGTCGGCCTTGATTTGGGGATGCGCTAACAGGAGCTTAGCATTCACGATGATGTAACTCAGTTTCCGAGACAAACATTGTCTAAATCGACCAGAATCAGTCCAGATAAACTTGTATTTTTAAAGTTTATCATAACGCTAACTAATGACGAGGCATGATCAATAGCCATACCCCCCTATAGGAGAATTTAGATTTACAAGAAAGTCTGTTACGAGCAATATGTCGACGACTGTGAATACCCCGTGATACATATTGCGAGTTTCCGACTGGTGTCCAAACTCAAAACTGAAGTCTGTAACAATTTATTATTATACCAGAAGAAGGAAGCTGCTAACGCATGCGCACATCACTAGCTTTTGGAATTTTGATCTATAGAGCGCTTACTGAACTCGCTTCACCGGCGGTCATTTGTCCCATAGTGAAGGAAGGTAGGAAGATATGTGCTCTATAGCCATATATGTCTATGGGCTATATCGGAAATCAGTCTCCAACGCATGCGCATCTCCCTTCCTTACTAAATTTGACAATCGTTTTGCAACTTTTAGCGACTTTTTATCAAAAATATTTCAAAATTAAGTGAATTGACTGAATTTTACATCAAAATTATGTATCGCAGCAAATAGCTATGCGAAGTTGTAAATATGTAGCAACAGGTACTCATTTGCATCGCATTTTGCGATGCGATACCGCTCAAAATATTCCATGTGCATCATTGTGTAACCAGAGGTGTAACTGAAAGGTGAAAAACTAGCATTGAATGTAAAAATATTTTTAACCAATGGGAATGACATATTTCTACTATTTCTTGCATTATCCGCAAAAGTTGACATTCCCAGTGGTAAATGTTTTTTCTTTGTCTTCAAAGCCAATTTTTCACCGTCCAGTTACACCTCTGGGTAGACCAGAAAACTGTCTGTGTTCAGCTCTTACAAATTAGAGTACAACTGCTGCCTGTGGTTATTTCCACACTTGTACAACTTCTGCTCTCCAGCAGCAGCAAAGCACACCTGTAGAAAATTTGAAGCCACACTGGTTATCTCTCAATATGACTGCAACTCAAAAAAGCATCCGCTTTTGTTTCTACGAGAATGAAGGAAATTTCAATTTCCCTTTCTCCGAGATCTAACAATACTCACCATTCTGTTACTTCTGATATACAGCTGGCTCTGACAGCTGGCTCTAGGACTATAGACTTAGAAAGCTTTACCGACTCCTTGGAACCGGGTACTCGGCTCCCAACTGCCGAGTACCCGTCTACCATAGAGCTCATATTGTTTGCATAGCCACCAAACAAGAGAAATCCATGGCTTGCCTCCGTGGGGCTGGGAGGCTGGGTCCGTAACAGAATGTTGAGCATTGTTAGATCTCGGAGAAAGGTAAATTGAAATTTCCTTCATTCTCCTTCGATCAATACTCACCATTCTGTTACTTCTGATATACACCAGATTTGGTCAGTAACCTGGTGGGAAGGGGCAAGCCATAAATGCTACTTTTGCCCCTTGGAGAAAGAATCAGACCTAAACTTGACTAACGGAGACCTAAAAAAGGACCGTCAAGTTAACGGAACCGAATCACATTCGCATCACTGCCCCCCCCCCCTTTTTCACCTAAGAAAAGGGAGAGAACTCACGAACATGCATCTCGCCTGAAAACACAAATATGCCAAGAGGGTTAACTGCTCTTTGCATATATTAGCCTGGGAATGAGCATGAATATATAAGATGAATGATCATGATATATAGACATAATACAAAACACTCTCAATCGTGAATTACCTCATGATATTTGGAATTCAGACCTGGAGCCTCCAACCATTCACTTGTCCGGCCATCAGTGACACAACTGGTTGATATCCTCTCGCTCGACCATGTCTGCTTCTTAATTCTCTCTTACAAATGCCAAAAAAGGAAGAAGAGCAGCGCGGTCATAGAGCTATCATCTCAAAACAGCTAAAGCGAGTGGAATGGCGAAGTCTGACACATCCCTCATATAGTAATCCGTGAAAGAGGACTCACAGTGCCCTTGTGCGACAGCCATGATGTCCTTAAACGGAACACCATTGTAAAGGGCGGAAGAGGCGGCTATTCCTCTAACATCGTGCCCTTGCGCCTTGCACTTGGTGCCCAGTCATAATCTCACGGGTAGTCTGAATGCATTCGACTACCCAACGAGAGATAGAATCCACGGATACGGCGCCATATGGCTCCATATGGCAGATCCACAGATGTCTATCATTCGACCGTAATGAGTCTGTCCGTTTTGTACTTAGTCAACGCACGGACTGGGCACCAGACACTGGCATCACGATCCAACCTACTTAGTTTCGGTATAATGATTGGTTTGCCGGGATATCTCAAAGATCGAATCTTTGACATAAACTCTGCTCTTGGCAGTAGCCTCAGACCCTCTCTGGAGACAATAAATCGGTCCCTCTCTGCTGAAAGTGCATGGATCACACTGCGCCTACCGCCTTTAGAGTCAAATGCTTTAGACTAGCCGAATGCAACGGTTCGAAAGGGTGCTTGGCCAGTACATTAAGCACTAAAGATAGACTCCAGGCTGGAATGACTACCGGTTGTCTCGGTCGGAGATTGCTCATTCCCTTCACCATCACACTCAACTGGGCCACCTCTGGACTATCCCTGTTGGCTAGACAAGGGATAACTGATGCCAAAGCTGACTTGTATCGAGCAATTGTGACAGGAGCTAGTCCTGAAAAGAACAGCTCACAGAGAAAGTCTGCTATTTGCTGAATAGTGGAATGAAAGGTAACTAGGGTTGGGCAATTTTTAGATATTATCGTCAATATCGCGATATACCGAATACCGATACCGAAATCGTCATAATTACGAAAAATTGTAAATATCGTCAATACTGACAGGACGATATTGCACTTTTAACTGTGAGCATAATATAAATAACTACGTTAGAAATGTCATACTCTTACCTCTATTCAGTCCAGTAATAGTCTTTAAGTAATAATCTAGTCTTTGTCTAAGGTAATAAAAACTTAATAAACTCCAAAATAATCTGTGTTCATTTAATTCATGGTTTGTTTGCTCTAATAAAATGATTTAAAGTACAAAATAATCCTTTGTTGTTCACTTTTCATAATTGCATAAATAGACGACGCCATGTTTTTTCTTGCTTCATTCTGAGTATTAGTCAGTGGGGAATACCATCTGCACTACCCACATTTCATTCTGATGACGTCATTACTACAGGTCAAGCTATTTATCCATTAGTCATTGATCTGCATGGTTAAACATTCTTCTGACCGTGAAAGATTTAAACTTTAAAACTTTTGAGGTCGATAAGAAACCACACACACTTAATCCCTTATCAATACCACAGCATGGAACGGTGGGTGAGGGGGAAGTTAATCTCTTGCTTTACCGTTATACGTTTTTATGTAACTTTATACAATATATTTAGCATTTTTAAACGAATCAGATCAAAATTCATTCCACATATAACATTACAGATTTATTCTAAGTGAGAAACGTCCTTAAAATAAAGAATTTAGGCCTAATTATTTCCAGTTTTCTATCAGTTGTGGCAGTCTTGGCTGCAGAGTTAACTGGGTTAATTTCACACATCCCGGCTACGCCTTGAGATCAATGGATAAACCCGCTAAGTAGTGAGCGAATTTGAATAGGTCTACAATGGGGCAAATTAGTATTTAATATTACAGACCAAATAAAATCTGATATAATTATTTCCAGTCTTCACGCTCGTTCTCGTTCAAAATCATGCAGTGTTATTCTATTAATTTGCATCGTCTATGCTAGCAGCGGGCGTGATAACAGCTGTCGGAATTCTGCAGTGTGAATTCTGATTGGTTCAAGTATGATACGGCGGCCAATCAGATTTCGTTCTGCAAATTTCCTTTCTGCGCGATGAAGTTAATGCGTATTCCTTGCTCAATCTTTTGACAGTTGTCGTGAGGTAAAGATAACATAAAATACAACACAAGAACAGAAGAAAATCCTTTATTTTTCTTATTTGTGATGGGTTAGTTGCATTACATTCGTTGCTTTAAACTGTATATTGAAGGGTGTCAAAGTGTGGAATTTCGTGTATTAAATATGCGGAAATGGTAATCATGGCGATCTTAATTTACGGTTTCAATGCAACAAATTTAATGAAAATAACTTGCAGACACCACCAATTTGAAATACATGTTATTCTATGTTTACACCCTAACTCCACACCTCACCCAAATGACGATATATCGTGATACCGCGGTATTTTAATTAGATACCGATATCGTCATACCTTGAGCAATATCGCCCAACCCTAAAGGTAACAATACCCTTTTCCTCACACCAGTCTGCAAATCCGTTAACCTTGTTGTTATATGACTTGAAGGTTTACCTCCCTCCCGCAGCTGCGATGAAATCTGCAGCATGTTGAGAAAAGCCCGCCAACGTGTAACATTGTTTGACAACAACCACGCAGTCAATAACATTTCGGGACGCTCGTGTAGGAAGCGTCCCTTGGCCTGGGAGATTATGTTCGGAATCTCGGGTAACTGCACTGGACTTTCCCACCCGCAGACCTCGAAGATCCGTGAACCACGGCCTGCTGTGCCAAACAGCGCTATAGCAGGACCAGGCACGGTTCCTCCCTGATCTTCACCAATATCTTCGGTAGAAGAATGGTGGGTGGGTACGCGTAAGCGTGCATCCCTCTCCAGCTTAACGCCAGAGCGTCTGTATCGACGGCATTAGGATCTGTATCGGCGAGACATAAGTCATGATTTGAGCATTTTCCCTTGTGGCGAACAAGTCGACGTTGGGGTTGCCCCAATGCTCGAAGATCCTGTGAAGAACTGGAGGGTTGAGAGACCATTCTGTTGGCAGAATTCTCTGTCTGCGAAACAAAGCATCCGCCAGAATGTCCAATCGCCCAGGAATATGAGCTGCTTTAAAAAACAACCGAGTAATTCCTGCGCCGTTGAATCAAGTGCCACACTTAGGTACATAGTGTGAGTGACTTCGTCTCGCCTTGGTGATTTCTGTATGATACTACTGTCGAGTTGCCCGACCGTATAAATGTCGCCTTGTCCCTGACTTTTGGAAGAAACCCTTTCCAATGCCAGTTCCACTGCCATCATATCCAACAGATTGATATGCAGCTGGCTCTCTTGGAGAGTCCATGTGCCCGAGACCTGGTGTTCTCCCAGGTAGGGCCCCCATCCCTCCAGCGATGCATCCGTGTACACGGACAGCTGGGGTTGGGGTAGGTGCAGCGAAAAAACTCCTACTAGGAGATTCTGACGCTTGTTCCCACCCTACAAGATGCGACATTATTGGCTCCAAAACTGGCACCAGTTTTGACAGGGGTTCTATTCTCTGTTTCCACAGAGACATCAGATACAACTGGATAGGTCCTCGCATACGAGCAGTGTACGGGTATACCTGCTACATGGAGACCATCATGCCCAGCATCTGAAGAAACCGCCTCGCCTGAATGTGGTTTCCCAATCGAAACTCTTGCGGATGGCTAACAGAGACACCACTATGGGCTCTGACGGGTAACCAACCCTGCCCTCCTCGAGATCGAATCGCATCCTTAAATAAACGAAATGTTGAGTGGTGTGTCAACTCAGATTTCTCCTTGTTGACTATCTAGCCTAGATCTGAAAGCAACTTCAGATTCCGAGCAGTATCCATCTCTAACCTGGCTGATGATCAGCCAATCGTCTATGTAGGTGCCTCTTTTGTGAGAAACGCTGTCACCACAAGGACCACTCTGGTGAAAACCCCTTGGAGCTGTCGACAGGCCGAATGGGAGGTTTAAACTCCCATACTAGATTCTGAAACGCAACTCTCAGAAACCTGTGACAACTCCCGTTCATAGGAATGTGGGAACATGCATCACTCAGATCGATCGATACACGCCACACTCCCTTCCTCAATCCTGCCATTACCGACCTCGGCGTTTCCATCTGGAACCGAGGCGTATGTATAAACCAATTTAATGGCCTGAGATTGAGTACGGGTCTCCATCCCCCTGTGCTCTTGGGGACAAGGAACATATTGGAATAGAAGCCTGGAGTGTTCTGGTTCGCTGGATTTATTGCTCCCTTCCGAAGCAAACCCGACACTTCGTTTTGAACGGCTTCTAACTTGTCTGGTTCCCGTGGTACAGGTGCCAAAGACAGATTCTGCGGCGGAAAGTCCCACCACTCCGGCATGTAACCCTGGGATAACCATCCCAGGACCAGACTGTCTGACATCACACCTCGCCAGGCCTCGACGAAACGCATGAGCCTTCCACCCACCATAGACGCCTCGACGTCTAACGGGGTTGTCCGGCTCGCGGTCCGCTCCTCCCCCCTTTCTCAACGAGAGAGAGAGAACCATTTCCGATAACTGGCACAGCTGTTCCTGTCGCACAGGTGCGGTCCAGGCGGATATGAAGGGAGCTCTCGTACCCTCAGGTACGATCCGCTCCCTTCTTTCCGCCCTTGGAGGACTTGCCAAGAGCAGAGTTTATGTCAAGGACCCTTCCCCTTGCCCTTCCTGCCTCTAGGGCAATCAGGAGCAACATTGGGGAGGGTAGGGGCCTCCACACCCTTCCTGGCTTTCTTAGCCGGCGGCGGTTGAGAAAATCCAGACGAAGCAGAAGTCGCAGTAGGCTTAGCTTTCGCCTTGCCTTTCTGCTTCTTCTGCTTCTTCGAAGGTTGGACAGCCAACGGTTTCCCTACAGCCCCTAGTGCGCGCGCTTGCCTCACTAGCTCAAGCTGTAGGTTTACCGCCAACCGATTCTGCGCAATGCTGGCAGTGTCCTCTAGGATGGCCCGCGCCTGGCCACCGAAGATGCTAGGCCCTGTCAGGGGTGTCCCAAGAAGACGCTCCCTGACTGCCGTAGCCGGACGCATATGGTCAAGAACCATTTGCTTCCTGGACTTTGTCACATGCGCTTGCACCCTTGCCAGTGCGTCCATAGACAGCACCAAGCCGTCATTGACGCACGAATGCGCCACAGGTGGCACAGGGTGGCCTGCCCCCGCTTCAGCCCACACCGACTGAAGAAGGCGATATGAATGGTTGACAGCACTCATAGCTGCCCTCACACCCTCATCGCATAGGGACAGGACTTCATCCTGGTGTGCCTGGGACTTATCCACAAGTGCTGGACCGGGGCCACCCGCTCCAGCACTCTGAACACCCAGTACCCAGCGGTCATTCTCGGTGACCGACGGGACAACACCATACCTGTCGTATTCCCCCAGTGGAATACGACCCCTCACCCGCACCTCCATGGAGGCCCCAAGAAGCTGGCCCTTGTTCATGCGTTGTTTGCTATAACTAGTATCAAGCAACACCATAAACCATGGATCCAGTCCAACAGACTGGATCAGGGCTGCGGGCAAGATCCCCGTCCTAATCGATGCACTGATGGATGGGGTACATCCTCCTCGGCTGTGGTCGAAACCACAGACGGGTCCACCCTGGCTAGCCAAGCCAGAGCCTCAGACCAATCCGTCTCCGAGGAGGACACTCCCGTGAACACGTCACCCGTTGATATGTTCACGGCCCTACCAGCAACGGCCTCCCGGCTAGGAGCCATTGCTTATATGCCAGGAACTCCGGTACCGTACGGTTCCGCCGCCACCCCATGGAACACACCAGTCCATGGAGTAGGCCTGCACGGAAAACCGTGCGGACCCATAGCGGTTGAGGAACCGTGGCCAACACGGGCGCCAACGGCACCCCATGTCTGACCGCCGGACTAGGCGAGATAGGTGAGTACCATGCCTGGCCGGCCACACCCGTCACCGTGTTGGTTGGCAGCAAACCAACCATCATGGGACCGGTGCCCGGTACCGGAGTGGCCTCAACCACGGGCGGAGCCACTGCCCTGGCTTGCGCCAGGCCAGACAGATGGAGGACGGGTTCCATCAGGATGGAATCGACCTCCATGCTCTCCACCCGCGGCCGCACAGGCCGCAGCACCCTCTCCTCCTCGACCTCCTCATCTTCAGACCCCTAAGAGTCATCACTACACAAGGAAAACCGTGGAGCCATCCTGGCGGACGGCTCCCATGCCTGACGGACCGGCCACCGCTACTGGACCACCCGGAGGTGGCCGCAGAGACAGAACCCATCAGGCCGAAGCCCGACGGGACTGCCAGGGGGCCGTACGAAACGGCTCCCTCAGTGTCCAGTCCACAACCCTGTCCAAGGACAGGGTCCGAATCAAACATGGGGAGAGACTGCCCTACAACTTTTGGCAGCAGGGACGACACCAGCATGGGCAGAACGCTATGCAAGACACCTTGCCTAGCCGGACCAAACCACGTCGGCGGTGCCATCTCAGCCACCTCCGGTTGCAGACGTGGAACGCCCCCACGGGCCGAAACGGACGCTCCACGATTTACTTTCGGACTGCCTGACCCCGCGTCAGACCCTGCCAAGTCCTTCTGGCAAGGAACTTAAGCATCATATCGACCGACCACACAGCGCAAACGTTACACCTACTGTCAAGACTACACTTAGTACAGTGGAACCAGACATGGTCCTTGCATAGAACCCGTACGATATGTGGCACTCGACACATGATGGCGGGGCTGGCTTAGCCTATAAACCAAACCTACAATAAGCCAGCGGAACGAAACAAAAATGGAAGGCAGACAATTAATTTTCAAATATATTGACCATAAATTAACTGTCACCCTCCCGCACCCCACCCCGCAACGTTACAGCAAAGATCGCATTGATTATGATGACAAGAACGAAGCGGGCAATAATACACCCATACACTGATCCTCAAGGATGTATCACGGAACCAGGAATCATATCGCATAGCATTCGGGGTATATTTACTAATAATTATAAATTATACTCCTAACGAAGGCCAAAACGATACGTGAAGAAACAACAAAATGTAAACAAACTGCTGTAGCACACGGTAAAACCGCAGACTACACATCTAAATCAAGAATTTTGAAACCACTGATCATTGCAAACAGATCGTGATAACACGCAAAACTTGAAAATTCCAAAGTTTTTCTGGTACCAATTAAAGTACGCAGCACCCAGAATCAGATGCGCGAATTAATGAAACATTTTCTTCACATAAACATCCGAGAAACACGGGTGTGACGACACCTGCTCGGATCTTACGGAGAACGATGTCAGCCGATCATCGTGTTAAAACACCGATAAGCCAACACCTAATTTCATATCTGCCGATCGCCTGTTGGGGATTTAAAGGAAGGCGATCATCTGGCATATTTCGTTGTTAACACACGTCCCAGATTCTTTGGGGTTAGAAATTGGAACATGCGACACATACAAAATTTTAGAGACATATGCCATAATAAAGAGATTATGATAAATTGACAACAAAAACGCAATGATTCGCGGGAATCTAAAATACTTAAATCAACACTCCATAGTCTGGCAGATATACGAACATGACCCATAAAACAAAACGATGTCATTCTAACTCTATCATCCAAAAAAGTCATGTGATAAAAAATACGATTTACAGGAATTTCATTCATAAAATCAATTATAGTGAATATCCCGGCGGAAGAATTCGTTAAGAACCATTATGCCTGCTTGTATTTAATTTGTTTTACAACTGGTCCGCCAAAACAAGAAGCGAACGTAATATCATTTTCGTTTCTCGGGCGTTTAATCATTTTGGTTCGTATGACTTATTCCCTACTGGATCATTTTATGTTTGGATTGGGACTTTGTTGTGTAGCATGGTTGTTTTCATAGCGTGTTTCTTGAATTTTTTTGCATCGTGTCATGTTTGAAATCCTAATTAAATATATCACAAACTCAAATTGACATTAAGAGTATTTGTTACAAAGGAGAAATTTAGATCTTCAAATTATTCAATCTTACCGTGAACTCGTTGAGCCTACATCATGTAAAATTCACTGCTGGGAAATCAAATCATATTTGCCGCGTGTTCTCGGCTGATTTGTTGGTATTTCGCCAACACCCTTGCTAAACTAATAGTTATAAATGGCTGTACTTTATGGGCACTCTTAGCAAATGGTTACCCCCTAGATGATAATAAACTCAAGTCAAGAACAAACTAGCTTAGGACAATCACCAGATTTCGTGCAATGACGATCTTATGAACATTTTTCGGGTTTTTTTATTATCTTCGTAATGCTTTTTAAAACGTCGACATAAAAAAAATGTGAGATGGTGTGAAATCGGTATACTGCCCAGCCCTACTATGCGCTGATGCATTATAATGATAAAATTGGGCCCTTCACAAACTGTCTGCTCCCCCCCTTAGTTTTGCTTTTAGGGGCCTAGGTGACTACATGATGAAAAGGCTAAACCTTCATCACTGAACACTTTGTATCCTAAAACCTTTTTGTACTGGAGACTGTCAGGAGTGGGCACTATAATAATCGACAAATACAGTGAATAAAGTCATATTCTGCAGATGTTGTTAGGTGATACAGGAAATCGGTGTAATTTTGAAAACAGTTTGGTTGACAGATGTTGCCGCCTCAGGTTAACATTGTTTTTAAAATCGCACCAGTTCTCATATACATGATACAAAAGGGAACTGAATATTTAATCAAGTTCATAATATACTACTTATTACCCATTTCTAGATCAAATTTGCCCGCATTTTATGCATGTTGGAATCAATTTGAAACTTTGAAACCGTAATTCCCAGAATCTAAATTTCAAGGTAACTATAAAGGTAAGCTGTTGAATATCTTCAAACTAATTTGACTGCACACTGTTGCTACCCTGTTGCCTATGGGAGCAACATCTCCGAGTCAGATTAGTTTTGAAATATTCAACATAATGTTTATCCAGTACATCATTTTGATTGTGACAGCAGCTAACAAGTGACGTAGTTGATTATTATGTCAGAGACTTGAGTGACAGATCAGATCCCTATATTCTGTAGTACAATGGCAGAAAGTTCTTGTGGAGTCTAGCAGGTAAGGGTTAGAACATAATCACTAGGGTAATCAGAATGTACATAGTTAAGAACCATGCTGCCTAGTGACTCCTTCAGGTTAATGGAGGGATCTGATCTGTCACTCAAGTATCTGACATACGCTATAATCAATTACATCACTAGTCAGCCTACATCTCAATTATTATATTGCATCTAGCTTCTATAGGCAGCTATAAGGCATAAACAATCATTATTAATTTTAAATAATCAACAGCTTGTCTGAGTGTATAGTTAGCTTGATAGTGAGATTCAGATTATTCCGGGTTCAACGTACATGTATAAGTGGATTTCAACACACGTACAAAGTGGGCAGAGCTTAGCTATAGAGTGGCTGGACATAGCTAGAGATGGATCCCTCCACATATTTCAAGCCCTGACATGGTAACAGATACCTTAGCACGCCACAGCTTTGCTGTTCTGTCAGTGAGGGTTAGAGCATGAGCTTCAATTTTCTTCAGACTTTCAATTATTTGTTCATTGCGCTCGCGACTTTTGCGCTCGTTCTCGCAAACCTTTTGCCAATAACTCTGTAGCTTGGCAGCTTTGAGCTGGGCCCTATAAAGAAAACAGATTGCATTATTACGATGATAGACTTGTTTGCTATTTTGCCCGTACTATTAGCTGCAGAATGTACTTTATCTAGCAATTAGCTATCTTCAGGGTAAATCTAAAGAAGCATAGTTTCAATGAAGATAAGATCTGCTGAATGTAAGAGGTGAAATGGCTATGGAGTCCTGTTCCTTACAATTTAACCCTTTAACCCTTGAATTTGATTTTCTCATAGGAAATGTCCATTTGTAGACCAAGAGAAGAGTATTTTTGAAAATTTATCACTGGAATGACTGGCTCGGTTATTGAGCCAGTCATTCCAGTGGTAAATTTTCAAACATAGTCTTCTCTTGGTCTGCAAATGGACATTTCTCAAGACTACTGCAGAAGCTGTTTTTGGCTGATATGAGTGTTAAAGGGTTAAGTCCTTAAATATATAATGAGCTTGTCAATGATTAAATATTATTTGTATCACCACAGTTTATCTTTCTCAATTAGCTCCAGTAATTTACAAAAGGGCCATAACTTTGGGTTGAAATTGCATGCACTTTTTTTCACAATGTCGGTATTTGAGTTATGACCAAAGACCTTTCGCAATTGGCTCAAATTGAAATACTTTAGAAAATTTAAAGGGTCCATAATGAAAATACCACTTTAGAGGAGTCTTTCATGAACTACTGGTACTAAGTCCTCCAGTGATACTCAACCAGTTAGATCATTCAATGCTCTTTGAACATGTGTCAAACAAGAGGCCAAAGGATAAGGCCAGGGGTCAGTATCGTTCACCTGGAACATAGGCATTTCAACTAGAAAGGCAAACATCTATGAGTAGAACCCTAAGGTTTTGGCCTGAATTGCCACAAGAATAAGCAAGCGTCCTAACAAATTTGATTTAAAAATCGGTCCATGGACTCGAGATGACATTTTAAATTTCCCTTTGCTTTACTATGGAAGCATTTGACAGGATAAAAATCTAACCAGAAATATGGTTGCAATGCAACCATGAAGCTTGACTTTACGATTTTTCGATGAACTATGAAGCTTGACTTCAAACATAAAAAATAAATATTGAAGGCTTTATCACCAAGAGGCCCAAGCGCCTGTAATGCTAACCTGGACCATTAGGATTTGAACCATTTGCATTTAAATACTGGTAGACATGATGGATAATTTTCGGAAAAATCCAAGATGGCCACCAAAGAAATTGACCAATCAAAATTCTCATTGAGATGTCGAAGGCTACTACCATAGGATCATTCCACCCAAGTTTTGTTGAAATTGGCCCAATAATTAAGGGGTAGCGTTTTAAATGGTCCTGGAAAGTTTTCAAAAAATCCAAATGGACACCAAAAAATTGACTAACCAAAATTCTGACTAGAAGTTCTAGAGCCTACCATTACAGAATCCGTCCAGCCAAATTTGGATAAAATCCACCAAGCTATTATGCAGAAGATGCATTTTGACAATTTCCGGTACATTTTTCATAAAATCTAAGATTTCACCTCAAAAAATTGATAAATCAAAATTCTGTATAGGGGTTCTAGAGTAAGCTTGCTTGATTTTACAATTTAATCATGAAGTTCGATTTATTTTTAAAATCGCGATTTTTACGATGTAATTGAGGAAAAATTGGAAAGCATAAAAAATTTCATGTTTGTTTAAAATCTGAAGTGTTTACTTTTCTGTCATATTTTATCAGTACATGAGTGCAATTATAATTGATTCATGCATGTATTCATTGTGTTTATATCCCGCCGTGCCATGCATGTGTCGAATTATTACTAATCACAACACAAAGCGCTACGATAAACAAGCTAACAATAGCAAGGTAACACCTTTGTCATTGAGAAAACAGCTAGTTACTCCGTCGAATCGCCATATAATTTTCTTTCTTTCGCTGCAGACCCTGAGTCTGTCGTGAAATACCACGTATATACTTAGTTGCAGTGTTAGGCAATAATCTGTGAACATAATTCCATTTAATTCTAGAGTTAGCAATTTCAGGCGGTGTAATTACTTTTCCTTTCTGATTCGGTTGTCATGTCTAATAAAGGAAAATAAAGCAACAGCATTCCTGAACATTTTATTTTGAACTGTGTTAAATGCAAATCGGACATTCTGAAAGCAACTATAAACTGCGGTATAGGACGAGTTTATGCCGTTACTGTCGTAGCTACTCAAAGCTACCGTCCTATGTATGTGGATTGCGCAGTATCTCCCTGGGTACTAATATTAGCGTCTTCGTGCTACTCGGGTAAGGACCTAAACTCGTCCTACAAAGGGAGTCTCTAAGCGGAAGTGATTTATATTTTTTCTCGACGACATTTTATGTCAAATTTTGATGAAATAAACGATGTTTATTAAACTATACGCAATATTTAGGCGGCCCCAATTAATAATTTCACTCATGCGATGAGGGATATAAGGTATACATTAAGCATAGACGTAGGATGGTAAGAATTTATCGCATGAAATTGTGTTCTAATTTTGTGCTATTTTTGCATCATTTATTTTAACTTTTTCTAGAAATTCCAAGTCCCCAGTTCTGTTGATTACTCATAAATGTAAATAGTACATTCTGAAAGCAACTATAAACTGTGCTATAGGATGAGTTTATGCCGTTACACTTGTACCTACTCAAAGCTACCGTCCTATGTATGTGGATTGCGCAGTATCTCCCCGTGTACTAATATTAGTCGAAAATCGCGGGTTTTTTACAAAATCGATCGCAATGTTTCAAATCAAAAATCTCGAAAGCCTATTCTAGAGCCCATCACCACAAGATCCTTTCAGCCAAATCTGGTTGAAATCACTCAGAATGGTAAGAAGAAGCAATCTGACAATTTCCGGTACATTTTTCATAAAATGTAAGATTTTCCCCCAATAAATTGATGAATCAAAATTCTGAATGCAGGTTCTAGAGCCTATGGCCATAGGATCATTTCAGCCTAATTTGGTTAAAACCAGACAAGATGCTAAGGAGAAGAAGCAATTTGGCAATTTCCGGTACATTTACAATATAAATCTAAGATTTCAACCAAAAGAATTGACGAATCAAAATTCTGTATGGCTATTTTAGAGCCCATCACCACAGGATCCCTTCAGACAAATTTGGTTGAAATCGCTCACAACAGTAAGAAGAAACTTGACAATTTCCGGTACATTTTTCATAAAATCTAAGATTTTCGGCCAAAAAATTGATGAATAAATATTCTGAATGTAAGTTCTGGAGCCTACCACCATAGGGTCCTTCCAGCCAAATTTGGTTGAAATCGGCCAAGTGGTTAATAAGGAATAGTGTTTTAAAGCAAAAGTTGATGGACAACGGACTAACGGATGGTCACCATAGCATAAACTCACTTGGCCCTTCGGGCCAGGTGAGCTAACAAGGTTTTAACCAAGGTCACAGTGACCTTGATCTTTTACCCTTTGACTACAAGGTCATGGTGAGATGCCGTATCATTATAAGGAAGCATGTGCCCAAGTTTGGGTCCAGTATGATTAAAGAAAATAAAGCAGCAAGATTCCAGCTTGTCCTATTTAGAACTCTGCATTCTGTTGATTTTTCTTACTTATAAATCTTACATTTTGAAAGCTTTTATAAACTGTGCATGCTCACACAAGAATTATTTATATATCTCCGGTACAGGTCCGATTCTCGAAATGTAGTGGCCAATAGTCAAGTATTTGCCAGTCAAGTGCAACATTTTTGGATTAGGTAATTGTACGTGCATTTGACTGGCAGATAGTCAACTATAGTAAGCTACAGTTAATGTGTTGAACGTTGCTGTAGTCCGTCGTCATCATCTTTACCGAATCTGGGGGCCACGTAAACTTTTTAATTACAGCTCAAATGTCATAATGTTACCCACCCCAGCAACAACATAGATATGAATGTGTATTTCTAATGGCATATGACTTTATTTAGTAGTACCTGACCGCTCATACTATGGCCATTACACCATCATTGACAATTCCTAGTAGCAGTTTTTGGCTTGTCAGGCTACTACGTCTTACTTTTGAGAATTTGGAGCTACGATTTAAATAAAATATCAAAATTTTTTACAATATCAATCGCGATGTTTCAAAGTAAAAATCGAGCAAGCCTACTAAATATACCTCAGATGCTTTTCATGACATATAAATATGGCAAAACACGCTGACTAAATAGTTTACTCTTGGGAAAGATTCAAATGTGGTGGTGGTGGTAGTGAGGGTAGGAGTGGTTGGGATGGGAGGTAGGGAGTATTTTCAGCCAGGTGTGTGGTGGTCATAATAGCACAACTTAGTGGTTGGGTGATCTTATGTGTTTTATCCATAAGACTGTGTGAGATATCAATACCACACACGTTTTAAAACCGCTTATAAAATATAAATATCGAAAAACCGATCATAAACTAGGGCTTGGTGGTTTGGCCTAATCGAAAACTGGTGACACCAGATGGTCTTACTTATCATAATTTGAAATATGAAAATATGTTGTTTTCATCAGCTATAGTACATGTATTTAGCGATTTGACAAATGACCTAAATTGCCACGAAATTGGAACGGTCACTACGTACGATTATTCACTTCAATGCTACCCACCTCAAACTAGAAGTTAAAATAAATAAACCAAGCATTCTTTAAGTATTGCTTTGAGAAGCTTGTTTGCGCTTGTTTGTCCTGACGCGAACTTGTGTGCAAGTTTGAATCTGGATACCAATACACAGTTTGGGTCTTCCTTTTATACTTTCCATATGCGGCTACACAGGATTGTGTGACCGGATTTGATTTTGTAGCCGGGATAGATATTTTGTAGCCGGATTTTTGGTTTGTGTAGCCAGTATTTCAAGTTGTGTAGCCGGGATTGGGTCATCCCATAGCTGGATTGGCTTAGTGTGTAGCCGGTAAAGGTACCTACTCTAACAAGATTGGTTTGAAACTTGGAAGGTGTAGCCGGATTACAGTGTGGTGTAGCCGGTAGCATCTTTCTGTGTTGAGATATAGTCGCATTTGTGCAGCTATAACCAGAATTTTTTTAGATTTTTTGGGTTTTTTTGCTTAAGGTGGCCACTGGCGGGTGGCCGTTATGTCTATTAGGGATGTCTTTATAAATTTAGTGTAAATTTATGGCGTATCCGTGGTTGTGGTCTAATGGAAAAGTATATTGGGAGTTAGATTAGCACATGAATACTAGTTTATGTATTCATTCCAGTGAGATCCTGACTCATAGCGTTTCATACCACATTTGGTTATACTCATCAGAGGAGGTGATATATAGATGATACATCTTGTCATCCATGTTTTTGGATGGTTAATATAATTTAGCCAAAGAAAGGGAGAAAAATATTATTTTCTTTCCTTTCATCCATTTGATTAAGGATGTGTAAGTTCTCTGCGGACAGTGCGTCCTCTTCATGGCCTGCCTTTTCTTCAGGAATGAGGAAAACAATGTCCTCATTGTTTTGTGAAAGTGGGAGGAAGACGCGGTGTTCTGATCCTCTAGGAGATCATCCTCAAGTGTTGGTCCAGAGACCCCACTGTCAGGATTGTTGAAGCTGGGTCGAACACTTCAGGGGGTGTGGCGCCGCCGATTAGGTCTGAATTTGGTGATTCTCTGCAACTTGAAAGTGGAGAGGAGTAATTCGGTGGATTCTCTAATTCTTGGATGTTGATCGGAAGAATATCACCATCCACAATGTTGTCTAAAGCTGATGGAGACCCGACAGGAGACATTAGAGGTCTTGGTTAGCGGTGTGGGCTTTGTCTTAGAGCTGCGTCTACTGCTGCTTGTTTAATAATCCTATCCACATTGTTGGATGTGATGATTATTTCTCCTGTAGTTGGGAAAATTCTGTGTGTATTCCCAAGATGTCTCCGGAAACCTTCTGTTCTGCTATAGTGATGATGACAAACTTCGCAAAACCAGAAGCCCTTTTTCTCATGTATGGTCCTGATATGACGTCTACGTGAAGTCCTATGGGCGAATGAGGCGATGCAGAGTGGACAGCCGAATCTGTCCATTACCTGCTAATGACTAATTTGAGTATGTTTATGGGGACATTGGTGTAGGGCAACGTCATACATACCTGTGACATAATTTCAGGTGTGACGTCAAGTTATGGTGTCATAAGCGTGACCAAGGGTGGGGAGTCTTTGTAACCAAATAATCAATTAAAAGTTTTACTACCAGAGGTAGATGATGGCTACCAATCTGCGTGATTGATGCCTATTGGATCCATTCAATGTAATTGATGGATCCAGAATTTTTCACGGTCCTTGCGGAAAGCAGTGGCATCCATGCTATCAGGATCGTGATGTAACACCTCAATGATTCTGTGATTGACGTCTGTGGGTCCGTGGTTGGGAAGATTAAAATGTTGTGCTACAGGTGTGTTTTTGTTGTTTTTAATGCCCCTCGTGTGTTCTTTAATGCGAACCTGGAATTCCTGTTTTGTTTCACCTACATATTGTTTGAAGCATTTTTTGCAGGTAAGTAGGTAGATAAACATGGTGTGGCAGAATGTTTTTGTTCTAATAAAATATTTTAGCCCAGTGTGTGAGCTTTTGAAACGGTTTGTGCAGTTCATGTTTTTGCAAAATATGCAGTTATTTTTGGCGAATGGATGCATAGGGTTCGCTATGCTTTTCCCTTGTTGTCCAAATTTCCTTGGGTCTGTGAATTTAGCAGTGACCAATGTGTCTTTGAAGGAATGATTGCGTCTGTGGCCAACGGTGTCTCTGTGAATGTTGCCCGACATTTTGGGCTGGACTGTAGTTGTGGCCAATGGTGTTTGACTATTTTTTGGGCTAGTTTGCTATGTTGATGGAAATCAGTGATACATGGTATCCTAGTGTTGGTTTCTTTAGTTGGTTTTGGCAGTAGTTCTTCTTTAAGTATTGCTTTGCAATACATCCCCCCTACCTGGTGATATAAATCTTTAGGGATTGAGTAAAAAACTCCATTAAAAATTGGCAGAAGCAGCTGAAACTCGAACTTGATCTGTAACTTCTCATAACAAAGCAATAAACCAAGTTTCAGTTATATATGGTGAAGGAGAGCGAAAGTCTTGAAAGTTGATGTTTGTATTTCATAAGTCGAAAGGGGACATAACTCCATAAAAAATTGACGCAAATGCCTGAAACTCGGACTTGGTCTGTAATTTCACATAACAAAGCAACGTACCAATTCTCAGTTGAATACCTTGAGACTGCAAGAAAAAGTGCGGAAAATTAATATTTTTCGTATTTCATAAGATGAAAGGAGGCATAACTCCATAAAAGATTTACTAGAATGTCTGAAACTCGAACTTGCTCTGTAACTCCTTATACTAACCCGATATACCGATTTTCCTTTAAATATCTTGAAGGGGTGCGAAAAAACTGCGGGAAGCTGATATTTTTTGTATTTCTTAAGTCGAAAGGGGGCATATCTCCATTAAGAATGTACGCATATGCCTGAAACTCGAACTTGGTCTATAACTTCTCATATCAAAGCAGTGTACCCCCCCTGTTTAAGACTATATGCTCGGCCTCAACGTGGCGCAGGGGTGTAACCCACTGGGTGTCAATCCAGACATTTGGAGGGGCTAACCAGAGCATTATGCACAACGCTAATGAAATTACACTTGGAGATCGAATCAATCGAAATGGTGCTCGCCCTGTGAGGATCCGCCAGGCAGGTGCAGCGCCGGGCTCCATGCCTCGAAGGAGCCCACCCTCAGCTACTGGAGGTCCCATCAACTCGTCTTGTGGAGCCAGGGGACGAGGATGGAGAGCTACTGGCCAACGGAAAGAGAAGACCAAACCCAAAGAGAACCCCAGTATCAACATCATGCACTGGAATGCAGAAGGGGTTACCAACAAGAAATCAGAGCTCGAACAGTTCCTGTACGAAAACAACATTGATATCTGCTGCATTCAAGAGACACACCTGCAAGAAGGAAAACCATTTAAGATCAGAGGTTACCAGATTTTCCGGTGTGATCGAAAAGGAAGAAAGAAATGTGGGGTGATGACCTTGGTCCGAAACAGCGTGAACGCCAGCCAGATCAAAACCTTTATGGAAGAGGCAGAATATATCAAGATCAAGGTAACAACCAGCAACTCTGTGATTGAAATTGTCAATTATTACTGCCCTAATGACAAGAATCTCTCACTTGACACAATCCAGGTCCCGGACTGCCACTTCCTCATTGCGGGAGACTTTAATAGCCAGTCCCAGAGCTGGGGATACAGAACACTTGATAAACGAGGAGAAGACATTGAAGCATGGCAAGATGAAAAGCACCTTTTACTTGTCAACGATCCCACAGATCAGCCTACCTTCTACTCGCGCCGATGGCACTCGACAACAACGCCGGACTTGGCATTTTGTACAGAAGACATTCACAGAAACCTCAGTAGAGTGGTCGGATCGCAGTTAGGAGGAAGCGACCACCGCCCAGTCCTCCTCTCTCTTTCTGGAAGTATTTCGACCAGTTCACCTCAACATCCAAGGTGGAACTACAAAAAGGCAAATTGGAGTCTGTTCGGCATTCGTTCCAATGAGCTTACCCATAATATAGCAGTAGAAGGGAGAACATCAACAATGTGGTCAAGGAATTTAATTCAACTATCCTCAAGGCTGCCAATGAAGCGATTCCTCGAGGGTTCAGGAAAAACTACCGCCCCTACTGGACAACAGAACTGCAAGCAGCACATGATAAACTAGACAAGGCCAGAGAAGATGCAGAGGGTAATCCCTGTCATGAAAACCACTTCACGCTACAACAAACTAAAGCCAGGTATCTAAAGACCAAGCTGGAGGCCAAAAGAAGAAGCTGGAGGGAAAAGACGGCAGGGTTTAATTTAGAGAGAGACACCACAAAACTATGGAGACTGACTAAAGCACTCAATGATGAGGGTGTCAGGGGAGAGAAGATTACTCTTGAAGAAGATGGACAAACACTGACAGGAAAGATGGCAGCAGATGCCTTTGCGAAGGCATATGCAAAAGAAAGCAACATTTCTATACCACGAATGCGTCAAAGGGAGGTTAGAAAAGAGCAAAAGGAAAGAACAGACACAAACACTCACGATGCAATGAAAGTTGACATTAGTTTAACAGAACTGAAGAAGGCTATCCGCCAACTGAAAAAGAAGAAATCTCCCGGGCCAGATGGCATTACGAATGAAATGATCCAACACCTTGGTAATGCATCTCTTCGCAAGTTGCTAGACATCTTTAATCTCAGTTGGACCAATGGAGAGGTTCCTCAGTGCGGGAAGGAAGCCAGAATGACTCCTATTCTGAAAAAAGGGAAGAACAAGACGAAGGTGCTGAGCTACCGTCCTATCACTCTTACAAGCTGCATATGCAAGACCATGGAGTGCATCATCAACCAGCGGTTGCAGTGGTACCTGGAGTCAGAGAACATTATAGTTTCAGAGCAAGCCGGATTCAGAAGATACAGGAGCACAGAAGATCAAACAACACATCTTGCACAGGTCATAGAGGACACTTTTCAAGCCAAGAAGGTGATGCTAGCTGCCTTTATCGATCTGCAGAAAGCATTTGACAAGGTGTGGAAGGATGGCCTCCTCGTGAAGCTCCGGCGCACAGGCATCGGTGGCAACATGTTCCGATGGACCAAGTCATACCTACACAATCGCAGAGCTAGGGTGCTGGTGGATGGACAATCTGGACAGAATGTATTGCTGAGACAAGGGGTGCCACAAGGCGGAGTATTATCACCTACTCTGTTCATACTCTTCATCAATGACATTGTAGCAGAGCTGCCCAATGGGATCCAAGCAGCCCTCTATGCAGATGACCTCGTAATCTGGTGCACCGAGGAGTACACAACGACTGCCACGTACAGAATGCAGCTCGCCTTGGACAGAATTACAGCTTGGGCCAATCGCTGGTGTATTACCATCAACAAAGAAAAATCATCAGCCATGCTATTCACACTGTCCACCAAAACCAAGGTTGGCAATCTGACACTGGGCGGTACTCCACTCGAATACGAGGACCAGCAGACATACCTGGGAGTCACATATGACAGAAGATTAACATGGAAGGAGCACATCCAGAATGCAGAGGCAAAGGCCAGAAGAAAGCTAAACATCATGAGGAAGCTGGCAGGAACAAAGTGGGGTGCCAATGAAAGGATCCTCAAGACCATCTACCTAGGTGCCGTACGACCACACCTTGAGTATGGATCCAGCTCATGGATGACAACAGCTAAATCTCATCAACAGAACCTCGACAGAGTACAAAACCAGGCACTGCGCATCATCACTGGTGGAATGAGATCAACACCAATAGAAAAAATGGAGCAGACAGCAGGCATTCCCCCACTTAGCAAAGGAAGGGAATGCAAAGCACTGATCCAAGCTGCAAAGTTCAAATCGTTCAATAACCACCCGATGAAGATCAGGCAAGCACAGCTGTCATCAGGAAGACTTAAAAGATTAAGTTTTGTGAAAGAGACAAAAGCACTTCAAAGGAAACACCAAGAGATGTTGCCAGCATAAATAGAAGATCCAAACCACACCCTTGATCCTCCACCCTGGGAAAACAAACTAGAGAGCATAGCTATTCGCACCACAGTACCTCATCTCACAACCAAAAATGAACACAGTGATGTGAGCAAGAAGGCCCTGACCCTAGCCATGCTGGAAGAAATGTACCCTCAGGAGACATGGATAAGGATCTACACAGATGGATCAGCCAAAGATGCAATTAGGAGCGGAGGTGCCGGACTGCACATACAGTATCCAAACGGACAACATGAGTCAGCTGCAATACCGACAGGCAAACACTGCACAAACTACAGAGCTGAAGTCGAAGCACTGGTTCATGCAGCTAATACCATCAGCAGAACAGCAGACCCTATTGCACAGATTGTCTTTTTATCTGATGCCCGCTCCGTCCTTGAGGCTATCACCAAAGGTAAGCTGCCACAACTTGAAGAAGCACTACAAACCATCAAATGCTTTCGGATAGCACTGCAGTGGATCCCCTCACACTGTGGAGTCCAAGGAAATGAGGAAGCAGACAAGATGGCAAAGGTGGGTGCAGAAGAGAATCAGACAGAAAACATGGTTACCCATACAGAGATGAAGACTATCATTAAGTCCCTCTATAGAACACCTCAATCAGAAGATGCCTACCATCATCTCTCGAGGCCAGAGCAAGTGACCATTTTTCGTCTCAGAACTGGACACAACAGACTAAACCAACACATGTACAGGCGGTTCCACCTTACGACATCGCCCGCTTGTCCTTGTGGAGAAGCAGAACAGACCACAGAGCACATACTTCAATGTTGCAGTACGTATCAGCTGCTGAGAGAAGAGATCTGGCCTTTGTCAACCTCTATTCTTGAAAAGCTGTATGGGCCTGTGGAAGAACTGCAGAAAACCACAGATTTCATCTTGAGAACGGCTCTCCAAGTGTGATACCAGCGATCGAAAAAAAGAAGAAGAAGAAAGCAGTGTACCAATTCTCAGTAAAACATCTTGAAAGACCGCGAAAGAAAAATGTGCGAAGACTAATATTTTTCGTATTTCCTAAGTTGAAAGGGGGAATAACTCCATGAAAAATCTATGAAAATGTCTGAAACTCGAACTTGCTCTGTAACTCCTTATACTAAAGCGATGTACCAATCTTCGCTTACATATCTTGAAGTGCGAAAAAAGTGTGGAAAGCTGATATTTTGCATACTTTTCAGTCGAAAGGGGGCATAACTCCATAAAAAATTGACGTATATGCCTGAAACTTGAACTTGGTCTGTAACTTCTCACAACAAAGCAATGTACCAATTCTCAGTTGAATACCTTGAAGCACTGCGAAAAAAGTGTGGAAAACCAACTGCGACAGATGGACGGACAGACAGACAGACGGAGTGAAAATGTATACCCCCCCCCCCCCCAACCAGTTTTATCGGTAGGGGACTAATAAAGAAAGTCTAATTCATGTGATGTTATGAAATTAACTAAAACCCACTAAAAAAGTTAATTTTTAATACTATTATTAGGTTATGCCACTAGAGATGGAATATGCTGAAGATGAAGACTTCATAGACGAGGAAAAGAAACCCCTTGACATACTTCTCCCAATAGCTGCAAACAAACTAAAAATTGAGAATCTCTTTATGAATGAATCCAAAACAGAGTTCACCCACATATACCTATCTACAAAGCATGAAACTAAAGAAAATGACGAGGCACTTTGTGGTGGCGAACCATGGAGGAAAAGAAATATCCAGGGCTCAGTGCTTTGCAGTACTGCTGACATTGCTGCATGCTGCGTCATGGGAACATAGCTTTCCAGTCCCACTGGAAGCTATGGATTCGTAGATCAATGATACCCTTGATAAAAAAGACTACGTTTATACAATGCAACCAGTGTATCCTTGATGCTATTTATTTACTGTAATAGCTGGGCAGCTCCAAAGGCAGCTCTAGACAAACCCAATGCCTGCTACCGCAAACACCTATGCACCATCACTAGACACCGATGGTCAGACAGCCTAATTTCCAATGATGCACTATGCAAGATGTATAATATGTCGCCGCTGTCTGTGAAAGTCGCCCAGCAAAGATGGTCCATGTTTGGCCATGTGCTAAGGATGCCAGAAGACACACCAGCGCAGAGAGCCTTGGAATTCGCCCTACCCGGAGCCAGCAAATACAAAGCCACTTAAACCAGGAAAAGACATCATTGTATAAATCTGTTAAGTGTTCTACGAGGTGACCTCAAGAAAGCAGGACTCAAGTCAAGAATGGACCTCAGGAAGCTAAGGATTCGGCTGAGAATAAGACATCGTGGGCAATAGCGAAGAATGGTTCTACTACTACAGCCACAGAATACAGTAATCATACATTATTAGGTTACTATTTTCGAATGCATAGTAAAATCTAACGGGTAAAAATAGGAAGCCATTACTAAGAGTCGAGCTGATACAGCTAGTATTCTTACTAACCACCTATGATCAAGGGCTAGTCTAGTAAGTATTGTATTCAAGTACTCGGTATTCAGCAATATTCTTAAATAATGTGTTCTTCCTATGTATGGTGGGTAAATTTAATTCAGCACATGTGACTAATGGCTAGTCATTACCCGGAAATCGCATCACAAGAATTCTTATGAAAAGCCATCTGTCTGAATATTTTTCGATGCATGTGAATTTAACATAAATCTACTTAAATCACACTCCATAGTCTGGCTGATACGATGTGATTCTAACTCTCACAACAAATACAAGAGCGCCGCCTAGCGGGGTTTAATATGCCCGTATTCAATGAATTTTAATTTTTTCAGGGAGTTTAACTCTGGCAAATATGGACAGATCTCACTGAAACAAAATCATGATACTTTGCCTCTATCGCCGGCATTTCTTGGCGGCCGCGAGCTCGTACTGCGTCGGTCCGGCCACGATTGAACTAGTCTAAATATCTCCGGTTACATAGTTATTTGTGTTCAATAAAACTTTGTTCAAGTTCCCCCACCCTAACGCAGAATGACATGTATAATATAACCTGGAAAAAATAATCGCGATTTTGAAAACTGAATAATCGTGCAAGCCTAAATTTTCAACACTTTTCAACTGTATGGCCGCCAAACATGCTACATTTTGATTGTTCCCCAAGTGCCTAATCATCTCCCAGATTTCAGTCCGATCCGTAAAGTGGTTCAGAAGAAGCCGTTTTTGCAAAAACTAGATCATCTAAAATGGTCGCCAAACCATTTAGCTAATCAAGTTCCCTCGAACAAACTTGCTTCAGCTGTTGCCATTGACAATCTTTCATGAGTTTTGAATCGATCCCCTAAGTGGCTTCGGAGATTTTTCTAAAAATCGACCAAAATCCAAGATGGCTGATCGGTTTCATTTGAGCTAACTTGTATCTCTGTGCCATAAGGATGCTTCCTGCCAAATATAATTAAAATTGGCCCAGTGGTTCCTGAGAAGGCATTTTAAATTTCCTATATGCTTTAGTATGGGAGTTTTTGGCGGGAGAATGATCTAAGATGGCTGCCAAAACATTTATCCGACAGTTCTGCAACTGGCAACTTTGAAATCAGCATACCCAAAAACCTATATAAAACCAATTTCGGCTTCAAAATCCATCAAATAAAAAAATCCAACATGCTACATTTTTATTGATCCACAGTGGCCATGTCTTTTGTTTGATGAATCAACATCCCTTGAACAAATTTTAACGGCCCTTAGTGCCTAATTATATCTCCCAAATTTCAGCCCAATCAGTTCAGCGGTTCTGGAGAAGTATTTTTCACAGAAACTAGGTCAATCAAGATGTCTGCCGAAGCATTTGGCTAATAAAGTTCCCCTGAACTAGTTCAGCTCTTGACTTAGATCTTTCATCAGTTTTGAACATAAATATCATTGAAAATTACAGGTACTCACAGCCGCTGGTCAGATTTGAAAACAGCATTCATTTCCTGCTCCAGGCGCAGCCTTTCCTGTTCACTGAAATTAATTTTTATTTATATATTATTAAAATAGTTTTTAGCTACAACTCACACAACTACTATATAAGCTAGTCTGTCAGTCAGTTTTAACATTTTTGACAAAAAATAATTCTGTGAGCGGGTGTCACTCACTCATTCATAACTCACTGACTCACCCACCCATTCACTCACTCACTTACACATCCACTCACCAATCAACTCAGTGGCTTACTGATTGACCCACCCATCCACCCATGCATCCGCCCAGCCACCCACCCGCATACTCACTCCCCTATCCACTGGCTCACTCGCTCCCTCCCTCGCCCACCCACCCCCACACATACGACTCACCACCGAACAAGCGACTGACTGACTGACTCAACCACACCTACCAACACACTGACTGAATATAGTGAGAGTATTAATGAAAGCAGCATAAATAATTGGATATCTTACTTAAACAACAAAACTGATGTGATCTCAATCCATCCATGTCTTTTAGTTTAATTTAATTGTCCCAAGGGTCGAAATCCTCGGTTAAATTTGCAAGTGTTTTGTGTCACAAATTAAGTTGTGTACTATGTCATCGATTTTATACAATGGCTGTCTAGTGTCTACTGTTGAAATTTTACAAAATTCATCAAATAAGGGCCATAGTGCTCACCTAGCTGATGAGGAACTGTAAGGTGTAAACATGTTTAGATTAATTAATGCACAACTTGTGTCCCGTATTTAGCCACATCTTCCCACATTTTGTTCCATGTTCCTGCATGTGCCGCATGTTAGCCACATCTGTATAGCTGCATACCAGCTCAGTTCTGCTAGATAGCCACATTTTGCCGTGTTATCCGCAATGGGAGGTTATGGCAAATTGTAAGACGTGTGTGTGTATGTGTGGATCTTAAAAAAGTTCCCAGGACCATTGGCTAGGGTTTTTTTCGTAGTCAACATACATATGTCATTTATGAAGGGGTTCCCTTCATTCCCAGTGATCCAGACTCGTGGTGTTTCATACCCTAGTTTGGGTTTACTCAATGTTAAGAACTTTATGCCCCAAGCTTGGGGTAAATTTATCTGAGGATGGTCATTCTCACGTATCTAGTTAGTAGGTGAGAGAAAGTGAATGACAAATACTGTACTGTAATAGTATCTACGTCTCGGTCAACCGCTTAAGCATCCAGTGGCTCCATATCTGAACCCCTGTATAACACAGAATGGACCACACTGAGCGGCTAAGATGTCAGCCTACTGAGCCTAGATGGTCTTCCTATCAAGAGGAGGATGCCCTTGATCTAGCTGCAGTACTGTATCTCCATGCGCTTACGACGTTACGTCTACCTAAGAGCTACAGGTCCAACCGTAACAAAAAACTTAAATTAAATCAGATTTTCATCACGCATCGTGAGTTTTGCACTTACATCGTCCAAATTTCACACACGTCTACCTTATTTAGCTGGTTATCGATAAATATACACTTTATTGCAAAATATTTGATATAGTTTGATACATGGCCCAATACATTCACGGGCCGAGCGTATTTCGAGCGAATCATGCACCAGTTCCAGTACACCTGCATTCTTGTCCTAGTTACCGCTATCAATCATGGTAGATGGACTGGCTTATTTAGCAGACAAGGTCAAATGTACCATATATGGGCAAGTGGGTGGAGAAACCTGATTCACGCGTGAATTTACTAGGTATATAAACAGACGACAAGCGAGCGCGACGCGCAATCAGGCCACCCCGCACACTTGCCTATATATGGTAGGTCTGATCTCACCTGCTAAATAAGGCAGTGTATTTCCCATGATTCATAGCGGTAACTAGGACAAGATGGATGATCCCCTGGAACTAGTGTGGGATTCGCTCGGCCATAAATGTATCAAAATATATGAAATATGTTGCAATAAAGTGTATATTTTTTAAAAGCAGGATAAATAAGGTACACCATACTACACGTGGGTGAAATTTGGATGACGTAAGTGCAAAACTCTAGAAGCGAGATGAAAATCTGATTTAATTTCAATTTTCTTTATACAGTTGGCATCGTAGCCCCAGGCTTAGTGCAATGTCATAAGCGTAATAGCATGGGGCAAGGCTAGGGTAACTGTAACCTGTAAATGTAACTGACTGTAACTTAGTTACATTTTTCATGTAACAGACGTAACTTGTAACTGAAGAATTTTTTCATTTACAGTAACTGAAATGTAACCAGTTACATTGGAAAAGTAACTGAAATTTCAGTTACTTTTCAGTTACAATTCTGTTACAATTCAAAGTTTTCAAATAGATTTCTTACAGTTTTCTCAATTTGCAGCATAGATACTCTTATATATGTGCCACTCCAATATCACAATTCCAATGTACTCATCCAGGTAAGCTGGTGAATATATTGAAGCTAATTTTACTGGAAGATGTCGATGGCATGGGCAGCAACTTTATTTCAAGGTATTTAGTGATATTAATTTACTATTGGAATAATTGGCTTGAGTATTAGGCCAGTCATTCCAGTGGTAAATTTTCAATTATTAATCCTGTAGCCTGCAAAATAGATTTGCCAGGCCAAAGGTTTGATTTTCTAGACCAATCTTGACAATTAAAGGGTTATTCTACATTTGCATGTGATATTTACAACATGCTATTATTCTCAAAATATGCTTGTTATCAGTGATAATCTGACTGAATGGTATTGCTACATCAGGCAGCGATAACTTTAATCAAATGCTTATACAGCTTTTACATTAAGCTACCACAGAACCACGTTGTATACTAAATCATTAGAGAAGTAAGTTACCTTTTAAGGCTCAAATTTGTTTAAAGTAAATTTTAGTTTTCTCATAGTGAATACCCCTTTGTAGACCCCCCCCCCCACAGAACCCCCCCCCCCCCCCCTTGCGGGTTGGTCTGTTGTTTTATTAACCACTATAAAAACATACTTACCGTTCAATCACTACTTGCTAAATCAATTATTTGCATTTTGCTATCAGAATAAGATTTTTATGCCTGCATACACACCTCCCCATGCCTAATCCTATTCCTATGGACCCTCAACCAGGCTACTGGTTGAGTCCCACCTCCAGCCTACCATCAGGTATAGACTGGCACCAGTCTATACTCACCTCATAGTGACACTTGTCGCTAAGCGCGCTCGCGCATGCGCATCAGAGCCCGAATAGGAAACAGATTCACTTTTCTAAATTTAAGTGCTAAATATTTAAAGTCTGATTCTCAAATCTTACCACGCGGGGTGGTTGAGGCCGGGTCGTAGTGATTGAACGGTAAGTATGTTTTTATAGTTGTTAATAAAACAACAGACCAACCCGCAAGGGGGGTCTGTGGGGGGTTGTTATTACACCACAAAAACATCCATTACCATTCAATCACTACTTGCTAAACCCGTAGATTTGGTCAGTGCCCCCTGTCCACATAAGGTGGGAGGAGATTTGAGAATCAATAAACCAGGATAAAAATCATACCAATCTTATCCCTATGTTATTAACATAACATATTAGTGCATTTAGCTCAATCACACCGTGATTAGCAAATAAGAACAAGTTGAACGTAAAGAAACACCTAAAAACCAAAAGAAGACTCACCATTTCTCACCGACGCAGAGTCTTAACGAAAATGGTGGAAAGTGGTTGGTAAATAGTCTTCGGCTTTTTTGGTTAACAAACAAGGATAAATTAAATCAATCTTATCCAAATGTTAACAACATAACCTAATATAGCATTTAGCTCAATCACACCGTGATTAGCAAATACCAACAACTTGAACGTAAAGAAATAACTAAAAACCAAAAGAAGACTCCCCCTATCTCACAGACGCATAGTTCTAACGAAAATGGTGGGAAGTGGTTGGTAAATAGTCTTCGGCTTTTTTAGTTAACAAACAAGGATAAAATTAAATCAATCTTATCCAAATGCTAATAACGTAACCTAATAGTGCATTTATCTCAATCACACCATGATTAGCCTGCACTCTGGTCTTTGAGCTAAAAGGATGTAAGGTGTATTCACATTTCCCTCCTGCTACCTGCATGATCTCATCTAAAGACGATTCCTCAAAAAGAGCGAAAGAAGTAGCCATACCTCTAACGTCATCAGCTTTAACAAGGGAGAGATTAATTTGATCCGGTGAGGCTATCTCATAACAAGGCTTAAGTATTCTCTCAAAATCCATCTGACAATCGAAGAATTTGAGACCGCTTAGATAACTCTTCCTCGTAGGAAAAACATACATGAGATGGGTCGATTCTTATAACATCTGATCGCTGATTGAAGGTTCCTAATGCCCTAATAGGACACCGAAATTTTTCGGATGCCGACAGACGAAAAGATTTTAAAATGATCGGATTAGCAGGATAGCGGTTAGTGCGAGTTATAGCTAAAAAATTCCTTCTGGGATATCAAAGCCGTCTCCTGAAACTATAAATCTCTCCTTTTCAGCAGAAAGAGCATGAATCTCTTGAACGCCTTCCAGCAGAGGCTGTAGCAACAAGAAAAAACAGCTTTGACTATTAAAAACAAAACCAAGCTTACTACTGGTAGAAGAAATAGGTTAAAAATGGCGACCTGCCAAAACTTGAAGAACCAAAGCCCAACTCCAGGAAGGAAAGACTTAGCAATCGGAGGACGAATATTACTTAGACCTCTAATAAAGCTATTAAAAGTCTTAGTATCCTTGACATCGGCATACAGAAGACAAGGAAGGGATGACACCAGAGAACATCTATACTCCCTGAACGTAATAACTGACAAATGAAAATACCCAAACAGATAAGATAAAAAATCTAATAATTTGGGTATCGAACCAGAATCGGGCACGAAACCTTGGTCTGAACATCATTCACCTAAATTTTTAAAATCGACCCTTGTAAACTCAACGGGTCGAATCCCTTCTGGCAGAGTCAATCATTTCCTGATATCAGAAGAAACCGTATTCTCGAGGACTTCAGACTCGAGATTCTCCAGACACACAGACTAAAATTTATTGGATTTGGATGCACACAAAGACCTCTTACTTAAGATAGAAGATCCTGGTATACCGGAAGAAGAAGACGGAAATCTACCAGAAAATCTAGAAGGTCTAAAAACCAAATCCTCTTTGGCCAACAGGCAGCTATCAGAAGAATTTCGCAAACCTGATCCTTGACCCTCTTCAAAACTAACTGAATCAAAATCGTTCGAGAGAAGGCATAGGCGAACATTTCTGTCCACTACTGAGACAGAGCATCCACCCCCGAGGGGTTGACTTTCCAGAAAAGGAGACATGTAAGAGAAGATCTGAGCATTCAGAGAGGCCGCGAACAGCTCTACTAGAGGACAATCCATAAGACTAAACCTCATTCCTCCTTCTAAAAATGAAAGAAAACCCCATGGCCATGACTGAACGAATCGAGATTTAGAAGCCTAACAGACAATCCAACCAATGCACAGAAGCCTGGATCTACTTTCCAATGACCCCTCTAAAGCTAATAGTTTCTAATAATAAAGAACAGAAAACCTTTTTGGAAGAGACTACATAGAAGGATTCTAGATCCAAGAATATCTAGCCCCTTTTAATAAGGGCCCCCCTTAAAGAAGAGTCAAACTTACTATATGCTAAAGAGGAGTGCTCATAGAAAACACATAGATTACATATGCCAAAAATCCTGGGCTATATCATAATGCTTAGACCTCACTAAATAGGTAACACATTTATTATGGATATTTTAATAATACCGCTTACTCTGAATGGAGACCAAAAAGGGTCATATCAGTATAGCCTAACTTATTAATAATGCTAAAGACTCTGCAAAAATTATAGATAATATTATTTACAGAGATTTAACCAGAGATTGTGGCAAACCAAAACCCCATAGTAAGTCTATGAGAGTGCTTAGAGTCAAGATATAACCAAATCATGTGCCCGAGATCTACATGAACTACGGGAAAGTCACTAGTGATGACCGTCATCACAATTCTATGAATAGCCTACATGACAAGTCACAAGGTCCTGATAAGAGAACTATGGCCCACATTAGACTATCTAATTTAAACATCGTATAACAATGGAGATTTAATTAAAAAAATTGTATTGAATACATCAACGGTTGCCTAGCCGCTCAGGCTTGCTGATAAATTAGATATCCTAAACAATTCGATATTTATGCCACGAAGCAAACTTAAAAGATTTTAATAAATTTATTGATTCTTATATTTATAATCTTAGCATCAATAATTTCATCTTTGTACCAACATTGTGTTAGAAATCCCAAAGAAAGGAAAGATTGAACACTGATACTAGATATTAACTGATTGAATACTGAATTTTGCAGACGACATATTACAACTGTAATATCTTTGGACTTGCAAAGATTTAGAAAACGTTTTGACCGAAATAGTTGGTGGATGCTTAAATCCAAAGATTCTCGTCCGCTCTTCCCCCCTCCAGCGCAACCCCAACCCCACTCCAACCCCCAGACAACAACCTCAACGAGCAAAAACCCAAGACTCACCGAATAGTCCGGGAATAATCCGACCGAAAATTGCCGGTGGCATCACCAACAACCCTCAGCCAAACTGCCCCCAAAATACCCAGCAAATCCCGCCCCCCGAACCCCCGTCCGAAGGCCCGCAGCAACCCAGTCAAAATAGAGCAAAAATTACGCTATAAAAGGAAAACCAAACAAAAATCTCGAAAAAATTAAAACAAAACGAACTCACCGAAACTATGTCAATGCAGAAGAATCCGACTCATATTCCTTCTTCCTGCCCCTTTATCCGATTGATTATCCTTTCTAAGCGAATAATGTACTTGTAGACATTAATCCTGTACTCATAATGATCCTATGAAACCTTTACTGAATCTAATTCTTTTCAGCGACTGACGAAATTATACTACGATTTACTTAAGAATCAGGGTTATCCCCTCCACAAATAAACTCCTTTTGGTTAAATAAATATGTCAACCTGCCGACATAAGAGGTAAAAGGAGCGAGAAAAAAGGCTGAATGGCCCGAAGACAACTGCCCATCTAAAGTTGGATGAAAGCAAAAATCGTATCTCGAAATAATGCGTAGAATATCACCTGATTTATCGGCTTATGAAATGCGCATAGAAAATAATCTGCAACAAAATCCCATACGGTAACCAGTCAGGAGTCTTTAATTACGCTGAAAATTGTCGCTGATAAAAGAATAAATGTCTGAATAGACTACAATTCCAAGAGAGACTACAAGACTGGCAATGACTTGGAATGACTATTTTCAGCCATTAAACCTTCCCAATATTAAACAAATACGGAAATAAGACTAATTCTTAGGCAAGAAGATGACTAGATTCTAGGAATGCGGATATGGAAAAAGGGAAACGGAAATGCATAAACCCGGAAGTATACTACCGGAAACTGCTCAAAATCCTACAACCCGGATGTACAGAATTACCGGAAGAGGAAGCTGAAAATCTGGAAATGGATGAACAATGTAATGCCGGGTAAAACCGGAAATGACCCTATCCCCGGCTGTACGAAATCCGGATGTGGAAAAAAGGAAAAAGAAATGGATAAAACCGGAAGTAGACTACCGGAACTGATCAAGATCCTACAATCCGGATGTACAGACTAACCGGAAGAGGAAACTGAAAAAACGGAACCGGAAATTGATGAACCATGCAATGCCGGGTCCAACAGACCCGGATATGCATTCTTCCGGAAGCTCTCATGAAACCGGAAATGGAAAACGGAAGTCTATCCAGGTCTGGACGACCCGGAAGTACACCCCTAAGAGCAGAAGCGGAAGTGTACTGACTAGCGTCCAAACCAGAAACGGAAACGCCTCTACAGGAATTCGAAAATAAAAGGAGTCCTCAGACTCCGGATATCCGGAATGGCCGGAAGCGCTAATAGAACCGGAAACGTAAGTAGGTACCAGATCTCTAGGACCCGGATGTCCTACATAAACGGAAGACAGACCGGAAGTGGCTGGAACGGAAGTGGTAACCGGATCTTGCCGACCTGGATTACCAATAAACCGGAAGTCCTACCGGAAACGGAAACCACCGAAGACGGAACCGGATCTTGAAGACCCGGATGTCTTGCTAGACCGGAAGTTCGGACGGAAAAAGATTGAGATGCGGAAACGGAAGTAAACCCGAGTCCACCACAACGGAAACGGAACTAGCAAGACTAGGTATCGACCTCTTAGAAACAGGCGCTCTAGAGACAACTGTAACTACCGGAACCACCGTAAAATTGGCATTATCATAAGGACTGGCCTCATGGACGCTGGTTTCAGCCGACGCCACCACGGCTTGAGGGTTATGCCCGTCACCCTCAAGTCTTAAGTGGATTTTATCTGATGCACTCTCCGAGCACACCTTCAAGAGCCTGGATGCTCTTGTCTTCTGCTTTGGTGATACCAACACCTGCCTAGCGGTCAGAGGGACCGGCTTCCCCCATTTGCGGGAACGCCCGCTAGCCTTCGGGCTATCCTCCGGACTTGACGAGCCTTCCTGCTTTTTGGCCTCTTTTATCGCAGAAGAAATTCGTTCATCGAGTGATTTTGTCAACACTGTGGCAAACGATTCAAATCTCGCAAAAAGCGCCATCACGGCGTGCGAATTTCCCGATGAGTTTCCCCCCTCCGTTGCTACCGATAACGGAACAGAGGATTGAGCAAAGGACACCGCCTTTGCCTTGCTAGCAACGGAGGAAGGGGAAGGACGACAAGAGGCAGCGATTGTTAGACCGACAATTCTTTAAAGAACGCTTTCGCTACCGAAAACCGGCCACCCGTTACAAATCCCACACATAGCATTAGTAGTACAGGACACTTCGCACAAACATGCCCGGCGAACTCGATCGAGTGATGACGATCACATTTTGCCGACGAACATTTAGTCTTATCTGACCTTTCGCTAACTCCTTACAAACGAAAAAACGTAACAATGAAGCATACCGCTCAAACTCTCACACAAGAGACACCCTCAACTCAGTTCTAACGGCGGGAAAATTCAAATTTCCTTACCAGAAACTTTCAAGGGATTTTAATATAATCCTTATAATGCACTAGAAATAACTTCGTTACAGGCTCTATATATGGACTGGACATTATCAATGATGATGATGATTTAGGATAGGCATAACAATCAAGATACCACGAAGCAAAACGATCTTCGCGAAAACCGGTAATATATAAATTCGTCTATAAGATACCATATAAACACAATTATACTCCTAGACGTAACTTAGGGAGGATTGACTTCATATTGGGCATATTGTTCCGAGATATAAAGTCAAAAGGTATCACTGCCACAGCACAAAACACAAAAACTTATATAAATATTTTTAGACAACTATTCTGCATGCAGAATAATTGAAAAGTGAATCTGTTTCCTATTCGGCTCTGATGCGCATGCGCGAGCCCGCTTAGCGACAAGCGTCACTATGAGGTGAGTATAGACTGGTGCCAGTCTATACCTGATGGTAGGCTGGAGGTGGGACTCAACCAGTAGCCTGGTTGAGGGTCCATAGGAATAGGATTAGGCATGGGGAGGTGTGTATGCAGGCATAAAAATCCTATTCTGATAGCAAAATGCAAATAATTAATTTAGCAAGTAGTGATTGAACGGTAATGGATGTTTTTGTGGTGTAATAACAACATGAGATTATTTTAGAAAATTTACCACTGGAATGACTGGCTTGGTTATTGAGCCAGTCATTCCAGTGGTAAATTTTCAAAAGTAATCCTATATTTGTCTGGAAATTGACATTTCTCAACACCACTGCAAATGTTGTTTGTCCAGCTTTAGTGTTAAAGGGTTAAATGGATTAAAAACAGCAAATGTTGAATTGTAAAGAAAGTTCAAGTCTGCCACAGTATGTGTTAACAGCATGTCTTGTTCTTTTCTTTCTATGCTATTGATTAGGCCAGCTTAGGACATCATTGCTCAGCAATTATACTCAAGCTAGGGTCAATTCACATAAGTGTGCTGATAAAGATCAATGGACAATGCCATTGATAAAAGCCAAGCCATCAACCATTTTGGTATAGCAGACAAATTTATAAAGGCTGTGGAATGAAACCCCCAACAGACCCCCCTTTAGTGGGTTGGTCTGTAGTTTTATTAACCACTATAAAAACACTTACCGTTCAATCACTACTTGCTAAATCAAATATCTGCATTTAGCTAGCAGAATAAAGATTTTATGCTCATTTACATACTCCCTAATGCCAATACCATCACCATGTAGACCCTCAACCAGGCTTCTGGTAGAGGGACCCCCTGCATTAGCCTTACAATAGACTGGTACCAGTCTGTACACACTACTTGGTGACGCCTGTCACTAAGCACGCTCGCGCATGCACAGTAGGTCCCAAATGTGAAAACTGATTCACTTTTCTAAATTTAAGTGCCATATATCCAGAATAGATTCTCAAATCAATACCCAGCGGTGGTGGCTGAGGCCGGGTCGTAGTGATTGAACGGTAAGTATGTTTTTATAGTGGTTAATAAAACTACAGACCAACCCACTAAAGGGGGGTCTGTTGGGGGTTGTTATTACACCACAAAAACATCCATTACCGTTCAATCACTACTTGCTAAACCCGTAGATTTGGTCAGTGTCCCACTACGAAACTTTGGTGGGAGGAGATTTGAGAATCCATAAGCAAGGATGAAAATCAAACAAAACATAACCAAATGTTAATAACATAACATAATGGTGCATCTTAATCAATCACACAGTGATTATCAAACAAGGATTTCTTTAAACTTAAAGAAATAAATAAAAACCAAAGAACAACTCACGCAGACGCATGGTCCTAATGAAAATGGTGGGATGTGCTTGGTAAATGGTCTTCAGCCTTTTTAGTTAAAATCATAAAGTTCCTAAAAAAGGAAGCGCTGTGCTCTGGTCTTTTAAATAAAAAGTAGTAAAAGTAGACTCGGATTTCCATCTGCAACTTGCATAACTTTGTCTACAGAAGAGCCAGCAAAAAGAGCAAAAGAGGTAGCCATCCCTCTAATGACATGAGCTTTAATGTGAATGGTCTCACAAATCCATCTGGGAATAGATGCCCTAGAGACTGGACTGGCTACCCCCTCCTCATACGGAACCCAGAAAAGGGACAAATCGGATCTCTAAAAATCAGAACGACGCTTATAAACTTTTGGAGCTCTGACAGGACACCAAAATCTGTCAGCCGGAGAAAAGGAGGTTAAAGATTGTAAAATAATCGGCTTAGCTGGATAACGGATTGAGTCTTTGATAAAAAAAAAAAAAATCCCTTCAAGGATATAAGACCAGACCGTCCCCAGATTCGATAAACCTATCCTTTTCAGCGGAGAAAACATGGATTTCGGATCGTCTTCTAGCAGAAGCAGATGCAATTCGAAAAACGGTCTTAAAAGTTAAAAGATTCAAGCTAATCGTAGAGATAAGTTCGAAATGATGACCTGCCCAAAAACCTGAAGAACCAGAGCCAAGTTCCAGGAAGGCAAAGGTTTAACACCTGGAGGACGAATATTACCTAAACCTCTGATCAAAAGATTAAGAACCATAGTATCTTCAACTTCAGCGTTCAACAAACAAGGAAGAGAAGATGAGATAAAGAGTCTAACACCTGGGAAATAGAAACAGAATCAGGCACGAGACCTTAATCTGAACACCATTCTCCAAAAATCTTAAGCCGACCCTTGTAAACTCTTCGAGTCGACTCCCTCCTGGCAGAATCGAAGATTTCCTGAGATCTTGTAGAATGCAGGAAATGTCAATTTCCCTTTCTCCGAGATCTAACAATACTCACCATTCTGTTACTTCTGATATACAGCTGGCCCTGACAGCGGCTCTAGGATTATAGACTTAGAAAGCTTTACCGACTCCTGGGAACCGGGTACTCGGCTCCCAACTGCCGAGTACCCGTTTACCATAGAGCTCATATTGTTTGCATAGCCACCAAACAAGAGAAAACTATGGCTTGCCTCCATGGGGCTGGGAGGCTGGGTCCGTAACAGAATGGTGAGTATTGTTAGATCTCGGAGAAAGGGAAATTGACATTTCCTGCATTCTCCTTCGATCAATACTCACCATTCTGTTACTTCTGATATACACCAGATTTGATCAGTAACCTGGTGGGAAGGGGCAAGCCATAAATGCTAATTTTGCCCCTTGGAGAAAGATTTTAGACTTCAAACTTGACTAACGGAGACCTAAAAGGACCGTCAAGTTCACGGAACCGAATCACATTCGCGTCACAGCCGCCCCCCTTTTTCCTCCTAAGAAAAGGGAGAGAACTAACGAACATGTATCTCGCCTGAAAACACCAATATGCCAAGAGGGTTAACTACTCCCTGCATATTCCATGTATTAGCCTGGGAATGAGCATGAATATATAAAATGAATGAACATGATACATATACATAATACAAAAAACTCTCACTTATTGAATTACCTTATGATAACAGGACTTCAGACGTACCGCCTCCAACCATTCACCGGCTCGGCCATCAGTGACACAATCAGTGACACAATCTCGCCTGACCATGCCTGCTTTAGATTCTTTTCTTACCAAAGTGAAAAAAAGGGGAAAAGCAGTGTGGTCACTAACTATCGTTTCAAAACAGCTAAAGCGAGTGGATTGGCTGAGTCTGACACATCCCTCATATAGTAATCCGTAAATGAGGACTCACAGTGCCATTGTGCAACGGCCATGATGTCCTCTAACGGAACACCATTGTAAAGGGCGGTCGAGGCGGCTATTCCTCTGACATCGTGTGCCCTTACGCCCTGCACCTGGTGCCCAGTCGCCATCTCGTGAGTAGTCTGAATGCATTCGACCACCCAACGAGAGATAGTATCCATGGATGCGGCGCCATAAGGCTTTTTATGGCAGATCCACAGATGTCTATCGTTCGACCGTAACGAGTCAGTCCATTTCTTGTACTTAGTCAAAGCACGGACTGGGCACCAGACACCGGCATCACGATCAAACCTAGTTAACTTCGGTATAATGATCGGTTTGCCGGGATATCTCAAAGATTGGTTCTTTGACATAAACTCTGCTCTTGGCAGAAGACGCAGACCTTCTCCAGAAACAATAAATCGGTTCCTCTCTGCCGAAAGCGCATGGATCTCACTGCGCCTTCTAGCTGAGGAAGCTGCCAATAGAAAGACCGCCTTTAGAGTCAAATGCTTTAGACTAGCCGAACGCAACGGTTCGAAAGGGTGCTTGGCCAGTACATTAAGCACTAAAGATAGACTCCAGGCTGGAATGACTACCGGTTGTCTCGGGCGAAGATTGCTCATTCCCTTCAACATCACATTTAACTGGGCCACCTCTGGACTATCCCTGTTGGCTAGACAAGGGATAACTGATGCCAAAGCTGACTTGTATCCAGCAACTATGACGGGAGCTAGTCCTGAAAAGAACAGCTCACAGAGAAAGTCTGCTATTTGCTGAATAGTGGATTGAAAGGTATCAATACCCTTTTCTTCACACCAGTCTGCAAATCTGTTAACCTTGTTGTTATATGACTTGAAGGTTGACCTCCTTCTCGCAGCCGCGATGAAATCAGCAGCCTGTCGAGAAAAGCCTTCCGACGTGGAACGTTGTTTGACAACATCCACGCAGTCAATTTGAACATTTCGGGACGCTCGTGTAGAAAGCGTCCCTTGGCCTGGGAGATTATGTTCGGAATCTCGGGCAACTGCACAGGATTTTCCATCAGCAGATCTAGAAGATCCGTGAACCACGCCCTGCTCGGCCAATACGGCGCTATTAGCAGGACGAGACACGGTTCCTCCCTGACCTTCACCAATACCTTCGGTAGAAGAATGGTGGGTGGGTACGCGTAAGCGTGCATCCCTCTCCAGCTTATCGCCAGAGCGTCTGTATCGACGGCATTTGGATCTGGAATCGGCGAGACATATGTCATGATTTGAGGATTTTCCTTTGTGGCGAACAAGTCCACGTTGGGTTTGCCCCAATGCTCGAAGATCCGTCGCAGAACCGGAGGGTTGAGGGACCATTCTGTTTGCAAGATTCTCTGTCTGCGAGACAAAGCATCCGCCAGAATGTTCAATCGGCCAGGAATATGAGCTGCTTTCAAAACAACCGAGTAATTCCTGCACCATTGAATCAAGTGCCACACCCTGATGCACAGGGTGGGCGACCTGGTCCCGCCTTGGCGATTTATATATGATACTACTGTCGAATTGTCCGACCGTATCAATATCACCTTGCCCCTGATCATCGGAAGGAACTCTTCCAACGCCAGTTCCACTGCCATCATTTCCAACAGATTGATATGCAGCTGACTCTCCGGGAGAGTCCATGTGCCCGAGACCTGGTGTTCTCCCAGGCAGGCACCCCACCCTTCCAGCGATGCATCCATGTAGACGGACAGCTGGGGGTGGGGTAGGTGCAGCGAAACCCCTAATATGAGATTCTGACGCTGTTTCCACCAGAGAAGATGCGATATTATCGGCTCCAAAACTGGCACCAGTTTTGACAGGGGTTCTGTTCTCTGTTTCCACAGAGACATCAGATACAACTGGATAGGCCTTCGCATTAGAGCAGCGTACGGGATAACCTGCTCCATGGAGACCATCATGCCCAGCATCTGAAGGAACCGCCTCGCCTGAATGTGGTTTCCCACTCGAAAACTCCTGAGGATGGCTAACAGAGACACCACTCTGGGCTCTGACGGGTAAATCCTGCCCTCCTCGAGGTCGAATCGCATCCCCAAATAAACGAAATGTTGAGTGGGCGTCAACTCGGATTTCTCCTCGTTGACTATCCAGCCTAGATCTGAAAGTAACTTCAGAGTCAGAGCAGTATCCACGTTCAACCTGGCTGCCGAGTCTGCCTTGAGCAGCCAGTCGTCTATGTAGGTGTGTAGCGCCACGTTCTCTTTTCTGAGAAACGCCGTCACCGCAAGGACCACTCTTGTGAAAACCCTCGGAGCTGTCAACAGGCCAAACGGGAGAATAGCAAACTCCCATACTTGATTCTGAAACGCAAATCTCAGAAACCTGTGCCAACTCCGATTCATAGGAATGTGGAAATATGCATCTTTCAGATCGATCGATACACACCACATTCCTTTCCTCAATCCCGCCATTACCGACCTCGGCGTTTCCATCTGGAACCGAGGCGTATGGATAAACCAATTTAATGGCCTGAGATTGAGTATGGGTCTCCATCCCCCCGTGCTCTTGGGGACAAGGAACATGTTTGAATAGAAGCCTGGAGTGTTTCGGTTTGCTGGTTTTATTGCTCCCTTCAGAAGCAAACCCGACACTTCCTTTTGAACGGCTTCTAACTTGTCTGGCTCCCTTGGTACGGGTGTCCAGACAGGTGCCAAAGACAGATTTTGTGGTGGAAAGTCCCACCACTCCGGCATGTAACCCTGGGATAACCATCCCAGGACCAGACTGTCTGACGTCACACCTCGCCAGGCTTCGACGAAACGCATGAGCCTTCCACCCACCATAGACGCCTCGACGTCTAACAGGGTTGTCCGGCTCGCAGTCCGCCCCCCCCCCCCCTTCTTAACGAGAGAGAGTGAGAACCATTTCGTTCTAGGCACGATGGGTATAACTGGCACCGCTGTTCCTGTCGCACAGGCGCGGTCCAGGCGGATATGAAGGGAGCCTTCGTACCCTCAGGTACGCTTCGGCCCCTTCTGTCCGCCCTTTGAGGCCTTACCCTTCCCCTTGCCCTTCCCGCCCCTAGGGCGGTCAGGAGCAACATTGGGGAGGGTAGGCGCCTCTACAACCTTCCTGGGCTTCTTCGCCGGCGGCGGCTCTGAAAACCCAGCTGAAGCAGAAGTCGCAACAGGCCTGGCTTTCGCCTTGCCCTTATGCTTCTTCTGCTTCTTTGAAGGCTGTCCCGTTAGCGGTTTCCCCACAGCCCCTAGTGCGTGCGCTTGCCGCACTAGCTCTAGCTGTAGGTTTACCGCTAACCGATTCTGCGCGATACTGGCGGTGTCCTCTAAGATGGCCCGCGCTTGGCCACCGAAGATGCTAGGCCCTGTCAGGGGCGTCCCAAGAAGACGCTCCCTGACTGCCGTAGCCGGACGCATATGGTCAATGACCATTTGCCTCCTGGACTTCGTCACTCGCGCTTGCACCCTTGCCAATGCGTCCATTGACAGCACCAAGCCATCATTAACACATGAAAGCGCCACAGGTGGCACAGGGTGGCCTGCCCCCGCTTCAGCCCACACCGACTGAAGGAGACGATAAGAGTGGTTGACAGCACTCATAGCTGCCCTCACACCCTCATCACATAGGGACAGGACTTCTTCCTGGTGTACTTGGGATTTATCCACTAGTGCCGGACCGGGGCCACCCGACCCGGCACTCTGGACTCCCAATACCCATCGGTCATCCTCCGTGACCGACGGGACTACACCATACCTGTCGTATTCCCCCCCGCGGAATACGACATCTTGCCCGCACCTCCCTGGAGGCCGCAGGGAGCTGACCCTTGGTCATTAGTTGTTTGCTATAAATAGTATCCAACAAATCTATGAACCGTGGATCCAGTCCCACTGACTGGATCCGGGCCGCGGGCAAAATACCCGTCCTAATCGACGCAACCGACGGACGGGGCGCATCTTCATCGGCCGTGGCCGAAACCACAGACGGGTCAACCCTGGCTAGCCATGCCAGAGCATCCGACCAATCTACCTCCGACGAAGACACCCCCGCAAACACGTCACCCGTTGACGTGCTCACGGGTCTGCCAGCCACGGCCTCCCGGCAAGGAGCCATGGCTGACATGCCAGGCACTCCGCTACCACACAGTTCCGCCGCCACCCCATGGAACACTCCGGTCCATGGGGTAGGTCCGCACGGAAAACCGTACGGACCCGTAACAGTCGCGGAACCATAGCCGGACACGGGCGACAACCGCACCCCACGTCCGGCTGCCGGACCAGGCGAGATAGGTGAGTACCACGCCTGGCCCGGCACACCCGTTCCCGTGACGGCTGGTGACAAACCAAGCCGCCCGGAACCGGTGCACGGTAACGGATTGGCCTCAGCCGCAGGCGGAGCCGCTGACCTGGCTTGCGCCAAACCAGACAAATGGAGGCCGGTTCCGTCCAGGACGGAATCAACCTCCATATTCTCCACCTGCGGCTTCACGGCTGCAGCAACCTCTCCTCCTCGGCCTCCTCGTCTTCAGACTCCGAAGAGCCGTCACTAGACGAGTCAACCGTGGAGCCGTCCTGGCGGACGGCTCCCACACCTGACGGACCGGCCACCGCTACTGGACCACCCGGAGGTGGCCGCAGCGAGACAGAACCCGTCTGGCCGAAGCCAGGCGGGACTGCCAGGGGGCCGTACGAGACGGCCCCCCTCGGTAACCAGTCCAGAATCCTGTCCGAGGACAGGATCCGTACCAGGCATGGGGAGAAACTGCCCCCAACCTTTGGTAGCAGGGACGACACCAGCGTGGGCAGAACGCTATGCAGAAAACCCTGCATAGCCGGACCAAACCACGCCGGCGGTGCCATCTCCGCCACCTCCAGCTGGGGACGTGGAGCACCCCCACCGGCTGAACCGGGCGCTCCACGATTTCGTCTCGGACCGCCTGACCCCGCGTCAGACCCAGCCAAGTCCTTCTGGGCAAGGAACGTAACCATCATTTCGACGGACCACACTGCACAAACATTACACCTATGATCTATATTACACAGGGAACACCTAAAACAAGCATGGTCCTTGAACATTACACGGACAAACTTATGACATTCGTCACATGATGGCGGGGCTGGCTTGGCCTATAAAATAAGCACAAACCTACAATAAACAAGCGGAACGAGACCCGGATGGAAGGCAGACAATTAATTTTCAAATAATTTTGACTCATAAATTAACCGTAACCTCCCCGCACCCCACCCCGCCACGTTACAACAACGATCGCATTGATTATGACGACAAGAATGCGGCGGGCATCAAACACACCCATATTAGATCCTCCAGGATGTGTAACGGCTCCAGGAATCATATCGCATAGCATTCGGGGTATATTTACTAATCAATATAAATTATACTCCTAACGAAAGCAGCACGATATGTGAAGAAAACAACAAAATGTATAACAAACTGCTGTATCACACGGTAAAACCGCAGACCACGCATCTACTCAAGAATTTTGAAACCACCGATCATTGCAAACCGATCGTGATCACACGTAAACTTGATCATTCTAAAGTTTCCGGTACCATTTTTAGTACGCAGCACCCAGAACAAGATGCGCGAATTAATGAAAAAATTTTCTTCACATAAACATCCGAGCGACCGGGTGTGACGTCACCCGCTCGGATTCTACGGAGAATGACGTCAGCCGATATTCGTGTTAGAAATACCGTAGCAAACACCTATTTTCATATCTGCCGATCGCCTGTTGGGGTTTAAAGAAAGCGATCGTCTGGCATATATCGTTGTTAGCACACGTCCCAGATTCTATGGGGTCAGAAATTGGAACATGCGACACAACGAAATTTAGAGACCTAAGTCTTTTAACTATGGATAATAAAGAACGATACAACCTGGTTATCTTCAGCGGTATGCTCCATAGTCCTTAGTTAATCCTTTCACGAACACACAAACTATCACAAATTAAAGACTTAGATCTTTTGTTTCACAAAAAAACCCACTAAAATCCTTAATGCAAAAAGCATGTATTGCTCTTGTTGCTATGCAAACAAGAATGAGCTCTATGGTAAACGGGTACTCGGCAGTTGGGAGCCGAGTACCCGGTTCCCAGGAGTCGGTAAAGCTTTCTAAGTCTATAATCCTAGAGCCGCTGTCAGGGCCAGCTGTATATCAGAAGTAACAGAATGGTGAGTATTGATCGAAGGAGAAACTTTATTCTCAAGGATCGAGCACTCGATATACTCCAAACACACAGACGTAAGATTCCTGGGTTTGGATGATGGTAAGTACTAGAAGATCGAGAAGGTCTACAAACCAGATCCGTATTGGCCAAAAGGGAGCTATTAACAAGATCTCGCAGATCTGGTCCCTGACTTTCTTCAGAACCAAAAGAAATCAGGATTGTGGGAGGGAACGCATAAGCGAAGATTTCTGACCAGGACTGAGACAGGGCGTCCACAGCCCACGCCCGAGACAATTGGTCCGCAAGAAAACTCAGACAGGAGTGGACACTAGGAAAATTTGATCCAAATGAGGAGGTTCCACACTTCCAAGTACAGGAGAGACGACTTTGTGCCCCCCTGCCTGTTGATATAAGAGACTACTGTCGAATTGTCCGATCGAATCGAGAACTAGAGACCCTTAACCTGACTGTCTGAAAAGGGAGACATGAAAGATAAAATCTGAGCAATCAGACATGTCGCAAAAAGATTGGATCTAGTGACATCCCAAGAAAAACTCGATCCTCCTTCTAAAAATGAAAGAAAACCCCATGGCAATGCCTGAACGAATCGAGATTTAGATGCCTATCAGACAATCCAACCAATGAACAGAAGCCTGGATTTACTTTCCAAAGAAGAGCCTCTTCTTAGACTCCTTGACAAGCATAGAAGACAACAACCCCTCTAAAGCTAATAGCTTCTGAGTAGAAGGAACAGAAGACCATTTGGGAGGAGACTGCTTTGAAGGGTTCTAGATCCAAGAATATCTGGCCCTTTTGATAAGGGCCGCCCTTAAAGATGTGGCAAACTTACTATATGCTAAAGAGGACTGCTCATAGAAAACACATAGATTACATATGCCATGATGCTCCAACCAAAATCCTGGGCTATATCCTTATTGCTTAGCCCTCACAAAAGAGGTAACTCACGTTTATTATGGATATTTTAATAATACTGCTTACTCTGAATGGAGAAAAGTCTCATATCAGTATAGCCTAACTTATTAAAATGCTAAAGACTCTGCAAAAATTATAGATAATTTTATTTATAGAGATTTAGGCAGATATCGTGCCAAATCAGAAAACCCATAGTAAGCCTCTGGGAGTGCTTAGAGTCAAGATATAGCCAATCCTGTACCTGAGATCTGCAATAATCCCGACTGGAATTCGAAAACCTCAAATCGTGACAGAATTTAGCAAGAAAAAAGAAATTACGGTTTCCCAAACCACCACTCAAAAAGATGAATTAAGGGAAACTTACTTGTGATGACATCATCACAATTCTACGAATAGAATGCATAACAAGGTCCTGTTAAGAGAACTATGGCAAACATTTGACTATCTAATTTAAAAATTGTATAATAATGGAGCAGATTTAATAAAAAATTGTTATTGAATACATCAACGGTTGCCTAGCCGCTCGGGCTTGACAGATCATCTTGTCAGCTTGTCAAATAATACTTGATCTACGCAAGTATTTCTTACAAATAGTGTTAATGTATGGAATCCTTTACCAACAGAAGCAATTAACGCTCCAACATAAAACACATTCAAAAACAACCTAGACTCATTCTTCAAGTCACAGGGTTTTATATATATAGACCTACGATCGATTAACTCCCAAGATTGCACTCACTTCTTCTACACTGAAGTATTAGACTGCAATCACGGAAAATCATCAGCCTGAATGTGACACAGGATCCTATACTGATTGCAAAACTGTGTCCCATATTTAAATCAACGACATAGGAAAACAAGCCGGCTTCAAGACTTGGCTTAGGTATACTGATCAATTTGATATCCTAAACCATTCGATATTTATGCCAAGAGGCAGCAAACTTAAAAGATTTTTATATATTTATTGATTCTTATATTTATAGTCTTAGAATCAATAATTTCATCTTTGTAATAACAAATGACATTGTGTTAGAAATCCCAATAAAAGGAAAGATTGAACACTGATACTTGATATTAACGGTCTGGATACTGAATTTTGCAGACGACATATTACAACTGTAATATCTCTGGACCTGCAAAATATTTTGAAAACATTTTCACCGAAAATTGTTGGTGGCTGCTTAAATCCAAAGATTCTCGGCCGTTCTTCCACCCCTCCAGCGCAACCCCCACCCCACTCCAACCGGCCCGCCGCCAGCCCCCAGACAACAACTTCAACGAGCAAAAACCCAAGACCCACCGAACAGTCCGGGAACAATCCGACCGAAAGTTGCCAGTGGCTTCACCGGTATCCAGTCAACTCGGCCCAAATACACCCCGGCCTACCCTCAACTCGGCCTAGTTCCAACTCGGCCCAGGTCAACTCGACCTATGTTTATGCCTATCATGTGCGACTATACCCGTGGGTCGAGCTGACCCTACAGTACCACCCATAGCCACATACGCGCACACATGTATATCCCTATAGGTGCATTATTAGGCCGAACCGACACTGCACATTTAAATGTACATATGAACATAGCTATAGCAATATTATTGGGCTAACCAGAACGCTTAAATAGGATAAAGATTATCGAGTGTAGCAGGCCTACCTAGACTTCTATGGTAGCTACTACACACGATAATATGTATACCATGACACACATGGAAATCTCGGTAATATCTTAAGATCGCCATCGTCTTAAAAAGATAGTGCTTTTAGGATAAAGATTGTCTATGTCTATGTATAATAGTTGCGCGTTAGTGAAAATAATAGACACTAATAATTCCGACTGTCTTTTACTGTAAACGCCAGTAAATATTATTAGTTACACCAACAGACGACTAATGCTGGTATAATACGACTGGTATAAGAGGGATCTCATATTTCCATATCATCAATTTTTTAAGAAAAGTTCCGAAATCAAGGATATAGAAATAGGAGATTCCCAATTATTCCATGCTTCCAGCCAGGTGAAAAGATTTCATCTTGAGAACGGCTCTCCAAGTGTGATACTAGCGATCAAAAAGAAGAAGAAAGAAGCCAGGTGAATGCATTCCTAGGCCTATTTGACTTTTATTAAATCGGACCGACATGACTTTTTATCCTAGGCCGAGCTGACTAATTTAAGTAGGCCGGATTGGCAATTGGGCCGACTCGACTGGAATTCGCTTCACCAACAACCCTCAGCCAAAACTCCCCCAAAAGACCCAGCAAATCCTGAGTCCCCGCCCACCGAAAACCACCGTCCAGAGGCCTGCAGCAACCCAGTCAAAATACAGCAAAAAATTACACTAGAAAAGGGAAAACAACCAAAATTCTGGAAAAAAATTAATGAAAACAAAGTGAACTGACCGAAACTATGTCAACGCAGAAGAAGAATTCGGCTTATATTACTTCTACCTGCCCCCTTATCCGCTTGATTATCTTTTCTAAGCGACTATTGTTCTTGTAGACATTAATCTTGTAGTCATACTGATCACTATGAAACCGTTACTGAATCTAATTCTTTTCAGCGGCTGACAAAATTAGACTACGATTTACGCAAGAATCAGGGTTTTTCCCTCTACAAATTCACTCCCTTTGGTTAAAATAAACACGTCAACCTGCTGACATAAGAGGTAAAAGGAGCGCGAAGAAAGGCTGAATGGCCCGAAGACAACTGGCCATCTAAAGTTGGATTTAAGTAAAAATTGTATCTCGAGATAATGCGTAGAATACAGAATGACTTCTCAGCTGATGATATGCGCATATAAAATAATCTGCAACAGAAAAACCCATATGGCAACCAGTCAGAAGTCTTTAATTATGTTGAAAATTGTCATTATGACCTTATCCCTGGCTGTACGAAATCTGGATGCGAAAAAATAGGAAACGAAAATGTGTAAACCGGAAGTAGACTATCGGAAACTGATCAAGCTGGAAGCTGAAAAAAACGGAAACGGATATAGATGAATGATGCAATGCCAGGTCCAACAGACCCAGATAAGCATTCTTCCTACCGGAAGTAGCAACACTACTACCGGAAGAGGAAGCTGAAAAACTGGAACGGAAATAGATGAATGATGCAATGCCAGGTCCAACAGACCCAGATAAGCATTCTTCCTACCGGAAGTAGCAACACTACTACCGGAAGAGGAAGCTGAAAACGGAAATAGATGAATGATGCAATGCCAGGTCCAACAGGCCAGGTCCAAGAGACCCGGATATGCATTCTTCCTACCGGAAACAGCAACACTACTGCCGGAAACGGAAAAACCGGAAGTGGACGGAAAAGCCAGAAAATCATGAGACACCGGATGTTCAGCCAAGCCAGATAATCACAGTGCTCATATCCGGATGACCGGTAAAACAAGAAGACAAATCGGAATGCAAACCCGCTTGCCCGGACAAGCCAGGAGCAGAGACGGGAGCAGAGGAGATGGAAGAACTTATGCATGAGATGAAGGATCGGAAGCTTCCGCCACCGATGCCATCGCATGAGGGTTATGCAGACCCTCAAGACTTATATGGTCTTTTGTATGGCTCCTACCTGAGGATGAATAACCAGACTTATTCTTTGAATCACCAGACTTTTACTTCAGAGATTTCATCTCTTGTCTGGAAGTGCGTGAAATCTGACTGAAGACTGGAATCACAGTGATTCCTGAATAAAATGTTTGAAAGCACTATAAAGGATCTACGTAATAAGAGTGGTACTTGGCTATTTTATAACATGGTAATTTGATGGTATATAATAGGCATGGTTTCTCAAACCTCGAAAACGGGAGTACTGACACGAAAACTGGTAACTCAAAACTAGAGTTACAAAAACCCTCTAAAACACCATGACATGAAAGTTAAACATAACGTAGGCAAGATAGATTTCATGGTAGGCATGTTTTCTTGAGTCAGAGAATTAAATGTAGCTGAACTTTTCAGTGCAAAGCTATAAACTTTTATCCATATGATAGCAGGCGAACTGATCTGCTAGCAGAATTTTTGAAAAGTGAATCAGTTTTCACATTTGGGACCTACTGCACATGCGCGAGCGTGCTTAGTGACAGGCGTCACCAAGGAGTGTGTACAGACTAGTGCCAGTCTATTGTAAGGCTAATGCAGGGGGTCCCTCTACCAGAAGCCTGGTTGAGGGTCTACATGGTGATGGTATTGGCATTAGGGAGTATGTAAGCGAGCATAAAATTTTTATTCTGATAGCTAAATGCAGATATTTGATTTAGCAAGTAGTGATTGAACGGTAATGGATGTTTTTGTGGTGTAATAACAACCAGTGTACTGGAAAGCTGTTCACAGTTGAATATTTTGAATCTAATTTGACCTGAAAAAAGCTGTTTCTGCCATATGAAGCAACATCTTTTGAAAGTAAAATTTGTCTAAAGTACTCAGCAGAAATATTTAAATTGCTACTTTAAATTATGCACACAATAAAGCTGATGGAGAGTTTGATGCTAATTTCAAATGGTGGATTATCTTACTGTAGAGAGCCCATGCTCTAAGGAAATATGTTAAACATTTTGAAACTAATTTCACTGAAAAATGTTGATACCTATGATAGCAATGCTTTCAATCAAATTAGTTTCAACCAAATATTTCTTACAATAAAATTAATGTTTGTTATTTGACCTGCATGGTTGAAAGGGTTAGAGGAAGAAATATGTATGCACATTTTTACAATGAAAGCATCTTATTATTTTGGAAACAAGTTGAATGAAATTTTGTATTGCATATGGCGGCAATAAAATTCAGTCAAATTCATTGAACAATTTTCAGCAGGTTTTATATTTTATATCTGAAAAAAATTCAGTTCTGTATATCAGTGGTTATAGTGGTATTTTGTTTCTACCATAAATCTCAAATTGGTTGACTACATTACACTTTTTATGATTTATCATGTCCACGTAGTCCTTCATAGTAATTATCAGACAAAGTAACTAATGTAACTGAAATGTAACTTTAGTTACATTATGCAAAGCAACTGAAATGTAACTAGTTACATTGCTCAACAAATGTAACTGTAACTGACATAGTACAATGTAACTGTAACTAGTTACATTTAAATGTAACTGACCCCAGGCATGGCATGGGGCTACGTTTCGCAACTACCTTTGGTCAAGTTCGTTAGCTAGAGCTGACTAGATTCCCAGTTGAACTTTAGATATATAACTACCTAGCCTAGTCAAATATAGTCGACCGAGCACCATAGCTAGGTTCAGTTCGTTAGTGCGAAATTTGCGTAAATTTCAAAATGGCGGACACCTATCACTTGCTACGAATAAATGCATATAAAAGTGTAAATATTTCACTAAATAAATAAGGTTTAATGAAATTATGCTTTCCCATTGTATGTCAATGTTCAAGTCCTATTCCTTCCCACTTTAGGGACCCATACTTTCACCCAAACTGCAAAAGTTGTTTATTATACTCAAATTGTATAACTTTCGCCTCTCCTTATATAGTCCCTCACCAACCATGCGAATACACAGTGGTAAAGTTGCTTACAACTTTTAACTTACATACACAATAATTATTTTCCAGTCCCATGGATGAAAAATGAAAGCGTTATGCCATGAATGATAAATTATAGCAATCACAGCTATTTCAAATAGCAACAGTATTAAATATAAAAAATTTTATTTATATATAAATCAAATAATTAAATTATTAAAAAATTTATTTAGACTGAAATATTGAATAATCTCAAAAATAGATGACTACTTATGACATCACAAACAAAATATGTTTGATTTATTATTTTCTCTTCTCTGAAGATATTTTTCTTTAAATCCTATTGGATAATTTATGGCAATGACCAATGAAACTGTGAATGAACATTTCCTCATGATATTGGATACACATATATCCCATGCCAGCGCGTCCACATTATCGGCGATCTTTATGATAGTACGATATCGCGATAATATGTAGAAGTATGTCCTATCTGTTTGAAGTATATGAATTAGTGAAAAATAAAGATAAATTAGTGAAATGGTTATATAGTGAACAATTATTAGGAGATTTTGGTGGAATCTATGACAGTTGTTTGAATGGAAATATTTCTTTAATAAAAGACAGTTCTAAATGTGATGGATTAGTGTGGAAGTGTAGCAATAGAAAATGTAATAAAAAATTAGCTGTGAGAAAAGACTTGTTTTTTAATGGATCTCATCTACAATTATCTCAAATTGTATTGCTTACTTATTTCTGGACCTTTAAAATACCTCAGTACTTCATACAAAGAGAACTACATATTGGTAGTAATAATACATTAGTAGACTGGTACAATTTCTGTCGCGATATATGTTGCGAGATTGTGTTACTAGATCAAAAAACGATAGGTGGAGCTGGAAAAATTGTGGAATTGATGAATCCAAATTTGGTAAGAGAAAATATAATAAAGGAAAACCTGTTGATGGTGTGTGGGTATTTGGAGGAATCGAGAGAGAGAGAGAGAGAGAGAGAGAGAGAGAGAGAGAGAGAGAGAGAGAGAGAGAGAGAGAGGAGTGTTTTTTTCAGTGCGTAACAGATAGGTCATCAGCTTTAATACCAATAATTAAGGAATATATCCTTCCCGGTTCTATTATTTATTCTGATTGCTGGAAGAGTTATGACTGTTTGAAAAATGAAGGATATTTGCATCTAACAGTTAACCATTCAGTAACATTTAGAGATCCTGAATCTGGATGCTGCACAAATTTAATCGAATAAAGTTTGGGAAATTCCTCGAATTAGTCACGAGAGTTTATCTTGTGGCTGAATATAAAGGAGCCGTTCTCGAATGACAAGTGCTTACTGACCGAAATCAATAGAAAAGTAAGGAAAAAAAATATTCTAGAATAAAACACAAAATTAATATTTTAATCGATTACCTCCCTTGAAATATATTATCATTGACCACTAAAATATCATGCGGTAGCTGCATGATTATTACGTCATTCAATGACGTAATTTGTCGATGACGTCATAATATACTTTAGTAGGATTAGCTCTATCATGAGCTCAATGACTTCATAATATAGTTCAATAGTATTTGCTAAAGATAGTTGGGACCCCTAAAGCGCATTCTACACCACACCCCCCCCCCTTTATATATACTTTGATATGGACGCTTTTTGACATCTGAACAGAAAAAAAACCACCATTTTCGCAGGCCATCAAAACAGATGACAGAAAGGGTTAATCCAGTAATGGAGACTGGTAACCGGCTCCAAATGTTCTGCAATAGTAATTCAATGGGGAACTGGGTATCCACGAACTATAGTTAACTATTTAGCATTCAACTGGACATAGCAACTGCGCATGTTCAGTAAACCAGCAACCTGACTATAGTTAGTGAGTCGTACTTTGACACTTAATGACTAATTCATATAATCGCGATGATGTCATCACAATCAATTTTCCTATAATACCCTGGGAGCGACACCATTTTAGGAGGGGCTAATTTAACATTACGAGAAATAGGCCGCGAAACCTTAATTACATTTTCTTTACTATCTTGCAAAATTCATTTGTGATTTTATGTTTTCTGATACCGCGCTGGGTTTTTACAGATTTTCAGATATAGGATTTTATGGTTTGAGCTTCATGGAAAATGTAAACAATGCGTTAATATGGCCAGTGCTCTTTAGCATGTAGTAAAGTTGCCCCAACCTTAATGGCGGCCGACCACAAAATGCCCGGATGTGCGAAACTATGAATTGAACTCCCGAAAATAGAAGACACTTGTGTAATCATACTATTTCTGCTAATTTTAGTGATTGTTTATCTTCAAGTGAAATGCAAAGCATGAATTAAATTATTATACAGTACGCAGTAATTTTGTAATAAATAGAATACCTGGTGTACATGAATTCCTGGAGTTCCTTTTGTCGGCGATAAAAATTTACATTTGAGGCCGCCATTTTATAACAAATACGTTGCCAGCAATCGGATCGCGTTCTCGATGTTCGGACGCACTCCCAGAGATTGCTGCGATTTAGAAATGACAGGATGGGCTCGTTAAGTGATGACGTATTTCCGAGTTCAGCTCGATTGTTAAATACACAAAACAATGTTTTTGTTTAACTACAAATGATAACGTCATAAACACGCACTTATGATGTAATAAAGCAAAATACACACTTCCGGGTTGCGAATCACGGGCAGTGACGTCATACTTAACAAGCCCATACACGGTTCTTCTAGAAAGGAGGATACGATAAGCTACACATACATATACATACATACATATACATATATTCTTCTGCGGTGTAGGCTAAATAGCCTGTAGCAAGGCTTCACTGTCTTCTTCAACTTGATCATCTCACACCTGGAGTGAGTTCAGGAAGGAAAATGTTAGGCGAATGTTCGCCTATTTATGTTCGCTGTTCATGGCGAACTATGTTCGCCTTCCTGAATGAGTTGTCATGCGTAGCTTCGACGAGCATTCTTTTGCGACGCACATGATAGTTATGAGGTTTAACTTTTTGTCAGATCCAATGCATTATGATGTCATATTTATTACGTCATAATGAATGTCAGGGTCTCAGAAACAATCCACAAGCATACACATATTGGGGGAAGACTAACATAACACTACAATCGTCAAGAACGCATTGGTATGTGTTATTTATGGCTACATAGACCATCAATGTGTCTCAATTGACGATGCTGTATATTTTGCTTAGTTTTCACGGCAAATCATGGCGAGTCACCTATAAAGTTGTTCGCCTAACCACAAAACGTTTGCCACAAACGTTAAGTGAACAGCCCGTTCAGAAGGGCGAATGTACCACGTGACCTAACAATTGTTCGGTGAATGGAAAATATTCGCTCTCCTAAACGGGCCCCCGCTTAACTGACATGCTTACATAACTGACTAGTTAATGTCATCAATGATTGGGCTTCATCCATTGATAAACGGAAACAAGTTGACATTTTTATTTTCGACTTTGAAAAGGCTTTTGATACTGTTCCACATGAACTTTTGAAATCTAAATTGCACAAATATGGTGTGTCAAAAGCATACTAAATTGGACTCATTCTTAACACGTCGCAAACAGTGCATAGTAGTCAATGGTGCCAAATCAAACGCTGCTGATGTGTCTGGAGTACCTCAAGGAACTGTTCTAGGCCCATTATTGTTTTCAGTCCACATAACTGTCCAGGACATCGCCTCAGAGATCAGGCTATTCGCTGATGATACCGGAAAATGTATGACCCCCCAAGGACTGTGAGGCACTCCAACAATACATAAACATGTTAATCATCATCATCATCATCACCATCACTTTGCGAGGCATAAGCCATTGGCTTGTTATTGCCTCAGTGTTTTGTTGTAGTATGGCTTGCTCAGCCCAATTCAAAAGTTCTTTCTTTGATATATAGTTTGTTCTTGAATGATTTGACTGTTGTTGATTAATTAAATCTCCTCGAAACAGTTAGATTTAAGAGTTTAACCCATAGCACTCCGATGTCACTATTCTATCTTTTGTTGTGCACATAACAAAGAAACTGGTGTACACTTTTCAACAGTTGGTTGATAATGTTGCTATGACAGCAACATCCTCCGCCAAATTTGCCGAAAAAGGAACACCAGATCATCTTTTAATTTAATATGAAAATTTTAAATTCCGACATCGGAATGGCAAGGATTAACACTGATTTCTGGAAATGCTGTGGTGCATATGGGTGTTCCTCACGTGAGCTGCGGTATTCCGCCTACGCTCATGGTTACACCCTGCTGCGCTTGGCATTTGGTTACTTGTTGTTGATTTGTGGAGGCCACTTCAACCAAATTTACGCAAGAACTGACATCTTTAAATTAGGCTTTATTCCCAGTACGATAAGGCATTGGAACAAATTAGCACAGGATCTTCTAAGCAGTTAAAAAACCTCTTGTAAATCCTACAAATAAATTTACCAAATTAATCAGAGGCAAGAATAATGTCCTTTGGATGTTTCGCCATAGCTAATCAAGATCAAGAAGATCAAGATGGGTGCGGATGTGTGAGATTGGGAATTTTGTCATATACTTCCTTGTAGTGTTTGCCCAGTCGTACCTTGAATGCATTCACAGACTGAGTTGATACTGCAGAATCCGACAGGCTGATCCAATGGTTGATTACTCTGTTGCTGAAGAACTGTTTCCTTGTATTTGTATTGAAACACTGCTTTTGTAGTTTAAATGAATGGCCTACGGTTCTGTCACATTTGTCTGATGGGAGTAGCTGATCTTGATCCACACTATATGTTCCATGTGCATACTTGTACGTTTCAATTAAGTCACCTCGCAGACGTCTGTACACCAGGATTGGTAGCTTCAAAGACTGCAATCTATCTTGGAATGGTATCTCTTTGAAACCTGGTACCATCTTAGTAGTGTGGAGCTGGACACTTTCAAGGAGCTGTACATCTTTCTTATATAGTGGGATCCACACGACGTTGCCATATTCCAAGCGAGGGCGCACAAGACTCTTGTACAGTAGTATAAACGTTCCTGGCTCAATAAAGTCAAATGACCTTCTGATCATGCCAATGCTCCTGTTAGCCTTGTTTGCCACTATCTCAGCATGCTGACTAAACGTGAGCAAATTATCTACATAGACACCCAGATCTTTCTCGCAGTGCATTTCCTCTGGGGTAACAGTTTGCCCACCCTCTTGTATGCTGTATTGTAACATAGGGGTGGACCTGCCAAGGTGCATTATCTTACACTTGTTCGCATTGAATCTCATCTGCCATAGGTCTGCCCAGTCTTTCAAGCTATTTAGATCTCTCTGGAGATGATCATGGTCAGCACTAGAATCAATCTGTGTGAACAATTTGGTGTCATTGGCAAAAAGCTTAATCATACGCTCTACTTCTCCTGGCATGTTGGTGATGAAGCATATGAACAGTGTAGCATGGATCGACCGGTCAGGTACAAACCGGCCCACTTTATCTGTGTACAGGACGGCCGGATACGGGACGTTCTAAGCTCCACCCCACCCCAACCCCCCCCCCCCCAGGTAGGATGATAAGTGTAATAAAGCCATATAAGAGAGGCTCAGAATAACAGAGTCCGTGAGATGGCCTGATGCGCATGTGCGACCATAAGAGATAGCCTAAATACGTGTATCAGTATGCGGAGAGAATGGCATCTTATGAATATTCCGCGTCTGTGTTCGTAATTTCTTGAACGCAGACATCCTCGCTTTTCTTGGTAAGAATCATTACCGGAATCGAACAAGGATTCTAAAACCTTTTGCACAATTAAAATCGGTTCAGAAATGGCTGAGATATCGGAGATTATTCATTAAATATTTTTAGCTCCCATCCAAATTAATAACGTCATAGCGAATACATGTGGTAAAGTGAAGGCCAGCAGCTCACATGGTCACATAATCATACCTAGCTATGACACGTTCGCTGATTGGTTGAGACGTCCAGTCATGACATCACCAATTAGTATAAAAAAGAAGCTAAGAAAATTGAAATCATCAGATGTTTGGCGGTGTGTCGTCCAGAGAAGAAAGAGACGAAATAGTACCGTTTACTGTAAGATTGCTGGTAGTATAAACAGTGCAATTCAGTTTTGAGTTCTCATCTCTTGAGCACATGCGTTTTTCTAGGCTCCCCGACTATATCACGGGTGTGCGTGCGTGCGTGCGTGCGTGCGTGCGTGCGTGCGTGCGTGCGTGCGTGCGTGCGTGCGTGCGTGCGTGCGTGCGTGCGTGCGTGCGTGTAATATCTAAATCAAAAAGAAGGTTTCTCTGCGGTTTTATATTGACTACCGTCGCCTTAATGATCTAAGTATCAAAGATGCATATACGTTACCCCGGATAGATCAGGAATTAGATTCATTGTCCGGAGCCAAATGGTTTTGTACTCTTGACCTGGCGAGCAGTGACTGGCAAGTAGCCATGGATGAGGCTGATCGTGAGAAGACCGCATTCGTCTGCAGAGACGGTCTTTTCCAGTTCCACAAAATGCCATAAGAGATAGCTTACATATGTGCGTTAGCATGTGGAGGGAATGACATCAAAAGAAGGTTTCCCCAGCTCCAAGCTTCAGAAGGACCCTGGTAGTATATAATCTCACCAGTAACTTTTGGCCGTGATGTAAGATCCTAAAACAGTATGGAGGATGGTGGTGTTTTCTGATATCTCGCCAGATCTGCCATACCACGCTGAAAATGTGGTAGGACAAATTCCGCACATGTTAGAATTTTTTACCACAGTCTGGATAAAGGCATTGCTTTATGCACCACATGAGCTATGTGGTGCATATCGTCTTGTGCCCCATAAGATGCATATGTATCAAACTAACTTTTCACCGTGGCCCTTCAGTAATATAAGGGGCAGCTGCAAATTCGCATTAGTGCAGAAACTATCTCACAACCGCATAATTCTTCATAATGTGTTCGTGTGTGACTATCTACTAGCCATCAGAACGTGAGTTCATCTTCACCATTCCTGAGCATGAACCACCTCATTTCGATCATCTGTGGCTAATCACCAAGCAGCGACGTCAGAATTGTGCCATCTCACACCACAATCATGTGGCGTTTCAACCACAGTGATGTTAGGACATTTTTGGACAGATGACTAATAGGTACTCCGTAACCATAATGTTTACCTATTTATAATAGGCACTGATTACTTGTAGGTAGCGCAAGGTCGGTTGTGACCTTTATTTTATTGTTTATATATTTTATTGTATATAATTATTTTTATTTATGTGCTGATGACTAACAGGCACTGCAAGGTCGCTTGTGACCTTATTTTTACTGTACTGTATAGTTTGTAATATGGCAGTAGCCATCCGAGTTATTACTTATTGCTTAGTTATTATTATTCCACAAAAATACTTGGACCGCATTTCGCTTAGGTTACACTATACAGCAACAACAAACACGCCACCTTGTTTCTCCCCTACAGCAACAATTTTTCACTAAGGTTGCTGTTCATGTTCTCACTAGCGAACATGATATGTGGCCACTAAACCTAACTATGTTAGCTTAGTAGGATACGCTTAAAAGTAGCTACGAATGACTACTCTGTAGGAGACATTTTGTGTAAAGCCGGGAGCTGCGGATCCGTCATACCCAGCACACCAGCAAGTTTGTATAAATTGACCACCTACCATAAGGCCTCCTAAATTCTTTATAATGAGCAGTTGTCTCTTCCTACGATTCTCCGGCCACCTGGCCTAATAATTGTCTGGATTTCCTCTGCCACTTTGGTTAGAACTGACTTAAGAAACTATTGGGGTTTCTGAGTGGTTAAAATAAGAATGTTGATGACTCCCTCTGTATCTTCGGATACTTGATAACTTAGTTTTTTATGCCAAAGTAGGAATCACTGCTAAAACATAATTATGTTAGCCTGACCCATCAGTGCATTCCTTTGGGCAATTTCTTTAATCCTAAAGCAGATAAACGTTAGCCCCAGCGAGCGGATCTCACATGGTCCGCTCTCAAAATGCTAGGTGACGATAAAGACACAGATCGCCATCTAACTCTATGGTGACTGGGTGCGGCCTTCAAGCCCTGCACGCCTTTACAGGAAGGTCACCATAGTTGGGTATCTGTTTCTTTCTCTAACCCCCCCCACCCCCATAAATAGATATGTGCTTTCTAAAAATACTTGTGTAATGTGACTTGTCCCCGTGTTGTTATTTGTGGTCGTGCTGCGGTATGCGGAGGGATCATTATTTGATTCTGAAACTACCACCAGACGACTTGTTAGTCTGAGGGGGATGCTCCATGGTGGTGTCCATCGCGGGCACCGAGCATTCTCGCCAGGCAGACCTCTTTGTTAAAGATATGGAAATACAAAGCCACTTGCAGCCTAAACTTGGAACTTAGACCTTTAAACAAACTGCTAGGGTAGCTTTTGGCAAGTAGGTCCGTATAAATAAAGCAGCATCTACTAAATCAGTATCTTTAACACACATAAGGTGATGGTGTTGAATTCCACGGAAATCATCTGCCCCACCTTCACATAAACCAGTGTGCATCCCGATAACTTTTAATTACACTAGGTTAATTCATTTTCTCACTTTTAGCATTGTTTGAATAGGACAGTGGCCCTTTTCCCCCATCTTTACTCCTCCGCGAGGCACTTTCCTCTCGCAGCCAAAAAGCTTGTCTGGCCTGAGATTAATTTAATTTATATTAAACCTGCTAAAGTAGTTGCATTGCGATGCTCCTTTGCGGGGATACCTCACACATTATACTGATCAGAGATCGGTGAGGTACCTCTGGCGAGGATCTAAATAAATAAACACCATATGATCTTACATACTTAAAACCCCATTAGTAGCAAACGAGTACCATTGTTTCGCTCTAATACATTTATTTTTCATGTTTCACATCTAAATTTATATTATGGACCGACATACCAGTGATACTAACAGCCGGGATGAAACAGTGTGGTTTAACTTCTGTGACAATGGTCGTACGGCCCCACTGGAACATGAACATTCCACTGACTCTAGAGTTTGGTCTTTGTGGAGTCCAGAGAAACGTGAATTTCCGTCCATATCCCAGTGATTAGCTAACCAGCATCATCGGCCCGACTGTAGCGTGGATCAGCTCGGCTGGGTACGGAACGACCACTCTGGGTGCATTCCAAGCACGCCCCACCCCCATGGGTAGGATAGTATGCATGTATAGAGCCATATGACAGTGGTTTCTAAAAACTTAAGTCCGTGAGATCATGCAGCACGCATGCGCACGTGTCAGAGCTTGCCTAACAACAATTGTCAGCATTGGGAGAGAATGCGTACTTAAAGTACATCGAGTTGGTGCCCGTGATTTCTTTAAATCACTCCAGTCTCGTCGTTCTTGGTACCTATCGGGACCAGAATGAGACGAGGAATCCAAAACTGTTTACCTTTTTAAAATCGGCTCATTGAAATTATTTTAAAAATATTACTGGGACCTCGTAGTCACGTGTATGTGAATGGGGAATGTGCCTACCGCGTGATAGCATCGTCACCCCTTCTAGCTGCACGCTGATTGGCAACAGATCGCCCCCTGAGTGGCTGGGCGTCCTGCCTCTGACGTCACGAGTAGTATAATGATATTTATCGTTAAGACAAGGATCTGAATGGGGGAGGAATAATGGTCCTTGTCAAAAAGACGCTCAGCTCTACACCAGTTATGGCACTATGTAATGCGTCAGAATTTGCATGGGCTAAAGCATTAATAAATGGGAGGGTTAATTTTTTCTGCAGTTGTATAAAACATCAGATAAGCACTGTGAGCACATATTACTCTTAAGGGATCAACTCAATACCATGCAGAATAGCCAGTCAGGCACAGCACAATATCATTTTCATATGGGGACTTTAATTACACTAATATCAACTGGGATGCGATGCTCAATAGAGAGACCGAGAATTGCCTTACACCCTGTGATGGTCAAATTCTGATTGGAATTTTAGATGACCACTAGCTGTAGTGCAACTAGTGAGGATACCCACAATAGAAGAGAAACCCCTAGACGTGATTATTTCTTTAGCCCCTGGATCGATATCAGATGTGCACTGTCAGTCAATTCAGTGACCATGAAACTATAGACTGCTTATTGCATATCGCAACACCCCCATAATATTAAGCCAAGAAGAAAAATATACTTATTCAATAGGGCAAACTATGATAGAATGCGTCAGGAAGTTGGACAATTTACAAGTGAAGCGTATTTAGACGGAAATCAAGATAGTCATGACTCGCAAACAAATTGGAACCTGCTCAAAGGCTTTATAGAAAACACCACCAACGGAAACATTCCAAGTAATTGTAAGGCAGTAGACGATCTTTATCTAATTAAAATAATGGATCCGCAATCCTATATCGCAAAAATTGTCAAATGTCAAAGTAGGGCATTATAAAGTGGAGATTGAAACAAATTTCGAAGAAATATTTAAGCAATCACCTGATTGATGTTCTTATGGTTCAGGAGAAGGACTCGATTAGAAGATGGAAGAGCATCGATCGGCCAACCGAGGTAAATTTATGTCATCCCTACCCACCTAAATTCAATGGATTGTCGAGATAGTGCTAACAAGAACTTCACTCAAGACAAAATTGAAAAACTACAGAAATGTTTATTCATTTATAGTTGGTGACAGGCATAATCATCATTTATGTAGAAAGTTGTATATACTAGTCGATTTTGCATTGTATTGTATTATGTTCATAACCAAATTAAATACATCAGCAAAAATAAACATGCCTTATATTAATAACCACCGGTAAAGTGGCAACAGTGGATTTATAAATAAGACGGACCATGGCAGATTTATATCTAAACCGCTGAAGAAATAATTGTTCCAGGTGTCATTATATGTGGGTTAAGCCCAACATTCCTAACCTAACAAGATATTCATACTGAATCTTTGGACACCCGACTGGAAATCAAAACCCCTGTGAATTGACCCTCACCAATCCATAACTGGAATCACCCTGGATACATGTGGATTTAAGGGAACAATTGGTCCCGACATTCTGCAGCTGTCAACTGATTCACTAGCCCCATCTATACAGCCCGACTCGTCTCAAACATTCTTTCTTCCCCAACCAACTGGCTTCAGTTATCTATTTAATCTTCATTGGTGCCAATCTTTCATCTCTCAAGTCAAACGATAAAAGAGCATGATCCAACCCAGACCAGGCACTATATTCCTATCCCTCCGCCCAGGCCAAATAATTCCTGTCATTCTTCACCATAGATCAACCAATTAAATTGAGTGCACGCACACGAATTCCCCAATGATTGGAGGATATATATGACAAACACCACCCCCTCTGTGTAATTACAACCTTTTCACATAACAAACATCTCACCACATGCAATATTACTCCCCCCCCCCCCCTCCCCTGATGTCACACCCTCATACAGTTCCAGCGCGAAATATACATGTGCAATATACATCTAGGGGGGACCCAGTACCGTCAAGTGCCGGGGATCATAAAATACGATTTATCCCAAATGATGCTTAGATAGGGGAGACCAGGGTGAAGTAATACACTTCGAAACCCATATCAAACTATGAAATAAATGTTCACCATTAATTTCACTATCTCACATTCATTCCTACTTTATTATTGTCGTCTCGACAATAACACTACACTACCATTTCAGATACAGAATCATACCCAATCATGCATCCCTCCTTCAGCCCCTGGTCAAAATGCACATTTACAACCTGGAAACCAACATTAATTCCTTCCAAATAAAATTAATCTTCTCCTTTTCAAGTGAACTATAGTTCTCCAGAAGTAAATCCAGCGCAGACATTACGTTAACTACTCCTGCAATTACTTCCTAACCATATTCTCCTAAATTACCCACCAAGAAATATATTTCTCTACATCAAATTTCTGTTCAACATTATGTTAACCAAATCAGAAATCAGACATCAAATTTTTCACAATGAAAGATACTATTCCCAACTAATGAACTATAGTTCTCTAAAATTAAATCCTGACCAGACATTACATTAGCTGGCTCTGGAATTAATCACTAACTATATTCCATTAGCTCTTACATCCTACTCTCACAAAATATATTTCTCGGGACCAAATTTCTAGTCAGACCTTAGGTTAACTGAATTAGAAGTCAGATATTAAATTTGATCTAGAAATGAGTTAATATCCTATGCAAACAACACTGTACAACACAAATCAAATCCCAAACAGACACTCTCGTTAACTGAACTGGGATTCAATCCTTAATTACCCATCAGTTCGCACCGTCTTCCGTTTTGGAAAACAAGTTTTCTTTTTACTTCCATTTATGACTAACAACCAAAATAACATTCCTATTTCGATTATTCATTACACATTCCATGTATAACGCACTCCTATCTTTATCCGTAATTACATTTAAATGTTCACACTGAATAATTTGTTTGTTCAGCAATAATCTATTTATCTACACATTATCAGATATGGGATTCATAGACAACTCAATATTCAAACCAGCCAAGATACACGTGCCATAAATGTGTAAGCAATAGTTTCACCTATGGTTGGTTATGATTATTGAGGCCATCAATACCATACTTCGTTCCTACTTTAAATCCCTGCCTAGGATCTAACCCCACAATGACTAATATTTATCTATTGTTATCACTAATTACATTTAAATGCCATAATCTATTTATCCACACATTATAGTTATACAGCCCGGGATTCATAGACATCTCAATATTCAAACCAGCCAACATACACATGCCAAAAATGTGTAAGCGATAGTTTCACCTACGGTGTACTTGTTGGTTATGATTATTGAGGCCATAAATACCATACTACGGTCCTACTTTAAATTCCTGCCTAGGATTTAATTTCACACTAACTAATATTTATATAACAGTTACTAACATCGAATTACAGGTTGGGGTTCATAGATTCCACAATATTCAAGCCGAACACATGCACTCGCCATAAATGCGTAAGCGACAGTTTCACCTACGGTGCATATGTCAACCATGAATATTGGGACAATGAACACCACACCTATAGTAGCAGATCTTCTGAATGGGCATTACTTATTCTGTATGTATCAAATGTATTTTCGGGAAATTTTGTACACTATTCCTCAAATTCATACCCAAAAGGATCTAAACTTAATAACGGCTCATTAATTAAATCCCTTAAATTTTTCCGTTCACTCAGATCTGATTTTAATACATCACAAGATCCTGGTAAATTTTCAATTTGTATAATCTCATTATAACAAGGAACCGCCGATCTTGGAAGGTTAAACAGATTCCTATGTTGTCCCGCATTATATCTCATAGATCGCCTTAACCCTAAGGGTTCCTCTACTAGATTAGGTTCAAACTCATTTACCTGTGGTAAAACTGGAGAGAATATTGGAGGCATAATTTCCGGTGAATGAGTAAACTCTCTGGCCATACGGGAAAGATCTATTTCCTCTTCCTCCTCAGAACTCGGATAATTAATTTCTAGTTGATCACTCACCTTATCCATTTCCACCAGATCTTCTATATGTAGATACCATCCTGCATTCTCAACCAATCCCTTTGTATCCAGTAAAGCAGTTCTGTGGTCATAATGACTTACCGATGTATCTTCCAACAATTTGATCTCATACACTTGATTCTCTGGATCTACACATCTTATAATTACATACGGTATATCACTCCAACGATCATGTATCTTGTTCCTACCTTTGACACCACGATTCCTGAGATAGACCTTAGTTCCACGAGTCATACCAAAATCCTGAGCATCTCTATCATATCTTACCTTCCGTTTTCCTGCTTCTTCCTCTAATTTATTCATTGCCAGCTTCAAGGCTTCACCTAATCTTTCTTGGTATGCCACTACCCAGTCATTTACATTTTCAAAATTTTGATCATGGTACAATACTATATTATCGACCGAGAATCTTGGTTCTGTCCAAATAACAAATAAAATGAGGAAAATCCTGTTGATGCATGCGGCATTGCATTATATACAAATATCAACTCGAGTAAGTACTTTGTCCATTTATTCTTTTGTTTTGGATCCAAAGTTCGCAATAAATCATGGAAAGTTCTATTAAACATTTCTGTTTGACCATTTCCCTGAGGATGATATGGGGTCGTTCAAGTTTTCTGTAGCTGGTAAACCCAACAAAGCTCAGATATTACAGCTGATTCAAAATCCATCTCTGATCACTATGTAATGAACCATGAACTCCATATTTTACAAACCAACCTGTCACCAAAGCCTTGGCCACAGTAGAGGCTTTTTGATCCTTTGTAGGTATGCACTGCACAAATTTTGAGAATACATCTGACAATACTAATACATTTTCTTTTCCATCACTTGACTTTTCCATTAATGTGAAATCCATAGCCAACACACCTAATGGACGATTGGTGTAGTTCGGATCGACCGGTCGGGTACCGGCTGTACCAGCTAAGCTGGGTATGCGCCGCCCGTCTCAACACGCCCTCTGGGTAGAGCTATAAGCGTGTATAGGCCTATGAGAGAGAGAGAGTGTGTAAAAAAATGACTAAGTTCGTTAGAATGCATTATGCGCATGCGCGCGCCTGGACGCTGTTTCTATGGAGCGCGTAGTTGTGACCTAGATAGGATGGCGTTTATAGTGTACCGAGCTGGTACTCTGTAATTCTTATTGATTGTCTGTTTCCGTTAAATCTGGCATTAATCAAGACCAGAATTCGGCAGGCTTTCCAAATCTGTAAACCATTTCGGGTGAGAAATGGCTGAGTTATCCAGGAAAACCCTTTTTGATTATCTTCAAAATATTGCCCTGACGTCATAACCATGTGGACATAAAGCTTCTAGAATGTTCTAGAACGTTCGACGATGCTATTATTAGCTGTGTGCTGATTGGCTGCTGCCCGAACGATGACTGGATGAAGCCTGCGCCTGTGAGAGTATAAAAGGAGAAGTGATCCAGTGATCGAGAGCATCCTCGGCAAGGGGCTGAACAGGTTGGAGCTGTACCAACTATTATCACGGGCGATACGCGTCGTTCTTTGCTATGCATCGGGTTTTTATCCCGTAGTGTGCAGTTTCCAACCCACCGCACTAACACAATTTTGTAACTCCCCATTTGCGGGAGTAATTTGGAACTTTCGATAATCGTTCACGAATAATACATCTACATTCGGAACACAAACTTGCGGTGAGGCCTTTGCAGCCTGAATATGTGAGTCTACAGATGCAGAGGCAGGATGTTCTTTGATGGATGACTCGCCAGATCTGCCGGCCACGCCTAAAAGTGGTATTTCAAATGATGCTGCACCAATCGTGTAGGGTCTTTCAACTTTCGACCGTAGCAAGTAAACTCTGCCCGTGCATCTTCAGAGCTGGTTGACGTACCCAGCACAGTGAAGCCTTGTTTTGTATCTTCATTTGCCTCTAACAACCCCCGCTAGTGATCGGGTTGTTTACACCTTCCATCCATGCCATCGGTGTATGGGAACTTTCTTCACCACGTAGTACTATCGTATCTTTTACTGACTGCTCGTTAGACATTCTATTAGGCCTACAGCACTAAGCGATGTACTCCTCCCGCCATGAGTGTTTGTGCGGAAGTCTTGTCTGTGGAAAACAGCTTGCGGGAACCAGCCTTCGGGAACTTTCCAGCTTCTGGAGAGCACATCAACTCACGTCGACTACGGATCTACATCTCAATTTCAGTAACACGGTAGCCTAACTTGGGAATGACTACCGAGTATTCAAGTAACTATACTTCACCGTTTAATTATTTCTCTATATAGGTTTTGTTAATTATCTCATATCCGTACTAATGGTTCCGATGACTAAAAGGAACCATGGTGGTCTTAGGACCAATAGTTATAATTTTTGCATTTGTTAAATAGTTATTTTCAGTTTCCTCAATGTGTTGCTCACCGCACTATAGTAGGTTCGTTAACCTGTATTACTATATATATCTTAATCCTTGCCACCGTATTGTTTGTTCTGGTTAGATTACGTAGGTATATGGCCAGTGGCCATCCATTAAACTGTTTTGCTTAAGTTACAAAAATATAGGACTGCAGTGCACGTAGGAAACACTATACAGCAACATTTCTAATTGCAGCATTTTCTCCCGCCACCAATAATTTTTCAATGAGGTCGCTGTCCATGCTATAACTCTGTTTAGCCCGGCATGCTACCGACTAAACCGTTTCTATTCAGCTCGATAGGATAGGTTCAAAATGATTAGAGACACTTTCTTCATTACATACTATGTAATATATACTTCTCTTTCGGCAGGGCGATAATCTAGCCCCACACTCCGGTAAGACTCATAACTCTAAGATTTTGTCTCTATTCATATTCCTCTTAGCCTTGTGGCTTCTTAATTGTTTGGATGTCCCTATCCGCACCATGGGCTGATCCGACCCTGGGAAACCATTGAGGTTTCCGAGCGGTGATGGCTAGGGTGCGGTGTCACATACACATTCCCGTGTATCTTCGGAGTATCTTCCTAGTAGATAGTACTTTAAGCCAAAGTAGGAAAGCACTGCGAAAACACATGTATTAATTATTATTTTATTTACTGACAACCCTCCCGCACCGCAGTGCAAAACTGACAACTTGTATATAAACCTAACGACAGGTTAAACGGTTAGTTCCATAGGACGCGGTGACGGGCGGGATACGTATTCTCACCGAATGCTGTTAAAATGTCTGGGCATGATATTTAGATCTGCCACGCCCTTACGGTAAGGACATTTACGGTGTGCATTCGTCTCTCTTACCCCCACCATAACGATAGGAGATATGGCCTAATAATGCTTTCGTGAAATGTAAACCATGCCTTGTGATGTTTCATGTGGTTGCGAAGCGGAATGTCCGGATTCGCACCCAGTTCGGAGATCCCACTAAGTAACATGTATGAATGCTGTCTACAGTATTGATGTCCTCGGGCATCTGTTCTCCATGACAGCGGTGTCTAATAGCTAGGTAGAGATCGGCCAGTTGCGGCCTAAACTAATTCTGTTTTGAAAACAGCTAAAAGGAATTAAGCAAAGCAGAAGGCCTGCAGAAATAAAGAGGCAACTACTAACTCAGCATATTAGGAATCACATAAGACAGTGACAAAGGAATCCATCTGGAATCTTCCGTTCCGTCTTCACGTAAAACAGTACGCACCCCTATAGTCATAATCTCACTAGGTATGGTCTTTTCTTTCTACAGTATTTTTGTTTGAAATATTAGAGTGGGCCCATTTTTGCCTACTATTCTTCTCCCGCTTTAAGCCGTGGCGACACTTTCCCGAGACAGAGGCCCGCGTGAGGCACTTGCCTCTCGCAAGGATTCAGCGACGACGGTCCATGCCAAGATAATACTCCTCACCCAAACTAGCACTAGGAGTAGTGCCCGCGTGAGGCACATCACTTTTTCGTCTGAGATAGCCTTCTTCCTTTCAGCTAAGCGGTATAATAACTTTTATTAAGTTAAATAGCTATGTCTCGTGTATGGGAGCCTCCCTTGCGGGGATACCTCTGCGGACCTACGAGTCTGTGTGGTACCTCCGGGAGCCCCATGTTTAAAAGTTAATCTACCTGCCTCTATGTCTTGTATTTTCGTATGCTTTTATTGTAGTTTTATCTAGCATATTTTTCAATCAGTTAGGCAAACTCATTGTATAGACTTATATTTTTAGGTCACCAAACCAAATCTTGTAAGTCCATAGATCACGAAATTGCTATGGACAGGCATACTGGTGACACAAACTCTTTGGATGAGACCGTTGTGTTTAATGTTCGTGACAATGGTCGCACGGCCCCACCGGAATGATTTTTGTTTCCTGCAGGGCAATCTCATTCAAGGTCCATCACCCCGAGACCGGATGCTAACCAGCGTCATCACTCGTCGTGCACTTACGGCGTGGCGAGTCGACACTACCCGGCGATCTACAAGTGGCGCCCGATGTGGGGCTCGAAGAACAACAGTAATAACACACAGGGAACTCATGCCCACACCATATAGTGAGCTCAGTTCAATACCATCTCCGTTCAGCGAGGCCTCCCTCGATCAAGAGGTAGCCTCATACGACGGATTCTCAGCACACATGCTCACTGACTATGCCAGAAATTCTGCGGAATCAACAACTCCACACTATAACCTGTTTTCGCCTGTTAGCGATGGCTCCTTTCAAAATGCCTCACAGGCAGGAACAGAATTTAGAACCATCTCGGATGTCCGCGAACTGCCAACTCCAACAGGGCCGAATCGTGGACGACTCTGACAAAGACCCGACTACGGGCATATCTGCAGCCCTTCAGACTATCATCGTTCACCCGTGTCATCTACGGAGACAGTATGGCTGGGTGAAAATCCACCACATAGACAACCTCCCACACCGCCCCATTCTAGCGAAATGCTGTATTCAAGGGGAACACCGCGGAGTCATCGGGAGGAACCAGCACCACCATTTCGCCGGTATATTAGTCATGCCACATACCATAACCTTCAGCCACTTCCACCACCATCATATGAGGAACGACAGCCCTCACGGCCAATGTAGGAAAGCACTGCGAAAACACATGTATTAATTAATATTTTATTTACTGACAACCCTCTCGCACCGCAGTGCAAAACTGACAACTTGTATATAAACCTAACGACAGGTTAAATGGTTAGTTCCATAGGACCCGGTGACGGGTGGGATACATATTCTCACCGAATTCTGTTAAAATGTCTGGGCATGATATTTAGATCTGCCACGCCCTTACGGGAAGGACATTTACGGTGTGCATTCGTCTCTCTTACCCGCACCATAACGATAGGAGATATGGCCTAATAATGCTTTCGTGAAAAATAAACCATGTCTTGTAATGTTTCATGTGGTTGCGAAGCGGATTCTCACCCAGTTCGGAGATCCCACTAAGTAACATGTATGAGCACTGTCTACAGTATTGCTGTCCTTGGGCATCTGTTCTCCATGACAGCCGTGTCTAATAGCTAGGTAGAGATTGGCCGGTTGCGGTCTAAACTAATTCTTGTTTTGAAAACAAGTAAAAGGAATTAAGCAAAGCAGAAGGCCCACAGAAATAAAGCGACAACTACTAACTCAGCATAGTAGGAACCACATAAGACGGTGACGAAGGAATCCATCGGGAATCTTCCGTTCCATCTTCACGTAAAACAGTACGCACCCCTATAGTCATAATCTCACTAGGTATGGTCTTTTCTTTCTACAGCATTTTTGTTTGAAATATTAGAGTGGGCCCATTTTTGCCTACTATTCTTCTCCCGCTTTAAGCCATGGCGACACCTTCCCGAGATGGAGGCCTGCATGAGGCACTTCATCTACCTGCCTCTATGTCTTGTATTTTCGTATGCTCTTATTGTAGTTTTATCTAGCATATTTTTCAATTAGTTAGGTAAACTCATTGTATAGACTTATATTTTTAGGTCACCAAACCAAATCTTGTAAGTCCATAGATCACGAAATTGCAATGAACAGGCATACTGGTGACACAAACTCTTGGGATGAGACCGTTGTGTTTAGTGTTCGTGGCAGTGGTCGCACGGCCCCACCGGAACGATTGAGTTCCACCGGCCTTAGGAGCCAGTTTTTGTTTCCCGCAGGGCAGTCTCGTTCAAGGTCTGTCACCCCAAGACCGGATGCTAACCAGCGTCATCACTCGTCGTGCACTTAAGGCGCAGCGAGTCGACATGAGACATTGGAACGGCCCGACACTACCCGACGAGCTACATTTGCCAATAAACGTTTCATTTCAGTTCTTACCCGTGGACTAGCTTTAGCCATAAGGCATCGAGTACAATTTTTGCAATACCTCACGCACTCCATATACATACCTGGAAAGTAATATCTCTGCTTCAAGAGCAGTCAAGTTCTCTCCTTACCTTGATGACCCATGCCATCATGCAATTCTTTCAGTATCCTTTCCTTCAAAATTACAGGCAACAAAAGTTGATTTACCTTGCATCCATTATCTTCTAATGTCGGGCAAAGTACGCCTTCCAACTCCTGAATACGATCCCATTGCTTTAATAACTTTCTGACCATCATACTTTCTTTCCTCAGCTCCTTCAAATAAGGTTTCCGATCTAATTTTCTATGATGGATTAATCTGGCAATAACCACATCTTCTTCCTGGAGTTTACGAAAGTCATCCATCTTATACATAAGAAATTTATTATGTACTCTGTGAATTGCATTAAGGGAACCATGACCTGAAACCTCCTGCACCTTTTTTATGTGTAATTCATTAGGCAATTCCGTACTTTCCTGAAATTCATACAAGGTCTCCAATCCCTGCAAGGGTAATGGATGAAGTCTACTTAATGCATCAGTATGACGGTTACATTTCCCTGACTGATATTTTATACCGATACCATTCAATTGCCCAACCCATGGGTTCAAAGAAATCCTCCTCCTCTGATTCCCTTAACTTCCAGTGTAATTCCCTTTTAAGTGCAACATCTGCCACCCCTTCTGCCAATTGGGAGTTTAGAAATACATCCCGGTCCTCTTTTCGCTTAAAATCTAATTGTTCAATCGATTTGACCAGTCGTATCAAATCATGAGAAGAACTCAATACAGTTTCCCTCGATCCCTGTTTCCATTGATAAAAAACCCCAATTTCATCAAATACCAATCGGAGGACCCTAAAAATGTCATTTGGAGTATTTAACTCCTGTCTTTCCACTTCAGTCCTTGCCATTCCAATAAGACAATCCATTATAAAATGATAAGTCTGATGATCTGTCATATTATGTGTAGTCAAGTGTGCCTGGACATCGTCAATCCACTCCTCTAGTGGTAATTGCCTTTGATCTCCACTAAACCGACCAATTTTATGTTCTGATGCCAAGTACACATCCCTTGGTTGATCAGTAGAAGCCTTGAATTCGGCATACTCCACTTTGATACGTTCAAGCTCCTTTTTAGTTTCGGCTAATTCAGTCATAATTACTTTAATATTTCGTTGTTATCAATACAATGACCCTTTATCCCTTTTCCCTACGGAAAATTGTCACCAGAGATTGATACCACTTTCTTTACACTCTGCTCTTCCCATGAAACCCATCATACATACGTGGAAAAATGGTAACTTATTATGACTTTCTTTACTGTACCACCACGGTTATATTTAACATGTGAGTGGATAATCTCCTTATGCCACTGCACAGTCAAAACATTATCTATTTGATTTTGACCAATTAAATAATTATTAACCTCGGTTAACTTGGCATTAAGACATATTTGAAAAGACGTTAACTGTGTATCTGAATAATAGGACTGCTCTAACTTATCCACTTCAATTAAAAACTTATTATTATCCTTAAAGGAAAAAGGTGGAATTGTTACAAAGCCAAAGTTAGTATTTGGTCTAAATTGAACAACTTCTGATTTGAACCTTAATAAACGGTTGCAAAGCTCTTGGCTGGAAATATTAGATGGAATCGATTCTATTCCAAAATCATGAAAATTCCTATCTAAATAAATCATTAATGCCTATGCATACCTTAACATTCAAATTCTGGTTATCTACAGTATTTTGACTCAGAAATTTCAAAGTTTCTATTCGCAGAGTAATGGAGGTTGCTCAAAATACACTTAATTGAAAAATCTGGTTGTAGATAATGATCAAAATTTTGACTCCTAGAATTGGAACAAAGTACACATTGTGACATCACACTTTGGAAATAACTTATTCATTTTGCAATACTAATAGACTTAAATGTCTCACCTTTTTAGGCTAGTTCTTTCTCAACAAGATAAATATTTCACCACTTGATTAATGGTGATCAATGGTAATACCATGGTGATACCTATATCTGGCCACTGATTAATTAAATATTGCAAATTCATAAATAATCTTTACAGTACATGTTTGAAAATAGTGATACCTACATCTGCCTTTCATGAAAAATTACCTTACTGATAACTAACTAAATAATACATGATGTTAAGGCTTATGTGTTTCTTGACTTCCATCTCAATTCAGTTGTTTCTTGACTTGCATCTCAATTCACAGGATTTCCTCTTCATCTCATCCAGAAAGCCTTGCTGATCAATGGTCGTATTTGCTTCAGCTGAACCGATCACCACCATCAGTACCTGTGATGTCTTATCAGGGTTGCCCTTAATACCTAACCTATCACCTATAGATTGTCTCTTCAGAAGTCTGGATTTGTTACTTGAAATTGAACCATGTGCCACTGAACCTAACAATTCAATCTTGTGCAAGAAATCAATTCTATATCAGCACTATTTAATATCAACAATCCTACTCGCAGCGCCAATTTTGTAAGGGAGTAGACGATCTTTATCTAATTATAATAATGGGCCTGCAATCCTAAGGCAAAAATGGTCAAATGGCAAAGTAGGGCATTATAAAGCGGAGATTGAAACAAATTTCTAAAAGAAATATTTAAGCAATCACCTGATTGGTGTTCTTATATTTCAGGAGAAGGACTGGATTACTAGATGGAAGAGTATCGATTGCCCAACCGAGGGAAATTTATGTCATCCCTACCTGCCTAAATTCAATGGATTGTCGAGATAGTGCTAACAAGAACTTCACTCAAGACAAAATTGAAGAACTACAGAAATGTTTATTCATTTATAGTTGGTGACAGGCATAATCATCATTTATGTAGAAAGTTGTATATACCAGTCGATTTTGCATTATATTATATTCATAAACAAATACATCAGCAAAAATAAACAAATTAATAACTACTGCTAAAGTGGCAACAGTGGATTTATAACTAAGACGGACCATGGCAGATTTATATCTAAACCGCTGAAGAAACAATTGTTCCAGGTGTCATTATATGTGGGTTAATCCCAACATTCCTAGCCTAACATGATATTCATAATCATGAATTCGAGTACTGAATCTCTAGACAACCGACCAGAAATCAAAACCCCTGTGAATTGGCTCTCACCAATCCATAACTGGAATCACCCTGGATAGATGTGGATTTAAGGGAACGATTGGTCCAGACACTCTGCGGCTGCCAACTGATCCACTAGCACCGACTATACAGCCCGACCCATCGCAAACATTCTTTCTTGCCCAACCAACTGGATTCAGTTATCTATTTAATCTTCATTGGTGCCGATCTTTCATCTCTCAAGTCAAATGGTAAAAGAGCATGATCCAACACAGACAAGGCACTATATTCCTCTCCCTCCACCCAGGCCAAATAATTCCTGTCATTCTTCACCATAGACAACTGACAAAATATGATGCATGATTAGGAGAAACAAATTGCATTCTTTTGTCAAAAGTACAAATAGAGTTGATCTGTGTGATAAGTGGAGGACGTTAAGACGGGAAATAAAAAAGGAAATCACTGCAGCCCATCACAATTATGTAAACGTTACAATATTATCGACGTGATATTAGCATGAAAATAAAACCATTCTGGAAGTATATAAATAGACAAAAATCAGACAGTAAATGTATACCTCCACTAAAATCATCTGATGGAAATTTAGTAGAATCTGACCAAGGTAGAGCAGAAGTATTAAATGACCAGTTTACTAGCCTCTTTACAAAATCAATAGGCGATGCAGTGGCATACATAAGACCCGAATACAGTAGAATGGAAAACATTATACTCAGTCCAGCGGGCGTAAAAAGTTGTAACGGCTTACATTCAGCAAATATATCAATAGACGATCTTTGCAATACACTACGGCAAAATAGACATCAGAATGGTGTACCCTTTCAACACATACAAACGAACACAGATGTTTATAAGTACAGTTTTATTCCTCATACAATTATAGATTGGAACAACATAAAAAAAGTACTAGATGCCGCCACATTAGCAAGCAATCCTAGCGAGAAATTTTCAGAAATCATCTGAAAACACTAAGCTTTAATCATATTAGGATCGGTGCAAAAATGTCATCGGATGTAGCACCTTGATGATGATGATGATGATGATAATGATGATGATGATGACGATAATGACGATGATCGATCATCATCATCACCATAATGTGTTGAAAGTGTACATCATTTTGTATAAACATTTCTCATTGCTGTAAGGTTCACGACATGTCCAATCGAGTCTGTCACGTGTCACAGGGCGTGTCGAATATTCAACCGTATCATCGTGTAGTCGTGCGTGTGTGTCTGGGTGTGGTTATTGGCAAGCGCATGCATGCGTTCATGTGTGCGTTCTTGATGCAGATGTGTATGTGTGCGTGCGTGCTTGCTCTGTCGCTTCCGGATTCCAATGGTGCAGTGTAATTTTATATTAGTGGTTGGTCTTTCCAATGTCTGTTGAGGCGAGCCTTAAATGTGTTGACTGATAGTGCTTCTACAACATGTTCTGGCAGCTTGTTACAGACTTTTACAGCCCGAACTGCAAAACAATTTCCCCTCAATTCTAACTTTGCCCTTGGTTGGAAAATGTTCCTATTATGCCCTCTAGGCTCATCTCGTTGCACAAAATCATTTCTTAGGTTGAAAATACCTCCTGTTTCCATGTCATAGATACCATGCAGCATCTTATAAACTTCAATCATGTCCCCACGAACTCTTCGAAAAGCCAGTGTTGGGAGCCTAAGTCTACTAAGTCTTTCTTCATAACTTAATTCCCTTAAGCCTGGTATTTGCTTTGTAGCTCTTCTCTGGACATTTTCTGTTAGTGCTACCTGATTTTCTGAATGGGCTCCACACCGATGCTGCATAGTCTAGGTGGCTTTTAACCATTGCCTTATACAGTGGTATACACATTTTCTCATTTAGGTTAACATAGGCACGTCTCATTATTGCAAAAAATACTGGTTGCTTTGTTGACCTTTTCACTAATGTGCTTTTCAAAATTAAGCCTTCGTCTATAGTGACACCGATATCCTTTTCTTGTTCTGATCTTATTATGGTATGTGTCTTTGTATCAGCAGCAATCTGATAACTGTGTCCCTCTGTTTTCATCCGCTTAAAGCTCATGTTGACACATTTATCTGGGTGAAAGTGCAGAAGCCAAGTGTTTGACCATTCAGCCAGCTCATCTAAGTCTGCTTGTAAACGGGCATGGTCCCATTCTTTAATAATTGCTCTAAAAACCTTTGTGTCATCTGCGAATAAGTATATATCTGACATTACACGACTTGGCAAATCATTTATGTGCTCCCGCTATATCGACCCTGTCCAGAGGGTTAAACATCAGTCACACGTCTCCGTCATTTCTGGAACCACCATGTACCCGACATCAACCATCAGCGGTGCAGACATCATTACGATCGACGAAGATGAGGAATCATCCGAACTGACACCGGCCTATACAACCTAGCTGCCATCTGCAACACTGCAAGCAGTCGTCACAGCAATAGAATGATGGGCCGAGTCACCACTCTTTGGCGCCAAGCCAATGGTCAGTTCGACAACTACCATGACAACCATCACCTCAGCTACTGCGGCAATGATGCCAGCTTCAGAACTGTCACTGTACTGGCACGTCTGACCACCTCGACTACTGTAATGTTTAACCCATCTAGCCACGTTCGTGTATCTTCCACCATATCCTCCTCAGCGCTGCCACAGCTGCAGATGCCATTCTACTCGCCAAGACATCTCCTGCATCAGCTGGCACACTATGCTCAGGTTGATGCTAGCCACCTCATAACATAAGACAAACTCGTCCGCCAGGTCAGATATTTAGCTACCACATCAGAGGCACGACATGAGCATAGCCACTACCAAGCCACTGCTGCTGAGATTGATCATTTCTTGTCCCAATTTAGGCCTTTTTGTCTACTGGATGCCGCACCAACAAGCCTATTGTTCAGCATTAGCTCCTGGCCTATCTTCATCATAACTTAACAGCAACGGATACTACGTCATGCCGACAAATATGCTTCCTTGAATCTACATCATTTGCGCCATTACATTGAGATTGTTGGAGATTATATCCTTAGAACGCCACACACTACCATTTTAGCTGCGCCGGAAGACTGTGTCTAGAATCTTGTGTGGTTGAGATCTATGCGGGTAGGGCTGAGAAGATGGATCGTCATTCTTTTGATGCTTATATATTGCTATGTTGTATATAAAAATGTTCTTATATTGTCTGGAGGCGGGACATAGCTGGCTGAAAGCCTATAATTGTAACATTCCAGCCAAACTAGTCGTGTTCCGCCACAATACTGTGTTGGTAATATTGTAAACTGTAAAAAATGTGAGGCAGAAAAAAGGACTTAAAAGACAATTCCAGGATGATAAAAAGTGTGCTTTATTTGAAAGCGTATTAGATGTTTAATGAAATTGTGCCAGAACAATAACCAGATAGAAATAGCGTAAACAACTATCGCTAGATAGTCGGTAAAATTGACAATTTTTTGCACATCTAGCGACGTCAGCCCCGCACCACTGTTATTGCTATGACTGGAGGAGCAAGGCCAATAGATGTGGGTATATATTTTAAGGAAGTATACGTAAATGATAATAGCAAACGAACCGCTGAAGCGATTCCAATGATTCTAGGATCTCTACATAGGTGCCGACCTAGGGATTAATATGATATACTGGATGTTAATATCGGACAAGAGGTTCAAAAGACTGGAATATATTAAAATAATTATTCAGCTAAGATACGATCTGAGAACATGTTATCCTTTTTCGGTAAAATTCAGCATAAGATGGTTTTTGTCTCGCAGACTCTATCTGTGTGTATTGTCATTAAATTGGAGTGTGCTTAAAGCTGAAAGGCTATTTGCCTGACCAATTATAATTTTGTCATTGTAGCTATAATACTCATTCTGATATGGGATGATGGATATAGCACATCCTGAAATTTTTGTTTGAAATTTTGCTGGCTTAGTTTGTCCCGCAGAGTGTATCTTTTGAACCACTAGGCCGATTCTAACATCCATAGCATTGGAAAAATCTTCGAATTCGCACCTACAGGTAGGTGTCAGAATTATTACAATCGGTTCTGTGGTTTGGGTAATATTATCATAATATATGTTTTCTTGGAATATATATTTATACTGCGTGCGACACATGCTACAACGGTATCTTGAGTCAGCTGAGTAATTTGACAATACGCATGCGTCAAGTGTGCCACTTCATTTAACCCTTATCGCATGGTGTAAAATGCGTAATAGCCTACTTACAGAGATAGTGGCAGGGTACATTTTGGGGAAAAATGTTGCTGAAACATGTTGTTGTCGTGCACAGCAATGACTTACAGCAGCATTGTTACCAAAATGAACACATTCTGATAGGATAGAGAAAATGGAATCTATGCTTCAGCGGTCTATGGGTTAACCATTCCCCAGCGACTTCGGATACTAGAAAACCTTACTAGCTTAACTGGACAATGCCCTAACGATTACAAATTAGCACCTGTTAGACCTCCATGCATATACATATTTACTGTACAGCCTTCGTGCTCGGCAAATATAGCGTTGGTGCGGGGATCTCGTGAAATCTCACTGTCATTGTAACTAAATGGCGCCGCCCCGGGAGATAAAATAATCCCATGTTTACATGGTATAATTACTTGTATTATTTGTCTATTGTTTTTATTTAGGATCCAATATGTTAGTCATATAAGTCTTTCAAATAAAGTACACTTTTACCAATCATGGAATTGTCCTTTAAACTACCACATTCAAAATAAAAATACAGTCCAACTAAAAGCGGCTCCTGACCAACAAAGACAAAAAATTAAAACACCCGAGTCAAAAATTCAATTAAAAATCCAAAAATACGTTGCCCTACTCCTGCTTTCCTCTGGCACATAAGCAGTAAATCTTAACTCACTATCTTTGCGGTTCAAGATTGCCGTAGTCAGCTCACACACATCGAACTTCGAGCTGCACGCCTCTTCATCCTCCTTCAGAGGAATCGTCATCAACGGAGACATTGATGTCTGGAGGGGGTGGGGGGCATTGTGGCTGGTGTGCAGTCGGGGCAATGTAGTCGGATGGCGGCGTGGCCATCTGCAGACCGGCGAGATTACTCATCTCACTGGCTTGCAATGAATTCTCGCCTCTTAAGTCGGGCTGCATCTTTGTTGCGACCGTCGATACGTGTTTGAGATCACTTAATAGAGCATTTGAGGCTATCGACTGTCTTGTCTTCTAACTACTAACCTAATAGTGTGGCTCGACATTAGGCCCTTTTTAAGCATAAAGCACACACTGTGGCTAAAATCTTCCAACTGCTAGTTTAGGCACATAAAAGCCTCATCGCCGAACTGTAGCCCAGGACTGCCTACAAAACATCAACAACAGCATCTAATAAATCCTGTTTCGCCGCGCTCTTACTGGCTTGTATATAAAGTTAGGTATGAAAAGTTTGTTTTTTTACCACCACTTTCGGACCACCAGTCTAAACTTCGGGCAAGGCCATTGGAACCATCTGACTGCCTGCACATCTCCTTCCCTTCTACGTCTTGTTTCTCTTTTCTTTTCTTCAATCTTTAGTCATTCACGCACCTCTAAAACAGATCAAGAGTACAAAGCCAGCTAAAGACTGATAGTCTAGACCCCGCCTTAGAGCAAGAATGCCCCAAGCTCTCGCTCACACTTGTATAGCTTACCGATATGATCCCTTCAATGGAGAGAGAGAGCGAGAGCGAGAGAGAGAGAGAGAGAGAGAGAGAGAGAGAGAGAGAGAGGAGAGAGAGCGAGAGCGAAAAATTCAGACGTAAAATCATGGTAGACTAATAAAGGTGCTTAAAATCACGTTTGGAACCAAACACTCGCATACACACTTCACGCCTAGGTCTAACTTTCTTGGTTTCAGAGCCTGTTCACTTTGGATAAGTGTAGCAAGACTAATTTCCACCTATCTCGAAACAAGGGCGATTAGCTGGGTGGCAATAGCTTTGCTACACTGCAGTAATAGCCAGAATGAGGCGACAGGCGAAAATGGGTGAGACACTTCAAATAGTATTCAACAAGACGGTTCTTCAAATAATACATATATTCAACTTTTAATATTTTCCAAGTTGACTCTATATACAACTGCTGTTGATACTAAATTTCTAGACAAACTAATAACGCAATACCTATCTCATATTCTTTGGCTTAAATCTCGGTCTACTATCTACCTATCTACCCCTGTCTCTGACCATTTCACTCTCTCATTCTATCCATCATTCTCTACAATCATGCTCATTTTATAACTAGCCGTATCTAGGCACACAAATAAAGAACTTAAAGGAGCTCAGGACACTCGCAGTCGACATGACACAGTGGAGAAAGTTGAGGAAAAACTGATTGCAGCTGAAAGAAGCTGTCACTACTTCCGATGCAGAACAGTCACTCATCATCATCCTCCAAAAGCGGTTTTGGATACTGGATTATTCATTAAAATTGGCAACAGGATTAACCCTTTAACACTCATATCAGCCAAAAACAGCTTCTGCAGTGGCCTAGAGAAATGTCCAATTACAGACCAACAGAAGACGATCTTTTGAAAAACTGGCTCGATAACCGAGTCAATCATTCCAGTGGTGAATTTTCAAAAATAGTATCTTGGTCTACAAATGGACATTTTCTGTGAGAAAATTGAAATTTCCTTGAACAAATTCGAGGGTTAAAGGGTTAATGTGCAGTAATCGTTTAAAGAAAGAGTTACCAGTTAGACGAGTTTGATTGCCTCTGGCCCATGCTGGCTCCCAACGACACATGACGATAACAACGATAATGATGATGATGATGATGATGATTGAGGGTGGATGACTACACAAGGCAACATATAACTTAAGAAAATATCACATAAAAAGTATCGTAATGATATTTATTCAGTCAACAAGCAAAATGTGCAGCACTACAGAAATGGCTTACAAAGACAAAATTTGTTTAATTAATTGGAGCCCACTGCACAGCACCAAGATAAATACTAGAAGGTTTACGAAGACAAGTACAAAGCATTTGGTCGACGTTCATATTAGGATTCCGGAAACAGAAAACTTATTCTCCATATATGTCACAACTTAATTACTACATCTGATAGTTTAAATAGCACATAAGCAGATTAGTTTGGACTTAGTACATGTGATCAAGTATGATCTGGACAAAAGCTACAATATTAAGGATCAAAGATTTTATCAAAACATCTAACAAATATTATATATATATATATATATATATATATATATATATATATATATATATATATATATATATATATATATATGATGGTAACCCTAAACAAATGTTGATGATGACAGTATTAGCAACAGTTGATAAATATTCAATCATGTATAACTTTATACAAGCATGCCTGCAGAATACTATTTATAACCAAAACAGATGTCTTAAATAAATGTAATTACAAAAAGGTGCATCTATGTTGCATTGGTAATAATATAAAACTGTACAACAAAATTATATTTCTCTGAAATCAAACACATGTAACGTTCTTCACACAAAAACTGAGACTGATCTAGGTGTGTGCGATTATTACTTTGAGTGATCACGATCGATAATTTAAGAATAATCGTGATCACTCGATTAATCAGCATGGTTACTAATTAAATTACCACGACATAAGAACAGCGGCATATCAATGAGGAAAGCTGCAATTATGTTAAGAAATTTATGTCCATTTGCAGGCCAAGAGAAGACTATTTTTTGAAAATGTATCACTTGAATGCCTGACTCGACGCTCGAGCCAGTCATTCCAGCGATACATTTTCAAAAATAGTCTTCTCTTGGCCGGCAAAGGGACACACATTCACTGAACAAAATGTCAATTACTGTGACCTATCACAATAAAGATTAACTAAAAGATAGGTTTTGCATTATTTTATGAAGAACAAATTATTCCGATTATTTAATCTTTAATCACATAAATTCACGATTTAAAAAGTAATCGTGATTTTCAATTTAATCATGTAATCGCGCAAGCCTAGACTGATCACAAGATGAACATTCCGTATTTTAGCTGTGACTTTATCACGCTGATATGTGCAGATAAATATGTAATGTGTAGACTGCCAATCCTGTTTATAACGACCAACTGCTGTTTGATTACCACAGGGTGGTTGTTATTCATGACAGGTGGTAGTCAAATACTGTGCTTGACTACTGCATGTCTTAATAACGAGATTTGGGAAATAAAACTGAGAAACAAAGTATGTGCATTTGCAAAAAAAGAAAATATTACAGAAAATGTGACACTACACCGACTGGCTTGCTAGGTAACTGAGCCAGTCATTCCAGTGCTAGGTTTTCCAAAACATTGTTTTGCTCTGGCATTCAGGAATATCCATTTGAAGGCAGCGAATACTATTCTTGAAAATTTACCACTGGAATGACTGACTCGATAACCGAGTCAGTCATTCAAATTGTAACTTTTGAAAAATAGGATTCTCTTGGCCTGCAAATTGACATTCACTATGCAAAATCTTCAATTTTCTTGACCAATCTTGACAAGTAGATTTTAAAGAACCACCAGGTTGTGTCTCTGAATCAAAAAAGCATCTGCTTTTGTTTCTACGAGAATTGTTAATACTTACCAGATGTACTATTATGATAATGTCTATTATCTAGTTTAGCTCAAAATAAACAATTAAAACTCTGCACTCTCCATGGTCCTGCCCACACTGAGCCCGGGAATTACCATAGCCTCCAGGTACCGAGTCAATTCCCAACAGTCAGATTCGTCTTATATTTGTCTTGACAAACAGCGAAAGCAGCTCAGCCTCACCTCAGTGGGGCGGCTGAGGCTGGCCATAGTGCATCTGGTAAGTATTAACAATTCTCGTAGAAACAAAAGCGGATGCCTTTTTGATTCTACTTCGAATAATACTTACCAGATGTACTATTATGATAAACTCCGGATTTCGACAGCCAAGAAACTCCGGTGGGAGGAGGTGAGGCTCGAAACAGCTCATCTACCATCCGACAGAGAAGGGTGTGAAGCAACTAAAACCGCAGCATACGCTTAGGTTCCGCCATCTGACTCATAGTGCTAAACTTCCATGGTCATTTGTCCGCACAAATTCCCAAATGGATGACCCACGGGAAGTACCAGAATCTGCCACCTGTGAAAGCTCTGGCATGCCAGAGTCTTCCATCAGGAGGATATCTTCTTCCTCAGCCGTTGGCTTTCGAGCCAAAGCAAGAGGAAGGACAGGTGCATGTCCCTCCGCAGAACTAGCCGGACCACCGATAGGTAATCCTGCACCAGCCTGCAGCAACGGGACCGTGGACTGAATAGACTCAAACATCGCCTTGAATTGGGCCACCCAAACACCTAAGGCCGAGTCCATCCGCTCATTCAGGTACTCTTCCAGACCTTTGACTGACGCCTGATCCACTTTGGCTGCCTTGTCCCTCGCGATTCTCTCCAAACACGCACGCCGATCATGATCAAATGCCGCCACCATCTCCGACGACCACTTCGCGCATACATTGCAAGGGCTTCCAACTTTGCACTTCTCGCAGGCAACACAGTGATGGCCCGTGAACTTCTGCTTCATGAAACGGTTACAGCGCGAGCATAATGTATGAGGCAGGGCCTTGCCTTGCCCCTTCACCTTCTGCGAACACACAATAAGAATTAAAATGCTGCACATGATAAGATGATGATGAGCAACACGCACAATCTACTTGATTGTAAACTAAAATTACTTAACAAACATTAAATTTCTCTCAAATTAATGATAATCAAGTTTTAGGCAGGAAATATTTGAAAATTTTTAGTGAAAATTTAATAAACACAACTTGGTAATTAACTAACGTTAAAATAGCAAAGAAAATAAGACCGATCGCTACAAGCACCCTCGACAGTGAAGCGAGAGCTAATGATCGGCTTAAAACAGAGTGCATAGACACGCCAAGCCAAAACAAAACGTTAGACACGGGCGCCATCATCTTGGAAGGAACCAAGTACCAAGAGAAATTAACCGAGTACCTGGATAAGATTAAAAAGTTAACGGGTAACGGAGCGACTTCAACAATGGCTACCATTTTAAAATAAGGTGCCAATTTAAGGAAATTTCAAACAGTCATTATGGCACAAATGTATTAATTCTAGATTCATACAACCTGCCCCTGTGATGATTTTCCTTTCCCTTCCATAAAGCCAGCGATCAGGTTACTCAAATCGCAAAAATTCAAGCTAGTTTAGACTTTGAAAAAACATGACTGAATAGTCAAGCAAAATAGACGAATCTGACTGTTGTTGGGAATTGCCTCGGTACCTGGAGGCTATGGTAATTCCCGGGCAGGACCATGGAGAGTGTGGAGTTTTAATTGTTTATTTTGAGCTAGACTAGATAATAGACATTATCATAATAGCACATCTGGTAAGTATTATTCGAAGTAGAAAGACATTTCCTTTGGCAGCTTGCGCTTATTATAATACACCACAGTTTTCTGTGAACACTGTTTGGTCTTCCCTTAAGGCATTGATATAAGAAGTTTGACCGTATACATGTGAAAAAGGCAACAGTATTAATATAACACAATCATCATATTTCTCTGACAACTTCTTCAATGTGGAAAACATGGAAATTACATCCATAACACACTACAGCAATGAACATACGGTGATCTAAAACTAGTCTGTGTCTGTTAAGCCACCAAATGATGAATAGCCATTACTTTTTCGTTCTATCTTCATTAGCTAATGTGATAACTGGTGTGTATTTGAGAATATTAATGGTGTCTAAAAAAGTGTTAAACTTTAAAATCCTCAAATGAATACAAGTACAATGATAAGGCTACCATCAGATTTCCAGGCTAAATAAACTAGCAGTCATTTTGAAAATATTATTAATGTAAAACGTCTCAGACAACAATATTTCGAAATAATCACAGATAATCATTTATGACAACACTCTAAACCCTTTCACTGATGAATTTCCCATATGTCATTTTTAATGCTACCTTAAAGGGAAACTATTGAATATTTTGAAATTAATTTGACCAGAAGCTACTACTGCAACGGTTTAAAGTCAAATTAATTTCAAAATGTTCAACAGAATAAGTTTTATATCGTAAGGAATATATTTTTCAGGGATTTGTCAGTGAAAGCGTTAGGTTAAGACTGACAAGGCAGCTCTCAATATCTCTCTTTAGTTCCGTCATCTCGACATTTCACATCACCAGCAAATAGTTATAAGCAAACTGCCATTCTTTCTCACAATTCCCGATATTTTACCATCTCTTAACCCTTCATGCGTCAACAGTGTCTTAAAGTGCTCAAAATGCTACTTATATCAATTAACCCTTTAACGGTTAAGATTTCCAAGAAAATTAACTTTTACAGTTACCAGTAGAATTTAGGAAATAATTGTCTGTTGGTCTACAAATGGATAATTCTCAAGACCACTGCAGAGAGCATTTTTGGGTCTGCTTGACAATTAGAGAGTTAATAGTCAAGAAAATGAAAATATTTGTTTACACATTTGCATCTCAAGACTCAAAAGGCTCATTATCGGAACCACTCATTTCAGGTGTCATTTTCATAAATAGTCATCTCTTGGCCTTGAAAACGAGATTCCTCAAGACTATGGCAGAGGCCAGTTTTGGCTGCCTGGTCATTAAATGGTTAAGTTGACACAAGAGGGGTTAAAGGCAATAAATAATATAGCACGCTGATAAAACTATCAACTGTGGAAATCTTTAGAAACTTTATCCACGTAAACGTTGAAATCACACGCTTCCAATTTTAAAGCAACCACACAGATAGGCTGTTGAATATTTTGACAGCAACTTTACTGGAAGCAGTTGTTGCATTAACTGTCTCACCGCTGCAAGCCACCGGACAATAATTTCAATGGACAATAGCTCTAAACCTGCTGAATATTTTGAAAACAATTTGACTGAAAGTTGTTGGTGGCATAGCCACCAACAACTTTCAGTCAAATTGTTTTCAAAATATATAGCAGGTCCAGTGATATAACACTTGGAATGTGTTGTCTGCAAAAACTGCAGACAGTTAAAGAGCAAGCATTTCCAGTAAAACTAAGTTTGAAATTATGCAATAGAATATTTCTTATATCACAAAGAATGTGTAGTAGTTTAATATGTATAGTTAATTAATGATTTAATATTATTAATTAGCATATCAGTATAAATATGTTTTGAAATATATATACATTACTGTTGTCATACTGACCAAGTAAATGAGAATTTTTAATCATCTAGAAATGAATACAATGACAACATTCAATGATGTTAACACTTTTACTGTTGCATTGAAATTGTGAGACATGCAGCGAGTTGATAAAACAGTGTTCATTTTGAAAATGATGTCGAAAGTTATTTTTCTGAAAGGTTTTCACACTCAATTCTACATTTAAGAACAAATTATTTATCATGGCTGAATCATGCTATTGAATATTTTCAAAATTAATTTGATTGGTGACTTTTGCTGTATCAGGCAATTTACTTAGTTTCGAAATATTCCACAGCTTTCACAAATGCTTGGATTGGTATCAGGATATTTGGTTCTAGAATGAATTCCGGTTATGTGGCACAAATCTGCACCTTGACAATTCAGCAGCAAAAGAGTCAATATGTGACGGTGAATATACACAAAGGTGACGTTCAAAATATATTCATAAGATTCAGAATCTATGACTTATAATACGTCCTAAACTAACAGCATGAACCAAATTAAATTATCAGCAATACTCAAAACAAGCAATAACAATTCATGAAATGGTCTTCTCCATGGACTACAGATTCAGCCCCCGAGAGAGGTACATTTTATGGGCCAAAAATGCATTGTCAACCAGTCCTTAGTGGAAACAAGTTGTTGCTCCCTACAGCAGTCAATTGGGAGTTTGCTACATTTTGGTACTACTAATGTCGTTTTAATATGATTTGACCACAATGCCTATACTTCAATCTATGCGACTTATGAATGATTGAAGCAATTCCATCTTGGCTCAATCCAGTCCCTGTATTGATACATTATATCAAATGAGGTAATTCAGTGTAGGAAAATAGTATTTTTGAAAATAGACCATTGTACAGTCGTCCGTCAATTTCACTGGTATGTTTTTAAAAAAAATTATTTGCACTTCCAGTAAATGGATATTGAGTTATTAACGAGATATTTAACCCTTTATTGTCTAAATTTTGTCAAGAAATTTAAGTATTTTGCTTAATAAATGTCCATTTGCAGGCCAAAAGAAGCTTATTTTTTAAAATTTACCACTGGGATGACTGGCTCGGTTATCGAGCCAGTCATTCCAGTGTTAAATTTTCAAAAAATAGTCTTCTCTTGGCCTGCAAATGGACATTCCTCGAGAGCACTGTAGAGGCCGGTTTCGGCATGACAGATGTATAATATGTGTATCCTCAATTTTTATTTTAACGAATCAATATCATTCTAGAAATAAATTCTAGTAACTGTCGAAATGAATATATTAGAAATTAATTTATACAATAGGATCAATTGCAAAGCAAATGATTATAATTAATTAATAATACCGTAATTATGTATCACCTGTATTAATGAACCCTTTAGTGGACAAGATGAAAACAACCAGTCTCGGCAGAGGTCTTGAGCGATGTCCGTTTGCAGGCCGAGAAACAATTTTTCTAAATCTACCACTGAAATGACTGGCTTGATAATTGAGTCAGCCATTACAGTAGTAGTTTTGAAAATAGCCTCATGGCCAGCGAATGGAGTCAGCAACTCGATTTTGTCGACCTATCTTGACCAATCAATATTGTGATTCACACCATATCTTATACTCTCTCCGCACATGTCCAGGCAAGACGTACGAGATATTTCACACGGGAGATACTAACAATATTAATTCGTTAATTATTGTCAACAATTAGTAGTATGTTTATAATTAGAATGTTGTTACTGTTATTATTATATGAATTTGAAAACAACAATTATATATCAAATTTAACTGACCTTCATTCAGAATTATAGAGGATTGAGGCAATGTAAAAATGTCAATTAAAAGGTAGAGATTATATATTTCAACTTACTTTCGTGGTCAATCATAGAGATTAAGCTGTTGAAGCCTTTACAGCCAATATGACTGACTTTGACTGAAACCTGTTGGTGTAGTATTCAGAAACACCTCTAAATCAAATTAGCTTCAAAACATCAAACATAATAGAGGGATCCCATTCCAGATATTCCACACACACTTTTCTCGCTAAGGTCTGCCAATCTTTTATGCATAGTGGCCGTTGGAATTGATTTAACGCTTGAAAACCTAAATTTCCAGAATCAAAATTTCAAGCTAATAATACAGGAAACTGTTGAATATTTTAAAAGTAATTTCTCTGGTGGTTATTTCTTCCAATGGCAGAAAAAGCTCCCAGTCCAATAAGTTTCAAAATATTCAAGAAAATGTTTACTAAATTATAAATAAAGCCATGCAATTTCCACATTTTCGTGATCAGCTAACCTGTTACATAATTGATTAAGAGTGAGAGCGATAGATCGGATACCTCCATATACATTGAATTTAAATATTTATTTGCACCAAGTCTTAAAGATTTAAACTTACAAATTATATGGCTGATCAGTTTAATAAGCCAACCAATATAAGGTTTAATTAGTTAATAGTATTCTTTAATGTAATTGATGGACATTATATACATATTAATTGTCTCCCTTAGATTGTCCTCTGTCAAAAAACATGAGAAAAGTATTAAATACATAAACACAACATTGCTGAACATGCGGAAGGAAGACCTGAATTCATTTTGAAAATGCTGTTTATGAAAGGTATTGTAGGGACTTGACATCATTACGCGATGCTTCCACAGTGTTCATACTAATTTCACATTGTGAAATTCAGATTTTCCATGAGCAGAATTACACAATTTCTTGGTCTTAAGGACTAAATACTGGTATTTTCCCCTATAATGTTTGAACACAAAATACCCTCAATTTTTTTAACACGCGAGATCAAATACGACAAACCGATTCTAATTTAATAAATATGCTGTAAAACATTTTGACGCTAATTTGATTGTGCACTGGTACTCCCTATAGCAGTCAAATTAGTTTCAAAACCTTAGAAACGTGATACATGTACTCCCCACTGACAATGCATGAAATAGTGTTTTCCATTAAAATGAGGATCTCGAGTAAATATTGGTTTGCAGCAAGAAAGTCTGGGTGCAATTTGCAAGTGTGGCACATTGGAGAAGCAAGCTCAATAAACTCCTGCATTTTTAATGTAAACTGGCAAGTGATCTATTACTGAAGATGAAGTCACAGGGAATAGTTATTTTCTTGGTGGTAGGTGAGGGGCTGCATGCTAAACCTGACAAAAGGTGTCATACACTGTTAACTGGTTGAAAAACTATAGCTTTCCGGTTATTCAGTCAATAGATCAATAGTACCGATACAATCAGTGTCATAATGTTGAATAAACAATTCAGCTATTAATACCAGTTATTATTATAATATTAGCCATAGGTAGGGACAGTGGTTTTCCATTTCTGAATTTGCCACATCATATGTGGGTGCTTCTTTCAAGAAGAGTGATCTGGACAATAAATAATCAGGAAATCACCCAATCTCCCAGCAAGTAAAGATAAAAAATTTATACTGTAAATTTGCAAGGGGTTTGCCCAGTTTCACTAGATTTCGGCCATAATGATACACGTATACCTGTAGCCTGAGATATTTCATTGCTTAGATCGTTTTCGAGCAGTGAAATGACTACATATTGAAGTTCAATGTTTTGAAAGTGGTCTGAGAATGATCGTGCCATATATTAGGGGTGATAATCTATTCTTTGCGTGATAAACAGCCTATTCACTTTATGTTCCAGTAGAGTTAACTTTTTGTGTATATATTGCAACATATACACTATACATCACTATGGCTAGTGTTTCACGGACTTACAGCATAGTAGGCTTCCATGGGATCCTGTTACACTGCATAAAGATATTTCTGGCCTGATGGTTTACAGAAGTGATCTGACAAAAGGAATGCATTGTGAATGTCACTTATTATTTTACAGGAATTTGACATATCACTTACATATGTCTCATTTTATGCAGGAAAATGCCTTTATCCATTGAATATCATGTTTCCGTTTAACTTGAGTTTTTGGAAAAATATGTGATCTGCCCGCCATTTCCTTCTGACTATGATATTTCCGTTATCATTTCCCAATTCAACGAATACAGATTCTCAGTCAATATGATGTCATAATCAACTATGTCACATGTAGACTGATGTCATAATCAATATGTCATGATCAGGGATCCCAGCAATTTATCAAAACAATATTCCCCGAGGTTTCCCTGATATTTCTGAGAAATTTCCAAAATTCCATGAGAAATATTTTCACTTTAACGAGGTTGCTGGGAAGTCAAGAGATGGTTGCAGTAAAGCAACAAAGATGCGGATAATATATACAACAGACTAGTAGCCTGTGCATACAATTATTTTAATTTATTTCGATTTCAGTCAATGGACACAACTTGGACACATGATACACATACGGCAAACTGGCATGATATGAAACTTTCCCTTCTGGGTCACTGTCAAATTCCCCTAATTTTCCGATTTCTGGTGTTTTTTCCTAAATTCCCAGAGTTTTCCCTGACTGGAAAAATGGAAACTCATTTTCAAGGTTTCCCTGATTGCCATAGTGTCTGGGAACTCTGATGAATGCCATGATTTAGTCTATCATAAATGCTTAATAGTCTGTCAAGTTGTGCGAATTGTGTCTTTACTCTTTAATAAATCTTCTGTTGAATATATTTAAACTAATTTGACAACATGCTGTATGACAGTAACAGCATCCAGTTAGATTAGTTTCAAAATATTCAACAGCTTACCCGTAGTTTTCTGGAAATTGAGATTCAGAGAGTGCCATCGACTGATTGCTCCAAACATGGGCAAAGCATTGGTGGATCTTAGCTATAGATGGCCGGGTCATAGCTAAAACTTGGATTCCTCCATTCATTGAATTCTATCCATTTTCCGTGATCATGCAAAAACACCACCACTTCATCTAGACCAGCTATGACAAATTTATTAACAATCTAAGACATAGTGATGAATATTTTGAAATGCATATGATTGGAAGTATCTAGTCAAATTACTTTCAAAATACTTTTTAAAAATTGCCTTCACCAATATGTTACACATCCAATTGAGCATTATAAAGCAAGCATAGTGAGTCTTATACAAGATACAATTCAGAACAATAACATCAAGATTATCATTTAATACCATTAATATTCTTATTTTCACATGTTTATAGCAAATTTATTACAAAATCAACCTATCTCTCACACTACATTTCCTGGTTGGTAGCTTAAAAAAAAAGAATTCTGAAAGCATGCACACAGTTTTCTACGATAATGCGATTTTTGTCGATCATCTTCACCTATTACTGTGTTTTTGTTTTCTTCTTTAGCATTGGAACCTTTTCTTGAATTCTGTAATAAAAAAGAAAATATTAGCTGTCAAAACACGATGTACCATGAAAACGTGACTAAATGAAGCAGTTTTTGTCAAATTACATGTTCTAGGAAGGAGGGTACGTCCTATAATCAAGTACATTCTTTGAGCACATTCTTTTGGTCTAAATTTTTCATCAGAACAACAAAATTCTGATATGTCTGAGCAGAAGATGCGATTTTGTTACTCGGGAATCAGTGTTGTATCAAATAGTGGTACAAATCCATCGAAGCGAAAAGAATGTCTCCTAATAATGTAATCTATTATTATTATTCTTTGATTTTGTAACTGATTTTGTACATAAATTACAAAATAAATGACAAAATAAAGCATTAAACCTGTTGAAAACATAATAGTTTGTTATGTTCTAAGCGGTATTTATTTTGACCAATCAGTAGACAGATTTGAGATCAAAGATCACATCTGTAAAAATGCGAATCGGACCTTGAAATGAAGGAACAAACAACTTGAATACATTCAAATTAAATTTCTTTCTTTAAAATATTGAGTGATATGCGAGCTATGTTTCGTGCTCAGAATACAAAAGATCAGAAGCTATTAAAACAAGAGGCCCAAGGGGCCTGTGTCGCTCACCTGGAGCATTATGCATTTTTGTCACAATTGTTGGTGGGTGGTTTAGGAATAGTCTTCTAAATGAGTTTGTGGACATTTTTGCAAGTCCAATATGGCCGCCAAACACGCTACATTTTGATTGGTCCATTGCAGCCATGTTTCTGACGTACCGCCTTTCCTTGAAAAAAATTTAATGCCACTAAATGCCTAATCATATCTCCCAAATTTGGGCCCAATCCGCTCAGAGGTTCTGGAGTCATTTTTGCAAAAATTAGGTTATCCAAGATGGCCACCAAACCATTTGGCCAATCAAGTTCCCTTGAAACAAACTTGATGCAGCTCTTGCCCTAGATGATGTTTCATGCGATTTGAATTGATCCCCCACGCGGTTTTGGAGAAGATTTTTAAAGACATTTTAAAGCGGCCATTTTTTTTTTGACGGATCGTGACTTCTCTTGAACAAACTTTAATGGCCCTTAGTCCGTAATCATATATCACAAATTTCGGCTTGATCGCTTGAGCGGTTCTGGGGAATGAATCGTTTTTGCAAAAACGAGTATCCAAGATGGCCGCTGAACCATTTAGTCAATCAAGTTCCCTTGAACAAACTTGGGTCAGCTCTTACTATAGATCATATTTCATGAGGTCTGAATTTATCCCTCAAACAGTTTTGGAGAAGATTTTTAAAAACATTTCTCTCAGCCCAGTAGTTCTCGAGCAGACATTTTAAATTTCCCATTGCTTTAGTATGGGAGCTTTTGGCGGGAAAATGATCCAAGATATCGTTTATCCGACAGTTGCGAAAATTGCAAATTTGAGAACAGAATAGCCAAAATCCTAGATAAAACCAATTTTCGACACAAAATTCATCAAATTAAAAAATCCAACATGGCCACCACACACGCTATATTTTGATTGGCCCACCGCGGCCATGTTTTTTGATGGATTAACTTCTCTTGAACATACATTAATGGACCTTAGTCCCTAATCCTACATCACAAATTTTGACCGGATCGCTTCAGCGGTTCTGGGGAAGAAGTTGTTTTTGCGAAAGTCAGGTCATCTAAGATGGCCACTGAACCATTTGGTCAATCAATCTCCCTTGAACAAACTTGGTTCAGCTCTTAGCCCAGATCATATTTCGTGAGTTCTGAATCGATTCCTCAAACGGTTGTGGCGAAGAAGATTTTTAAAGACATTTCTAAAAATTGGCTGAAATCCAAGATGGCCATTGACCAAATTGGCCGACCGGGTTCGTTTGAACAAACTTGAATCTCTATGCCTTAAGGATGCTTCCTGCCAAATATAATTGAGATTGGCCCAGAAGTTCTCAAAAAGAAGACATTTCAAATTTCCCATTGCTTTAGTATGGGAGCTTTTGGCGGGAAAATGATCCCAGATGGCCGCCAAACCATTTATCCGACAGTTTCGAAAATTGCAAATTTCAAATCAGAATACCCTTTTATTAAGAACTATTTCCATAACAATTTTTAGTTAGAATGTTTTCAAAAGATTGACCAGGTTTCATTTCAATCATCCGCTGCTACAAGTGCTAGGCCTCAAGTACATTTAAGATCTCTGATCTTGGGTCAGGCGCAGGGGTGTAACACTTTATCTGGGTACCAAGCCAGGTATTTGGAGCGAGTGGCCAACCATAGCACTAAACAACTCATCTTTCATGACAGTTAATATTATGAATATCCGTCATGGTGCTCACCGTGTGAGTTCCCGCCAGGCATGTGCAACCCCCCCCCCCCCCCACCCCACCCCCTGCCTCGAAGGGGACCACCCAAGCTACTGGTGGTAAAGTTCGTAGACCTTGGAGAAAAAGGAAGAAGGTTGTCCAACCTAGAGTACAAGTAAGCAAACCGCTGACCATCATGCAATGGAATGCTGAAGGAGTTTCTAACAAGAAAACGGAGCGTAGCCAAATTCTCAAGGAGAAAGGCGTACATGTCACGTGTATCCAAGAAAATCATCTGAATGCCAATGGAGGATTCTGTATAAGAGGATTTCAGTGCTTCAGATCTGACAGGGATGGAAGACATAAAGGAGGAGTCATAACCCTGGTCCGGAATAACCTAAATGCCATTGAAGTTCAGAGAGACATGGACGGACCTGAAATTCTCACAATCAAGATAATTCCAGAGAAACATCCTATCACCGTTGTCAACTATTACTGCCAGAATTATCAACCATTGAATCGCAGAAAAATCCCAGTTCACCCAGATTCAACTATCGTTGCTGGTGACCTCAACAGTCATTCTCAGTTATGGGGCTATCATTCTACTAATAGGAGGGGTGAGGATATTGAAAATTGGATTAATGAGCAGAAGCTGATTCTCTTGAATAAGGCAGATGACCCTCCCTACATTCTACTCAAGACGATGGCATACCTCAAGTTCTCCTGATTTAGCATTTCTGACAGAAAATTTACATCAAGAATCTTTGCGTATTGTTGGGGAACAACTGGAGGCAGTGATCACCGCCCTGTTTTCATTACCATTAACATTGATGTTGAGATTACCCGGAATCAGACTCCTCGATGGAACAATAAGAAAGCAGACTGGGACAGATATCAGAAAGAGTGACAGATTGGTAAAAGACATGGATGTCAAAAGCCAAAATATCAATAAAGTTGTTAAAGAACTTAACTCTGTCTTACTCTCTGCTGCTGGCAAATGCATTCCTAGTGGATCCAGGAAAAATTACAGACCTTACTGGAGTATGTCTCTGCAAAAGTTACACGAAGAAATGTCCAATGCATGGGAAATTGCAGAGAATGTCCCAATAGAAGCCAACCATGTGAGACTCCAACAATCCAAGGCAAAATATCTGAAAGCCAAAATCACAGACACCAGATAATCGTGGAGAAAGAACGTCAAGCTTAAATCTTGAAAACGATACAAACTCTGGAGGCTTATGAATACCGAACATAACTCTTGAAGAGGATTGTGAAATCAAAACAGGAGAGGCTGCTGCTGAACACTTTGCTTGTATGTTTCAGAAAGTAAGCAATCTAGATGTGCCAGTGAGTCGTAAAAAAGCTGCAATGAAGTCTGCAAAGGGGAACGGAGACACAAATACATGCCGCTGGAATGGATGAGCTTCTGACCATCAGCGAGTTGAGAACAGCTTGAAAGTTCTGAAAAAGTCTCCTAGACCAGATGGAATAACCAATGAGATGTTGAGGAATCCGGGTACTATTGGAAAGCACAAGCTTTTGGAGATTTTCAACCACAGTTGGTACACAGGAGAGGTTCCCCAGTCTTGGAGAGAGGCCAACATGATCCTGTACTGAAGAAAGGCAAGAATAAATCCAAAGCGGCAAGTTATTGACCTATCAGTCTGACTAGTTGCACTGTCAAAGCCATGGAAAGAATCCTCAACCAGAGACTTCTTCGACATCTTGAAAACAACAATCTCTTAGCGGATGAACAGAATGGCTTCAGAAAGTGCAGATCTACTGAGGATCAAAGAACATATCTAACACAGCCTATTGAGGAGGCGTTCCAAAAGAAAAGGCATACCATCACTGTGTGGGTTGATCTGCAGAAGGCATTTGATAAAGTATGGAAGCATGGACTCCTCCAAAAGCTCAGGACCAGTGATATTTCTGGAAAAATGTACAGCTGGATATGCCGGTATCTCCACAACCGAAAGGCATCAGTACAGCTGAATGGGACGAGCAGCAAGAAAGTCCCGCTACGACATGGTGTACCTCAGGGTGGTGTAGTCTCTCCCACCCTCTTCACAATATTCATCAATGACCTGGTGAAGAACCTTCCAATGGGAGTCAGAGCTACATTGTATGCTGACGATCTTGTGATGCGGAGCAGCGAGGAGTATGTGTCAACAGCCAATTACCACATGCAACTCGCAATTGATCACCTAAATTCTTGGGTTACAAGATGGTTTGTCTAGATCAACAAAGAGAATACAGTCGCAACTCTATTCACACTATCCACTAAAAAGGAACACAAGACAAGTCTGAAATTTGGTGACTCAGTTCTGCACTTTGAGGATGAAGTAACTTATCTTGGTCTGATATTTGAAAAAGACTAACCTAGAAGGCGCAAATCAGAAAAGCTGAAGGTATAGCCAAGGGAAGACTGGCAGTTATGCGGAAGCTCTCTGAAACAAAATGGGGAGCTAACATGAAAATTCTGAAACTGGTTTACTCTGGATCAGCTAGGCCAATCATTGAATACGGCTCATCATCATGGATGTCCTTGTGGAGAAGCAGAACAGACCATAGAGCATATACTTCAATGTTGCAGTACGTATCAGCTGCTGAGAGAAGAGATCTGGCCTTTGTCAACCTCTCTTCTTGAAAAGCTGTATGGGCCTGTGAAAGAACTGCAGAAAACCACAGATTTCATCGTGAGAACGGCTCTCCAAGTGTGATACCAGCGATCGAAAAGAAGAAGATCATGGATGACAGCTGCTACAAGCACCCTTCAGACATTAGATATGGTACAAAATCAGGCTCTTCGCAACAGGGTCTATGAAGACCACTCCAATAGCAGCGATGGAAGAACTTACCAATATCCAGCCACTCCAGCAGAGACGAGAAATCAAGGCCGAGATTCAATACGAGAAATTCAAATTGATGCCTCATCATCCCATGCATATGCTGACTCACCACATGTCTAGAGGAAGGCTCAAAAGGAATAATTTCTTATTAACTTCAAAGAAAATTAAAAGAAACAGAGTCGGACATCTTCCCCAGATGTAGAAACATAACTGCTATCCCTGAGAGGGAACCGTGGAAAGCTTCTGAAATAGAAAACAGAATTTCAATCTGGCCTACGATTCCAGGGATTGAAAGCAAGGGAGATCATGCAGAGGTGACAAACAAAGTTCTTGCATTGAGTCATATTGCAGAAAACTACCCTGAGGAAGAGTGGATACATGTTTATACAGATGGATCAGCTATCCAGGCTGTCAAGAATGGAGGGGCAGGTGCTCACATTAGGTTTCCATGTGGAAATATAACAGACTCATGCTTGTGAACAGGGAAGCACTGTAGCAATTACACTGCAAAAATCCAGGTACTGATCTTAGCTAGCCAAATGCTGATACAACGAAAAACCAGAAATCAAAATATTGTCTTCCTGACAGACTCCCTCTCAGCGCTCCAGGCGCTGGAGAGTGGAAAGGAAAGTACAGATTTAATTCATGAAGATCTTACGCAACTGGCTAAGGAGACCAATATCAACGTACAGTGGATCCCCTCGCATTGTGGCATATTAGGAAATGACAAAGCTGATCAACTGGCTAAGGAAGGGTCAAATAAAGAACAATTCAACCGCAAGGTTGACTTTGAAGAACTGAAGCCTATCATTAAAGCCACAAGAACCACCAGCAGGCAGCATAATGATGCAATACACAGCCTCAATAGGGAGGATCAGACATGTATCTTCAAATAGAGGACTGGTCACAATCGTCTCAATGCACAGCGTCACCGTCTCAAGATTACAGATTCTGCACTTTGTGAGTGTCAGCAGGCAGAAGAAACAGCAGAACATCCCTTGCAGCACTACCAGCGATATTAACAGGCTAGAAAAAGCTTCTGGCCTATTGAAGTATCTTTTGAAGAGAAGATCAGAGGAGACAGAGACAGTTTCATGATCACCTCAGCTTTCATGCATCAAATAAGGAAAACAGTCTAAGATTACTGTCATGAGAAAGATGAATGCAAGAAGAAGAATTTCAATCACTTAAAATTCAAGAGTGGCATGTATTAATGACCGGTGATCTGAAAAAACAAAGTTGGCTATTGCTTTGATATACCAGCATTTATTATGCTGTTAATGGGTGAGCATTACTAAAATGTGAAGACGGATTATGAAGCGAGATCAGAATACACTGTTCTATTAATTTTTTATGAATATTATTTCTCTGTTTTGATTGGCTAAATTCTTTCATACAAGCACATCAAAATAGAAAATGGCAGATATTAAAAGAAATCTAGTAAACACAAAGGTCTGATGAATTTTCCGTAATTAATTGCTTTAGGAAGATTAGATATTATTCTGAATTTTGAGTGGATTATAATTTTTTCTTCATCGTGCTCCAGATTTTGATTGGATAATTCTCTTTGTACAGCAGAGAATAGAAGAGGCCACCTAAACACAGGCTAAACAAAGCAGAGTTTACATAAAGTTTTATGGAATGAAATTATTTTTAATGGCCACCAATTAAATAGATCGGATTGAATGTATAATACTTGGTTGCCATTATCTTATGAATATGAATATGAATATATATATATATATATATATATATATATATATATATATATATATATATATATATAAGGTCCGTATATTAGGTCCGTAAAACGCAGACGATTCTACCGAGTATTAATCAGCTTCCGCTATACGACGAGTTTACGCCGTCACTCTCGTAGCTACCCTCCTATTTATGTGGATTGCACAAGTATCTACCCAGTTACTAATATTAGCATCGTCACGTTACTCGAGTAATGACCTAAACTTGTGATGTAGCAGATACATCACATGATTTATGGTTTTTCTTGACAGAATTTTATTGTTAAAATTAGGATTAATTTCGATGAAATAAACCATGTTTATTAAAGTATACACAATATTTAGGCAGTCCCAATTAATAATTTCACTCCCGTGATGATGGATTTAAGGAATACATTAAGTATAGGCATAAGACGGTAAGAATTTGTGGCATGAAATTGTGTTCAATTTTCATGCTATCTATTTTTATCATTTTAGAGAAAAGATTTCAATTTGTTCTTGAAATATACCCAATAGAAGTCGCCATGATTAGGCTTACATTGGGCACTTTATGCTCATGGACTGCGAAATACTTATACTTGGTGACCAAAAGTTGTTTCCCTTGACACAAGTGCCATACAAAGAGTTAAATACTTACTGCGTGACGACTTTGTTGACTTGCTTCCGGACTATGTCCACATAACTATCAATCTGTGTCTGAAGAAAGCACATACAAGAGAATCTGAATTAACTAAATATATAGGCAAAAGCAGAACTTGGAATGGAACCATCGAGTTCGACTTTACGACACTGTAACGAACTATGAAGGTTGACTTTAAATATAATTCTACTTCCTTAAGCTAGATTAGACTAACTAGAGGTCTATCAATACACCTATAAGTGGTCATGACATATGACCTTTTGAGCAACAAGTCTTGTCTCAAGGAAGCATGTGTTAAAGTCTGGGTCTAATATGCTTAAACAGTTTGAGATTTAAACCGCTAAGTTGAGCTAATCACAAAATGTTAATGTTTACCAAGGACATCTAGTGACCTTGACCCCAATGTGATTGTCATGCGGTCACATTATAGGAAGACATGTCTCAGGTTGGAAGCAATATCACTAACCCAACATGAGACATGAACAATTAAGCCGAGATTAACACAAAATGTTTTGTTGAAGAAACTATGAAAATGTTAATGTTGTTATTTATTAGTAATGTTGAACAAACAGTCATTTATCAAAATCACAATAACATTAGCCTTTGATCTTCTGATGCCAAGGTTATTGGGTCATACCCTCTCCTTATAAGAAAGCATGTGTCCAAGATTTGCTCTAGTACATTTAGTCAAACATGAGATATGAATTGTTACATTGAGCTAAACACACAATGTTAAGGTTGAAAATAAGTTATTACCATGGTCAGGCATCATGCCCTCTCATAATAAGGAAGTATGTGTCCAAGTGTGGGTCCTGTATGATTAACCAATTACAAACTGCTAAGTTGAGCTACTTTTATAAACGTCACAAATTACAATGACCAAGTTTGGGCCCTGTAGGATTAGCCAAACATGAGATAAAAACTTCTAAGTTAAGCTAAATGCAAATTGTATACCGCTGCGGCCTTCACCATCGACACCACTGGACATAACGGATGGTATCACAATAGCTTGTTTACTACGTAAAGTCGTGCTAAAAACACTAGCTTGACATACAGACTGCTTATCAGCAACTAGTTAACTAGTAAACCATGTAAAGCTAGGATGTTGAAAGAATACCCGACCCTTGTTTTCAGTGGCGGATGAACACTGTATGTCTGTGGAGTGTTTACTATTTATAGTCACAGAATCTTGTGGTACATTGTGGTAAAGTATGTGGGCCTCTGCATAGTGGCAAATCCTTAAAGAATGCATGTGTCTCATACACTTTCCTATATATTACATTGTTGTATTCTAAGCGTATCAGGATGGGATCTTAAGTAGAGAGCAGTGACACCTATGATAAACAGTGAGGCCAGTGGAAGAAGTGTCCAGAGCAATTCTCAAATCTGACCATGGTGTTTCGCTCCTTGTGGGAAGCTTTTCAGAGGATTCCAGAAGTTTACATGGAGAAAAAAGATCCAACACAATTTGGTTAACTGTATTTAGATATGATTCTCTCGTTTCTCTGTTATGTCGTAAGCCATGACGTCATAAAACATGGGGGACAGATTACAGGAGAGGGGGATTATAGTTCTTTATCTAATAAGATTGATACCAAACCAAATGCTAGAGGCTCTGTGACGTGAAGTTGATAGATCCAATATACTCCTTTTTCCCCTGATCAGAGTATTGGAGCAAACATCGGATCTCCCCTTAAAACTTGGATAATACATAGAGAAACAATCTTCCCATGGTTAGGCTAATTAAGTTTCTGCTTGCACTGTAGTTGGAGATTGTCTGTATTGGCTAATGCCAGATTTTTAAAACTATTTTAAAACGATGCTGGTCCCCAAGTGGAGGATGAAAGTCGGATGTAGGCTTGTGCGATTATTGCGTTGAGTGATCACGATCAATTATTAAAAAAATAATCGTGATTACTCGATTAATCAGCCTGGATACAAATTACCAAGACATAACAGCAAAAGAATATCAATGATGAAAGCTGCAATCGTGTTTAGAAAAGTCTCCATTTGCAGGGCAAGAGAAGACCATTTAAAAAAATATATCACTGGAATGCCTGGCTCGATTCTCAAGCCAGGCGTTCCAGTAATACATTTTCAAAAATAGTCTTCTTTGCCCTGCAAATGAGCACACCTCCACTAAGCAAAATTTCAATTCTCATAACCGATCGCATTAAAAAGTAATTGAAAGTTAGACCTTGAAATATTTTATTCAAAAGAAAATATTCACGATTATTCGATTATTTAATTTTTAATCATATAAATTCACCATTTAAAACATAATCGCGATTTTCGATTTAATCACGTAATCGCGCAAGCCTAGTCGGATGCCTGACACTAGCGGAATGTCTGCTATTTCTAGAGCTCCGGATTCAGCATGGTTCTGACAACATGTGCACACCTATGCTCGCTGACTGTTCTTGCACAGGGTATATCTTTGGAAGGGTATATTTAATGAACGGTCCATTATGACTATCATTGAGGAACAAAATGTGGTCACCCATGACAAGTGGTCTTTTATAAATAAATGTCAATTACAACCTCTCTAAAAGAATCAGCATATTGTGGCTCCAGAAATGAGGTGGTCTATTGAACACAATTAATGAAAAAAGTAGAAATATCATTAAACCTCATACCTTATATGTCTCATAGAACTTTGGTAATGTGAAGACAGAAACAACAGCTGCAAGAAAAAAACATTGCTCAATGATTAACATGGTAATCTCTGCTTGTAGCATACAGGTCTGTACGGACCAGATTAGAGTTTTTGTCAACTATACTGATAGTCAGTATATCATTTGTACAGAATGGCTAACCATTTAATGGCCAAATTTAGTCAAGCAAATCAAAATCTCTGCTAGGTGAATATCAATTTATAGGGCAAAGGAAGACTTTTTAATTTACAACTTGACTGTCTGGCTCACTTCTTGAGCCAATCATTCCAGTTTCTAAAGGTTCAAGATTAGTCTTTTCTAGGCCAGTAAATGGATATTTCTCTAGACGACTGCACAGGTTGGTTTCGGTCAGCTTGATCCGTAATAGCAGATAATCTCTGGTACTGTGATACTGGACTTGACAAACACCAAGAAAAGTAATCAGAGATTGCAGACAATGGCTTATCTAAATTTAAATATGCTTATATCTTTGCACCTAAAAAAAGTGGGCAAATGGTAAAATTTATACATCACATAAATGTTGTGATTTACAAGTGCCCCAAGGGATTTAACACTCACCTAGACCATTAGCATTTGAACCGTTAGTATTTGAACAGACATAATACTTTAACTTCAGCAGTAACACAAAATACAGTTGGAATTCAGTAAGAACAAGAGGCCCAATGGGCCTGTATCACTCACCTGGAACATTGGCATTTCAACTAATCTTACTTAAGTTTTCCATCCATCGGTGTCACTTCCAATGACTTTCTATCAAATGGTTTAGTTATCGAGATACTGACAACAATCTCTGGACTGTTTTTTTGCATTAGTTCTTTTGAACAATGTTTAAGCGAAAATAGATGATATCAGTGCTAACTACAGCTGGTTTCTTAACTGTCTCATTGCTGCAAGCAAGTGCAGCCAATAATTCAATTTTTCAAAAGGTCTTGACCTGTTGAATATTTTGAAAACAATTTGACTGAAAGTTGTTGGCGGCTCAGCCACCAACAACCTTCAGTCCAATTGTTTTCAAAATATTGATCAGGTTCAGAGATATAACCTTTGGAATATGTCGTCTGCAAAAACTCAGCAGTCAGACGGTTACTAGAGGTTTAAATACAATTGAAGAAAATGGTCTCTAAAGGCAGGTAGGTGGTCTTTATAGCAGGTTATTCCCCACCACAACACAATCCATTTAACACATGTGCATCTGGCTGAATCACCAAGTTAGGAGCAGGGGTAGGGTGAGCTGGAGTTGATTTAGAAAATAATTGCTGCCTTAGGCAGCCAAAATTTTCATTGCTGCCTAAGACAACTTTCAATCAAATACATTTCAAAATATTTTTAAGAGCATAGATGTCAGAGCACATAATACATATCTTAAATATTTCGGCAGTATTGGAAAGGTTAATCTGTTAATTGGAGGTTAACAACTTCTTTGGCAATAAAATCTGACATGGTGATAAATCAATGGACGGTGGGAACAAACCTGTATTTGCCCTATGAAAGTGACTGCAAATATTTAAGGGGTGATAACTCTGGCATTTGACGTCCTATCAGTTTCATTTTCACAACACAGATATTAGATGCCGACATTAACTTTGTGACCAAGTTTGGTGTCAATCCGTCAAGAAATAACAAAATGAGTCGCCATTGTTGGTGATGGACAGACAGATGGATGGATGGACATACAGAAGATGGATGGGGTCATCGCTATACGACAAGTAAGCTGAGTTAAGAAAAACAATTTCGGCTTCAAAATCCATCAAATAAAAAAATTGAATATGGCAGTCAAACACGCTAAAATTTGTTTGGTCCATGGCAGCCATGTTATCAACTATCAACTTCCCATGAACAAACTTTAATGGTCCATAATCATATCCCCAAAATTTCAGCCCAATCTGTTCAGCGGTTCTGCATAAGTCATTTTCACGAAAACTAGGTTATCCAAGATGGCCACCAAATCATTTGGCCAATCAAGTTCCTTCGAACAAACTTGGTTCAGTTCTTGCCCTATATGATATTTCGTGAGTTTTGAATCGTTCCACCAAGCGGTTTCGAAGATTTTTTAGACATTTCCTAAAATCGGCCAAAATCCAAGATGGCTGACCAAATTGGCCGATCGGCTTTGTTTGAACAAACTTGGATCCCTATGCCCTAAGGACATTTCCTGCCAAATATAATTGAAATCGGCCCAGTGGTTTTTGAAGTCGTTTAAAGAAAAAAGTTGATGGAAAGACAGACATACGAACTGACGGACAGACGCTGGACGGTCGCCATGGCATAAGCTCACTTGGCCATTCTGGCCAGGTGAGCTAATGATATTTAGTAGGAAATTAATTATGGATGCTGACCAGACAATAAGATCGAACCTTAGGTTCCATCCAGCCAATAGAACAGTCCGATATGGCCACCAAACCCAAAATTTTGATTGGTCCATGACAGCCATATTTTATCATGAATTAAGTTCTCTGGAACAAACTTTAATCAGCCTTACTTATCGATGAAATCTGATGAGCTTCAGCCGGATTTGCATAGCAGTTCCTGAGATGTCATTTTCGAGAACAAATTGGCCACTGGAAAAATTGGCCAATCAAAATTCTTAATGGAAGTTCTGGAGTCAAACATCACAAGTTCATCCAACCAACTTTTCAGCTGTTTCCATTCATTTCCTAGGATTTCCAGAAGTTAGGAAATGGAAATTCTGAATAGTAGTTCCACAATCTATCACCATGGGGTACTTCTGTTCAGATTTACTTAAAGTTGAGCTATTTATATATACTATATGAGTAGTGTTTTAAAGCATTTCCAGAAAATCTTTAAAAAAAACCCTAAGATTTTCACCCAAAGAGCGGACCAATCAAAATTCTGAATATAAGTTCTGGAGCATACCCACCATAGCATCCTTCTAGACAAATTCAGTTGAAATCTAGCAAGCGTCTAAGGAGTAGATGGGTTTCAACATTTTCCAGTATATTTTTCATAAAATCTAGGATTTTCACCAAAAACATTGACCAATCACAATTTGACATAGGTGTTCTGGAGCTTAGCTCCATAGACCGCTTCGAACAAGATTCATTTGAAATCCACCAAGTGGCTAAGGGGAAATCCCTTTCAACGACAAATCAAAGTAAAAGTATATTCTTTATGACACAAAACTTATTCTGTTGAACAGTTTAAAATTAATTTGACTGGAAGCCGCCTAATGCAACAACGAATTCCAGTCAAATTCATTTCAAAATATAGTTTTTCTCTATGGTTGCCTTGAAAATGAGATATCGAGGGAATTTATCAGTGAAAGGGTTAGGCAAAGTACACACAAACTATGCAGTATTTATGGCTATACTTTAACCCATTACACCTTACAAGCCAGACAAATTTCTTTTGATGTAAGGAATATTCTGCTGAGTATTTTGAAACTAATTTTACTGGAAGTAATTGCTTCCTATGGCAGTAACATGCTACAGTAAAATTAGTTTCAATATATTTAACAGTTTTATAACCTGTATAGTTGTTTTATAATTGAGAATTTCTGGTGTAAATGGGTTAACCCTTTCACCTACAAATTCCTGAAAAAGTAAATTATTTAGGATATAAAGGTTATTCTGTTGAATATTTTGAAATTCATTTGACTGAAGGCAGCCATGTTTTTCAGTCAAACTAACTTCAAAATATTCAACAGTTTTTCTATATGGTTGTCTTGAAAATGAGATATGAAGAATTCATCGGTGAAAGGATTAAATCACACTAATATCACAGTCTACAGTATCAGTAGAATGAAGGCTGGTTGGTGCACATATGGGAAACAATGTTACTGCTTACTAGAGCATAGTTTTCCAAATAAACACAGATTAACATTTTAAAAGGGAATTTGGGATTTCAGTAATCTCTTAGTTAAAACTCAGTATGGTCTCTATAAACATATTATACTTACTAAGAATGACGAGTGTCATGCCATTGAACCAGGCCCCAATATATGTCATCACCCACAGCAGCAAACCAAACTGGTAAAATAACATACAATGTTAATGTGTTTCAGATTTACTGGAAATTAATCTCAAAATGTTCAACACTCTGAATTCTGTACATTTCAACAAATTTCCTGTATATGATTTACCAGGCTGAAATAGTTAAGCTCTGACTAACTAATTCAATCCAAGAGACACACCAGGGAAATATCGGAATTTGATCCTGAAACTATACATTTTTATTAGTTGTGACTCGCAACCAGTATAAATCGGTCTGTCTGTCAAATATTTATAAGTTTTGGCTAAGCTGTCTATATCACAATTATAACACGTTCAGACTTATTCATCTAAGGTAATGAAATTCATAGAACTTCCCAGAGTCCTACTCAACTTACCGAGGGATGTTTCGATAATCATGACACATCTTCCCCGTTTGCCTCTTGCTGTTAAGCATTCACACCACAGATGAATAGGGTTGGGACTCAAAACCCTTTAAACATGGAAATATCAGTATTTTTTAAAACTAATTTGTCTGAAACCTGTTGCTGTGAAGGGTAGCAATGGTTCCCAGTCAAATTAGTTTCAAAATATTCAACAGAATATTCCTTACATCATAAAGAATTTGTCATTTCTAGCCTGTAAGGGTTACAGTGCTGATGACAGATAGGCAATGTTTTCTAAGATGACCATGTGTCCTGCTCAATAGGGCTCAATGGATGAGAAGAATCCAGTTTTAGCTATGCCCCACCCATCTCTAGCTAAGCTCCACCCATGCTTTGCCCATATTGGGATCTCTCAAACCATTAAATTCCCTGAATCTCAATTTTCAGAAACCTATACAGGTAAGCTGTTGAATATTTTGAAACTAATTTGACAGGGTGCTGTTGCTGCTACAGTGCCCAGTTAAATTAGTTTCAAAATAATCAACAGAATTGTTATAACCGTATTTCGCCTATTTGAAGCCCATGCTCTAATAGAAGCCCACCCCCTAACTTTGGCATATACTGTAAGCTCCAATGATTACTTAGCAGCTTCAAAACGGCAAAACCCTGTATTAGAAGCCCACCCCCTAACTCAGCAGTTTGTATCGGAAATTCTTTTTGGTAAGAATAGCACATATAATAATAACAAATATGCCGCGGGATCACTCTACTTTACATCTATCTCTGCCCTGACACATTCCCGAACTCCTAGAAATCAATACAGGCCTCGGATTTGTAGATCTTGCCCACCTATCAAATTACTATTAACAGTAGTATGTTCAAGATATAACGGTTTATTCCACAATTTTGTAGTCAGAATACATGTAAAACAGTCTTAGCATGATAAATACATTCAATATAAAAATATTTTAAGAACAAATTTATGTATCAACCAAGCGGTGACCAAGAACTCTCTCATATTGCGTATTAATTTTATAATGCCGACCAACATCAAATGGTCCGCGAATTAAAATGAGATCGACCGCTTCTTATGTTGTGATTGGAGACGCGGTGTTCTCGCGAGATCTAATGTTATTAATCGGCTACTCATTATTCAAATCAGACCTAAAGTACAATACTCATTTCGTATCGTGCAATGATAATATATAGCAATTTCTGAGCCCAGAATATTTATATCCGAGTACTGGCTCTAAATAAAGTTCTTTTGCGATTGGAGGCGAATCACGTGATTTATATCTTTTCGCGACAACATTTTATGTTAAATTCAGGGTTAATTTTGATGTAATAAACAATCTTTATTAACGGATACGCAAAATATTTAGGCGCTCCAATTTAATAATTTCACTTCCGCAATCTTGTTTTTGAGGTATACCGTAAACATAGTCATAAGGCGGCGAGAATTTGTACTGGGAAATTGAGTGCAATTTTCATGGTATCAGTTTTAGAACCTTTTTCTCTAATATAAGTCAACCCCTTTCTCAGAGATGTTGGTTTGGAAATTGAACACCTCTTGTCTTAAGAGAAGCCTAGGCTTCAAATAGCCGAAATACGGTAAGCAGTAAAGACATACAATTCGTACACATGACAGACTATTAAGACTGTTTCTCGTGTTCTTGCGAAAAATTATGCCTTGCTCCAATGTGGAAAGACTACAGTAAAGTTCTCATGTCCCAATAACGAGAGAAACATTTGCACAAGATATGAGATGCTTGTTGATTTCTGTGCAATTTACCCAGCATGCAATGTCCTGACTCCATATTCATTGTAACTAATGGGAGCCGTATATAACAGTCTATAAAGGGCCGCTTCCCAACAGTTCAGGCTATTCAGACTTTGACTACAACACGTAGCAGATGTCAGGCACATCTTTTTTGAGAACCAATCACTGCCTAGATATTTATTCAAGTCTGATAACTATTGGGAGGCATATTATTTGAGTCTATTGTCTGTACAGACCAGGATTTCTCAAACAAAAAGGCCCCGTTTGCACAGGCAATTGGTCCGGTTACTTTCTGATCAGCACCCCATTGTGCATCTGATAATTTCTATAGTATTCACTTTCATATAATAGTCAAGGTTGACAAATTAGTTGTAGGTTCACAGACTGAGGCTTGCTGGATAGAATATAGACCTGTGGTGTACGCAGTCTAGACATTGAGTCACTAACCATTTCATTGTTCAGGCTTATATTTTCTCCAATACTTGATTGGATTATCACACCAATGCTCCTTTGAGCACACGACATGGTCATTTGCATATATTACTCATTGGACATTCCTTGGATCTGCTATAAATAACGTCATCAATGAAATTCAGAAAGAGTGTAGGGGAGAGGTACACAAGTTAAAACAAGAACGCTAAAGCATGATATGTCTCGCCCCTGATATTATTGACCACTGGATACATATTTTGATACTTAAAAGGCAAACCACTTGCATAATCATTAAAATTATGAACTAAAGAGGGACGCGGATGTGGTGAGAGAGAATTTTGGTAATGTCCATACACTGACTCCTATGATCGCATTCTTGTAATTCTTTGGAGTTCTCATTGCCTATAAAACCGAGCCATTATCAATTTTAAAATGTTAAAATAAGCATCTAAGTCCAAAACCATAATGATGCGAATTGCACTCTGAATTGATGATCAGCAATATGTTAATTGTAATGGAATTGAGTTAATTTTGCACATTTTATCTAAAAGAAGTTAAATATTAGGATCTGTTAAACTACTATTCTATTTACACGGTTTCCAAAACACTGAAAACAAGAGGCCCAAGGGGCCTGTATCGCTCACCTGGACCATAGGTATCAAAACTAGAATGGTCATTAACAATAAGTAGAACTCTAATGAGTTGAGCAGACTTGTAACAAGAAAGCAGAGGCCATGTTTCTTTATGTATCAACTTCTCTTGAACAAACTTTAATGGCCGATCGGCTTCGTTTGAACAAACTTGGATCTCTATGCCCTAAGGATGCTTCCTGCCAAATATAATTGAAATCGTCCCAGCAGTTCTTGAGAAGTCATTATAAAGGAAAAGTTGACGGATGGACGATGGATGGACGGTCGCCACAACATAATCTCACTTGGCCTTTCAGGCCAGGTGAGCTAAAAACTGTAACGGAAAATATTCAAAGTCCCAAACCATGTAAAAAACATGAGAAATACACCCCAAAAGAAAATCTGATGAGCTATTGTTGAAAATTTGCGTAGTAATGCTCAGGACTGCATCCCTGCATTGGATAGAAGCAGTCAGTAGTTTTATTAAAATCTGATGAGCCATTCTTGACTAATAAGGCTCATGAAAAACTTTAACGTAAAATTCATTCAACTCAGCCAAAAGTAAAAAAACATGAAAAAAGTTAGTATGCCGACAAAGGATTGAAATAGTTTGTAAAGTTTCATCAAAATCTGATGATCCATGGTTGAACAACAAGGATACTGAAAAAATTTAACGCAAATATCCACTAAAATATTCAAGTCCCAAACCACGAAAAACACATGAGAAATCCCGCAAAATCGGCGTAGTAATGATGAAGATCGCATCCCTGCATTGGATAGAACCAGTCTGTAAAGTTTAATTGAAATCTGATGGGCCATTCTTGACTAATAAGCCTAATGAAAAACTTTAACGCAAAAATCATTCAAAATATTCTAAGTCCAAAAACGTGAGAAAAACATGAGAAATTCCCTGAAAATCTGCTTAATAATGATGAAGATCGCATCCGTGCATTGGATAAAACCAGTCTGTAAATTTTCAATGAAATCTGATGGGCCATTCTTGACTAATAAGGCTAATGAAAAACTTTAACACAAATGACACGCCGCCGCCGACGACGCTGGAATTTGTAATCTCTATGACTCGCTTTTCCCTTCGGGGCAACACTATAATAAATGTCTGACCGCAGCAAGCCACCAGACAATTGCAATGGGGTAAAACTATGAATATGCTGATTATTTTGAAAACGATTTGACTGAAAGTTGTTGGTGGCTTAGCCACCAACAAATTTCAGTCAAATTGTTTTCAAAATATTCAGCATATTCATGGAAAATGTAGTCTACAGATATTCAGCAGGCAAACAGTTAAATGGCAACCACTGAAAGATCAATGAATACATGCAGAGATGTATGAATAAAGGAATAAACATGAGCGCCATGCTTACACATCGCATGAAAATAGCATAATTATTATGAGCGGCTAGAATACCTTGATAGAATCTACAATGTCTTCAATAAGAAACAGTCGTCTGAGCTCGTGTGAGGTGTTGTTCACATGTTTAAGGATAGTATCAACGGCTTCCTGCGCTCTGTCCTCAGATATGGAAATGTTCATATCAAGGTATGGCCTGTGACAAAACAAATACACAAACTTCGATAAGATTGGCATGGTGTGCGTGTATGAATGCATGTGAGCGTCCATGTGTGGTAGCATGCATGAATGCATGGGTTTGTGAATATATCCGGGTACATGTATGCAACTGTTAAAGTAGTATGCATAGAAAACAAAAGCATTTAACCCTCCGGGCCCTACCAAGATTTTACAAAAAACATGCTCACAGCCCTACAGCCAAAAACTAAAAAACTTGCTTAGAACCCTAGCCTATAAGCAGCAGTGACACGATAGCGGTGTAGCGCTACCATGCCAACTATATTAACTATTTTTGTGAAAGTAACAGGCCACCATATATAAAACTATATATTATTAGAAAGGGCAATAAAATTCCTTTTAACACATATAAATTTTTGTATAAATAAAACATATTTTAGTTGGTGAACGTGCCTGTCAAAATGGACACACCTTGTAGGATAAGTACATTGGTCTATTTTTGCAAAATTTATATTTTTTTACATTTTACAAATGCCACTGATAAATTTAATGCCATTGGTATTAAAACTAACAGATACCAATGTTTCGTCAAGGTTTTCATCCGATAAGATGTGAAAATGACAATTATATTATGTCATGGTACCATAAAATTTTGAGAAATTCTAGTCATGATTTTGGGGCCTCATTCAATGTTGAATAATTCCTTTATACATAACCGAATAAATACCAGAGTTGCTCAGAATTGACAAACAAATGGCAAATTTTATGCTATGTATCATTGCTGGTTTCAATCACTGATTTAAACAGTGAAGGCGAATGTTTTACACCAACATTCAATAGCATCGGTAATTTTTTCAATGCGGCGTCTCCAATAGGAATCATTTAGCATGAAAGATTGTTAGAGAACGAGAAGAATTTGCAGAGTCCGATCCGTATCTAATTTCCGAGTACCAAGCTCATTAACCATTATTGACAATACCATATCATGTGCTATAAGATTGACGCATCTGATTGGTCGGGAATCCATGCATATTAATTTTTTCCCCGCCAAAATGGAAGCTGTTTTGGCAAAAAGTTGCATATTTCTTGTATGCCACAGACTAAAAAGTAGACAGATGACTAGATTAACGAAACCGCCAATTAGGAAGCATGATGGCGATATATTTGACCGCTTCGGCATCTCAACTCGGCCTTATTGCTTGAATTTGTTCGAAAATCTTAAACAAAGACACGCATCGTTGATTGAGCTTATAGTATTGTTTATCTTCAACCTTATTACTATTTCGCGACCAGAGGTAAACGAAAGGGATATATATTATTAATTGTTTCTGCGTCTCTCTTGCGATAATCTATAGCCAAGTAACCTGCACCATTAGGGAAGTGGGCCACAAATCAAAAACCAATTATCACATTTTACCACTTTGACCTGAAATCCCAGAATTTTGCTCACAGTCATTATATAAGTAAGATGTTGAATACACTTTTGAAACCAATTTGACTGGAAGCTGGCTGTTATCAAACGTATTCCTGAGGGCTCAGCTAATGTACATCTCACATAAGCTCTATGTACCATTTGAGATTGGGTGGGATTTGAATCAAATATTAATAAATTTAATTTAATCTCTTAATTATTCTTCAAAAAGCTTGATTCTTGCTTGTTTGTTCTGACGCGAACTGTGGTGTCAGTTTGAGTTTGAATGCCAAAGCCCAGTTGGGGCCTTCCTTTTATACTTTTCCAGATGCGGCTACACGTGGGTGTGTGACCGGGATTGATTTTGTAGCCAGGTTAAACAAATTGTAGCCAGATTACAGTGGATCTGTAGCCGTGAGTGTCTTTTGCAGCTGGAATCTGTCCGATTCTGTAGCCGCATTTGGGCCAGGTGTAGCCGGTAGCGATGGCTGGGGTAGAAGTCATTTAAAGAAATAAGTTGACGGACGGACACCGGACCGTTGCCATGGCACGCCATTCTGGCCAGGTGAGCTAAAAACCAGAAGTAGAATAGGAACCGGAAATACTCAAACCAGAAGAAGAAAACCGGAAACTGAACAGGATCATACAAACCCGGACGTACACTAAACAAGACGCCCAAGGGGCCTGTATCACTCACCTGGACCATAGGCATTTCAACTAGAATGCTCATTATCAACAAGATGGCCACCAAAACATTTATCTGACAGTTTCTAAAATTACAAATTTGAGATCAGAATACCCAAAAACACATAAAACCAATTTCGGCCTCAAAATCCATCAAATAAAAAAATCCAATATGGACGCCAAACATGCTATATTTTGATTGGCCCATGGTGCCCAGGTTTTTTGATGGATCAACTTCCCTTGAACAAACTTTAATGGCCCTTAGTCCCTAATCATATCTGCCAAATTTCGGCCCGATCCCTTCCGTGGTTCTGGAGAAGTCATTTTCGCTAAAACTAGGTCAACCAAGATGGCCGTCAAACCATTTGACCAATCAAGTTCCCTTGAACAAACATGGTTCAGCTCTTGCCCTAGATCATATTTCATGAGATTTGCATCAATCCCCTGAGCGGTTTCGGAAATTTTTAGACGTTTCCTAAAATCAGCCTAAATCCAAGATGGCTGCTGGCCAAATTGGCCGATCGGGTTCATTTGAACAAACTTGGATCCCTATGCCCTAAGGATGCTTCCTGCAAAATATAATTGAAAGCGGCCCAGTGGTTCTTGAGAAGTTGTTTAAAGGAAAAGTTGACGGACGACAGACGGTCGCCATGGCATAAGCTCACTTGGCCTTTCAGGCCAGGCGAGCTAAAAACCAGAAGTAGAATAGGAAATGAGGACCTGGATATTCGGCAAAACTGGAAGCGAAAGAGGAAGGACAGGAAACGGAAACCAGGAGCCCAGGGTCTTGCCGAGCCGAATCTACCAAGCATCTACCAGAAGTGCTTGTTAAACCGGAAGCTACCGAGCTTCCTGTCTGAACCAAGAAAGGAACAGGCGATCTCTTGACGTTTCTGGCTACCGGAATCACGTCAAATTGAAGTTTGACATAGGCAGCTGAATCGGGGACTTCCGTCACCGACACCACTGCCCCTCCTCAAGGCTTAAGTGGGTTTTGCCCGGTGACTTACACGAAACCACCTTTATGGGCTTTTCCGTAGTCTTTCGGTTTCGGCTTCGGGGACCGAACCTCTAGTCTGGATGTGAGGGAAAACGGTTTCCCCTATTCACGCTAACCTTCCGGTTATCGTCCGACTCGGATGACTCTTCCTTATCCGTGCGAATGGCTGTCGAAATCCTGATAGCCATGGTACTAAAACATGTAGATATAAGTGAATATAATGGATAAGAAATTGAGGGATTTTTGACTACCACGAAAATGGTTTACTACCACGAAAACCAGTAACACAGTCACAGCCCTCAAAATTTCAAATATTTGCGAGACCCATTTTTGGGTCCCATGTTTTCAGGTTTGCGTAACCAATTGTTTGGTTGCGCAAAATCAGTTTGCGTAACCAATTGGTTGCGCAAATTGGTTGCGCCATTTTTTTTATCCAAACCTGCTTTATCTGAACATTTCATCTGTATATTAAGTTAATAATGAATTTAACCGAGCCTGTCATTCAGTGTTAAGTCTCCAAAAACAATACTCCTTTGGTCTGCAAATGTTCATTTTCTCTGCCAAAATATCAGTATTTGTATGACAACACTCATTGGTAACATCTGTCCAGCTTGCAACAATTTCAGGGTTCATACACCGTGGGCACAATAAAATTCCATACTTTTTCCAAACATATATTTCAAAATTTCAGACCCACTATAATAATTAGTGACTAATGACCCAATATTTATAAATATCTTAACACCCTCCTCCCACCCCACCCACAAACCCCACTACAAAAACAAAGAATTGAATATCTTACATTGGTGTGGCTTACTTAGTTGAGCAACCCTCTCCAACCCAACCACCACCACCTTGAAAGCAATGGCTTCCAGTCATATTATTTTCCAAATATTTAAAAGAATATGCTTTAATTTGTAAAGAATTCCGCTTGTATCAAAGAACTACCGTCTTAATTGCCCCCAAAATAACAGGGGTTGAAATGTTTATAAAATTATACCTGTGATGGGTAGATTTTTTTGTAACTGTTACCAAATAACTGTACTTGTACAAGCAGCGTACATTTCTAATATAAACCAATAACCTGCAAGTCCGCCACAATAAAAAGCGTAACCAGCTCTAAGGCATTTAGTAGATAGCTTGACCCTTCTTAACTTGTACGCTTTAAACTGACAATTTAGTGCTATTGCGATTTACTTGAAAATAAGAGTTACTACGCACCAGATTTCCTGACATATAGTCCTGTTTTCTCGGTCGCTCCAAATCAATGAACCACTTAAATATCGGGTGGTATTACTGTCAGAACCTTCCAATAATAATATATTGGGTCATATAACCCGTCAAAGTGGGCGCTAACATATTGCTTTACTGCGTTTAAAAGCGGCACAGTGACTAGATTTTTCGCTCGCCAGTAGCCATCAATATTAATCGCGAGTCGCACAGGGATTGGTTGAAATAAATCATGTGATTAATTCGCTATGAATGACAACGAGGCACGTGATCAAAATTTTACTACGATAGTAATTTTCATTCATGCCTACCACGAGCCAATCAGAAACTACGAGTGTGTATTATCGATTGTTATAAACTACGACTGTACAGTCACGCGACACATTTCTCATTACCAGTGTATTAGCAGACAACCCCCCCCCCCCCCCCCCTTATAGGCTGATTCGTGACATAATTGTTATTGTTGAAATTAGTAACCGGGATCGTGGCGTTCTGTAAGAATGGAATGTTTACATTTTTGGAAGCGTTTATTTACGAGAATCCAGTTGGATTCCTGTATTTTTCAATTTCGGGAATATTACGAGAATCCCGTCGAATTTCGAGGCCTGAACTATTGTGTGTCATGGACAAATACACACTGACACAGTAGCTAAGATCTATGAATGTAACAGTTTAATTTAACAGATAAATTCTTAAACAGCTGTCTCTAAAAGCCAACTGAAACTCAAGGAGAATATACTGTGAGACTCGCTCAACAATGCATGTCTTCCTATGTTATATCGGGATCCAATCACGTATATAAAATAATACATCGGGAACATGCCAGCCGACGGTTGCACGTACTTGCATGCACCGGTTTATAATTGAACAGCCCGTTGTTGATGCATATAACGTGTAGCGAGACTAGTTCCCAGCCTATGTAGTAATGCTAGCGGAAATACAACGGAAGTTTGTCTCTGACACAGGCACGCTGTCGCTTATTTATAGAATTTGACAGACAGATGTTATCGATCTTTTAGATGTTTGAAAATGCTAAATTCCGTTGTAAATAGCATGCTTCATATCAAAAAGTTGTTGACACTTCTGTTTTCCACGATCAAAGATAACTACCGTTCTGGGCTTTGTCACTTACGCGACCATTTTTTCGTTCACGGTAATTTTACTTCACGTAACCGACACGCGAACGAAACAATTGTTCGCGCTAAATTTTGAGGGCTGCAGTCATAAAAGAGTAATAACACCACAAAATACTCAATAAACATAACTTAGGGAGGATGGACTTCATGTTAGGCATAATCCTGAATAGAAGAACTCCCAAAAACATAAGCTGAACACAGCGCAAAGTATAAAAACGTAAGCTGGAATATTGGCAGACTGTACTGCTTGCAGAATATTTGAAAAGTGAATATGTTTCCTATTTGGGCTCCATTGCGTATGCGCGGACATGCTTAGTGGAAGGTGTCACCAAGGAGTGAGTACAGACTGGCGCATCTCTATCAGGGCATATGCTGGGGGTGTACCCTACCAGTACCCTGGTTGAGGGTATATTGACATGCAATAGGCATACGGGGTATGTAAGCAAGCATAAAAATCTTATTCTGGTGGCTAAATGCAGAGTAGTTGATTTAGCAAGTAGTGATTGAACGGTATAGATGTTTTTGTGGTGTAATAACAACTGCCGCTCTTAAAGACATCTAGATGGCGCGTAGGACTCCACATCCACTTATTGAAAGCCGTCCAGACGGCTATTAGGTTTATTTGTATGCTTTTTGCGCACCGATCAGATGGCGCGTATGTTCCTTAGGGTTAACTCTGACTGTCTGCACTGATTTCAACATTCTTTATAGATGTATACATGTACCTACGTCCTTTGAGATCAGTCGGGTACCATTTCCTGTCATGTGCACACTCGGCAACAATGGTGATGTCCTGACCAGGAGGCAGGCCAAATCTAGCAATAACAGATTGTTCTTAACAAGAGTCCCAAGGGGCATGTACCGCTTACCTGGAACAATCATACATAGAAACAAAACAAGTCTGATCCTCTGCACTGATTTCAGCAGTTCTTTATAGATGTATAACCTCAGGATCAGTTGGGTACCATTTCCTGTCATGTGCACACTAGACACCAATTGTGACGTCCTAAGCAGGTGGCAGGCCAATTGTAGAAACTGTAGATTGGTCTTAATAAGGGGTACTAACACACAGACGGAGCGGCTGATGGCGAGCCGTGTGTCAGGGAAGTGGTGGATGTCAACCTGACTGGTTGATGCCTATGTGCCTCATAGTGTGGCACTGATGGATCCAGTGGCTCTCTTTTTGCCTTCTCCAAATGGTGGAGTTGTTTGTCCTCTGGGTCTGATTTGAGGACTTGAGTGGTCAGTGATTGTCGGTGTATCTTGGTCATTGGTGCGGAAGTGTTTAGGCGCCCGCTCTTGTTTCTGCGGTGTAGGATCCACTGTTGAGGAACTAGCTGTCCCTTGAGCAGGGGTATGGCTGGCCATTTGTTGGGCGGCTTTGGCGGTGATGGTGACTGCATTAGACTGTGCAAGGAGCAACTCTGTATCCACAGAGTCAAGCGTGAGTGCTGAGATAGATGGTCGCACTACCAACGCCTTCTCTGAAACTGGCATCTTTGTGGTATTAGAGCTCATTGTTGAATAAAAAGTGTACTAACTACGCAGTCTATGACTGACTTCCCTAGTGTGCCAGACACTTGTTCTCTTAGGGAGACCAAAAGTCTCAATGATCTGAGCACTGTGAGTCGCCTCCTTTTATACTCTCCCTTTCATTGAACTGGAAATGGACAGGGGCATGCTCAAATATGGACATTTTTTTACCCTTTTTGCCGGTGATAGACTTGGATATTTTTGAATAATACAAACCGTAATCTACTGCACCAAAAAGTGTTACTACCTACTGAAGTTTTGATAAAGGCTTATTGCCAGGATAGAATCTTTTTTATCAAAACCCATGTTCCGACAGCAGTTATCAAGCTAAAACTGAAATGAGTGATTGAAGGCTTTAACTCTTTAATGGTCAAAATTTGTCCAGAAAGTTCAAGTGAATGTCTATCTGCAGGCTAACAGAAGACTAGTTTTGAAAATGTATCAATTGGCATAGTTATTAAATCAGTAATCCCTAGTAGTAGTACATTTTCAAAATCGTCTTCTCCTGGTCTGCAAAAACACATTGCTCAAGACTGTTGCAGACACCATTTTTTGGCCAGCGTGACTAATAAAAAGTTTACCCTATCACCAATAAATCCCTGAAACACTAAATTATTTACGATAAAGCTTCTTCTGCTGAATATTTTTTTGAAATTAATTTGACTGTCAGCCGTTGCTGTCCAAGGCTTCCAGTCAAATTAATATCAACATTATGTACCACAGTTTTCCTGCCTTGAATATGAGATATGGGGAATTGATTGGTAAAAGGGTTAATTGATCAGTAAACAGCACCAATGATCACTTACTTGAATGGGTGTTGATCTCCTGACTTCTGGACAGCTTGGATCAGATTTTTGTACACTCGGAAACTGAGGGTTATAGTGAGGAGAGCGAGTGACAGATACGCGGTGACGGACATCAGTGAACAGCATGCCAACGACAATAGTAGGAACATCATACTACCAAACACCACACCCGTCTTGCGGACATCACGCCAATAGATCAGGTCCAAAACTAAAAAATTCAGAGTAAAAACTCATAAGACATTAATTAGCACTTCAACACAGGCAGAACTGAATCGAGAAATTCTTTATAATGTCTGATGATGGAATAATTACCCAGAGTTCATTTGATGCCTGTACTATGTACAAATGCAGAGCTTTAAACTACGCATTTCTCTTAGCAATTCATTTATTTTAAAACTGGCAAGTACCAACATCACAAGCCCACAAAATGTTGACAGTTAATGTACCGTATATAACATCCATTCTCATTATTTTCTGGCTAAAATTTACATTTTTTCTGAAGAAAAAATTTTCTTTAACATTTTTTTTCTTCTGGCAACTCATTTGGCCGTCCTCATATGAGCTTCCTACAGGCATACATGTACCAAAACCGTTTTGGAATACTCCGGAAGCTACATGTTTCAGATCAGTTAAATTAAAAATACTCGACAGCTTACCTCTGAATGTATTTTGAAATTTAAGACACTGGGATTTGAAGGGTTAAAAAGTTAACGAGGTTACACAGTCGTCCTACTCAGGAAACATTTTGTTTTATAATATATTTTACCACAGAGATATATCAGATGTCTCAAGATTTAACCCGTATCACTCTGATGTCAATATTCTATCTTTTATTTAGTCAATGTCAAAGAAACTGGTGCACATTTTCCAACAATTTTGGAAGAAAATGTTGCTGTCTACGACAGCACCATCTCCCACCAAATTTGTTGAAAAACGAACACCAGTTCATCTTTTAATTTAATTTGAACATTAAAAATTTTGACACCAGTGATGATGATGACGACGACGACGACGACGACGACGACGACGACGACGACGACGACGACGACGACGACGACGACGACGATATTTTGTGTTCTGCGGCTGCAATAGTTTGAAAACATCCTGCAGCTGCAATCAGTCGTTCTGCTTTAGCCACTGCCCCTTGTCCTCAGCAAGAGTCATTAGCTCCTTCAGGTTCTTGTTGGTGGTCAGCGTATCCTATAGCAGGTTTGTGCTGTGGCATCCTGTTCACTTTAGCTATATATGATATGGGTTTGGTATTACCTGATGATATTTAGAAATAATGTCCTCAGATTAACCCCCTTCATCCAGAATTCTCAGAAAGTTAGCCTTATCCCTTTAACCTATAATGGGTCAATTTAGTCAAGAAAATCAAACTATGTGCCTATTGAATGACCTCTTGCAGGCCAAGAAGACTGTTTTTGAAAATTTATCATTGGAATGACTGGCTCGTTAGCAAGCCAGTTATTACAATGGTAAATTTTCAAAAATAGTCTTCTCATGGCCTGCAAATGGACATTCCTCAGGACCACTGCAGAGACCAGTTCCGGTCAGCTGGACCAGAAAAAGGTTAATGGTCAAGCCCACCAAAATGTCTTCTGCAGTGATCTTGAAGAATGTCGATTTCCAGGCCAAGAGGAATATTTTTGGAAATTCACCACTGAATGCCTGGCTCAATAACTGATAATCGCCATTCAATAAGCAAATATTTAGTTTTTCTTGACCAATCATGTCCATGAAAGGGTCAAGCAAGATAAATAAATGAAACCTGCAAATTTTATTGATACGGTGAAAGATTAACGAGTATCAGTAATTTCCAGCCAAGTCATTTGAAATGAATGAATTTGAGTGGGTAGGGGTGGGAGATTGCGTTTCATCACTCACTGGCATAAGCCCCATCACCGACAAATCGTTGTTGACCCTTACCACACTGATGTCAATATTCTATCTTTTACGGTGTCAATAGCAAAGAAATTAGTGCACATTTTCCAAAAATTTTAGTGGAAGATGTTGCCATCTACGACAGCACCACCTTCCCGCAAATTTGTTGAAAAGTAAACACCAGTTCATCTTTTACTTTAATTTGAAAATTTTAATTTTTGCCATCAGAGTGCTACGGGTTAAAATACATTCTTTCCGATACACAGCTTATCTTGTTGAATATTTTGAAGTTAATATGACTGAAAGTCGTTGCTGCCTTAGCAATTTCAAATTTTTCAACGGCTTACCTTTAATATTGTCTTGGAATTGAGATATTGGGAATTCATCGATGACAGGGTTAAATAACCACCATCATGTGCTGTTTTAAACGTAGGTGTGCATCTCTGGAGCATGTTTAGCTGCGATTAATTCACTAACCCTTTAACTGTCTGCCTGAATTTAGCCACACACAACATTCAGTCAAATTATTTTCAAAATATTCAGCTTTATCCAGAGCCAAACCCCATGGAAAATGTACTTAATGTAGTCTGCAGAAATTCAGCAACCAGACAGCTAATGGTCCAGATTGCTATAAAAAAAAAATCACAATTTCTGCTTAGTTAGTGTCCATTTATAGACCAAGAGAAGACTACTCTTTTTCAATTTACTACTGGGATGACTGGCTGTCTCAGTTATCTGGCTAGTCATTCTAGTACTGAATTAAAAAAATTCTTATCTTTGACAGCAAAGGGACGTTGTTCATGACAACTAGTCATTTTTGTACCTGGTTTGAAGACAAACGGTTAAAGAAAAGATCAGTGCATGGGTAATGGCAGTATACACAGCATTTATTCCGTAATGAGAAACATGAGTTTACCAGAGTTTACCAGAACGAGAAAAATGATGTGATTAGTATTGATTTCTGCTAGGTAATTACTCACATGCATGACAGACATTACACACTCATGTATATAGGACATTTGGAGTATGGATCCAGAATTGATGATTGCATTGTTACATCACGCAGAAACAGAGTATTATAATTTGGTAATAATGGCAGACTGCCAGCCAGACAGACACCCAGCAGTGGAATCTTGAACAAAACACACTGGTAGAGTCATAAAACATCCCAGCGAGAGACAATTAATAGTCAGCTTCCCACAGAAACAATTATCCCTTAGAATTTAATTGTTAGCCTTTCAGTAGGACACCTGGAGTTCATTTTGAAAACATTGCTGCTGTGTAGGACAGAAACAGCCTTCAGCAACATTGCTTCTTAGGTGAGCACCATCTGCACCTTAACTGGCTCCATGAAAATACAATTTCTAGCAACATAGGGATATTAGAGGCTTAATAAAATTGGCTTCTCCGGATTACAATATGCTTCAATGCAGAGCAACAAGAACTGGTTGCCATGGAGAATACATAATGTAGCTTAACCTGAATCAGGTCAGTTTGACTGCTGTGACATTTATTTAGAGACTGAAATCAAGACCCAAGTCTCAGTTCTAAAAGAGAGGCAAATGACATCTTCAGATTCAGAGCTAATGATTCTGGTAGCTAGAGAGATTTATAAATTACGCATAAGAGCTGTCAGGCTTTTTTCTGGACGTCTTAACCCCTTATATTTTCTTATTGAATGTGGATTTGCAAGCCAAAAAACACTATTTAAAAAAAATTTACAACTGGAATGGCTGGCTCGGTTACCGAGCCAGTCATTCCAGTTGTAAAATCTTTTAAATAGCATTCTCTTGGCCTGCATATTCACATTTCTCCAGACCCACTACATAGGCTGATTTTGCCATGAAAGGGTTAAAGGCGAAAACACTCAAAGTACCTGGGTCATTCCGTGTCAGGACAACCAATTTTCAGAAATCTTGTTGCTTGATGGATTCAGATTATCATAATTCTCTCTCTCCTGTATTATTAGTACGTTTTAGGAAATCCTGCAGAATTTTAGCTCTCAAGAGTCAAATCTCAATATTTTTGGAGATATGGATGCTCGAACAGCAAGGTGGTCCACCACATGTGAAGCAATTTTCGTTTTGTGAAATTTTCAAGGCTCTGCAAATTCTTAACCTGACATCCAATTCTAATAAAACTTTCAGTGCTTGGTCACATGTACTCTTGAAATATGCAGGGCATAATAATTGTTGTGCTTGTGTTGGTAACCTAGGTAACATTTTCAGACCCACTTGTGATTACAATTAAGTTAAAACTATTAGAGTTACAAACCTAATACTTGATGGGTCAATTACATATATATTTGTTAGTTTATACATTTTAGAAAAGATATGTGGGTCTTAACATTTTTGAAATATAGGCCTTTGAAATTGGCCCAACCTGAAAATGATCCCATATTCAACTGTCAGGATGACCATGTGGGATAGGTGGAAGAAACTTGTGCTTTACAGACACTATAGCATTAGGTGTGCTCTACAACATAGCCAACATTCTATTTTCTTTCATTCTTCCTTCCATCAAATTTCTTGGGACAAAATGGGGTATTTTTGCCATTTGTGAGTATATTTTTATGATATTATATGTTAATTATATATGTATATTTGTTAATTTTTCCTGTTTGAAAGTGTCAGTCACAGCAATGTGAACAAATAATATTGTTAATAGTTTTAACATAATTGTAATCACAAGTGGGTCTGAAAATTTGTCGCTTTGAATACATTTTCATTTTAATGCTACCTAGGTTGTTACCAACATGAGCACAAAGATTATTATGCCCTGCATGTTTCAAGAGGGTACCTACACGTGACCAAGCACTGAAAGTTTTATTGGAATTGGATGTCAGATTAAGAATTGCCTTGAAAATGCTACAAAATGACAATTGTGTCACATGTGGTGGACCCCTTTGCTGTTCTAGCGTCCATATCTCCAAAAATATTGGGATTTGGGTAGTGAAATTGTGCAGGATTTCGTAAAACATACTACTGTACCACTACACAAAGAATCTTGGAAATCTGAATTGGTCATGCAACACCCACTGGTTGTCTTGACACGGAATGACCCACCTGCCTCTTGGAGTAAATGGTGGCCGTTCTTTAGGTGGCCAGGTTGGTGAATGACCACCTTCTACTCTTAACCCTTTAACTATCATTCTATCAAGCAGGTGAAAAATGGGTTCCGCAGTGATCTTGAGAGATGTCCACTTACAGAACATGACTGTTTGAAAATTTACCACTGTTATGTTATTCTAGTTGTAAATTAAAACTGAATGGTCATTATGAAACTAAGAAGCTTTTTTAGTAAAAAAAGTAGTAAGTGAATTAATTATTCATGTTTGCAATTTGTATCAAGTAAGGTTACACCATATTGTTTTGCAACGGCCATTTATTTTTCCCCACACCTCTGGCCTAATTAAAAGAACTTGTCAAATCTAAATCTGTCCCCATTCACATTTTGATGTCACGTGTGTAAGACGTCTAGCGAGCACACCCTATCAAAGTTTCTTCAAATAAAATAGAGAAATCAAGAACTGGTGACGCAAGAATGAAATGAATATGTTTATAATTACATTCTATCCCATCCAAAATATATTCATTCAAAATTGGATATAAAATGCGGTTATTCTCTCAGACCAGCTATTCCACTTTGCGCGAACTCCCGAACATTTTGAAAATGCCAATAACAGTGACATCATCGATCTGGGCATAGATAAATATTATTCAATTAGTTTATTTGCATATCAAAGATACGCATGCTAGCCAAACAGTAGTCTGATTTTGAGCAGTGTCGTGAAAATACGAGACAGCTGGGTGTAATAATCTACACCCAGGTTTTATAAAATTCCATTGACTGGAATTCCTAATATAATAGAGGAACGTAGGGCAATGTGTAAGCAGTTTCATAAAATACAATTCAAAAGTAAAAAAGAATATTGGGGTTTGGTGAGAACAGACTAATAAAGCAGCTATACAACCTCGTCATACTCACATGTACACACACATGCATGCATGCTTGCATGCATATATGCACCATTGCAGTTGCTGTGGCCACTGCCATCAGCGAGCACCACAGCCAAAAGAAGACATACAATATCAAACACTGTCACTACTGCAAGAATAACCACCAGCACAAACATGACCACCATGACTACCACCACCACCACTGCAACATCAAAACCAACTAAATTGGAAAGCCCCCACCCTGTTCACGTTTGGCATGGCCCACTGCTCTCCAGGCCCCTTATCTCTGATATAATCTTCTTTACTTCTTTTCGTTCCCTGATCATACCGCCAGTCCTGTAAGTGACTATCGACATGATCATAAGCGTTAGGTGCGTGGATCCATGGTTTATTAGTGCGCCGTGCGGCCTGAAACCTCCGTCTTCAGCACTCGAGGTTTCTGTCAGGGTTACCTCACCCGTACCTCCTTTAGTCGCCTCTTACGACACGCAGAGGATACGGAAGGTGTATTCTAAGCCCCACCCACAGGGCAAAATGATATAATGATATGAGTAACTCACATAAAAATTTGGTTGAATTCCGTTCTGGATAGACAGACAGACATGCAGCCAGGCAGGCAGACAGGCAGGCAAGCGATATATCTTATGGGTTCTTAGCTGCGGGTTGCAGCTCAATAAACAGACATTCGCTTATTTAGTCAATTAGCCACAAAAATTTATTCCAGTCTATATCTAAAAACCGCTCAATTGAGTTGTCAAAAATTGTAACACAGAAGGATCTTGACACGCAAGATGATTTGCAGAGTCTTCAAGCGCTAACAAGAACATATGGTGGGATGTTTGCGGCAGCAGCACTGGTGGTGATGCTGCTGCTGATGATGGTAGATGGTGGTGGTGCTGGTGGTAGTGGGGGACGATAAGCATGAGGAGGATGACAGAGGTGGTGGCCGCGATAGCGATGATGATGATGGAAAGAAAAGGGGCGCTCTGGTAACATGGAGGGAGTTCGATTCTCGAACGCCTGAATATGACTCTGGCATCCTGCTGGAGCAATATTGGTAGTGAAGTAGTGGTAGTGGAAGTGGAAGCAATGATAGTACACTGCCGGGGGGTTGTGGTCGTGGGGGAGTAGAGATAGTGGTGTGGTTGTCGTTGTGCAGGTGGTCCTGATAGTGGTGGTGAAGCGATATTGATAGTGGTAGCCGTACTGGTCCTGATAGCTCACACCACACCAAACCATATCATTTTGCATTTTGCAAAAATTGACATATGACATATAATATGCATGTATTACCCTGAGCTCCCATATACTATTTGGAATTATTTTTGGTGGCTCGATGTAGCAATGTGAAATCATGCATCCTATCGCTGTCCTATTAGGTAGACACACATTATTTCCGCAACTATATTTTTAGGGCTCATTCACTTTGATATGCAAATAAACTAATAGGTTGAATTGGGTTGATGTACACATAGATAAATGACGTCAGCGCTATTGATATTTCCAAAATCTCTTGGCATTCGTGCAAGGTGGAATAGCTGGTCGGAGAGAGAATAACTACAGATTTATATCCAATCTTGAATGGATATTTATCTTTGATGGGGTAGAACGTAATTATAAACATATTCATTTCTTTGTTGCATCCTCAGTTCATAATTTTCTGTATTTTATTTGAAGAAACCTTGATATTGGGGTGCTCGCTAGATGTCTTACATACGAGGCATGAAAGGGTAAATGGGAACAGATTTAAATTAGAGAATTTCTTTTATTAGGCCGGAGGGGTGGGTAAAAGAAAATGGCTGCCGCAAAAAACTATCGTGGATGCTTACGTGATACAAATTGCAAACATGAATAATAAAAGGTGCATATTCACACCAAGATGCCTGAAAATAAAATTGTTAAAATTGTATACGTATACAGGGTTAAATTATGTGCGTGGCTGATATTTGTTGGAACTATGTACTAAAGACTCTACTCTTTTAGCAGATGTTTAGCCTTGGCATTCAAAGATCACATCCAAACATTGATCATCACTCGATGCACTACACTTACATAGACAGGAACTATTTAGCACAGTTTGTAAAGTGCTGAGTATGAGATATGGCTGTGTGGCCATCAGTGATTTGTGATGGCTCGCAAAGGTTTGCGATGACAAACATCGAGTTTGTTTAAAAGGGCCTTGGGAGTTGCACAGCTCCTGCAATTCACCTTTCCAGAGTACTCACCCATCATATGACGTCAAAATGAACTGCGTGGTGTGTACAATGACATCATAATGAATGACGTCATGAATGACGTCGATAAGTACGTCACGAACGCATATTTGATGACGGTCTATGGGCTGTTGCACAAATTGTTTGCTTTTACTATTTAATAAATATTCTGTTGAATATTTTGAAACTAATTTGACTGGGCGCTGTTGCTGCCTATGGCAGCAACAGCACCCAGTCTAATTAGTTACAAAATATTCAACAGCTTCCCTGTATAGTTTTCAGGAAATTGATAGCTAGGGCTTTCGGGGATCGATCAATCCCAACACGGCGAGGTGTGGGTGGCGCTTAGCTAGTGATGGGTGGGGCATAGCTAAAAATGGAAAGGTCCATTGCATAGCATTATTCAGACATCTGTAGCGTCGCATAGGTGAATCCAGACTTTCATAGGAAGTTTAGAGCCATGACACCACAGCTTCTAGAAGGATTGGAAAGCAACGTTTCTGTTATACAACGATAGACATTCAATGTCAGGTGAACAGCACAGGACTGAGGGCAAGATTCTTCTCTTGCTCCCATACTCCTTGACATAAGTAAGGTATCATCATCATTCTTTGTGTCGGACGGGTATACATGTCTGAACTCGTTTTGGCATCATTTACGAAGAACTTTGTGGTTTTGTGCTGTTTTGCAGCTATTTGAAACAAGCTAAACTATCTCCTTGTGGTAATCCTATTGTTGTGTAAAATTTTACAGAAAGTGTTGACTTCATGAAAACGATTAATTTTATGATTAGCAGTAGGAGTTTCACCATGCGTAGATTGTAATCATCACAATCAGCTTGCAGGAGTAATCTAAGAATCTCCGGTCTTGATCGCATCAAATGCACATGACATATTGATTCACATCTCGTCACTCATCTATATGAGATAAGGTTACAAATGACAAAATATTTCTAATGCCATTTAAGAGCATTATCGGCATCAGGTTGGATAGACATCAGCGTGGTTTCTTTGGTCTAGGCAGTGCGATCATTCTTTAGGGCCATCACTACTTTTCTAATATCTGCTTCTGCTATTGGGTTTTGCAGGGGTCTGTCTTGCTTGGCTGGCCGTCAAACATGGGTAGTGGTTCATCTTCCACATCAATGAACTGATCTTTGAACCATTCTTCTGCTTCTGCTGGTTAATGGCCACCATCAACGTGATTATTCTTACATTTGGGTGTGCATAGTGTTAACACCGGATTAAAAACTGGTTAAACTTAGTGTCAATTTAGTTTCAGGCCGATACATGGGCCTTGAGGTCTTCAAGGGTCTTGGCTGACACGATTCCAGGTGGTAGAGCTTTCCACTCTCTGATAACGCGAAGGAAGAATGATCCTTTCTTGTGGTCATTTTAAAATGGTGGAATCTAAAAGCTCTTTTCGTGGAATAAGGCGTCCCTCTTTGCTTATTGCTACCTTATGATTGGCGATTTTGTAATGTAGAGCTGCATTCCCTCTTGTGTCTCTCAGTGAACTTAAAAGGCCTAGTTCTGTTGGCCAGTAATTTCTCCCAAAATTTGAACTGGGTGATGAAATGGTCAACAGCACATTTTCCAGAGGTATTTTCACTTATATGGAACTTAGCAAGCACATAATTTCGTCACGATTTAAACTTTTTTAATTAGTCTGCTCAATATTTTGAATTTAATGAATGGAATGTGTTGTTGCCTTAGACACTATTGCACTCCAATCAAAATAGATTTAAAATATAAAGCAATATAGTTTTTGAATGTTTTAAAAATAATCTGTTGTTGCTTTAAAACTAATTAACAGGAGGATAGTCCTACTTATTTAGTTTGCATATAATTAAGCATCTAAATATGAAAGCAAATAATATGTTTCAACATATAGAAATGAAATTGGCAAAGCATTTACTATTATAAGTCTTCATGTATTCAGTCCCTGCTGATGCATGCAATGGGGACATTACTGTACAAAATATGCCTATATTTTGCTATATTCTGTGTTTGTATAACAAAGCTGCAAAGTGTATTTCAAATAAAATGGGCCACATTAGAGCTTTACAAGCCCTCGTCAAACTGACTACGCAAAACACTCAAACTGGCTACGCATTTTTGCAAAACATGTACAGGCAAACTACAGTTATTAACGTTAAATGATGAATATATGTTCGCATTAAGTACTTAGTTTTGCGCCTGCATTACTTGTGGTCTTTATCAAGATTAATAAAGAATACAGCAAACGCCCATTAGTCAAAGCTTTATGGTATATTGCCAGCACAACAGCTTCATTTCTATTAATGGCTATTAAACATTTTTTCCATTAAAATCCTCAGGCATGCCCTAATTGCAAGTTCTCCATCATGAAAGCCCTTGTGATGGTTGCATATGCTGGATGAATGGAATAACACAATTCAAGCGTGACCAAGTAGCTGTTTCCATAGTAATAATGCCTGTTATTGATTTAATTGTAAGTGTGCGACTCAATGCTAGTGTTTGCCTGTTAACTTTTTTGACATTTTTACAAAACCACCTAGGTCAGTTATATAAATGAATATTACATTTTTAACCCTTTAACACCAATATCAGCCAAAAACAGCTTCTGCAGTGATCTTGAGAAATGTCCATTTGCAGACCAGGAGTTAAAGATTTACCGAGCTAGTCATTTCAGCGGTAAATTTTTAAAAATTGCCTTCTCTTGGTCTGCAAATGGACATTTTCTACGAGAAAAGTGAAATTTTCCTGACCAAATTCAAGGGTTAACATTCAGTTAAGTATCCAACAGTAGATGGACATATGGACACCAAATGCGTGCTTTGAAATCCACGTTTCCCGTGTATCCATCTATCATCTGACGTCATATGATGTCATAATCAGCTAAGCGGCGTGTAGTATGTCATAATCATTACGACATATAGTCTGACACGTTGTATGAATTGAATGTCTCTACTGTTTAATAAACATGCAAGTGTTTGGGATACAGTAACCAATTTTGGGGATAGGTTGCCCTGAAGATGTGTGACAAATTTGGGATCAAAAGGTCAAATGTCAAGGCCACAGTGACCATATTAAAGAATTCTTATTTTGAAAAATAATTTTTCAAAAAACCCCAACAGACCCCCCTTTAGTGGGTTGGTCTGTAGTTTTATTAACCACTATAAAAACATACTTACCGTTCAATCACTACTTGCTAAATCAAATATCTGCATTTAGCTATCAGAATAAAAATTTTATGCTCGCTTACATACTCCCTAATGCCAATACCATCACCATGTAGACCCTCAACGAGGCTTCTGGTAGAGGGACCCCCTGCATTAGCCTTACAATAGACTGGCACCAGTCTGTACACACTCCTTGGTGACGCCTGTCACTAAGCACGCTCGCGCATGCGCAGTAGGTCCCAAATGTGAAAACTGATTCAATTTTCTAAATTTAAGTGCCATATATCCAGAATAGATTCTCAAATCAATACCCAGCAGGGTGGCTGAGACCGGGTCATAGTGATTGAACGGTAAGTATGTTTTTATAGTGGTTAATAAAAATACAGACCAACCCACTAAAGGTCTGTTGGGGGTTGTTATTACACCACAAAAACATCCATTACCGTTCAATCACTACTTGCTAAACCCGTAGATTTGGTCAGTGTCCCACTACGAAACTTTGGTGGGAGATTTGAGAATCCATAAGCAAGGATAAAAATCAAACAAAACATAACCAAATGTTAATAACATAACATAATGGTGCATCTTAATCAATCACACAGTGATTATCAAACAAGGATTTCTTTAAACTTAAAGAAATAAATAAAAACCAAAGAACAACTCACGCAGACGCATGGTCCTAATGAAAATGGTGGGATGTGCTTGGTAAATGGTCTTCAGCCTTTTTAGTTAAAATCATAAAGTTCCTAAAAAAGGAAGCCCCTGTGCTCTGGTCTTTTAAATAAAAAGTAGTAAAAGTAGACTCGGATTTCCATCTGCAACTTGCATAACTTTGTCTACAGAAGAGCCAGCAAAAAGAGCAAAAGAGGTAGCCATCCCTCTAATGACATGAGCTTTAATGTGAATGGTCTCACAAATCCATCTGGGAATAGATGCCCTAGAGACTGGACTGGCTACCCCCTCCTCATACGGAACCCAGAAAAGGGACAAATCGGATCTCTAAAAATCAGAACGACGCTTATAAACTTTTGGAGCTCTGACAGGACACCAAAATCTGTCAGCCGGAGAAAAGGAGGTTAAAGATTGTAAAATAATCGGCTTAGCTGGATAACGGATTGATTGAGTCTTTGATAAAAAAATCCCTTCAAGGATATAAGACCAGACCGTCTCCAGATTCGATAAACCTATCCTTTTCAGCGGAGAAAACATGGATTTCGGATCATCTTCTAGCAGAAGCAGATGCAATTAGAAAAACGGTCTTAAAAGTTAAAAGGTTCAAGCTAATCGTAGAGAAGGTTCGAAATGATGACCTGCCCGAAAACCTGAAGAACCAGAGCCAAGTTCCAGGAAGGCAAAGGTTTAACACCTGGAGGATGAATATTATCTAAACCTCTGATCAAAAGATTAAGAACCATTATATCTTCAACTTCAGCGTTCAACAAACAAGGAAGAGAAGATGCAAAAGAAAATCTATATCCTCTTACAGTGTTAGCAGACAGATGTAAAGAGTCGAACAGATAAGATAAAGAGTCTAACACCTGGGAAATAGAAACAGAATCAGGCACGAGACCTTGATCTGAACACAATTCTCCAAAAAATCTTAAGCCGACCCTTGTAAACTATTCGAGTCGACTCCCGCCTGGCAGAATCGAAGATTTCCTGAGATCTTGTAGAAACTTTATTCTCAAGGATCGAGCACTCGATATACTCCAAACACACAGACTTAAGACTCCTGGGTTTGGATGATGGTAAGTACTAGAAGATCGAGGTCTACAAACCAGATCCTTAGTGGCCAAAAGGGATCTATTAACAAGATCTCGCAGATCTGGTCCCTGACTTTCTTCAGAACCAAAAGAAATCAGGATTGTGGGAGGGAACGCATAAGCGAAGATTCCTGACCAGCACTGAGACAGGGCATCCACAGCCCACACCCGAGACAATTGGTCCGCAAGAAAACTCAGACAGCCTGGGACATGAGTGGACACTAGGAAAATCTGATTCATGCGACACCACATGAGGAGGTTCCACACTTCCAAGTACAGGAGAGACAAGTTTGTGCCCCCCTGCCTGTTGATATAAGAGACTACTGTCGAATAGTCTGATCGAATCGAGAACTAGAGACCCTTAACCTGACTGTCCAAAAAGGGAGACATGAAAGATAAAATCTGGGCAATCAGACATGTCGCAAAAAGATTGGATCTAGTGACATCCCAAGAAAAACTCGATCCTCCTTCTAAAAATGAAAGAAAACCCCATGGCAATGCCTGAACGAATCGAGATTTAGATGCCTATCAGACAATCCAACCAATGAACAGAAGCCTGGATTTACTTTCCAAAGAAGAGCCTCTTCTTAGACTCCTTGACAAGCATAGAAGACAACAACCCCTCTAAAGCTAATAGCTTCTGATTAGAAGGAACAGAAGACCATTTGGGAGGAGACTGCAGAGAAGGGTTCTAGATCCAAGAATATATGGCCCTTCCGATAAGGGCCGCCCTTAAAGATGTGGCAAGCTTACTATATGCTAAAGAGGACTGCTTATAGAAAACACATAGATTACATATGCCATGATGCTCCAACCAAAATCCTGGGCTATATCCTTATTGCTTAGCCCTCACTAAAGAGGTAACTCACGTTTATTATGGATATTTTAATAATACCGCTTACTCTGAATGGAGAAAAGTCTCATATCAGTATAGCCTAACTTATTAAAATGCTAAAGACTCTGCAAAAATTATAGATAATTTTATTTATAGAGATTTAACCAGATATCGTGGCAAATCAAAAAACCCATAGTAAGCCTATGGGCGCGCTTAGAGTCAAGATATAGCCAAACCCTGTACCTGAGATCTGCAATAATCCCGACTGGAATTTGAAAACCTCAAATCCTGACAGAATTTAGCAAGATAGAATGAAGAAAAGAAATTACGGTTTCCCAAACCACCACTCAAAAAGATGAATTAAGGGAAACTTACTTGTGATGACATCATCACAATTCTACGAATAGAACGCATAACAAGGTCCTGTTAAGAGAACTATGGCAAACATTTGACTATCTAATTTAAAAATCGTATAATAATGGAGCAGATTTAATAAAAAATTGTTACTGAATACATCAACGGTTGCCTAGCCGCTCGGGCTTGACAGATCATCTTGTCAGCTTGTCGAATAATACTTGATCTACGCAAGTATTTCTTACAAATAGTGTTAATGTATGGAATCCTTTACCAACAGAAGCAATTAACGCTCCAACATAAAACACATTCAAAAACAACCTAGACTCATTCTTCAAGTTACAGGGTTTTATATATATATAGACCTATGGTCGACTAACTCCCAAGATTGGACTCACTTCTTCTACACTGAAGTATTAGACTGCAATCACGGAAAATCATCAGCCTGAACGTGACACAGGATCCTATAATATTTGCAAAACTGTGTCCCATAGTTAAAACGACATAGGAAAACAAGCCAGCTTCAAGACTTGGCTTAGGTATACTGATCAATTTGATATCCTAAACCATTCAATATTTATGCCAAGATGCAGAAAACTTAAAAGATTTTTTATATATTTATTGATTCTTATATTTATAGTCTTAGAATCAATAATTTCATCTTTGTAATAACAAATGACATTGTGTTAGAAATCCCAATAAAAGGAAAGATTGAACACTGATACTTGATATTAACGGTCTGGATACTGAATTTTGCAGACGACATATTACACCTGTAATATCTCTGGATCTGCAAAATATTTTGAAAACATTTTGACCGAAAATTGTTGGTGGCTGCTTAAATCCAAAGATTCTCGCCCGTTCTTCCACCCCTCCAGCGCAACCCCCACCCCACTCCAACCGGCCCACCGCCAGCCCCCAGACAACAACTTCAGCGAGCAAAAACCCAAGACCCACCGAACAGTCCAGGAACAATCCGACCGAAAGTTGCCAGTGGCTTCACCGGTATCCAGTCAACTCGGCCCAAATACACCCCGGCCCACCCTCAACTCGGCCTAGTTCCAACTCGGCCCAGGTCAACTCGACCTATGTTTATGCCTATCATGTGCGACTATACCCTTGGGTCGAGCTGACCCTACAGTACCACCCGAATGCACATATGCGCACACATGTATATACATATAGGTGCACTATTAGGCCGAACCGACACTGCGCATTTAAATGTACATATGAACATAGCTATAGCAATATTATTGGGCTAACCCGCACGCTTAAATAGGATAAAGATTATCGAGTGTAGCAGGCCTACCTAGACTTCTATGGTAGCTACTACACACGATAATCTGTATACTAATAATATTTGCACACGGAAATCTCGGTAATATCTTAAGATCGCCATCGTCTTAAAAAGATAGTGCTTTTAGGATAAAGGTTGTCTATGTCTATGTATAATAGTTGCGCGTTAGTGAAAATAATAGACACTAATAATTCTGACTGTCTTAATAAAGAGACGTAAACGCCAGCAAATATTATTAGTTACACCAACAGACGACTAATGCTGGTATAATACGACTGGTATAAGAGGGATCTCATATTTCCATATCATCAATTTTTGAAAAGTTCCGAAATCAAGGATATAGAAATATGAGATTCCCAATTATTCCATGCTTCCAGCCAGGCGAAAAGATTTCATCTTGAGAACGGCTCTCCAAGTGTGATACCAGCGATTAAAAAGAAGAAGAAAGAAGCCAGGTGAATGCATTCCTAGGCCTATTTGACTTTTATTAAATCGGGCCGACATAACTTTTTATCCTAGGCCGTGCTGACTAATTTAAGTAGGCCGGGTTGGCAATTGGGTGGACTCGACTGGAATTCGCTTCACCAACAACCCTCAGCCAAAACGCCCCCAAAAGACACAGCAAATACCGAGTCCCCGCCCACCGAAAACCACCGTCGGGAGGCCTGCAGCAACCCAGTCAAAATAGAGCAAAAAATTATGCTAGAAAAGGGAAAACAACCAAAATTCTAGAAAAAAATTAATGAAAACAAAGCGAACTCACCGAAACTATGTCAACGCAGAATAAGAATTCGGCTTATATTCCTTCTTCCTGCCCCCTTATCCGCTTGATTATCTTTTCTAAGCGACTATTGCTCTTGTAGACATTAATCTTGTAGTCATATTGATCCCTATGAAACCTTTACTGAATCTAATTCTTTTCAGCGACTAACAAAATTAGACTACGATTTACGCAAGAATCAGGGTTTTTCCCTCTACAAATTCACTCCCTTTGGTTAAAATAAATATGTCAACCTGCCGACTTAAGAGGTAAAAGGAGCGCGAAGAAAGGCTGAATGGCCCGAAGACAACTGGCCATCTAAAGTTGGATTTAAGTAAAAATCATATCTCGAGATAATGCGTAGAATACACACTGACTTATTGGCTGATCATATGCGCATATAAAATAATCTGCAACAAAAAACCCATACGGCAACCAATCGGAATATCTATATAATTTCAAGAGAGTCTTCAAGACTGGCAATGTCTCGGTGTGAAGATTTTCAGCCATTAAATATTCCAATTTTTTAAAAGCAATTACAGAAATAAGACTAACTCTTAGGCAAGATGATGACTAGATCCTAGGAAAGCGAACATGTAAACTGGACCTGAAGAACAAACCTGCAACCCCAGGAAGTTCTCTATCACCGGAAATCCAAAACAGGAAGACTGGACCGGAAGTTAATCCTGAAACACCAGAAAGATCCATGAAAACCGGAAATGACCCCATCCCCGGATGTATGAAATCTGGAAATAGGAAATTTTTTAAACCGGAAATACGTGAACTGGAAGTAGAATAGGAAATGGAAATAAGCAAAACGGAAGAAGAAAACTGGAAACTGAACAAGATCACACAGACCTGGATGTACAGCAAAAAACCGGAAGTAGAATATGAAATAGGATCCCGAGGACCCGGATATCCGGCAAAACCGGAAGCGGAAAAGGAAGGACTGGAAATGGAAACCAGAAGTAGCCCAGGGTCTTGCCAACCCGAATCTACCAAGCACCTACCGGAAGTGCTTGTCAAACAGGAAGCTACCGAGCATCCTGTCTGAACTAAGAAAGGAACAGGTGATTGATCTTGTGACGTTTCTGACTACCGGAATCACGGAAAATTGAACTTTGGCATAGGCAGCTGAATCAGGGACTTCCGTCGCCGACACCACTGCTTGAGGGTAATGCCCCTCATCAAGGCGTAGGTGGGTTTTGCCCGGTAACTTACACGAAACCACCTTTATGGGCTTTTCCTTAGTCCTTGGGTTTCGGTTTCGGGACCGAACCTCTAGTCTGGGCGTGAGGTTAGACGGTTTCCCCTTCCGGTTATCGTCCGACTCAGATGACTCTTCCTTATCCACACGAATGGCTGTCGAAATCCTGATAGCCATGGTACTAAAACATGTACATTAAGTGAATATAATGGATAAGAAAAAGGCACTTTAGGCATGATTGACTACCATGAAAATGGCTTACTAGCATGAAAACCGGTAACACAGTTATAAAAGAGTAATAACACCACTAAATACTCAATAAATATAACTTAGGGAGGATGGACTTCATGTTAGGCATAATCCTGAATAGAAGAACTCTCAAAAACTTAAGCTGAACAGAGCGCAAAGTATAAAGAACTTAAGCTGGAATATTGGCAGACTGTACTGCTTGCAGAATATTTGAAAAGTGAATATGTTTCCTATTTGGGCTCCATTGCGCATGTGCGGACATGCTTAGTGACAGGCTCACCAAGGAGTGAGTACAGACTGGCGCCAGTCTGTGTCAGGGCATATGCTGGGGGTGTACCCTACCAGTAGCCTGGTTGAGGGTATATTGAAATGGAATAGGCATATGGGGGTATGTAAGCAAGCATAAAAATCTTATTCTGGTGGCTAAATGCAGATTAGTTGATTTAGCAAGTAGTGATTGAACAGTATCAATGTTTTTGTGGTGTAATAACAACAGTGTATACACAAAAACATTTCCGCCGAAAGCTGCAAGAGGGCATTGGCACACATGGACCTCCACTGCATCCATGTGCCAATAGATGACTCGATCCAGGAAGAATACGTGGGCATGTAGTAATCCGTGCAAGACAAGCAGAACTTTTGACACATGGTCCAAAGGGACCACACCTGACCCACACACCCATGAACACAATTCAACAGACACACCAGGCACACATACACAAACCGACCCCTTCCCCCCCAAAAAGCCACCAACGCAAGTTTCTCAGATGGAAAAATATCCAACTAAGACATCCCCCACAAAAGGGCAAAATAAAGGTACCTTTCATACAATTTGGCCACAACAGGCACTTTTGCCTCCGATGAGTTCAAATGTCATGAACGAAAAGCCATAAAGTCTGATTCACACACATGTCTATTGTCCACTTGGTCTTATACCCACCTGCCACAAGACCTACCGACCACCCACCCCTACACAATCGCCCCCCCTCCCCCGCCAGAACCATAAAAAACCGCCGAGCCGCCTAAACCACCTTTATGGGCCAAGCCACCAAAAATAACGGCCAAACCGCCAAAGCCACCAAAAACCCACCAAACTATCATGTCGCCAAACAAACCCCCAAGCAGCCAACACCTAACATCCCCCCACACCCTGGGCATGCGCACACCCACCCAAGCTGCCACCAAAGGCCGCCAAGATCCCGCCGCCAAAAAGGGTATAAAAGGAGCCCACAAACAGGGCTTAGACCATTCAGACTTTTTGAATTACACAATAAGTAATCAAGCGTCAGGCTTTTCTTACTACAGTTTTCCTATAATATTAACCCGTTAACAATATCAGCCAAAAACGGCTTCTGCAGTGGTCTTGAGAAATGTCCATTTGCGGAGGAAGAGGTTATTTTTGAAAATTTATGACTGGATCGATAACCGAGCCAGTTATTCCAATGATAAATTTAAAAAAATAGTCTTCTCTTGGTCAGCAAATGGACATTTTCTTTGAGAAAATTCAAATTTTATTGAACAAATTTGAGGGTTAAAGGGTTAAATTGTCAATGCATTGAAGATTCCTATAATTCATTTCAAATAATCAGCTGTTCTTTCAGGGGACATGATAATTAACATATTACTTCAATTTTCAGCACATTATAATATTAAAGAGGAGGTTTACTTAACCCTTAGCAATCTGATGTCAAAATTTGAATTTTTCCAATTAAATCAAAAGATTAACTGGTACCGTAGTCGTCATTTTTCAATAAATTTTGTGGAAGATGACCACATCGTCCTTCAAAATTATTGGAAAATGTACACCAGTTTCTTTGCCATTGACAGACACAGTGAAAGATAAAATATTGACATCAGTGTGCTAATGGTTAAAGATTGGCATCTAGCCATTAATTCTCTACATGAAATTTGGAGGGGAGGGGGGTTGTGGTGAAACACAATGTCTATAGCATTCAGAGCCTTTAATAATAACAAATTTCTGCGAATTGTAAATTTCCAATTATTAGTCATTTTCCTATAGTATGGTGTCTATTTGCTAAGTATTTAATACAGCAATGTCTTTCAGGAATGCATTTTTTTCCCAAATGTACACAAACATTTTACCTTCCATCACTTCTGAAATGATACAGACTTTCTGAATTCAGTGGTCAAAGGTTAATCATGGCATATTCATACAACCATGTAACTCAGAAAACTAAACAGACTGGCATAGGCTGAAAGGAGTGAGACAGCCTCCACACTACATTTTGATAGCCCATATTCTGTACACATTGGTCAAGTAGATGTATTATGTATTATAAGCACACATAACCCCTTTCACCATCATAAGCCAGCTATAACAAATTTACTTCACTATACAATGCAAAAGATATTCTGTTGAATATTTTAAGATTATATGTTGCTGCTGATGTCAGCAAAAGCTTTGAGTTGAATTATTGTCGAAATACCTAACAGCATCATTTCTACAATGCTGGCTTAGAATTCATATAACAGTTGTGAAAGGGTTAATGTTAGAGAGACATGTATATCTTGAGTGTTGTGATAGTTGCCAAGATATCATCACTGCAGACATGCTCAAAATAGCTCCAGACTGACTCAGCTCTAAGCAATTATGAATCAGCTCTTTGTGCCAACAGGAAGTTCTTAGCATCCCACAGGTTAAGTAGCGTAATATCAGGAACTGTATCCAAACAATGGCATTAGCACTAAAACCATTAACACTTTTATAAGCTCCAGACCCGAAACAACAAATTCTTTAGGACTGAATATTTTTACACAAATATGACCAGAAGCTGTTGCTACTTAAGGGAGCACCACTTTTCAGTCAAACTAGTTTCAAAATCATTAATAATTAGACTATGATGTTATAGGGAATACCTGTATATATGCAGACAAAATAATTGCCGATTGGTAAAAACAAACTTCACTAGCCAATAGTAAACTCTTTAAAGACTGTTTTGGTAATTCATACATCATTTGCAGTACATTACAAACATGTATATGAAATTCCAATAAACTTTGCCTGCACAATTTTACAGACTATACAAGCAATCGTCTTCTGATGATTTTTGTGGATTTGAGACAATAAATTTAACTGAAAATACATTATTTCTAAGTTATTCATAGAGTAATTCCTGATCATGTTCTGAATTTGTGTAAATCAGAATGCCTTCTGAAATTAGAGATATTTGCTAGATGCGAGCTGTCATTGCAGTATCCATCTCTATTCTAAATAGAAGACAAGTTCTGGTCACACATCCCCGTGACCAGGGCTTTTTAGTACAACCCCAATTTTTTAATTCCTATTTTTGTACTCTTTCAAGAAATTAAGGGGGATTACTCTGGTGATTACAGACAGTTTTCAGTCAAATGCAATCCCAATCATGGTCTCTTGCTGGGGGTTGTTTTTTTAAATTTGAATAGAATCCATCCAGGCTAACTGAAGTTATCAAACGGAAACCATATATTTTACGATTTTTCTTGGATTTCAAGGGGGATAACTCCGGTGCATCGGGACATTTCGCTGATATGTAATCTCCACCGAGGTCTTGTCATAACGAGTTGACATTCCAAATTTTAAATAAATCCATTCAAGCTAACTGAAGTTATCAAGCAGAAACCCCATATTTTACGATTTTCCAAGAAATAAATGGGATAACTGCAGTGGGTCTGGATACATTTCACCCATATGCAATCGCCACCAAGGTCTTCTCATAAGGGGTTGACATACCAAATTTGAAATGAATACATTTAAGCTAACTCAAGATATCGAGTGGAAACCACATATTTAACGATTTTCCAAGAAATAAATGGGATAACTCCAGTGGGTCTGGATACATTTCGCCGATATGCAACCCCCATCGAGGTCTTGTCATAAGGAGTTGACATATCAAAATTTAAATGAATCCATTCACACTAGCTGAAGTTATCGAGCGGAAACTAAATGCAGACGCACGGATGGGGCCCGTTTCTATAGTCCCCGTCGACTAACAAACAGCTGATAATTATACGTTTCAAAACCTATCCCACAAACAGAAGTGTTCGAGCAATCATCCAGAAAATGATATTCAAGATGTCTAATGGTGACTGGCAGCCTTACTGCACCCATTTCAATCGGTTCTTTCTCAAATCGTAGTGGAATTATTATCCACAAATGACTCTGCGGCCTGCCCGGACAGTGCCATCATATAATACTACTTTGTGAGATTTATTAAAAGCATCATTCTCTGCTTGCAAGAGATGCTATCTGAACTGCAAAACAAAATCAGAAATCTGGTAACTTTTGGTAACGAAAATAGTGAGAAACCTGACATGGGAGATAACCCTCAAAATAGAGACAATTTTGTGATAATTTGACTATTCTGATCTTGAGATTTCTTCATGAGACGATTACTTTTTCTAATAAAGAATAGGAAGATGTTGTTTGGTTTAAATTGTGCTAATACTCTCTGACAGTGCCTAGATTCTACAGATTTCATACACATTCGCATCAAAGAACATATTTATAATTTTCTGAGAGCAAAAGGCCCAAGGGCCTGTGACACTCACCTGAACAGTAGCATTTGAACCATTTGCCTTTAAATAGATAATTTTAGGAAAATCCAAGATGGTCACCAAACAATTGAAAGACTACCACCATAGGATTGTTCCACCCAAGTTTTATTGAAATGGGGTTATTGATAAATTAAAGAATAGTGTTTTAAAGGGTTTTGGAATATTTTCAGTAAATCAAACACACCGGCAAAAAAATCGACCACTCAAAATAGGCTAACACCATAGGATCATTCCTGCCAAATATGGTTAAAATCTACCAAGATACATTTTAAAGGATTTCTGTCTTATTTTCGGAAAATCCAAGATTACCACCAAAAGATTCGAACAACCAAAATTCTTGTTTGATATGTTAAAGCGTACTACAATAAGATCATTTCACCCAAGTTTCGTTGAAATGGGGCCAGCCATTAAGGAGTAGCATTGTAAATCATTCTTCATTAAGGAGTAGTATTGTAAATGGTTCGAAAAAAATCGAAAAAATCTGAGGTGGTCAACAAAAAAAATCAACCAATCAAAATTCGGAATATGCATCTTTCTTTCCAAATTTGGTTAAAATCCATCAAGTGGTTATGGAGGAGATGTATTTTGATAGTTTCCGTAGATTTTCACTCAAAGAATTAGCCACGCTAAATTCTTAATAGATGTGTTGGAACCTACCACGATCGGTCCATTCTAGCCAAATTCCATTGAAATCTGCCAAGCGGCTAAGATGTGTTTTGACAATTTCATAAAATTTTTCATAAAATTTCAAATTTTCACCCGACAAAAATGATCAATTAATCCTTCCAACCAAATTTGGTTGAAATCCATCAAGTGGTTAACGATTAAATGTGTTTTGAGAATTTCCGGTGAAAGACTGCAAAAAAAGTGCGGGAAACCAATATTTCTCGTATTTCATAAGTCGAAGGGGGGGGGGGGGGGGCCATACCTCCATGAAAGATTGACGAAAATGTCTGGAACTCGAACTTGCTCTGTACAGGCGGAGTGCAAACCTATAGTTCCCCCCCCCCCCCCCCCCCCCCCCCCCCCCCGGTTTTTACCGGTAGGGGACTAATAAAATTTGCATCAAATATATAGCAGGTAGTAATTGCACTACATACTAATTATTTTGACAACAATTTGACTGAATGTTGGTGCTGTCATTGATAGCAACAACTTTCACGCAAATTACTGTCAATGTACATGTATATAAAAGCTTTCTCCTATTTTCTCCTGGACATTGACACACTTTCTCTGAACAGCATTGAAATACAGATTGTTGAATGTACTGCTCTGAATACGCCCTACGTGCATGCTTATGCTTCCAGAGCTGGCGGACAAATGATTATTTGCATGTGCAAGCAGGTTGGTTTTGTTTGAGAAATCCTGGCTTGTGAAGACAATAGACTAAACGAATATGGCTCCCAATAGTCACAAAAATTATGGAGTCAGGGCATTGCATGCTAGGTAGCATTGCACACCGGGTAGCATTGCATGCTGGGTAAATTGAACAGGCATCTCATATCTCGTGCAAAAGTGTCTATATTTAATGCAACATGACAGCTTTAAGGCTTAGTGTTTTAGATGGTCCTGGAAAGTTAAAAAAAATCCAAATGGCCACCAAAAAATTGGCAAACCAAAATTCTGAATAGAGGTTCTAGAGTCTACCACTACGACATCCTTCCAGCGAAATTTGGATAAAATCTACCAAGCGGTTATGGAAAAGATGCATTCTGACAATTTCCGGTAAATTTTTGTATAAAATTTATGATTTTCACCAAAAAATTCACCCAATAATATTCTGAATAGATGTTCTGGAGCCTACCGTGATAGGGTCTGTCTAGCCAACTAGAGTTGAATCCTTTCAGCAAAATTTGGATAAAATCCACCTAGCGGTTATGGAGATGCATTTTGACAATTTTCGGTAAATTTTTCATAACATTTATGATTTTCACGAAAGAATTGACCCATTAGAATTCTGAATAGATGTTCTGGAGCCTACCATGATAGAGTATGTCTAGCCAACACGGGTTGAAATTTTTCAAGTGGTTAATGATAAGTAGCGTTTAGACAATTTCCAGTAAAATTTTCATAAGATCTAAGGTTTTCACCAAAAAACTTGACCAATAAAAATTCTGTATATACATTCTGAAGCATATCCCCATAAGATCCTTCAAGCCAAAGTAAGTTGAAATCCGGTGAGCGGTTAATGAGGAGTAGCCTTTTGACAATTTCCGGTACATTTTTCATAAAATGTATGATTTTAACCCAAACAAGAATTTTGCGGAATTAAATCTCGTCTGTCTCCTGTTTGTCACAGTTACCTTGACCTTTGACCTTTTGCTCACATTGTTATTATGCTGCTTCCTAACATTATAGGTAACCAGGTATCCAGGTTTCCTAACACTATAGGTAACCAGGTATCCAGGTTTAGTCGCAATAGGCGTAACCAATCCTGAAATATAAGCTTAAAAGTTTTGCTAAACGCAAAAACTTAATGTTGAATTAACAGAATTCTGTATCAAGGTCACAGTGACCTTGACCTTTGACCTTGTGACCTCAACATCATTATGCCGCTTCCTAACATTATAGGCAACCATGTATCCAAGTTCAGTTGCAATAGGCTTAACCAATCCTGAAATATAAATGTAGAACCTTAATGTTGACGCCGTCGAAAAAGTGATACATGTACCTATGTCTCGCCTTTTCTGCTGACAAAATTTCTGTACACAAATTCTGAAGCCTACCTCTTAGCCAAATTAGGTTGAAATCAGCCAAGCAGTTAATTAGTAGCATTTTTAACCTAAGGTTGACCGATGGATGATGGTCTCCATGCATATCAGTGACCATGACCTTTTGACCAAAACATCATCAGTGATGCCGTGTCATTATAAGGAGGGGTGTGTCCAAATTTGAGTCCAGTATGACCAAACATCAGATATAAACAGGAAAGTCGAGCTAAATGCAAAATGTTAATGTTGAAAAAAATATGTTTTTTCACCAAGGTCACAGTACAGTGACCTTGACAGTTAACTGTTTGACCTCAACATAATTGGGTGATGTTAGGTTCATTATAAGGAGGTATGTTTCCAAATTTGGCTCCAGTATGATTAATCAAACCTGAGATATAAACAGAAAAGTTGAGTTAAACAGAAAATGTTAATGTTAAAAAAACATTGACCTTGACCATTGATCTTTTGAACCCAACGTCATCGTGAGATGCTGTAACATTATAAGGAAGCATGTGCCCAAGTTTGGGTCCAGTATGATTAACCTAATCCAAGACAAAAACAGAAAAGTTAAGCTAAACGCAAATTGGACGACGACACTGCTGCCATGCAGGGTATCGCAGTAGCTCGTTTTACTTCGTAAAGTGGAGTTAAAAATGAAATTGGTAATGATGCGGATCGTACCACTGCATAGTATATAACACTGCTGTAAGATTTGTTGATATCCAGTAACCCATTGTTGAAAAAGAATGGTCCATAAAAAACCTGAACAAAAAAACATGAAAACGTTCAAGGTCCAAAATTGTGAAAAATGTAATAAAAATTCCCCCAAATTTCAAAATCATGTACAGTCAGTAATGATGCAGATCACATCCCTTAATTGTATTGAACACTTCTGTAAATTTCATCGAAATCAGAATGACCATTGTCGAGGTACAAGGCAAACTAAAACCCTTAACCAAAAGTACTTTGACGGCCACCACAGACATCGCCGCTGCCGGAATTAGTGATCCCTATGTATGTCTCGCTTTCTGCTTCGCGGGCCAGACAAAAAGAGGAAAATATACAGACGCTGAACTTTAACAAATCCCCACACATATAGGTTCTATGTTGTAATTATAGATAAATAATTCATATGTAGAAAATATGGAATATTAATTAAAAAAATAAGCGGATAGGTTGTCGGTCATTGCCCTAGGCAGTAGGATTGTTCAAATAAATAGTTTTCATGATATTCCAGCAAATGAAACAACCGAAACTGTGTAAATTATAATAATCTACACGTAACATGTAGTAACACTTTGTGATGCATAGTAATAATGGGATATGACAAAACATGATGAGAAGTTAATGCAAATGAGATAGTTATAAAAACATAGTACTGCCATGATCTTAATACAAAAAGGCCAAAGGGTGTTGCTAATAGCAGCAACAGATTCCAGTCAAATTAATTGCAAAATATTCAACAGCTTTGAGATACTAGTGTTTCAAGCATTAACTGAGTCTACTTCGCGCATACATGTACACCAAACTTCTATAGAATCAGTTAACTCCTGACAACACCAGTATCTCAATTACAATTCAGGAAATCCGTTGGATATTTTGCAATTAATTTGACAGGAATCTATTGCTAATATCAGGAACCACAACACCCTCTGTTACTGTCCTCGCTGGCAACAAATACTCAAAATTACTTTCAGAATATTCAACAAAATATACCAATGTTTATAAAGATTTTGTTATTTCTGGTCTGTGGAGGTTAAAACAGTTAATTAATCACAATGCACATGCTATCCTCTGTGTAGGCCAGGTCAAACTCATGCTATATGTACATTCGATGCATGCTGTATATACATTGAAACATGCGATACATGAACGTTACTAAATGTGTACATAAAGGTGTACAACTCATCTAAATGGTATAACAACCACTCACTAGCCATTCAATCACAATTCTTCTAACTCTTAGAATTCTGATGTCAAAATTTTAAATTTTCAAATTAAATTAAAAGATGAACTGGTGTTCATTTTTAAACAAATTTGGTGGAAGATGGTGATGTCGTAGACAGCAACATCGTCCACCAAAATTGTTTAAAAATGTACACCAGTTTCTTTGCTACTGGCACCGTAAAAAGATAGAATGTTGACATAAGAGTGGTAAGGGTTTATCATATCTATTTCATTTTGGATAGGATTACGGATGGGTTTACAATATGACATACAGTTAGAGATCTGTTTATTATATATAGAAATTAAGTTGATTGAATGATCTTCATTCCTGGGTAACATGTATCAAACAGCTTTCAGTTAAATTACTTTGCAAATAATTAATGCTTTCATATTTATCTCTCATGTACCTTTGTGTCAGGGGAATCATGCTACAAAAATGTTGTACATTGGGATGATGAAATAATGACTGATAGAGCCAACAGGACTTTACCATACGATGTATTGCTGAGGTATCAAAACTGAGATATATAACAGTGACAGAGTTTGAGCATCAGCACTAGTCAGCTGATCTTCAAACAAGCAAGACATTGACCAGTGTGGGAACTGGAATCATAGTGCTCAAAGTTGCCCTGTAGGTGGGGCTTAGAATACGCCTTCCGTATCCTCTGCGTGTCGTAAGAGGCGACTAAAGGAGGTAAGGGTGAGGTAACCCTGACAGAAACCTTGAGTGCTGAAGACTGAGGTTCCAGGCCGCACGGCGCACTCTAATAAACCATGGATCCACGCACTTAACGCATATGATCGTGTCGATAGTCACTTACAGGACTGGCGGTATGATCAGCAAACGAAAAGAAGAAGATAGTGCTAAAACACACATTGGGTGCGAGACTCACACATTTAATCTTTTCTCTCACCAGAGCGCCTAAATCTCACACAATTATCCATGTTGCCAACAATTTAAAAAGCTGTGTCTAAAATAGACCAATTTGGGAAGAATATGCACACAAATTTTGTATTAAAAAACCTGACAATTTTGGACTGAAATGAAAAGGAGTAGGCTAAAGATGCAAAATTTTAAGATGGAATATTTTTAATACACTGCACTTTTTAAATTGTCAATTACAGGTACATGTAGCCCATACTGATACTTTGTTTGGAATATAAGAGGAAATTCAGATTTCCACGGTTTTCTAGGGTGAAACTATGGAAACTGGATCCCCATTTAGAATATCATAACTTCGCATCACTGAGTGCCTGTGTGTACATTAAGCATATATCATGGACGTAGATTTTCCTGTTCAATCTTTGCCATTAAAGGAAATCACCACCAATCAGTAGCCTGAAAATTAATAAAATATGATAACTGACTTGAAGCAGGAGCCTGTATCTGCTTTAGTGGCCACTTGTGCATGCTCAATTTGACAAGAGGCCCCTTGGGCCTGTATCGCTCACCTGCAATTAGTGGCCGCGGGCACAACCGAACAAAACGAGATGACCACTGGAAAAATTTACCAATTAGATTTCTGTGATGGTTTAGACAAGTTTTACTAAAATTGGCCCACTGGTTAATAAGTTGTCATTTTATGATTTTCTCAGAAATTTGCAGAAAATACCAGATGTCAACCAAAAAACCTAAATTTTGATTGATTCATGCTGGACATTTTGTTTTGACATATCTCCATGGAACAAACTCTAATGGCCTTTAGTAGCAAAGTCATATCTCTCAAATGTTGTCCTGACCCTTCCAACGGTTCTGGAATCATTTTCGCGAAAACTATGCCATCCAAGATGGCCGTCGAACCATTTGGCGAATCATGTTCCCTTGAACAAACTTGAGCTCTTAGCAAAACTCATATTTCATGAGTTTGAAATCAATCCCCCTCAAACGGTTTCAGAGATTTTTAGACGTTTATAATCCAAGATGTCCATTGTCAAAATTTGTCAATCAGCTTTGTTTGAACAAACATGGATCTCTATGCCCTACGAATGCTTCTTGCCTAATATACTTGAAATCGGTCCCATGTTTCTAGAGAAGACATTTTAAATTTCCCATTGATTTAGTATGGGAACTTTTGGCGGGAAAATGATCCACGATGGCCGACAAATTGTTTATCCGGCAGTTTCGAAAGTGCTAAATTTGAAATCAGCATACTCAAAAACCTATATAAAACCTATTACGGCTTGAAAATCCATCAAATAAAAAAAACCTAAAATGGCAGCAAAAGGCGCTACATTTTGATTGGTCCAGGGTGGCCATGTTTTTTACCCATCAACTTCCCTTGAACAAACTAATGGTCCTTAGGGCCCTAATGATATTTCCAAAATTTCATTTAGAGGTTCTGGGGAAGAAGTTATTTTCGAGAATACTAGGCGCGCCGAACGATTTGGCCAATCAAGTTCCCTTGAACAAACTTGGTTCAGCTCTTGCGCTAGATCATATTTCATGACTTTTGAATCGATCGCTGAAATGGTTTCGGAAAAGAAGATTTTTAAAGACGTTTCTAAACATAGGTCAAAATCCAAGATGGCCACCGGCAAAATTGGCCAATCGGCATCCTTTGAACAAACTTGAATCTCTATGCCCTAAGGAATGTTCCTGCCATATATAATTGAAATCGGCCCCGTGGTTCTCGAGAACACATTCTAAATTTCCCATTGCTTCAGTATGGGAGCTTTTGCCTGGAAAATGATCCACGATGGCCGACAAATTGTTTTTCCGACAGTCTCAAAAACGTCAAATTTGAGATCAGAATGCCCAAAAATATATCTAAAATAATTTTCGGCCTCAAAATCCATCAAATAAAAAAATCCAATATGGCCGCCAAACACGCTACATTTTGATTGGCCATGTTTTTTGACGGCTCAACTTCCCTTGAACAAACTTTAATCAGCCTTAATCCATAATCATATCTCCCAAATTTTGGCCCGACCCGTTGAGCAGTTCTGTAGGTCCTTTTCGCGAAAACTAGGTCATCCAAGATGGCCACAATGCTATTTGGCCAATTAAGTTCCCTTGAACACAAGTTCCCTTGAACAAACTTGGCTCAACTCTTGCCCTAGATGATATTTCATGAGTTCTGAATCGATCCGTCATGCGATTTCAGAGATTTAAAAATATATTTTTAAAAATCTGCCAAAATCCAAGACCTTTCAGGCCAGGTGAGCTAATAATAAATAACAACCTCAGTAAATCTAATTCTAACAGATTCAGATTAACCCATTAATGGTCAAGCTGGCTGCAACCAGACTCTGCCGTGGTCTTTACGAATGTCCATGTGCAAGCCAAGAGAAGAGTATTTATTGAAAATCTGCTTGACAATCAAACCAGTCATTCTAGTGATAAATTTTCAAAAAGTCTTCTATTGGCCTGCAAATAGATATTCAATAAGCAAATACTTTGATTGACTAAATATGACCATTAAAAGGTTAATGAGAACAATCAACATACATGGACAGCAACTAGTACAACAGTAGTATATATGTGCAAGTAATTTGGTGCAATGATGGTGATGCAACTGAAGAACTAGATGATATAAATCAAATAATCCCCCCCCCGCCCCCCGCAACGGCAGCCATGCTTGTGGGATGACACAATCCCACTGATTTGGATAGACATATGGATGGATACACAGAAAATGGGAACTAAAATCGAAAACTTACACGGATGGACAGAAATTCAGAGACAAATGTATAGATGGACAGGCTGACTGACCCACAAAATAATGTACATTTCCCTAGTACCATAGCAAATGTTCCCATGAAGTTTCCTCACAATACTCCAAGCAAAGATAAAGTTATTGAACAAAGACCCATAATTTGCACGGACGGACGACACAAATTCAGAGACAAAGGGATGGATGGATGGATATTCCAAGCAAAGATAGTTATTGAACAAAAAACCCAAATTTGCACGCATGGACAAAGGGATGGACGGATGGAAGGAGGGGCTGACTGACCCACAAAATAATGTACATTTCCCTCGTACCATAGCCAATGTTCCCATGAAGTTTCCTCACAATACTCCAAGCAAAGATAAAGTTAAAGTTATTGAACGAAAACCCAAAATTTGCACGGACAGACGGACATAAATTCAGAGACAAAGGGATGGATGGACGGAGGGATGGGCTTACTGACCTACAAAATAATGTAGATTCCCTAGTACCATAGCCAATGTTCCCATGAAGTTTCCTCACAATACTCAAAGCAAAGATAAAGTTACTGAACGAAAACCCAAAATTTGCACGGACGGACCGACACAAATTCAGAGACAAAGGGATGGACGGACGGAGGGATGGGCTGACTAACCCTCAAACCAAGGTGCATTTGCCTACTACCATAGCCAACCTTCCCATGACGTGTTGTCACAATATTCCAAGCAAATGTAGTTATCGAAAGAAAACCTGTGTGTGTGACGGATGCACGCACACACACGGACAGACGTATCGACGGAAGTGAAAACATAATCCCCCCCCCGCTTTTCGCTAAAGCGGGAGGGGAATAATTTTTTAAGTAAACAAATCATGCAGGGTGGGGTGGGGGATATATACATAAATAGGAGCACAATGCACAAGATATTACGCTAGACAACATGGTAATATTTAGTACAACAAAATTATGATATATATCAAGATATATATATCACAAAATGTTGTGGTGGGTTGGGTGGCGTAGATCAGAACACAAAGGTGAATACAACTGTTAAGTACTATACAGATATTAACCCTGTAATGGTTAAAATTGGTAAAAGAAATTGACATTTTTGTCTAGTAAGTGCCCATTTGCAGGACGAGATGAGACTATTTTTGAACAAGAGCTCCGCAAACGGTGCATAATACCCCGCCCTGATGACAAACCAATGAATTAGAACTTTCACAAAACAGCGATTTCTTCCTCAGACCTATACCTGTCATCCTATAAAGTTTCAAAATGATCTGTTAAACGGTCATGGGTTTATTGTCCGGAAACCAATTTTCAAGATGTCCCCTGGTGGCTGTCAGCCATATTTTATTTCAGATCATCTTCTATTTCAATAGGTTTCCTCCACAAATCAATTCAAGAACTAGTAACAGAGTTATCACTCGGAAACCAATATTCAAGATGGCCGACGGTGGCGGGCAGCCATCTTAGATTTTGGATCACCATCATTTTGGGATAAGTTTCTTCCCCAGACCTAATCCAACTAATCGACCAGACGACCCGGAGGGTCTGGTCTTATGTTTTACTAATTACATATATCTACCTCTTTGCATTACTATTGCTCTTTCCTTTTCTGAAGGGAAGGGCAGTAGGATGAATTTTTTACAGCCAATGTTTGCTGGGTATTGTGGTTACAGAGTGACTGAAGGCTTCATCTTCAGGTATCTCCATACTCTCTCTAATGATGAGATTCACAGTAATTCGTTTGAATGCTATATCTCAGAATGAGGCAAGAAGTGTTAATCTAATACCCAGTGCCACTGAGTAGGTCATTAAGCACAATGACAACCTCATTGGCTGATAGCTATCACATGACCTTGTTGGTAGCAACCAAGACTTCATTCCTTTGACGAATCCAGTCATATAATTCAGCTTGTAGCAGATCCATGAGAGACAGATGATCCTATCACTACTCAACTCTGAATATCTGACTAAAGCTGAAATTAATAATTAACCTAGAAATACCCAAATATGTTGAATTCTGACATATCTGTGTATAACATAAAGGATGAAGACTATAATGAATATCTTTCCTGAATATGACTATACTACTAAGATATGATCATTAAAATGAATTTACGGAATTTGTAAATATAGAGCCCTAACAGTGATCCAGACAGAGTCATCTGGAGATAAAGCAGAAAGCTTATGAAATATGGTGGGTTTACCTAAAAACTCAACTGAGTTTTGGACAGAAATTCTGACTTAGGATAGAGGACAATACTAATACCCGTAACTTGAAAACTAACCCAATCAGCAGATAAGGCATGAATTACCGAGAGACGGCTAGCTGAAGCTCCTGCTAATAAAAAGAATGTCTGAGAGTGAGATGTTTTAAACAACCAGATCCTAAAGGATCAAAGAGTTTACCAGCTAGAATCCGAAGTACAAGGGATAGGTTCCAAGATGGAAGGGGTTTCTGAAGGGAGGATAGGAATTTCCCAAAACCCTAAAGATCGTGAAAAGCTACTGATCTTGAACCGAAGGATTATGTAGACATGTGACGACAGAGTCCAGGCAAAAATGATAGGACCCAACAGGGTTAACGGACAGCTTCTTCTGAAAAGGAAGAAAGTTTATGAATTAGAATGGGATTTACCCAAGAATTTGACTGACCGAGTTTTGGACAGAAATTCTGCCCTGGGATAAAGAATAATGCTATTACCTGTAATCTGAAATCTATCCAATTCAGCAGAAAGGGCATGAATTTTAGAGCGATGGCTAGCTAATGCTACTGCTAATAAAATACTGCTTTCAGGGTAAGATGTTTTAAACAAACAGAACCTAAGGGTTCAAAATGTTTCCCAGCAAGAACCTGTAACACAAGCGAAAAGTTCCAGAAAGGAAGGGGTTACTTAAAAGGTATATGTAAATTACCCATACCTTTAATGAGGTCGTGAAAATGAATTTTTGTACTTGGACCAAAGGATCAAGAAGATATTTGACAAGGGAGTTCAGACCAAATCGATTCGATCTGACAGTGTTAACAGAGCTTTTTCTGATAGAAAAGGAAAACCAGAAAATCTGTGACCTCAGAACGGTCTGAAACCCATTTTTGAAAAACTCAAATCGAGCCTAATAAATGTTTCGAGTGGATGAGGGATTTCTCCAAAGGTTCCTGAGATCTGACTGAAAAGATTGACGAAGTAAGGGGCAACTCGACAACTTCCAAACTGAAAGGCGAAAGATTTCTGGATTCTGATGGAGAATCCTGCCTCTGTTCTGGGACAATAGATTGTGGGAGACAGGAAGTAACAGAGGGAGATCTACAAGAAGGTCCAGGAGATCCGGAAACCCCCCCCCCCCCCACAGACCCCCCTTGCGGGTTGGTCTGTTGTTTTATTAACCACTACAAAAACATACTTACCGTTCAATCACTACTTGCTAAATCAATTATCTACATTTAGCTACCAGAATAAGATTTTTATGCTTGCATACACTCTTCCCCATGCCTATTCCTATAAATATGGACCCTCAACCAGGCTACTGGTTAGGTCCATCTCCAGTATATTAACTGACATAGACTGGCACCAGTCTGTACTCACTCCATAGTGACGCCTGTCACTAAGCGCGCTTGCGCATGCGCATGCGCACTGGAGCCCAAATAGGACAGATTCACTTTTCTGAATTTAAGTGCCAAATATTATAGGCAAATTCTCAAATCAATTCCATGCGGGGTGGCTGAGGCCAGGTCATAGTGATTGAACGCTAAGTATGTTTTTATAGTGGTTAATAAAACAACAGACCAACCCGCAAGGTGGGTCTGTTGGGGGTTGTTAATACACCACAAAAACATCCATTACCATTCAATCACTACTTGCTAAACCCGTAGATTTGGTCAGTGCCCCACTTAAAACATTAGGTGGGAGGCGATTTGAGAATCAACAAACAAGGATAAAAATCAAACCAATCTTATCCAAATGTTAATAACATAACACAATAGTGCATTTAAATCAATCACACCGTGATTATCAAATAAGGAAAACTTGAACTTAGAGATGAATAAAACCCAAAATAAAGTCTCCCCATTTCTTACAGATGCAGTCTTAACGAAAATGGCAAGATGTGCTTGGTAAATGGTATTCGGCTATCTTGGTTAAAATCGTAATATTACGAAAGAAGGAGGCTGCTGCACTCTGATCTTTCAGATAAAAGGTTGGAAAAGAGGATTCAGATTTCCATCTTGCAACCTGCATGACTTCATCTAAATACGAACCGGCAAAAAGCGCAAAAGAGGAAGCCAGTCCTCTAACATTGTGAGCTTTAATATGGCAGATTAATTTGTTCCGGAGAAGCAATCTCGTAACAAAGCTTAATCGTCTCCCAAATCCATCAGGATATCGTAAACTTTGAGACCGGCTTAGCTAACTCTTCCGCATAAGAAAACCATAAAAGGGACGGATCAAATCTTTTGAAATCAGTTCGCCGTTTATACATTCTTAATGCCCTAACAGGACACCAGAGCTTGTCGGAAGGTGAAAAAGACGATAATGATTTTAAAATGATCGGACTAGCAGGAAACCGGTTAGACCGAGTTTTAGATAAAAAAAATCCCTTCTGGGATAAAAAACTAAACCTTCTCCTGAAACTATAAATCTCTCCCTTTCAGCAGAAAAAGCATGAATTTCTGAACGCCTTCTAGCAGAAGCCGTTAATACTAATAGAGGAAAGAGGTTCAAAATGACGGCCTGCCAGCACTTGAAGATCCAAAGCCAAGTTCCATGAAAATAAAGGCTTAGCTATCGGAGTACGAATATTGCCTAGACCTCTAATAAGAACTATTAACGGTCTTAGTGCCCTTGACATCGGCATACAGAAGGCAAGGAAGAGAAGATGCCAGAGAAAATCTATATCCCCTAACCATATTAGCTGATAAATGTAAGGAATCAAAGAGATATGTTAAAAAGTCTAATACTTGGGGAATAGAAACAGAATCGGGCACGAGACCTCGGTCTGAACACCATTCTCCATAAATTTTAAGTCGAAACTTGTAAACTCTGCAGGGCGACTCTCTTCTGGAAGAAACGATAATAACTGGAGATCTTGAAGAAACTTTCTTCTCGTAGACTTTAGTTTCGATATTCTCCAAACACACAGACTGACGATTTCTGGGTTTGGATAAAGACAAAGACCTCTTACTTGAGACAGAAGATCCTGGGAGAATGGAAGATGATGAGGGAAGTCTACCAGGAGATCTAGAAGGTCTACAAACCAAATCCTCTTTGGCCAAAAAGGAGTTATAAAAAGAATCTCGCAGATTTGTTGTTTGACCTTCTTCAACACTAACGGAATCAAAATCGTTGGAGGGAATGCATAGACGAAAAAATTCCTGTCCAGGACTGAGACACGGCATCCACCGCCAGGGCTTGACTGTCCGGAAAAGGAGACATGTGAGAGGAGCTCTGCGCATTCAGAGATGTCGCAAACAGATCTACCAAAGGACGATCCATAAGACTTAAAATCGCTTTGACAACCGACCCCTTTAACTACCACTATGTGTGGGTCAATTTGCTGGGACGAGACAGTTGGTCCGCAAGAAAAATCAGACTGCCTGGGACAAGAGAAGACACTAGAAGAATCTGATTCTTGCAACACCATAAGAGAAGGTTCCACACTTCTAGACAAAGGAGGAATGACCTTGTAACCTCCTGTCCGTTGATATAAGAGACCACTGTCGAATTGTCTGACCGAATCGAGACTTTGAGACCTATCACAAGATCTGACCATGAAAGGAGAGCCTTCTTGACAGCACACAATTTCCAGAATGTTGATGAGCTGTCGACTCCTCCATAGACCAAAGACCGGAACTGACAGGGAGTCCCAGACCGCTCCCCATCCCTCCTGAGAAGCGTCTGTGAAGATAATCGCCTGAGGAGAGGACTTTACCAGTGGAACACCCATCAGAAGCAGAGAACGATCTTTCCACAAATATAGAAGAGGAATGAAGTGTTCTCTGATGGGAATCTGATGGTAAATAGAGTGAACCGACTGCTTCCAAAGGGACATTAAATACATTTGGAAGGGTCTTCTCATCAGCGCCGCCCATGGAATAACATTCTCTACGCTGACCATCAAACCTATCACTCTTAGGTGAAATCTTGCTCAGACCATGGAAGAAGAAAGGATTTCCATTGCCCCTGATAAAGCCTATATTCCAGGGCTCTCCTGAATTTAAATTTAACCAAGTGAGGCGAGCTGCATCAGTACATGCTGCCATTGTTACTAAGCAATGGAGGCGAGCAATGAGATACTCGCCTAAAATTAAATTATGGGGAGAGGAGGCGAGAGGAGAGCAATCACTCGCCTCTCGTGGAGAGGCCTGCTATTCTTGTATCTGAGGGGAAGACTAGAACCTGGGCCAGATCGAAAGAAACGCCTAGATGTGTGAAGATTTGAGAGGGACCTAGGCTTGATTTCTTAGATTTAAAATCCATCCTAGGTTGCATGCTAGACTGCAAACCTCTGGAAGCATTCCTGAGAGAATTGAGGAAGACTTTGCTTAACTAACCAATCATCTATATAAACGTGTAGATGGATAGAACGACGGTGTAAAATTCCTGCCACGGCTGAGACTATGCGAGTAAAAAGAAAAGGAGCTGTGGTCATCCCAAACGACATGAAGCGAAACTGCCAAAGTCGATCTTAGTAAGCAAATCTCAGGAATTTTCTGACGGAAGGGTAAATGAGAACATGAAAGGCGTCATTTTGGTCGATGGAAAACGACCACATACCTGATCTAGACTGGAAATGATCTGGGAGATGGTCTCCATCTTGACTTGGGAGTAAGAATCATGACATTTAATCATGTCATATCCCCTTGATAAATTAAAATTAATGCAGATTTGAATGTTTCAGAGTGAATAGAGATCATTTTACTAAGATTTAATGACAGGGTAGGAAATCCTACCCTAGGCTGAACGCTCTCATGTATGTATAAATTCCTTAGAATTAACATCATTCTCAAAGAAAACTAACATGTTAATGACCAAATTGTCAATTGGAAGGACCAGAGGAGATAAGAAAGAAGAATTAGAAGAGGAAAGGGCCGACACAAAAGAAGGCAGGTCTATAGAAAACTCGTACTTAAAAGAGAAAGGGACTGAGCAATCCACCTGGGAGCCAGGGACCAGTCATCCGAAGAGACCCTGACTGGACAAAATCTCCTCAGCCCTGACCTGAAGAAAAATGATGAGAAGAATCAGCAGAGGCCAAAGAATTAACAGTTCAAATGGAAAGAGAGCAAGGCTAGAAGAGAAGAAAACTGTAAAGAATCAGAAAATGAAAAAGATTGATCAGATGGAATGTGAACAGATACAACATCCTGACCAGAGGACATGGAAAGAGAATCAGGCCACTAGCAGAAAACCTTGAAAGAATAGAGAAAAAAGCTGACATGAAAGAACGAACAAGTGACGAATCCCTAAGAACACAAAGCAATGAGAAAACCAGACCTTAATCAACAATTAGAAACTCAAGCTCAAAAGAGAGAATGACAGAAACACTCGGATCAAGATGATCAAAGAACGAAAAAAAACCCATTCGGCAACCAGTCGGAAGAGTCTTTAATTACGCTGAAATGCTTCACTGATAAAAGAATAAATGCTGAATATCTACAATTCCAAGAGAGACTTCAAGACTGGCAATGTCTCGGAATCAATATTTTCAGCGATTAACCATTCCGATTTTAAAAGCACTTACTGAAATAAGACTAACTCTTAGACAAAATAATGACTAGATCCTAGGAAAGCCAAACCTGGAATCTCAGTACGAGTTATCACCGGAAATCCAAAGAAGGAAGACAGAACCGGAAGTTAATCATAGAACACCATGAAAACCGGTAATGACCCTTTCCCCGGGTGTATGAATCCGAAGTGTAAAAATAGGAAACGGAAATGCGCAAAACGGAAGAAGACAACCGGAAACTGAACCCTGATGTACATTAAAAACCCAGAACAAGCATAGGAACCGGAAATACGCAAACCGGAAGTCAGACTGGATACAGAAAGAACGGAGGTAGATCCGGAAACAGAAGTAACCCCTGTCCTGAGGACCTGAATCCACTACAACTGGAATATATGTTAAAGACTGGGTCTTCCGCCGCTGCCACCACTGCTTGAAGGCCATGCCTTTTCTTCTTATTTACAACCTCAAGACTCACGTGGGTTTGACCCGGTGACCTGCTCGAGATCACCTTCGAGAGCTTATTTGCTCTAACTATTTGCTCTTTATTCTTAATTCATTCACTAGACCGGAAGTACGTCCCAACCGGAAGCGGAAGTTGGAAGAGCTTATTAGTCATACCGGAAACGGTCGGAACGGAAGTAAGAACCGGATCTTGAAGACCTGGATGTCCTGCAAAACCGGAAACGGTCGGAACGGAAGTAGCACCAGAAAACGTAAGTAAACCCGAGTCACGAGGACCCGAATCCACCCCAATGGAACCGGACGAACTAGCCAAACTAGATTGCTGACTATGGCTATAGGCGACCTATGAAGAATCTTGATGACCGGTATGACCGAAAATTTTGGCATTAGCATAATGCTTTTGGACGTTAGCTTTCGCCTCCGCCACCACTGCTTGAGGTTATGCCTGTCACCCTCAAGACTAATGTGGGTTTGACCCGGTGAACTGCACGAGCCCACCTTCGAGAGCTTAGTCGCTCTAGACTTTGTTTAGACCTGATTACTTGCATTGACATTAGAGGAATCGGTTTCCCCCATATGCCGGAACGCCCGCTAACCCTCGGGCTATCGTCGGAATCAGAAGAAACCTCCTGTTTCTTGGCCTCCATGATGGCAGAAGATATTCTTTCGTCTAAAGATTTAGTCAAAACTGCAGCGAAGGATTCAAATCTCGCAAATAAAGCTATCACGGCTTCCGAATTCGCCGAAGAAGGGCCCCCACCCCTCCGATGCTGCTGGATTAGACATATTAGAATATTGCAAAAGACACAGCTTTTGTCTACTAGCAACGGAGGAAGGGGAAGGACGACCATAGGGCAGCGCTGTAAGGATGAATAATCCTTAAAGATACTTAGATATACGAACGCAGACCACCCTATGCAAAACCCGCACATCGATGTGGGGGTACACGTAGTGCACCTAAAACAGAAATGTCCTCCATACTCCACAGAGTGAACTCGTTCACAGATTGAGGACGTGCACTTGATTTATCGGTCGTTAAAACAGACTCTTAAAAAACAAAAAAAGATTATGAAAGAAGCATACAGCTAAGAATTTCGATAAAAGGAGTCTAGAAACATGCAAACGCCTTTCAAAGAAAGGCCGGAAAAGTTCAAATTCAAGATTGTTTTCTATCATAGGGAAATAAATGTAATTCCTTGTAAAGCACTATTTTTTCTTTTAACTGAAAGTGATTAAGGGCTCACTGGAGTAATAGTGTTTTCATATGATGATGACTTAGGCATATCAGAGTTGTTACCCCGAAAACGAAACCCACGAAAACCGGTAACATTTATATACATAGTTATAAAGTTCAATATAACCATGAAATACTTCCAAAAACATAATTTTGGGAGGATAGACTTCATAGTAGGCATATCTTAGCATGAGGAAGTCCTTCAATAGTAAGCTGACACAGCGCAAAGCTGATTTCTGATAATATTTGTGCAGTTGTTCTGCTTGCAGAATAATTGAAAAGTGAATCTGTTTCCTATTTGGGCTCCAGTGCGCATGCGCAAGCGCACTTAGTGACAGGTGTCACTATGGAGTGAGTACAGACTGGTGCCAGTCTATATCAGTTAATATACTGGAGATGGACCTAACCAGTAGCCTGGTTGAGGGTACATATTTATAGGAATAGGCATGGGGAGGAGTGAATGCAAGCATAAAAATCTTATTCTGGTAGCTAAATGCAGATAATTGATTTAGCAAGTAGTGATTGAACGGTAATGGATGTTTTTGTGGTGTAATAATAACCACGATTTTGTCGGCCAAAACAGAGCTACCAATAGGACTACACGACGATGTTGTCTGATCTTTCTGAGAACCAGAGGAATGAGAATGGTCGGAGGAAAGGCATAAGCGAACATGTTGTCCCAAGACTGAGCTAGAGCGTCTACTCAAAGAGCCATTGGTTCAGAAAAGGAGATATGAAGGTGGATATCTTTCTGTTCTTGAGGGTAGCAAACAAGTCTATGTGGGGATGACCTAACTGAAGAAAAATCGACTGGGCTACTACCTCTTTCAACTCCCATTCTGTTTCTGGGATCCGGGAAGGGCGAGATAACTGCTGGGTAAAAAAAATCAGTTTGCCTGGTACATGGGATGCTCGAAGAGAAATGTTGTGGGACTTGCACCACTGAAGCATGATCATGGACTCTCAACAGAGACCCACCTGGTCCCCCCTTGATGATTGATGAACGAGACCACTGTTAAATTGTCTGATCTGATAAGAATTGACATACTGAGAATCAAGGGTTCCCAATGAACTAGGGCGTGGAAAACAGCTCACAGTTCTAAAAGGTTGACATGGTAGGAAGATTCTGTGAGGGACCAGGTTCCCGAAATCTTCCTGGAATCCCAAATGGCTCCCCAACCCTCCAGGGATGCATCTGTGAAGATAACTGCCTGACGGGTTGGAAGATGTAGAGGAACCCGTAATAAAAGGGACTGACGGTCTTTCCAAAACCGGCAATGAGTCATGAGAGAGAACTTGATGAGAATTGGAAGATCCAGAGAATCTAGAGCCGGATTCCAATGGGCCATAAGATAAAACTGGAAGGGTCTTCTCATCAAAGGAGCCCAAGAAATCACTTTTTCTACTGAAACCATGAGGCCTATGAATCTGAGAAAGGATCTGCCCGTAATTAATTGGCCTACCTTGAGAGCTTGAATTGTGGACATCAACGTCTGGACATTGGGAAGGGAGGGGAATAACTTCCCCCGAGAGAAAGCTGCGGAACATGTACCAGTGAAGAACGATCAGTGACTCTCGACAGATATAGACCGACCTGGAACCCCCCACCCCCCACACCCTTGATGATAGAAGAATGAGACTATGTGAAATGTCTGATCGGTAAAGATTGAGACAGAATCAGGGGTTCCCAATGAACTAGGGCACGGAATAAACACCCACAGTTATAAAAGGTTGACAAGAAAGGAAGATTCTGTGAGGGAACAGGATCCTGAAATCTTCTGGAGTCCCAGAAGGTGCCCCATCCTTGCAGGGATGTATCCGTGAAAAAGATGGCCTGAGGAGATGGTTGATGAAGAGGGACTCCAAATAACAAGGATTGACTGACTTTCCAAAACCGGCAATGGTTCATGAGTTGAAATTGATGAAAATCCAATGATTCAGAAATCTAGGCTGATTCCAGTGGGTTATAAGATAGAACCGGAAAGGTTTTTCTTCAGAGAAGCCCAAGGAAATTACTTTCTATACCTAAACCATGAGGCCTATGAATCTGAGGAAAGATCTGGCTGAAACTAACTGGCCTACCTCGAGAGGCTGAATTGTGGATATCATTATCTGCACATTGGGAGGTAGGGAAATAACTTCCCTTGAGAGAGGTCACAAGAGACCTCCAGGTGGGTAAAAACACAGACCAGAGGAACCTTCCCATAAAAAGATATTAAGTATAAAAAAGCAAACTTTGCAACCAGTACAAAATGAAGTGTGTACATCAGTTATACACCATAATACAATAAAATAAATTAAGAAGACCTAATAACGAGAGGAGATAAGAAGCCTACCAATGGAAGATATACTAGTATGGTACCTAATATCTGAATAAAGAAAGATATAAATGAAGAATAAAGGCTAAAGTCTCAATATTCAAATTAGGACTAGGCTGATAATAGTTAGGATGTTGATAGTTAAGATATTTCTTGAGTTATCTCAGTATAAGTCCAACATGTTCAAGAGTCTATTTAAATAATATAGGATGTTACAATGAGATCAGATAAAGACTTCCAAACATCGATTTATACTATTAGAAAGTAATATTTCTTGAATCGAGTGAAAGGCGATGTATCTTAGTTATAGAGCTATATCCTTATTCGAAGCCATTCCTGAGAGAGGTAACTGGCGTTGATTTCTACTATTCAATCTCTATCACTATATTCATATGGAGAAATAAGCATCATAGAAGTATGGCCATTGATTTCTACTATTCAATCTCTGCCACTATCTTCGTAAGGAGAAAAAAGCATCATAGAAGAATGGCCGTACTTATTAAAAGTTGTAGACATTGAAACATTATAGATAAATTTAGAGTGAGCCGAATTAATAAATCTATGGCAGCTGCTATTAGAACATCTAATTGAATGGTTCACATTCTTTTCTTTATTCTTCTCCTTGGACCTCTTCGGAGACGTTCCCAAATCTGAATCGTAAACACAGCAAGATCCGACACAGTAAAGCTCTGAATATGACTCAGGATTAGCCAGCGCTAATCCCAACATTTATAAATAGAGACCTTACCGATCTCAAATTTGAAAATTATTATAGTTTCTTTGAGAGCGTATGTTATCGAGATAATCATACATTCATGCTCAATACCTTATAAACATGTCACATCAAAAGCTCTACAAGCTACTGGTTAAAAAGAAGCACAAATAGACAACTCAAATGTCTATACACACTGTGCGGAACTAAACCACAAAAATAGAAATGATCTAAAAATCATTATTAAAACACGAGGATCTACAACCACTTATCTTGGGAGGTTTCTTTCTTTTATCCGATATCTCGATGATCTTTGCTTCACTTTACAATAATCCACAGCGATTTTAACAAGTTATAAATAACTTTTAAATTGGCTTGTAAATTTTAAGCCTCTTCCTTCATAGAGTAGGAAAAGGAATGAAGTCTCGGTTGCTACAACAAGGTCATGTGATAGCTATCAGCCAATGAGGTTGTCATTGTGCTTAATGACCTGCTCAGTGGCTATGGGTATTGAATTAACCCTCTTCTTGCCTCATACTGAGATATAGCATTCAAGCGAATTACTATGGATCTCATCATTAGAGTATGGAGATTCCTGAAGAAGCCTTCAGTCACTCTGTAACTACAATACCCAGCAAACATTGGCTGCAAAAAATTCATCCTACTACGTCTCCCTTCAAAGAAGGAAAGAGCAATAGTAATGCAAGGAGGTAGGTTGTAATGTAGTAATAACGGAGTTATCATTCGGAAACCAATTTTCAAGATGGCCGACGGTGGCTGGCTGCCACCTTGGATTTCGGATCATCGTCAATTACGATAGATTTCTTCGCCAGGCCCAGTCCAACCATCCTATGAAGTTTCAAAGCAATCCGATAAACAGTAACACAGTTATCATCCGGAAACAAATTTTCAAGATGGCCGATGGTGGCTGGCGGCCATCTTGGGTTTGGGATCATCATCAATTTCGATAGGTTTCATTGCCCCGCCCTAGCCCTATGAAGTTTCAGTGATCCGATAAATGGTAACAGAGTTATTATCCGGAAACCGCTCTGTCGCCCACCTGCCCGGATAGCGCCATTACATAATACACTACCAATTTATTGGCAGGGTATAAAAATTGCCATTGGAATGACTGGCTTGGTGATCTACACAGGAATTCCAGTGATAAATTTTCAATGATAGTCTTCTCTCGGCCTGTAAACGGACAATTGCTGAGGAGTTTTGGTCACCTTGACCATTAAAGCGTTAAGCGACAATCAAACACATGCATGGCTACATATACAGCTACAGGAGCTACTGACAATACATAAAACTCTGTGCAGCAAAGCATGGTCGGTGAGCAGCATACTGACTATGACTAATCAGCAAATCAGTCGACTATTTTAAGCAAACGATCATGATCATCAGCACTACAATGTTGAATCTGACTTGAAGCATGGCGTGCGCAGCAATGGTAGTCGCAGCAGCAGCTGGTAGACACCAGTATTCATGAGTGGTGATGGTATGATGTGATTAAAGGACACGGCAGTGATGAGACAGTCCATGCACGATGACACACTCAGCAGCCGCCTTTCATCAGTGCATGCACAGTCACCAAGGACACTTACAGTTTGGATGACACTCAGATTTCGGCTGTACTGGTCGCTCACCACCACGAGGAGCAGGAATTAAAGGTGTGTAAGTTTCCGTCTCATCTTCTTGATTTACGCTACTTGACATACCCTCATCCATGTCTGGCTCTATAGACTCATATATCGGCTCAGGTGCTAATGAGGAGCCACCAAATGCTGTTTCAGCGTCGGGAACCGATTCCATGCCAAATTCCTCACCGGGTTGGAACGAGTCAGAGTCTGAGCCACAAATTAAAAGATTTATATCTCCCTAAGAGGCAGTCATTTTAAAATAACATATTAAAAACAATTACACCATTCAACAAACTATGGATCAATCACAAAAATGTACTTGAGTATATCTGCAAACTATTAAACTAAAGACACCATCATTCATGATCATCAAGCAGACCTGACAATGCATAATATCTTTTATAAAATTAACCTTTTTAACATCAGATATACTGAAATTACTGAATCAAATTAAGCTTTATATGCACATGCTGAAAATAAATCTAACCTCATATGCTATGACAAGATTTATGCGACGACATTTATTCATGAACCTTTTAATGGTCAAGATTTGTCAAGAAAATCCTGATTTTTGCTTATTTACAGGCCATGAACACTATTTTCTAAGATTTAGTAGTGGTGAATTTTCAAAAATAGGCTTCAGTTGACCTGTAAATAGACATTCCTCAAGACCATTCCATAAGCCAGTCTAAGCCAGCTGGACCATCAAAAGGAACAAAAATAATATGAATAATGGACATATGTACAGTATCAAGCCGAGTCACAACCCACAAGACACAATAATGATCATCACATATAAAACACTTAGAGTAAGCTATCATTTATGACTGTATAATAGAACTGGAAACCAGACATTCGTCTATGTGTACACACCTCCCAAACACCCAATAGTAATGCCACATATAACAGTCACAGAGGAGGATATCATAATAAGGTAAGTCAATTGGAATACGGCCAGCATCTACAAAGATGTACGTTTGAAAACCTCCACGGAAGTGTCTAAGATTGTACCCTAGAATATTGCAATAAAATATAAACAAATATGATTGCCAAATGTATGTTATTCTTCCACTAAAACTGTGCCATCTGGATAGCTCCTTTTTAAATGTATAGTGTGTTGCTAGCAGGGCTGGACTCACATGTAACAACTTCATCATGATTTTATATCAAGATCCTATCAGGTACATCTATATCACATACACGAGGGATGGTGGTGGGAAACGAACAACAGCAAATGTTCCTCATTTCCACCATCGCCTACATGGTGAAGAGGGTATTGTCTGTGTGTGCCTGTCTGATTGTGTTTGTGTGTGTGTGTCTGGAGCCAGATCGCAAAAACTTCTGATCGAATTTTAACACACAGGTTGTTGTTACCATGAAAGAAAGTTTCCAAACATCAGCCGTGATCCAGATTAAAAACCTGAATTTGGATTGGATCAAATTCTCAATCAATGGATATCTCAGAAAGTTCTGGACCGATTTGGCTTAAATTTGAACACAAGAATGGACGTGACTGTACTCCAGGATCACACAACATTAGTCGTGATTTTCAAATTACTGAAAATTAAATAAGAATCTGGAGAAAACTTAAGTTCTTTTTAACCCTTTAACACTCATATCAGCGAAAAAAGGCTTCTGCAGTGGTTTTATGAAATGTCCATTAGCAGACGAAGAGAAGACTATATTTGAAAATTTACCACTGGTATGACGGGCTCGATAACCGTCTTCTCTTGGTCTGCAAAAGAACATTTTCTATGAGAAATCTGAAATTTTCTTGAACAAATTTGAGGGTTAAAGGGTTAAATGTCACAAAAATGGTTAGAGGGTCTACAATCTGTTTCTCTTGATGTAAATTACAGTAACTATAATTATTATTTTCCAGTCAGAAAATTTGCTTTCACCTTCATAAGGAAAGTAAATGTTCCGACTGAATATTCCATTGTGTACTGGTCAACATAAATGCATTAAACATTTAACCTCTGAAATCCCAGAGTTCACAAAAGAAAACTATGTAGGTACATGCAGCATGCTGCTGAATATTTTGAAATTAATTCGACTGAAACCTGTTGCAACAGCTCCCAGTCAAATCAGTTTCACAATATTCAACAGAATAATTCAATATCCCTTAAATCAACAGGTAATTGGGTTTTTTCTGGTCAGTGAGGGTCAAAGCGTTAATAAGAGACATTTATTGTTCAGGGTCACCAAATCCCTATTGAATAAAATCATGATAGCAGTGGGTTCATTCTACGGACAGTCCCGCTGAACACGCAAGATTTTGATAAAAGAATGTGCCAGTGTGTTTGTTCATTTTGAGGATAATGCTATTGAGAGCTGTTATTATGTTGGAAATCAACAGCTCTCAGAACCATCATTCTCAAAATCAATGGATCTACTTTCCAAGAATCTTTAGCTAGATTATACAATTTTATTCAGCAGCATAAGGACACATATAACTATAGAGTCCAATACAGCCACTACATGTACAAGTGAACAGCGGTAAATCTATTGATGCTTCATATATTATACATGAGCTCTAGCTGAAATGTCCCATCAGGTGATATAGGAAGCTCTGAGAGGAATCTGACAGAGCAATTTATAATACCAGAGAGCATACGAGTTTCCATTGTCATGATTGAGAATTGTGCTCACACAACTTGTCAATTCAGCTTACTGACACTAGTTTAGTGTGCTGTGGCAGGAAATTGGAAGGGAGTGACTGATGTTATAAAACACGCATGTATTAGGAGATAGAGCGCTAGACCAGCAAGAGACCATTAATAACTGTATTTTAATGTAATTAGTAAACACTGATAAAGGACGAAACAATAAGTCAGTTAAATTCATAAATTTGTACAAAAATTGTACAGAATTAAATGCCTCACCTGCCCTTTGTCATGTCTGAATTTAGAGTTTGGTAATTCTTTCATTTTAATTGAATATTACGATACCTTTTTAATAATGATTTTCTGCGATATGAATGTAAGAAAGTCGACAAATTGCCATAAAAATCTGGTCGGAGCACAAATTCTTTTTCCAATTGGGCTGTGTTATGATTTAACTAAACTTTAGTGCGATCCAATGATTAATATACATGTAAGGAATAGATTTTAAAATGTAATGGTGGGGCGCCCTTCTAAAACCCACCCGGGAAATGAATTGAAAATCAGAATTTGTAATGTTGCTAATTACCTCTAGAGCATCCCCCTCAAACTTGATCCAGATCCATTCAACAGGATTTGCAATTTTAGTTTTTAAGATGGGACTCATGGGAGTGCCCTTCAATTTTTAAGATGGGACTCATGGGAGTGCCCTTCAAAAAACTATCACAGTGATTAAATGAAAATCAGGCTCCACTATGATATCAAGAGTTATCCTCTAGAATATTGATACCGGTACTCAGGTTTTATCGAGATCTGTTCATCCATAACGGAGTCGTGATTGTAAAATTTAATGGTTTGGGCACCATTCTAAATCCCATTATGGGGTGAATTGAAGGTGTCAATAGCTCCCACATGAACAGCTAACTTAAGCTTTATCGAGGTCCATTCACCAATAATGGAGAAGTGGTGATTATAAAATTTAAGGTCGAGCACCCTGATAAAATCCAGGGTGCTAAATCAAATAACACAATTTAGGAGAGATGGTGCCGAACATACAGGCTTCTGAACCAGCAATCCTGGTTTGTGTCTTTCTATGTGTGACTCACACCGCCCATGGAAATATAGGCAATCTCTTTCTCTCCTCATTGCTTCTTTCCACCTAGGAATAATATATCAATATTAATGGCAAAACCATCTATCCAGCAGTCGCGCCTCTGGTCGGCCATCTGGCTAACAATAGGCTTGGACAATAACATTCCTGCCTCATTGCCTCTCCCAACCCAGGAGTAAAACGAGTACCAGCGTAAAGCAGAGCCTTATCATATGAAATAGACAGAGCATATTGTGTTCATACATATTTTTCAATTGTACTGCATTGATGACATTCACTCAGTTTGTACCTTATGACCACAAACCTTAATAGGGTTCTTCAAACCACAAATCTTAATAGAGTTCTTCAAACCCACAAGATTCATGCAAATCCCTTCAGTAGATTTTGGGTTATCATAATGATGCTTTCTGCCAAATATACTTGAAATCGGCCCAGTGGTTCTCGAGAAGACATTTTAAATTTCCCATTGCTTTAGTACATGGAAGTTTCTGGTTGGAAAATAATCCATGATGGCCGCTAAACCGTTTATCCAACAGATTCCAAAATGGCAAATTTGAAAATCAGAATACCCAAAAACCTATATAAAACCAATTTCATCTTCAAAATCCATTAAATAACAAAATCCAATATGGGCGCCATATATCCTAAATTTTTATTGGCCCATGACAGCCATGTATTTTTACGCATCAATTTCCCTTGAACAAACATTTATCAGCCTTAGTCCCTAATCATATCTCCCAACTTTTGACCCGATCCACCCCGCGGTTCGGAAGTTTCTTTTTGCGAAAACTAGGTCACGTTCGCTTGGGCAAACTTGGTTCAGCTCATACCCTAAAAGATATTTCATGGATTTTAAATCAATCGCCCAAATGGTTTCGGAGATTTTTAAAGATGCTTATAAAAATTGGACAAAATCCAAGATGGTCATGTTTGAACAAACTTGGATCTCTATGGCTTAAGGACGCCTCCTGCCAAATATAATTGAAATCGACCAGAAGACATTTTAAATTTCCCATTGCTTTAGTATGGGAGCTTTTGGCGGGAAAATGATCCAAGATGGTCACCAAACAGTTTATCCGACAGTTTCAAGTGACAAGTTTGAAATTAGAATATCCAAAAACCTATACAAACCCAATTTCTGCTTCAAAACCCATAAAATAAAAAAATCCAATATTGCCGCCAAACACGCTACATTTTGATTGGTCCACGGCGGCCATGATCTCTGCCGTATCAACTTCCCTTGAACAAACTGTAATGGGCCTCATATCTCCCAAATTTTGGCCTAATCTGTTGAGTAATTCTGGAAGTTGTTTTCGCAAAACCAGGTCATCCAAGATGGCCGCCAAACTATTTGGCCAATCAAGTTCCATTGAACAAACTTCGTTTACCTCTTGACCTAGATGATATTTCATGAGTTTTTAATCAATCCCCCAAGCAGTTTCGGATAAGGTTTTTAAACACATTCCTAAAAATTGTCCAAAATCCAAGATCGCCACCGGCCAAATTGGCTAATCAGCTGTGTTTGAATAAACTTGGACCACTATGCCCTAAGGATGTTTCCTGCCAAATATAATTCAAATCGGTCCAGAGGTTCTAGAAATTATATAAAGACAAAGGTTGAAAGACGGACGATGGATGGTCAACAAACCTTAAGTTCATGTGGCCTTTCAGGCCAAGTGAGTTAATAATGGAGAAATTGCAATTTTTTAATCTTCGGAATCGACAATCTGGCTTAGTTACAATATCAGTACCTATCGAGAATATTTGTGTGAAGTTTTCAATGAGATTGGATGAGAACTGTAATGGGGAGTAGTAAAAAAGCAACCACATGTCCACAACACCAAGAAGCAGCAGGACATAGGCAAGCTTTAGAGATCTGAAAATAGTACCACGAATTAGCCATCGGTGATGCACAAGGAACAAGTCATCCTAATACATGATATTGGATGTAAACTAATTTTGTTAGCAAGCAAGTAAGCTTGAATAATGAATTGATTGAGGGTTACAGACTATCTCATGAATATTCTGTAATATTTAAATGAACTTTATCTTATCACACCTTCTACAGTCTACACCTTCTAGGTTCTACAAGTTTGAACACACTATACACACATTACTCAACTCACCCTTATTGTAGCTTGTATCAAATTCAATGAGTACTGACTTGAGTAACACCATTATATCTATATTTTTGTTCTGAATAGTAAGTCAAATGCGATGTTTATGAAACTGCCTCTTCTACTTGTAAGTGTTGTAGGGCAATAGTTCAGTGTCAAACATCTACAATTCAAATGACAGCCTTCGCCATTGTATGCACACAATACAATATAAATTCACTATAAAAATACATACGATTTCACTTTGTCCAGGAACATGCTCCACTACCATAACAAGGATAAATTTTTCAAATACCTGCATCATTGATATATTTTTCAATCGGGCTGCTGTGAGTTCAAACGTTTATTTTGGAAACAAGTTGCTGAAAGTGGTTGCTATTTAGTCGTTTACCCCAAAATTGGCACATGTCTTGGGATTATTTGAGTTATTTTGTCAATTGGCAACAGCCTATTTGTACATCTAGGTAATACCACGGGCCAGACTGTTCAGGAAATGTATCATCGGCAAAAGCTGGATGACAAACCTCTCATAATAGTGAACTTCCTTAAAGATGGCTGATTCAGTGTACCCGGCCGCTAATTCACTGAAGTGTGCCAGTATTTTCTTTAAAATGACACAGCCTTACTCGAAACCAGCTTAACAGCAGAACGTGTTTTAAATGCCAATGCGCTGGGAACCAAGAGCCCATCTATTATTAGACATGTAGATACAGGAGTAGGCCATGCATCCATCTTGAAGACTAGCAGAACATATTTTTAATGTACATGCACTAGGAACCAGCCTGTATTATTATACTAATAGATTCGGATATTGACCACACTTATGTGATAACTCATAGATGTTAGCCATTTTCTTATTTGGAGTCATGGTAGTACGCCTGACTATGCTTCCTGTACATGTTGGAGATATTCAGCATTTATTTGAGCAAAGGCTTGTACATACGTCTGTCAAAGAAGCTACACAACACATGGCCGGTCGATCTCCAATAGCAGCTGATAGCTAAATATCATTTCCATAGTGGTTTAAATTGCAAATGATCAGTTGACATCTGTCAATTGTATACTATTTTAAGCTTTTCCCATTGCAGATAACCATGCAGCCGATGTCGCTAGCCAGTTAAAATGATGTCTCCTGATTTAGAGCAGCACATGAGATTGTCTATAAATGGCATCAGTTAGTTTGATTAGATATGGCATCTCGATGCACATGTTGTATTTGGTAGTCGATAATCAGGATTATTATTTTTAATTAAACAGGTGATCCAATGACCTATAATGCTCACCTGGAAATGTAGTATTTGAATTAACTGAAATCTTAAATCTTTAACAAACTAGTTCTTCCATCATAGTATTGTTAAAATTGGCCAAACCAATATGGTTTAGTGGAAATGTAAAAATATTATTGGACAAGGTATCTCAAGCCTCAGCTCGAGCAATTCAGTGGTTTTATAGAAAAGGATTCTTGAAAACTTGCAATGTCACCATATATATATGGTGACAGTTTTTTAGGTGGGACTGTCTGTGTTGCATGCAATTTTTCACAAGAAATTTTATTTGAGAAATATGTTGGATAACCTTGGGGAAAACTACTGAACAAATATCAGTGAAAAAAATTATTTCATGCCAAAAAATCTGGTAAGACCATTTTTTTTTTTCTTCATAATATCATATAATTACAAAACATACGCTTTGGTACATAAAAATCTGCCAAAAATAGTTTTCAAGCTTTCCTTTTGAAATTTTAAACCTTTCTTGGTGATATACATGTATTTATTAATCTGGCACACAGGTTTCACCCTAATTACATAACGCATATTAAAGGCATACTCGAGGTTTGGATTTCTAAGTAAAACATTTATTTTAACATTCGAAACTGCTAAGAATATCACCATGTTTTACACACAACCAATCCAGCGGCACTTGACCTTTAAATCATGTAAAAAGATTTACTTTTTTAAAACAAGAGACAATAACACTTTAACCTCGAATTTGAATTCAAATTTCTCATAAAAATTGTCCATTTGCAGACCAAGACCCATTTGTATTCATTCTCTGGTCTGCAAATGGACATTTCTTAACATCACTGCAGAAGCTGTTTTTGGCTGATATGAGTCTGAAATGGTTAAGCTTTAACATGGTGACAAATTGTATTGTAGTCCACAAAATGATCATATAACAGTTTGCAACGAATTACAAAAACTGTATTTTTGAAAACTACACCAAAAATGTGTATGTACTTTACAGGTATATTATATTTTTCTGAATTTGGACTGTATCCAAGGTATCTGAAACAGTTCATAAATTTGTTAAATCCTATCCTTCTTACAAGTATTAATGTTTTTCAACAAATTATTACATTACTCGAGCTAATAGTAATCTGTGATTCGGTCATTTTTATCTATAATCTTGTAGTATTCCTACATGTTACATTTTGTTCTCTTAAATTCAGCGTGCAGATACAAGGACATAATCTATGATAATATGCATTAGGTTATATACCACCCTTGCATTCAGTAGGGAAAACATTCCAGAGTGCTCTGCGTGTGCAAAATCAGACTTTCTCGATTTGTATATATTATATTATGTAATTAATGTGAAAATAGCAGATTGTGAATAGGTTGCAAATTTAGCAAAAACGTAAGGCAGCAGAAAGACCATTCTGTGTGCATTAGGCATGCTAGGAATCATGCAAATCCCAAAGGCTATCTTTATTTAGTAAACTACAAATGTGGTTGCAATGCAACCATGAAGTTCGACTTTTCGACTTTGCAATGAACTATGACGCTTGACTTCAAACATAAAATAAATATAGAAGGCTTATGAATATACTTATCAATGACCTGGAGCATTGACATTTTGACTCCAAAGTAATTGTCTCATACCCTCTCATTAGCACATGTCCAAGTTTGGGTGCAGCACGATTAACACAACATGAGATATGAACTGCTAAGTTGAGGTAAAAGCAAAATGTTATTGTTGAGAAAACCCTTTAGTTTTGTCATTATCACACTGACTTTAACCTACCACGGTGATTGTGTCATCATAGGTTGTCCCAAAAGAACTAAAAGTTTTAAAATCACAAAGTCTCACCATCTAAAAAGATTCTCTATCCTAAAATAATATTGCATGCAAAAGATTAGGTCATTTAGAGAGGATTTAGAGGTCCCCCAAGAATGTGCAGATATATAGTCTTGCAATAATCAGGCATATGTGTTATACAAAATCTATATATCTAGGAATGATTTTAAAACATGGAAGCAGTTTACGTTACACATAAGGTTCTATTGTAGGGGAACATTGACACATGTATTGAATCTGATCAACCAAAATAATTAACCACACCTCACAAATGTTTACACGTATGAAAGCTATCGTATCATCTACTAGTTTGTGAATGTAATCTACATGTTAGCAATGTCATCACGATTGCAACTAGTAAATTCCATTCTGTGCTTTTCAACAACTTGTAGCAAATATTGTTTCTGATCTTTTTGTTGTTGCATTGAACTGTTCTATTAATGCTACTCATCTTTCAGCAGTCATTGATACAAGTCATGTTGCTGACAAATGCTACTGCAATTTGAAGACTGCATTTCTGGCCAAATCTCCACAGGTAGTCCAAGGAAACTATCATCAATGCCAGTAGTTATAAAAGAAAGATTTTGAAAGACATAACTCTGCAACATCGCTTGGAATGGTTTTCAGCAGGTGCGGTCCTCGTTCCGACTTCATAATCAGCACCAGGTTTGATTTCTCGGTGAAAGACAGTTGTTCTGAGAAGAAGTGTTGCTAGCTCTGGGATTAGATACCATGAATGACGATGCTTCATCCTGATGCCAGTTCTTCAGATATTACATCATCATATGCATTTAGTCTTTGAATTAATAATGTCATTGAAAGGTGCATCAGCAGCAGATTTGCTTGTGAACCAGGATCGCAAATACACACAAACAACAAATCTGTTGAATCGTTTGACTAAGTTTGGGTCCAGTATGATTAACCAAATATGAGATATGAACTACTAAGTTGAGCTAAATGCAAAATGTTAATGCTGAAAAAAACAGTCATTGAAAAAACAGTCATTTACCAATATCACAATAATATTGACCATTGACCGTATAGCCCAAAGATAATTGCTGTGCCCTCTTATTACAATGAAGTATGTATATAAGTTTGGGTTCAGGAAGATTAAGCAAACATGAGTTATGACCTGCTAAGTTGAGCTAAATGCTAAATGTTAATATTGACAAGGAAAAAGGTTTTATCAATGTCACAATGAGTCTGACATTGCCCTTTTGACCCCAATGGCATCATGTGATGCCCTTTCATTATACGGAAGCATATATCCAAGTTTGGGTCCAGTATGATTAACCAAAGTTGAGATATGAATTGCTAATTTGAGCCAAACAGAAAATGTTAATATTGAACAAAACAAGTCTTTTACCAAGGCCACAGTGACATTCACCTTTTGACCCCAATGTCAGTGTGGGATGTCGTCTCATGTTAAGGAATCATGTGTCCAAGTTTGAGTCCAGTATGTTTAACCAAAGTTGAGATATGAATTGCTAACTTGAACCAAACAGAAAATGTTAATATTGAAAAGGAACAAGATTTTTACCAAGGTCACAGTGACATTCATGCTTTGACACCAACATCATTGTGGGATGCTGTGTCATTATAAGGAATCAACCCGATGACCCGGAGGGTCTGGTCTTATGTTTTATTAATTACATATACCTACCTCCTTGCATTACTATTGCTCTTTCCTTCTCTGAATGGAAGCGTAGTAGGATGAATTTTTTACAGCCAATGATTGCTGGGTATTGTGGTTACAGAGTGATTGAAGGCTTCTTCAGGTATCTCCATACTCTCTCTAATGATGATATCCATAGTAATTCGCTTGAATGCTATATCTCAGACGGAGGCAAGAACAGTGTTAATCCAATACCCAGAGCCACTGAGGTCATTAAGCACAATGACAACCTCATTGGCTAATAGCTATCACATGACCTTGCTGGTAGCAACCAAGAGTTCATTCCTTTGACAAATCCAGTCATATAATCCAGCTTTATGCAGATCAATGAAGAGGCAGATGATCCCATCACTACTCGACTCTGAATATCTGACTAAAGCTGACATTAAAAATTAACCCAAATTCTCTACATTATATGACGGGACATTTCTTTCAGAAATACCCAAATATGTTGAATTCTGACATATCTGGGTATAACATAAAGGCTGAAGACTATAATGAATATGTTTCCTGAATATGACTATACTAATAAGATATGACACTTTAAATGAAGCCTCAAGCCCCACCCACACCCACCCACAAAATAAAAATTTGACAGAGGGGAGGCTTGAGGTGGCCTGTACTGCAAGGAGGTAGGTATATGTAATTAGTAAAACATAACACCAGACCTTCCGGGTCGTCATTACTACATTACAACCTACCTCCTTGCATTACCGTTGCTCAAATACAGATTTCAACATTGTACAAAGCCCAGAGGGAGGCAAATTTTTGCACAAAATTGGTGTAAAAAATAGAAAGAATGAATACAAAATTAGTAATAACAAGTAGAGTAAGATACTACAAATGACGGTAATTCCGGTAATTCCTCAGAATTACTCTCATAAGTAACCCTAATAGAAAGGGTACAGAAGAAAGGAGAGCAGAAAGGACATTAAAGGACAATTCCGGGATTGGTAAAAGTGTACTTTATTTGAAAGACTATTATATGACTAACATATTGGATCCTAAATAAGAACAATAGACAAATAATACGAGTAATTATACCATCGTAAACATGGGATTATTTTATCTCCCGGGCGGCGCCATTTTCTTGCAACGAGAGCGAGATTTCACGAGATCCTGACGTCATCCCCGCACCAACGCTATCTTTGCTGAGCACAAAGGCTGGACAGTAAATATGTATATGCATAGAGCCCTAACATGAGCTAATTTGTAATCGCGTTAGGACATTGTCCAGTTAAGCTAGTAAGTTTTTCAAGTAATTCTAGTATCCGAAGTCGGTGGGGAATCGTTAACCCCTAGACCGCTGGAGCATATAATCCATTTTCTCTGTCCTATCAGAATGTGTTCATGTTGGTAACAATGCTACTGTAAGTCAATGCTGTGCACGACAGCAACACGTTTCAGCAACATTTTTCTCAAAATGTATCCCGGCACTATCTCTGTAAGTAGGCTAGTACGCATTTTACACCATGCGATAAGGGTTAAATGAAGTGGCACACTTGACATGTGCGTATTGTTAAATTGCTCAGCCGACTCAAGATACAGTTATAGCGTGTGTCGCGGGCAGTGTAAATATATATTCCAAGAAAACATATATGATAATATTGCCGCAACCACAGAACCGATTGTAATAATTCTGATACCTACCTGTAGCTGCAAATGCGAAGATTTATCCACTACTAGGGATGTTAGAAACGGGTTATGGTTCAAAAGATACACTCTGCATGCGGGAAAAACTAAGCCAGCAAAATTTCAAACAAAAATTTCAAGATGCGCTCTATCCATCATCCCATATCAGAATGAGTATTACAGCTACAATGACAGAATTTGCTGTGCCGAAGCTTTACAATGTTATCACATAACGGGAAAAATTCCATCAAAATATTTTAATTATTAAAATTACTACAGCTTGTCTGGCAATATTGTCGGCGATGAAAATTCCCAGATTTTATGTCAAAATGTTAATTCATTTGGTGATATCTCTGGCAATATTCACGTGAGAAAAATTATAATTGGTCAGGCAAATAGCCATTTTTTCAGCGTCTGCGAGACAAAAACCATCTCACTCTGAACTTTACCAAAAAAAGGATAACATATTCTCAGATCGAATCTTAGATGAATAATTTTTTATATATATATTCCAGTCTATTGAACCTTTTGTCCGATATTAACATCCATTATATCATAGTAATCCCGAGGTCGGCACCTATTTAGAGATCCTCGAATCATTGGAATCGCTTCAGCGGTTCGTTTGCTATTATCATTTATGTATACTTCCTTAAAATATATACCCGCATCTATTGGCCTCGCTCCTCCAGTTATAGCAATAGCGGGAAGAGAAGATGGTGATGAAGAAATACGAGTCATGCTCCCTGAAGCTACCTTCTGAATATTTTTATAGAAGGAAACAGGACCAGAATCTTTAAGATAGAAATTAATAAAGAATTCTCTGATTTCCCAATAGAAACTTGATTGAAATCACTGAGAAGATCCATAAAACATGGCACAAGAGGTGGCAAGGCCCCTAACATCATGGGCCTTAACACCAACTAATGAATTGTCCCTGGGAGAAGCTAATTCACGACAAATTTTAATAGTATCAACGAACCAACGTGAAATAGTGGTTAAAGAGGCAGCACGATCAACACCTACTGCAAACGTAACCCAAAGATGTCTATTATCGGATCGTTTGCATGCTGAATGGAATTTGTAAATATAGAGAGCACTAACAGGGATCCAGACAGAGTCATCTGGAGATAAAGCAGAAAGCCTATGAAATATGATGGGTTTATCTAAAAACTCAACTGAATTTTGGACAGAAATTCTGACCTAGGATAGAGGATAATGCTAATACCCGTAACCTGAAAACTATCCCAATCAGCCGATAAGGCATGAATTTCCGAAAGACGGCTAGCTGAAGCCATTGCTAATAAAAAGGATGCTCTGAGAGTAAGATGTTTAAAACAACCAGATCCTAAAGAATTAGAGTTTACCAGCTTTAACCTGAAGTACAAGGGATAGGTTCCAAGATGGAAGGGGTTACTGAAGGGAGGATGAGAATTTCCTAAAAGCCTAAAGCGATCGTGAAATGTTACTGATCTTGAACCGAAGGATTATGTAGACATGTGACAAAAGAGTCCAGGCAAACGCTATAGGACCTAACAGGGTTAACGGACAGCTTCTTCCGAAAAGGAAGAAAGTTTATGAATTATAATGGGATTACCCAAGAATTTGACAGTTTTTGACAGAAATTCTGCCCTGGGATAAAGAATAATGCTAATACCCGTAATTTGAAAACTATCCAATTCAGCACAAAGGGCATGAATTTCAGAGTGATGGTTAGCTAATGCTACTGCTAATAAAAATACTGCTTTGATGACAAGATATTTTAAACAAACAGAACCTAAAATGTTTCCCATCAAGAACCTGTGATACAAGCGATAGGTTCCAGGAAGGAAGGGGTTTCTTAAAAGGATGTGAATTACCCATACCTTTAATGAGATCGTGAAATGAATATTTGTACTTGGACCGAAAGGTCAAGAAGACATTTGACAAGGAGTTCAGACAAATCGATAGGAACTGAGTGTTAACTGAGAGCTTTTTCTGATAGAAAAGGAAACCCAGAAATCTGTCACAGAGGGAAGGATAGAACGGACTGAACCCCATTTGTTGAAAAACTCAAATCAATCCTTATAAATGTTATGAGTGGAAGTTCTGAGGGATTTCTCCAAAAGTTCCCGAAAACTGACTGAAAAAATTGATGACGGGGCAGCTCGACAACTTCCAGACTGAAAGGAGAAAGATTTCTGGATTATGATGGAGAATCCTGCCTCTGATCTGGGACAATAGAATGTGGGAGACAGAAGTAACAGAGGGAGATCTACAAGAAGGTCCAGGAGATCCGGAAACCAGGATTATGTCGGCCAAAACTGAGCTATTAACAGGACCACACAAGGAAATTGCCTGATCTTTCAGAGTACCAAAGGAATGAGAATCGTAGGTGAAAAAGCATAAGCAAACATGTTGTCCCAAGACTGAGCTAAAGCGTCTACTGATTGGCCAGAAAAATCAATTTGCCTGGGACGTGGAATGCTTGAAGAGAAAGCTGCGGGACTTGTACCAGTGAAGAACGATCAGTGACTCTCGACAGATAGACTGACCTGGACACACACACGCAAACACCTCCAGGTGGGTAAAAACACAGACCAGAGGAACCTTTCCATAACATGATATCACGTATAAAAAAGCAGTCTTTGCAACCAGTAAGACAAAATATGGAAAGACCACCCATTAAGGATTCTTATAAATCGACCCTGATTACAAAATGAAATGTGCACATCAGTTATACACATGTAATAAAAAAGAAGACCTAATAACGAAAGGAGATAAGCCTACCAACGGAAGATATACTAGTATGATACCTAATATCTGACTAAAGAAAGCAATAAATGAAGAATAAAGGCCAAAAAGCCTCAATATTCCAATTAGGACTAGGCTGATAATAGTTAGGACGTTGATAGTTAAGATATTTCTTGAGTTATCTCAGTATAAGTCCAACGTGTTCAAGAGTCTATTTAAATAATATAGGATGTTACAATGAGATCAGACAGACTTCCAAACATCAATTTATACTATTGTAAAGTAATGTTCCTTGAATCGAGTGAAAGGCGATGTATCTAAGTTATAAGAGCTATATATATCCTTATTCTAACCCCTTCCTGAGATTTTTACTATTCAATCTCTACCACTATCGTTGTATGGAGAAATAGGCATCATAGAAGTATGGCTGTTGATTTCTACTATTCAATCTCTACCACTATCTTCGTATGGAGAAAAAAGCATCATAGAAGTATCGCCATACTTATTAAAAGTTGTAGGCATTGAAACATTATAGATAAATTTATTTAGTGTTTTAACTGGATTTAGTGACAAATAGAAATCCCATAGTAAACCTATGGGAGGGGTGAGAGTCCATCTATAGGCAGATAGAATTAGCTAAGATAAACTGATCTATGTCTAGTATCTATATAATAAACAAAAGAAAAACTCAATGTAAACAAAAAGGGAACAAAATATATACGGGGCAAATTATCAACGACCTATATCAGCCCTCAAAATTTGGCGCAAACGATTGTTTCGTTCGCGTGTCGGTTAAGTGAAGTAAAATTATCGTGAACGAAAAAATGGTCACGTAAGTGACAAAGCCCAGAATGGTAGTTATCTCTGATAGTGGAAAACAGAAAAGTTTCAACAACTTTTTGATATGAAGCATGCTATTTACAACGGAATTTAGCATTTTCAAACATCTAAAAGATCGATAACACCTGTCTGTCAAATTCTATAAATAAGCGACAGCGCATGTGTCAAGAGACAAACTTCCGTTGTATTTCCGCTAGCTTTACTACATAGGCTGGGAACTAGTCTCGCTACACGTTATGCATCAAGAACGGACTGTTCAATTATAAACTGTTGCATGCAAGTACGTGCAACCGTCGGCTGGCATGTTCCCGATGTATTATTTTATATACGCGATTGGATGCCAATATAACATAGGAAGACATGCATTGTTGAGTGAGTCTCACAGTATATTCTACTTGAGTTTCAGTTGGCTTGTAGAGACAGCTGTTTAAGAATGTATCTGTTAAATTAAACTGTTACATTCATAGATCCTAGCTACTGTGTCAGTGTGTATTTGTTCATGACACACAATAATTCAGGCCTCGAAATTCGACGGGATTCTCGTAATATTCCCGAAATTGAAAAATACGGGAATCCAACTGGATTCTCGTAAATAAACGCTTCCAAAAACGTAAACATTCCATTCTTACAGCACGCCACGATCCCGGTTACTAATTTCAACAATAAAAATTATGTCACGAATCAGCCTAGAGGGGGTCTGCTAATACACCGGTAATGAGAAATGTCTCGCGTGACTGCACAGTCGCAGTTAATAACAATCGATAATGCACACTTGTAGTTTCTGATTGGCTCGCGGGATATCCGATTTCAATAGGCATGAATGAAAATTACTACCGTAGTAAAATTTTATCACGTGCCTCGTTGTCATTCATAACGAATTAATCACATGACTTATTTCAACCAATCTCTGTGCGACTCTCGTGATTAATATTGATTTGATAGCTAATGGCGAACGAAAAATCTAGTCACTGTGCCGCTTTTAAACACAGTAAAGCAATATTTTAGCGCCCACTTTGACGGGTTATATGACCCAATATATTATTATTGGAAGGTTCTGACAGTAATACCACCCGATTTTTAAGTGGTTCATTGCTTTGGAGCGACCGAGAAAATAGGACTATATGTCAGGAAAACCGGTGCGTAGTAACTCTTATTTTCTAATAAATCGCATTTGCACTAGTGTCAGTTTAAAGCGTACAAATTAAGAAGGGTCAAGTTATCTACTAAATGCCTTAGAGCTGGTTACACTTTTTATTGTGGCAGGGTTGCAGGTTATTGAAATAATATGACTGGAAGCCATTGCTTTCAAGGTGGTGGTGGGTGGGCTGGAGAGGGTTGCTCAACTAGGTAAGCCACAACAATGTAAGATATTCAATTCTTTGTTTTTCTAGTGGGGTTTGTGGGTGGGGTGGGAGGAGGGTGTTAAGATATTTATAAATATTGGGTCATTAGTCACTAATTATTATAGTGGGTCTGGAATTTTGAAATATGTTTGGAAAAAGTATGGAATTTTATTGTGCCCAAGGTGTATGAACCCTGAAATTGTTGCAAGCTGGAAAGATGTTACCAATGAGTGTTGTCATACAAATACTGATATTTTGGCAGAGAAAATGTACATTTGCAAACCAAAGGAGTATTCTTTTTCGAGACTTAACACTGAATGACTGGCTTGGTTATCGAGCTTGTAATTTCAGGGGTAAATTTTCCAAAATATTCTTCTTGGTCTGGAAATGGAACGAATGAATGGACATAAAACAAAAACTCAATCTGCTTTTTGACAAATTTACTTGAGAAATATTACAGTACTTATATCACAATGTATGAATCCACTTTTAGTTATTCCCCACCCATCCCTAGCTAAGCTATGCTCCAAGCTTTGTCCCAGAATCTCAATTTCATGGTAACTATACAGCTAACTTGGTGAATACTTTGAAACAAACTTGCCCTCAAAACAATCAACAGAATGTTTATTAAATTGCAGACATACAATTAATACTTACTGACATACTACTATGAGAGTTAGTATTGTCTGTCAATTATAATAGTGACTGGTGACATCAACCTATATGTGATGTAATTGATTATGAGGTCAATAGTTGAGTAACTAAACATATTTTATCTGTAAATTAGGTTATTGGTGGATAAGTCCATGCTGTAATCAATATGCTAATGATAATTCAGCAACATGCACTTTAAATTCATTATTAACTTAATATACAGATGAAATATGTTCAGATAAAGCAGGTTTGGATAGAAAATGGCGTAACCAATTTGCGCAACCAATTGGTTACGCAAACTGATTTTGTGCAACTGAACAATTGGTTACGCAGACCTGAAAACACGGGACCCAAAAATGGGTCTCGCAAATACTTGAAATTTTGAGGGCCGTATATAAAAAGTAACAGGAATGATAATGACAATTGGACAGCTACCGGAAGTAGATAAGGGACTGAAAAAGGATAAATTTTGAGCCCAAAATCACCAATCCTGAACTCGTGGGAAAGAACATAACTCTAAATAAACAGTTTAAGCTAAAAATAAGAAAATAGCCTTGAAAAGAGTAAATAGAACAGAAAAAAGCGATGTCGCCGAGACGAAATGAGACTAGGATGAATAAACCGCTGAACTAGGAGTGTTGACGATAAAAATTGACAGCTACTAAAGAATGACAAAATACGGCAAAGAAACTTTTATTAAAGAAAATCACAAAATGAGATCAAATCTAATCTGACTTTTAGGAAATGAATATTTTAAAACAAAAGGGTGATAAATAGGGAAGAATAGCCTTAAAAGAACAAAATATTCACGATAAATATAGAATGACATGTAAATTCTCCTAAAGTTATGAAAGTATGTCAACCTGCCAACGTAGAAGGGAGAAGGTGTACTATACGAAAAGATGAACGAAACTCTAACTCGGGACGAAAAAATGACCAAAACATAGTTAATTAGAATTGCCCAGTAATCTGACACATAGGAAAGAGTGAAGCAAGAAAAGGTTGAGAACGAATAAAAATTACTTTAACTTAAATTGTGAGAATGCATGGAGACAACACGCAGAAAAAGGGGAGAAAGAAGCCTGAACCACTAAGATATCGCATGAGAGAGTACTGCTAGATAAGATAATGATATGCACATATGTAATAAGGTGAAAAAAGATTCCATTGAAAAAGAAATAACTTATCTAGGTAAGAAAAATTAAAATTAAAAAAAAAAGAACCCTGATTCAAAGAAATGAGCCGAATCCGGGTCCACAAAAGGGACCAGGGTGCGGTTCCACTAAACCAGGTCCCAATCTTAGGCCATTCAGGACCGGGGAAACATGAGAAAAAATGCCAAAAATATCGAAAAAATAATTTTTTAAAGTAATTAAATTCTGACTCCAGGATCCGGATCCCGCCCCCGAGCCAAAGCTGGGCCTGGAACGTCAGAATTCTAGAGAAAAAGATGGAAGATGATGGAGAACATTGCAAGGCACCTGGCTCTGGCGCTCAACTGAGCCCCGGGAACAGGGGAACAAAAAATAAAAATAAAATCACGAAGATACTGACCAAAATTATTTGAAAAAATCAGATTGAATCTGACATGCCAAAAAGCCCAACCCCTGCCCCGGACCTAATAAGGAGCAAAAGCGAAGAAACCAGAGGTGTGAACCTGGACTCGGGAAAAGACCCGGGACCGACAAGAACTCAAAACCCGAAGTCTCCCCAGCAGCCGGACCCGGACAAAAATCCGGGTCCGGTCCCATAGATAAGATTGGGAACCAAAGCCAGCCAACATCCAGACCCAGGGCCGGGAAAAAACCCGGCCCCGGGGCCGCCTGCCATACTGGGGAAATGATAATCCAGAATGACCGGTCGCGCCCCGGCCCGGAGTCAGGTCGGGAAAATTGGAGCCTGACCAGAGGTGTGGACCCGGACCCGGAAAAAGACCCGTGGTCGGAGCCGGCACTTACAACATAAGATGATGAAACTGGCTTGGTAGAAGTCAATGGCGGTGAGATCAGTTGCATTGGCAGTGATTGAACCAGGACCGACTTACGACCCGCTCGGGCCCGAGAGGATAAACTGAACTCGGGCCTCATGGGCGCAGGCTACAGAATGTTGATAGACGAAGAATGATCTGATGTATCCTGGAATGGTATGACTGGCTTATGAACCGGCGGCGAACCCTGAGTCTTTTACTCTTATTCTTCTCTTTTCAATTTTTTTTGTGGCACCTCTGAAACAATGTAAATCAGTGAGTTGTAATTTATTAGATTTAGAAAATAGGCACTTCCCGGGAACAGACAGCTCCAATGCTTCACAATCAACCACATCAAGAGATGAAGCATTGGTAACTGACTAGAACAGGATAATCTTGTTGATCCTACTGTCAATAGACGAGTCAATATTGTGAACTTGCTTCTGGAGACATTCAATAGATAGTACAATTTTTTCAAGGATGGCTGAATCCGCCGTGGCCTCGGGTTTGGCCTTTATTTTAGCCACCGACCTTGAAGGAGAAGGATTCCCAGGAATATTTAAGATCTCTGGGGAATTTGTTTTAAAGAATGACATTCTGGCACATTGGGACCATGACCCGCATATCAAACAGGTCGACAATGTACACAATGTACATTTCGAACACACGTGTCCGGCGTGTTCCGATTTTATGAATTTATGGCAACTGCCAGAATGACATCTGATAGAATGATTCCGATTCTTTTCTTTGACCTTCTCCTTGGTCTTCTTCGGAGATTTTCTCAAATCTGAATCGTAATAACAGAGAGATTTGATAGAGTAAAGCTCCGAATATGAATCAGGATTAGCCAGTGCTAATCCCAAGAATTATTGATAGAGACCCTACCGATTTCTAATTAAAATTATTTTGGTTTTCTTTGAGAGAGTATGTTACTGAGATATCGCCGATTCATGCTTAATTGCAACAAGCATGTCAAATCAGTAACTTATACATGCTACAGTAATAGAAGAAGGAAAAACTAGACAATACATAGTCTGTACACTCTGGGCGCAAGTAACCAAAACTGGTAACGCGCCTACCACGAAATTAGAAATGATTTTACAAATCATTATTAATGCACCAGGACCTACAACCACTTATCTTGGGAGGTTTTTACGCTTGTCCGACATCTTGATGATCCTTATGCCTATTCTATAATCCACAGCAATTCCAAAGGTTGTAAAATAACTTTTAGACCGGCTATAAAATTTGTATACGCCCTTTCCCTTCAACAGTAGGAAAAGGAATGAAGTCTTGGTTACTACCAACAAGGTCATGTGATAGCTATCAGCCAATGAGGTTGTCATTGTGCTTAATGACCTTCTCAGTGGTTCTGGATCTCATCATTAGAGAGGGTATGGAGATACCTGAAGAAGCCTTCAGTCACTCTGTAACCACAATACCCAAACCGTGGCTGTAAAAAATTCATCCTACTACGCTTCCCTTCAGAGAAGGAAAGAGCAATAGTAATGCAAGGAGGTAGGGTGAAATGTAGTAATAACATGTGTCCAAATTTGAGTTCAGTATGCTTAACCAAAGATGAAATGTAAACTGCTAAGTTGAGCTAAATGGAAAATGATAATGTTGAAAAGAAACAGTGTTTTACCAAGGTCAGTGACCTTGACCGTTGACCTTAATGTCATTTGTTATTATAATGAATCGTATGTCCAAGTTTGGGTACAGTATGATTAACCAAACCTGAGATATAAACAGAAAGGTTGAGCTAAACAGAAAATGTTAATGTTACAAAAAACAAGGTTTCACCAAGGTCACAGAGGTCACAGTCACAAAGTTGAGCTAAACACAAATGGGAAGATGATGACAATGCCGGCCGGATGACGTGGAGGGTATTGCAATAGCTCATTTTACTGCGTAAACTTTAGCTAAAAAGAGTAACATTAGGCAAGGCCAGAAACATGCAAAAATCTGTGTCAGAAACTGTTCTCCGAAATTTGAGCAATTATCACACATCTTTATTTTGATAATAGGCTGACAAAATATACAAGAAATGATTCCACATCATTTGTGCATTGCATTGGTGTAAACTAAGTTTAAATATATGTTGTTATACTGTAGTAATAGAGATTTATATGTTTGTAGCCCCATTCGAAGATGAGTGTTACAAGCTGAAGCAATAAGTAAAAAAAATTATTATTAATGATAGTCAGGATATGATTTAGCAAATGTATTTACTGTTTCAGATAGCTGAGATACAATACTTATTTTAAAGAATATAACATACTACATATCCTTAAATATTAAAGATGTCAGAAAGAATATAAAATTTTTGCCATCAATGCAACCCGTTACACCAGATATCTACCTAAATTTCATATTGTTCATTATAATAAAATTTACTTATAAGCTTATAGTCAGTTAAAAATGTGGTATCATTTAAAAGTTTTTAGTCCCTTCTGTCAGATGATAATATATTCATGTGTCTATGCCTAAAACTAACTGAATACCAGGTATTTGAAGATGTCAAAATGTTATATTAGTTTATTAGGAAGACTAGAAGGTAGCTATTAGACTCACCTCTAGGATCTAAGTTCTTCAATAAGGTACATCCGGCGGATGATGGTCCTGTGAAATTAACAACAAAACATTCTATACTATTACAGGATTACTAGATGGTTTTCATTATTAAGATTAACACAAGCCACACTATCTGATTCCCCTTAGAGCATAAATACATGAAGCCAATCCGCTAAGTGTGGTATTGCTAAAGGCAGGGCTCGAAATAAACCAAGACAACTAAGGTCATTGCCATTGGTCATTGCTGAATGAAAAATGCAGTTGCATTTGTTTCTCTGAAATGAAAGGATACCCACCAATTGAGAACTGTTTGATAATACTGACAAATGTTATCCGAGACTTATCTCCCATCAAAATACCTAGAATAACAAAATTCAGCACTTTCTTGAGTCCGTCTACCCTGTCTGGATTCCTCTAGTAGTGGAGTCGTGCAAGAGGTGCCCGGCCCAAAAATATTGAAAATCTTTTTGTATATTAGATGTTTTTTTATTACGCAGAATCTAGATAATTGCTTCTCTGAGCATTTATTATTCAATACTTTTCAAAAAAAATATGCAGACCAACCCCTTGGACACATTGGTGCGAGTAGAGGTTTAATTGATGATGTGGGGATAATTTGTTATCAAGCATATTTGATTCAGCACATGAACCTCTGCAAACAAGAATTCTGCCTACAACTTCATCTAAGTAGTATATATATATATATTTAATGTTATGTCCAAAGCTGCGGTCAGGTCGAGCCTGTGCTGTGACACAACTAGTCGCCGTTTGATTTTCCAACAACTATCGACAACTCCCAGCAACTGATTTAGTCTCCGACAGATTTTACCTGAGCCTACCTACGATCAATTTAATGTCGATCGCCGTCAATCGTCATCCAAAAAATCTCTAATCGCTGAAGCAGAGCATATTCTACTTCTCGAGCTGGTTGCCATCAATCGCAGGCCAGTTAATATCGATATGAGTGTAATTACGATTATCGGCAACTGAATTATCGGTTGTAGCCAATCTGCACACAGAAACTAACAGATAACAGAGTCAGTCATTACAGTGGTAAATTGTCAAAAATCGTATTTTATGGCCAGCAAATGAGAAAATCAAAATTAAATTGGACATTTAAAGGGTTAATTACTTAAAGCAATGCCAGTCGATTATTTAATTCAAGCTAGCAGAGTCTCATAATTCATGGATCAGATCTGTCAATCAATCCGAAGACACAATCACATGACATAACATCAACTGACGGTACTATAAAATAAAGTCACTAAAGCCTAACGGTTTGACTTTTGTCGACATAGTGTGAATATTATTTTTTTTCACATATTTACCATCTCTGTAAGGAAAATAACTATTTTAGTAGATAATTTTTAGATCGGGAACAGATCTCTAAAGGTTGGTCATGTTCTTGTTCTTTTTGCTACTCATCCTTCAGTTTTCATCCACTATGGCTGAAACTTCAGACACATTCTAGGTAGAGGTACCCATATCCGTAAAGCCTGATTTTCGATTCACTGTCCTGCTTGTTATTAGTATGGCACCGCACCCACTAATTTTAAAATTGCTACTCCTACATTAATAATAAATGTAGCTTGAATAAAGTTCAGAGTGATATTTTATGGGTATCTCTTGATATCATTATTGCGTCGATTCACTGCCCTGCTGTGTTTAGTAGGGTACCCTCATTTAAAATTTTAAAATTTATATATATCTATATCTAAAATCTATATAAAATTTAAAATCTATATACAATTTGTGGAGCATTCCGGAGCGTCTCGTACAAGCTTTTTTCTAGTTATATTTAATTCATGTTTTATTGTTGAAAGACTTTATACAAGAGGATAGTCGTATTAACCTCAACCACAATTGACTATTATGCTACATATTAGTAACACATAGTCTACAATCTAAATCAAGTAGCAAAAGGAAAATACATAATTACCATAGTCATAAAAGAAACTAGAAAACCTTGTTTGACTCAGAGGGCCCCCCCCCCACAATCAGTGGAAATACCTTTCTCTATGGAATAGGTAGAAATTTTATTCAAAGCCTTCATATTATTAAAAAAAAAAAAATACAATTAAAAAAAACCCACCAGGAAATTGACCAAAAGTTTGCATTTTCACCCAAAAATCTGGGACCCTCATAAAGAAGCTACTTGCTAAGTTTTATTAAATTATTTTAAACGAGTCCATATTCATGATATGCCGTTTATGAGAATATTGACAAAAATCGTGAGTTTTTGCATTAAAAAACCCATTTTCACCTAAAATCTTGGACCTATAAAGGCGAATCCATCAAAGGTCACATCTGTGTATCATACCGAGGCATAAACCAAGTTTCATTAAATAATTTCAAGCAATTCTGTATGACCAAAATTGTCAGTTTTTGCATTAAAAAGCCCATTTTCACCCAAAATATTGTACCTATAAATAATAACGGTGAATTATTCAAAAGGCACACCTGCGTCTCATAACTGATGCATACACCAAGTTTCATTAAAATATCTGAAGCGGTTCTGTATAATATGCTGTATCCCATTTTCACCCAAAATAGTGACCCAAAATTTGATCCTATAATGAAGGAAATTTCAATTACCCTTTCTCCGAGATCTAACAATACTTACCATTATATTTCTCTTTGATAATACACGCTAGATAGCTGCTCTAGGAATCTAGATTTAGACAGCTTTACCGGCTCCTGGAACCGGGTACCCGGTTCCCAACAACCGGGTACCCGTCTGCCAGTGAGGCTCATATTGTTTGCATAGCTACCAAACAAGAGAATTCCTATGGCTTGCCTACGTGGGGCTGGCAGGGTCCTTAATATAATGGTAAGTATTGTTAGATCTCAGAGAAAGGGAAAGTGAAATTTTCTTCATTCCTAAAAGGACCGACAAGTTTAGGGACCGAATCACATTCTCATCACCGCTCCCCAAGCCCCCCACCCCTTTTCTCCTAAGAAAATGGAGAGAACTCACGAACATGCATCTTGCCTGAAACCACAAATATGCGAAGAGGGTTAACTGCTCTTTGCAGATATTAGCCTGGGAATGAGTATGAATATATACAAGAATTCCGCGAATGCAGGAAATTTCAATTTCCCTTTCTCCGAGATCTAACAATACTCACCATTCTGTTACTTTCTGATACATAGCTGGCCTTGACAGCTGGCTCTAGGACTATAGACTTAGAAAGCTTTACCGACTCCTTGGAACCGGGTACTCGGCTCCCAACCGCCGAGTACCCGTCTACCATAGAGCTCATATTGTTTGCATAGCCACCAAACAAGAGAAAACCATGGCTTGCCTCCGTGGGGCTGGGAGGTTGGGTCCATAACAGAATGGTGAGTATTGTTAGATCTCGGAGAAAGGGAAATTGAAATTTCCTGCATTCTCCTTCGATCAATACTCACCATTCTGTTACTTTCTGATATACACCAGATTTGTTCAGTAACCTGGTGGGAAGGGGCAAGCCATAAATGCTACTTTTGCCCCTTGGAGAAAGATTTTAGACTTAACAACTTGACTAACGGAGACCTAAAAGGACCGTCAAGTTATCGAAACCGAATCACATTCGCGTCACTGCGCCCCCCCCCCCCCTTTTTCTCCTAAGAAAAGGGAGAGAACTCACGAACATGTATCTCGCCTGAAACACAAATATGCCAAGAGGGTTAACTGCTCCTTGCATATCCACATGTATTAGCCTGGGAATGAGCATGAATATATAAGATGCATGAACATGATATATAGACATAATACAAAAAACTCTCACTAATGAATTACCTTATGATAACTGGACTTCAGACGTACCGCCTCCAACCATTCACTGGTCCGCCATCAGTGACACAATCTGGTTGTCATCCTCACGCTCGACCATGCCTGCTTTAGGTTCTTTTCTAACCGAAGTGAAAAAAGGGTGAAGAGCAGTGTGGCCACTTAACTATCGTCTCAAAACAGCTAAAGCGAGTGGATTGGCTGAGTCTGACACATCCCTCATATAGTAATCCGTAAATGAGGACTCACAGTGCCATTGTGCAACGGCCATGATGTCCTCTAACGGAACACCACTGTAAAGGGCGGTCGAGGCGGCTATTCCTCGAACATTGTGTGCCCTTACGCCTTGCACCTGGTGCCCAGTCGCCATCTCATGAGTAGTCTGAATGCATTCGACTACCCAACGAGAGATAGTATCCATGGATGCGGCGCCATAAGGCTTCTTATGACAGATCCATAGATGTCTATCGTTCGACCGTAACGAGTCAGTCCGTTTCTTGTACTTAGTCAAAGCATGGACCGGGCACCCGACACTGGCATCACGATCAAACCTAGTTAACTTCGGTATTATGATCGGTTTGCCGGGATATCTCAAAGATTGATTCTTTGACATAAACTCTGCTCTTGGCAGAAGACGCAGACCCTCTCCAGAGACAATAAATCAGTCCCTCTCTACCGAAAGCGCATGGATCTCACTGCGCCTTCTAGCTGAGGAAGCTGCCAATAGAAAAAACGCCTTTAGAGTCAAATGCTTTAGACTAGCCGAACGCAACGGTTCGAAAGGGTGCTTGGCCAGTACATTAAGCACTAAAGATAGACTCCAGGCTGGAATGACTACCGGTTGTCTCGGTCGGAGATTGCTCATTCCCTTCACCATCACATTTAACTGGGCCACCTCTGGACTATCCCTATTGGCTAGACAAGGGATAACTGATGCCAAAGCTGACTTGTATCCAGCAATTGTGACGGGAGCTAGTCCTGAAAAGAACAGCTCACAGAGAAAGTCTGCTATTTGCTGAATAGTGGATTGAAAGGTATCAATACCCTTTTCTTCACACCAGTCTGCAAATCTGTTAACCTTGTTGTTATATGACTTGAAGGTTGACCTCCTTCTCGCAGCCGCGATGAAATCAGCAGCTTGTCGAGAAAAGCCTTCCGACATGGAACGTTGTTTGATAACATCCACGCAGTCAATTTGAACATTTCGGGACGCTCGTGTAGGAAGCGTCCCTTGGCCTAGGAGATTATGTTCGGAATCTCGGGCAACTGCACTGGGTTTTCCACCAGCAGATCTAGCAGATCCGTGAACCACGCCCTGCTTGGCCAATACGGCGCTATTAGCAGGACCAGACACGGTTCCTCCCTGATCTTCACCAATACCTTCGGCAGAAGGATGGTGGGTGGGTACGCGTAAGCGTGCATCCCCCTCCAGCTTATCACCAGAGCATCTGTATCGACGGCATTTGGATCTTGAATCGGCGAGACATATGTCATGATTTGAGCATTTTCCTTTGTGGCGAACAAGTCCACGTTGGGTTTGCCCAAATGCTCGAAGATCCTTCGTAGAACTGGAGGGTTGAGGGACCATTCTGTCGGCAGAATTCTCTGTCTGCGAGACAAAGCATCCGCCAGAATGTTCAATCGGCCAGGAATGTGAGCTGCTTTCAACACAACCGAGTAATTCCTGCACCATTGAATCAAGTGCCACACTTTGATACAAAGTGTGGGTGACCTGGTCCCGCCTTGGCGATTTATGTATGATACTACCGTCGAATTGTCCGACCGTATCAATATCACCTTGCCCCTGATCATCGGAAGAAACTCTTCCAACGCCAGTTCCACTGCCATCATTTCCAACAGATTGATATGCAGCTGACTCTCCAGGAGAGTCCATGTGCCCGAGACCTGGTGTTCTCCCAGGCAGGCACCCCACCCTTCCAGCGATGCATCCGTGTACACGGACAGCTGGGGGCGAGGTAGGTGCAGCGAAACCCATACTAGGAGATTCTGAGGCTGTTTCCACCATAGCAGATGCAATATTATCGGCTCCAAAACTGGCAACAGTTTTGATGGGTTCTGTTCTCTGTTTCACCAGAGACATCAGATACAACTGGATAGGTCTTCTCATTAGAGCAGCGAACGGGATCACCTGCTCCATGGAGACCATCATACCCAGCATCTGAAGAAACCGCCTCGCCTGAATGTGGTTTCCCACTCGAAAACTCTCGAGGATGGCTAACCACTCTGGGCTCTGACGGGTAAACCCTGCCCTCCTCGAGATCGAATCGCATCCCCAAATAAACGAAATGTTGAGTGGGTGTCAACTCGGATTTCTCCTTGTTGACTATCCAGCCTAGATCTGAAAGTAACTTCAGAGTCAGAGCAGTATCCACGTTCAACCTGGCTGCCGAGTCTGCCTTGAGCAGCCAGTCGTCTATGTAGGTGTGTAGCGCCACGTTCTCTTTTCTGAGAAACGCTGTCACCGCAAGGACCACTCTTGTGAAAACTCTCGGAGCTGTCGACAGGCCAAACGGGAGAACAGTAAACTCCCATACTTGATTCTGAAACGCAAATCTCAGAAACCTGTGCCAACTCCAGTTCATGGGAATGTGGAAATATGCATCTTTCAGATCGATCGACACACACCACATTCCCTTCCTCAATCCCGCTATTACCGATCTCGGCGTTTCCATCTGGAACCGAGGCGTATGGACAAACCAACTTAATGGCCTGAGATTGAGTATGGGTCTCCATTCCCCCCGTGCTCTTGGGGACAAGGAACATGTTTGAATAGAAGCCTGGAGTGTTCCGGTTCGCTGGTTTTATTGCTCCCTTCAGAAGCAAACCCGACACTTCCTTTTGCACGGCTTCTAACTTGTCTGGCTCTCTTGGTACGGGTGTCCAGACAGGTGCCAAAGACAGATTTTGTGCCTGATGCCCGGTCTACACAACGGCACCCCATGTCCGACCGCCGGACCGGGCGAGATAGGCGAGTACCATGCCCGGCCCGGCACACTGTGCCAGCTGGTGCCAAACCAACCGACACGGAACCGGTGTCCGGTACCAGATTGGCCTCAACCACAGGCGGAGCCGCTGCCCTGGCTTGCGCCAAGCCAGACAGATGGAGGGCGGTTCCGTCCAGGATGGAATCAACCTCCATATGCTCCACCCGTGGCATCACAGGCCGCAGCAATAACTCCTCCTCGGCCTCCTCGTCTTCAGACTCCGAAGAGTCGTCACCAGACGAGGAAACCGCGGACGGCTCCCACACCTGACGGACCGGCCACCGCTACTGGACCACCCAGAGGTGGCCGCAGAGAGACAGAACCCGCCAGGCCGGACTGCCAGGGGGCCGTACGAGACGGCCCCCCTCGGTAGCCAGTCCAGAACCCTGTCCAAGGACAGGGTCCGTAACAGGCATGGGGAGAAACTGCCCCCCAACCTTCGGTAGCAGTGACGACACCAGCGTGGGCAGAACGCTATGCAGAAAACCCTGCATAGCCGGACCGAACCACGCCGGCGGTGCCATCTCCGCCACCTCCAGCTGGGGACGTGGAGCGCCCCCACCGGCCGAACCGGACGCTCCACGATTTAACCTCGGACCGCCTGACCCAGCCACATCCTTCTGGCCAAGGAACTTTACCATCATATCGACGGACCACATTACATCTATGATCAAGGTTACAGGGCGTACACCTAAAACAGACATGGTCCTTAAACACGACACGTACAAACTTATGGCACTCGTCACATGATGGCGGGGCTGGCTTCGCCTATAAAATAAGCACAAACCTACAATAAGCAAGCGGAACGAGACACGGATGGAAGGCAGACAATTAATTTTCAAATAAATTTACCATAAATTAACTGTAACCCTCCCGCACCCCACCCCGCAACGTTACAGCAAAGATCGCATTGATTATGACGACAAGAACGAAGCGGGCATAAATACACCCATAATTGATCCTCCAGGATGTATCACGGCTCCAGGAATCATATCGCATAGCATTCGGGGTATATTTACCAATCAAATAAATTATACTCCTAACGAAAGCCGACACGATATGTGAAGAAACAACAAAATGTAAATAAACTGCTGTAGCACACGGTAAAACCGCAGACCACGCATCTCTCAAGAATTTTGACACCACCGATCATTGCAAACCGATCGTGATCACATGTAAACTTGACCATTCCAAAGTTTTCTGGTACCATTTTTAGTACGCAGCACCCAGAACAAGATGCGCAAATTAATGAAAAATTTTCTTCACATAAACATCCGAGCATCACGGGTGTGACGTCACCCGCTCAGACCCTACAGAAAACGACGTCAGCCGATATTCGTGTTAGAAATACCGTAGCAAACACCTATTTTCATATCTGCCGATCGCCTGTTGGGGTTTAAAGAAGGCGATCATCTGGCATATCTCGTTGTTAGCACACGTCCCAGATTCTATGGGGTCAGAAATTGGGACATGCGACACAACGAAATTTAGAGACCTAAGTCATTTAACTATGGATAATAAGGAATTATACAACCTGGTCTTCATTGGCGGTATTCTCCATTTTATCCAGTTAGATCCTTTTAAGAACGCACAACTATCAATTCACAGATAAGACTTATTTTTCCTTTCACAAAAACTTTAAATCTTTCCTGCAAAAAAAACGTGGACAGCTCTTGTTGCTATGCAAACAAGAATGAGCTCTATGGTAGACGGGTACTCGGCGGTTGGGAGCCCAGTACCCGGTTCCAAGGAGTCGGTAAAGCTTTCTAAGTCTATAGTCCTAGAGCCAGCTGTCAAGGCCAGCTGTGTATCAGAAAGTAACAGAATGGTGAGTATTGATCGAAGGAGAATTAAATGTCTCACCTGTCTCCTGTTTGCCACAGTTACCTTGACCTTTAACCTTCTGCCCTCAATCTTATAATACTGCTTCCTAACATTATAGGTAACCAGGTATCCAAGTTTAGTTGCAATAGGCGTAACCAATCCTGAAATATGAACTGAAAGGTTTTGCTAAACACAAAAACTTAATGTTGAAAAAGCAGAGCTCTGTATCAAGTTCAAAGTGACCTTGACCTCTAACCTTGTGACTCCAACATCATCATGCTGCTTCCTAACATTATAGGTAACCATGTATCCAAGTTTACTTACAATAGGCTTAACCAATCCTGAAATATAAGCTGAAGTTTTGCTAAACGCAAAAACAAGGTTGAAATAACAGTTCTGTATCAACATCACAGTGACCTTGACCTTTGACCGTGTGAGCCCTTGTTTCCTTTCGATGTATATCTCCATGTACCCAAGTTTGGGTCCAATTGGATCAGGCATTGTTGAGATATAAGACAATAACTTTTGTTTAACGCAAAAACTTAACGTAAAATATTAACAAAGATTATACCGTGAACTTTGACACGATAAACTTGACCTCGTGATGCCTGCATCAGCGTGCTGCTTCCTTTCGATGTATATCTCCATGTATCCAAGTTTGGTTCCAATTGGATCAGGCATTGCTGAGATATAAGACAATAACTTTTGTTTAACACAAAAAGTTAACGTAAAATATTAATAAAGATTATACCGTGACCTGTGACCCCCCCCCCCCATAACCTCATGATGTCTGCATCAGCATGCTGCTTCCATTAAATGTAAATCACCATATACCCAAGTTTGGTTCCAATTGGATAAGGCATTGTTGAGATATAAGACAATAACTTTTGTTTAACACAAAAACTTAACATAAAATATTAACAAAGATTATACCGTGAACGTTGACCCCATAAACTTCACCTAGTGATGCCTGCATCAGCGTACAGTTCCTTTCGATGTATCTCTCCATGTACCCTAGTTTGGTTCCAATTGGATCAGGCATTGTTGAGATATAAGACAATAACTTTTGTTTAACGCAAAAACTTAACGTAAAATATTAACACAGATTATACCGTGACCTTTGACCCCATAACCTTGAAGGCATGATGCCTGAATCAGCGTGCTGCTTCCTTTCGATGTATATCTCCATGTATCCACATACTCACCGTTCAATCACTACTTGCTAAATCAATTATCTGCATTTAGCTACCAGAATAAGATTTTTAGGCTTGCATACACTCCTCCCCATGCCTATTCCTATAAATATGGACCCTCAACCAGGCTACTGGTTAGGTTCACCCACTATAGATGCATCGACGCCTAATGGGGGTGTCTGGCTCGCGATCCGCTCCACACACACCCCCCCCCTCTCTTGACGAGAGATAGAGAGAACCATTTTGGTCTTGGCGTGGCTGGTCTAACTGGCACCACTGTTCCTGTCGCACAGGTGCGGTCCAGGAAGATACGAAGGGAGCCCTCGTACCCTCAGGTACGATCCGCTCCCTTCTTTCCGCCTTTTGAGGACTTACCATTCCCCTTCCCGCGCTTCAGCCCACACCGACTGAAGTAGGCGATAAGAGTGGTTGACAGCACTCATTGCTGCCCTCACCCCCTCATCAGTGACCGACGGGACAACACCATACCTGTCATATTCCGCTGTGGAATATGACACCTCGCCTGCACCTCCCTGGAGGCCGCAGGAAGCTGGCCCTTGGTCAGGAGTTGTTTGCCCGGTACCGGAGTGGCCTCAACCATGGGAGGAGCCGTTGCCCTGGCTTGCGGCAAGCCAGACAGATGGAGGACGGTTCCGTCCAGGACGGAATCAACCTCCATGCTCTCCACCCACGGCATCACAGGCTGCAGCAACCTCTCCTCCTCAGCTTCCTCATCTTCAGACCCCGAAGAGTCGGCACTAGACGAGGAACCCATGGAGCCGTCCTAGCGGACGGCTCCCATGCCTGATGGACCAGCCACCGCTACTGAACCACCCGGAGGACTGCCAGGGGGGCCCGTACGAGACAGCTCCCTCGGTGGCCAGTCCAGAACCCTGTCCAAACATGGGGAGAGACTGCCCTACAACATTTGGCAGCAGGGACGACACCAGCGTGGGCAGAACGCTATGCAAGAAGCCTTGCATAGCCGGACCAAACCACGCCGGCGGTGCCATCTCCGCCACCTCCGGTTGCAGACGTGGAACGCCCCCAAGTGCCAAAATGGACGCTCCACGATTTACTTTCGGACTGCCTGACCCCGTGTCAGACCCTGCCAAGTCCTTCTGAACCCTTACGAATTTGTGGCACTCGTCACATGATGGCGGGGCCGGCTTGGCCTATAAATAAGCACAAACCTACAATAAGCAAGCGGAACGAAACAAACATGGAAGGCAGACAATTAATTTTCAAATATTTTGACCATAAATAAACTGTTAACCCTCCCGCACCCCACCCCGCAACGCTACAGCAAAGATCGCATTGATTATGACAACAAGAACGAAGCGGGCAATAATACACCCATACACTGATCCTCAAGGATGTATAACGGAACCAGGAATCATATCGCATAGCATTCGGGTTATATTTACTAATAAATATAAATTATACTCCTAACGAAGGCCAAAATGATATGCGAAGAAACAACAAAATGTAAACAAACTGCTGTAGCACACAGTAAAACCGCAGACCACACATCTAAATCAAGAATTTTGAAACCACTGATCATTGCAAACCGATCGTGATATCACACAAAACTTGAAAATTCCAGTTTTTCTGGTACCAATTAAAGTACGCAGCACCTAGAATCAGATGCGCGAATTAATGAAACATTTTCTTCACATAAACATCCGAGTAACACGGGTGTGACGTCACCCGCTCGGATCTTATGGAGTACGACGTCAGCCGATTTTCGTGTTAAAAAACACCGTCAACCAACACCTAATTTCATATCTGCCGATCGCCTATTGGGGGTTTAAAGGAAGGCGATCATCTGGCATATTTCGTTGTTAACACACATCCCAGATTCTTTGGGGTTAGAAATTGGAACATGCGACACACACGAAATTTTGAAGACCTAAGTCTTTTTAACTATGGAATAACATGGAAACATACAACCTGGTTATCATCGGCAGCATCCATGGTAATCCAATATATCCTTAGAGAGCGCACAAAGCTATCACAATTTACACAGAAAAAAGACTTAAATAATCTCAAGACTTCCAACTGCAAAAAAACATGTCTCTCTTGTTGCTATGCAAACAAGAATGAGCTTCATGGCAAACGGGTACTCGGCAGTTGGGAGTCGAGTACCCGGTTCCAGGAGTCGGTAAAGCTTACTACATCTATAGTCCTATGGCCCAGCTATCCAGGCTAGCTGTATCAGAAGTAATAGAATGGTGAGTATTGAACGAAGGAGAATGCTAATTCTTCTTAGATGCACCAAGATTTTTTATCATGGCGCGTATTATTTAAGATGTGCAATGCGTTAATCCTGTATTTCGCTCAGAAATTTAAAGAAAAAATGTTATTTAACATGACTGCGCATATATCTTCATAAGCATGATTTGCCGATTACTGGAACCACACAAAAAATTTCATGTCGTGCCTGGTTTCCTTTACAATATAATTTTATAGCGCTAAAAGAATTGATAGCGGTTCCAAACTAATTATGCAATATCCAATCAAGCTATAAGGGTACTAAAACTTTGGCAGGAAATGTGAGTACCATAGGATATGTATTGTGTGGTATGTAAGATTTTCCGAACCCCCTTTAACAGGACTAGTGCTTTTATCTGTGGACTAGTCTATTTTCAAAATCACTAGTTCGACGGACTAGTGACATAAAAAGCTAAGATCGACCCCTGCGGTATTGAGTGGGCTACTTTGATTGGCCAGTAGGGCTTTTGCATACCTAGCCATTTGCTTACTCCAATGTATGTGTTTTCTCAAGCTGGTAGGGTGGAGAGCACCTAGACTGAACACAACTGTGGTTCGAGCTAACTGTCATATGCTGGAGTCTGGTATTCCATGCTGAGTAATTTACTTTGTGCATGTTTTGTTATTATCTCCTAAGACCTATGATATCCGGGGACTCATTCTCTATAAAGACTGGTAGTTTAAAATAAAAACATAGCATTTATTTTTCTGCGTTGAATGTGAGTTGGCAGGGCACAATTTAGAATTTGATATTTGCATAGCATGTATTGCTATGCAAACTATAAACTGTATAGCTTTCGGCAATAATGTATAGCAATCAACTCTTTCACGGATAAATTCCCTGTATCTCAATCAAAATATTCAACAAAATATGGTATACATTGTAAAGAATGTACTTTTTCAGTGATTTGTTGTTAAAAGGGGTAATGATAGAATTTTGAAAATCAATGATAAATTTCAATCGTGTACAAATTTCGCATAGCAGATACAGCTATGCATGTTGCAGAATGTATAGCAACTGCTTAAATAGGTGTAGCAAATTGAGATGCGATACCAGATAAATTATGCCCTGGTTGGATATATGTTAACCCTTTTATCTCCACAGAACAAAAATTACAAATTATTTATCCTAAGAAATATTTTGTTGGCAAATAGATGAACCATGTATTATATTTGTATTTGCTAAAATTGAGAATGGTAGATTTGAATAAAAGTTTTATTTGAAATAGAAACACTGTATTTGTAAATTTCATCTACCGTATTTGACCACAGGCACATAATCATTAACATATTAAAGTTCATAGTATTTATCAGATCTTTATTTTGTCCATTTAGAGACTAAGAGATTATTTTTCAAGATTTACCATTAGAATGGTGGGATCAGTTATCGAGCCAGTCACTCTGTATATGTACAAATACTAGGCAAAATCCTATTGGACATCATGCCTAGGTGTTCAAATTTCAAAAATAGTCTTCTCTTAGCCTGCAACTGTACATTTCTCAAACCCACTGCATAAACAGTTTTTTGTCAGCTTCTGTGTTAAAGGGTAACTTCTCATTCACTGAATTATCTGTATCTCAAAGTCTAGTATTCAAAGCAAAGTTAGCAAACATATAGTTAAGTTATAGAAAACTTCTCAAATTAATATGAGTGGAAGCTTTTGCAGCCATCAGAGCAAATAGCTTGCAGTCAAATTAGTTTTAAAACATTTAATAAAACAACAGCAAATTTATGACAAATATGACTGGAAATGATTAGAATGGGGCGCGCCGCGAAGAGTTATCTCCCCAGAGGGCGTGCGTGCGTTGTGAGGCATAAATAAACTTCCGCGTTTATCAATGGCGTGTATAGTAACAACGTCAGAGTTCCGTATCATTGCGTAACGCAAAGCCGTTTTAGGTAACAAAATGCCGTTATATTGTTGTGTTCCTGGCTGTAAAGTTAAAAGAGGTGGAAATAGATTCCCGAAAGAAGCAGATATGCCATGTAAGTTGCGAATATCCGTGAAAGAATCGATACGGTGACGCGCAAACTGTGGATGTCGAGATCGACTGAACTTGTTTACAGTGATCATATAGGCCTACATTACATACATATTACAGCGGAGTGGTTCAAAGAAACTCTAACATGTATGCTTAAATAAATTTATATTGTGATATTTTATTGTCCACATTGTTAAATACATGAACAAATGGCATCTATATCGGACAGGTTCTTGCGATCACCAGTTATCATCCCAGGTTGTGGCTATTAAAGGGTGGTCTCTTAAGACAAGTCAATAAATATGTCATGAATACCAGAGTTTCTTTAAAAACCAATGGTCTATCAGTAAACCTGTTTTAACCGTTTAATGCTAAAATTAGTTCCAGAAAAATTATATTTTCTCATAGAAAATATCCAGTAGGGTAGGCCTACAAAGAAAATTGTTTTAGAAAATTTTCAAGGGAATGGCTCGCTGCAGGTGGTCCGTTACATATATTATAACATTTAACATCAGACATTAATCACAGGTACAGCATAATGTATACATCATAGGAGGTGTTACCCCAATTTTTCATTGTCAAGACTTACACAGATTAATTTCTAAATCCATTTAAGCAATGTATTTGAATCTCTATTAAGAGACCATCTGCCTTAAGAGACCACCTTTTAATTCTCCCATGGGAGGTCTCTCAATGCAGGTTTGAAAGTATGTCATCAATTTGGTTTGTTAGCACTGATGTCATCCATTTTCAAATAAACATTTTTCAAGATCACTTGATTAAGCAAATAAGAATGCTTGCATAGTCAATGTCCATTTGCGGGTTAAGAGATTTTTTTTTTAATTTCTACTGGAATGACTGGCTAAGTTTTCTAAAATAGTCTTCTCTTGACTGGCAAATGGACATTTCTCAACAGAACTGCAAAATCAACCTCTGCAGTGGTATTGAGGGATGGTTATTTGCAGCACAATAGAAAAGTAATTTTTGTAAATTTATCACACGAATGACTTGCTCGCATGCCAGTCATTCCAGTTGTAAATTTTCAAAAATAGTCTTCTCTTCACCTGCAAATGAACATTTAATTAAGCAAACATTTACATTTTTATCAAATTTAGCCATTATAGCATTAAAGCAGTGATCTGTATGTGAAAAAGGCCTTCAGATCACAGAATCAGTGGTTATTTCTAGCCCTATTGAGATGATCCATTTGTTGGCCAGTAGGATCCAAGCAAATTAGTTCCAAAATTATCATAAACTTACCTTACTGTTGTCTTGTTTTAAAAAATTAAATTTGGCCAACCAGATAATGAGTAGTAGTCTTTTAACACATTAACCTCTATATGCCAGAAAACAAGATGTTTTATATATGATGTATGCAATGCCCTGTTCAATATTTTGTGACCAACTTGACTGTGAGTTATTGTTGCTTCCTATGCCCTATTAGTTTGAAGTTATTCAAGAGATTTCATGTATATATGTCTAGAAATTGAGACATGGGCATTACATATGTTAAAGGGTTAAAAGAAAAAGTTGACAGATGGAAAGTGACCACCGCATAAGCCCAGCCCGCCCACCCCTTCTGGACAGTTCAGCTAATAATGTGTCTGATCTGTTTTCTAATTATTTTACAGGCACCTCCTGTAAGCACCTGTAAGGTACTGTTTCAAATTTGTTCAACTTTGACACTCCATCTACACCATATGGCAAGGGAAGACAAGAAAGTACACAAAGAAATAGGAAACTAGTTACGGATGTGATGGGTGCCAGTCTAGATATTGGAAATGAAGTCCTCAGGGAGACAATGGAGGAAGGTGAAAGTACTTCATCTATCAATGACAATCACTTCCTGTGTGGTTAGCTGTCAAGTATGACCTTCTTTCTGACAGAGTTTTTTCATGACAATCTTGATGCAATCAAATTTAATACAGGCTTTGATAATTATGACCATTTTATGCGCAGTTAAGACTTGTGAATGATAATATTTGCTCAATTATGACTTGTGAATGATAATACATGTATTTGCTCAATTAAGACTTATGAGTGATGAAATTTACTTAACTGTGACATATTAGAGATGAAATTTTCTCAACTGTGAGCTAGAAATGATGAAATTTGCCCACTTGTGACTTTTCAATAATAATATTTGCTCAGTTATGACTTGTGAATGATAATATTTGCTCAGTTGTGGCCTGTGAATGATAATATTTGCTCAGTTCTGACTTATGAATGATGATATTTGCTTAATTGTGACTTATGAGTGATAATATTTGCTTACTTCTGCCTTATGAGTGATGAAATTTGCTTAATTGTGACATATTAGTGATGAAATTTGTTCAGTTGTGATTTATGAATGATGAAATTTTCCCAACTGTGAGCTAGAACTGATGAAGAAATTTGCCCAATTGTGACTTATGAATAATAATATTTGCTCAGTTATGACTTGTGAATGATAATATCTGCTCAGATATGACTTGTGAATGATAATATTTGCTCAATTATAACTTGTGAATGATAATAGTTGCTCAATTGTGACTTATGAGTGATGAAATTGACTTAATTGTGACATATTAGTGATGAAATTTGCTCAGGTGTGATTTATAAGTGATGAAATTTTCACAACTGTGAGCTAGAAGTGATGAAATTTTCCAAATTGTCACATATGAATGATAATATTTGCTCAGGTATGACTTGTGAATGATATTTAATCAATTGAGACTTATGAATGATGATATTTAATCAATTGAGTCTTGTGAATAATGATATTTAATCAATTGAGACTTGTGAATGATGATATTTAATCAATTGAGACTTGTGAATGATGGTATTTAATCAATTGAGACTTGTGAATGGTGATAATTAATCAATTGAGTCTTGTGAATTATGGTATTTAATCAATTGAGACTTGTGAATAATGATATTTAATCAATTGAGACTTGTGAATAATGATATTTAATCAATTGAGACTTGTGAATGATGATATTTAATCAATTGAGACTTGTGAATGATGGTATTTAATCAATTGAGACTTGTGAATGGTGATAATTAATCAATTGAGTCTTGTGAATAATGATATTTAATCACTTGAGACTTGTGAATGATGGTATTTAATCAATTGAGACTTGTGAATAATGATATTTAATCAATTGAGACTTGTGAATGATGATATTTAATCAATTGAGACTTGTGAATGATGGTATTTAATCAATTGAGACTTGTGAATGGTGCTAATTAATCAATTGAGTCTTGTGAATAATGATATTTAATCAATTGAGACTTGTGAATAATGATATTTAATCAATTGAGACTTGTGAATGATGATATTTAATCAATTGAGTCTTGTGAATGATGGTATTTATATTTAATCAATTGAGACTTGTGAATGGTGATAATTAATCAATTGAGTCTTGTGAATAATGATACTTAATCAATTGAGACTTGTGAATGATGGTATTTAATCAATTGAGACTTGTGAATAATGATATTTAATCAATTGAGACTTGTGAATAATGATATTTAATCAATTGAGACTTGTGAATGATGATATTTAATCAATTGAGACTTGTGAATGATGGTATTTAATCAATTGAGACTTGTGAATGGTGCTAATTAATCAATTGAGTCTTGTGAATAATGATATTTAATCAATTGAGACTTGTGAATAATGATATTTAATCAATTGAGACTTGTGAATAATGATATTTAATCAATTGAGACTTGTGAATGATGATATTTAATCAATTGAGTCTTGTGAATGATGGTATTTAATCAATTGAGACTTGTGAATGGTGATAATTAATCAATTGAGTCTTGTGAATAATGATACTTAATCAATTGAGACTTGTGAATGATGGTATTTAATCAATTGAGACTTGTGAATAATGATATTTAATCAATTGAGACTTGTGAATGATGATATTTAATCAATTGAGACTTGTGAATGATGGTATTTAATCAATTGAGACTTGTGAATGGTGATAATTAATCAATTGAGTCTTGTGAATAATGATATTTAATCAATTGAGTCTTGTGAATGATGGTATTTAATCAATTGAGACTTGTGAATGGTGATAATTAATCAATTGAGACTTGTGAATAATGGTATTTAATCAATTGAGACTTGCGAATGATGATATTTAATCAATTGAGTCTTGTGAATAATGATATTTAATCAATTGAGTCTTGTGAATAATGGTATTTAATCAATTGAGACTTGTGAATGATGATATTTAATCAATTGAGACTTGTGAATGATGATATTTAATCAATTGAGACTTGTGAATGATGGTATTTAATCAGTTGAGACTTGTGAATAGTGATAATTAATCAATTGAGACTTGTGAATGATGGTATTTAATAAATTATGGATCTATGAGCCATATCTCAGAAACTGCTTGTCTGATTTTCTAAAATTTTACCACAACAAAGAGTGTGATCTTATACTAGACGTCGCCAATGTTGGCCGGGCATGATATAAAGAAATCCAGAAAGTGTGAAAAAATTTAGGAAATCCTATTGGTTTTAAAAACTTGGGGATATTGGCATTTCATTATATAAATAAAGAGTATAGGCCTATATTCATTATTCCAATGTTTCAGCTCTGTATGTTATAACGTTAAATATAATTGTATGTTGATCATAGGATGCATCTATTTAACCCTTTAATGGCTAAATTTAGTCAAGACCTTAATATCAAAACATTTGCTTATTGAATGTCCATTTTCGGGCCAAGAGAAGAGTATTTTTGAAAATGTGCCATTGAAATGACTGTTTCAGTTATCAAGCAAGGCATTCCAGTGGTACATTTCCAAAGGTTCTGTTCGCTTGTCCTGCAAGTGAGCATTTCTCAAGACCACTCCAGAGGCTGGTTTTTGCCCTGACCAGTAAACTTTTGAAAGGCATGCAAGCACGTAGGCAAGCAGGCAGGCAGACAGACAGGAAGGTAGATAGATAGAAAGATAGAGAGTATCCATCTCTACCAGCAAACAATAGGGAAGTAAGCAATAGGGAAGTGAGGCTATGTATAGGCTAGATAGATAGCTAATCGCTACTATGACGTAAATGGTTGCTACTGCAATACATGATGTGCCCCCATGAGAATAAGATTGGTCATACACAGGGCTGGTGTGGGTGTCTGGGGGGGGGGGGGGGAGTAGAAACTATTGTTGTATTTAGTAGGCCACAACGACCTTTCTTGCTTGATTAATGAAAGTTACCACTACTAAATTCTCCCCATGGGCTTTCACCCTAAATAGCTCAGTTCAGAAATTGTAACACATTTAATACACTTCTAGCAAAGCATGCATGTAATGGATTGTATTGTATATATTTGGTAGGCCTTATAAAAAGTTATACATAACGTGGTCTATGCATACATGTATGGGCACTACAACCTGCTGTGATACAATTAACTCAAACAGGTGTTTTTTTATCTTTGCCTAGCATATAGGCCTACCACCAGAGCCTCCCTCCCCAGCGCTAATACTGGTAGAGATGGATACACTGCCCCCCCCCCCTCCCCCCCCCCCGGCCACCTAATCATGGAGACGCTCCTGCTTGTCAATTTACACTATCGCATCATTTACAAGTGGATTAAATAACACACCGATGTCTGATTAGTGATTACTTGACAGCGGCGACATTTGTGTCTCGGTCCGAAGGTGATGACTTAAATCACGGAAACGTAGAACGACGTTTGAAAATGTCGAGTTTGGACACTATTAAAGTCATTGTTAAATATATATTGCCAATAATCATACGGCATTAAACAAAGCAACTACAATCAGCGTTTATACGACCTATAACTACTTAAATAGACAAGATACGAATAACAAAAGTACAAACTCGCGTAATGGCAAACATGACCGCATTAGAGAGGATGCCTCACAACGCACCAACGCCGCCTGGTGGCTGTTGCAGCGGTGCGCCCCATTGAAGTGACATGTACCCTAAACTGAGTTTGGCCATTAAATGGTTAATCATTCAATTTAACTTGAACCAAGAGCCATGCAGCTCAATAAATATTTACCTTCCACATCTTTTAGCAGACTCTCTTTAGTATCAATAGCAGCAAAATCTGAGAAATTTTGTTTTGAAGCAAATTCTGTCATGTAATCTGCAGCAGAGTGTGGTGCTGGTGGGGAAAAGGTGTCTACATCTGGTGCTAGGCCTAGAGGCTCACTGGGGCGTGAAACAATCGCCTCTGAAATATTAAAATTTAGTAAGTTGTCCCCTGTACCAGATGCGCCCGAAAAATATCGGTCCTCCTCAGCCTCCTCGCCGCCATAAGCTGTTGTTGTCACTTCATGTTCCTGATATTGGTCCACTTCTGGTCCCGAATTCATGACAGACCCAGGGTCAGACACCAACGGGAAGATGTCGGGATCAACCTTCTCAAAGTCGCCGTTATTGTCGTTATAAATGTTGCTTTCTGGTTCCGTTGATGATGGTTCCGAAACAGCAAACGGATCCATTAGGTATACTGAAACGAGCTAAGCTGTCGCCTTCTATTGACACACGTAACACTATATATATCCCTTTCCTTTTTTCTGAGTGAAATGGCCGAAGGGCTGACGTCATAATAGCTAAAGATTATGATATTGTAGAGCGATAAGACAGGTTTGTCACCATCATCAAGTTGAAGAATGCTTCAAAATGAATGATATGTCTGACATGTGGCAACATTGAAAATGATCCAGAAATACTCACATAACTCTTGCTCGGCTGTACCTGCTACATACTAAGCAGACAGTTCCAGTCTGCCTTCTCAAGCAAAGAGAGGGTTAGAAAGAGCTATAACATTTCTCACCCTGTATACTATAACTTTAGGGCACTTGATAAACCTACTCAGCCAAAATAACAATAAATCCCTAAGCACACCAGCTGGTAATAGGACATGATGTCCTAGTAAGCTGTACATATGTTATGTTATGCTATGTATGTATGAAAAACAACAAAACCCAAGATATCTACGGTATCGCAGCTGAACACCTGAAAAATGCTGGTCCAGTCCTCCTAGAGATACTGTTGAATATTTTCAATGCTATGCTAACCAGAGCTGAATACCCCCAGAAACCTACTACCCGGTGTTATCACTCCGATACACAAAAAGGCTAACGGGTCCAAACAAGATACGGACAACTACAGAACAATTACCATTTCACCGATCCTCACAAAACTATTTGAGCAGATATACCTCAACAGAACCAAATATATTTTCCCGTCTGCCCAAAGTCCCCTGCAGTACGGCTTTACCAAACACAAATCACCAAACATTGCCACCTAAATTGCTTATGACAGAAGTTATAGCCGAAAGCATTAAGTCTCACAAGCTCCCATTGTACATTGCATTTTTGGACACTCAGAAGGCCTTCGATGTCGTTTACCACAGATCTCTTCTGAGAAGACTATACACGACCAGAATCGACAGCAATCTCTGGCTTATAACGAAACAAATGTACCAACGGATGACAGCCAGTGTGAAATGGCAAGGTCACCTTTCACCACAGGTAACACTTACGCAGGGAGTACCAGTCCCAGCAGGCGGGAAAACCTCAGCCGACTTTCACAAAATATATGAAGACCCACTCCTTCACTCTTTAAGGCACACATGCACAGGCCTACATCTAGGATCAGAGCGTATTGGTACAGTAACAGTAGGTGACGACAAACCCCTGCTGGCACATTCTCCTCATGCTCTACAGCGACTAATCAACATGGCAACTAATCATGCTAATAGGGAGCGCTATGTAAACAAGCTATCCAAGAGCCAAGTGGTTGTCTTCAACAATCGCAGAGGTGCAGAACCCATTCAATTTACCATGAACGGACAAGGAATGGACAATGTCGATGAGTACACACACTTGGTGATACTGAGCCATGCGAACAACAACAGCTATGCTGTCAATGCAATAACAAAGACCAGAAATACTGTGCATGCCCTATTCGGTGCTGGATTACATGGTGCAAAATGTCTGAACCCAATAGTGTCATACAAGATTTGGACCACATTTGCCATGCCCAGAGCAAGCTATGGACTCGAAGCAGTAAATCCTATTCAAAAAGGCATACAAGAATTAAAAGTGTACAAGAAGAAAATTCTGAAGGGCCTTACCTACCTCAACTGCAGATGGAGCTGTATATATGCTTCTGGGTGCATGTCCCATTTATACCGAGATAGACAAGCATAGGCTTTCTTTGTTCAGAAATATTGCAAGAGGCACTGACTCGAGGGAATATAACATCGCTCTCAGGCAACTGATTACCAGATCTAACCATACCGACAGCTGGTTCGTACAAACAGACAGAGTTCTCACCCGTTACAACATACCAGCTGCACTAGAGATTCTTGCTGATCCTCCATCTAAAAGCCAGTGGAAAACGATAGTATCTTTTGCCATCAATAACACTGCCAACATTCAACTTAGGACCCTACTAGCAAGTAAAACATCAACTAGATATCTAAACACAAACAATTGTGCAATCACCAAACCTCATCTCTCCTGGCACACATCAATGTCATCTACTTACAGTTTCGAGAAAGCTCACATCAAGGTCCATCTGCTAATAGGAACATACCCACTCCAAGGGCTTCACGCAAGGTTCAACCAGTATGAGAACAACAGCTGTCCCCTGCAAAATCGGTGTCGAAGACAGAAAGCATTTCCTAGCCATTTGTCCATATCTGGAAGAGACATGGTGGTTTGGCCGACCTCAGAGAAAGCCTCAAGAAGAACGAAATGTATGACCTGTGGGAAACAGCGAAGAACGACCATGATATGCTCACATAACTTCTATTAGACTGTACCACATATATTGGCAATCCTTCATTACAGCTGGCAATCGAACACACTGCACGTCAATTAATCTATAAACTACACCTGCAGTGAACCAACTATCTATTAACACATCAGTAACAAATCAGTGCAGTCATGTACATAGCTTCTTAGATCCTTAGGTTTGTAAAATCGAAAACCAGTCCAAGAATGGTAAAAACCCATTCTGCGTAGCTATGATATTATATAGCTATGCCTCAATATACTTATTGCAGCTTATTTTACTATAGATACGCTGTATGTGGCGTGCGACTATAGTATGCTGCAATAAATACTCATTTTGGTCATGACGTTCCAGCAGTTAGCTGCGGCTGCCTGGCTTATCTTTCCCTTATTATGATACTAATTTCCTTATTATTTTTCTTCTTGCATAGCAATACGGACATAAGGAGCAGTGAGAGTCATTTGTGCGGACCCTCACAAAAGGGCTGCACTATGTATATGTTATAGAGTATAAGAACATATATATTTTTCTATATACTATAATTTTACAATATTCATGTAAATAAATGATTATTGTACGTTGGAGCCTGGGCGTTCACGGGTGGGGATTAACTACCTGCTGAAAGAGTACTTCCTCATGAGCTATTGTTTTAGCCAAATCAGGTAATAAAATAATAATCAGTACACACCACACAGAAAACAAAAAAAGAGAACGAAGGCCTGGACAAATAAAAAACCAGGCCAAAAATCAAAATGAAAAATATGCCTCCCTCCCCATCTCTTAGCACGTCTATGTGCCTATCTCTTATGAACACGTTGCAGATTTCCACTACCTCTTCTCACTCACTTATTCTTGGGCTCCTCCTTCTTCGATACAACCTTGTATGTTTGGCTGCTGCGACAACCGGTTTTATCGATTAGGAAGGAGCGCGACACTAGCTCGCCTCGTAGGTACAGAGACCTGACGATATTTATAGAAGTGCCTGGGCCTGATCGGACTGCGCGTTTCAGAGTGATTGGTTCGACACGGTGGTCTTCCGTGTTCTCCAGAGTAACAACGAGATATGCCAAACTTTTGCCTTGCGTTATAGTACAAGGTGATCGTTTTATTCACTAACTTAACTGTACAATAAAACCTACAAAGTTTGGCAACTTATACTGTTACCAGTTTACATATTTACAACGGACAGATAATTTGAAGCAATGTTTCCTAAGCTTCTCTAAACTTCAACCAGCTCTTGCCTACTTAAAACCATTCAGCAAGAGTTTCACAAGGTGCGAGGCGGACCGAACATTTTACTCTAACTTTCAGCCTGACTCCTTACTTGACTCCCGATACAAGGCAGAGTGCCCTTTATATACTACTCTCAGTTTCACTTCTACCTCCATCTTGGTTTCGCACCACCGGAGGTTTATCCTATTCTCATTGGACTATGACTTTGATTTGACCAATCACCACTCCGACCCTCCCTCTTAGGGAGAGTGCCTTTTACCTAGCACTTGCGGTTTGGCTGGTTCTTGAGTGATGGGATCTGTCTTCCTCCTAACTAATATTTAGAATTCCAGCTGCTTAACTTGTCAGGTCTGACGAATGACCTGCCAAGAATGACGGATGCTTGTTTGATAACAAGGACTACTGGTGGATTAACATGTCTATATGATTGATATGTTTTGATAACTATTCTCGATTGTGCACCTATTGCCTACAGGACGCTACAATGTCCATGTCTTGTTCATTGCCTATTAGCCGACAACCTGTAGAACGCTAGAGTTAATTGGCACATGAGTTACCATTCATCATAGCTGGATTATATTCGGCTTATGTTGTCACATGCTTCCATGAGATCACAGACCGCTTACATAACTTCACTAAGTCCGTCTGTCATAACTAATCCTTTGATTTATTGCCACCAGGTGCTACGCCTTGTGACTCATACTCGATTCAGTTTCTGCGAAACTGTAACTGCGCAGTAGCTGATGTAACCGCTGCCAGTCATCCAGTGCTGCTAATACATACTCAAATAATAAGATGCCTACTGGTAATGCATCTAAATATAGATGGTTACGTAGTGCTGGTAGTATATCTAAATATAGATTGTGATCGCATCGTTTCTGTGAAACTGCTTGATGCCACCCAGTGCATCTAAATATACATTGTGACATAGTCTATTAGCTCACCTGGTATACAAACATGAATTTCACTCGGGACTTACTCGCACATACAAGACGTCCAGTGGGGTCATGACTTCCCACCAAACAGTCCCATATCTACAACGTGCCTCACGCGTCACTCTATCCTCTCATATGTGGTATCGCTTGGCCCGGGTGCCAAACTGGGATGGGTTGGTGTAGCACAGATCGCCATGTCGGGTATGAACCGACCCAGTCTATCTGGGTACAAAACGGTCCAATCTGAGATGCTCCAATCTCGCCCCCCCACCCCACCCAACCCCAACCCCCACCTTTAGGTAGCCAAAACAAGCACGTATACCTATATAGCAGAGGCTCAAAATAACGGAGTCCATAAGTTGGCCTGTTGCGCATGTGCGGCCATGAGAGATGGCCGACATATGCGCATTAGTGTATGGATAATGGCATCTTATGTACATATTTTGCCTGTAATGATAATTCGTTGAAACGGATTCATCATTGTGTTTTTGGTAGGAATTGAACGAGGAATTTAATACCCTTTACAGATCGGAAATCGGTTCAGAACTGGCAGAGATATCAGAGAATATTCAGACATCATTTTGAAGCTCTGACTAAAGGAGACATCGCCATAGCGCACGTGCTGGTAGGGTGATGGTCGGCTATCACGTGGCCAGCGCCCATACCTCCTATATAACACGCATGCTGATTGGTCGAATCGCTCTGGTTTGACATCACCATTTAGTATAAAAGGAGCTCGTTCTCCAGCAGAAATCAGTTGGTCCACCAGAGACAAGACGTGTAATACTGCTTACTGTATAGAGAAAAGGTGGTTTGGCCTTGCTAACCCGAGACAGTCCAATTCAGTTTTGAGTTTGAATCTCTGGGGACCGCGTTTAACACCGCAAGCAAGTTTTTGTATACTCCTGGAAATATCACCAGGGTTAATAGTCTAAATTAAAGTAAGGTTCCCCATCACCAACAACTTCCGAGGGGCCTTCTCTGTGGCATGGCCTTTTGGCCACAAGTTACCATCCTAACCAATATGTAGAGTGATTGGTATGCGCTGATATCTTTCCAGATCTGCCTTACCACATGGAAATAGTGATGAATGACCAATGCACGTAGCTCATGCCTCAGCTTTAATGTTTTGAACCACAGTCCGGATAAGGACATTGCTTTACATGCCGCAATGAGCTAAGCGACTTGAATTGTCTTGTGCCACAACTCATAAATCCTGCATTATTAATTACTACAAACGCAGCCTTTATACCAAGGAAGGCATCTTCATTCCACACCAAAGGGTGCAAACACCATTACGGTAAAATTAGATATTGTATGATATATGTGATCATCTATGAAGCATCCAATGTGACTTATTCTTCACCGCTCCTGAGTATGTGCTATATCAGTTAGACAGCCTGCAGTAAATCGTCAAGCAGCAACTACAGAATCGAGCCAGGCATTTATGCGACGTATCAACAATATGTGGCATTTATGAACATTGCTCTGATGACTCATATGTGCACTTAGAATATATCTAATTACTTTCATTTTCTCATGTATCGATGACTAATAGCTACCATAAGGTCGGTTGTGACCTCAAATATTATTATAACTCTATAATTATTTTTATTTGTCAAGAGCTGATGACTAACAGTCAACACAAGGACGGTTGTGACCTCACCGTTTTCATTATAGAATTGTAGTGCGGAAGAAGCTGTCTAAGTTACTTGTTTTGTAGTTAGTTGTTATTCTTCAAAAATACTTGGACCGCACCTCGCTTAGGTTACACTATGCATCATCAACAAGCACACCACCTTGTTTCTCCCCACAGCAACAATTTTTCACTAAGGTCGCTGCTCGTGCTCACTCAGTGAACACGACATGCGGCCACTAAACCTAACTATGATAGCTCAATAGGATATGTTAAAAGCAGCTAGGGACAACTACTCACCTGAAGGAGAACGTTTAATGTAAAGCCTCTTTTCCAAGTGTTGCAGCTACGCTACACACACGCGCCAGCATTTTCAATAATTGGCCACTTACTTTAGGGCCTTCTAAATCACATACACGAGTAATTGTCTCTTCCTACGCTTCTTCAGCCATCTGGCCTATTAATTGCCTGGATTCCCCTCCACTGCATTGGTTAGGACCGACCCAAGAAACCACTGGGATTTCTTGACAGTCAGAATCGATCAAGGTGTCGATGACTCACGCACTTCCCACTGTATTTTTAGCTAAGCCTTTTCGCCAAAGTAGGAATCACTGTAAAAATATAATTTTTGTAATATGGCCAGCAGTGAATTCTTTTGGGCACATTTTCTTAATCCTAACTAGGGGGTGGATCTCATATGGTTCGCTCTCGAAATGCTAGGTGATGGATAAAGACACAGATCACCCTCTAACTCAACGGTGACTGGTTGCCACCATAGTTGGTTATCTGTTTCTTTCTCCCCACTGTAAATAGATACATGCTTTCTAATGCTTTTGTAATGTGACTTGTCCATGTCTTGTTATTTGTGATTGTGCTATGGTATGCAGAGGGATCGCTCATCGATTCTGAAACTACGACCAAGCGACATGTATGCACCGCCATCCTAAGGGGGTGTCTCAGTGGGTACATGCCAGGAAGGCAACACATTGCAAAATTAGGTAGGCACTAAGCCCCTTGCAGCCTAAATCATGAATGTTTGGACCTAATAACTACAAGATAGTTTAAGTCCTCAAGAAGGACCGCATGTACACGATGTGCGGGAGGGCTGGTTAGCTGGAATATGTTAGTGCCTCAATTTCAGTAACATGGTAGCCTTTCCCGTACCAATGACTATTAGGTACTCAAGTAAGTATACTATTGTACATTTCAATTATCATTTCTGTATATGGTACTGATGACTAATAGGTACCTCACCGATCTCAAGACCGCAATTTATAATTTCTGTTTTACTGTGAATATTATCCTTGTTTACTGTAAGTTCTTTCAACTAGCCGCATCGCTTAAGTTTATCAATCTGTGATACTTAACTACCTCATTTAATTATGATCTGTTTATTGCAATGGTTAGTTGTATATGGCAGTTAGCCATCCAGTTAATATGTTTTGTTTAATTGTGGAAAACTGTGGACTGCAGTATGCTAGGAAATACAATACAGCAACAGATATATCTGCATCACACTATTCCCGCCATCATCAATTTTACACTAAGGTCACCGACCGTGCTCTAATTATTTGAGCCCGCCATGTTACTGACTAAGCCTTACAATTCAGCTCGATAAGATAGGTTAATGTGGTTAGGGACAATTCCTTCGTTTAGAGACATATAGTGTACACCTCTTTTCCGGTTGTTGCGGTAATGTAGCCCCGCTCTCTGGCAAGGTTGTGTAAAATTGGCCAGTTACCTATAGGGCCTCATATATATTAAGTTATTGTCTCTTTCCACGAGCCACCAGCCGCATTGTTTATTAATTGTTTAGACTTCCCATCAGCACGTTGATCGGATTCGGCCCTGGGAAACTATCGGTGGTTTCCGAGTGGTGAAGGTTAAAGTGCTGATTTGCATACATCTCCCCCCCCCCACGTATCTTTGGATACTTGTTAGCTAGATAACCCTGCCAATGAAGGAAGCACTGCAAAAACATATAGTTATAAATGTGAATTAGTTAGTTTATTTACCGGCCCGCAGTGCATATCTGGGCATATTGGAACTTAACCCTAATGACAGGTCAACTGTTAGATCCATAGCACGCAGTGACTGACGAGATGCGGATCTCCATCCAATTCATTGCAGTGTCTGGATGAAGCATTGGAGCTCGTCACTCCCTCATGGGAAGGATGCTCGCGATGGATATCCATATGTTCCACCCCCACCATAAAGACATGTCAGGAATCAAAACTTGCTTGTGTGAAACATAGCCATTATTCAGATGATGTTTTATGTGGTTGTGGGACAAGGTAACCAGATTTTCATCGAATTCGGATGCCTTGTGTCATAACATGTATGCATGCTGTCCTTGGAGGTAGATGCTAATCCGTCTGCGCCCATTGAACAATTGTATCTAAAGTTAGGTAGGAATTTCCGCCACTTGCGGCCAAAACTAGTTTCTGTTTCTAACAACTAAATGATATGTTAGACGGTAGCAGAAGGCCCGCATAAATAAAGCGGCATCTACCAATACAGTATCTTTGGAACTGCATAAACTGGTGACTTGGGAATTCTTCGGAAATCTTTCGTCCCGTCTTCACGTAAACCAGTATGCATAACATTAAAGGACAATTCCGGGATGATAAAAAGTGTGCTTTATTTGAAAGATTATTACAGGTTTAATGAAATTGCGCCAGAATAATAAGCAGATAGAAATCCCGTAACCCACTATCGCTAGATAAAGTCGGTAAAATTGACAATTTTTCGCACATCAGGGCGCTGCCATTTTATCGCGTCTAGCGACGTCAGCCCCGCACCACCGCTATTGCTATAGCTGCAGGAGCGAGGCCAATAGATGCGGGTATATATTTTAAGGAAGCATACGTAAATGATAATAGCAAACGAACCGCTGAAGTGATTCCAATGATTCTAGGTTCTCTAAATAGGTGCAGACTTCTGGATTAATATGATATAATGGATGTTAATATCGGACAAGAGGTTCAAAAGACTGGAATATATAAAAAGAATTATTCATCTAAGATTCGATCTGCCAGAGATATCACCAAATGAATTAACATTTTGACATAAAATCTGGGAATTTTCATCGCCGACAATATTAGAAATTATTAAAATTACTACAGCTTTGATGGAATTTTCCCCGTTATGTGATAACATTGTAAAGCTTCAGCACAGCAAATTCTGCAATTGTAGCTGTAATACTCATTCTGATATGGGATGATGGATAGAGCGCATCCTGAAATTTTTGTTTGAAATCTTGCTGGCTTAGTTTTTCCCGCATGCAGAGTGTATCGTTTGAACCACTAGGCCGTTTCTAACATCCCTAGTAGTGGATAAATCTTCGTATTTGCAGCTACAGGTAGGTATCAGAATTATTACAATCGGTTCTGTGGTTCCGGCAATATTATCATATCATATGTTTTCTTGGAATATATATTTACACTGCGCGTGACACATGCTATAACGGTATCTTGAGTTGGCTGAGTAATTTGACAATACGCATGTGTCAAGTGTGCCACTTCATTTAACCATTATCGCATGGTGTAAAATGCGTAATAGCCCGCTTACAAAGATAGTGCCTGGGTTCATTTAAAAATTTTTTTTTTGCTGAAACGTGTTGCTGTCGTGCACATCAATGACTTACAGCAGCATTGTTACCAACATGAACACATTCTGATAGGATAGAGAAAATGGATTCTATGCTTCAGCAGTCTAGGGGTTAATGATTCTCCACCGACTTCGGATACTAGAATTACTTGAAAAACTTACTAGCTTAACTGGACAATGTCCTAACGCGATTACAAATTAGCTCATGTTAGGGCTCTATGCATATACATATTTACTGTCCAGCCCACATGCTCAGGAAAGATAGCATTGGCAACCACAACCTTCATGACCATTATGTTCGCCAACATCATCAATGGGTAACCAGTGGCCGGATGCTCATATACCATATCCCGTATCTCCCCCTTTTCATGCATCTTCACTGTACTATGTGGCACCGCGTTACGAACCAGAGGAAATGGCAACACCATTTCAGCAATACATTAGAAGACATCCACATCATACACATCTGCCGCGTCAGTTACCTGCACTGCCTCCGTATGAGGAATATATATCCCAGCACCAGGAGTCTCCGCGTGGTCTACATAGCATGCCGCCACCTGTCTATAGACCTACACCTGTCTATGGACCCGCATCAGGGCAGTATTCGGCAGAACCAATGTACCATGCAACACCTCATCGCCGGGAATCACCTTCATGGACTTGACAGCATCGACAGGAACATCGATGGGAAACACCACCACCACCACCACCACCACCACCACCACCACCACCACCACCACCACCATCTACATGCCGACCAGCATCCACATTCTCCTCAGTTTCGCCATCACCACCACCAGTTTTTGTGCCAATCGCTTCTCCACGAGGTCATGGCGGATCATTCCGCCACCACCACCCCCACCCCACCCCCGAATTTAGCCGGGAGACTGATTGGGCCAATTATAAAGTTTAATTTGAAATAATAAGTAGGACAAACTGGTGGAGCAATCGTCAGATCTGAGAGTACTTTGCCGCAAAGCTGTACGGAAAATCTCTGCAAGACTTAAGAACAGACTACACCCCCATCGTACACCAAACTGGAGAACGCATTGTCAGAAAGATTTGGCGACTCAGCCCTTGGAGAAACGAGTCGACTCCAACTCAAGAACTTACGTCAACGCTCAGAGGAAACACTACCAGAGTTAGTAAGCTGCATCTATCGGTTAGTTACCCATGCCTACCCCAGCACAAATCTTGAGGGCATCTCACACTTACATTTAGACACCTTCGTCGACGCGTTGAGCTGAGAACCCACCTTAAAAGACAAAATATTTCTCATGGAGCACGCCAGCCTGCAACAACTTACGGCCACCGTTTCTTGGAATGGGAGAAAAATAATCGCTGCTAACTACACCCAATCAATGAGGTAAATGATGTAAATGTCACCACTACCACCAAATCAACCACCACCACCACCACCACATCAGCAAATGAACAACACGAGAAGCAAGAACAAAACAGTCAGAATCACGTGTCTACAGGAAGAGGGCATGGCCAATCCCATCGCGGGGGCCACAACAACGCCCAAGGACGTGGGAACCAGCACAACAACAACAATGGGCAAAACATGCATGAAAGACTAGAAGAGATCACTAATCAGATCTCCGTGCTCACTAATCTCGTAACAACGCTCAGCACAAACGTAGCAACACAGTCCACGACTAGACCACAACCAACCACAGTTTCAGTACTGCCACGAAACATGTGTTTTGGATGTGGTCAGCTGGGCCACTGGAAGGATCGAAGTCCAAACTGACCTCCATCTACAACTCCAACCACTGACCGACATACCCCGCAGCCTGAGAATCCATCAAACTAGCATGGGCACTGATTACAGAGTCACTTCGGCGCCCATTTCCACAACCCGGCTCAACAACGGCCCCTGAACCCCAATGTCAGGTGGGCATTTATACTCGTCAACACATTCCTATTACACCATGCACCCATCCGCACCCAGCTTCTTCTATGACGGTTCCCACGACGCACACTGCATGCACAGTACTGTCATCTCCCCCCTTTCGGAAAGAGTGACGCCACACTTTCCACCTTTACTCAACCTTCTCAACAGTTTCTGCAAGCACCACATCCCACTGCCAAGGCACTTAACACCCGGTGTCCTTTGGTGGTATGCATCTCACAACCTCTTACAGTTTCACCAACAACCTCCAGCACCAGCAGTGATCCCGAAGGAAGCGTTCATTAGGCACCATGGATCCACAAAAAGAAACATTGTACAAAGAAAGTGAAAGTGGCACAACGGCGGTGTTTCTTCTACGCATCAACTAAACATCCCATGATGCATGGTAAAATGTGGCTCGCACAGGTAGGTCTCATCCACGAGCGCAAGAATCCTATCCGCACTGCAGTATACACCAACACCGCTTACAGAGAATGCGCAACAATGCCACCACCATTGCTACCCCTACTCCATCATCGCCTAAGCAATCACAGCAGCAGTGACGACGAGTTGGCCCTTTCCACACTCAGCCACCAATTGTTCTCACGGAAGCTATCCAGAGACAAGCCGACTATATACAGAATGCAAATGGTATCATTGGAGACTTTTTCGCAGGCTCACCGCAAGGTGGTATATAAGTGTGCCTGTCTGTTTAGCAGATTTTCCACCAGTGCCACTGTGGACACTGGAGCTTCCATCACCATTTTTAACAGGCGCTTGTATGAGAACATCCCACCTCATATGAAGCCACCCCTTAAGCTTACAAATATATTTTTGCAAACAGCTACGGGAGCCAATGTTCCCTTGGCTGGAGTAGTAAACCTCATAATACAGATAGAGGAGATGAAATTCATTCAGCGAGTTGCCATCGCCTCTATTCAAAATGATGCCCTGCTTGGTTCTGATTTCCTCAGTGCCAGCGAAGCTGTCATACACTGCAAACAACAGGAACTAGACATACATGGCCGACATATACCCCTTGGACCATATGATACATGTTAATATTAGCAACTAGCCACAGTTGAGCTGGATCAAGAAAGGATCTTGTGGGACACCGCACCACAATTAGGAAACAACACTCATACAGCCATGCTGGAACCCGACCCTGAATACATGATTGCCTCACAATGCGCAAGTCCCAGCATAATCATGGACACCACCAACAAAGGACATATACTGTTCCGCATATTCAATGGCACTGCCGACCCAATAACACTCGAATCAGGGGTCCGTTGTGGCCATTTGGTGGATCTGATATTGCTGGAAACTGCCCACCTGCGATCACACCAGCAACAACTTCTGATGATTTGCCCGAACACTTACATGACCTATATTTGCGTGCCACAGTTGGATTGATGCAATCTCAAAAACAACAAGTACGGAAGTTACTTCATAAATATCGTGATGGTTTTTCGGCAGGAGACATGGACCTCAGAGAGATTCATCTTGTACAACATGCCATCAACACCGGAAACAACAGACCTGTCTGTCAGCCCATTCGACGTCTCCCTATCCATAAGGAAGTGGAGGCACACCAACAGGTAGAGGACATGTTGCAGACTGGAATAATCGAGCCATCAGCATCCTCCTGGGCCAGTCCCATAGTACTAGCAGGCAAAAAGAATGGATCTTTGCAGGTTTGCATAGACTACCGCCGCCTTAATGATCTAAGTGTCAAAGACGTGTATCCGCTTCCTCAGATAGATCAGGCCTTAGATTCCTTGTCTGGAGCCAAATGATTTTGTACTCTTGATTTAGGTAGTGGGTACTGGCAGGTAGCCATGGATAAGGCTGACATGGAGAACACCGCATTCGTGTGCAGAGACAGTCTTTTTCAGTTCCGCAAGTTGCCCTATGTGTGCAATGCTCCTGGAATGTTCGAGCATCTCATTGAGCAGGTATTAACCACCGTGTAAATGGGAAATCTGTCTGTGTTACATTGACGATGTAATCATCTTTGGTCCCTCGTTTGACCAAACGTTATCCAATTTAGACATCGTGCTGTCTAGATTCCACACAGAAAACTTAAAGCTCAAACCCAAGAAATGTCATCTCTTCAGACAGAGCGTCGAGTTCCTGGGACACATCATATCCGGTGATGGAGTGGCCACTCAACCATCAAAAACAAAAGCCATGGCGGAGTGGCAGACCCCTGCATCTGTCACGGAAACTCTGAACTTACTTGGTCTTTGTCAGTACTATCGCCGATACATCTGTCATGCGAGATTGCATAACCCCTCTTTAAGATCACCAAAAAAGATCGACGATTGAAGGAACTCTTGATGACCACTCCAATTCTCGCTCATCCTAACCCTAACCTCGATTTCATCCTGGGCACTGATGCATCAGCTTACGCTATCAGCGCAGTTCTATCTCAGGTCATGGAGGATGTGACAGAGCAGGTATTGGGTTATGCTTCGCATACTCTGAATAAGACAGAGAAACGTTATGCGACCACTAAGCGAGAACTACTGGCTGCAGTCTACTTTATCAAGTATTACAAACACTTTCTGTACGATTCCCATTTACCCTCTGTACAGATCACGCCTCACTACGCTGGCTCAGAAACCTAAAAAATCCGGAGGGCCAGGTAGTGAGGTGGCAGGAATCCCTGCTGGCTTTTAACTTCAATGTGGTTCATAGACCCGGCAAACTGCATTTCCATGATGCCTTGAGCAGAATCAGGCTTGAGGATGAACCCGAAGTAGCCACCACCGTGACACATACAACACAGCCATCTCCGGTGCTCCCCGAATTGTGGTGTGCAGAGTGGAACACGGAGACAAGCAACAGATGCGCAGACACAAAATATATATGCATGGATCCAGGAGGGGGTACGTCCTCCCCAGGAATCTGTTACACCATTATCCGCAACAGAAAAATACTACTACCGGTGGTTCAAGGAATGCCACATGCTTGACGATAACACAGCACATCTAGCTGTTGAGCGGGCATTAACCCAGATAAAACAGAGATTCCACTGGATCGGAATTCGTGATTGTGTAACGGCATGGGTCGCCAAATGTGTCCCATGTCAAAGACACGCTGTTGGCCAGCACCATTCTGCACGTCTACAAGTTAAAATTGTTGGTGCAGCAAGGGAGCGAGTGGCTATTGATGTGCTCGGACCCTTGAAGGAAATAATTACATCCTCGTATTACAAGATTATTTTATGAAGTGGGTGGAAGCATTTGCTCTGCCGGACCAAGAAGCATCCACAATAGCAGAGGTCTTGGCAAGCAATGTGTTCTGCCAGTTCGGAATGCCCTATGAGCTGCACTCCGATCTAGGAAGTAATTTTGAGAGCCGGCTGATCTCCGAGCTCTGCAAATTGTTTCATATCGTCAAAACAAGAACTACTCCATACCATCCCCACAGTGATGGGATGGTGGAGCGATTTAGCCACACTCTGGTGGAAATGCTGACAAAGGAAACATGCCTTGATTGTCGAGATTGGGATCTATGTCTCCCGTATGTGCTCATGGCATACCACACCTCAGTACATTCCAGCATGGGTTATACCCTTGTGCGGTTAATGTTAGGCTGTGAATTAGCCTTGCCACTGGATCTGGCCATTCCCAAGATTCCGGGGGAGAAAAATTCACCATCTCTCTATGTAAAGCTCATGCGGCAGCGGATAGAACAGACCCATGAGCTAGTGAAAGCAACTTTATCTGCTGCACACCGGTCAGTGACTTCAGTGTAAAATTGATGATGGCGGGAATAAGTGATGCGGATATAAATGTTGCTGTATAGTATCTCCTAGCATACTGTGGTCCAAAGTTTCCTACAATTAAACAAAACATTGTAACTGGATGGCTATCTGCCATATACAACTAACCAATGCAATAAGTTGATTGTAATTAAATTAAGTAACTAAGTATCATAGACTGATAAACTTAGATTGTGCGGCTAGTTGAAAGCACCACAATAAACAAGAATAATATTCACAGTAATAAGGAAATTATAAATTGCAGTCCTAAGACCGGGAAGGTACCGATTAGTCATCAGAACCAAATACAGAAATAATAATTAGATGTACAATAGTATAGTTACTTGAGTACCTAACAGTCATTGGTATGGAACAGGCTACTATATTACTGAAATTGAGGTGCTAACATATTAATAGCGTGAGTCGACATGTTCTCTGGAGCTGGAGAGATTTCCGCAGGCGATTCCCGCAGCTGGTTTCCACAGGTTGACTCCGCAAGCTGACTCCTCCAGACAGGGTAGATACGGTACACACTCAGGACATTGAAACAAAGCAGTGGAAAGATGTCTATTAGATTGTCCTAACAACTGGTATATAATCTTTACGGTAGTGAGAAAGTTATCTGTCTGGCGACCAAAATAATAAAGTTGAAGGTTGCCCATTAACAGAGAGGGTAGTATACAATGTTAAGCAGTTGCATAACTTGGCACACAGTGCGGGATGCGTTGCATAGTTCTTGCGACGCACCTAGCAAAGTCCACCAGACTCAAGACTCACGGTATTCTGTAACCATTGATGTCCTGCATGATGATGTGCTTCCTCCATTACTAACCTATGATACCGGGATGGTAGAACTAAATGTGAGTATTCAGCGTCCAACACTGATGGTGCATGGGTACATTACAAGGCTCCCCTGTGCATTGCATACCCCTCAAAAACATCGATGAACATATCTGGGAATTCAGCTAACTGTTCATTGCAAAATTCCTGCTACAGAATGCCATATACCTCCATCGGAATATAAGGAAGAAATCCATCCTCCACTTCCGGAATTACATAGTCTTCAGTGTCGAACGTGGCGGTTTCACGAGGGTGTCTCAGGCGGGACAACATGTCCGCATGGACATTATGGGTCCCTTGATATACTCAATATTACACCCATACTCGGCTATAAGTACTGCCCAATGCTGAACCTTTGTATTATGGACTTCAACCTCAAACAGACCCTTAAGTAGTTTGTGATCCGTATATATGGTAAAATTGGCCCCAAAAAGATACGGACGCAATTTCTTCAGGGCATAGACCACAGCGTAAGCTTCCTTCCCAATAACCGGCCAGTTAAGCTGGGATTCCTTGAGAGTACTGCTTACATACTGGATGACTCGCTCCATACCATGGTCATCTTCCTGTACTAAAATTGCACCTACTGCATAACAAGAGGCGTCGGTGTACAGATGATAGGTCTTCTTCAGATCAGGGTAGGCTAGTAGTCTCACTGCACAGCAAGTTCTTCAACTTGTCAAATGCCACCTGCTGTTCCTTACCCCACTCAAATCGTCCGTACTTCTTAGTCAGATCAATTAGGGGTCTGGCTATCTCTGCGTACCCTGGTATGCACAACCTGTAATAACCAGTTGTGCCTAATATTGTTCTAACTCCTGTTACATCCTGCAGAGGTGCCATCTCACGAATGACTTTAACCTTTTGTATCTTGGGTGAGATACCGGCCGCAGATATGTGATAACGAAGCAGATCCACTGACTTACTTGCGAAATCACACTTCTTATGCTTCAATTGGAGATTGTGCTCACGCAAATGCTCCATTACAAAGACTAGGTGATGAGCATGCTCTTTGTGACTCATAGAATATACAACAATGTTGTCGACAAAAATGTGCATAAATTTTCCGACATACCCGTGGAAAACCGCATTCATGGCATGTTGAAAAACAGCACCACTGTTCCTAAAACCAAATGGCATCAGAGTCCAATCGAACTGCCCAGCTGGACATACGAACGCTGTCTTCTCAATGTCTTTGGTGGCCATTGGAATCTGCCAATACCCAGACTTCAAATCCATTGTAGAAAGCAGAGTTGCTCCCAGCATGCTATCAAAAATATCATAAATATTTGCAACGGAAAATTATCTCTCCATACTACCTCATTAAGATGGAAGTAGTTTCTACAAAATCATGCCGTCCCATCTTTCTTAGGTACTAGGGATATAGGAGAGGCCCAAGGAGATGATGAAGGCCTAATTATGCCTGCATCCAGCATCTCATTGACTTGCTCCTCCACAACATGCTGTTTTGTTAATGGTAATCGATAAGCACGTTGTCTAATAAGGTAACAGTTGGTAGGGATCGTACATTGCACTAATGAATTCCTACCCAGTTCTCTTGCATAGGCAATATCAAATACTCTTTAAGAACATCGTCGATAACCTTGCTACCGGTCGTCTCGGTGATACTGGCTTCAGCATAGTATTCATTCTGGAGCCTAAAGGGAACGTGTAACTCATATGTTTTCTCAAACCATTCCATTTCATCCCTCTTATAATTAATAATAGCCCTGCCCACATGCAAAGCATCAGCCCCAATTAATCCGTGATGTTTCATCTTTCTAACGATCATGACGGGTTGCTTGGGCAGGCTATGGTCAGGCATTTTGCTGCCCTACACTCTAATGCCATGTGGCCAATCTTTCCACAATTGTGTGGTTTGATAGTTACTAATTGCCTGATTGCACTGACATTTTGTATGAGCTCCACGTAGAGAGATGGTGAATTTTTCTCTCCTGGAATCCTGGGCATGGCCAGGTCCAAAGGTAAGCCTAATTCATGGCCTAACATTAACTGAGCAGGGGTATAACCCATGCTGGAATGTGTCGAAGTGTGGTATGCCATGAGCACATATTGGAGTCGTAAATCCCAATCACGACAATCAAGGTGTGTTTCCTTAGTCAACATCTCTGCTAGAGTTTGGCTGAACCTCTCTACCATCCCGTCACTCTAGTTGTTCTAGGTTTAACTATATGAAACAATTTGCAGAGCTCGGAGAACAGCCAGCTCTCAAAATTACTTCCTTGGTTGGAGTGCATTTCTTAGGGCATACCGAAGCGGCAGACAACATTGCTAGTCAGGACCTCCACTACTGTGGATTCCTCTCGGTCCGGCAAAGCGAATGCTTCTTCCCACTTCGTAAAATAATCTTGTAATACGAGGATGTACTTGTTTCCTTCATCCGTGGTATTCAAGGGTCCGAGCACATCAATAGCCACTCGCTCCCATGGTGCACCAACAATATTAACTTGTAGAGGTGCGAAATGGTGCTGGCCAACATTTGCCAACCCATGCCTTTACACTATCGTGTATCCTGAACCAGTGGAATCTCTGTTTGATGCGATCTGCTGTACGCTCCATGGCTAAATGTCCAGCATTGTCATGCAGTTCACTATACACCCTTTGGCCTTCCCGATGTGTGGGCTGTCTCCGTCCCGGGACATTGCCCAGCGCTTCACACAGGAATGCAGCCCAGGCTAGGTGCCTTTCCTGTACATGTGTGTGATATTGAGGACCATGCCCATAAGAAACATGATTGAGGACCATGGCCTATGGGACAATTAGTTTAACATATGTTAAATACTTTATCTTTAACTTTAACCATGCCCATAAAAACATGATTGCGTAACATAGCCCACGATCCTTTCACGTGACGCCCCTCTCATGCATATAGAATATATATATATGATTTCACGTGCCCCCCGACCGTCACGAGCCCACTACCGCCTGTTTAGAACAACACTTTGAGGGGCCTATCCCTCTTGGTTGTTCCAATATAATAACATGATAACACTCTGGAATCACTATCCGGTTATTATTGTAGAGGATGCCACCTTGTATATGACATTTTCCAAACCTTTGATAGTAATATTTAGCCATTGCTGAAAGTGAGGTAACAGATTCCTTAGGAGGATGTACCCCTTTCTGGATCCACACGTATATTATACTCAGTGTTTGCACATCTGTTGCTTGTTCATGAGTGACTGTCTCCAGATCCCACTCTGCGCACTGCAGCTCAGGGAACATGGGAGATGGATATGTTGTATGTGTCACGGTGGTGGCCACTTCTTGTTCATCCTCGAGCCTGATTCTGCTCAAGGCATTGGCATTTCCATGCAGCTTGCAAGGTCAATGAACAACATTGAAGCTAAAGGCCTGCAGGGATTCCTGCCACCTCGCTAGCTGGTCCTCTGGATTTTTTAGGTTTCTGAGCCAGCATAGTGAGGCGTGATCTGTACGGAGTGTAAATGGGCACCCATACAGAAAGTGCTTGTAATAGTTGACAAAATATACCGCAGCTAACAATTCCATCTTAGTGGTTGCGTAACGTTTTTCTGTCTTATTCAGAGTATGTGAAGCATAACCCAGTACCTGCTCTGTTCCATCTTCTGTGACCTGAGATAGAACTGCACCTATTGCATAGGCAGATGCATCAGTGTCTAAGATGAAATCGAGGTTATGGTTAGGATGAGCAAGAATTGGTGTGGTTGTCAAATGTTCCTTCAGCATCCTGAAGGAACCTTCACACTCACTCGCCCACTAGAATGGTCGATCTTTTTCGGTGATTTGGTATAATGTGGCGGAAATCTCTCTAAGTGATGGATGTATTGACGATAGTATTGGCAGAGACCGAGGAAACTCTGGGTGTTAGTGACTGAAGTGTGGGGTGGGGGGGGGGGGGGGGGGTGCCACTCCACTACTGTTTTGGTTTTTGTAGCTACTCCATCGCCGGATATGACGTGTCCCAGGCACTTTGTCTAAAAAGATGACACTTCTTGAGTTTGAGCTTGAGTTTGGCAGTATAAAAATGCAATGGGAGCTTGTCTAAGTTGGACAGGGTCTGCTCAAACGAAGAGCTAAAGAGGATTACGTCGTCGATGTAACAGAGAAATTGTAGTTTAGAGAGTACCCACTCAATGGGAGGTTCGAACGTTCTAGGAACATTGCACAAGCCATGTGGCATCTTGTGGAATTGGAAATGACCGTCTCTGCATACGAATGCAGTCCTCTCCCGGTCAGCCGCATCCATGGCCACCTGCCAGTACCCATTAGCCAGGTCAAGGGTACAAAACTACTTGGCTCCGGACAAGGAATCTAAGGCCTGATCGATCCATGGTAATGGATACACGTCTTTGACTGCAAAGACCCATCCTTCTTGCCTGCTAGTACAATGGGACTGCCTCAGGGGGATGCCGAGGGCTCTATGGTGCCTGTCCACTACATGTCATATACTTGTTGATGTGCCTCCACATCCTTGTGAATGGGAAGATGTCATACTGGTTGTCGAACAGGCTGATTATTTCGAGTATCGATGGAGTGTCGCACGAGGTGAGTTTCTTCCAGATCCGTGTCTCCATCCGAAAAACTGTCATGATACTTATGTAATAGTCATCATATGTCACGTTTGTGAGATTTAGTTAAACCAACTGTGGCACACAAATAAATGTCATGCAGATGTTCTGGTAAATCATCTTCAGAAGTTGTTGCTGGTGTAGGTGTGGTAAGGGGTGTCTCCAGTGATATAACATCCACAAGATGACCACAACGAACTCCCGGTACTAGTGTTATTGGGTCCGCTGTGCCATTGAATAGTCTGAATGGTATATGATCCTTGTTGGTGGTGTCCACGATCATCCGGGGACTTGTGCATTGAGAGGTGATCATATAATCGGGGTCGGGTTCCAGCATGGCTGTGTGTCTGTTGCTTCCTAACTGTGGTGTGGTGGCCCATAATATTTCCTCTTGTCCCAGCTTAACTGTGGCCGTAGATGTCAAAATCACCGCACACGTATTGTACAGTCCAAGGGGTATGCATCGGCTGTGTATGTCTAATTCCTGTTGTCTGCAATGGATGACGGCTTCGCTGGCACTGAGGAAGTCAGAACCTAGTAGGGCATCATTTTGTATGAATTGCATTTCCGCTATCTGTATTACGAGGTTTACCGTACCAGCCACAGGAACATCGGCTCTGGTAGCTGTTTGTAAGAATATGTTTGTAGGCCTAAGGGGTGGCTTTTTATGAGGTGGGATACTCTCATAAAAGCGCTTGTTAAAACGGTGATGGAAGCTCCAGTGTCTATGGTGGCACTGCTCGAAATGCCACTAAACAGGCAAGCATACTTGTATATTACTTTGCGGTGTGCTTGTGGAAGAGTTTCCAATGATACTGCCTGACGGATTGCTTTTGGTGCAGTATCATCCTGTATGTAGTCTGCTTGCTTTTGGATAGATTCCATGAATGCAATCAGTGGCTGAGTGAGGAAGGGACCAACTCGTCGTCATTGCTGCTGCGATTGCTTAGGCGATGACGGAGCTGGGGTAGCAATGGCAGTGTTGTTGATGCTGGTGTGTTGTACCATGATTTTGTGTAGACAGTAGTCTGGACAGGACTGGTGCGGTTGCGGATAAGAGCCAGCTGTGTTAGCCACTTTTGACAATGCATCATGGGGTGTTTAGTGGATGCAAAAGAAGCAGTGACGGCGCTGTGGTTTGCCGTTCTTTGGATGATGCTGGTTCTTGCAGATCCATGATGCTTAATGCTGATCGCTGTCCATGTCACTGTTACTGCTGCTAGATGTGGTGGGTGATAATGTTAGGACCTGTGAATTACATACCATCAAGGGGCACCATGTGTTAAATGCTTTGGCAGGCGGTTGTGGTGCTTGTATAAACGTGTGTGTGCTAGAACCAACCACTGCCGTTTTACAGAGGACAAAAGGTTTGTGAGATGCCAAAGTTGTGGGGTCACAGCCTCTCACAGAGGGAAATGTTGGCGGTACTGCGGATGCAGTGCACATGGTTGGACCAGTGTGTGTGGTTGTGTACTGCTGCATAAGTAGCATTTTGCATCATAAGGTTCGCCACCTGACGTTGTTGTCTGGAGGCCGTAGTTGAGCTGGGTTGTGAGAATTGGCACTGAAGTGACTCTATAATCGGTGCCCGTTCTAGTTTAATGAGGACTCAGGTTGCAGTGTACATCGGTCAGCTGTTGGAGTTGTTGATGGAGGCTGATATGGGCATCGTTCTTTCCAATGACCTGGATGACTGCATCCATAACATGTGTTTGGCAGCTGTGTATGTGTTACCGTACTTGTAGCTTGTCGTGTAGTCGATTGTGTCGCGATGGTGGGGGAGTGTGGTGACCAAATTAGTGAGTGCGGATATCTGTTTAGTTATCTCTTCCAACCTATCGTGTATGTTTTGTCGATTGTTGTTGTTGAGCAGGTGTCTGTGTCCGGGGGCGTTATAGTGGCCTCCGCGGTGGGACTGGTCATGCCCGCTTCCTCTAGGTGCGTGATTATAACTGGTGGGGTGTTCTAATTGTGTGGTGTGTGGGTCTGTTGCTGATGCGGATGTAGATCGAGATGTGATGTCGGCGACGATTAGGAGGTGCGCATCGTTTACCCCATTAATTGGATGTAGTTGGCGGCGATTGGCTTTTTCGTGCTCTAAGAAGGTCTCGATTCTGACTGCAGTTGCTGTTAAAATCTGTAAATTGTTATATTCGATGAGAAATAGTTTATCTTTTAGGTCGGGCTCACTGCTCGACGCGTCAATAAAGGTATCAAGATGAAGATGCGTAACTCCCTCATGATTGGTGCTGGGGTATGCATGTGTAACAATAATTGCATCCATGAAGGTGATTCCCGATGATGATGTTGTGTGCGTTACGTGGGTTCAACTTAATACTGTCCCGATGTGGGTCTATAGACAGGTGTAGGTCTATAGACTGGTGGAGGCATTTCATGTATGTAATGGTCGTGAAGAATTGGTGTGGCCCTGTAGGGGTCTTTGTCGTGGTTGACCGCGATCCAACAAAGGTGTTGGGTGCCTATCGCAGATATCAGACAATATGATGTATTGAGTACCTGCCTGCAAGTCATCGCCTAAGGTCCCCTCACTGATCGGCGAATACTCATGTTGAATCGGTGCTGGTTGTTCCGCACCAGGGAAATTTCTGGCATAGTCTGTGAGCACACGTGCAGTTCTCCCATCATATGATGCTGCTTCCATATCACATGACTGTTGTTCATTGAATGAAGGAGACTGAAACATGTGCATGGGTTGAGGGTTGGTGTGGGTTTGCTTCTCGTTCGAACCCCACATCAGGCGCCACTTGTAGCTCACAGGGGTATGCGCTGGTCCATTCTACTGCTCAGCTCCATTCCACTGCATGCACAGGATGCGCATGAGGGCTGGTTAGCTATGGTTCTTGGGGTTACAGATCCTGTATCGTGAATCTCCAAAAAGTATAATGACGGACTTCTAGAGCCACTGGAACGATAATGTTCCAGTGGGGCCATGCGAATATTGCTGCCGAGATTGAACCTCACTGTCTCATCCCAACTATTAGTGGCACTGGTATGATGGTCTATGACTCAATTTAGGAGACCAGACATGATAATTTAGAAAAATATATACTACACAAACAATGGTACTCATTTGTTAGCACGAGAGAGCAAATGTACAGTACATAGAACTAAGTTGGTGTCTTGTTAACATGGATTCGCCAGAGGTACCTCACCGATCCGTATATATCCGTGAGGTATCCCTGCAAGGAAGCATCCTAACGAGGTCACTTATGTAGTTTAATATAAACCATTATACCCCTAACAAAAATATTATTGCTGCAAGAGGAAAGTGCCTCGTGCAGGCCTTCATCACAGGAAAATACCTTCAATGCCGAAGCGGAGGAGGAGAGTTGGCAAAAAGGGTCACTCTCTTGTTCAAACATATGCTAGGTGTAGTGTGAGTCAATCTAGTGAAATTATAATTAATGTCATGCACGCTGTTTTACGTGAAGATGGGGTGGATGATTTCCATTGAATTCAACACTATCATCTTATGTAAGTCCAAGATACTGTATCAGTAGTTGCCACTTTTATTTATGTGGTCCTTCTGCTAAATCTTAAACTACTGGTTAGGTGTTAGATTTATATACTAGCTTTGGCTACAAGTGGCAGGAATTTCTACCTATCTTTTGACACATGAGCCTGACTGGCGAAGATGCATGGTTTCCCTAAGGTCAGCTTCCGGAGCACCTCCCTCAGAAAGGCAGCGAGCGGACATGTTATGGAGTGGCAGCTTCACAATCATATAACGAGCTGATTACATATCACACCACAACCATATATAACATCACTAGGACAAGTCAATATTACGCAAGCAATTTGAAAAGCGCACTAAAGATTATAGTGGGGAGTAAGAGGCAGATATCCATCTCCAGTGATCTTCCCTAAGGGCATGGTGGGTTCGAAGACCACACACAGTCACTGTACGGCGTTAGATGGAGATCTGCGTCCCATCCGTCACCCGGTGTGTCGGAGGCAGATCATTTCGAGATCCCACTCTGGGGAGCTAACGTTTGCCTGTCATTAGGGTTAAGTTCCAGGATGCCCAGAGATGCACTGCTGGCCGGTTAATAATAATATCTTTTCGCAGTGCTTCCTACTTTGGCGGGGTTATCTATGCTAACTGGTATCCGTAGATAGAGGGGGGGGGGGGGGGGGGTATATGCGAAATCGACACTTTGGTCTTCACCAAATAGATTCACAAGTTGGATCATGCCAACGTATTGATGGGAGTTTGAGACAATTACTAAGCCTTGCGGCTGGAGGAGTATAGAAAGAGACAATCACTAAATATAATAAGAGGCCCTAAGGTATCTGGCCAATTTGACACAATCTAGCCAGTGTGCAGTGTTACATATCCACTACATCCGGAAAAGAGGCTAACACAAATGTATCTTAAGGAGTGGTTGTCCCTAATTACTTTTAAACCTATCCTATCGATCTAAAATAGCCAGGTTTAGTCGATCATATGTCAGGTTCGCTCAATGAGAACGTGAACAGTGACCTCAGTGTAAAATTGATGCTGATGGAAAAGTGATGCAGATTTATTGTTGCTGTATAGTATATCCTAGCATACTGCGGTCCTAGTGTTTTATATAAAATAAGCAAAACAAGTAACTAGGATGGCTGCTGCCATATATAACTAACTATCACAGTATTGAGAATAAACCAGGTCCCAGGACCTTGCGGTGCTTGATAGTCATAAGCACAAAAAATAAGGATAATATTTACAGTAAAAGATATAAACTATAAAATGCGGTCATTAGTACCTGTAAAGAAATGAATGAATACAATAGCTAAATGAGTACCTATTAGTCATCAGTACGGGAAAAGTTCATAAACCACTGTAGATGCTGCGTCGCAGATGATGGATACGAGATGGCACGATTCTAAAGTTGCTGGGAAATCTCCGCAGGTGAACTGTTGATGCGGCTCACTCTCAAAGATGGTGAAGAAGAACGACTGTAGTCGGAAGTCTACTAGATAGTCATAATAGCTAATACATTTAATTAAGCAGATTGTTAAAAATGTCTGTCCGGTAATGGAAGTTTGAAAGTTGCCCATAACATGAAGGGATACAGTTGTAGTTTATAATTAAACAATGCATGTACATTCCTTGGTACACTGTACATGGTGATCTGACGATTCACCACTCATTCTACATACTGGAGAAATTACATCGGTGCCATGAGGCCCATCCGCAGGAAGGTTCTTCTGAAGTGTTGGTATTGAGGGACTCTTCTATTTAATTAGTTGCACCCGATTGGCTTAGATGCAGATGCTCCGATTGTTGGCCAAATACTAAGAACTGAAATCCGACAGGCACTGCTGAGGCTAATAGGGAGCCACAGTCAGTAAGCAGTTACTCGCGTTTTGCACTGCTCTGACCACACAAGGCACCACTTGTTCTCTCTCGCCGAAGTGTGGTCTCGATTCTTGATTTTTCGCTCCTTTTATACTACTCGTGACATCAGTGGCAGGACGCCCACCCAATCAGCTGGCGAGCTCTAGCCCATCAGTGTGCAGATAGAAATGGTGAGGATGCTATCACGTGATAGGCATCCTCCCAATTCATTTAGTACATACACGTGTTTACGACATCCCAGTAATCATTTGAAAATAATTTCTGGTCCGATTTTAAAAAAGTAAACAGTTTTGGAATCCTCGTCTCATTCCGGTCCTGATAGGTACAAGCACGACGAGAACAGTTACATTTAAAGGGATTACGTGCAGCAACCCGGTACACTTTAGTATGGATTCTCTCCCAAAGCTGACACATGTTGTCAGAGAAGCTCTGACACGTGTGCATGCGCGCTACGTGATCTCACGGACTTAGATGTTTTATGGAAAATCTCTCTCATATGGCTTTATGCATGCATAATATCCTGCTCGGGGGGGGGATGCTTGGAATGCACCCAGAATGGTCGTCCCGTACCCAACCGGCAGATCCATACTACAGAGTGCGTATGTATGATTACTGTATTCTGCAGCTGTAGTAGTAGAAACATCCTACAGCTGCAATCAGTCCTTCTTCTCTTTTGCCCACTGTGTCTTGTCCTCAGCCGAAATCCTTAGCTTCCTCAGGTCCATTCTTGACTTTAGTGTATCGAGTCCTGCTTTCTTGAGGTCACCTCATAACACGCTTAGCGGATTTATGCAATGACGTCCTCTCATGACTTTGTATTTGCTGGCTCCGAGTAGGGCGAATTCCAAGGCTCTATGTGCTGGTGTCTTGTCTGACATCCTTAGCACATGGCCAAACATGGACCATCTTTGCTGGGTGACTTTTTCAGACAGCGGCGACGTATTACACATGTTGGAAATTATGCTGTCTGGCCATTGGTGTCCAGTGATGGTGCGTAGGTGTTTGTGGTGGCAGGCATCGAGTTTGTCTAGAGCTGCCTTTGGAGCTGCCCGGCTGTTAGAGTTATACAACATCAAGGATACGCAGCTTGCATTGTATAAACGTAGCCTCTTTATCAAGGGCATCTTTGATCTATGAATCCATAGCTTCCAGAAGGACTGGAAAGCTATGTTTCCATGACGCAGCGTGCAGAAATGTCAGCAGTACTGCAAAGCAGTGAGCCCAGGATTTTACTTTTCCTCCATGGTTGGCCGCCACGAAGTGGGTCGTCATTTTCTATAGTTTCATGCTTTGTTGATAGGCATATGTGGGCGAACTCTGTTTTGGATTCATTCATAAAAAGATTCTCAATTTTTAGTTTGCTTGCAGCTATTGGGAGAAGTTCATCAAGGGGTTTCCTTTCCTCGTCTATGAAGTCCACATCGTCGGCATATTCCATCTCTAGCAGCATATCCAGTGTTGACACTGGGGGTGGGGTGGGGGTTGGGGGGGTGGTCTTGTGGAACTTTCCCACATAGATTTCAATGCAGCAGCAAGGTAGCAGGTGAAAAGCACTGGAGATAGACTATCTCTTTGTGAGGGGCAGATTGATGTCTCAAACTCTACAGACTACAGTGACTTGAATCATACTCTCAGCTTGGTGTCTGCAAGCAGTAGTCTCATTAGTCGTAGCTCATCTTCATTGAAACTGGCCTGGCGTAGTACATCTAGAATCTTTGAGCGTTTAATTGTGTCAAAGGCTCGTGACATGCCAATGCCCATTTTGTGGAAGTCCCAGTGTTTGGACATGACTACCGACACAAGCATGCATTGAGCCCATACAATGTCTATGCAGCTGCGTCCATGTTTGAAACCACTTTGGCATGATCCGGTGAAGTAATCGATCTTGTCTCAGATGCGGCATAGAGTAACATTGGATAGGATTTTCCGTATGCTGTTGAGGAGCACAATGGGCTGCAGATTGGCTGGGGGCCCATGTGCCTTCTTGGGCTTGGGTAGTGTGATAAGGCTGCCTTGGCCTACAGCGTCGATGGTAAGGTTGTGCATAAAAGCCGAATTGATTAGGTGCGTGATAAGTTTTGAGATAATGTCACTTGCATATTTGAATAGTTCATTGCTCATGCCATCAGTTCCAGATGCACGTCCATTTTTCAGGGCTTTGAGTGCCTTCTCATCTTCTGCTGTTTTAATTGGTGTTAGTAATGGCCTGGGGTCTCCTGAGAACGGGTGCAAGGGCTCATCATCATTGTCAGTGAACTTATCCTGAACCATTCTCGGATCGCCTCTGCTTTTCTCTGGTCAGTCCCGATAAAGTGTCCTTCAGAGTTGTGTACAGTGAGTTGTGGTGTGTAGTCAGTAACTCTCAGGGCTCGGGCTGCCCGAAACATTTTGTGACAGTCATCCATGGCAGTGATTTCATCTACTAGGGAGTCTGCCTGTTGAATAGCAATATCTTTCAAGCATTCGCTAATGTGGCACGTAGTTTGGTGTGGTCGTCAATTTGGCCACTTTGATAGATGCACAGCAGTAACGCTTTCTGCTCTGCTAACAGTTTTACTACTAGAGGGGTGCCAGTATACCTAGTTTGGTTGTTTTTAAGAACATGATCAAAATTTAATCCTCTGCTGGTACCATCACATAGCAGACACTATCAGATATCGTTTTCCAAGCATTATTACATTTTTAACACAACATATCTGCTGGAAGCACTTGCTGGTATAAGTACTAGGAGAGGTAGATTCGATCAGGTATCATTTTCTCAAGCATTATTAGAATTTGGACAGCACAAGTTGGATGGAAATAGTGAAGCCCACAGGTGTTGTGTAGCCTCACTGCATCTGCGTAGTTCCTCATTGATGGGGTCCGGTCCATGCGCAGGTAAGAATCAGGCCAACGGGTGGGCTAGTTAGACCTCAGGGCAGGGATTCCCATTCATTGGAGGTGGGAGTTGGATGCTCTGAAGAATGCAAAAGCCGATGTTGTGGATCAGTGAAATGGCATCGCTCCAGTGGAACCGAGCAGACCTTCCTGCATGTATCGCAGTTCCATACCATGGTTTCACCCGTACTGTTGCTTAATCCAGTGTGCCGGGTGTACATGCTTAGACCACTGATTTATACTGAATTATAGACGTAATTCGGCGCAGCTATTGGTGCTGGTCGAAGACTGGTGTGGGTCATTTTAAGCTGACGTTTGACAAATTCTTTGACAGATGGAGGGTCACCAAGGCTTCCTAAGGTTTAATATAAACCGATATATAAGATATAAAAATAACCTCCTACTTAAAGAAGCTTTTGCCGAAATGAGAGGAAAGCCTCGCGCAGGCCTCCACCAATATATGTCCATCCAACCATAGTTGGGTATATAACGATGTGTATTGGGAAGTGCTTGAGTGTATTTATACGTGTGCGTGCGTGCGTGCGTGCGTGCTTGCGTGCGTGCGTGCGTGCGTGCGTGCGTGCGTGCGTGCGTGCGTGCGTGCGTGCGTGCGTGCGTGCGTGCGTGCGTGCGTGCGTGCGTGCGTGCGTGCGTGCGTGCGTGCGTGCGTGCGTGCGTGCGTGCGTGCGTGCGTATTACGAGGAATGGCTGGGCATTTTCTGCAGATACTGGGCAGGCCGAATCTCTAACTAATTAAGCTAGGTGGATGTCGCTATAGTTAGCGCTCATTCAAGGGTCATTCTCTAATACGAAGGACTGGATCTGAAACAAACACTGATGACTCAGATGACTTGTCCACCGCTGAAGAGCCAGCACTGTCCACTTATCTGGAAGACTTGACAAACAGGGCAGAGGGTAACGGGTTAGTGAGGTGTCAAAGATGCACCGGCCCACACAACTTGTAGCAAGCGGGGAAATTATTCGCCACACACTATTGTAGCTCACGGGCTAGTGTCGAGCTGTTATGGTGTCTGGTGTCGACTCGCCGCATCGCAAGTGTACGACGAATGATGACGCTGGTTAGCTTCCTGTCTCGGGGTGACGGATCCTGTACGATACTGCCCTATGGGTAACAAAGACTGGTGGAACTCAATCATTCCGGTGGAGCCGTGTGACCATCGTCGCGAATATTAAACATAACAGTCTCATCCCAAGAGTTTGTGTCACCAGTATGCCTGTCCATAGTAATTTCGTGCTCTATGGACTTACAAGATTTGATTTGGTGACCTAATTAACATAAGTCTATACAATATTTTTACCTAAACAGACCGTCAAGTATGTTAGATAAATATAATGAGCATACGAAAATACAAGACATAGAGACAGCCTGATGAACTTCTAAATGTGGGGCTCCTGGAGGTACCACACAGACTCATAGGTCCACAGAGGTATTCCCGTAATGGAGGCTCCCATACACGAGATTTAACTAATTAACTTAATATAAGCTATTATACCTCTAAGCTGAAAGGAAAGTAAATTATCTTTTGTAGTGTCGGAAAATCATGTGCCTCACGTGGGCACTACTCCTAGTGCTAGTTTGGGTGAGGAGTATTATCCTGGCGTGGACCGTCGTCGCTGAATCCTTGCGAGAGGCAAGTGTCTCGTGTGGGCCTCTGTTACAGGAAAATGTTGCCATCGCTTAAAGTGGGAGAAGAGTATTGGCCGAAAAGGGCTCCCTCTAATATTTAACTAAAATGCTGTAAAGAAAAGACCATACCTAGTGAGATTGTGACTATAAGGTTGTGTGCTGTTTTACGTGAAGACGGGATGAGCAATTCCCGAAGGATTCCCACGTGACCGTCTTATGTAACCCTCAGTATGCTGAATTGGTAGTTGCCACTTTTATTTATGCGGGCCTTCTTCCGAGCCTAACCTCATATTTAGTTTTTAGAGACGAGAACTATTTTAGGCTGCAAATGGCTGGCATCTACCTAGCCTTTTAGATACAGCCGTCATTGAGAATGGATGCCCTAAGACATCAATACCGAAGACAGCAGGCATACATGTTACTTTGCAAAACCTCCGAACTGGGTAAGAATCCAGACATCTCGCTCCGTAACCACACAAAACGTCACAGGACATTGGTTACTTTTCACAAAAGCATTTTTAGGTAACTGATCCATCGTCATGTTGGGGGTAAGAGAGACGAATACCCACCATGAATGTCCTTCCCGTGAGGGCGTGGCAGAACTTAATATCATGCCCAGACATTCTTACGGAATTCGGTGGGGATGCGCATCTCACTCGTCACCAGGTCCTATGGAACTAACTTTTTAACCTGGTGTTAGGTTTAAACACAAGTTGCCCAGTTATGCACTGCGGTGCGGGAGGATTGCTCAGCAGATTAAAGAAAATAATAATTAAGATATGTTTTAGCAGTGCTTTCCTACATTTCCTACTGAGTATCCGAAGATACACGGGAAATGTATGTGACACAACACCCTGGCCATCACCGCTCAGAAACCCCAATAGTTTCCCAGGGTCGGATCAGTCCATGGTGCGGATAGGGACATCCAAACAATTAAGAAGCCACAAGGCTTAGTGGAACATGAAGAGAGACAATAACTTAGAAATATGAGGTATGTTGGCCAATCTTACACAACCTTGATGGAGTGCGGGGCTAAATTATCACAACTACCGGAAAAGAGGCGTACACTATGTGTCTCCTAATGAAGAGATTGTCTCTAATCATATTAAACCTATCCTATCGAGCTGAATAGAAAAGGTTTTTAGTTGGTAGCATGCCGGGATAAACAGAGTTATACCACGGACAGCAACCTCAGTGAAAAATTGTTGGTGCCGGGAGATAGTGCTGCATATATAAATGTTGCTGTATAGTGTTTCCTACGTGCACTGCAGTCCTATATTTTTCCACAAATAAACAAAACATATAAACTGATGGCCACTTGCCATATATAAACTAACCAAAACAATCAAGGCAATGTGAAATGATCAGAGTAATATCTATAGTACAGGTTGAGGAACCTACTACGGTGTGGTTAGCAAAAACACCTTACAGAAAATAAGAATAACTACAAACAGATACAGAAATTATAGCTAGTGGTCCTAAGACCGTTACGGTGCCTTTTAGTCTTAGGGACCATTTATACAGATACGATATAATTATCAAAGATAGTTACTTGAATAATCGGTAGGGATTCTTAAGCCTGGGCTATCGTGTTACTGAAATTGATACGTCACCCTTGGTTTGACATGAGTTGATGCGTTCCGTGGAAGCTGGAAAGTTCCCGCATGCCGGTTTCCACAAACAGGATTCCTGCAAGCAGCCCATAATGGGAGCGGATCGAACTCAGGACTGTAATCACTATATAGAATGTCTAACGAGTAGTCAGCAGGAGATACAATAACATTACTGCTATGATGAAAGTTCCCATACACCGATGGTACGGATGGAAGTTGCCAACAACCCGATCATAAGCGTGGGTTGTTGAATGCAGATGAAGATACATAACTAAGCTTAACGGTGTGGGGTACGTCAGCCAGCTCTGAAGACATACCGGGCAAAGTTTACTTTGCTGCGGTCAAAAGGTTTAGATAAACCTGCACGACATCAGTGCGGGGATGGCTGAATAACCACTTTTTGGCGTGGCCGGCAGATCCGGCAAGTCATCCACCAAAGAACATCGCTGCCTCTACATCTGTAGAATCACCTTTTTAGGCCAGGAAGGGCCTTACCGCAAGTACGTGTTCCGAGTTAGTTCTTGATGTATTCGTGAACAATATTCAATAGTTCCAAAAATGCTCCCGCACCAACGGGAGATACAAAATTGCTTTAGTGCGGTGGGTTGGATTGTTGCTGGCTACGGGAGAGAAACCGACAGAGACTGAAATGATCTGCGTAATGCCTGTCTTGTTGATTGGAGCTGACAAAGATCCAACCTAATTGGCCCCTGGCCGAGGATGCTCTCGAGCTCTGGATTTTGTCTCCTTTTATACTACTCGTGACGTCACAGGTGCAGGCTCCAACCAATCATCGGTCGAACAAGAGCTAATCAGCGCGTAGCTAATAATAACGCAGTCGAATGTTCTAGAGCATTCTAGAAGTTCTGCGTACACGTGGTTAAGACGTCAAAGCAATACCTTGAAGATAATCAAAAGGGGGTTTCCGTGGATAACTCAGCCATTTCTTAACCGATTTTGAAATGGTTTACAGATTTGGAAAGGCCGTCGAATTCTGGTCTTGAGTAATGCCAGATTCGACGGGAACAAGTTATTAAAAAAAGATTACATTGTACCTTCTCTGTACACTAAAAGCATCATCTTATCTTGGTCGTAAATTATGCGCTCTGTCAAAAATAGTATTAAGCGTGCGCATGGGCACTATGCGTTTTAACAAACTTAGTCGATTTTACAATGCGATCTCTCTCATAGGCTCATATACGCTTATAGCTCTACCCAGGAGGGTGTGTTCAGGGAACAAATCCAGGACGGGCGGCGCCTACCCAGCTTAGCTGGTACGGCTGGTACCTGACTGGTCGATCCGAACTACACTATCAGACACACTAGGGGAAGTATTGGATCAGAATAACCTGGCTGGTGGCCGTATATACCGTCAGATAAACAACTTAGACGACGGACATGGAGATATCGAATGACATTTTAATGTGTTACATGTGTACACTAAATATACAACATGTGTTATGATGAGCCTAATGAATCTTAAGCTATATATTACATTTCCTTTTTTCTAGACAGATCTAAAAATAATCAAAACTAGTAACTAATGAATTAATAGCGTACAAGAGTAGTAAAAGTTATATAGCGTCTCTATGTTCAGTTTATAAGTAGCGAAAGTCATATAGAGTCTATAAATTCAGTTTATTCGGGGGCTGTATCACTCTACCTCGTCGAGTCACATATTGTTCACGATGTGACGGTGACTGCTACTCAGGAATGAGGGTTTGGCGAGGTGAATGATTGTGTAGTCTGTGCTGCAGGTGATGGAGAACCCAACTGTATGAAGCGGCTGCTCTGATGAAAAGGTCGGGCATATCAGATTCGAAGTGTTTGTTGATAAAGACACGTTTCTGTCTGGTGTGCTGGTCTCTTGCTCAATGGCCAGTTGTTATCCCTCTATAGCCCAGAGGAAAATACTTGTTTTCTTTGATAAATTCGCGATAATGTAATGTAATCTTTAAAGTTCCAGAAACTAGGAGAAGGGGGCGACTAAAAAAATATTAAAATTCTTCAGGTAACCAATGAATTAAGAGGTATAGCCTAAGATATTCCTGATGTCGTATCTTAAAGGTTTATACATTCTCAAAGTGTGCCATGCCAGGCCAGTGGTACAGCGGACGCGCATATATAAGGAAATGCTGTCGTTTCTCTTGATTTCTAACAAGTCCAGAAGCGATATATATATATATATATATATATATATATATATATATATATATATATATATATATATATATATATATATATATATATATATATATATATATATACACCTGTGCAAAAGTTAAGCACCAGCAAAAACAATAGAACGTAGAAACATGATGGTACAACTAGGCTGCCATACTTTTTGTCTCCGCGTTAGCTGACATAATTCCAAGTACGAAATGCACATGCATGCATGACTTCACGCCGCTTGATGTCCGTGCGTGGCGGGAAACAGCACACGTGTTCAGTTATGTAAAAGTCCAGTTTGAGGTGTAGAACATTACATACAGATTTAGGCGACAAGATTAGGAATTTTGTGTTCATGACCGTGGTTTATTTGTACAGAGAGAATTAGCTCTTGATTGTGAACCGCTATGGCAAGACGAAGGTTAAGTGATCGTGTGAAATGGCAAATCATAGGCATGCATACCACTGGTATGTCATGCAGAGAGATTGGCAGACAGCTGAACATTAACCATACTGTAATCAGTCGTCTGATTGCAAAACATGGGTAAACTAACGAGGTGAAGGACAGGCCTAGATCTGGAAGACCGAAGAAGACTACTGCCCGTGATGATCGAGCCCTAGTACGCCTTGTTAGGAGATCTCCATTCACCAACAGCAGAGTGCTCAGACAGCAATGGGAAACGCGCAATAGAGTGTCAATGTCTACCGTCAAAAGGAGACTGTCAGACGTCCTCTCCTCACTGCACACCACAAAGAGGAGCGTCTGAGGCGGTGTAACGAAAGAAGACACTGGAACATGAGATCCTGGAGACGGGTACACTGGTCCGATGAAAGTCGGTTCCTGCTTCATGCCACAGATGGTCGAACTCGTGTATGGAGGTCCAGACGCACGGCGTACGACCAACGTAACATCATGGAAGAAGTTCCATTTGGTGGAGGTTCCGTTATGATATGGGGGTGCATCTCATTTGATTGTAAGCTGGATCTGTTGACTGTACCTGGAACACTAAATGGACAAAGATATCAAGATTCCATACTGGATAGAGTTGTGGTCCCTCATTTTGTAAATCATGCACCTGGAACCCACCCTATATTCATGGATGACAACGCCCGACCACATCGTGCTAGAGCTGTGCATGAATACCTCCGCCAGAATGCCATCGAAACCCTACCATGGCCAGCAAGGAGCCCTGACATGAACCCTATTGAGCATATCTGGGACATTCTGGGAAACATCGTGAGAAGGAGGGATCCTCCTGTACAGAACCTACAGGAATTAACAGACGCACTCCATCTTGAATGGCAACGAATACCACAATGGCGTATCAGTCGGTTGGTGACCAGCATGAGACGTCATGTCCAGGCCGTCATCCAGGCACAAGGTGGATATACCCGGTATTAATAATGACAGTCTCAATCTCGTGCACAGATGTTAAACTTCGTTTTCAGACACCATTAATGACAATCTAGCCACGTGTGTCAACTGTAGGGCAATAGTTGTCAGTTGTGTCAACGTAACCATATTCAGGCCTCGTTTTCAAGTTCAAACAAAAACATACAGTGTTTCCCCACCATCATAATCAGCATTCCTCTAGTTGCATTATTACCTCTTGCACTAAGATGGATGGGTACATAAATGTTTATGCTATTGCTTTCTTCATAGCACATGAATATACCCTCGCATGTGCGTAAAAATAGGGTGGTGCTTAACTTTTGCACAGGTGTATATATATATATATATATATATATATATATATATATATATATATATATATATATATATATAGGGAGACCTAACATCCTAGTACATGCGCAAAGTGGCATCAGAATGACGATATCACGCATGCACGCATGCACGCATGCATGCACCCACGCACAAGCCTGATACTAACATACAAGGTTAATATTAGCCTTCGTGAGCTGACTCCGACATATGCAGGAAACTAGCCATTGTTTTGTTTTTTGTTTTCTCATTGTCTTTAAGATCGCCTCTTATTTTATTGAGATCTTGCCCTAGTATAAACTTAATATAATGAGTTAGCGAGGTCACAATCAATAGCCGTGAGGCATATGTAATCCCCTATGACCTACCAACGCCATGGCCCCTGGACAATAATTTCCAACGCATATATACAGTTGTCGTGTCAGTACAATAAAATAATACAAATATTATATAATATATAATATGATGCTTCCATGACGACTAATAGATTTCTCACTCCATTAATCAGTGTCTTCCTCTATTTATTTTATGGATTTTCAATTTTTCCTATTTCAAGCTGGTCTATCGTCTGCGTAGATGTGCTGCTGCGCGAGTTATCAGCTTCGAAGATGGACAGCCAAGGGTGTGGCATGATGTTCAGATCTGTTGTTTTACCCGCAAGCGGGGCTGGTAATGTTCTATGATGTCCGCATAGTAATAAAGGTCCTATACCAGCATAGGGGTGGCATGTGTGAAAGCCTGCTCGATGGTTTGTTGAGTGGGATGGTGGAACTGATGTTTCTGGGAGTGGTGGTCAGCAAACCTTCAATGGTCTCACTGGGTGGATGGAGGAATGCGTGCAGTGTTATATGTGGAGTTGAAAACATGGTGCTAGTTATTGACACAGGAGTTGCTCAATGAGCGGCATGCTTCCGCTGTGTCTCAATACATGTTTGCAAGTCAGACGATGCTGTAGTTGAGCTGACAAGGCCATTGATGGATGCGGCTCTGGCGATGACCGAGGCCGTAAGCACTGTTGGAGTAGCTGATTTATTGTGATGCCATTGCTGTCGAAAGAAGGTGATTGTTCGCCGGGTAGTGTCGGGCCGTTCCGATGTCTCATGTCGACTTGCCGAGCCATAAGTGCACGACGAGTGACGACGTTGGTTAGCATCCAGTCTCGAGGTGACGGACCTTGAACGAGACTGCCCTGCGGGAAACAAAAAATGGCTCCTAAGGCCGGTGGAACTCAATCATTCCGGAGGGGCGTGCGACCATTGTCGCGAACATTAAACACAACGGTCGCATCCCAAGAGTTTGTGTCACCAGTATGCCAGTCCATAGCAATTTCGTGATCTATGGACCTACAAGATTTGATTTGGTGACCTAAAAATATAAGTATATACAATGAGTTTACCTAACTAATTGAAAAATATGCTAGATAAAACTACAATAAGAGCATACGAAAATCCAAGACATAGAGGCAGGTAGATGAACTTTTAAACATGGGGCTCCCGGAGGTACCACACAGACGCGTAGGTCCGCAGAGGTATCCCCGCAAGGGAGACTCCCGTACACAAGACATAGCTATTTAACTTAATATAAGTTATTTTACCTCTAAGCTGAAAGGAAGAAGGCCATCTCAGACGAAAAAGTGATGTGCCTCACGCGGGTACTACTCCTAGTGCTAGTTTAAGTGAGGGGTATTATCCTGGAGTGGACAATCGTCGCTGAATCCTTGCGAGAGGCAAGTGCCTCATGTAGGCCTCCATCTCGGGAAGGTGTCGCCACGGGTTAAAGTGGGAGAAGAATAGTAGGCGAAAATGGGCCACTCTAATAGTTCAAACAAAAATGCTGTAGAAAGAAAAGACCATACCTAGTGAGATTATGTCTATAGGGTTGCGTACTGTTTTACGTGAAGACGGAACGAAAGATTCCCGATGGATTCCTTCGTTACGTCTTATGTGATTGCTAATATGCTGAATTAGTAGTTACCGCTTTATTTCTGCAGGCCTTCTGCTTTGCTTAATTTCGTTTAGTTGTTTTCAGAACAAGAATTGGTTTAGGCCACAACTGGCCAATATCTACCTAGCTATTAGACATGGCTGTCACGGAGAACAGATGCCCGAGGACATCAATACTGTAGACAGCGCTCATACATGTTACTCGGAAGCATTATTAGGCCATATCTCCTATCGTTATGGTGGGGGTAGGAGAGACGAATGCACACCGTAAATGTCCTTCCCGTAAGGGCGTGGCAGATCCGAAAATCATGCCCAGACATTTTAACAGAATTCGGTGAGAATACGTATCTCGCCCATCACTGGGCCCTATGGAACTAACCATTTAACCTGTCGTTAGGTTTATAGACAAGTAGCCAGTTTTGCACTGCGGTGCGGGAGGGTTGTCAGTAAATAAAATAATAGTCAATACATGTGTTTTCGCAGTGCTTTCCTACATTGGCTTAAAGTACTACCTACTAAGTATCCGAAGATACACGGGAATGTGTATGTGATACCGCACCCTAGCCATCACCGCTCGGAAACGCCAATAGTTTCCCAGAGTCGGATCAGCCCATGGTATGGATAGGGACGTCCAAACAATTAAGATGCCACAAGGCTAAGAGGAATATGAAGAGAGACAAAATCTTGGAGTTATGAGTCTTACTGGAGTGCGGGGCTAGATTATCTCACTGCCGGAAGAGAAGAATATATTACACAGTATGTAATGAAGAAAGTGTCTCTAATCATTTTGAACCTATCCTATCGAGCTGAATAGAAAAGGTTTAGTCGGTAGCATGCCCGCCTAAACAGATTTATAGCACGGACAGCGACCTCAGTGAAAAATTGTTGGTGGCGGGAGAAAATGCTGCATATATAAATGTTGCTGTATAGTGTTTCAGACGTGCACTGCATTCCTATATTTTCTATAACTTAAGCAAAACAATTTAACGGATGGCCACAGGGTGGTTTCCGCAAGCTGTTTTCCGCAAACAAGAGTTCTGCAAGAACAGTCATGGTGGGAGTGCATTGCTTAGTGCTGTAGGCCTAATAGAATGTCTAACGAGCAGTCAGTAAAAGATATGATAGTACTATCTAGTGAAGAAAGTTTCCGTACACCGATGGCACGGATGGAAGGCATAAACAACCCGTCACAAGCAGGGATTGTCAGAGGCAAATGAAGATACAAAACAAAGCTTCACGGTGCTGGGTACGCCAACCAGCTCTGAAGACGCACCGGGCAGAGTTTACTTGCTGCGGTCGAAAGTCGAAAGAACCGAAATGATGTGTGCAGCAGTGTTTGAAATACCACTTTTAGGCATGGCCGGCAGATCCGGCGAGTCATCCATCAAAGAACATCCTGCATCTACATCTGTAGACTCACATATTCAGGCCGCAAAGGCCTCACCGCAAGTTTGTGTTCCGAATGTAGATATAGTATTCGTGATCGATTATCAAAAGTTCCAAATTACTCCCGCAGATGGGGAGTTACAAAAACTGTTTTAGTGCGGTGGGTTGGCTACTGGTAGCTACGGAAATGCGACGGAAACTGAAGTCATATGCGTAATATCTGTCGATCGCAGCTAGTACAGGTCCAACCTGTTCGGCCCCTGGCCGAGGATGCTCTCGATCACTGGATCGCTTCTCCTTTTATACTCTCCATGATGTCACAGGCGCAGGCTTCATCCAATCATCGTTCGAGCAACAGCCGGTCAGTACACAGCTAATAATAGCGTCGTCGAACGTTCTAGAACATTCTAGAAGCTTTATGTCCATGTGGTTATGACGTCAGGGCAATATTTTGAAGACAATCAAGAAGAGTTTTCCTGGATAACTCAGCCATTTCTCAACCGATTTCGAAATGGTTTACAGATTTGGAAAGCCCGTCGAATTCTGGTCTTGATTAATGCCAGAGTTAACGGGAACAGACAATCAATAAGAATTACAGAGTACCAACTCGGTACACTATAAGCGCCATCCTATCTAGGTCACAACTACGTGCTCCATAGAAACAGCGTCCTGGCGCGCGCATGCGCATAATACGTTTTAACGAACTTAGTCGTTTTTCGACACGCTCTCTCTCCCATGGCCTATATACGCTTATAGCTCTACCCTGAGGGGCGTGTTCAGAGAATGAATCCTAGACGGGCGGCGCGTACCTAGCTTAGCTGGTACGGCCGGTACCCGACCAGTTGATCCGAACTACACCACCCCCTCCTAGTTTGACATCCGTGGCAAACGATCGCGCATGGACGTATGCTAGGCGGGAATCATAGAATTACCGAGTAGGTGCGTGGCCGGAGAGGAGTAGTGGCGCATAGACGCGTGTTCAAGAGACAGAGCACAAAGTGGTGCCAAGAAGATGGGATTTCTGGATACTTTTCAATTTTTGACCTGGAATTATTTTTCCAGGCCTTTCTTTTTTGTGTTCTTTTTATTATTAATATTACGGTGCGTGCCATAATTTTATTTAGTATATGATCCTAAACAATAGCTCTCATGGGTGTTCCCGTTAGTGTGGATAATCATAATCGCCGCAAAGAACACCCAAGCTCCAACGTACAACAATTTCAGTTTAAATACATATAAAAATAGAATAACAAAAAGACAAGGTATATAAATATTACCTATGTAACATACCCTTATGAGGTATGTTTTTATTAATCACACCGAATTACTTGCATACCCCGGGTAAATAAAGGGGCACGCAACACGTATCACCAAGTATTATTATTATATATATCTAAAATATCTATTTGTGGCCCGGAAAATTAATAAGAAAAATAAGATATATAATAATAACTTAAAACTGGTTTATCAGGTAGCCTCAGCGCGGCTGAGACTGCATGACGGGATTGTGACATTATTGCACTGTGGGAGGTTGTATTCTTTACGTCGCACACGACGTTCTTACAACATTGGAGTCTGCAGTGCTCATTTTGTATGAGACACAACCGGACACTTAAAGTGTGTGGCTGTGAAGGTTAATCGTAGTCATCCTAGGGACAGGATTCAATTGATCTAACATATATAATAAGAAGAAAAGTATGTCAAAAATAAAGTAATAATTAACACATTTCCATGAATCGCCTATTAACATTTCTGCTGAATTACACATGATTACACCTCAGCAGCGAAATTTCCCCATCGAGTTTGGGTCCCGCGACTACCGGTGGTAGGTCGCGGTGAATGCACTGTCATTGCTGAAATTCTCTCATCATTATTATTATTGGCACTGTCCGAAACATCCGAAGTGATGGTGGCAGAAATATGAGCGTCCATGATGTCCCTCACAGTTACCGCTGGTTCCAGGATATCCATCCGTGTAGCAGCGGCAGTACTAGTAGTTGCCAGGGGTGGTGACGGGAGCTGACGTGATGATGCCGGTTGTAGCTGGCATGGTGGTTGCTGTAGTTGTTGTGGTGAGGGCGGGAAGCTGTACCGTCGGCTGTAGATGTGGTGTGGGAATGGATACGGCAGGAGACGACATCTTTCGGAACTTAGCGTACTTTAGCAGACGACTAGCAGTAATGTTCGGTGGTTGATGGATATCCTATGTGTAGGCGATCGGTTTCTTTCCCGCGTATGGACGTTCTGGCATGATTCCCTTCCTGACTGCTGGGTCAGAAAGGCAAGGAGGCAGATGCTGAATAACACGTGTCGGAGTTACGCTGATTGTCACAGGCTGCGATGGTCCCGGTCCTTTGTCTGTACTAAGCTCCGGTGATGATGGAGACTGCGGATAACTGGAAATGCCTATCCCCGCTGGTGTCGTAATCACCACTGAGATTGGCTGACTGGCTGTCACTGTCTGTGCTTCTACGGTGGCGGGTGTGGTAACCGTAACTGACTGGCTAGTAACTGGTGTGGGAGCTGTCGCACTGAACTTTATGGGAGATTTCTGCTTCCTACTTTGCTTCAGGACCGGTGTGGATGAAGTGATAGGTACCGGCGTAACCCTTCCAGACGCGACTGAGGGCAGAATTGCACGTCTGGCTGTTGATACGTTACTTACTGTAGCCGCGGGAAGATGATGTCCAACAGGATATCTACGCATGGGTTTTTTCGTGCGGGCCATTTTCTCGGTCGCGAGAACCTTGACCGGGAGCCGAGATTCGAAGTGCATGGCTAGAACAGCATGATCCTCGTTTTCTTCCCCAGGAACTAACGTCACTTCCAACACACGATGATGATGCTGAAGCGTGTGAGTGATCCCGTAGCGAGTAGCGGTCTAGAGGTACTGGCACGTCACACAAAAGGCTGATTGAAAGAGATGATCCTTATTAATATGAAGGGTGCAGTCGGATTTCCTAGTGAAAGTTCTGGTACATGGCTCTCCACTAGTCAACAATGAGTCACACGGGAACCGCTTAGAACTTGCACCGATTCTTCTTCAGAGGAATCCGACAACGCGAGATCTTCAAGAAGTGACATCTCGTTCCCGCAGGGTAGTTAGTTGCGGGAACTTTATTTAAAACCTAATGCCCAATCTCTTCATGGTTTATAACTTTTCAGGCCAAATATAATAACAAAATAATAATAAGAAAAACAGCAGAATTTATTTTGCGACATGAAAGAAGCCTAATGCTATGTTCTTCCCTAGTGTCGAGTTTTGACGGGAAGACAAAGTTTCAGAGCGCGCTTCCTCTTTTTATACTATTTGATGATGTCACAGGCGGCGGATGGCCATACCTAAAAGGTTTTACAGGTGATTCGGTCATTCTTATGTGAGTATTTCCTTGCTTTTCGCCTGGATGTCTTAGGAGTAATTCCTCCCATATAAGGGGAGTAGTTGTAACTATAGGAAGAATGGCTCGTTAAACTTGTCTTTATTTTGCACATTTAACGGCCTCTGATCAACATAGAAGCACGGTACTACTTTGTCCTTACGACGCCTCACCTTTTAATTAGCATGAGGCGGTTTTCAATGGGGATGCTTATAAATTTGCCTATTCGAATTTTAGGCTGGAGCGCCTGATGGGGTGCGTGGGAGCCAGGTGACATCAGCGGTAATCTCCCGGACTCACACTCGCCACTCCTCCATCATGCTGTGGTAGTTGCGTTTTTGGGTGGCTCTTTTGTTTAAAGCGTTTGATCCAACTCACTGGAAATAGTAGTAAATGTCACGTGGCTCTAAAAAGCACATGGTTGATCGGAAACGTGTATGCTGTCTATGGCGATGGCCAAAATGCTGTTGCTGAGATGTAGTCTGTTGCAGAGGCGAGAGATAAAAATATATATGTTACATCAAGATCTTTATAATGTCCCATATTTGCGCGAGTTCTTTAACATGCATCTTGGTAAGTGTCTGTAATAGGTAGTTCTCAGTCCGTGTTGATTATAGACTGGAGCGCATGGGAGAGAATTTTTGAAATTCTCTCTGTGATTTTACTGCAGGATTTTTTATGCCGCTTTACCGGCCTGTGCGCTAATGATTTGTAGCACGGTAGAGCAGTTGTGCTCTTAATAAAAAATTTAACAGTAAAGTTGCAAGTAATTTTTATGAGTGGTTTAAACAGTTCTAATCATGCAGTAGATCAACGTTACTGATCCCGTCAAGATAGCTGTGTTTTCCGAGCGGGAGGGCTGGCCAAGCATTCTCCTAGATGGGTAGAACTAGCTCAGTCCCGGCTTAGACCAAACACATTTGGACCATTTTTGTAATGGCTAAATTACAGTACAACTCGCCCACATGTGCGCCACAATTTTTACGATTACAATGCCGTCGACAGAGATTGTGAATACAGTCAACCTGAGTGTCTGTGTTTCTGTCATGTTGGTGATTTGAATCTGTTATGCGTGACTGGTTCTCTGTGGATGGTACTTGCACTGTGGTGATGGTGATGCATTTACAGCCGCTAAGTGCGGGACAGGAGGGTTGTGGCGTGAATGTCAACTTTATCGAACCCTGAGGGTATTTCAGTCTGTAATGGCCGAACCCGTGGTTCAGAGTTACTTTAGAGTGAAGATGACCTGGTGGATGCTGTCGTAACTTTGATCAAACCATTGTCGAATTCAACTTTTCGGTAGCAAAATCCTACTCGTGACTGATGACAATGTGGGCATCTTGCTCTCTTAATAATATTGACTGTTATTACGTGTAGATGACGTATGTAGTTTAGCTGTTTCTGTACGACGTCAGGAGAAAGGGGTAGGGGAGGACCTGGACAAGCATCTCTCTCGTGACGCATACTGTAGATGGCTGTGGTCATTCCTGATATCCATATGATCAGTTCTCCCATCACTGGATAGGAAGGTGTGTGCGGGAGATTTGTTGGTTGCGTTCTGTTGCTCATAATGCTGTTGTCAGGATGTCCGAGCTGCTGTATGATGCTATTGTTATAAGCGAAGTGGGGGCATTCCAGTTTTCCATGCTGGTGAACGCCAAGTCTGTTGTTATTTATGGGAGATGTAGTCTGCAGGAGGTATTACTCCTCCCCCAGTTCTGTGCAGGAGGAATTTGTTGCGGGAACATTTATGTCTTTACCGGTAATTAATTAAGACCGGTAGGTGCTGCTACGTGCCGTTGTTGCCGATGTTGAATGTCTCCATTATGCTTAGTATAACTGAGCAAGTCTGTGATGTAGGCGCAATGATGAATTGACGTATCCAGTCCTGAAGGCAGGTGTGTTCTTTGTAAGTGTTGATGTTCTGTCTGTTGTGTGATGTTCTGACTGCTCACGGGGGAGTATGGTAGGCCCATTGGATGGGGCAGCCTTTGGATAGTGGGATGTGGTCATCTCCCGTTACACTACGGTTGGTTTCCTGTTGTGGTTTTTAGACACCTGGAAAATTCGAGCCGATAGTCTGCTGAACAGGCTGCTTCCCTGCCCACCATGGGGGGTAATGTTGGTCGGTGCGGTGCGGGATGCCACCTCCTCTGTTGCAGCAGTCTCTCTCATACCTGTAGATTGATGGTCAACAGATGATGAGTGGAGTGTGAATTGGACTGGGCTGGTGATGTCCGAACTTGGTGTGTAGATAAGTGATGCGAATTGGAGTGGTGACGTGGGTGGGACTTTCGGAGAGGGCGTCCCTTGGGGGAATTGTGGTTTCACGATTTTGGGAATTGGTCGGGTACACCTTGTTGTACGGTCCTGCGGTTCTAGACACGCCAAGGCTTCATCCAGCCTCTTCATTTCCATACTATTCATCACATGTTTCACCACACAGGAAGCATGGCTTGGGTCAGCCTCAGCTTCTTGCTTGTGGTAACTCTATGATGGGTGGCATAGCATGAAGTGGGTGGGAGTGGGAAGAGATCGGAGGAACGACTTTTCCATCCGGTCCCTTGGATGAAACAAACACAAAATTCTTCAGATACTGCTTCCCAGAACTAGTAGACCCACGCTGAGGAGGGAGAGGGCGAGTACATATCTCGTCATCGTCGTCAGCGTTAGTCGCTTGTTAATCCACGCTCTGGCTTGGTAGAACTGGGGCTGAACTGGCACCGCAGTGCTCTGCGCTAACCATGGGAATACTAATTTCCATAGAAATATCTGTCTGGGTACAACTGTCATGAGAAACGCCCAGTCCGAGCTCTGGTGCTGGCTTGTCCCTGACACAAGGTTTAAGTCGATTGAAGTGGATGACAGGTCAGGCCATCCGAAGCATGGATGCAGTAGGTCACGTCCGACGTCTTACCTACTACCACATAGGGGCCTTTCCACTGGTAACTCAGTTTACTTGGCACGTTTGCAGACCATCGTGAATCATGTACCCAAACCATTCTTCCTGCTTCATATGGATCTCCATGCACTTTCCGGTCGTGTCATGTCTTTTGCCGCCGGTGTGTGCAGTGGATAGTGTTTCTCTCACTAGCTCATGGGCTAGTTCTATCCTTTGCCGCCAGTTTGACATAGAGAGATGGTGAATTTTTCTCCCCTGGTATCCGTGGCATGGCCAGGTCCAGGGGTAAGGCTAATTCACGGCCTAACATTAGCCGAGGAGGGGTGTAGCCCATGCTGGAATGTTCCGAAGTGCGGTGAGCCATTAGCACATATGGGAGCCGTAGACCCCAATCTCTACAATCAAGGCATGTTTCCTTGGTAAGCATCTCTGCGAGAGTTCTGTTGAATCTCTCTACCATCCTGTCGCTCCGGGGGTGGTACAGAGTTGGCCATGTTTTGACGATATGGAATAATTTGCAGAGCTCTGATATGATCCGGCTCTCAAAATTACTTCCTTGATCGGAGTGCAGTTCATAAGGCATACCAAAGCGGAAGAACACATTGCTGGCCAAGACCTCCTCTACGGTGTAAGCCCCTTGGTCCGGCAAAGCAAATGCTTCTACCCACTTCGTAAAATAATCTTGTAATATGAGGATGTATTTATTTCCGCCATCCGTCATATTCAAGGGTCCGAGCATGTCGATAGCCGCTCTCTCCCATGGTGCAGCAACAATCTTAATTTGTGATGGTGCGATATGGTGTTGGCCAATAGCACGTCTTTGGCACAGGATACATTTGGCAACCCATGCCTTCACACTATCATGAATCCTAATCCAGTGGAATCTCAATTTGATATGGGCAACAGTCCTTTCCACGGCCAAATGTCCAGCGTTATCATGTAGTTGTTTCAATATAAGTTCTCGATAACTTTCCAGAACTACCAAACGGTCATTAATGTACAGAACGTTATTTATTAATTGACATTCTTCGAACCATTGGTAATAATATTTAGCCATGGGGGATAAAGGTGTCACCGATTCCTTAGGAGGACATACCCCCTCCTGAATCCACGCGTATATATTTTGTGTCTTCACGTCTGTTGTTTGGTGGTGTGTGATTTTCTCCGGATTCCACTCTGCGCACCGCAATTCGGGGAACTCTGGAGATGGCTGTGTTGACTGTGTCATGGTGTCGGCCTCTTCGTGTTCAGCCTCCACGCCGATTCTACTAAGGGCATCGGCATTTCCATGCAATTTTCCGGGACAGTGAACAACGTTACAGTTATAGGCCTGCAGGGATTCCAGATTATTTAAGTTCCTGAGCCACCGTAGTGAGGCATGGTCTGTACGGAGTGTAAAAGAGCGCCTGTACAGGAAGTGTTTATAATATTTGACGAAATGGACCGCCGCCAATAATTCTCGCTTGGTGGTTGTGTATCTTTTCTCCGTTTTATTCATGGTACGCGAACCATAACCCAACACCTGCTCTGTTCCATCTTCGGTGAACTGAGATAGAACTGTGCCGATAGCGAAAGCTGACATATCAGTGTCCAAGATGAAATCGAGGTTTGGATTAGGGTGAGCAAGAACCAGGGCGGTCGTCAAGAGTTCTTTCAGCGCCTTTAAAGTGCCTTCACACTCACTCATCCACTCAAAGGGTCGATCTTTCTCGGTGATCTGGTAGAGGGGTGAAGCAATCTCGCTGAAATGTCAGATATAACAGCGATAGTACTGGCATAAGCCAAGGAAACTCTGCGTCTCCATAACCGAAGAGGGCCATAGCCATTCTGCTACTGCCTTAGTTTCTGATGGCTGTGTAGCCACTCCATCACCGGATATGACATGTCCCAGGAACTCGACACTCTGTCTGAAGAGATGGCATTTCTTTGGTTTGAGTTTCAAATTAGCCGTGCGGAATTTTGATAGCACAGTGTCTAAATTGACTAAGGTTTGCTCAAACGTGGGTCCGAAGATCTCCCATTGCATGGTAGTAAATACCTGCTCAGTGAGTTGTTCGAAGGTTCCGGGGGCATTGCACAACCCATATGGCATCTTGCAGAATTCGAAAAGACCGTCCCTACAAACGAATGCGGTCTTTTCCATATCAGCTTCATCCATGGCTACTTGCCAGTAACCACTAGCTAAATCAAGGGTACAAAACCACTTGTCTCCGGACAAGGAATCCAAGGCCTGATCTATCCGTGGTAATGGATAAGCGTCTTTAACGCTAAGATCATTAAGGCGGCGGTAGTCAATGCAGAACCGCAATGTTCCGTCCTTTTTGCCTGCTAGCACTATAGGGCTAGCCCATGGAGAAGCTGAGGGGTCGATAATACCCGTTCGCAACATGTCATTTACTTATTGGTGTGCTTCCATATCTCCGGAGGAAAAACTATCAGGATATTTATGTAATAATTTCCGAATTTCTCGTTTTTGTGATTGCAATAATCCAATAGTGGCACGCAGATATAAATGGTGTAGATGTTCAGGTAAATCATCAGTCAGCGGTGGTGTTGTGTAAAAAAATGCAGGTGTTTCCAGTGAAATTATGTCCACTAAATGGCCGCAGCATACTCCTAGTTCCAGGGTGATGGGATCTGCGGTACCATTGAACACTCTAAAGGGTATCTTCCCTTTATCAGTGGTGTCCACTATTATGCAGGGATTTGCGCATTGTGAGGCAATCATATAATGAGGGTCGGGTTCCAGCATGGCGATGTGTGTGTTGCTTCCTAACTGTGGTGCGGTGGCCCATAGGATCCGGTCCTGTCCCGGCTCAACCATGGCAGTATTTGATAGTATTACTGCACACATATTGTATAATGACGATGCTGTTCCGAGAGGTATCCGTCGGCCGTGTATGTCGAGTTCCAGTTGCCTGCAGTGTATGATGGCTTCGCTGGCACTGAGAAAATCAGAGCCAAGTAGGGCGTCGTTATGAATGGAGGCGATGACAACTCTCTGAATGAATTGCATTTCCTCTATTTGAATGACTAGATTAACCACACCGGCCATGGGTACATCTGCTCCCATAGCCATCTGTAGGTAACTATTTGTAGGCTTAAGGGGGGGGGGGGCTTTTTATGAGGTGGGATGCTCTCATACAAGCGCTGGTTAAAAACTGTAATAGAAGCTCCGGTATCGACGGTGGCGCTTGTAGAAACGCCACTAAACAGACAGACTCATTTGTAGATTACTTTACGATGAACCTGCAGAAGGGTTTCCAATGATACTGTCCACAATAATGGTGGGGGAGCAGCATCACTCTGTATATATTCCGACTGTCTCCGTATTGCTTCTCACAATGTTGCAGGTGGCTGAGTGAGGAATGGGCCAGTTCGTTGTCTCCGCTGGGGTGTAGGCTGCTGTGAAGAAGGAGCTGAGGTTAGCAATGGTGGTGGAGTTGTTGTCGTTTCTGTGTGAGCGGTATTAGTATAGACAGTGGCGCGTATGGGATGACGGATACGTTCTACCTGTGCAAGCCATTTCCGGTAATGCTTCACAGGATGTTTTGTTGAAGCACAAAAGAAACAGGGTGGTTTGCATGGGCGTGCATTCTTCCATCCATGTTGGCGCTTGTGAATACTTGAGGCGGAATGAATCATCTCTCCCGAATCGCTACTGTCTGTGGATGCGGAAGATGATGCTGATTGGGGTGGTGTTCTGCATACCACCAGGGGGCACCGAGAATCTGGTGTCTTGGTGGCGGGACGTGGTGCTTTCAGAAACGTGGCTTCAGCGGAGGTACTACAACCTACTACTGCGGTTTTACATAGGAAAGAAGGTTTGTCGTGTGTGGAAAAAGAAGGGGATGTCCTTGCTGTGGATGGGGGAGGCAACGTAGGCACGGACATATTGGAAGCCATGTATTTTGGTGTTGGTGTAAAAGCTTATTTCTGTGGATGTGGTTAGTCACTGAACGTTGCTGCGTGAAAGGCGCAGTTGCGCTGGGAGAAGGATACGGGCACCGAAGTGGCTATGTGTAATTCGGTACCCTTAGGAGTTTGACTGTTTCTCTGGCTGCAGTGTGCTGTGGTCTGGAGCAGGCGTTGTGGAGGGAGGTCAATCCCTCCAATGTCCTGGCTGACCGCATCCGAAACAGGTGTTTGGTGGCGGGGCGGTGCTGGTAGTGTTTGCTGTTCTAAACTGTGTGGTGGCGAGGTTAGTGCTGAGTGTGGTTACCAAATTGGTGAGTGTGGTGATCTGTTTATTAATCTCATCTATCCACTCTCTCATGTTGCCGTTGTTATTGTTGTTGCACCGGTTTCCATGCCCTGGGGCTCCACTGTACCCTACTCTGCAGGCACAGGCCCTACCTCCAGGTGCTTGATTCTGACTGGTCGTCTGCGTTTCTGATGGTGGTGGTGTCTGTGCTGTTGGTGTTGCTGAGCTGGGGGAGCACTACTGGCTGGGGCGATAGCTGCACCTTCTATCTCATTGATAGGATGGAGTTGGCGCCTGTTATGTTTCTCATGCTCTAGAAAGTTCTCGATACGAACCGCGGTTGCTGTTATTTGGACCAAACTTCCGTGGTCGCTGAGAAATAGTTTTTCTTTTAGAGCGGGTTCACCGCTTAATGCATCGATGAAAGTATCGAGATGCAACTGAAGTACACCCTCCGTATTGGTGCTCGGATATGCACGGGTGACTAGCCTTTGAATTTGGCTAGCTAACTCGGAAAGAGTTTGTCCCACGCATCATCGAAGATTTTAAAGTTGCAGACGACTAGTTTCTCTGAGAGCTGTGTCACCAAATCGCTCCGTGAGTGCTCGTTCCAGTTGGGTGTAGGTAGGTGTACAATCCGTTCCCAGATCTGCAAGACCTTGCAGGGCTTTTCCCGAAAGTTTTGCTGCAAGATACTCACCCATTTGTCTATCGTCCCAGCGGTTAGTCCGACTTATTATTTCAAACAGGATTTTATAGTTGGTCCAGCCATTCTCCCCGCTAAATTCGGGAGGGAGGATGACTCGGCCAAAACCGCAGGAAGAGTGAAGTGGTTGAAATCTGGGTGGTGCGGGTGTCTGACAAAGTGAGGATTGTACTGTAGTCGGCCAGTGGTGTTGGTGTTGGTGTCTCCCGTCGATGCTAATGCCGAGGAGTTAGGACATGCATACTCCAATTTACTGAGTCCGCTCCGTTTGTTGAGCCATAGACCGGCATGGGTCTATGAATGGAAGGCGGATTGCGGTGGAGAGTGCGCGGTCGTTTCTCCCGCGGTGAGGGCTGTTGTTCCTCATATGACGGTGGTGCAAGTGGCTGATGGTTATGATATGTGGCATGACTAATATACCTGCAAAATGGTGTTGCCGATTCCTCCCGATGACTCTGCGGTGTTCCCCTTGAATATAGCATTTCGCTAGAAGAGTGCGGTACGGGAGGTTGTCTATGTGGTGGATTATCACCTGGCCATACTGTCTCCATAGATGACACAGCTGAACGATAGTAGGCTGAAGGGCTGTATATATGCCCGTAATCGGGTCTTTGTTGGAGTCGTCCACGATTCGGCCCTGTTGGAGTTGGTCTGTCGCAGACGTCCGAAATGGTTCTAAATTCTGTTCCCGCCTGTGAGGCATCTCGAAAGGTGCCATCGCTAACGGGCGAAAACAGGTCATAGTGTGGCGTTGTTGATCCCGCAAAATTTCTGGCATAGTCGGTGAGCACGTGTGCTGAGAATCGGTCATATGAGGCCACCTCTTGATCGAGGGAGTCCTCGCTGAATGGAGATGGTATTGAACTGAGCTCACTATATGGTGTGGGCGTGAGTTCACTGCGCATTATTACTGTTGTTCTTCAAGCCCCACATCGGCACCACTTGTAGCTCGCTGGGTAGTGTCGGGCCGTTCCAATGTCTCCTGTTGACTTGCCATGCTGTAAGTGCACGACGAGTGATGATGCTGGTTAGCATCCGGTCTCGGGGTGACAGACCTTGAACGAGACTGCCCTGTGGGAAACAAAAACCGGCTCCTAAGGCTGGTGGAACTCAATCATTCCGGTGGGGCCGTGCGACCATTGTCACGAACATTAAACACAATGGTCTCATCCCAAGAGTTTGTGTCACCAGTATGCCTGTCCATAGCAATATTGTGATCCATGGACTTACAAGATTTGATTTGGTAACCTAAAAATATAAGTCTATACAATGAGTTTACCTAACTAATTGAGAAATATGCTAGATAAAACTACAATAAGAGCATACGAAAATACAAGACATAGAGGCAGGTAGATTAACTTTTAAACATGGGGCTCCCGGAGGTACCACACAGACTCGTAGGTCCGCAGAGGTATCCCCGCAAGGGAGGCTCCCATACACGAGACATAGCTATTTAAGATAATATAAGATATTATACCTCTAAGCTGAAAGAGAGAAGGCCATCTCAGACGAAAAAGTGATGTGCCTCATGCAGGCACTACTCCTAGTGCTAGTTTGGGTGAGGAGTATTATCCTGGCGTGGACTGTCATCGCTGAATCCTTGTGAGAAGCAAGTGCCTCACGCGGGCCTCCGTCTCGGGAAGGTGTCGCCATGGCTTAAAGCGGGAGAGGAATAGTAGGCAAAAATGGGCCCACTCTAATATTTCAAACAAAAAGCTGTAGAAAGAAAAGATCATACCTAGTGAGATTATGTCTATAGGGTTGCGTACTGTTTTACATGAAGACGGAACGGAAGATTCCCGATGGATTCCTTCGTTACCGTCTTATGTGATTGCTAATATGCTGAATTAGTAGTTGCCGCTTTATTTCTGCAGGCCTTCTGCTTTGCTTAATTCCGTTTAGTTGTTTTCAGCACAAGAATTGGTTTAGGCCACAACTGGCCGATATCTACCTAGCTATTAGACATGGCTGTCACGGAGAACAGATGCCCGAGGACATCAATACTGTAGACAGCGCTCATATACTTTACTTAGCGGGATCTCCGAACTGTGTGAGAATCCGGACATTCCGCTTTGCAGCCATATGAAACATTACAGGACATGGTTTACATTTCACGGAAGCATTATTAGGCCATATCTCCTATCGTTATGGTGGAGATAAGAGAGACGAATGCACACCATAAATGTCCTTCCCATAAGGGTGTGGCAGATCTGAATATCATGCCCAGACATTTTAACAGAATTTGGTGAGAATACGTATCTCGCCCGTCACTGGGCCCTATGGAACTAACCATTTAACCTGTCGTTAGGTTTATAGACAAGTTGCCAGTTTTGCACTGCGGTGCGGGAGGGTTGTCAGTAAATAAAATAATAATCAATACATGTGTTTTCGCAGTGCTTTCCTACATTGGCTTAAAGTACTATCTACTAAGTATCCGAAGATACACGGGAATGTGTATGTGATACCGCACCCTAGCCATCACCGCTCGGAAACCCCAATAGTTTCCCAGAGTTGGATCAGCCCATGGTGCGGATAGGGACGTCCAAACAATTAAGAAGCCACAAGGCTAAGAGGAATATGAAGAGAGACAAAATCATGAAGTTATGAGTCTTGCCGGAGTGCGGGGCTAGATTATCGCACTGCCGGAAGAGAAGGATGTATTACACAGTATGTAATGAAGAAAGTGTCTCTAATCATTTTGAACCTATTCTATCGAGCTGAATAGAAAAGGTTCAGTCGGTAGCATGCTGGCCTAAACAGAGCTATAGCATGGACAGCGACCTCAGTGAAAAATTGTTGGTGGCGGGAGAAAATGCTGCATATATAAATGTTGCTGTTTAGTGTTTCCTACGTGCACTGCCTTCCTATGGCCATATACCTATGTAATCTAACAAGAACAAACAATACGGTGGCAATGATTAAGATATATATATATATATATATATATATATATATATATATATATATATATATATATATATATATATATATATATATATATATATATATATATATATATATATATATATATATATATATATATATATATATATATATATATATATATATATATATATATATATATATATAGTAACACAGGTTGACGAACCTACTATAGTGCGGTTAGTAACACATTGAGGAAAAATTAAAATAACTATTTAACAAATACAGAAATTATAACTATTGGTCCGCAGACCGTTACGGTACCGTTTAGTCATCGGAACCGTTAGTACGGATACGAGATAATTAACAAAACCTACAGAGAGAAATAATTAAACGGTGAAGTATAGTAACTGAATACTCGGTAGTCATTCCCAAGTTAGGCTACCGTGTTACTGAAATTGAGACGTAGATCTGTAGTCAACGTGAGATGATGCGCTTTCCGGAAGCTGGAAAGTTCCCGCAGGGTGGTTTCCGCAAGCTGTTTTCCGCAAACAAAAGTTCCGCAAGAACACTCATGGTGGGAGTGCATCGCTTAGTGCTGTAGGCCTAATAGAATGTCTAACGAGCAGTCAGTAAAATATACGATAGTACTATGTAGTGAAGAAAGTTCCCGTACACCGATGGTACAGATGGCAGGTGTAAACAACCCGTCACAAGCGGGGTTGTCAGAGGAAAATGAAGATACAAAACAAACCTTCACGGTGCTGGGTACGCCAACCAGCTCTGAAGATGCATCAGGCAGAGTTTACTTGCTGCGGACGAAAGTCGAAAGAACCGACATGATGTGTGTGGCGGCGATTGAAATACCACTTTTAGGCATGGCCGGCAGATCCGGCGAGTCATCCATCAAAGAACATCCTGCCTCTACATCTGTAGACTCACATATTCAGGCTGCAAGGCCTCACCGCAAGTTTGTGTTCCAAATGTAGATGTTGTATTCGTGAACGATTATTAAAAGTTCCAAATTACTCCCGCAGATGGGGAGTTACAAAAACTGTTTTAGTGTGGTGGGGTGGCTACTGGTAGCTACGGAAACGTGACTGAAACTGAAGTCATATTCGTAATATCTGTCGATCGCAGCTAGTACAGGTCCAACCTGTTTGGCCCCTGGCTGAGGATGCTCTCGATCACTGGATCGCTTCTCCTTTTATACTCTCCATGACGTCACAGGCGCAGGCTTCATCCAATCATCGTTCGAGCAACAGCCAATCCGCACACAGCTAATAATAGCGTCGTCGAACGTTCTAGAACATTCTAGAAGCTTTATGTCCACGTGGTTATGACGCCAGGGCAATATTTTGAAGATAATCAAGAAGAGTTTTCCTGGATAACTCAGCCATTTCTCAACCGATTTTGAAATGGTTTACAGATTTGGAAAGCCCATCGAATTTCGGTCTTGATTAATGCCAGATTTAACGGGAACAGACAATCAATAAGAATTACAGAGTCCCAACTCGGCACACTATAAGCACAATCCTATCTAGGTCACAACTACACGCTCTATAGAAACAGCGTCCTGGCACGCGCATGCGCATAATGCGTTTTAACTAACTTAGTCGTTTTTCGACACACTCTCTCTCTCTCCGATAGGCCTATATATTCTTATAGCCCTACCCAGAGGGGTGTGTTCAGAGAACGAATCCTAGACGGGCGGCGCGTACCTAGCTTAGCTGGTATGGCCGGTACCCGACCAGTCGATCCGAACTACATCAACATCACAGCACAGAAGCAGTACACAAATGTTCAGTCAGCTGTTGACACAGAGCAGATGCAGTGACAACTGTTGGAGTGGCAGCGACGTCTGATGTAACCCCCTCATCAGTGAGTTTATATACTATGTATATATTGTGGTTGGGTAATGGGAAGGTCTAGCCAACCCAGGACCTGGAAATGCTATCTACCGGGCTATATTATGGTTACCCAGATGGATGGCAATGCGAATGCACATGCGAAGAAAAACGTTTAAGACATGATTTGCTTCTCCTGCACATGCACCGGGCCACTGGGAGTACATCCTTAACAAACAGGTTCCTCATAGGGCAGGATATGGACACTTACGTGTAATGCCACTGACTAGGTAGAGACTTTTTAGGATGTACATACTATCTTTGCACGATTTCTTCCTCGAACAATGGCATATGATCGCAATGCCACCCAGGATGTTTGGTACCATTGGAAAGCCCTGGATTCTCGTCTTTCCGGGAATAACATTTAACGAGAGTATTTAGGAAACAGGCAGCCGAGGGACTGGCACCAAACACAACCTACTATTTCTAAGAACCACACATTTAGTCATGCCATTAACTGGCTGGTTCTCTCACGCAGATGCTGCTGGAGCTCGCACACCCGTGTCGGCATTCCCTGATTGGCTGAGGGCACTTCTAAGACACTCGCCATTCACCAAAGGATATTGAGATGCAGAGTCGACTAATGTAAAAGGAATCCATTTTGTCATGAACAGAACTGATCTTCCATAAGATTTAGCACTGTTGGTTCAGCAATGACTCCTGGCGATGGTCTGTCCTGGTTTCCACTCCACTGTGGTATCACCGGTGTGATTTCATCACGAAACCTTTTCCGTATTGACCACTCACTGTGATTGACAACTACAAAGCTGCCAGCGCTTGTTCTATACCCGTTTTGGCAGCCGCCAACAGACCAAATTAATATCCTAAATTATTCCACCTTCTCCAAGGCCTCTCCACCTCATGTTGTGCTAGTTTTGGACAAACTGTGCGTGAAACTTTGCGTTTCCGCCTAGCATGAAAGAAAGAACTGAACCTGTATAATCGTCGCATATGAGCCAGCATACACCCACCTTCTGCGAATAATTATAACCACTTGTGGACACTGTTTCATCATCAGACTCTCACAGAAAAAGGACAAACTCTGAATCCGGTATCAGCCTCCAACTGAGTTCCGCCCCTGTGCCGCTCTGCACCTCCGCGTTGTAAAGAACTTTGTGATGGAACATCACATGGAACCACACTTTACCATCTGTTTCTTCTGTTTGCGATTTGTCTAACATACAAATCGAATGCAACTCTTGGTAAATGATCATCTATGATTCACCCGCGTCTGTTCTCGCACGAGGATCCACCCAAACTTTTCCTGCATCTAGCCGCTGAGAACTAAGTCACCGCATGGCATTGCACCTTGGAAATATACTTACCAAGGCTGGTTCAAAGCCAGCGATGTCTGAAATAGCAAAACCTAGATCCCGCATTCGCGGGAAAACTATTTCTACTGCCTCTACTAGGACTTTGAAAGAATGCTGTTAAATCTTAAATGCACTAACTACTTCAACTTTCTATCCTTTTTACCTCTTTAAGCATGTTTGTTCCACTATTACTGCAGCTTATTCCCACTCAGGGACTACTAAAGGAGATCACCTATCTTTGCTGTCATATTCGGACAGAGATCTTACGCTCTACTCGGCATGAAGACTTACATTAGCGTTGTCAGTGGTGTCATTTTTTAAAAGCTTAGCAGGACATCTGCCTTAGCCACCTAATTTGTGGGTGTCATCCTTTGCGCTTCGTGCAGCATGAATACATATAATAACATTGCGATCGAAGACACAAATCTTTCCATCAAAAAGGCATTAGGACACGTTTGGACACGTTAGGCCCACCGCACTACACTTGAAACTCTCCTTTGAAACAAGAGTCACATGCGGATATCATTTTTGCCTCCTCACTTGTTGCTTTCACCAAGAACAACAACAACTGCTGCATGTTTCAGGCACAATGATCCGAGATGTCCTGGCAGGCATCTGAGCCTCCTTGTGTAGTGAATTATCATAGGATAAGGAAAGCCGAGTCTCTAGTGTGCCACATTTCTCAGTTCACCTCCTTTGCACCGTACCCCGTTGCTGCCACCCCAGGCATGCTACAAACGAATGTAACATTGCGACTATCTTCCCACCACTTAAGACCGCTCTCTGTGAACATTTCCTCACTAAAGGCATCAATTTCTTGTGCACACTCTTAGCCTATTTTTACAGGTCTAGCATAAAAGGTACCGCACTACAGCCACTAGTATGCACTAGGCACACCACTGAAGAAATATCACTATGGCACAATCTTCTCCGTCGATTAGTGACCCCTCTTTTCTTTTCGACCGTATCTCCTGGCATCTTTTTTTTTTAATTGACCATGCCATTCTCCGCCTGGCATCTGTAGCGTGGACCACCTGTCGAGTACGAACCGACCCAGTATATTTGGGTACGGTACAGCCTGGTCTGGGATGCGCCAAGCTCGCCCTCCTGGGTAGCCTAAGGCACACGTCTATAGCCATGTAAAAGAGGAACAAAATAGTAGAGTCCATGAAATCACCCGATGCGCATGCACAGCTGTAAGAGGTTGCCAGCACATGTGCGTTAGCGTGTGGAGACTGGCAGCTTATGTCTATAGTTACCTGTATAGCGGTGATACCGTAATATCTTACCGTGCCCCTTGATTTTGGTATGGATCAATACCAGAATTGGATGGGGAATTTAAAACTGAACAGAGTTAAAATCGGTTCAGTCCTGGCAGAGATATCATGAAATAGAAACGGACTATTTTGAGCTCCAACTAAGCAGAGCCATCGCTAGGCCGTGTGCTTGCTTGGTAGGGTGAAGGCCAGGAACTATTTAGCCAGCTACCATACCTCACACACAATGCACGCACTGATTGGCTGAGTCTCGCTGGTGCTACGTCACCATTTAGTATAAAAGGAGCTCTGAAAGTCAGAAACAAGCTGAAGGGATGTGGTTTCAGTCCGAGTGGGAGCAATCCCATTTCTGCCTACTGCGTAGCTCGCATTCTGCATTCTACACAAATGCAGCTTATTTCAGTCAGGTTCCCTCTCAGGACACTCACGCTCTGCACCACACTAAGCTTTTGGACGCTCCTGGTAGATCAACAGGGGCAAAAATTCAAATTAAAGGAAGGTTTCCCATTCCACCACCAACACCAGAGGAACCTTCACCGCGGTGTAAGCTTTTTGGCCGTGACCAACAAAATTTGAGTATGTAAAAACAAGTGATGTTCATGATGTCTCGCCCGACTTGCCGTGTCACACTAAAATGGTGATAGAGAACAATGGACGAATCCAGCATCACTAAATTAATGTTTGAACTGCAGTCTAGACAAGGACATTGCTTTATGCACCGCGAGAGCTAAGCGGCACAGATTGTCTTGTGCCGAAACAGAAACCTTGCATTATATACTTCTTCGTCTTCATAAAAAGGAGGTATTCATCACTCTCGCACCAAATACAGCATATCAATATTGCAGTAGACTAGACATTGTGTACTATGTGCGGGGACTTGTTAGCCACCAGAAATAACTTTATTCTTCACTGTTCCTGAGTATGGACCGCATCAGCTAGTACCCTGCGGTAAATCTCCAAGCAGCAGCTATACTGCATGTCCACTCGCAATGCAATTACGTGGTGCATCAACTACATGTGATGTTTATTGAGTTCTGCACTGATGACTAATAAGTGCACCACATAGGAATATGTCTTAATTATGTTTAACCGTTTTTCATCAATAAGTACCAAAATTAGTGGTACTCTAAGGTCGGGTGTGACTTCCATTATGAGTCTTTACTGCATAAAATTCCAGGGGCCGAACAGGTTGGATCTGTACCAGCTATGGTCAGCGCGACAGACAATACGCGTCTTACTTTGCTATGTGTCAGGTTTTTCTCCGGTAGCTGGCATTTGACCAGCCCACCGCGCTAAAACAATTTTGTAACTCCCTACTTACAGGAGTAATTTGGAACTTTTTGATTATTGTTCATGAATATCAATATCTACTTCGGAACACGAATTTGCGGTGAGGCCTTTACGGCCTGAATATGTGAGTCTACAGATGTAGAGGCAGGATGTTCTTTGATGGATGACTCGCCGGATCTGCCGGCCACGCCTAAAAGTGGTATTTCAACCGTCCCCGCACTAATATCGTGTGGGTTCTTCTGACTTTCGACCGCAGCAAGTAAACTCCGCCCAGTGCATCTTCAGAGCTGGCTGACATACCCAGCACCGTGAAGCTTTGTTTTGTATCTTCATTCGCATCTGACAACCCCCGCTTGTGATCGGGTTGTTTACACCTTCCATCCGTGCCATCGGTGTACGAGAACTTTCTTCACCACAGTAGTACTATCATATCTTTTGCTGACTGCTCGTTATACATCCTGTTAGGTTTACAGTACTGAGCGATGTAGTCCTGCCATGAGTGTTCTTGCGGAAATCTTGTTTGCAGAAAACAGCTTGCGGGAACCAACCTGCGGGAACTTTCCATCTTCCTGCAAACGCATCATCGCACGTCAACTACGGAATGACGTATCAATTTCAGTAACACGGTAGCCTAACTTAAGAATGACTACCGAGTATTCAAGTAACTATACTTCACAGTTTAATTATTTCTCTATATGTGTTTCGTTAATTATATTGTATCCGTAAGAACGGCCCCGATGACTAAAAGGAACCGTAATGGTCTTAGGACCGCTAGATATAATTTCTATATTTGTTTATAATTATTCTCAATTTCCTCAATGTGTTGCTAGCCGCACTATAGTAGGTTCATTAGCCTGTACTTATATATATATATAATTTTGATCATTTGATACCCTATTGATTGTTCTGGTTAGATTATGTATATATATGGCCAGTGGCCATCCGTTCATATGTTTTGCTTATTTATAGAAAATATAGGACTGCAGTGCACGTAGGAAACACTATACAGCAACATTTATATATACAGCACTTTCTCCCGCCATTAACAATTTTTCACTGAGGTCGCTGTCCGTGCTATAACTTTGTTTAGCCCGGCATGCTACCGACTAAACCTTTTCTATTCAGCTTGATAGGATAGGTTCAAAATGATTAGAGACACTTTCTTCATTACCTACTCGGTAATGTACGCTTCTCTTCTGGCCATGCGATAATCTAGCCCCGCACTCCGGTAAGACTCATAACTCCAAGATTTTGTCTCTCTTCCACTCAGCCTTGTGGCTTCTTAATTGTTTGGATGCCCCCATCCGCACCATGGGCTGATCCGACTCTGGGAAACTGTTGGGGTTTCAGAGCGGTGATGGCCAGGTGCGGTATCACACACATTCCCCATGTATCTATGGATACTTAGTAGTTAGCACTTCAGCCAATGTAGGAAAGCACTGCGAAAACATATTAATTATTATTTTATTTACTGAACAAACCTCCCGCACCGCAGTGCAAAACAGGGCAACTTGTATATAAACCTAACGACAGGTTAAACGGTTAGTTCCATAGGACCCGATGACGGGCGAGATGCGTATTCCCACCAAATTCCGTTGAATTTTTGGGCATGATATTTAGATCTGCCACGTCCTTGCGGGAAGGACATTTACGGTGGGAATTCGTCTCTCTCACCCCCACCATAACGATAGGACAATGGTCTAATAATACTTTCGTGAAAAGTAGCCTATGTCTTGTAAAGTTTTATGTGGTTACGGGGCGGGATGTCCGGATTCTTATCCAGTTCGCAGATCTCACTACATAACATGTATGAGTGCTGTCTTTAGTATTGATGTCTTAGGGCATCTGTTCTCAGTGACCGCCGTGTCTAATAGCTAGGTAGATACCTGACAGTTGCGGCCAAAAATAGTTCTTGTTTTGAAAACAACTAAAAGCTAATTAGCAGAAGGCCCGCATAAATAAAAGCGGCAACTACTAATTCAGCATACTAAGAATTACATAAGACGGTAACGGGAGAATCCACCGGGAATCACTCACCCCGTCTTCACGTAAAACAGCACGCAACCCTATAGTCATATTCTCACTAGGTATGGTCTTTTCTTTCCTAAACATTTTTGGTTGAAATATTAGAGTGGGCCCATTTTTGCCTACTACTCCTCTCGCGCTTTAAGTGGTGGCGACACCTTCCCGAGACGGAGGCCCGCGTAAGGCACTTGCCTCTCGCAAGGATTCAGCGACGACGCTCCACACCAGGATAATACTCCTCACCCAAACTAGCACTAGGAGTAGTGCCCGCGTGAGGCACCTAACCTTTCATCCGAGATAACCTTCCTTTCAGCTTAGAGGTATAATAACTTATATTAAGTTAAGTAGTTAAGTCTCGTGTACGGGAGCCTCCCTTGCTGTGATACCTCTGCGGACCTACGAGTCTGTGTGGTACCTCCGGGAGCCCCAAGTCTCGTATGTTCGTATGCTCTTATTGTAGTTTTATCTAGCATATTATAATTGTTTAGGTAAACTCATTGTATAGACTTATATTTTTAGGTCACCAAATCAAATCTTGTAAGTCCATAGATCACGAAATTGCTATGGACAGGCATACTGGTGACACAAATTCTTGGGATGAGACAGTTGTGTTTAATGTTCGCGACCATCGTCGCACGGCCCCACTGGAGCGATTGAGTTCCACCGGCCTTAGGAGCTGGTTTTTGTTACCCGCAGGGTGGTCTCGTACAAGGTCCATCACCCCGAGACCAGATGCTAACCAGCATCATCACTCGTTGTGCACTTGCGGCGCGGCAAGTCGACATAATACACTGGAACGGCCCAACACTATCCGGCGAGCTACAATAATAGTTGCATGAAATAATTGATTCGTGTCATCAAAATATGTTTGGCGAACGGCTTTTTGTTGCGGCAGATTTGCAGGTTATTGTGTCCTGCAAATCTGACACAATAAAATGCGTAACCAGCTCTAAGGAATATAGTAGATAACTGACAATTTACTGGAAATGCAATTTACTGGAAATAAGAGCTACTACGCACCAGTTTTCCTGACATATAGGCCTGTTTTCTCAGTCGCTCCAAAGTAATGAACCCCTTAAATATCGGGTGGCATTACTCTCGGAACCTTCCAGTAATAATGTATTGGGTCATATAACCCATCAAAGTGGGTGCTAAGATATTGCTTTACTGCGCTTAAAAGTGGCACATTGACTAGATTTTTTTGTTCCGCCATTATGCATCAATGTTGTTCGTGAGAGTCACACACAGATTGGTTGAAATAAATCACGTGATTAATTCGTTATGAATGACAATGAGTCACGTGATCAAAATTTTACTACGATAGTAATTTTTCATTCATGCCTAATGACATCGGATGGCCTGCGAGCCAATCATAAAATATGACTGCACATTATCGATTATTATTAACTACGACTGCGCGGTCGCGCAAGACATTTCTCATTACTGGTGAATTAGCAGACAACCCCCCCACCCCATCCCCACCCTCTAGGTTGATTTGTGACAATTTTTATTGTTGAAATTAGTAACCGGGATCACGCCTTTCTGTAAGAATGTAATGTTTACGTTACCAGACAGCTGTACCAGAGCTGATAATGCAATCTACTGGCCATTGACAGATAGAAATAGCGCTAGAAAAATATTTCTTCCAAAAATAACAAGTTGCCCAGGAGTGCAACCGATATACTAGACAGCGTATCTATCTCTACCAGCAAGTACTATAGGTACTGGGAAGGGAGACCTACAGTTATACCTACAATCATGGGACCAACTTTGTCCCAAAAGGGTCTAAATTTAGAAATCAATTTTGGGGTGAGTTTTATTTGTTTAAGTGAGGGATATGGCGGGCAATTCAATCTCGTATATATACGAGATTGGCTTGCCCGCCATATTTTTCACTTTCCCCGGGCAAGTGTTAAGGTCATCATCCTCATCATATTCTCGGGACATAAGCCACTAGAATACTGCGGTATTACACGCTATCGTATGCACAATATCATGCTCTATCTGGCAGTCGGTGTTCAAGTTTAATATTATTGATTTCATGATTTAGTACATATTTACTGCTGACCGGGTAGCCTATATATTACTAGGTTACCAAAGGTTGCCATGGGTTGCCAAAGGTTACCATGGGTTACCTAAAATTTATTATTGCGTAACCTACCATGAGGTTGCCACATGTGCATTTGCGAGACCTACTGTTATCATAAAAAAATCTAACTTTACACCCCTGCATATGAAGGAGAACAGATTATTAAGTAAAAATCTATTTGGTTTCATCCTGGGTAAATCAACTTTATTACAGCTATTACATGTTATAGACAAATGGACACAAATTCTCGAGGGGGGAGGAACTGTTGACGTTGCAAAAATGCTCTTTCAAACATCGAGGTATAAACTTACGGAATAGCCAACGCGTAGTTGAAGCCCAAACAATATTATCTTTTGAGTCTAGGCTGGATAAGTTATGGAAGACTCAAATGTTATACTATAATTACCTCGCAGCCGATTTAAATCCTGATTGGTATTAGACCCACTATTAAAAATGATACACTAACTAATACCCTCAGCTAAAAAATTTTTAAACCAAACAACCTGTCATAACAGGCTGATAGGCCTTCTTACAGGATATAAATTATGATTGATTGATTGAAGACAAGCGATGGCCAAGTCGTACCATAATCTATGGACAACTCGTACCAACTGGTTGGACAACTCGTACAAAAATCGATGGACAACTCATTCCATGTTTAAAGACTTCTACTTCTACTTCTACAGGATAATTGAAACGTCCTCTTCAGGATACAAATCAGTTGGCTGGTGGCATGGGCAGATCAGCAAGCTTGGTCTTTCCAAAATGAGTCATATATACAGTTATCATGGCTGTAGGTTAAGTACATATATACAGTGACGTGCTGCCAATTTACTGGTGGTGGGCTTCTAGTCCTGCCTTGAAGGTGTCAAGGTCAGAAACAAGAGCAACTTTCTGTGGCAGGCTATTCCACATTGTTATTGTTCGTGGCAGGAAGTTATGTTGGTACACCATTTTGTTTGCTCTTGGCTGCAGGTATCGATGTTGGTTACCCCTGGTTCTCCTGGATACTGGAGTAGAGTGGAATTCATGTGGCACATCTAGCAGGCTGTTTGTAACTTTGTATAATAACACCAGGGAGTGATGCCCACGTCGTTTTTTCAATGCGTCCTCTCCGAGTTCCTTCACCATGTTTGAGGCACTAGCAGTCCTGGTTCCAGGATCATTTCATCTGTGTGATCGGTTCAGAATGAATCGCGCTGTTCTCTTTTGGACTGCCTCTAGTTTGTTTGAATGTGTTTCATGATGGGGATTCCAGGCTGGGCAGCTGTATTCAAGAATAGGTCGAACCGTCGTGGTGTAAGCTCTGCCTTTGATGACCTTCGGCCAGGATTTCAGGTTTTGAGAGATAAACCCCAGAGCTTGGCTACTCTTCATGGAGATCTGGTTCACGTGATTGGACCAGTTAAGGTTGTTTTGTAACTGAATCCCTAGATATGGATTGACTCTGTTCTCGATTAGGGTTACTCTGTCCATTTTGTATTGATAGTTGTTAATACGCCTGCTGATATCAGTGAAGCTCATTATGTAGCATTTATCTGTGCTAAAAGACATCTGCCAGTCTGTGGACCACTTAACTAGGCGGTTTAGGTCTTCCTGCAGAGTAATATGGTCGTCCAGTGTCTGTATGTGGTGGTACATGAGGCAGTCATCGGCGAACAGTCTTAGCTTGGATTTGATGTTATCTGGGATGACATTGATGAAGATGAGGAACAGCAGTGGTCCAAGAACAGTTCCTTGCGGGACGCCGGAAAGTACATCGGCTTCATCTGACTCTTCAACATCAACGACAACCTTTTGGGCTGCGTCACTTAGAAAGTTCCAACTTGTGGTACTCCCTCTAATGCCGTAGTACTGGAGTTTATTGTCTAGCCTTTGGTGGGGCACTTTGTTGAATGCTTTGGAGAAATCCAAAATGGCTGCGTCGACTTAGTGGTGGTAATGTATAACTGCGCCTCGCAGCTGTGCTTGCGCCTGAATCTGTGAGACAACTTGTACCAGAGCATGATCAACTCGTACGATGCTTATAATGGAAGTAATGGTGGTACTAGTTGGGAATGGTTTGGGACGAGTTGTCTAAAAAAACCGGTACGAGTTGACCATTCACATGGTACGAGTTGTAATGGTACGATTTGGCGATGGTACGAGATGTCTAGAATTCATCCAGTACACGGGGTCAAATCTTCCCATCTGGCGACACTGTCTTGAAGCCGATCTGGGAGGGGCAGCCTCGTGTTTATGAATCAGTTTGAACCCCTGTCGTCGTCTTTTGGATAAATAGCAAAAGCATTTATTTTAAATACGTTTTCTTTAATAAAGAACAATTTGGTCATATATTGATGACCATTATATAACCACAATAGCAAGCATATGCTAACTAAACCGTAAGGTCGATATCGATAACCTGTTGTCAAGGACCTGTCAGTGTTATTTATCATCAGCGTACACATGTCATGCACCAAAATGAAGACCAATACCACGAAAGTAAAGCAAGATAGCAACATTGAACAGAATAAAAATGGCTATGTACGAAAAAATGGACATGTCATCCAGTCTAAAATTAATCAGGTTTGTATTATAAAGACAATTACTTACTCATCCATGACCAGCCACTAGAGTACAGATAGCACCAAATACCTTGGATTGTCCATCCACAAGAAACTCATGGAATGAACACATTAATTTGACTGCGAAGAAAGGTGATCGCACAAGGTCATTCCTCCAGCGTAATATCCGTTCCTGCCCAATAAAAGCCAAGACAGTGCTACACCACATTGGTGAGACCCATGCTCGAATACGCATCAATAATATGGGATCCGCATTGCCAGACTAACATTGACAAACTGGAAGCAGTCTAGAGGAAATCGACCGATGTCAACAAGAATGACTACAACCAGTACAGCAGTGTCACTGCAATGCTCCACGAGCTAGAAATCCCAACTCCTGAAAAACGCCATGTCAAATCCAATCACCATGATGTATAGGATTGTCAATGACCTGATTGACATCCCAAGCGATCAACTTGACCTAGTTAAGTCAGCTACCAGGAAGCAGGGTTGGGGTCAATTCTGATTGTAATTGATCAGTCAATTGCAATTCAATTCCGGAATTGGGATTGATAAATCTGAGGACTCCGGAATTGGAATTGATAAATTTTAAGACATTGGATTTGGAATTGATAATTTGAATTGACCGGAATTGATAAATTCCAATTCAATTCCAGTCATAATTTGTGATAGATTTACTGAACAGTGTTAGCAATAAAATGCACATGTATTATCTGTAAATTATACACTGCTAAATGATCTATATGATACAATTTACCACATTTCATTCTATATGATATTGATGATATTTATTAAGCCAGCTGCTATTAGATGCTTTATTGAATATTTTAAAATTAATTTGATTAAATACTTTTGTCTCCTAATGGCAAGGCTGCAACAGTTTCTATTAAAATTAATTTTAACAACTTAGTTATATGTTTGGTTTGAAGACTAGAATTTGAGATACTGATAATTCACTGATGAGCAAGTTAGCTCTTACCCCTTTAACGCCTAAGCCGGCCAAAACACCTGCAATGAGTTTCAGAAATGTGCATTGGCAGGCCAATGGAAAACTTTTTTTTAATTTACCACTGGAGTGGCTAGCTGGATAACTGAGCCAGTAATTGCAGAGCTAAATTTAAAAAAATAATCTCGCTATCTGAATTGACAAAATAAAGATCTGATAAATGCTATGAACTTTAATACATTATTGAATTAACTCAATTCTCCCTGGCCAGTGACCAATTAACCTTTTTATCCTATGTGAGCTTTTTACCTCCTTTATTCAATCAAAGCTGCTGATCTTGAACTTATTTCATTCAGCATTCCCTGGAAACAGGCTTTCATCTCTATGAAATCGTGCCATCTTTAAAACCATACAAATTAGTTAAAATGATTTCAAATCTAGAACCATGATAATCAAATTGTGTTAAAATTATTCATCAAGATGTTAGCAATAGTGTTTAGTAAAGTAATAATTATCATCTGCATGGAATGAAATGGGTGAAGAAAGCAGTACATTACAAGATAATTGCCCTGTAATTATACCCTCCTACATAACAAAGGAATCAATGGACAACCCCCTCTGTGAAATGTCTCAGCTTTTAAAACACAGGCACATGGACTAGAGGTGTTATTCAAACGCTACATACACCTGCCCAGTACTCTCACTCAATATGATACTATATACATTGTATTATTGCGTGCCCGCTCCAATTTATTGGTTCCTAGAATTGCCTATAGGCGCGGCCATTTCGCGCAGGGGATTGTGGGGCTGTGTCTCGCGAGATCTCCATCGATACGAGATCTAATAATTCTCGGCGCGAAGACACAGCTCTATTTTTAGATTGCTGGATATCTCATAATTATGATCTTCATGCGCGTGATTCATGCCGAGTTCTCTTATTTGTTCTGGTCCGACTGTAATAGAGTTTGCGCGGCGATGACCGCTTAATTATTTTATTTTTTAGAACTCCAAGTAACTACTCTAAATAAGCTTCTTTTGCTGGAGGACTGCGTACAAAACATGTTTATCATTCCTTCTGCAGATGAAAGTACTCAAGCACACGCCCACTCGCGGCATCTCTTATATGTCCACTTTAGCACTCTATCAAACTGACCACAAATGGCTTCTTGCAGTAATCGTGAGAAATGTCCATTTGCATTAGCTACTCGCCGGAGAACTTGTTTCGAAAGTTTACCACTAGAATGACTGGGTGGATAACCGATCCTATAATCCCAGTAGTAAATTGCAAAAGAAAAACCATAATGGTCTCTTGGACGGCAATTAGACATAGGACATTTTCTATGATAATGGATTTTTCTGTATATGACGTCATAATTGTTTAGGTCAGATGTAGCTGGACCTCGCAATCAAAATATGTAATGAATGACGTATCTAGCTCCACCAGGAACATTGAATAGTCAGTCAAGTATGCGAATTGCACGTCTTTACTATTTAATCAACAAGCTGTTGAATATTTTGAAACTAATTTGACTAGACGTTGTTCGAATTGTATGTCTTTGCTATTTATTCAACAGTCATTTTCTATGATAATGGCTGGGTTCGATCTGTAACTGAAGGATATGACGTCATAATCAATTACTTCATATACAGGCTGACGTCACAATCCAAAATGTGTAAATGAATGGCGTATCGAGCTCAGTATGTCTTTACTGTTTAATCAACATCGTGTTGAATATTTTGAAACTAATTTGACCTGGCATTGTTGCGGCCAGAGGCAGCAAACTTTTAAAAGCACCCAGTCAAATTAGTTTCAAAATAGTCGTCAGCTTACCTGTATAGTTACCTTGAAATTGGAAGTCTGGGAATTCATTATTCAGCGTATATATAGACATCGATTCCAACACGCAATAAAGGGGTGGAGCTTAGCTAGAAATAGGCGTGGCATACCTAGAAATGGATCCCTCTATTGAAATTGGTATGAACAAATTGAGCATTACAGGGCTAATACAACTCGTTAATGCATGGTCCACACAATATGGACCACTTGTATTAAGAGACCACCCATATTTATAGGTCACATATTTTAACAAGGCCAATCATAGATTGTGGACCCTTGCCATCCCGAACTCACATAGACCCGAATACAATACACTCATCCTCTGACGGAGAGAGGGTAATTAATACCACTTGCTAATGGGCCTTTTCAGGTTGTCTATCCATCATATTACGTCATATGACGTTGTAATTAATTAAGTGACGCGTAGGATAACGTCATAATAATGACGTCATGACTGACTCGATTTAGTCCATCTTAAATGCTTAATAATCTGACACATTGTACGAATTGTATGTTTTTGTTATTTAATAAAAAAAATGTTGTTGAATATTTTGAAAGTAATTTGACTGGCCGCTGTTGCTGCCATAGGCAGCAACAGGACCCAGTCAATTTAGTGTCAAAATATTCCACGGCTTCCCTGTATAGTTTTGAAATTTATCGTCTAGTACAGAAATCCATCGATCCCAACTCGAGAGTGGTATGGGTGGAGTTTAGCTAGAGATGGGCAGGGCATAGCTAAACTGGAAAGGTTCATTGTATTAATAAACCACCACAGCTTTCAGTGCCCTATTGTCTGTAGTATGTTCAGCCCCATAATTTATCCCACATAGACTTGAGCTAGTCTATAAGCTAGTTATATTCCGAATCTAACAAATTCTAGATGAAGTAATTTTAATACGCAAAATTTAGCTTAAATAATGGTGTATTCGTGGTTTTCGGTGCCCTACTTTCCGTAATGTTGGCGGTTCCAGACCTTTGCTCACATAGACGTATAGAAGTTTGAATATGCTAGTTACATTGGGAATTTAAAAGAATTCGACCGTTAAGTATTTTCGTAGTATGCGATTTCATTGCATAAATTTGTTCCAATGTTGGCAGATCTGTGGTTTTCAATACCCTACCGTCTGCAATATGTGTGGCTACATAATTTCACCAATATGGTTAGATAGGGATATGAATACGCTAATGAATCTTGAGATTTCTACCACGTAGTAATTTCGTAATATTCAATTTAGTAGCCACGGACAGTTGTCAAATGCCAACAATTTACTATATTCAGTATTAGAATCTCAGTTCTTGGTTTGTAATCATTTTTTTACATATAGCTGTATATAACTGAATATGTACTATTGCTTTTGCACGATTCTACCATCAAGTAATTTGGTAATATGTAGTTACATATTGGTCATATGGCCCCATTGTAATATGGTTGGTTCACATTCACCACATTCAGATAGGTGTTGATATGTCCTGACATATCGCTCATAATGGGTTCGGCCCAGAATATCACCCATATGTTTAGATAGGTATAGGCATAAGCTTACGACGTAGTGAGATTTAAAAATTTCATAACGTAAATAAGCTCAAACTTAGGATAATTCATGGTTTTCATTGCAATACGTTCACCCCAAGAATTTCACCCACAAATACTTATAGGAAATATGCTAGTTGTATTCCGAATTTTGAAAAATTCTACAGGAACGTAATTTCATAGTACACAATTCCATACTGAAAATTGGCGCAAATTCCGTCAGATCAACGATTTTCTGTACCACACTGTTTGCAATAGGTTTGACCCCAGAAGTTCACCCATATGGTTAGATACCTATATGAATACGCTAATAAAGTATCAAAGGTTTAAAAAATGTTTACTATACAGTAATTTCGTCATTTGCAATTTAGTAGTGGCACACCATTTTCAAATTCCAATAATGTACTATATTCGGTACCAGAATATCTCTACATGCCTTGTAGCCAGTTTTCGAACATAAGGCCATGTACAACTCACTATGTTCTCGTGCTGTGCGAAATATTGTATAATTCTACCACCAAATATTTATTATAGTAATGTGAAAATATTTCTATATATCCCATATTATTAGCCGCGGGTACTGGTAGAACCTGACTTATCAGGCTAATACCCTCACATTTGCACATATGGTCAACAAGATCGTCATCATTACAATGGTTGAGGCCGATTTTGGCCTTTTTGTCGAGCAAAAATATTTGATTTAATAGTTTGTCACTGTTTCCAGTAAAGATATCGTTTAATAGATATGATAGCTAAATGAAACAGATCATGATTGTGGCTGTTTCCCACTGGGTCTTGTCAGAATGTTTTCTACTATATCATTTTCATTGGAGAAAACTAGGTTCACGGTATTGGTTCTATCCTGGCCACTTAACTTTGTTGAAAAGGTTGTCTGTCGGTACAGATCGGGGTCCTGTATTGCATCAAAAATATACTTGCTGTGTGCATTTCACTAGCATTGCAGTGTATATTTCACCAATATATTTCCGGGTGATAAGCTCTTCACGTCTGTTTAGGAAGGTATCAAGATTTAGCTTTAAAATATTCTTTACAGTTTTTCTTTAATATGTTTGAATGGGTGTCAGGGTCTGTACTGCCTCTTGCGCTGATTTTCTACTGACTGGGTTGCCAGTTCTGTTGATTTCTTTATCTTTACAAGTTGTTAATACCTAATGACCCAAATTTGATCTGTTGATGCAGTAGTGCAATTTTCTCATCACTGGCTGCTCTTAATTTTGTCTATTCCTCTCTCTGTTAAGGAGTTTGGCCTGGAGAAAAAGGATGGATGGAAAAATTGTTGGACTGACCAAAAGTATAAGCTGCTTTTCCTAGCCCATAGCTAATACTGCCCATATCTGTTTGCAAGAAATATTCCTTCTTTTGTGTTTATTGTCCGCATATAGCTTTGTCATAAGTGACTTGTATGCCTTTATATAACTTCATTTTTTCATGAAACAGTTGAGTTTATTCTCAGAATTATAATAAGCTCCGGGCACGCCATTTACCATTGATGCCTTGCATCAATATGTGTACTTGCAATGCTTTTTATTGCAAACATTTAAATAGCAAGGTTTACATGTATCTACAATAATTAGACATGACTTTAATCTTTAGTCATATTCATAAAAAAAACCCACCTGCATCAAGCTATAATTAAGTCAAATAAACTAAAAATAACATCTGCTGAATGTTGACTTTTTGGACAATAATTTGACTGAAAACCTATTGGCAACAACAATTTGTATTCTAATTGTTTTAAACATTAATGGAGAAGCCAGCCAAAAATGTCTTCTGCACAGATCTTGAGGAAGGATCATATGTATGCTAAGAGACTATTTTTGAACATTTACCAGGGGAATGACTGATTCCATAACTGAGCCAGTCATTGCATTGTTAAATTTAAAAAAAAGTTCTCTTATCCTGCAAATGGACATTTGCTAGTGATAAATCTTGTTTTCTTGGCCAATCTTGGGATGGTTGGGAATGAATGGTTAAAATATAACAATGTTGATCTCAACTAAATATTGGTTTGGAATTGGACTTGGAATTGATCAAATGGAATTGGAATTGAACTTTTCTCCTTCGATCAATACTTACCATTACATCACTCATTGATAATACAGCTATAGGAATCTAGATTTAGTAAGCTTTACCGGCTCCTGGAACTGGGTACCCGGTTCCCAACAACCGGGTACCGTCCTGCCAGAGACACTCATTCTTGTTTGCATAGCAACAAGAGGATACATTGCTATTTTGCGTGGGGAAAGCTTAGTTTTCTTTGTGTTTTTTCCTTGTGCCTATTTGCTATTTCGTTTCTGGAATTACTGGATTTACTATGGAAGGAGCCTCTGATTCTCAGGTCGTATTCTTTCATGTTATTTCTCTAGCTATATGGAGACTTATGTCTCTGAAATTTTGTCTGTGTTGCATGTCCCATTTTCTGACCCCCGGAACTGGGGCGTGTGGTTACAACGAAATATGCCAGATAAGATCGCCTCCTTTAAATTCCAATGGCGATCGGGCAGTAATATGAAACTAGGCATTGGCTTACGTTTTTTTAACTCTAAAATCGGCTAACACTAAATTCAACCGTATGGTCTGAGGTGGTGACGTCACACCCTTTTATTTCTTGGATTATTGGATGAAGGAAATGTTTCATTGATTCACGCTCTTATTCATTGTGCTGCGTGCGTTTATGTGCCAGAAACTTTTGAATTATGTCAAGAAGGGAGCGGATCGTACCTGAGGGTATGATAGCTCCCTTCGCATCTGCCTGGACCGCACCCGTGCGACAGGAACAGCGGTGCCAGTTAGACCGGCCAAGCCAAGACCAAAATGGTTCTCTCTCGTCAAGAGAGGGGTGTGGTGGGGAGCGGATCACGAGCCAGACACCCCCATTAGGCGTCGAGGCATCTATAGTGGGTGGAAGGCTCATGCTTGGCGAGGTGTGACATCAGACAGTCTGGTCCTGGGGTGGTTATCCCAGGGATACATGCCAGAGTGGTAGGACTTTCCACCACAGAATCTGTCTTCGGCACCTGTCTGGACACCCGTATCAAGGGAACCGGACAAGTTAGAAGCCACTCAAAACGAAGTGTCAGGTTTGCATCTGAAGGGAGCAATAAAACCAGCTAACCGGAACACTCCAGGCTTCTATTCAAATATGTTCCTTGTCCCCAAGAGCACAGGGGGATGGAGACCCGTACTCAATCTCAGGCCATTAAATTGGTTTATCCATACGCCTCGGTTTCAGATGGAAACTCCGAGGTCGGTAATGGCAGGATTGAGAAAGTGAATGTGGTGTGTATTAATCGATCTGAAAGATGCATATTTCCACATTCCAATGAACAGGAGTTGTCACAGGTTTCTGAGATTTGCGTTTCAGAATCAAGTATGGGAGTTTATAGTCCTCCCATTCGGCCTGTCGACAGCTCCACGTGTTTTCACCACAGTGGTCCTTGCGGTGACAGCGTTTCTCAGAAAAGAGAACGGGGCGCTTCACACCTACATAGACGTTTGGCTGATCAAAGCAGACACATCAGCCAGGTTAGAGTTGGATACTGCTCTGACTCTGAAGTTGCTTTCAGATCTAGGCTGGATATTCAACAAGGAGAAATCCGAGTTGACACCCACTCAACATTTCGTTTATTTAGGGATGCGATTCGATCTCGAGGAGGGCAGGGTTTACCCGTCAGAGCCCAGAGTGGTGTCTCTGTTAGCCATCCTCAAGAGTTTTTGATTGGGAAACCACATTCAGGCGAGGTGGTTTCTTCAGATGATGGTCTCCATGGAGCAGGTAATCCCGTACGCTGCTCTGATGCGAAGACCTATCCAGTTGTATATGATGTCTCTGTTGACACAGAGAACAGAACCCCTGTCAAAGCTGGTGCCAGTTTTGGAGCCAATAATGTCGCATCTTGTATGGTGGAAAAAGCGTCAGAATCTTCTAGTAGGGGTTTCGCTGCACCTACCCCACCCCCAGCTGTCCGTGTACATGGATGCATCGCTGGAGGGATGGGGGGGGGGCCTGCCTGGGAGAACACCAGGTCTCGGGCACATGGACTCTCCAGGAGAGCCAGCTGCATATCAATGTGTTGGAAATTATGGCAATGGAACTGGCATTGGAAAAGTTTCTTCCAAAAGTCAGGGGCACGGCGATATTGATACGGTCGGACAACTCGACAGTAGTATCATACATAAATCGCCAAGGCGGGACCAAGTCACCCACACTGTGTATCAAAGTGTGGCACTTGATTCAATGGTGCAGGAATTACTCTGTTGTTTTGAAAGCAGCTCACATTCCTGGGCGATTGAACATTCTGGCGAATGCTTTGTCTCGCAGACAGAGAATTCTGCCAACAGAATGGTCTCTCAACCCTCCAGTTCTACACAGGATCTTCGAGCATTGGGGCAAACCCAACGTGGACTTGTTCGCCACAAGGGAAAATGCTCAAATCATGACATGTCTCGCCGATTCCAGATCCAAATGCCGTCGATACAGATGCTCTGGCGATAAGCTGGAGAGGGATGCACGCATACGCGTACCCACCCACCATTCTTCTACCAAAGATATTGGTGAAGATCAGGGAGGAACCGTTCCTGGTCCTGCTAATAGCGCCGTTTTGTCCAAGCAGTGCGTGGTTCACGGATCTTCTAGATCTGCAGGTGGAAAACCCAGTGCAGTTACCCGAGATTCCGAACATAATCTCCCAGGCCAAGGGATGCTTCCTACACGAGTGTCCCGAAATGTTCAAATTGACTGCGTGGATGTTATCAAACAACGTTCCACGTCGGAAGGCTTTTCTCGACAAGCTGCAGATTTAATCGCAGCTGCGAGAAGGAGGTCAACCTTCAAGTCATATAACAACAAGGTTAACAGATTTGCAGACTGGTGTGAAGAAAAGGGTATTGATACCTTTCAATCCACTATTCAGCAAATAGCAGACGTTCTCTGAGAGCTGTTCTTTTCAGGACTAGCTCCTGTCACAATTGCTGGATACAAGTCAGCTTTGGCATCAGTTATCCCTTGTCTAGCCAACAGGGATAGTCCAGAGGTGGCCCAGTTGAATGTGATGGTGAAGGGAATGAGCAATCTCCGACCGAGACAACCGGTAGTCATTCCAGCCTGAAGTCTATCTTTAGTGCTTAATGTACTGGCCAAGCACCCTTTCGAACCGTTGCGTTCGGCTAGTCTAAAGCATTTGACTCTAAAGGCGGTCTTTCTATTGGCAGCTTCCTCAGCTAGAAGGCGCAGTGAGATCCATGCACTTTCAGCAGAGAGGGACCGATTTATTGTCTCCGGAGAGGGTCTGCGTATTCTGCCAAGAGCAGAGTTTATGTCAAAAAATCAATCTTTGAGATATCCCGGCAAACCGATCATTATACCGAAACTAACTAGGTTTGATCGTGATGCCAGTGTCTGGTGCCCAGTCCGTGCTTTGACTAAGTACAAGAAACGAACAGACTCGTTACGGTTGAATGATAGACATCTGTGGATCTGCCATATGGCGCCGCATCCATGGATTCTATCTCTTGTTGGGTAGTCGAATGCATTCAGACTACCCGTGAGATTGCGACTGGGCACCAGGTGCAATGTGCAAGGGCACACGATGTTAGAGGAATAGCCACCTCGACTGCCCTTTACAATGGTGTTCCGTTAGAGGACATCATGGCTGTTGCACAATGGCACTGTGAGTCCTCTTTCACGGATTACTATATGAGGGATGTGTCAGACTCCGCCAATCCACTCGCTTTAGCTGTTTTGAAACGATAGTTATACGACCACACTGCTCTTCTCCCTTTTTAGGCATTTGTAAGAAAGAATTAAGAAGCAGACATGGTCGAGCGAGAGGAAGTCAACCAGATTATGTCACTGATGGCCGAACAAGTGAATGGTTTGAGGCGCCACGCCTGGAATCCAAATATGAGGTAATTCAAGATTGAGAGTTTTTTGTATTATGTCTATATATCATGTTCATTCATCTTATATATTCATGCTCATTCCCAGGCTAATAATACATATATATATATATATATGCAAAGAGCAGTTAATCTCTTGGCATTTTTGTGTTTCAGGCGAGATACATGTTCGTGAGTTCTCTACCTTTTCTTAGGAGAAAAAAAGGGGGTGGGGGGTGGGGGAGCAGTGATGTGAATGTGATTCGGTTCCGTTAACTTGATGGTCCTTTTAGGTCTCCTTTAATCAAGTTTAAGTCTAGCTCTTTCTCCAAGGGGGAAAAGTAGCAATTGATGGCTTGCCCCTTCCCACCAGGTTACTGACTAAATCTGGTGTATATCAGAAGTAATAGAATGGTGAGTATTGATCGAAGGAGAATGAAGGAAATTTCAATTTCCCTTTCTCCGAGATCTAACAATACTCACCATTCTATTACGGACCCAGCCTCCCAGCCCCACGGAGGCAAGCCATGGGTTTCTCTTGTTTGGTGGCTATGCAAACAATATGAGCTTCATGGCAGACGGGTACTCGGCAGTTGGGCCCCGAGTACCCGGTTCCAGGAGTAGGTAAAGCTTTCTAAGTCTATAGTCCTAAGGCCCAGCTATCAGGGCTAGCTGTATCAGAAGTAATAGAATGGTGAGTATTGTTAGATCTCGGAGAAATTGGAAATTTCCTTCAATTTATGGGTGTATTATTGGCCCGCTCTCGTTCTTGTCGTCAGCAGAGTTGGTTGTAATGTTGGAGGTGTGGGGTGCCAGAGGGTTAACTTTTAATTTATTGTCAAAATATTAGAAAATTATTTGTCTGCCTTCCATTCCTGTTTCATACCGCTTGCTTATTTTAGGTTTGTGCTTGTTTTCAGGCCAAGCCTACCCCGCCATCATGTCCTGAGTGTCACAAATTCATCAAGGTCACATTTAAGGACCATGTCTGTTTTCGTTATGTAATGTTGATAATAGGTGTAATGTCTGGTCAGTGTGGCCTGTCAAGTTCCTTGCCCTGAAGGACTTGGCTGGGTCTGACGCGGGTCAGGTGTTTCGAAAAGAAATCAAGGAGCGTCCGTTTCAGCCCCTGGTGGCACTCCTCATCTGCAGTTGGAGGGTTCGGAAATGGCACCCCGGCGTGGTTTGGGCATGCTATGCAAGGCTTCTTGCATAGCATCCTGCCCATGCTGGTGTCTGATACTGAAGACTAGGGCAATCTTTCTCCGTGTTCGGTACGCACCCTGTCCTTGGACAGGGTTCCGGACTGGTTACCGAGGGGCATCTCGTATAGCTCCCTGTCGGTCCCATCGGGCTCCGGCCTGGCGGGTACTGCTCTGCGGCCACCTCCGGGTGGTTTAGTAGCGGTAGCCAGTCCGTCGGGCATGGGAGCCATTCGCCAGGATGGTTCCAGTGTTTCCTCATCCAGTGACGACTCTTCAGGGTCTGAGGATGAGGAGGCAGAAGAGGAGAGGTTGTTGCGGCCTGAGATACTGCGGCTGGAGTGCATGGAGGTCGTTTCCGTCCTGGATGGAACCGCCCTCCATCTGTCTGGCTTGGCGCAAGCCATGGCAGCCGCTCTGCCTGTGGTTGAGGCCACACCGGTACCGGGCACCCGTCCAGTGCTGGTTGGGTGGTCCCAATGGTCACTGAGGATGACCGTTGGGTTCTTGGTCTTCAGAGTGCTGGAGCGGGTGGTCCCGCTCATGCGCTTGTGGACAAGTCCCAAGCACACAATGAGGAAGTCCTGTCTCTTTGCGATGAGGGAGTGAGGGCAACAATGAATGCTGTCAATCACTCCTATCGCTTGCTTCAGTCGGTGTGGGCTGAAGCTGGGGCAGGCCATCCTGTGCCACCTGTTGCACTTTCTTGCATTAACGACAGACTTGTGCTGTCGATGGATGCGTTGACCAGGGTACAGGCGCGTGTAACCAAGTCCAGGAGGCAGATGGTCCTTGACCATATGCGTATGGCTGTCAGGGAGAGTGCTTGGAACGCCCCTGAACGGTCCTAGCATCTTTGGTGGCCAAGCACCCTTCATATCTGTCTGTACCGCGCCTGGGCGACAGGAACAACGGTGCCAGTTAGACCAGTCAAGCCAAGACCAAAATGGTTCTCTCTCATTAAGAGGGTGGGGGGAGCGGATCGCGAGCAAGACACCCGCATTAGGTGTCAATGCGCCTATAGTGGGTGGAAGGCTCATGCGTTTCGTCGAGGCTTGGCGAGGTGTAACGTCAGACAGTCTGGTCCTGGGATGGTTATCCCAGGGTTACATGCCGGAGTGGTGGGACTTTCCACCACAAAATCTGTCTTTGGCACCTGTCTGGACTCCCGTTCCAAGGGAGACAGACAAATTAGAAGCCATTCAAAATGAAGTGTCAGGTTTGCTTCTGAAGGGAGTAATAAAACAGGCAAACCAGGGCACTCCAGGCTTCTATTCAAATATGTTCCTTGTCCCCAAGAGCACAGGGGGTGGAGACCTGTACTCAATCTCAGGCCATTGAATTGGTTTATCCATACGCCTCGGTTTCAGATGGAAACTCAGAGATCGGTAATGGCAGGATTGAGGAAAGGAATGTGGTGTGTGTCAATCGATCTGAAAGATGCATATTTCCACATTCCAATGAACAGGTGCTGTCACAGGTTTCTGAGATTCACGTTTCAGAATCAGGTAGGGGAGTTTGTAGTCCTCCCATTCGGCCTGTCGACAGCCCCAAGGGTTTTCACCAGAATGGTCCTAGCGGTGACAGCATTTAACAGAAGAGAGAACGTGGTGCTTCACACCTACATAGACGATTAGCTTATCAAGGCGGACGCGCCAGCTGTTTTAGGAGTGGATACTGCTCTGACTGGATAGTCAACAGCGAGAAATCTGAGTTGACACTCACTCAACACTTCATTTATTTGGGGATGCAATTCGATCTCGAGGAAGGCAGATCCCAGAGTGGTGTCTCTGTTAGCCATCCTCAAGAGTTTTCGAATCGGAAACCACATTCAGGCGAGGAGGTTTCTTCAGATGCTGGGCATGATGGTCTCCATGGAGCAAGTAATCCCGTGCACTGCTCTAGTGCGAAGACCTATCCAGTTGTATCTGATGTCTGTGGAAGCAGAGAACAGAACCCCTGTCAAAGCTGGTACCAGTTTTGGAGCCAATAATGTTGCATCTTGTCAGAAGTGTCAGAATCTCCTAGTAGGAGTTTTGCTTCACCTACCCCTCTCCCAGCTGTCCATGTACATGGATGCATCGCTCGAGGGGTGGGGGGGGCCTGCCTTGGAGAACACCAGGTTTCGGGCACATGGACTCTCCAAAGGAGTCGGCTGCATATCAATCTGTTGGAAATGATGGCAGTCGAACTGGCATTTGGAAAAGTTTCTTCCAGAAGTCAGGGGCAAGGTGATATTGATACGGTTGGACAATTCGACAGTATTATCATACATAAATTGCCACGGTGGGACCAGGTCACCCACACTGTGTATGAAGGTGCGGCACTTGATTTAATGGTGCAGGAATTACTCAGTTGTTTTGAAAGCAACTCACATTCCTGGGCGATTGAACATTCTGGCGGATGCTTTGTCTCGCAGACAGAGAATTCTGCCAACAGAATGGCCTCTCAACCCTCCAGTTCTACAAAGGATCTTCGAGCATTGGGGCAAACCAAATGTATATAGATGACAGAGATTATGTTGAGGACGAAATTGAAAGTATGACATGGCAGACAAAATGTAGTTTAATTCGGTCTGACCCAGTTACTGTTGGCAGATATTTCGACTACCATGTTCACAAATTTTTCCATTCTGCAAATCATTTATACTTCAGGTTCAGTTAATCGTATTGGAACTAAACTTGGATACATGGTTACCTATAATGTTAGGAAGCAGCATGATAACAGGGAGGTCACAAGGTCAATGCCACTGTGACAAACACGAGACAGGTGAGACATTTAATTCCACAGAATTCTTGTTTTCTATTGGCAGCTTCCTCAGCAAGAAGGGCAGTTAGATCTGTGCACTTTCAGCAGAGAGGGACCGATTTATTGTCTCCGGAGAGGGTCTGCGATTGCTGCCAAGAGCAGAGTTTATGTCAAAGAATCAATCTTTGAAATATCTCGGCGAACCGATCATTATACCAAAGCTAACTAGGTTTGATCATGATGCCAGTGCCTGGTGTCCAGTCCGTGCTTTGACCAAGTACAAAAAACGGACGGAATCTGTACAGTCAAATGATAGACATCTGTGGATCTGCCATAAGAAGCCATACGGCGCCGCATCCATGGATACTATCTCTCGTTGGGTAGTCGAATGCATTCAGACTACCCACAAGATTGCGATTGGGCACTAGGTGCAATGTGCTAGAGCTCACGATGTTAGAGGAATAGCCACCTCGACTGCCCTATTCAATGGTGTCCCATTAGAGGACATCATGGCCGTTGCACAATGGCACTGTGAGTCCTCTTTCACAGATTAGTATATGAGGGACTTGTCAGACTCCGCCCATCCACTCTCTTTAGCCGTTTTGAAATGGTAGTATAGTGGCCACACTGTTCATCTCCTTTTGATAACCTTGAAAAGCAAAAGTAGTAGCAACAGAGATGGTCAAGTGAGAGGAATTCAACTGTATGGGACACATTTGGTCGAAAGTGTGTTGGTTGGTGGCTCCACGTCTGGAATCCATAATTCATGAGGTAATTCAAGTTTGACAGTTTTTTGTATTATGTTTATATATCATGATCATTCATCTTATATATTCATACTCATTCCCAGACGTATATGTGTAAAGAGCCGTTAACCCTCTTCGCATATTTGTGTTTCAGGGGAGATGCATGTTCGTAAGTTCTCTCCCTTTTTTAGGAGAAAGGGGGTTGGGGGTTTCTATTTAGGGTGGATCGGGAGAGGACAACCAAAATATTATTTAAGGATGGCCTTATGGTATGCATAACAATCCTTAATTTCATTCTAAACACCAGATTTGCTACTTTGCAAATCAAGGATACAGAATTTTGATTTTTATACCCCGCCAAAAAATGTGGTATTATGGTATTATGCGTGGTATTATGTAATGGCGCCGGGCGGGCGTGCGTGCGGCCGGCAGAGTGGTTTCCGGATGATAACTCTGTTACCGTTTGTCGGATCGCATTGAAACTTCATAGGGTGGTGGGACTAGGTCTTGGGAAGAAACCTATCGAAATCGATGATAATCCAAAATCCAAGATGGCCGCCAGCCACCGGCGTCCATCTTGAAAATTGGTTTCCCGATGATAACTCCGTTACCGTTTATCGGATCGCTTTGAAACTTCATGGAGTGGTTAGACTAGGTCTGGAGAAGAAACCTAATGAAATTGACATTGATCCGAATCCAAGATGGCCGCCAGCCACTGGTGGCCATATTGAAAATTGGTTTCCGGATGATAACTGTTACCGTTTATCGCATCGCTTTGAAACTTCATAGAGTGGTTGGACTAGGTCTGCAGAAGAAACCTCTTGAAATCAACAATGATCCAAAATCCAAGATGTCCGCTAGCCACCGGTGGCCATCTTGAAAGTGGGTTTCTAGATGATACCTCTGTTACCATTTATCGGATCACTTCCTAGGATTTCCAGATTATAACTCTGTTATCATTTATCGGATCACTTTTAAACTTCATCGGGTGGTTCGACTACCTCTGGTGAAGAAACCTATCTAGATTGACAATGATCCGAAATCCAAGATGGCCACCAGCCACCGCTGGCCATCTTGAAAATTGGTTTCCGGATGATAACTCGGTTACCGGTTATCGGATCGCTTTGAAACTTGGTAGAGTGGTTGGACTAGCTTTGGGGAAGAAACTTACCGAAATTGACACTGATCCAAAATCCAAGATGGCCACCAGCCACGGGCTGCCATCTTGAAAGTGGATTTCTAGATGATATCTCTGTTACCATTTATCGGATCACTTCCTAGGGTCGTTGGAATATGTCTGGTGGAAAAAACTATCGAAATTTGCGATAATCCAAAATCCAATATGGCCACTAGTCAGCGGCAGCCATCTTGAAAATTGGTTTCCGGACAATACATCCTTGACCGTTTAGCGGATCGTTTTGACACTTAATAAGGATTACTGGTCCGATGGGTCTGAGGAAGAAATAAATATTTTCTAATAGCTGTCATTTATTAGTTTGTCATCATGGCGGGGTATTATGCGCCATTTGCGTAGCGCTTGTTAAAATGGTGTTTCTGCTGTCTATTTGACCTAGTCCAGATTTACTACAATAACTTAGTACTTCCTTTTTAGTGGCGTAAGTATCATTGTTTTGCTGACAAACTGTCCTATTGTCATATTATAGGCAGTGATGTCATAACAGCATCTTGTTGTTATATAAACATTAAACAACAAATTTACACCCATGATTTACACCCCTGTTAGAATCTGGTACCTAAGTACACAAAAATCCTCTGAAAACCGATAGTGTGTATTTACTCACAGTAAATTTATTTGGATGAATGAAAAATTTTTAATGCATGTATTATTTCCCTGAACACTTCAGGGTTCGTATTGGTCATGGAAATCCTGGAAAGTCATGGAATCTGAAAATTTAAATTCCATGCCTTGAAAATCATGGAAAAATCAGCATTTTTATCATAGGTCATGGAAAAGTCATGGAAAATGCTAATCATGGGAAAAGAAATATGTTGACATAAATTACCGCCATCACCTCTATACAGTAATAATTATGGCAATAGCTTATCAAAACAAGGCTTTGTTTTGAAAGACAAAATATTCAGACATTTGCAGAATAACTCAGATCATAATTTATGTACCTGTGTCATAAACACAAATCTACTAGATATTACTTCTTGGATGTTATGAAATCTGTAAAACTGTCTATATGGATACCCTGTTGGGAACCGATACTCAGACCATACTTATAGAGCGCTCTTTCCTTCTGAAGGGAAGCCAGTCATACCTTAGGATGATTTATGGTCATAGATCCTACTGGACTATGTGACCATATCTCCGCTCTGTGTCATACATGGTGTCTGTGCCTTTGAAGTGTGCGTCTAGGTTTGCTCTGAATGTGTCAAGCATTGGTGCTGAAATGATGTGCGATGGTAGTACATTCCATGTGTTAACGACTTGCTAGCTGAAACTGTGGTGTGTTAGTTTGGTTCTTAAGTGGGATTTAGACAGTTTTAGCGGGTTCCCCTTGGTGCTCATAGTAAGAACCAGACCTAGGGTGAAATACGGTTGATCAAATACAAATTATAAATATGCCATTCTCAATTTTAACAAATACAAATATCATCTTTTAAATACAAATATAATCTATCACATACAGACGCAAATTAATAATTCAATGTCTATATTTCAATATCACCTAAAAGGCTTATGGTGTCTATCTGTGAACCCCTACATGCAAACATGTATATAAATCCTCTGATGAGCTTCCTACATGGAGCGAAACGCCATAAAGTCAGATCTCAGAATGGGTTTGGAAACTCCTCTCCCACTGCCCTACGATTTATCATAAGAGCCACTCATCCCTACCACTAATTCCCTGTATGCACAAACATGTGCAAAACAATGGCACACCCAAGCCATTTACCCTTCCAATGCTGACCCGCATCAGTCATAGGGGCCCTACATACAGGGTCCAGCTAAGAACAATCAGTGAGCATGTGCATGCACATGCCCAGTAGCAGAGACCCTGAATCAAGGGTCGCTAGCTAATCAAGGGTCCCTAGCTAATCAAGGGTCCCCAGCTAATAACAATCAGTGAGCATGTGCACGCACATGCTCAGTTGCAGGGACCCTGAATCACGGGTCCCTAACTAAGAACAATCAGTGAGCATGTGCACGCACATGCTCAGTAGCACGGACCCTGAATCAAGGGTTCCCAGCTAATCAAGGGTTCCCAAGTAAGAACAATCAGTGAGCATGTGCGTGCACATGCTCAGTGGTAGGGACCCTTGCCGGGGTTCCGTGGCCTATAAATAGGAGGCACTGCACCAGTGTCAGGCATCTGACTTTCGTCCTCCAACCGAAGACAAGCGTCAGGTATACTTTTAGGTATAATTTTACTAGTTTAAATTAATCAGCAAAATATGGTAGGAGCCAATACAGACAATCTCCACCCAGAGATATTCCTGCGCTCCATTTCAAAGCTAATTCTTCTCACAGAAGTAGCATGAGAAGGGGCCGATAGGTACCTCGCCCCCCCCCCCCCATCCCCCTACCAACATATATGTAAAGGAAACAAAAGACTTCAAACTGAGGATTCAAGAGCAATACAGCAATACCTAACCTTAGGACGGAGCATGCTTCTGCCTGCATTACCTAGGTTCTAAGAGGGTCCCATGTGCAAACATAATCACTCCAATCAGGAGATGAAAAGGAAGCATACAGAATATATAATCTCCATACCATGGAGTCTCTAGGCACCAGCCATATGGTTAAAGAGCCATTGGCCAGTAGGCTGTCCCCCCTACCCCTCTGTTCCCCCCAATCCGACGTTATAAATTCTTCAACAAAGCTCTTTTTCCAGCACACATCCACCACGTCACTGAACGACGTATCTGCAAATTTGATTAACGTCACACCTGGTACGTCAGGGCTAACTCAGGCATTAGCCTATCTATGCTCAGTGGTATGGTCCCTTGCCGGGGTTCCGTAGCCTATAAATAGGAGGCACTGGACCAGTGTCAGGCATCTGACTTTCGTCCTCCAACTGAAGACAAGCGTCAGGTATACTTCAGCGACGTGGCTTATCACGTTTTACTAGTTTATATTTCAATCATGTCACATATTAAGGGTTGATGTTGTAAATCCCTGTTTATCTAACTATTGACATCTTTCTGATTGTCTGACCAAATTGTGTGTAGTCCAGTTGTTTGTCAAAAAAATATTTCTTAGGTAGAATAATTTTTATTTGGCCTATCTGGTCTGTGGAGATAAAAGGGTTAAGCATATATCCAACTAACATTAAACACCCAAAAAATTAAAGTTATACTGTTATTTTATGTTTAAGGTTTGTGAGTTTTCTTGTGAATTATTCTATTTTTATTTCAAACTAGTATTGACCTGTCACTTAAACTACATTGTTATTCCAGTAGAATTGCAACAGGATTTTGCTAATGTAACATGGATCTAGTAGTGTCCTCTTCATTATCTGGCAAAGTCAGTTGCATACACTATGTAGTTTGAATCACTTCCAATATGTTTTGAATAGATCTAGTTCATTCTGAATTCTTAACTAAATATTTTGAGAATAAGTTGACTGAAAGCTGTTGCTGACAAAAGAATCAATCACTCTGTTAAATTATCTAAATAAGATGTAGTGGATATATACTGCATGGATCCTTACAAATTGTTGTCAACACCAGAGACATGTAGATAGAATTTAATCGGTGTAGGATCTAATGTGAACATGTCTTGTAATTGTCTCTATTCTATAGAGGCATTACCTGACTAAATAGGCCTCAAGCAGGTGCTAATTTTGCTACACATGATATTCTCTCAACTATTTAAAGCTTACATTTTACTCTATTTAATTCATTTTTTATATCTCAATAAAGTAAATTCCGAGATAATGTTAATGGTCTTTAAATTTCGGATAGAAATTAGCCAAATTAAGAATTAAATAAAATTATCAAAACAGAGAGTATTAACCCTTTAACCAACAAATGCCTGAAAAAGTATATACTTCATGATATTATACATATGTTGAATATTTTGAAATTAATTTGACTGGAATTGGTTGCTTCAATGGCAGCAGTGGCTTCCAGTCAAATTAATTATCAAATAGGTCTGAGATCTTACATAACATGATACAGGGATAAAACATTTAAAGCTTAACTTCTTTGATCATGAGGCCTGCTATCAACATTACAACAATATAGAGGACAGTTGTTGAACATTTTGAAAATAATTTGACTGAAAGCTGTTGCTACTTCTAAGTCCTTTTGACCACGTGCAAACACGCTAACCACACACAAGAGCACAGCAATCGCCCCAGCGTTAAGCAAGTAGCAAAACATAGAAAATGTTAGTGGCGTGTAAAGCAACCCATCTACTGTACAGTAGATGATATCAATCGGTACTAACCAGATTGCTAGCACTTCTAAATTCTTAGACAACAGTGAGCACCAGTCCTAAAAGGACATAGCCAATTTTCATACATTTACACCACAAAAATACACAAGTCAAACACGCATCATCATTATCGACATACACCACAAGCGCCAAAGTATAACTCCGCTGTACACCTTGTTGTACACACATACCATCCGCATACACTACCTTGGGTTGCAGGGATGGCCAACGCAAACATGTCACTTATGCCCATTGTTCCAACTGTGTCATCCAACGACGAAACTCAGCCTGCATTGTCACAGAATTCACGGATAGGAACATAGAAGATCTTGTCGAGGGCACAAATGTCTTGTGCTCTGGTGCTCACAGTAACAATTTTCCCAGCATCTTAAGGCGCAGATTTGATGCCAGCGAATGCATATGCGCTGGCTCCTTGTGCCAACAGTTTGATAGAACTCGTGCAGAGTCTTCATACTCTCGCATGGGAATTCTGACCCATAGGGTACCCCAGACACAAAATAATCAAAGGGACATACACACAGCCACTGCGCCAACAGCGTGAATAGTCAATTTGGAGGCAAGATTGCTAACACTTAGCAATCTTGCGCTCATACCCAGCGATGTGGTATCTCCTGTACCCGGCGAGGACAGCCTCGTGATAGAATTACATTGTTTCAAATGGTAGAACAGGCGTTAGAACAGTGAGTTTGCCCAAGAGCAGAGAGAATTAGCATAAAGACAAGAAGAACTGGTGCAAGACCAGACAGTCAGAATATCACGGATGGAGTCGATCGTGGTACAAATGGGGGAACACCTTAGTAAATCACAAACTGCATTCGCTAACCAACAACCAATTGATCTGTCCACGCCATCCATTATGTATTATGTAGATATTAGCTCGTATTTAACAAAATACAGTGATCAAATACAAATGTTGTGTTTTGTAAAACAACAAATACAAATCCACAAAATTAGCGTATTTAAATACAAATACAAGTATGTATTTGACCCCAGGCCTGGTAGGAACGTTTTCTATCAGCTCCATATCTCTCTTAAGGATTGGTGACCATACAGAGGAGGCATATTCAAGTATCGATCATGCCAGTAGGAAGAATTAAACTCATTTTCTGCTTGGTATTGTGTCTTTCAGTGATTACTGAGTAAAGAGAGACTTCTCCCGGCAACTCTAGTCTCTCCATATGTTGGCGATCCGAGTGATTCTCATTTTGGAATTATGCTGCCCAAAATGAATTTGTGTATTAGCCCCTACTTCCAGTTCTGTGAAATGTGTTGAATGTGTGTTTTTACTTCAGGCGGACAAGTGGAAAGATGATTACCATGAGTACTATGAAGAGTGTTCCCTCATATTTGCTGTCATCACATACTTGAACTATGCTATTCTGTCTTTGGTTGGTTACATCAGAGACTATTTATGTGCCTTGGGCCTTGACAGTGTCATTCACACATCACGAGAGCCAAAAATAGAGGTAAGACTTATTGCATTATTATATACGTTTAGCTTGATAAATCAATAGCTTTATAATTAAATATATTGAAGTTAAAAAAATCTGCTGATAGAAATATCACTGACTGATAGTGATAGTGACCTTATGCCATGGTATCCATCAACTTTCGCTTTGAAACGAATGGTAGCCAGGATATATAAACTTGTTTCTCCTAAGCATACATACTCAAATCTCTGTATATGTTATATTACTTGCTTTCTGTAATTCTTAATCTAGGGCTTTGTTCAACTATTTCAAAGTTGGGAGAGTTTCTACACACGTCACTTGTACCGGCGAATTCGTGACTGTTGGAACCGGCCTGTCGCTGGCGCACCTGGTGCAGAGATTGACCTTCTTGATAGAGTGTCACCTGACTATGGATGGAATTTTGAGTATGTACTAACTTAGTTAACCATTTGACTGGTACAGACTAAAAATGACAAATTCCTTTATATAGAATAAAGAATATTATGTGATGCTGTTTAATATTTTGAAACCAATTTGACTGGGAGCTATTGATGCCGTAGGCAGGAACAGATTCTGGTTAAACTATTTTCATAACATCCAACAGTGTTCCTGTGTAGTTGTCTTAAGATTGAGATTTAACAATATAACACTCCTGTTGGCCAAATACAGTTTCTACAGGAGTCTTTAGAAATGTCCATTTGCAGAACAAGAGAAGAGTATTTTTGAAAACTTACTACTGGAATGACTGGCCCAGTGGTAAATTAAAAAATGCTCTTCTCTAGGTCTGCAAATGAACGTTTTCTATGAGAAATGTGATGTTTTCTTTAACAAATTTGAGGGTTAAATGCCAGATTACTTGCCAGTTTAATCCATGACACATGCCTGTTTGGATATTAGTTCATGAACGAATATTATACGTCCGCAAAAGCCAGGGTAAATCACTTTGTCTATGCATGCATCTGTGTGTCGACCCTTTTTTGTAGAGTTCCAAACTTTCACATACTTGTATAGTGACTAAATTTGCTATATGGATGCGTCGTCATCTAATGGTGATTGGTGTCTTGTGCATCAAACCTTTACGTCTATTTAACCACCATTTCATGAGTTACTAAGAGTCTTCTGTATATTGTTACCGAACTTGATGTACGGCTACATTGTAGTCCAAAGGTGTATCATGTATCAAAAATAACTCATGTCATGCTTTTCATGGTTCCCAGAACATATAGAATATTTTGTGCATCTGTCCGAGATCTTTTTATCCTTGCTTTAGTTTCAACTTTTACATACAGTTAACAAACTTTATGAATAAAATTATGGATACATGGTATAATGGTGTGTCGTATATCTAAAGTACCCGTAGGTTAGTATGCCATACCATACCGTTTATAATTCATTGACCATCATAGAAATTTTGTGTGTATGCTGTAGTTCCAAGTTTTTTTAAATATAGAAGCAAACTGTGTATGGCTGCACTGTAGACTAAATGTGTTTTCGTGTGCTGTCACAAAAATTGTTGTACGGGTGCATTGTAGGCTTAAATGTAAGCTACTTTTTAAGGTTCCTTTAACATCATAGGACATTTTTTCTGGCCTTTAGTTTCAAGTATTTTATGCACAGTAACCAAACTTAGTGTATGGATGTATTTTGGGCTACATTTGTGTCATTTCATCAGAAGTAGGTCACTGTAACCTATTGACAATTCAATGAATATCAAATAAAATGTCTTCCATGCTGTATTCTCCGCACTCTCCTACCTGTGATGATCACACATGGAGAATGGGCGCACAACAGGACAATATTGTTTGGTGTTAGGCCGGTGTCCTTTGTGATGCAGTCACACTGCAGTATGTCACTAAAATTGGTTTCCTTTAAATCAAGAAAGATGCTTTAGCCAAAGGTAGTAGTTCTTAAGAAACCTTTTTATAGGAACTATAATTTGACATTAGATGGAAACCTGAAGTACCAGTAGTGCCAATTATTCTTCTTGCTCTTGTGTAAAATGTGAATAATCCTTGAGATTTTTAGGGTATAGCTGAGCTTACCATGTAATGTAGAGATAAAAGATCAAATCAGCAAATTTTGAAACATGTTCAGAATATTACATAAGCTTGTTTAAAGAATCTAATTGGCCCTTAGACCGTAGTCATCTTGTATAGCCTACATTTCACAAAAACATCTGAAACATGGTCATAATTGACCAACCAAAATGTAAATGTAAATGTATCTTTTCTTGATGGATGTTGGCAGTGATATATTGTACTTGGGGCCTGCTAAATACAAAAATTGGACACTTGAATCTGATTTGTAGATCGGTTTGACTGTCATATTGGATATTGTGCTATTTTTAGAAAATACTTTAAGTATCTTTTAAAGATGTACTATCTTGGATGGAAATGGATGCCTCAACGGAATTCAAACTTAGTAGATTTACTTTATAGGTATGTGCATAGGCATTGTAGTACCAAGTTTGTGTACATATATATGGTGAGTATATGAACCTGAATATAGAGGTTCTGCTTCCCTCACTATATAAGCAGAAGGTCTCTATTCTCTATGACAATGTCTTGTTAACACATCTTGAGCATTGAAAGGTTAGAAAATGTCTGGGTTTTTTGTAGGTTGACTGGAACGACGACGCGTGTCCTGAACTTTGGATCATACAATTATCTTGGTTTTGCTGAGAGCAAGGGTCCATGTGCTGATGCTGTAGAAGAAACTACAAAAAAATATGGTGTTGGGGTCTGTGCTAGCCGCATGGAAATGGGTAAATACATCCAAATGTATTTGGATTTGGCATTATAGAAATTCTTATATACATCTAGAGCTGTCCGGTTGTGAAATTTCAGGTTCGGTATCTGTGTTTTTTGGGTTTCATTTATCTTGGTGCGGTATCGGTATTCTGTCATACTCGTAGCCATCGTTTATGTACATAAAAAATCATCAAATTTGACATTTCTTGTCGTCATGAAAATATAAAGATCTGTTGTGATTCATGATGTAGAGTGATTACTTGACAGAGCTGTCTGTGATTCACAGGCTTGTGGTTTGGACGCAAAGGATGCTGATGGGAGAATTTGGTTGCTGACCATCTTGGATTTTGGTTGATTTTGAAAAGAACTTAATTGTCCAAATGGTTTGGCAGCCATCTTGGATGACCTAATTACTTCTAGAGCTGCTGAGCGGATCGGACCAAAATTTACAAGATATGATTAGTAACTAAGGACCATTAACGTTTGTTCAACGGAAGTTAAGATGAAAAAGAAATAGCCACCCTGGAACAATCAAAATGTGGCGTGTCTGGTGCCCATATTGAATTTTTTTATTTTGATGGATTTTTATTCAAACATTTTTATTATATAGGTTGTTGGGTATACTGATTGCAAATTCACACTTTCGAAACTGTCGGATAAATGGTTGGATGGCCATCTTTTTGCCGCCAAAACCTCCCATACTAAAGCAGTAGGTAATTTTTCATGTTTTCTCGAGACTCACTCGGCCACTTTAAATTATATTTGGCAGAAGAATCCTTAGGGCATAGTGATCCAAGTTTGTTAAAAAGCAGCCGTTTTGGCCGGTGGCCATCTTGGATTTCGACCGATTTTACTTGGGGAATCGATTCAAAACTCATGAAATATGATCTAGGGCAAGAGCTGAACTAAGTTTGTCCAAGGGAACTTGATTGGTCAAATAATTTGGTGGCCGTCTTGGATGACTTAATTTTCGCGAAAACAACTTCAGAACAGCTGAACGGATCGGGCCAAAATTTAGGAGATATGACTAGGGACCAGGGACCAATTAGTCATCGTTAAATGTAAGTTGTTTCGTCTTTCATATTGAAATAAATAGTAAACTACCCTTACTGAAGTTACCGACAACTTGGCATGTCTGAGGTATTCCCGTAAAATCACAGTTTAATCCAGGTCTAAGGTTTCAGTCAGGCTTAAGTTAACGCTTTATTAGTCCAGCCGGCCTAAGATTCCCTTTACAATTTTGTTGAGAAAAATCAGTTACTCATTTCTGTGGTAGATTGTCATACATAAGCTTTTTGTCCTGCACATAATATGGATTCGCTAAGCAAAACCATTTTCTCGACCAGTCATGACTATTAAAGGACATGTTATACACTTTTAATCATCAGTCTCCTGTATTCTGCAACTGTTTACTGAATTGAACATTCAGACCCATAATTTACCTGTTAGTGGCAAAATTTTGTGTAGCAATTCACCTTTCCAGAGTATCCATCCATCATCTAACCTCATATGATGTCATAATCAGCTCAGAAGGGTTCCATATAGACCGTCATCAAATCTCAAAGCGTCCGACACATTGTATAAATTGTATGTCTGTAATTCTTTGCTATTTAATAAACACGCTGTTGAATATTTTGAAACTAATTTGACTGGACGCTGTAGCTGCCTAATTAACCAGTCAAATTAGTTTCAAAATATTCAACAGCATACCTGTGTAACTTTTTGGAAATTGATAGTCATGGTTTTCAGAGATCGAAACGATCCCTACACGAGCGATGTGTGGGTGGAACTTAGCTAGAGATGCGCGGGGCATAGCTAAAACTGGAAAGGTCCATTGGTTGATTTAGTCTGCCTGTTTTTCTGTCAGCACATTATTTACAGCAGCAGCAGTCTTGTTTTCACCTTAGCTATGTGTATTGTATTTAATTTGAGCTCATCTGGCCTTTTTATCTGCATTTTTCTTTTGTGATAAATTTGGTAACAAGTACATGCAGAGGTTGCATGTCCTCACAATCCCGTTTCCAATCTTAGTTTACTGTCACACCCTTTTTGGGTTAAAATTTGTTCCTGATCCAGAATTTCTTCCGATACTGTTCCAGTTTTTTGGTCTGAATCATGGCCAATGTCTGGAAACCCTCTTTCCCTCTATGATCCTTTGTTGTGGTAAAGTCTGAGGCAAATCAGATGGACACATGCACACAAATATCCTCTTCTGCTTACGGGGCGAGGTTAATGCACTTGCTCATTAATTAGAACTCTTGTTATGCCAAACACGTACGTAATTATTAACTAATAGCAGATAATTATTTGACTCTTGATTCATTTTGATACGTACTAATGATAAATGGATGCTTTCACGTTTACAGGTTACACTGTGTTGCATAAAGAACTAGATGAATTAATCGCTCGCTTTGTCGGCGTTGATGATGCAATAACTGTTCCTATGGGATTTGCAACAAATTCAATGAATCTTCCCGTGATATTTGGAAAGGTATGTGCATGCAATATCCATTTGCCTAACCCTTTCATCTCTGAAGTTCCAGGGTTGCAAGTGCATGGCAAACATTCAGGAAAGCAGTTGAATATTTTGACATATTTTTAGCCTTAGGAAACGGCTTCCTAATTGAATTTGTTTAAAAATATGTAACTGAGACGGGTATATCGGGATTGAAAGTGATAGACAAGAGTACTGAATTGATTCAACTAGTTCACATATTTAGCTATTTCCTTTCATAAGATGTCAGTTGTAGCTTGCCTACTTGGTTGACTATTGTATTAGGAAGCAGCATGATGATAATTAGGTAACATTTTATTTGATGGATTTTGAGGCCAAAATTGGTTTTATGTATTTTTCTGGGGTGTTTTGATTTCAAATTTGGCATTTTAGAAACTGTCGGATAAACGGTTTGGCAGCCATCTTGGATCATTTTCCAGCCAAAAACTCCCGTACTAAAGAAATGGGAAATTAAAATTTTTAGAAATATCTTTAAAAATCGTCTCCGAAACCGCTTGGGGCTTCGATTCAAAACTCATGAAATATCATCATGGGGAAGAGCTGAGCCCAGTTTGTTCAAGGGAACTTGATTGGCCAAATATTTCGGTATCCATCTTAGATGAACCAGTTTTCGCAAAAACGACTTCTCCAGAGCTACTGGATGGATCGGGCCAAAATTTTGTAGATATGATTAGAGACTAAGGGGGCATTAAGGTTTGCTCAAGGGGAGTTGATCCATCAAAAAACATAGCCGCTGTGAGCAAATCAACATGTAGCATGTTTGGCGGCCATATTGGATTTTTTTATTTGATGGATTTTGAGGCCGAAATTGATTTTATATTTGTTTTTTAGTATTCTGATTTCAAATTTGCCATTTTCGAAACTGTCGGGTAAACGGTTTGGTGGCCATCTTGAATCAATTTCCCGTCAAAAGCTCCCATACTAAAGCAATGGGAAATTTGAAATGTCTTCGTCTCGAGAACCACTGGGCCAATTTCAAGTATATTTGGCAGGACGCATTCTTAGGGCATACAAATCCACGTTTGTTCAAACAAACCGTCTTGGATTTTGGGCAATTTTTATAAACGTCTAAAAATCTCCGAAACCGTTTGGGAGATTGATTTCAAACTCATGAAATATCAGTTCGGCTAAGAGCTGAACCAAGTTTGTTCAAGGAAACTTGATTGGCCAAGTTATTCGGTGGCCATCTTGGATGACCTAGATTTTGCAAAAATGACTTCTTCAGAACCGTTATACAGGTCGGAACAAAATTTGGGAGATATGATTACGGACTAAAGGCCATTAAAGTTTGTTCCATGGAGATATGTCAAAACAACATGTCCGCCATGAATCGATCAAAATTTAGCTTTTTGGTGGACATCCGGTATTGTCTTCAAATTTTTGAGAAAATCATAAAAGACAACTTATTAACCACTGGGCCAGTTTTAGTAAAACTTGACTAAACCTTCAGAAAAATTTTCCAGTGATCATCTCGTTTATGCCAGTGGCCAATAAATGCAGGTGAGCGATACAGGCCCCTTGGGCCTCTTGTTTTCTGATGGGTAGATGTGCCCTTTGAAAGATTTACCTTAATAGGGCCACGATTTTGGGTGAAATGTGCTTTTTAATGTAAAAACTCACAATCTGTCAATTCCCTTGTTTTTTTCTTCTTTTTTTTTTGTTTTTTTAATACTATGAATGCTTTGAATAAAATTTCTACCTACTACTTCAAGAAAGGTATTTTCAGTGATACAGGGCCCCTGAGTCAAACAACGTTTTCTAGTTTGACTTGGGTGGGGGGGGGTGGGGGGTTGCTGTTGCTGTTTCAAAATATTCAACAGGATGTTTATTTAGTTGTAAATTTAATTTATCAATGACATACAATACGTACACTTTCCTGGATACATGTGAGACTTGATTGACAGATCAGATCCTTCCAAAAAAAAATCTCTTTAAACGGAACATAAGGCAACGCTAATAATGGATAAATCTACTTTTAGCTATTCCCCACCCATCTCTAGCTAAGCTCCATCCAGACTTTGCCCAGGTTGGGATTGATCGAACTCTGAACTCCCTGAATCATAATTTCCATAAAACTATACATGTAAGCTGTTGAATATTTTGAAACTAATTTGCCTGGTTGCTGCCTATGGCAGTACCAATAGGCAGCAACAAGTCAAATTAGTTTCAAAATATTTAACTGAATGGGTATTTAGGAGTAAATACATGCAATTCGTACACATGACAGATTTTTAAAAGTTCATGACAGACTTAGCTACGTCATTTATTACCCATTTATGATGTCAGCCTACATGTGATGTAATTCATTATGACGTCATATATACTTGAATGACAGATTGGATTCATCCATTAACATTTGATATATGGTGATTATTGTTTGTAAGTATTTACAATATAATTGTATTTAAACAAGTGTTATAAATTACCTTACGTTTTAACAGGGATGTTTGATATTAAGCGATGAGTTGAATCATGCATCTCTTTGCCTTGGCGCAAAGCTGTCTGGAGCTACTATCAGAGTGTTCAAACATAATGGTAAGTAGAGCGGACTCAAACCTACATTCATATACTCATACCTATGTGTATTTCATGGTCAAAAAAGCCATCCATAAATAGACCATTCTAGAAAACGCCAAATACAACAATATATTATAAAATAAGCCTTTAACCCTTTCATCCTAAAACTTGTTTAACACTTTAGCACTCATATCTGCCAAAAACGGCTTCTGCAGTAGTCTTTAGAAACTATTTTTAAGAATTTACCACTGGAATGACTGGCTCGATAACTGAGCCAGTCATTCCAGTGGCAAAATTTCAAAAATAGTTTCTTGGTCTGCAAATGGACGTTTTTTAGGAGAAAATTAACGTTGAAAGGGTTAAAAGAACATCAATTCTCTTATAAAAATGTCCATTTGCAGACCAAGAGTTTATTTATGAAAATGTATCACTTAACTGGCTGGCTCGCCTATCAAGACGGTCATTCCTGTGAATTTTCAAATATCCTCTTCTCTTGGTCTACAAATGGGCATTTCTCAAGACAACCATAAAAGCTGTTTTTGAGTGGCTTGAGTGTTACAAGGGTTAAGAGATCAGCTGCAGTATCCATGGTTTGTGCTTTGTCATTATATATTGTCAGAAGTCAAACTTATTGCAGCTGAAAGAAGTTTTCACTTCTTCAGCTGCAGGATGCACACAATCCATATCACAGCCGATTTCCTCAGCTTTTATATGTTTGGAGATGAAAAGTTATAAGTCATGATTCATAGGCATCCTTGAAACCGCTTTAAATGCTTTATTTCAGAAGTTAACTGTCTCACTGCTGCAAGCCACCAGACACTAATTTCAATGCGCAAAAACTTTTGACTTAGCTTCACCAACAACTTCAAGTCAAATTGCTTTCAAAATATTTAGCCGGTCCAGAGATATAACTTTTGGAATATGCCATCCGCAAAATCTCAGTAGTCAGATGATTAAGGACCTTAAAAGTACTTGGTACTGAGCCGGTCATTCCAATGGTAAATTTTCAAAAATACTCTTCTTAGTCTGCAAAAGGACATTTTTTAATGAGAAAATTGAAAGTTTCTTGAACAAATTCGAGGGTTAAAGGGTTAAACGTGTTTGAATTTGCAATCTACTTGAGAGTGTGAAAGCTGCATGATAAACTTGTAAGAAGACAACTGATAAATGTGAAGATTAAATCTAATAGCCTCTTGAGTCCCAAACTAGCTGCCATCCAGCAAACATATCACACTCATTTATTAAGATGTAGTTTGGAATACTCTAAAGCTTGGTCCAAATCATACATTACTAGCTCGGCAGGCCAGAAAAGCCAGATGAGTTTATAAATGGCATGGTGACTGCCCATCATCTGTCAGTTTGCTTTAAGACATATTTCCTCCTAAACTGCTGGGCAGATTTATACCAAATTTAGCTGGAAGCTTTCTATGGTCATTGGGCTCCAGAGTTCAATTTCAGAATTTTAATTTGTAATTTTTTCGAGTGGACCAAATTTTTATGAAGTCCTTTGAAATATATCTGGTCCTCTGCTTGGCGGATTTAATCAAATTTTGCTGGAAGGATCTAAACCACTTGGCTCATTTGAACCAAACTTGGCTGGAAGGATCGTATGATAGTACGCTCCCGAACATCTATTCAACATCTATTCAAAACTTTCATTGGTTTACTTCAAGGCGGCCATCTTGGATTATTGAACAGTTTTCCGTAATTCCTTAATCAATGGCCAGATTTCGGCAAAACTTGATGAAACGCTCTTATTGTGATAGATGTCAACATTCCGTAAGTTGTTAGGTGTCAACATTCCTAACAAGATTCTTATTGGCCAATTTTTATGGCGACCATATTTCATTCTTTGGAAACATTTAAAACGCTACTCAATAAATAGATTTCATTGAAACTTGGCTAGAATGATCCTATGGCAGGTAGACTTTAGATTTTCTGAAAATTATCCATTATATTTATTTAAATGCAGATAGTTCAAATGCTAATGGTCCAGGTGAGCATCACAAGCCCTTGGGCCTTGTTAGTAGACTAACATGATTGCCATAGCCTAAGCAAGAAGATAGATATATAGTGATACTTGAAGGATTTAGTAAAATTTACCCAATTCGATTCTAAAGCACAATTGATAATAGGCACTCATTAACCCTTTAACCCTCGAATTTGTACAAGAAAATTTCAATTTTCTTTCATAGAAAATGTCCATTTGCAGACCAAGAGAAGACTATTTTTGAAAATTTAACACTGGAATGACTGGCTCTGTTATCGAGCCAGTCATTCCAGTGGTAAACTTTCGCAAATATTCTTATCTTGGTCTGCAAATGAACATTTCTCAAGACGACTGCTGAAGACGGTTTTGGCTGTTATGAGTGTTAAAGGGTTAATATTCAGACTTTTTCTCATAGATATGGTTAATCTTGAGGAGCATTTACGAACAGCTGTTATAGATGGACAACCTCGTACACACAGACCTTGGAGGAAAATCCTCATCATTGTTGAAGGTGTCTATAGGTAAGACTAAATTATTGACAGCTGAATGATGTCAATCTGAAAGTAGACTGGCCGACATTTGTTTATAGGCCCAAACTTTGACATCTTTCACCTTAATCTTATGAATTTTCTTTGGATGCTTCCAGAGAGGGTTATGATACATTAGAGCCATGGAGGAATGAGAGTTGGGCAAGATATCGCTTTAACCCTTTCACTGACAAATCCCTGAAAAAGTATATGCTTTACAATATAAATCTTATTCTGCTAACAAATTTTTGAAATTACTTTGATTGTAAGCCGTTGCTCAACTGCTTCCGGTCAAAGTAATTTCAAAATATTCAACATTTTTTTGTATAGTTGCCTTGGAAATAGGATATGGGGAATTCATTATTGAAAGGGTTAAAATGAGAATACTTGCCGTTTAAATACAAAGTCAAACTGTACTAACTTGAAATACTTAATTTACATATCAATGTTTTCTTGCATTTTTAGTATGGAGGGTTCAATTGTACAACTCCCAGACATTATCCGTCTAAAGAAGAAGTACAAAGCCTATATATTCCTGGATGAAGCTCACAGTATTGGTGCATTGGGTCCACACGGTCGCGGTGTTGTAGATTATTTTGGTCTGAATCCACGTGATGTGGACATACTTATGGGAACTTTTACAAAGAGCTTTGGATCTGCAGGTGGCTATCTGGCTGGTACGAAGGTGAGGAAACCAAGTTTGATCCATTTCTACTACTTAGCCATATGGAAAAGGAGTTAGGTTGAAAAATGAATGTCAAATGATTCTCTCTTGAATAAGGGGGCTTACTACAATTTTGGTCTACAGCGTTAATGACTCTGCATAAAATATTTTTTCCCACTATATTTTTGTACTAAAAATTGAATATTATAAGAAAAATATAATAATATGGTCAAAGACTCATATCGCTGACCTATACCGAAAGGGTTAATTAATAAGTGAGCATTCAGCAGTAAAAGTGTTGATCGGTGAATGATACTTACTGGCCAAGATTATTAATAGACACTGGCAATTTAGTATGGAAAGAGGTGAAATAAAAATGGGTATTCTGCAATATAAGTGTTAATACACATCATAATATTCGCCAATCAAAAGGGTAATTGGCAGAAATAAGTTTCATTCATTTCTTTTTAGCTCACCTGGCCTGAAAGGCCAAGTGCGCTTATGCCATGGCGGCCATCCATCGTCTGTCCATCCTTCCATCAAATCTCTTCTTAACGGTTTGACCGATTTCAACCAAATTTGGCTGAAAGGATCTTATGGTGGTACCCTCCAGACGGGTTTTTTTTCAGAATTTTGATTGATCAATTTTTTGGGTAAAAATCTTAGATTTTATGAAAGATCTACCGGAAATGGTCAAAATGCTACTCCTCCACAGCTGCTTGACACATTTCAACCAAATTTGGCTAGATCGATTCTATGGTGGTAAGCTCTAGACAATCTATTCAGAATTTTGATTTATCAATTTTTTGGGTGAAAATCTTAAATTTAATGAAAAATCTACCGGAAATGGCCAAAATGCTATTCCTCCCATAGCTCGACATATTTCAACCAAATTTGGCTAGATGGCTTCTATGGTGGCATGCTGTAGAACTTCTATGCAGAATTTTGATCAATTTTTTTGGTCCAAATCTTAAATTTTATGAAAAATGTACCGGAAATTGTCAAATTGCTTCTTTTCCGTATCATTCTGAGCGATTTCAACCAAATTTGGCTGAAAGGACTCTATTGTGGTAGGCTCCAGAACCTCCATTCAGAATTTTTATTCATCAATTTTTTGGTTGAAAATCTTAGATTTTATGAAAAATGTATCGGAAATTGTCCAAATGCTTCTTACCATTCTGAGCGATTTCAACCAAATTTGGCTGAAAGGATCCTGTGGTGAGGGGCTCCAGAATTTGCATTCAGAATTTTGATTCATAAATGTTTTGGGTGAAAATCTTAGATTTTGTGAACAATTTACCGGAAATGGTCAAAATGCTACTCCTCCATAGCTGCTTGACATATTTCAAAATGCTACTCCTCCATAGCTGCATAACATATTTCAACCAAATTTGGTTAGATGTTGGTGATAGGCTCCATAAATTTCATTCAGAATTTTGATTGGTCAATTTTTCAAGTGATCATCTTGTTTAATGTAGAATCGTGTATATTTAAATGCAAATGTTTCAAATGCTCACGGTGCAGGTGAGCATCATAGGCCCTTGGGCCTCTTGTTTAAAAATATATAGCATCAATGGGTTGAACTGTTCCCCCCCCCCCCCCCCTTGGCATCCTTGTAGTCAAATTAGATGGCATTAAAACTCCCATAAATCAGTTTGTTTATATTCTTTAGCCCCTTAACCCTCAAATTTCTTCAAGAAAATTTCAATTTTCTCATAGAAAATGTCCATTTGCAGACTAAGAGAAGTCTATTTTTGAAAATTTCCACTTTAATGGCTGGCTTGGTTATCAAGCCACGAGCCAGTCATTCAGTCTTCTCTTGGTCTGCAAATGGACATTTCTCAAGAACACTGCAGAAGGCATTTTTGGCTGATATGAGTGTTAAAGGGTTAAAATATCAAGTGGATTCTAGAGTACATAGCTGAGAAATAAATTCAGCATATTTGAGTAGCCCTTAGTTCCTAATCATCTTTGCCAAGATGCGGTCAGAACCAGAGTTGCCCTTATGCGTCCTTTTGCGCGTATATACGCATAAAAATGGCAGAGGGACGCATAAAGATTAACCCTCTGCGTCCCCGAGGACGCACGAGGGACGCAGTGAAAAAGTGTAACGGAAACTGGTAACTGGTGTGCTTAATTATCGATTCTATTATCTTGTGTGTATATTTATTTGTGGATGTTTCTACTTTAAAAGATATACCTAATGTAGTGTGTGTTCAATTAAAACGAACTTATGAGTTGTTTAAGACTATGATGTGTTGTATGTTTTCTTGCACAACTCAAAGTTGTTAATGCCCATAAATAAGATTCAACCATCACATTTAATTGTAATCACAATCCCCAAATCATCCTTAGTATTTCATTTGATCTAAATTTTTTATTTATAAATAATGAGTTTACAAGGCCGATGTTAGTCGCCTTGTTTGGCCTTCAAATTGCAAAAATACCCGCCATGTTTCTGTCAGTTGTGCAAAATGTCAGTGTAACGTGTCAGTATTTGATTGGATAACAGCGGAATCTCCCTCTAGAGGAACTCACGCTTGAGAAATTCAATACAACTGATCAAGCGTATACAAACATGTCTGGGCGTCTTAACCCTTTCACAGCTTAGAACATTGGACAGATCATAAAGTTGTTATCAGTAATATGCTGAATATTTCGAAATTAATTTGCGCATGCCTACTTGCCTAAAGCAGCACCGACTTACAGGCAAAATAATTTTTTTGGGAAGATATTGTGATATCTTTTACATTTGAATGGTCATTTGACGGATTAGCGGCGGTGTCTTTGTATTGCTGTTTGAATAACGGTGTCAATACGCGCTATAATCCGTCTTTTATTTAGCAATAGTGGCTGATTGGTTGACTGATGGATTAGTGTTTATAATGTTTAACAATACTTGATCGTTAGGTGTTGCCAATTTCTCAACTAAAAATCTCATCCCAGCAGCGATGTTCAACGATATCGTCGATCTACAGGTAGGCATACGTTAAAATATAGATTTTTTCCAAACAGCGTATAGCTCAAAGCTCTCCGATACAAGCGTCCTCATTGGATACACGCTAATGCGTTATCTATGCTTCAACCCATCACCAATCGCGTTACATAGTTACTCCCTATGAATTAGACATATCCGGTTATTGGCTGATATATTCTCACTAATTACGCATTTTAATCTGATTTATACAGATTATTTTTGATAAATTATTGTGTTGTCTGATCTTAGCCTGTGTATTCCACTATATTTAGTCATTCCAGTTACATTATAAAAAATATGCGCGCATTATATCGAAGTAGGTCAAGTCGTCCTTGAGCAAACTCGGCCATGGTACTCGTAATTTATCAATTCGTCCAAAGTCAAGTTACGGTTTTATAGAAAAACTAATGCAGTAGTCTTTGATAAAGTGGTCTTTGGAAATGTTAATCGTACAAGGTTGTCAATGTAGGTTGGTTTGTTTATCAGACAACAAACAAGTACAGTGCTTTAAGTTATTGTTTATTGACATGCAGTTCAAATGTTATTAGTTAAATATACAATGGCCATTTCAATAGATAAATTTTAGCCACCATTGTAGATCACAGAATACATATTTTTGAAAATTTACTACTGGAATGACTGGCACTGTTTAGAGCCAGTCATTCCAGTGTTAAACTTTCAAAAATAGGTATTTTGGTGATCTACACTAGTGGCCAAAAGTGTTAAGTGCTAAGGGTTAATAAACTATGCATAGTTAATATTCTCTCTATATATATACATTAACAGTATTTACACAATGTCATAATTAGTGCATTCAACATGTTTAATAAAGTGCTTTATAATTAGATCAATGTGTTGTGTTTATTTTAAGAAAAAACATGGGACCCCCATATTTCAGATGAGGACCCTGTGGGACCCCCAGATTTTACAGTGGGACCCCCAAATCTGAGTGTGGGGTGCTTGGGACCCCCAAAAATCAGATGTTGTGGGCAACACTGGTCAGAACCCTTAAGCTCTTCCAGTTGTTTTTGTGAAAATGAGGTCATCCAAGATGACCACCGGGCAAATCGACCAATCAGATTCTCTTTAACAGACTGGTCAGCTGTTGTCGTAAATGAAATTTCTTGAATTGCATGTCGGAAAAAGATGCTTAAACGTGTTTCTAAAAAAAATTCAAAATCCACCACCTAAATTAACCAATCAGTTTCATTACTTTCTTCCAATTTTAGTTGAAATTGTGCCTGTGTTTCTTGAGAAGTCATTGAACGGAAAATCCTGACAGACAGACAGACGGATGGTCACCATGACATGAGTTAATAATATGGGTAATGGGGCTTTCCATTTTTAGCTCACCTGGCCCTTCAGTGAGTTTATGCCATGGCGATTGGTGACTGTCCGTCGTCTGTCAACTTTTGTTTTAAAACACTACTCCTCATTAACCACTTGGGCGATTTCAACCAAATTTGGCTGGAATGACTATGGCCGTAGGCTACAGAACTTCCATTCAGAATTTTTTGGGTGAAACTTAGATTTTATGAAAAATGTACTGGAAATTGTCAAATTGCTGCTTCTTACTATTCGGAGCGATATCAACCAGATTTGGGTAAAAGGATGCTGTGGTGATGGGCTCTAGAACCTCAATACAGAATTTTGGTTGATCAAATTTTTTGGGTGAAATCTTAGATTTTATGAAAAATGTACCGGAAATTGTCAAATTGCTGCTCCTTCTTAACTACTTGACATATTTCAACCAAATTTCACTAGATGGATTCTATGGTGGTAGGTTCTAGAAAGCCTATTCAGAATTTCGACTGATTGATTTTTTGGGTGAAAATCTTAGAATTTATGAAAAATTTACCAGAAATTGTCAAAACGCTGCATCTCCTTAGTTGCTCGACATGTTTCAGCCAAATTTGGATAGAGTGACCCTATCATGGTAGTCTCTAGAACTTCTATTCAGAATTTCGATCTTGTATTTTTCGAAAATTATTCATCATATCTATTTAAATGCAAATGGTTCAAATGTTAATAATCCAGGTGAGCGTCACAGGACCGTGGGTCTCTTGTTAGCTATGCCCAGCCCATCACTCTTGTTGGGATCGATCGATCTCTGAACACTCACTATCAATTTCCAGAAAACTATACAGGTAAGCTATTGAATATTTTACAACTAATTTAACTGGATGCCCAGTCAAATTAGTTTCAAAATATTCAACAGCTTGTTTATTAAATAGTCGAGACATACAATTCGTACAACTTGTCAGACTATTAAGAGTTAACGATGGACCAAATAGAATCATTTATGATGTAATGATTATGACGTCATCCTACACACCGCTTAGCTGATTATGATGTCAGATGATAGATGGATTTCTCTGGAAAGGTGAATTAACACTAATTAATGATAAGGTATTATCTGTTTACAGAGCTTCATCAATTATATTCGATTGAATTCACACGCTCAAATCTACTCGTGTTCCATGTCTGCCCCGGTCATTCAGCAGATCCTCTCCAGCACGAGAATCATCATGGGAGAAGATGGCACGGATATGGGTAATAGAATTAAACGCTTCATCATTAACCTCACATGTTTTAAAAACACAGTGGATATTGCAATCGCCTCCATATGTCTGTCTGTCCATCTGACTCTCTCCTCCAAAACTAGTGGATTTCAATCAGATTTGTTATGCTAGTTACCCATATGATTATGTATTGTGTGACAGTGTTTACATTAGGTTCCACCCTGGGTTAGGTGGGGATCAGAAGGTCAAAGTTGGCGAAAACGTGGGGATTTGCGATGCCATGCCATAGATTGCGGTGTAGTTTCTCTTATCAAAGATACGTAATTTGTTTGCATTGCTTACTAGTTAGATCTGTGCTCAGTCAACTGACCAATAAGCATCAGTGTTGTCAGAGTATTTTGTCATGGTAGCATACACAAATTACAATATTACTTTGGATACTGAATAGGCTATGCCACTGTCCCAGTAGGCAACAAGACACTATACCCTCAAAAATTTGTTAACACTGTTTTCTTCTTTTGTATATTTCACATCTAATTTACATTAATTAACCCTTTAATGGCAAAATTTGGTCAAGAAAATCTAAATATTTGCTCATTGAGTGACAATTTACAAGTCAAGAGATTTAAAAAATTTTTACCACGAATGACTGCCGTTTATCGAGCCAGTCATTCCATGGGTACATTTTTTAACATAATCTGTTATTGGCCTGTAAATGGACATTCAGCATGACCACTGTAGAGGTTGGTTTTGACCGGATTTAGAATGAAAGGATTAAAGAATAACATTTGCTGCATCCTTAGCCGTGTAATGGTCAAGATAATCCCAAGAAAATGTAATTTTTGGCTCGTATTGAATGGCCATTTGCAAGCCAGTCATTTCAGTTGTGCATTAAAAAAAATACTATTCTCTTGGCCAGCAAATGGGTATTTCAAGTGAATAATGTTAGTGTTAACCTTGACCCTGCCTGGCCTGCAGAAGAGTTTTTGGCTTGCTTCATCATTAAAGGGATAAAAGCTAACATTGGTTTGTTTTTATATTGTCTTGAACCATTTACCACTCAAGCCAACCAAAAACATCTTCGGTGGTCTTGGAAAATGTCCATTTGTAGACTTAAGAGTAGACTATTTTTGGAAATTTGTCACTGGAATGACTGGCTCGATAACCGAGCCAGTCATTCCAGTGACAAATTTTCAAAAATAGTCTACTTTTTCAGTTATTATTCGAGTAATAAGTTTTCAAAAAGTCTTCTCTTGGTCTGTAAAAGGACATTTTTATATGAGAAAACAAATTCTTGAACAAATTTTGGGGTTAAAGGGTTACAATTTCCTTCCATGATATTCCAGTATCTGAAACCTTAAAGCAACAGTAGTATATATGTGTATTGTAAAGAATTCCCTTGTCTGCTCTACAGCATTCAAAGGGTGAATAAATGGATAACGTGGTACTAATGAATATGCCATGCTATAGTCCATAAACAGAAAATTGATGAATAATTTGAGTTAAGTAGCATACTATATAAATTGTTGAACATAATAATTTTGTTAGAAACTGCTTTACTTAGTTAGTTAAATGAGTTAGATTAGACAGATTAGTTAATGAAGTTCTAACGCTTAAGTATTTTTAAAAGAATGCAAAATAAACTAAATTGAAATGTTAAAACAAAGTGACTGATTGTTTGTTGTTTCTGTACAGGTAAAAGGCGCATTGCCCAGTTGAAATGGAACGCAGTGTACTTCCGTCAAAAACTTTTTGAGAAGGGTTTTGTAATCTATGGAAATAGGGACTCTCCTGTAGTACCACTTCTCTTGTACTGGTCCTCTAATCTAGCGTAAGTATTTTATTTTCAATAACTAGATAAATCAGATACATCTATGAATTGTAATATACTTGTGTGGGTGGGTTGGAGTTTGTGTGTGCTGCAGATTACCCAAATATATAAATAATTTGATTACCTGTTATCACGTTGATGTCAATGGCTTACATCAATATTATTTCCAAAATGAACAGATGTAGGCTTGTGTAAGTTTCAAATGCATTATTCTGATCGGTATGTTATCACATTTTGGACAGAGAATAATTTACGCGCCGGACCCATTTATCTTATGAAGCGGAAGACTAATTTTCAAAGCGGTTATGGTATTAAATGTTCTTGACATCGCCACATGTCTCCCATAACCATTTAACACTCAAGTTGGCTAAAAACAGCCTTTAAAATGGTCTTAGGAAACGTCCATTTGCAGACCAAGCGAAGACTATTTTTGAAAACTTACCACTGGTATGACTGGCTCTTTTGCTCTTCAAATGAGTTGCTCAAATGGACATTCTATATGCGAAAATTTGAATATTTTAAAACAAATTTGAGGGCTAAAGGGTTAATTAAATGATCAGTTTCCAGCATTGAGGAAAGTTTCACCTGTTGCAAGCCTTAATCTGGACTTAGCTTTCCTCAGCTGTTAGATATACATTGAGACGTGCTCAAGAGATCACCTGTCTTTATGGACCACAAGGGGTGGTTCTTTAAGACAGGTGGTTGTCTAGGTGTGGGTGTCTCAAAACCACTTCAGATGCCATTTTTTGTCAGCTTGCTCACTAAGTGTTTGTCACAGGTTTAAGCGAGATTTTAACTTTTTAACCCTTGGTCTCCACTCTCAATTTCAAGACTCCTATACAAGAATGCTGTAGAAGATTTTGAACCTGATTTGACTGAATCCTTCTGCTGCCATAGACAGCAACATCTCCCAGTTAAATTTGTTTCAAAATTTTCACCAGAGTATTCCTTAAATGACAGAGGTAGTCATTTCTGGTCTGTACGGGTTAAAGGGTTAATGACAATTTTTGGTGCTCCTAAGCATATTCGCATAACCCTTTCACCGTCAAATCCCTGAAAAAGTAAATTCTTTACGATATAGAACTTATTCTGTTGAATATTTTGAAATTAATTTAACTGGAAGCCATTGCAGCCTAAGGCTTAAAAATGAGATCGGGAATTCATCAGTGAAAGAGGTGTGTGTTTGTTTGATCAATGAGGTCATTTATAAGCAATTGTCATATGATCTTCAATATTGCAGAGGGTTCAGTCGTGAAACTTTAAAGCGAGGACTGGCCACAGTTGTTGTTGGTTTCCCAGCCACGTCGCTTCTGACGGGTCGGGCACGTTTCTGCATGTCTGCTTCACACACCAAGGAAATGTTGGACAAGGTACTTATATTGTACATAGATTGTTCGTAAAGGAATATGCTTATTTTCTAGCTACAGCTTCAATCAAGTGAAATCGTCAACAAGTCTGTGCTTAGCTATGATTTTTGCCTGATGCTTTCTGCTGTTTGAGAGAAGTCCTCTAATGGGTAAACCCAAACTAGGGTACGAAACGCTACCAGTCTGGATCACTGGGAATGCCATACATATGTTGACTACGAAATACCCCTAGCCAACGGTCCTGGGAACCTTTTTAAGATACCACACATACACACACCTCTTACAGTTTGTCATAATTGCCCATTGTGGTTAACACGGCAAAATGCGGCTATCTAGCAAAACTGAGCTGATATGCAGCTATACAGATGTGGCTAACATGTGGCAAATACAGGAACATGGAACAAAATACGGGAAAATGTGGCTATATGCGGGACACACCTGCATACAGCATTGGCCGCATCCAGGAACAAATGTAGCACTGTTAGCCGCATTGGAAACATATAAAAGCAAGCCACAGCTGGCATTTTGTATCCAGACTTCTGAAACAGCAGAAAGTGTCAGGCAAATATAATAGCTAAGCACCGACTTGTTGAAGATTTCATGTTATTGAACAAGATTTGCTTTATTTATCCATGCACTTTGAAGATAGAAGACGATGGCCAACATCGCTGGAAGCAGCCAAGAGACTCCTATTGATTGGGGCAAAACTGTAAGCAACCTACCTGAGAAAATTTCTCGTGTTCCAACACCAAAGAATATCAGGGTAGTACTATCCCAAACAAGGTAGAAAAATGCCAGTAACAGAACTGCTTTCTGCCGATTTCAACAGAAAGGGAACACTTTCCAAATAGGCAGCATCCAATATAGAGCCATAGAAGTCCTTCACCACGATCCTGACAGCTTTGAAACTACCACTTCACGCAAGGAGCATGAATCTTCTTGGATCCACCAACAAACATGGATCCAGTGGTAATAAATCACATGGACTGTTAACCCCCCCCCCCCCCAAACCCTGTGGGTTGTAAACCACAGCTTCAGTCAACCATCATGATTTTATGCAAATCAGTGGAAGGAAGGAAGATTGATGCCTATTTTGAAACTAGTGCATTGTATGCTGTTGTGGTCTGGAAGAGCTTACAGGACACTAGTTTCAAAATATATTTTGGGAACAATGTTCCTGTCAAACAATAATACATTAAAACAAGACAATCAAGATGAACACCAGTTTTAATACTAAATGGAATACAATACAGGAATCAGACATCATCGTGGTCTATTGGTTATAGACACAGCAGTGTTATCTGTATATAACTGCTCTTCATAAAAAAAACCTCAATGTCTTAAATTAATTCTAAACATTGAAATATCAAATGTGGAATGGCGTTAAAATTATCCAAGTGAGGAATCTGTGCATGCGTGTGTGCATGTATATTTCCAGTAAATTTGCTTTAACTGTCGGACTACTGCAAGCCACCAAACAATAATTTCAATGGAAATAACTCTGGACCTGCTGAATATTTTGAAAACGATTTGATTGAAAATTGTTGGTGGGCTAACCACAACAACTTTTAGTCAAATTGTTTTCAAAATCGTCAGCATATCCAAGGTCAAATCCCATGGAAAATGTAGTCTGCAGAAACTCGGCACGCAGACAGTTAATTCTTTATTTATTTCTATTTTTTCTAACGATGGCAATATTCATGTAATTTATTTCCAGGCAGTTGACATTGTGGATGATGTGGGCTACAGAATGTATGCCAAGTATTCAAGACGGCCGCCTCCACCAATCGAAGCCGGTCCACAGCCATGCTTTGATCATCTAGATTAGCAGCATATAGTTATTACAGTTTTGCACAAACACTTAAAAACACATTTTGGGCATTCATATGATGACGGATCTTAGCAATGCATATGGTGTCTCAATTTCAAGGCACGTATACAGGAATGCTGTTGAATCTTTTGAAACTAATTTAGCTGCCGCCAGTCAAATAAATTTCAACATATTCAAAAAAATATTCCTTACATCATTATCATAAAGCATCTGCCATTTTCGCTCTGTGTGGGTTAATGATCACCTGCCTTAATCCTTTAATCAGCCATAAACGGCTTCTGCAGGGTCTCGAGAAATGTTCATTTGCAGACCAAGAGGACTATTTTTTAGAATTTACTACTGGAATGACTGCTCGATAACCGAGCCCATCATTTCAGTTGTACATTTTCAAAAATATTCTAGTATTAGTCTGTAAATGGACATTTTCTATGAAAAAATTGAAAATTTCTTGAACAAATTTGAGGGTTAAACAACCGGTCCAATCAATTTTACAGTCAGGTGGTCTGTCATGCAGGTTACATTGATATATAGCTAGTGTGACATTTGTGTATTTCAGAAACACCTACATTTATCCCTGTCCTAATTTAAAATCAAACTACTCTAGTAAGTTGATTGCGTTTTCTTGTCATCATGGTGATTTACCGGTTCAGGTCTGAAATCGGAGTGTCTCAATTTCAAATCAATTGTACAGATAGCTGGTGGTTTGAACGTAATTTGACGATGTCGTTATACTATTTTGTCGTCAAAGCCCTTGTCTTGCAGCGGACAAGTTTCAATATTTGCAAGGCTGGTGTCCATTAAAAAAATTACATGGCTGAAAAATTACATTTATCAAAATCAACACCAGTTATCATGCAGTATCTATAGAAATCTGTGAACTTGATAGTACAAGAGTTGCAATGCTGACCGCTTATTTGTATCAGCTAATACATTTAGTCTCTGCATAAACTGTCTCGGGTAATTCTCTAATCAATTTAAATATGGTATACATTTCATACCAAATTTTTAATAACCTGGTTTCAGATGTAAATATGAAACCGGCTGAATATTTTGAAAATCAATGTGACTAAAAGTCGTTGCTACCAAGAACTTTTAAGTCAAATGCATTTATTTCAATATATATACACCTGTGCAAAAGTTAAGCACCAGCAAAAACAATAGAACGTAGAAACATGATGGTACAACTAGGCTGCCATACTTTTTGTCCCCGCGTTAGCCGACATAATTCCAAGTACGAAATGCACATGCATGCATGACTTCACGCCGCTTGATGTCCGTGCGTGGCGGGAAACAGCACATGTGTTCAGTTATGTAAAAGTCCAGTTTGAGGTGTAGAACATTACATACAGATTGAGGCGACAAGATTAGGAATTTTGTGTTCATGACCGTGGTTTATTTGTACAGAGAGAATTAGCTCTTGATTGTGAACCGCTATGGCAAGACGAAGGTTAAGTGATCGTGTGAAATGGCAAATCATAGGCATGCATACCACTGGTATGTCATGCAGAGAGATTGGCAGACAGCTGAACATTAACCATACTGTAATCAGTCGTTTGATTGCAAAACATGGGCAAACTAACGAGGTGAAGGACAGGCCTAGATCTGGAAGACCGAAGAAGACTACTGCCCGTGATGATCGAGCCCTAGTACGCCTTGTTAGGAGATCTCCATTCACCAACAGCAGAGTGCTCAGCCAGCAATGGGAAACGCGCAATAGAGTGTCAATGTCTACCGTCAAAAGGAGACTGTATGCTGCTGGCATGAAAGCTAGGAGACCTGTCAGACGTCCTCTCCTCACTGCACACCACAAAGAGGAGCGTCTGAGGTGGTGCAACGAAAGAAGACACTGGAACATGAGATCCTGGAGACGGGTACACTGGTCCGATGAAAGTCGGTTCCTGCTTCATGCCACAGATGGTCGAACTCGTGTATGGAGGTCCAGACGCACGGCGTACGACCAACGTAACATCATGGAAGAAGTTCCATTTGGTGGAGGTTCCGTTATGATATGGGGGTGCATCTCATTTGATTGTAAGCTGGATCTGTTGACTGTACCTGGAACACTAAATGGACAAAGATATCAAGATTCCATCCTGGATAGAGTTGTGGTCCCTCATTTTGTAAATCATGCACCTGGAACCCACCCTATATTCATGGATGACAACGCCCGGCCACATCGTGCTAGAGCTGTGCATGAATACCTCCGCCAGAATGCCATCGAAACCCTACCATGGCCAGCAAGGAGCCCTGACATGAACCCTATTGAGCATATCTGGGACATTCTGGGAAACATGGTGAGAAGGAGGGATCCTCCTGTGCAGAACCTACAGGAATTAACAGACGCACTCCATCTTGAATGGCAACGAATGCCACAATGGCGTATCAGTCGGTTGGTGACCAGCATGAGACGTCGTGTCCAGGCCGTCATCCAGGCACAAGGTGGATATACCCGGTATTAATAATGACAGTCTCAAACTCGTGCACAGATGTTAAACTTCGTTTTCAGACACCATTAATGACAATCTAGCCACGTGTGTCAACTGTAGGGCAATAGTTGTCAGTTGTGTCAACGTAACCATATTCAGGCCTCGTTTTCAAGTTCAAACAAAAACATACAGTGTTTCCCCACCATCATAATCAGCATTCCTCTAGTTGCAGTATTACCTCTTGCACTAAGATGGATGGGTACATAAATGTTTATGCTATTGCTTTCTTCATAGCATATGAATATACCCTCGCATGTGCGTAAAGATAGGGTGGTGCTTAACTTTTGCACAGGTGTATATATATATATATATATATATATATATATATATATATATGCTATGTTATGTGTATATAATTATTTGCAATACAATTGCTACCTTTGGTATATCTTCCAGTTAACTGTTTTAAAATGAATTCTTGCACTAAATCAAATTTTCTTATGTCCTCTTTGAGGTTCCAAGGATTAATTACATTAAAGAATAACTAATCTGAACTCTTGATAGCTATTCAGGTGATCTAATATGCCAGTCATAAACTATGCAGGTAATTTTAGGCTTTTTATTATGCCGCTAAAGAAAGATATTCAGGCTTTAGGAGCTAAATGTTAGTACATTTCTATAGCCTATGATGGCTGTCATGATTTACTTTTCAACCAATCAGAAAAATCATAGAAAAATCATAGCGTGCCTGCCTCAGGATATAGCTCAGTCATAGAGGCGCTAGCTATAGTTTGGCAGTGTAGTATAAAAGCAATCATACAGGTAGGCAGTTGAATATTTTGAAACTAATTTGACTGGAAGCTGTTGCTGCCATAGGCAGCAACATCTTCCAGTCAAATTAGTTTCAAAATATTCAACGAGATAAATATTACATAATAAAGAATGTAATGCATTGGCACTTACATGACATCACACTCTATCGCTTGAGGAGACAAAATGGTGGCGATCACTGTTCAACATTTACGCGATATTACAAAGCAGATAATTGTGATACAGAAATGGGAATGTGACAGGATATGAATTATCTGGAATCTATAAACCATAATCTATCAGTGCAGTATAACATTTGAGATGAGACTAGCATTGCTTTAACTATTTTATCCAATGTGACACAATTCCTCTACACGCAGTCAATGAAATCCTACAAGATAGTTTGACAGCAATCTGACTGAATTTTGTTAGTACACGAGGCAATCAGCATTTGTTAACCAAATAGTTCTGAGAATATTCAGCACGATATATATATATATATATATATATATATATATATATATCCTATGCCAGCATTGGTTTCACTTTTGAGTTGGGAGATTTTCTTGTCATAGCAATTTGCTATGCTAACTTACACTTGATTGGTTGAAAGTGAAACCAATGCTGGCATAGTTGCTTATAGAACAAATGTCTTAGCTTTGAAATCCATGACACTGGCATGGTAATGGGTAATGATGTTTAGATGTCGCATATGACTATTAATTGGCCTGGTTGACATTGACTATGACTCTAGTTATTGGTGTTGTACATACTGTTAGTTACTGTTACGCATTGATGTGCTGCATATATGTATGTGAACAAAAGGCTGCTATTTTTTATTATTAACTCTAATCCTGTCTGCCTGCGCCTCTACATGTTAGTACTACTGTGTTGAAAACTAACTAATTAAATGTTGTTTATTATTCAAAATATTACTTGATTTCATGTTTAGCCCTTTCATGTCAAAAACGGTCTCTGCAATGGTTTTGAGGAATGTTCATTTGCAGACCAAGAGAAGACTATTTTTGGAAATATACCACTGGAATGACTGGCTCAATTATTGAGCCAGTCATTCCAGTGGTAAATTTCCAAAAATAGACTCCTCTTGGCCTGCAAATGGGCATTCAGCAAATATTTTTGATTTTTTGATTAAATTTGGTCATTAAAGGCTTAATGGTCAAATTTTGTCAATAAAATCAAACATCTGCTTCTTGAAGTTCCAAAAGATGATTTTTGAAAATTTACCATTGCAATGACTAGCTCTGTTATCGTGACAGGCATTCCAGTAGTGAATTTGTCGTCTCTTGATCTTGCAAATGGACATGCTTCCTGAGGCCCATTCTGGCAAGCTGGATGGTTAAAGACCTCTATCATTGCAATACATGCATGAGGTAATTAAATGCATGCCTAACCCGTAACACTTGAAGGTCCACTGTTTCAATTTCATGACAGCCATACAGAGCTGCTGAATATCTTGAAACCATTTTGACTGGAACAAGGCAGCAACTCTTCGGCAAATAAGTTTCAAAATATTCATCATGATATTCCCTACATCACAGAGAATTGTGTTGTTTCTGGTGTGTGATGGTTAATCCTTTTCTGAAAACACCACCTGAGGCCGGCCTGTTCACTTAGCACAACACCCCCCGAGGCCGGCACTTAGCACAACACCCCCGAGGCCGGCCTGTTCACTGGGCAATACACTGGTCGAGGCTGACCTGTTCACTCAGCACAACACCAGTTGAAGCTGACCTGTTCATTCAGCACAATACTGGTCGACGCTGACCTGTTCACTCAGCAGAATACTGGTCGAGGCCGCCTGTTCACTTAGCACTACACCGCTCGAAGCCGGCCTGTTCACTCAGCACTACACCGCCCGAGGCTGGCCTGCACTCAGCACTACACCGCCCGAGGCTGGCCTGTTCACTCAGCACTACAGCAGCCGAGGCAGCACTACACCACCCGAGGCTGGCCTGTTCACTCAGTACTACACCAGCCGAGGCTGGGCTGTTCACTCATCACTACACCAGCCGAAGCCGGCCTGTTTACTCGGCACTACACCGCCCGAGGCTGGCCTGTTCATTCAGCACTTCACCGCCGGAGGCTGGCCTGTTCACTCAGCACTACACTGGGTAAGGCTGGCCTGTTCACCATGTACTAAACTGCCGGACGCCAACCCACACTAATATGGCATTGGTTGCAAAATTTTACGATAAGAGCTGTCTTGAGCTGTTAGACACGTTCAATAACCAATCTAATTTCTGCCATGTCATCAGTATATGTATAGGCGCAATGTTAATAGAACCGACACATTGGGTCCATTTGTGTAGAATTTCACAATCCCACCCCCTCCAGGCTACAATAGTGTATAGCGCTATCAGAAATCATACTATTTGGTATGGCTACAGCCGGCGTAGTCCTGAGTGGACACACAGGTTGTTTTATATATATTTTGACTTTATTTTGTTGAAATATGTGAAATGTACACAAATTATGGAACAAAACTTCCCCAGGGAACAGTTATATAAAAAACAGTCCTTAAAGTGTTAACTTGCATGTCATGTGCTGATAGATCATAGCATATATCAATCATCTGTAGATATACTGCTTTAATTATATCACAATACTTTCCTAATCAACATTATATTAATGTTTCCTTGTTGGAGCCACCATTTTGCCTCCTTACCCCTTTAACCATCAAACTTTAAAGAAAATTTTAATTTTCTCATTGAAAATGTCTATTTGCAGACCAAGAGGACTATTTTTGAAAATTTACCGCTGGAATGACTGGCTCGGTTGTAACCGAGCCAGTTATTCCAGCGGTAAATTTTCAAAAATAGTCTTCTCTTGGTCTGCAAATGGACATTTCTTAGGTCCACTGCAAAAGCCGTTTTTGGCTGATATGAGTGTTAAAAGGTTAATGGTTAATTCAATCTGTCACTCAAGTATATGACGTCATAATGAATTAGGTCACTTGTAGACTGACATCAAAATGCATAATGAATGATATAGCTAAGTCTGTCATGAAATTTTAAGTCTGTCATGTGTATGAATTATGTCTACTACCTAATAACCATTCTATTGAATATTTTGAAACTAATTTGACTGCAATAGGCAGCAACAGCACCCAGTCAAAATAGTTTCAAAATATTCAACATCTTAACTGAGTGTATAGTTATCTGGAAATTGAGATTATGGGAGTTCAGGATTCGATCGATCCCAACACGAGCTAAGCATGGGCGGAGCTTAGCTGGAGAGGGGCGGGTCATAGCCAAAAATTAATTCATCCATTGATATCAAATAACTAACCAGTAAGCAGACTAGGATCCTGTACACATGTTTTCATTGTCAACTTTCAGCAATTATAATTTATTTATTCATTTGCTTACTAATTACTAACTAAATATTAATTACCCGGTAACTCTTTATAAGATTCTCCATCCTTTTCAGATAATTCAGTATTGCTCTGTATCCAAATGCAAACATATTACTTTGGCTTAAACCTTGTGCATTACACCCATGTAGAAAACAATTCTCATTATATCCCGAACTCCAATAATAGATAAACGACTGATTTCAATCCAATTTTTCACCAACAGCATATTGTTCTTATACGGAGGATAAATTACAACCCCGTAATAAATACACAATTTTAAAGAATTTTGTGTACATCTTACAAAACAATATATTGATTATTAACCATCTAATACTCGAGCCGGCCAAAAATGGTGACAGAGCCAGCCATTCCAGTGGTAAATTTTCAAAAAATGCCTTGTTCTGCAAATGGATATTTTAAAATTTTCATGAACAAATTTGAGGGTAAAAGGGTTAATAGACAAAGTGAAGCACTTGATATGAACCAATGTTATTCTAATGTGAATTCCACATTAACAAGATATCTTGCCTTATTAGCATGGTTTGCAAACTGCTTTATACATATTATTATATAATCATATCGTATATTTTGTAAGAACGCTTATTTTAACACTATTTTCATAGCAGTTATTTTGTTATTTTTTCATACTTGTCTTCGTCTTTTAGGTTTCTTAATTCCGTGTTTAGGAGCTTGTTTTATTTATCTCATAATTACAATGTATATCATAGCTGTTCATTGATATTGTGTGTGTATACATTCTGAATGGTACTACGTAAATGACGTTTGCTCAATACCTGTGACTGTGTGAGCACCATCTTGAAATGTGTATGCGCTCACACGCACACCACTGTGCTGAGTACAGTAAAAGCTTTTAGCAACATTGTTTCAAAAAAATACACCAGCCTTTCTTCTATTGAGTCTGTAGCAATTAACCCTTTCACCGATGAATTCTCCATATCTCATTTTCAACTTTATCATACAGGAAAACTTGAATATTTTGAAATTAATTTTCCTGGAAGCCATTGCTGCCTTAGATAGCAACGGCTTCCAGTCAAATTAATTTCAACAGAAGTATTTATATCGTAAAGAATCTACTTTTTCAGGGCTTGGTCGGTGAAAGGGTTAACCTTTTGACATCATAGAATACTGCATAAAGAGTAACAAAAAGCACTCATTTATTTTGCTCAAGATGGCAGCATTAGAAATTGGATCACTACTTAAAGTTGAACCTTTTAATGATTAAGCTGTCCTAATCTGGTCTTGAGTAAGTCTACTTGGCATGTAAAATGTCATTCAATAAACAAAAATCTATTTTTTTAACAATCATGATTTAAATGGTTAATTGAACCTTTTCTGATGCAAATGCAGGAGCTCTGTGGAAAATGTTGATAGCTCATAAAATGTCACAGTCTCACAACTGTGTAATAGGTTTTGACAATGCATTAAGTGACCTCGGCATTCAAACTTGACCCGAAACTAAATTTTAGTTCTAGCCAACCACAATATGAATGGCTGTTACAGATTCTGTGATTCTACCTTCCTGCATTGTAGTTATCGAGAAAAATGTGTATTCCACTATGCACTAATTGTGACCCCGTAACATTTTGAGCTCAAACTCATATTTTTCAAGCCACTCATAATATAAATCTATGTGCCAAATTTGACTGATTCCCCTGGACCCCAATCAACACTGCATATATAATCTAATGATCTGTTCAGATGATTTAATCATTAACCATTTAACACCCGTCGGCCAAAAATGTCTTCTGCAGTTGTCTTGAGAAATGTCAATTGCAGGTCAGGAGACCAGCTTTGAAAATTTACCACTCGAATGACTGGCTCAATTATCGAGCCAGTCATTCCGGTGGTAAATTTTCAAAGATGGTCTTCTCTTGGCCTACAAATGGACATTTTCTAAGAACCAAACTCAAAGATTAGTGTTAAGAAAAGACAATCTTTAGCGATCAATTTTTTGCTTTTGTTTAATGACTGTATCCAATAACTTAAACCATGTCCTATTTCACACAGAAATCATAATTATGGATGACCTAGTGCAATGGTGTGAAAGCTGTTGCTGTTTTACAGAGCAACATTATTTTCAGAATGAATACTTGTCACATATATATATATATATATATATATATATATATATATATACACACACACGAGGGAACAGATGAATATGATCTGATAATCGAGTAGACGAGATTAAGACATCTGATTCATGTACGTGTGAAGATGTCAAGCTAACTTAGATTTGAATAGGTTCCTTAATTATTGATCTTGTTCACTAATAAATGACATAAATTATTCACACAATAAGACTCATCCATTCCGAGACCAGTTTCACACCTTTGGTGCACATCTGATGAGCATCAAAACTATGAAACCGTTCATGTGGAGGGTGCCAGGGCGTGTGAATAATTTATAACTAACTCTTCGTTTCAGGAACTGTATTTCTGGTTGTGAATTTTCCGTAATATTATCGTTAAAATTGCGTTGACGAATGATAATTTAACATGTTTTCCCATTTATAAACAGAATTTTATATCTTAAACCATGTTCATGTTGTTTATTTTTCTGAATTATTATAATTATTCTTATTGTTATATTGTATTTTGTTAATTTCAGAATATTGTTAGTATTCCATCAGCCCGACTTTAATGACTAGGAATAGGATAAAATTAGAAATCATGTATTTTGTATCACATCGATGGATGAATCCAGTTTATCGATCATTCATATGACATCATAATCAGCTACGTCACATGTAGGCTGATGTCATAATCAAATTAATGCCTAATAGTCGTTGAGTTGTACGAATTCTGTCTACTATTTAATAAACATTCTATTGAATATTTTGAAAGTAATTTGACTGGGCACTGTTGCTGCCATAGACAGCAACAGCACCCAGTCAGATTACTTTCAAAATATTCACCAGCTTACCTGTATAGTTTTCTGGAAATTGAGATTCAGGGAATGCAATGATCGAACGATCCCAACATGGGTGGAGCTTAGCTAGAGATGGGCGGGGCATAGCTAAATCTGGATTCATCAATTGTGCTCTCAGATTAACCTTTAGTAGTCGAACTTTGTCAAGAAAATTAAATTTTTGGTTAGTCAATGTCCATTTGCAGCCCAAGAGCATACACTTTAAAATTGATCACTGGATAGGCATTCTGGTGTCAATTTCTCAAGTCCCCTGCAAAGGCTGTAGCACTTCAGAATTCTGAGCTACTGTTACTCTTGTTTCTTTTTCGATTGATAACTGGTAATTTTGAAAACAGCGTAACTGTGTAACTAAGATGTTGTTGCACAGGCTATCAAGCCCCCCCCCCCCATAGGCAGCAACAGCGCCCAGTCAAATTAGTTTCAAAATATTCAACAGGATATTTATTAAATAGTAAAAGCAAACAATTTGTACAACAAGACATAGACCGTCTTCAAATATGCGTTCGTGACGTACTTATCGATGTCATTCATTATGATGTCATTGTACACGCCATGCAGTTCATTATGACATCATATGATGGGTGGGTACTCTGGAAAGGTGAATTGCATAGATAGCTCTAGATTCATCATACTGTATGGAGACATTTTATTAGTAGCTGTCAAACCACTGAACTAGGCAGACTGAATACTATGATTTATTGTGTGCATGACTGCTCTCCGATGTTAGCAACAATGTCACAAGGGTATGAAGCGCAATAAATCCGTGACTATGTTATGAGTCAGGAGATGGATAAATAATCATAACAATCTTTTCTATGTTGAACACATGCTGTTGTCTATGATAAAAGATATGCTCTCGTTACCGGTAGACTAGATTTTATTAATTATATTATATTAATATATATATATATATATATATGTATCACAAACTGTTATTTATCACTTTAATAACCAGGATTGGTCAAGAAAATTAACTTGCTTAATGAATATACTTTTGCCTGCCAAGTAAATAAATATTGAAGATTTATCACTGGAATGACTGGTCAGGCATTCGGGTGATAAATTTTCAAAAATGGTATTCTTTTAACCTGCAAATGGACATCCATCTAGACTATTGCAGTAGCCATTTTTGGTAGGCATGACCATTAACCGTCTGCCAGCTGAATTTCTGCAGACTACAATAATTTTCTGTACGGTTTAACTCGGGATATGTTGAATATTTTGAAAACAATTTGACTGAAAGTTTTTGGTGGCGAAGCTACCAGCAACTTTTAGTCAAATTGTTCTCAAAATATTCAGCAGTTTCAGACATATTTCCAGGACTGTATCTCTGTAACTATACAATTTCGCATAAATTTTAACACAAAATGGGTGATCTTGATTCGAAAAAGAAATCTGGCCCACCACCAGAAATGACGAGGGACTATGCACTACACAATATGCCTTTAACCCTTTAATGGTCAAGAAAAAACTTTAATATCTGCCTATTGAATGTCCATTTACAGGCCAAGAGAATACACATTTTGAAAATTTATCACTGGAATGACAAGTAAATTTTCAAATATTGTATTCTCTTAGCCTATAAATGGACATTCCACAAGACCATAACAGAAGCCGGTTTTGACCATTAAAGGGTTAAAGATTGTCCTTGTTTATATATGTAGTGACACACCGCCTACATTCAATCCATATTGACTGACCTATTCTGAATACCCACTAAGTTTGAATTCTTGGGATGTATATTTGAAATTTTAATAATTATCAACCTGAATCAGCACTGGAGCTGGTTACTAGTCCTATTCTGATGAGTGAAACATGCCTAGCTATAGAGTTAGTGTACATACATAATCTTCGCGTATAATTTATGGCTTTTAGATTTTATTTCAAAATATATTGTTTATTAAAGGCAAAGATAGGCCCTGATATATGGAATCCAATCAAGTTTATTTATTCTGAGTATACTGTGTGTTATTGTTCCATTAGATTAGTTTCTGATATGCTCCCCCACCCCACCTCTCTCTCTAGTGTTCCTGATCATGGGCATTTTGATAGCCGTATAATATCCTATAGCATAGCCATTGTGATAGCATTGGCTCTGATGCCACTGACAGGCAATCTGAAACATCTTCAAAGTGGACATTATTCCATTAACTTGCCATGGGTTCAGTAGCAGAAGATGTCATCAGATTGGCCATCATGTGTGTATGCTTCTCATAATTGTGCTTGTAGTTTAGTATCGAGTGATAAATCCAAGATTTTATACTTTTATACTGATCTATGTGTATAATTAATAAGTACTCGCGTTTTTAACTGAAATGTGTAATAAGCAAACAAATAAGTATAGTAACTCTAATTCTACTGACTTTAAGACTAAAATAGTATAAAGGAATGCAGATTTTGACAAGAGTGGTGTGTGAAGTTGTTGATGTCAGTGACATTATCAGCTTACAGCAACAATGTTATAAAATTTGTACCATTTAGCCACCAGATAATAATTTCAATGAGCAACAAGTCTGGACATGCTGAGTATTTTGAAAGCAATTTGACTTAAAGTTGTTGGTGGCTTAGCCACCAACAACTTTCAGTCAAATTGTTTTCGAAATATTCAGCAAATTCTGAGATAAAACACTTGGAATAAGTCTGTCTACAAAATTTCAGTCAGGCGGCTAAATGAGAATGATGTAGCGAAATTGATAATACAGCAATACAACGGTTCACTCATGACAACAAACAAATAATTTACCTGTGATAGCTCATAATCTGTGAATCAGAACTATCACTCCAGCTTATTTTAAGTGAAGTCTCAATCAAAGCAAGTCAACTGGTCACAATCAAAACATGTCAACTGAAGTCACTATCAAAATGTCACTCCGATACCAAGTCTGAACAAGAGGCCAGCCGAATGGCCTGTCGCATTAGATTTGAAATTCTGTATGTTGGAAGCTTTTGCTGCCTAAGGCATCAATGTTTTTCAAACAAATCTGTTTAAAGACACTCAACATCTTTTGAAAATGGATACCGTTGGTACTGAGATTTTACCTGTAAAAACTATGAATAGAACTTCTGAAGCCTACCACCAGAGGATACTACCAGCAAAATTTGGTTAAAATCTAAGCGGTATAGAAGAGGATACTTTGTAAAGGATTTCCAGAAACGTTCAGAAAATCCAAGATGGCCAACAACAAAAATTGACCAATCAAAATTCTCATTAGAAGTGTTGAAGCCGACAATCATAGGATTGTTCCACCCAAGTTTAGTGGAAACTGACAAAGGAATAGCATATTAAAGAATTTCCAGGACATTTTCTGAAAATATAAGACGACCACAGTAAAAATTCTGAATAGAAAGTTCTGAATCCACCACTAAGATTCCTGTAATCAAATTTGTTTAAAATCTGCCAAGTGGTATAGGTGATATGTTTTAAAGCAAACATTAGTAGATGATGGTTGCACAGATGACAGATGGTATCTAAAGCATACCACCATAGGGTCCCAGCAAAATTTGGTTGAAATCCATCAAGCTGCTATAGAGCGTTTTGACAATTTTCGGTAAATTTTATCATAAAATCTAAAATTTTCAAACAAAAATGACCAATCAAAATTCGAAAGATGTGTCCTGGAGCCTAGAAGCATAGACTCCTAGCCAAATTTGGTTGAAATCCATCAAGAAGTTGAGATGCATTTTGACAATTTCCGGTAAATTTTGCATAAAATCTCAGATTTTCACCCAAACAATTGACAAATCAAAATTCTGAATAGAAGCTCTGAACCCTACCACAATATGGTACTTCTAGCCAAAATCATTTGAAATCTCACCCAAAAATTGACCAATCAAAATTCTAGTCTACCACCATAGTATCCTTCCAGCCAAATTGGTTAAAATCTGCCAATATTATTCAGTTCACTTTAGTATGATAATTGATGATCATTTCGACAATGTTTTTGTTCTAAAATAAACACCAACCTTCCTTCCACCAGCCCGTAATATAGTGCCTTATATGCAGTAGTATAACAAGTCGTCATTATGGAGAATAGACACATCTGCTTTAAGTTTTTAGCTTACTTTCTGATTGCATTAAAACAAGCCTGCTTCTGGAAAACTCAATAAACTGCTTACCTTTATTAACTGAATTGTCTGTTTTATTCTTTTTACAGCAGAAACATGCTTGCACTTTCCATAACTCATAATAGAGGTCAGGAATCCAATCTGTCAGTCAAATATTCAGTCTTCAGCCAACATCCCGCAACTCATTGCGCTTACTACAGTTTAATGTTAAACAGTAGTAAGTGCAATGCTTTGTGGGAAGCTGGCTTGAGAATGAACATGATGTCATAATGAATTATGTCACATGTATGTTGACGTCACAATGAAAATGTGTAATGAATGATGTAGCTAAGTCTGTCATGAACGTTTAAAGTCTGTCATGTGTACGAATTGTATGTCTACTATTTAACCCTTTCACCAATGAATTCCCAATATCTCTTTTTCAAGACAACCATACAGGAAAACTGTTGAATATTTTGAAATTAATTTGACCGGAAGCCAAAATATTCAACAGAATAACCTTTATATCGTAAAGAATTTACTTTTTCAGAGATTTGTCGGTGAAAGGGTTAATAAACATTCTGTTGAATATTTTGAAACTAATTTACCTTGGCGCTGTTGCTGCCACTCCTTATCATCTTTTGCTCATAAAGAGTTTAGTTTTTAGCACCTTCGGTACATGTCTGATGGTTAATGAGATGCGGGTTCCTCTTTCTAATACATCACCTAAAGCAACATTATCACATTTGCCTATATTACATATATTGTCATTGATATGGTCTTGAGTTCGTTCTTCGATACCATGTAAGTGAATTTTGTACATATCATCCTTCACAGCTACAAGGCTCCGCCGCTCTAAAAGTGCTGAACACATAAATAGGCTGTCTGTAGCTGACTGGCTATCCTGTAAGCAAGATATAGGAAAATCTGTATAAAGGGCATTTATATATCATTAATTACCTCTTAAACAAGTAGCACTAGTAATGTTTATAGCTCCACCAGGTGGTAAACAAGTACACAAAAACATTTTGATTAGTCTAAATATGGTCAATGATTTTAACTGGCTTTTGCTTGAAGCTTATCCACACCAACACCTGGTCAGCCTTCTGTCCATTATTAACGATGCTGACGTGTTATTTCTTGTCAGAATAGCACCAATCACAGGCAATTTGCTCCAACAACATCTGATATACAGACAATGGATGAATCCAATCTGTCAGTCAAGTATATGAAGTCATCAAAATGACGTATCTAAATCAGTCGGGCAATATTGGCTTTTAGAAGACAGTCAAATTGCTTTTCAAATACATAGCGAGTGTCGACTAAAAATTATGATGATTATTTTAGAATATCTAGACTGAAAGCTGTTGCAGCAACAACTTTCATTCAAATTTGTAAGAAATCTGTAGGAAGTAGTATTCGCATTACCTACTAATTCTTTTGACATTAATTTGACTTAAAGCGGTTGCTGTTATTGATAGCAACAACTTTCATACAAATTATTGTCAAAGTATATAAAAACTCATATATTCTCCTGGAAATTGACACACTTGTGCTGAGGAGTATTAAAATATGGGCTGTCGAACGTATGGCTGCGAATACGTCTTATGAGCTTATGCTTCCAGAGCTGGCTGACAAATGACGTATGTTCAGGCCATCTTTGTTTGAATCCTGACCTGTATACACAATCGACTCAACGAATATGGCGTCCAATATTTACAACGAATATGGAGTAGCATTGCACACTGGGTAACATTGCATGCTGGGTAAATTGAACAGAAATCAACAGGCATCTCATATCTCATGCAAAAGTGTCTCTATTTAATGGGACACGAGAACTTTATCACCAATCTTCTGTCACCAAAAAGGGATTTGTTTTTAAGCAGATTTTAAAGTCAACATCAGTTATTCGACAACCTGTATGAATATAGCATCCATGCATATATTAACTGGACTAAGCTAGTAATTAGCATACCTGCATTTGCTGACCGACATCACCAGTTGAACCCTCGGTACCGCGATGGTAGTAGAAATTTTCCACTGTGTGAGATCCTAAGGTAATTGTGGTCACAGTTGGATAAAATAGGTTACCATCCTCATGTGGCTATAAAATAAATACATATATCTAAAAGAATTTTTATTTCACTTACATTCTTAACCGTTACCACTTTGATGTCAAACGGTTACTTGTTGCATTGGCAAATATTTTTCAAATTAAAACTAATAGTCTTGTCATCCATCAAAATGGGCAAAGCCAAAATCGCAAAATACTAAGTCGAGAATGTGACAACATATGTCGCTAAATCAGCAAATGACTGAGAATAATTTACAACCACCTTACTGTCTTACAGGCAGACTCCTTGGCAGATGATTGCAGTTAACATCACAGCCACAGATGACTGTCACAAAATGTTTAAGGCCGCTTTTGCGCTGAGAGTTGCTGGTCCCACACCATCACTATGTATATCACTGAAGACAACTTCATCGAGACTGACGATGGAAAAGCAAAAACTTTCCGAAAATGGCTTAATAACCAACTCACAGTTCCAGATGACTTTTGTAGGTGATCAATGTCTCATTTGGGAGAAGGCTGGATGTAATGACGATGAGCTGAGACTTGTAAGACTGCTATTTGGCAGACACCAAGCTGAGAGTATGAGAAATTAACCTTTAATGGCCATATTTGGTCAAGAAAATAAAAAATATATGTTTATTGAATATCCATTTGCAGGCCAAGAGAAGACTATTTTAGAAAATTTACAACTGGAATGACTGGCTCGGTTATCAACCCAGTCATTCCAGTTGTAAATTTTCACAAATCGTCTTCTCTTAGCCGGTAAATGGACATTTCTCAAGACCGTTGCAGAGGCCAGTTTTGTCCGGCCTGACCATTAAAACCTCACTCGCGTTTCTACCGGGAGATGGCCTCTATCCAATGATTTTTACACGCTACTTTGCTGTAGCCATGTTAGCCCTGCGGGATCACTCCATAAAACCAAACAACCCAGTTTCTAGTCCACGCAAGACCTTCTCACAAGTTGTGAAATTTTGTAGATAAGACCAAGTTTTCCCATGCACACCTAGCAGATAGCGACAAAATTATTGACAAAGGCAATGGTGGGTAGGAATGGAAAAAGAGCAGAATCCTTGTCTCACTGACGTGCATCTTATCTCACAATGTTTAACGTTGTGTCAGAGAAAACATAGCCTTCCAGTGCTTTTGTAAACACTAGATACACCGATCAAGGATCCGTCTGGCCAAAAACAACCCATGTGTCACTATGCTGTACAACTAGGCAACTTCAAAGGCAGTTCTAGATAAGATTGATGCCTACACACTACACACTACGGGCAATACTGTCCCACTGTTAATGAAAGTTGTCCAACAAAGATGGTTTATGTTCGGCAATGTTCTGCGAATGCCACCAGACGCGCCTACACAGTCTTGGTATTTGCTGTGTGTCAACACCTATGACATTCGTAGTGGATGCCAATGCACAAGCCTGTTAAATGTGCAAATCACAGGCATTAAAGAAGCAGAACTGGATACACTGAAGATTCAATTCTGGATGTGGACAAGAGACAGTGACCAAAGAAGAAGGACTGATTGGAGCTGGAAGATGTTTTCACTATTGCAGTCACAGAATACTTACTGTACATCATCATCCACATTTTGAATTCCATTTCATATGATAGATAACTGGTGTTCATTTTATAACCAATATTGGAAGCTGTTGCTGTCTTACAGCAGCATGGATTGCTAATTTTCTCTGTAAGACTTAACCTTTTGCTGTCAGCGAGTTAAACAGCAAAAATATTTCATTGAATATCTGTAAATTAACCTATATAAGTTTTTTAACAATAGAATCTCGAGGTTAGTATATCGCAATATTGCTTAATGCTGAATTTCCTTCCGAATGAAGAGAATATTTTTTACCTCATAAGGAACATGGTGCATCTGGCCACTTGGTTTGAAAAGGTTATACAGTGGAACCTCTCCAAGCTGAACCACCACAGGACTGGCAAATTTGCTCGGCTTAGAAAGGCTTCACATCTAAAGGTTAAATTCCTATGTAAAAACTTAATCTGGACTAACAAATTTGTCCAGTTTAGAGGTTTCTGGTTTATAGATAGTTTGGTTGGGTGAGGTTTCACATGTACTTAATGGGGCAATATGGCTATCTTAGTGAGGGCAGAAAAATGGCCACAAATGATTGATTACTTAATCAAGTCAGTTATCAAAAGAAATGATGTTTATGGGAAGGTAGAGGAAGAACAACTGAACAACAGGTAGTCTAGATTAGTTTTGACTGTAGATCAGTCTCCGAATCGGCGCTGAGAGGTAACAATAGCCATTGCTCATACTTGCCATGATACCTTGTCCAGGGAGGTATTCATTCACTAAGACATGATTTGCTTTTTTCCCCTCAAACAGGTCCAGCTCACTGATTCGCTCACAGTAGATAGTCAACCACTGTAATAATCAGAATAAAATTATGCTACAACATTTACATGTTTGCATCATAACTGATCAAGAAAAATGTTACGCTTTTTTGTAGAGAATGCTCATCAACTGTTCTAGACATTCCAGAGGACTGTTCTAAGATACTCTCTTTGCCTGCAGATAGACAGATGATACATGCACTTTCATTTGGTTACTTGTTTATACTTTACCTCCATCATAAGGTACATGTAGGACAATCAATGATAAATGTTGATTAAATTAGTCTATTCATTATTTCTTTGCTAAAATTCTTTTGCAAATATTTGAGAAGCCAGACAGGTATGACGTTTCCATGGTGATGCTAAGGTGACACTGATTATTAGGGCCCCGCACCTTCGCGGAAGCCCTATAGTAATCACCGTGTCTGTCCGTCTGTCAGTCCAGCCAAAATGCAAGATGGCCCTGGCCAATCGGCTTCGTTTAAACAAAATTGAATTTCTATGCCATAAGGATGCCTCCTGGCGAATATAATTGAAATCCTCCCAGTGGCTTTCAAGACGACATTTAAAATTTACTCTTGCTTTAGTATGCAAGTTTTTGTCAGGAAAAACATCTAAGATGTCCCCCAAACCATTTATCCAACAGTTGTAATAGTGGCAAACTTGAAAGCAGCTACACCAAAACCTATATAAAGCCAAATTTGGATTCAAAATCCATCAAATAAAAAAATCCAATATGGCCGCCAAATAACTAGTTCATTGGTTCAAAATGGCCATGTTTTATTACGCTTGAACAAACTTTAATGGCCCTTCTGTTCCCTAACATTTCCTAAATTTTGGCCCGATCTATTCAGTGACTCTGGAAAAGGTCATCCTAGATAGCCACCAAAGCATTTCGCCAATCAGGTTCCCTTGAACTAACTTGGTTCAGCTGTTGCTCTAGATAATGTTTCAAGCTCAGTGAAGTTAGGTGGATATTGAATATTCAATTTCCTGTAGCGGGATATTGAATATTCGATTTCCTGTAGCGGGATATTGAATATTAAACATATATGCACCTAAGCTAATCAGCTGTGGGCTAATGTACATGCGGTAAGCCAAGGGGCAGCACATTGGGCAACGCGATGGCGGACAGGTGGCTGGCCGAGACGCCTGCTCAGACCTCTAGCGACCGTACTGCTCTGACTGAGCTGTGGTTATCCGAGTGGCGCGGGCTGCCTGCCCGCCTGGTGCCACATGCATGCCGAGAGTATGGCAGTAGGGCAAGGCGGATTGAATATCTTCAGTTGAGTATTTGGTTGATTGATGGGTTATGGATATTGGGTTGGGGTGGGTAGTTGTGCGGTTGGCTGGCTGGGTGGGTAGATGAATTGATGGGTGGAGAAGGGGTGGGCCCATGTGCCTGCTCAATCCTTTACCGACAGCATATTGCTCTGATCGGAGATACTGACTCAGTTGTGGTTAGCTGAGTGCGGCGGGCGGCCCTGCCCGCTCGATGTCGCGGGCATACCGAGCATATGATAGCAGGTAGGGAGGGAGTTGCGGAGGGAGGGTGTTAAGGAGGGCAGGAAGGCGGAAGTTAGGGAGGGAGTTAATGAGGGAGGGAGGACGAGATGGATGTATGGATCGGTGGATGGAGGCAGGGAGGGAATGAGGGATGGATGGATGAATGAATGAATGGATGATGCGTAGTGGGTGGTGTGGAGCGGGGTGTTAGTGTTGGTGTGGTGTTTTGTGGTGTGGCTGGTGAGTGGGTGGCTGGGTGTGGTTTTGTTGGGATATGTAGATGGATGAATTGATGGGTGGAGGGATGATGCGGGTGTGGGTGGTGGCGTGGAGGGCGGGTGGAAGGGGATAGTGTTGAGTGGTGAGGTGGGGTGTGTGTGCGTGCGTACATGAGTGCATGCATGCCTGCGTGCATGCATGGATGGAGCGGGAGGGATGGGGTTAAGGAGCGAGGAGGGAGTGCGGGATGGATGTAGGGAGGGAGGGAGTTGCGGAGAGAGGGAGGAATGAATGGATGGTGGGAGGGAGTTAAGGAGCGAGGACGGGATGGGGTGATGGATGGATGGAGGTAGGGAATTAGGGAGGGAGGATGGGAGTTAATGATCGAGGGAGGGCGGGATGAACTGATGGATGGGTGAGTGGGTGGATGGATGGATGGAGAGAGGGGGAGTGAGTAAGATAGGGAGTTAGGAAGGTAGGGAGTTAAGAAGAGAGGGAGGTAGTTATTGAGGGAGGGAAGGAAGGAGGGGATGGATGGATGATGTGTGGTGGGGGTATGCTGTGGAGGGTAATGCATATTGGGTTGGGGTGTGTGGCTGGGTGGATAGATGGATTAGAAGGGGTGGGCCTACGCGCCTGCTTGGTCCTTTACCGATGGTGTATTGCTCTGATAGATGATATTGACTGAGCTGTGGTTAGCCGAGTGCTGTGAGCGGCCTGCCCGCCCAGTGCCGCGGGCATAGCGAGCACATGACAGTAGGGCAAGGCAGCTTTAATGTATTCATGGTGTGCCTCGGATATTGAGAGGACTCTTTTTGAGATGATGCAATTGAAGACAGGCATAAGTTTACCAAAGATCTAACGATATATTCTGACACAAAAGATGTATTGAATATTCAATATCCTACAACAAGATATTAGATATTCAATATAATGTGATGGGATATTGGATATTCGGTTGATTGGTGTGTAATGGATATTTGGTTGGGGCGGATGGGTGAGTGTGTGGCTGACTGGCTGGCTGACTGGATGGATGGGTGGATTGGTTGAGAGGCGGCGGGCCCAGGCACCTGCTTGGTCCTCTAGTGACAATGTACTGCTTTGATCGAGTATACTGACTGAGCTGTGGTTATCCGAATGGTGCGGCCTGGTGCTGCAGGAATACCAAGAGTATGGCAGTAGGGCAAGGCGGATTAAATATCTTTGGTTGAATATCCAGTTCCCCTGCTACAAGTGGTAGGCCTCAAAGTAGATCTAAGATCTCTGATCTTGGGTCAGGCGAAGGGGTGTAACACATTATCTGGGTACCAAGCCAGGTATTTGGAGTGAGTGGCCAACCATAGCACTAAACAACTCATCTTTCATGACAGTTAATATTATGAATATCCGTCATGGTGCTCGCCATGTGATTCCCGCCAGGCATGTGCAGCACCAGGCCCCCCAGCTTCGAAGGGGTCCACCCAAGCTACTGGTGGTAAAGTTTGTAGAACTTGGAGAAAAAGGAAGAAGGTTGTCCAACCTAAAGTACAAGTAAGCAAACCGCTGACTATCATGCAATGGAATGCTAAAGGAGTTTCTAACAAGAAAACGGAGCGTAGCCAAATTCTCAAGGAGAAAGGCGTAGATGTTGCGTGTATCCAAGAAACTCATCTGAATGCCAACAGAAGATTCTGTTTAAGAGGATTTCAGATCTGACACGGTTGGAAGACATAAAGGAGGAGTCATAACCCTGGTCCGGGATAACCTAAATGCCATTGAAGTTCAGAGAGACATGGACGGACCTGAAATTCTCACAATCAAGATAATTCCAGAGAAACATCCTATCACTGTTGTCAACTATTACTGCCCTAATAATTTACCATTGAATCTCAGAAAAATCCCAGTTCACCAAGATTCAACTATCATTGCTGGTGACCTCAGCAGTCATTCTCAGTTATGGGGCTATCATTCTACTGATAGGAGGGGTGGACGTTGAAAATTGGATGGATGAGCAGAAGCTGATTCTCTTGAATAAGGCAAATGACCCACCTACATTCTACTCAAGATGATGGCATACCTCAAGTTCTCCTGATTTAGCATTTTTGACAGAAAATCTACATCAAGAATCTTTGCGTATTGTTGGGGAACAACATGGAGGCAGTGATCACCGCCCTGTTTTCATTACCATTAACATTGATGTTGAGATTGCCCGGAATCAGACTCCTCGATGGAACTATAAGAAAGCAGACTGGGACAGATATCAGAAAGAGAGTGACAGATTGGTGAAAGACATTGATGTCAAAAACCAATATATCAATAAAGTTGTTAAAGAGCTTAACTCTGCTTTATTCTCTGCTGCTGGCAAATGCATTCCTAGGGGATCCAGGAAAAATTACAGACCTTACTGGAGTACGTCTCTGCAAAAGTTACACGAAGAAATGTTCAACGCAACGGAAATTGCAGAGAATGTCCCAAAAGAAGCCAACCATGTGAGACTCCAACAATCCAAGGCAAAATATCTGAAAGCCAAAATCAGAGCCATCAGAGAATCATGGAGAGAAAAAAACGTCATGCTTAAATCTTGAAAAAGATACAAACAAACTCTGGAGGCTTGTGAAGCAGCTTAACGATGAAAACACCAGAGTACCGAACATAACTCTTGAAGGGGATTGTGAAATAAAACAGGAGAGGCTGCTGCTGAACACTTTGCTTGTATGTATCAGAAAGTAAGCAATCTAGATGTGCCAGTAAGTCATAAAAAAGCTGCAATGAAGTCTGCAAAGGGGAACGGAGAGACACAAATACATGCCGCGAGAATGGATGAGCTTCTGACCATCAGCGAGTTGGAGAAAAGCTTGAAAGTTCTGAAAAACAGGAAGTCTCCTGGACCAGATTGAATAACCAATGAGATGTTGAGGAATCTGGGTACTATTGGAAAGCACAAGTTTTTGGAGATTTTCAACCACAGTTGGTACACAGGAGAAGTTTCCCAGTCTTGGAGAGAGGCCAACATGATCCCTGTACTGAAAAAAGGCAAGAATAAATCCAAAGCGGCAAGTTATCGACCTATCAGTCTGACCAGTTGCACTGTCAAAGCCATGGAAAGAATCCTCAACGAGAGACTTCTTCGACATCTTGAAAGCAACAATCTCTTAGCGGATGAACAAAATGGATTCAGAAAGTGTAGATCTACTGAGGATCAAACAACATATCTGACACCGTCTATTGAGGGGGCGTTCCAACAGAAAAAGCATACCATCACTGTGTGGGTTGATCTGCAGAAGGCATTTGATAAAGTATGGAAGCATGGACACCTCCAAAAGCTCAGGACCAGTGATATTTCTGGAAAAATGTACAGCTGGATATGCCAGTATCGCCGCAACCGAAAGGCATCCGTAGAGCTGAATGGGACGAGCAGCAAGAAAGTCCTGCTACGACATGGTGTACCTCAGGGTGGTGTAGTCTCTCCCACCCTCTTCACAATATTCATCAATGACCTGGTGAAGAACCTTCCAATGGGACTCAGAGCTGCATTGTATGCTGACAATCTTGTGATGTGGAGCAGCGAGGAGTATGTGTCAACAGCCAATTACTGCATGCAACTCGCAATTGATCACCTCAATTCTTGGGTTACAAGATGGTTTGTCCAGATCAACAAAGAGAAGACAATCGCAACTTTATTCACACGATCCACTAAAAAGGAACACAAGACAAGTCTGAAATTTGGTGACTCAGTTCTGCACTTTGAGGATGAAGTAACTTATCTTGGTCTGATATTTGACAAAAGACTAACCTGGAAGGCGCAAATTAGAAAAGCTGAAGGTACAGCCAAGCGAAGACTGGCAGTTATGCGGAAGCTCTCTGGAACAAAATGTGGAGCTAACATGAAAATTCTGAAACAGGTCTACTCAACAAAACCACATGCACCCACCAACCCACCCACACACCACACTACACCACACAACACAACACCACACATCATCCATCCATCATCCCTCCCTCCCTCCCTCCCCCATCCATCCATAACTACCTCCCTCCCTTCATCCTTTAATCCATACACCCATCCACTCACCAACCCACCCACCCTCCCTCCCTCATTAACTCCCTCCCTCCCTCTCTCCATCCAGCTATCCATTCCACCCTCCATCCCTCCTTAACTCCCTCCCTTGCTCCTTAACACCCTCCCTCCATCCATCCATCCATGCACGCATGCAGGCCCGCACACATGCAAGCACACACACCACACCACTTACACCTGGCAACAAAACCACACCCACCCACCTACCCACAACCAAACCACACCAGACAAATACCACCCCCTCACTCTAGACCACACCACCCACCACGCATCATCCATCCAATCAACCATCCATCCATCCACCATTTCTTCCTATCTTCCTTCCTTCCATTCATCCACCCCCTCCCTTCACTCCCTCCCTCCTGCCCCCCCCCCTCTCCCTCCCTCCTGCCCCCCCCCCTCTCTCCCTCCCGCTCACCCTTCCTCCCTCCCTCCCTCCATTCATGCATCCATCCATAACTAAATCCCTCCCTCCTTAACACCCTCACCTGCTCCCCACTCCCTCCCTCCCTTCAATCATCCATCAATTTATCTATCCACCCAGCCATCCACCCGCGTACCTACCCACCCCAACCCAATATGCATCACCCAACAATCAACCGAAGGTATTTAATCCGCCTTGTCCTACTGCAATACTCTCGGTATGCACATGGCACCAGGCATCAGGCCGCCCGCACCACTCGGCTAACCACAGCTTAGTCAGAATACTCGATCACAGCAGTACGCTGTCGCCAAATGACCAAGCAGGCACCTGGGCCACCCCCCCCCCCCTTTCCACCAATACACCCATCCTTCCATCCAACCAGCAGTCATCAACGCACTCACCAACCCACCCGAACCAAATATCCATCACACATCAATCAATGGAATAGCCAATAACCTGTCAGAGTATATCGTTATACCTTTGCTGAACTTATGCCTGTCTTCAATTGCATCTTCTCAAACAGTCCTCTCCATTCCCAAGGCACACCATGAATACATTAAAGTTGCCTTGCCCTGCTATCATATGCTCGGTATGCACGCGACATCTGGTGGACAGGGCCACCCGCCACACTCGGCTAACCACAACTGAGTCAGTATCTCTGTTCAGAGCAATACACCGTCAGTAGATGACCGAGCAGGCGCATCGGCCCACACCTCCACCCATCAATTTATCTACCCACCCAGCCAGCCACCCGCGCACCTACTCACCCCAACCCTATATCCATAACCCACCAATCAACCGAATATTCAACCGAAGATATTTAATCCGCCTTGCCCCACTGCCATACGCTCGGCATGCACACGGCACCACGGTGGAAGACCGCCCGCGCCATTCCAATAACCACAGCTCAGTCAGTATACTCTGTCAGAGCAGTACGCCGTCGCTAGAGGTCCGAGCAGGCGCCTCAGCCAGCCACCTGTCCGCCATCACGCTACCCAATGCACTGCCATGTCTGCACTAGGCCACACCCCTCGACCTGCCGCATGTATGTTAGCTAACAGCTGATTAACTTAGGTGCATACATGTTGAATATCCAATATCCCGCTACAGGAAATTGAATATCCAATATCCCGCTACAGGAAATCTCGCCCTGTAGGTGGGGCTTAGAATACACCTTCCGTATCCTCTGCGTGTCATAAGAGGCGACTAAAGGAGGTAAGGGTCAGGTAACCCTGACAGAAACCTCGAGTGCTGAAGACGGAGGTTCCAGGCCGCACGGCACACTCTAATAAACCATGGATCCACGCACTTAACGCTTATGATCATGTCGATAGTCACTTACAGGACTGTCGGTATGATCAGCGAACGAAAAGAAGAAGCTACAGGAAATTGAATATTCAATATCCCACTATAGGAAATTGAATATCCAATATCCCGCTACAGGAAATTGAATATTCAATATCCAATATCCTGCTAATTTCACTGAGCTGATCTTCATTTTTGAATTGATGTCCAAGCAGTTTAGAGGATTTTTAGACGTTTTTAAAAATTGAGCAAAATCCAAGATGGCCAGCAGCCAAATTGGCCGATTAGCCTCGTTTGAACAAACTTGGATCTCCATCCCCCTAATGATGCTTCCTGCCCAATATAATTCAAATCAGACCAGTGGTTCTTGAGAAATTATTTTAAAGGTGCATATTCACAGCAAAATGCATGAAAATAAAATTGTTAAAATTCTATACATTTAGGGGCTTAAATTGTGTGCACAGATGTAATGAAACGAAATAAATCTTAGCATATGATGATTTCAATACGTATAAATTAATATAATTTTTTTAGTTTTCAAATTGAATTAGAGACACAAGTACCTAATTCAAATTCACAACCATACCTATGAAATTTATTTATATGGAATGAAATTATAAGTTAATATTTATTTCGTTTCATTACATTGAGGTACACAATTTAAGCCTCTAAAAGCAAATAATTTAAAAATGTTTATTTTCAAACATTTTGGTGTGAATATGCACATTTAAAGAAAAAGTTGATGGACCCATTGATGCCACTGCATAAGCTCAAGTGGCCAACTGATCTGGCCAGGTGAGCAAATAATAAAATTCACTTTGCGTCTTTGGAAAGCTTTCGCACAGAAATGTGCTTCATCAGGACCTGTATTACCGTCACAGTCTGTTATAATAGTCCAGGAGCTAAAGCTAGGTCAGAATCGTGACGTAGCACACCCAGTATTCGGAAGGTCTGACACTTGCTGTGGCTTGGGGGACATGTCCCACACATTTTAAGCCCTGTTGTACAAACAAATTGTGGTAGCACTAATTAGTTATCCTGATTTCTTTGCATAGGGGGTCTAGGCTTTGGCTGTATCCACCGTGCACAACGATATAAGCATGATCGTGTCATAACTCAAAGTAATATCGTATTAGATTCACCATATATGATATTTAGACGGATATCGACCTAACATATATCCAACATACATTTTGCATGCATATACCAAAGGCGAGGGTGAAATGTGAAGGTTATATTTTATGTATGTATACTAACTCCATCATAGAATCTGTATATCCAGCTGTATCACTGTTGACAAAGCACCCAGGTAATGGTGGTTGGAATGAGACAATAAAATTGTTTGCGGTAGATCTTGTACCCATGATGACCACAGAAACACAAACAGTCCCTAGTTGGAGTGGATTTAATGCACTTGTATCATGTGCTAACGCACCTTTTACACAAATCGGTTACTGTCCAATGATTTCCGGATCACCAACTGAATTCAATACGGTGTATACGGTCATGAAACAAGTTCAAAGAATGATGACAACACTAGGACAGAATGACTCGGTCATTACATTCGACTTGGCCATATATGTCATGGCAAAGGAGATACAGTGGCGATATAAAGAAGAGTTTAGTGACACTGTGATCAGACTGGGGGGATTCCACATTGCGCTAAACTACTTAGCTGTTATTGGAAAGATGTTTGATGACTCTGGCTTAGAAGATCTCCTCATAGAGGCCAACACATATGGTAGCAGCACGGCTGCTGCTCTACTTAAAGGGAAGTCATATAATCGAGGAGTGAGGGCTCACAAATTGGTTATGGAAGCGCTGCTGCGATTACAATGGCAGTCTTTTTCCAAATGGGTTCAACAAAATGGACAACATGAAGACCACATTACTCCAACAGAATTGGAGTCTGGATGAGAAAATTAAGATGTGCCGAAGCAGCATTGACGACTTAGACGCACTGCAAGAAAATTTCAAAGAGGTGTGTATGTACGTGAATAAATTGCAACAGCTGTTCAAATCCTTTAAAGTTGAGTCAAGCTCGAAATCACACCTGTTCGCATTTTGGAACTCATACATTCATATGGTAGAGCTGCTGCTTGGATTCATAAGAGCTGAGAGAACTGGAGATTGGCAGGCACACCTATCTGCTACTGATGCTATGGCGCCATATTTCTACAGCATGGACAGAACCAATTATGCAAGATGGCTGCCAATATATCTTGCGGACATGAAGATGCTTCCAAGTACACATCCCCATGTACATGAACAATTCTTGAATGGAAATCATTCCGTAAGTCGCTCAGACCATCCATTCAATCAAGTGTGGACAGATATGGCCTTAGAGCAATCGATTAATTTGGATTCCAAAAAGCGAGGTGGTATTATTGGAATAACACAAAAGCCAGGAGCTCTGGAGAGGTGGTTTTTAACTAGCCACGAGAGGGCAGCCATAACAACGGTCACAAAGCAAATGTGTGGGTTACAAGATAGTCACATGTTTGGAGTACATAAGGAAATGGGGACTAATCGAATGAACAGGGATGAAACCGATGTGCAGAAGATACTTTCGATGTTCTCATCAGATATAATGACCAATCCCTTTAATATTGCGGAAAACGACGACAGCGAGTGTCTTCCGCTTGTAAACATTGCAACTGGCGTGGTATTGCCTAGTGAAATCGCCAAGAGACTTGTTTCCGCCTGTGACATTGGTAAGATTATGGAAAATTTTGTTCAGGAGCGGCTGGACACTAACACGAGAAGCTTTTGGGACACGTTGCCACACTTAAAACTTAAAACATTTGCCAGCCTAGCACAGAAGAAATAACTCAAAACAAATGATGAAAAAATTCACAATGTGAGATCTGACCGCGAACTATTTGGTCGATTAATTATTGCCGCAAGGTCCAGAGATGTTGATTTAAAACTAGTGATGATGTATGAACTGTCTGCTGTTCCACTATCATTGTCACATACGGATGGGACTCTAAGAAAGAATGTGAAAAGTGTTTTGTTAAGTGAACTAGAAAAGGAAGTAAATGTTGATGGACGGCTTCCACCTGTTGACAAGACAGGCGCAACAGCTTATGTAGTAGATGGCATGGCAATTGTGCAAATGGTTAAAACTGGAGGTACGTCTACATTTGGAGAATTGGCTGATAAATACTGGCACATCTTTACAGTTCCACTGAATCAAGAAGACTGCAACAGAGTAGATATAGTTTTTGACAGATATGATAGACTGGAATCTCTCAAAGCGGAAGAGCGGCTAAAACGTGGGTCATCAACAGCATTGGAAGTAAAGATTGCTGGAGAAAATACTCCCGTTCCAAAGCAATGGGCCAAGTACATCAGCAATCCAAGCAACAAAAGTAACCTGGTTGCATTTCTCAGCAAGCGGTGGCATGATACTGGTCCAAATATGCTATCTGCCGACAATTGCGTCATTCTTGCTGGTGGCTTTAACAATGGAATTGATGTTGTTGTCATTTCAGCGAACAATTCGTCGTATTTGGAAGAACTTCGATCAGATCACGAGGAAGCAGATACGCGTATGATGTTGCACGCGCTACACGCTTCAAAAGACCACATGCGTGTTGTTATACAGTCTCCTGATACAGACGTGGCAGTACTTAGTATATATACACGTATCGTTCGCTTCACTGTTCTGAACTATGGTTCCGTACGGGCACAAAGGACAAATTGCGATACATACCAATACATACAGTTGCTCAAGTACTGGGCCCAGCTATCTGTCTGTCTTTGCCTGGGTTTCATTCTCTTACAGGTTGTGATAGCACTAATGCATTATTTGGAGTCGCTAAGAGAAAAGCATTCAATCTCTTAAAGTCATCTGAATGTCATCAGCTTAGCTTAGCCCAACTTGGTGAACATGTTGACTTATCACCGAATACTGCAATTCTGTGAGAAATTTGTCTGTGAGTTGTATACCACCAGGGATGTGGGAAAGACAGCTGATGAAACCTGTTATTGGCTCTTTTGTCAAAAGAGACAAAGAAATGAAAATCTTCCACCTACATCGAATAGTCTAAAGCATCACACCGAAAGGGCCAATTTTCAAGCTCTTGTTTGGAGACGTTCATTGCAAGCTGTTCAGAATCTTCCATCTCCAAATGGACATGGCTGGAGTATAGTGGATGGTCTACTCACGCCTGTTCTAATGTCAAAGGATCCTGCTCCATTTGGATTAATTGAACTCACATCATGTAGATGTCAAAAGTCTGCCTGCAAAAGAACAGATCTCTGTCAATGCAAGGCTAACAATCTACTCTGCACTGAAGCATGCCTTTGTATGGGAGGTGAAATGTGTGACAATGTTCAGCATACAATTGTCGAAGATGACTCTGACACGGATGAGTAACATTCTCTCATTTGCTCACGTGATAAATATGTCCTGCCAGCTTGTGTAGACATGCACTGCATGTCAGTTAAAAGTTTAATTATGAAAAATGTAGAAAACATGGGCATTGTTGTAGCTAAGGTATTGCTAGTCACAAGAAGACCTAAGTGCCCCAATATGTACAAAGCAACATACGGGTGTCTTAAACGAGGTTGATTATGTATAAATCTGCGATATACGATCACTCCTTTCCATTTTGGTTAAGATTGTATTGATATAACATGCGCTTAAGTTTGTGAAAAGTTTACCACTGTGAAAATTGTTTGAGAGCTACATTCAACACCTATTGTAAATGGGCTTCTCACGGGTTAGTGATACCACAATTTTCTTGTACAACACGGCTCAGAATATACCCAAGACATTGGTCTAGCATAATATAGAGACAAACCTTCTGAATACTGGGTGTGCTACGAAACCATTCTTCTAGACCCCTTTTGAAAATTGGCTCCCGGACTATAATTATTAAATAGCCGAATATTGCTATCACCAATTTTAATCAGTACATCTATGATGCTTTTGTCAGATCCAAGATATGGCCCCTAAAATAAACGAAATCACGGATTTATTTTTTCACGAGAAATTTGATACCTAGCTTAACACTCTGATATTCCTAAATATCGACTTTTACTCAATAAACACTCAGATTAAAAAAGTTAGGTGGCCCTACTGGCCAGGTAGTCAGATGACAGTCCGGCGGATGCCAGCCCCAACCTCGCGCATGTGCAGGCTAGCACTTCCTCTGACTAATTTATTGGCTGACACACATGCAACTTAAGCAAGCCTGAAGACTGAGCCTCTGTGGGGCGGAGGCCGGGTCCCTGTTAGGGAGGTAAGTATCAACTCTCGTGAAAAAATAAATCTGTGATTTTGTTTATTTCACTTCAAGAGTATACTTACCTCCCTAACACTCTTTGATATTGCCAGAATTCGTTAGTGAATTCGGCGGGTGGGAGGCGAGGTCAAAAGACCAGCTCTTCCCTATGCGCTTTTCTGCGTTTAAGGCACTAAACTTCTGAAATTGTGAAAACACAACCAGGGAACGATTTGAACATCGGATAACACATAGAAGACCATATGACATATGCGCTTCCCCCCCCCCACCCCTTTTCTTGGGAGGGAGACAGAATGTCCTTAATGTCCCATATGCTCCCAACGTACAAGTGCCATGTACTATAGGACATAAGACGCAAAGGCTCCATTTTCGTATATTTTCAAGAATGAACCACATAAAAACATATACCATCACCATATTAGAACGAAGGTTTACGTGACAAATACAATCAACAATGAACAATACATGAGCAAGACTGACCGTGTGAATTTCTTGTTGCTTTCATCATGTCCCCATTAGTGAAGACTGATGCAGATCTGACAAGTGGTTGTTTCCATTGATAAATTGTGATGTATTTAAACAAGAGGGCCAAGGGCCTGTGATGCTCACCTGGCCCGTTAGCATTTGAAGCATTTACATTTAAATATACATGATTCGTTATATTAAACAAGATGGAAAAAAAATGTTCACGGGAAAAATCTACCAATCAAAATTCTGAATCAACATTCTGGTGCCTATGATCATAGGATCATTTTAGACAAGTTTGGTTGACATTGCTCAAAGTAGTAAGGGATTGGTAAAAGTGTACTTTATTTGAAAGACTATTATATGACTAACACATTGGATCCTAAATAAAAACAATAGACAAATAATACGAGTAATTATACCATCGTAAACATGGGATTATTTTATTTCCCGGGCGGCGCCATTTTCTTGCAACGAGAGCTAGATTTCATGAGATCCTGACGTCATCCCCGCACCAACGTTATCTTTGCCGAACACGAAGGCTGTACAGTAAATATGTATGTCCATGGAGGCCTAACATGTGCTAATTTGTAATCGTTAGGACATTGTCCAGTGAAGCTGGTAAGTTTTTCAAGTAATTCTAGTATGTGATGCCGGTGGGGAATCATTAACCCCACTAGACCGCTGAAGAATTGATTCCATTTTCTCCATCCTATCAGAATGTGTTCATTTTGGTAACAATGCTGCGTAAGCCATTGATGTGCATGACAGCACCGCGTTTCAGCAACATTTTTTGTTCAAAATGTACCCTGGCACTATCTCTGTAAGTAGTCTATTACGCATTTTACACCATGCGATAAGGGTTAAATGAAGTGGCACACTTGACACATGCATATTGTCAAATTACTCAGCTGACTCAAGATACAGTTATAGCGTGTGTCACAGGCAGTGTAAATATATATTCCAAGAAAACATATGATAATATTTCCGGAACCACAGAACCGATTGTAATAATTCTGATACCTACCTGTAGATTCAAATTCGAAGATTTATCCAATGCTAGGGATGTTAGAATCGGCCTAGTGGTTCAAAATACACACTCAGCGGGAAAAACTAAGCCAACAAGATTTCAAACAAAAATTTCAGGATGCGCTCTATCCATCATGCCATATCAGAATGAGTATTAAAGGTACAATGACAGAATTTGCTGTGCCGAAGCTTTACAATGTTATCACATAACGAGAAAAATTCCAACAAAATATCTTAATTATTGAAATTACTACCCCTGCTACAAGTGCTAGGCCTCAAAGTAGATCTAAGATCTCTGATCTTGGGTCGGGCGCAGGGGTGTAACACTTTATCTGGGTACCAAGCCAGGTATTTGGAGCGAGTGGCCAACCATAGCACTAAACAACTTATCTTTCATGACAGTTAACATTATGAATATCCGTCATGGTGCTCGTCATGTGAGTTCCCACCAGGCATGTGCAGCACCGGGCCCCCCAGCCTCAAAGGGGTCCACCCAAGCTACTGGTGGTAAAGTTTGTAGACCTTGGAGAAAAAGGAAGAAGGTTGTCCAACCTAAAGTACAAGTAAGCAAACCGCTGATTATCATGCAATGGAATGCTGAAGGAGTTTCTAACAAGAAAACGGAGCGTAGCCAAATTCTCAAGGAGAAAGGCGTAGATGTTGCATGTATCTAAGAAAGTCATCTAAATGCCAACAGAAGATTCTGTATAGGAGGATTTCAGTGCTTTAGATCTGACAAGGATGGAAGACATAAAGGAGGAGTCATAACCCTGGTCCGGAATAACCTAAATGCCATTGAAGCTCAGAGAGACATGGACGGACCTGAAATTCTCACAATCAAGATAATTCCAGAGAAACATCCTATCACTGAACATTGTCAACTATTACCGACCTAATAATCAACCATTGATTCTCAGGAAAATACAAGTTCACCTAGATTCAATTATCGTTGCTGGTGACCTCAACAGTCATTCTCAGTTATGGGGCTATCACTCTACTGATAGGAGAGGTGAGGACATTGAAAATTGGATGGATTAGCAGAAGCTGATTCTCTTGAATAAGGCAGATGACCCCCCTACATTCTACTCAAGACGATGGCATACCTCAAGTTCTCCTGATCTAGCATTTTCGACAGAAAATCTACATCAAGAAACTTTGCGTATTGTTGGGGAACAGCTTGGAGGCAGTGATCACTGTCCTGTTTTCATTACCATTAACATGGATGTTGAGATTGACCGGAATGACACTCCTCGATGGAACCATAAGAAAGCAGACTGGGACAGATATCAGAAAGAGAGTGACAGATTGGTAAAAGACATTTATGTCAAAAACCAAAATATCAATAAAGTTGTTAAAGAGCTTAACTCTGCTTTACTCTCTGCTGCTGGCAAATGCATTCCTAGGGGATCCAGGAAAAATTACAGACCTTACTGGAATACGTCTCTGCAAGTTACATGAGGAAATGTCCAACGCTAGGGAAATTGCAGAGAATGTCCCAACAGAAGCCAACCATGTGAAACTCCAACAATCTAAGGCAAAATATCTGAAAGCCAAAATCAGAGCCACCAGAGAATCGTGGAGAGAAAAAACGTCAAGCTTAAATCTTGAAAAAGATACGAACAAACTCTGGAGGCTTGTGAAGCAGCTTAATGATGAAAACACCAGAGTACCGAACATCTTGAAGAGGATTGTGAAATTAAAACAGGAGAAGCTGCTGCTGAACACTTTGCTTGTATGTTTCAGAAAGTAAGCAATCTAGATGTGACAGTGAGTTGTAAAAAAACTGCAATGAAGTCTGCAAAGTGGAACGGAGACACACAAATACATGCCGTGGGAATGGATGAGCTTCTGACCATTAGCGAGTTGGACAAAAGCTTGAAAGTTCTGAAAAACAGGAAGTTTCCTGGACCAGATGGAATAACCAATGAGATGTTGAGGAATCTGGGCACTATTGGAAAGCGCAAGCTTTTGGAGATTTTCAACCACAGTTGGTACACAGGAGAAGTTCCCCAGTCTTGGAGAGAGGTCAACATGATCCCTGTACTGAAAAAAGGCAAGAATAAAAGCGGCAAGTTATCTACCTATCAGCCTGACCAGTTGCACTGTCAAAGCCATGGAAAGAATCCTCAATCAGAGACTTCTTCGACATCTTGAAAGCAACAATCTCTTAGCGGATGAACAAAATGGCTTCGGAAAGTGTAGATCTACTGAGGATCAAACAACGTATCTGACACAGTCTATTGAGGAGGCATTCCAACAGAAAAAGCATACCATCACTGTGTGGGTTGATCTGCAGAAGGCATTTGATAAAGTATGGAAGCATGGACTCCTCCAAAAGCTCAGGACCAGTGATATTTCTGGAAAAATGTACAGCTGGATATTCCAGTATCTCCACAACCGAAAGGCATCGGTACAGCTGAATGGGACGAGCAGCAAGAAAGTCCTGCTACGGCATGGTGTACCTCAGGGTGGTGTAGTCTCTCCCACCCTCTTCACAATATTCATCAATGATCTGGTGAAGAACCTTCCAATGCGATTCAGAGCTGCATTGTATGCTGACGATCTTGTGATGTGGAGCAGCGAGGAGTATGTGTCAACAGCCAATTACCACATGCAACTCGCAATTGATTACCTCAATTCTTGGGTTACAAGATGGCTTGTCCAGATCAACAACGAGAAGACAGGTGCAACTCTATTCACACTATCCACTAAAAAGGAACACAAGACAAGTCTGAAATTTGGTGACTCAGTTCTGCACTTTGAGGATGAAGTAACTTATCTTGGTCTGATATTTGACAAAAGACTAACCTGGAAGGCGCAAATCAGAAAAGCTGAAGGTAGAGCCAAGCGAAGACTGGCAGTTATGCGGAAGCTCTCTGGAACAAAATGGGGAGCTAACATGAAAATTCTGAAACAGGTTTACCCTGGATCAGTTAGGCCAATCATCGAATACGGCTCATCATCATGGATGACAACTGCTACAAGCACTCTTCAGACATTGGATAAGGTACAAAATCAGACTCTTCATATTATAACAGGGTCTATGAAGACCACTCCAATAGCAGCGATGGAAGAACTTACCAATATCCAGCCACTCCAGCAGAGACGAGAAATCAAGGCCGAGATTCAATACGAGAAATTCAAATTGATGCCTCACCATCCCATGCATATGCCGACTCACCAAATGTCTAGAGGAAGGCTCAAAAGGAATAATTTCTTATTAACATCAAAGAAAATTGAAAGAAACAGTGAGTCGGACATCTTCCCCAGATGTAGAAACATAACTGCTATCTCTGAGAGGGAACTGTGGAAAGTTTCTGAAATAGAAAACACAATTTCAATCTGGCCCTCCATTCCAGGGATTGAAAGCAAGGGAGATCAAGCAGAGGTGACAAACAAAGTTCTTGCATTGAGTCATTTTGCAGAAAACTACCCTGAGGAAGAATGGATACATGTTTATACAGATGGATCAGCTATCCAGGCTGTCAAGAATGGAGGGGCAGGTGCTCACATTCGGCTTCCATGTGGAGCTATAACAGACTCATGCATGGAAACAGGGAAGCACTGTAGCAATTACACTGCAGAAATTTAGGCACTGATCTTAGCTAGCCAAATGCTGATACAACGAAAAACCATAAAATGAAAATATTGTCTTCCTGACAGACTCGCTCTCAGCGCTCCAGGCGCTGGAGAGTGGAAAGGAAAGTACAGATTTAATTCATGAAAATCTTACGCAACTGGCTAAGGAGAACAATGTCAACTTACAGTGGATCCCCTCGCATTGTGGCATATTAGGAAATGACAAAGCGGATCAACTGGCTAAGGAAGGGTCAAATAAAGAACAATTCAACTGTGAGGTTGACTTTGAAGAACTGAAGCATATCATTAAAGCCACAAGAACCACCAGCAGGCAGCATAATGATGCAACACACAGCCTCAGTAGGGAGGATCAGACATGCATCTTCAGATTGAGGACTGGTCACAATCGTCTCAATACACATCTTTACCATCTCAAGATTACAGATTCTGCACTTTGTGAGTGTCAGCAGTCAGAAGAAACAGCAGAACATCTCTTGCAGCACTACCAGCGATATGAACAGGCTAGGAGAAGCTTCTGGCCTATTGAAGTATCTTTTGAAGAGAAGATCAGAGGAGACAGAGGCAGTTTGATGACCACTTCAGCTTTCATGCACCAAATAAGGAAAGCAGTCTAAGATTACTGTCATGAGAAAGATGAATGCAAGAAGAAGAAGAAGAAATTACTACAGCTTGCCAGGCAATATTGATCGGCGATGAAAATTCCCAGATTTTATGTCAAAATTTTAATTCATTTGATGATATCTCTGGCAATTATAATTGGTCAGGCAAATAGCCATTTCCTATCAGCTATAAGCACACTCCAATTTAATGACAATACGCAAAGATAAAGCCTGCGAGACAAAAACCATCTCATGCTGAATTCTACCCAAAAAAGGATAACATATTCTCAGATCGTATCTTAGATGAATAATTTTTTTATATATTCCAGTCTTTTGAACCTCTTGTCCGATATTAACATCCATTATATCATATTAATCCTGAGGTCGGCATCTATTTAGAGATCCTAGAATCATTGGAATTGCTTCAGCGGTTCGTTTGCTATTATCATTTACGCATACTTCCTTAAAATATATACCAGCGTCTATTGGCCTCGCTCCTCCAGTCAGCAACAGCGGTGGTGCGGGGCTGACGTTGCTAGATGAGATAAAATGGCAGCGCCCCGATGTGCGAAAAATTGTCAATTTTACCGACTTTATCTAGCGATAATTGGTTATGTTATTTCTATCTGTCTATTATTCTGGCACAATTTCATTAAACATGTAATAATCTTTCAAATAAAGCACACTTTTATCACCACGGAATTGTCCTTTAACTATTTCCTGTAAATTAGTAATAAAATCTAAGATTTTTACACAAAAAAATTTGATGAATCAAAATTCTGAATGCAAGTTCTAGAGTCTATGATCATATGGTACTTTTGGCCATATTTGCTTGAAATCAGTGAAGTCGACCAGCAGAAGAAGCAATTTGACAATTTCCAATAAATTTGTCATAAAATCTAAGATTTTCACGCAAAAAATAGCTCAATCAGAATTCCGAATGGAAGGTCTGGAGGCTACCACCATAGATAGAATCCATCTAACAAAATTTGTTTGAAATGTGTCAAGCAGCTTTGGAGGAGTAGCATTTTGACCATTTCCGCTAAAACTTTCATAAAATCTAAGATTTTCACCCAAAAAGTGACGAATAAAAATTCTGAATTGATGTTCTAGAGCGCATCAACACGGGATCCTTTCTGCCCAATTTGTTTGAAATGGCTCAGAATGGTAAGGAAAAGAAGCAATTTGACAATTTCCAGTAAATTTTTCATAAAATCTGAAATTTTCACCCAAAAGATTGATGAATCAAAATTTTAAATGGAAGTTCTGGCGCCTATGACCATTGGATAATTGCAGCCAAATTTGGTTGAAATTGGTCAAAATGGTAAGTAGAAGAAGCACTTTAACCATTTCCGGTAAATTTTTAATAAAATTAAAGATTTTGACCCAAAAAATTGAGGAATCAAAATTGCCCCAAATTTGGTTAAAATCTATCTATTGTTTAAGGAGTAGCATTTTAAAGCAAAAGTTGACGGATGGACGGACAGATGACAGACAGTCGCCACGGCATAAACTCACTGCTAATAAAATCTAGGATTTTCACCCAAAATATTTACGCAAAAAGATACTGAATGGAAGTTCTAGAGCCTATGACCATAGGACTCTTTCAGCCCAATTTGGGTGAAATCGGTCAAAATGGTAAGGAGAAGAAGCAATTTGACAATTTCCGGTAAATATTAAATAAAATCTAGGTTTTTCACCCAAAATATTGATTTACGGCGATCTCCGCCCTTCACCAAGTCCGCCCGGGCAATTCCGCCCGGAAAAAAATGTGCGGTAATGGCACTGGTAGTGGGCAGGCATGGCCAGTCTAATGGGCGGAGATGGCTAGTAAATTGGGCAGAGATGGCTAGTGTATTAGCCCAGTCCGCTCAAATATGTCCGCCCAGAATAAAGTAGATAACTAGAGAAAGTCGGAACACAAGGTTTATATAGGCCTAAATTTGATAATTGAAATGTTGGAACAATTTTAAATGGCTAAGATATGTTGGCTTGTGAACAAATTTGGTTGTACAAGTGTATTTAAATCGCGACAATTGTTAAAAATTACTCAAATATGCTGTCTGAAATCGGTCTATAATGGCCGTCTGATTTTGATGATATGACCTTGATGTTCTACTGTTAAACGACCACCTGTCTTCGCTAATCATTTTATGCTGCATAAGGTGTCCATTATAGGCAAGTTTTACAGTGTTAATTTCTTTCTATTAAACATAAATTGTTTTTTTCTTCAGCATGAAAACCCGGATGAGATAATATGACCAGGAATCGTGAACAAGTTTTTTCAGCAAAAAGATCATCTACATGTCCTTGCTGTGTGAGAATTTCTAATTTCTCCGCCGACAATTTGAAATAAAAGTGACACGTCATCCTCTTCAGCAATGGCACATGCATCGTACTAACATACACCCACTCACATAGCTACTCGGTACGGGAACGTAGTGGGAGGGCGAGGATGACGATGCGGGACACGATGCTTGCCAAGACTGCCATCGCTATAATAATGCCTTGAACTGTGATATATAAAGAGCCTATTTCAATGTCTTATACAGCAACACCTTGTAGCAACAAGCGCACCTTCAATTTCCACATGCTAACCAGCTGACAGTCATGCACCCATTAGTTTAATTTGTTGATCACCATCTCCCCGGTCGGGGTATCGAACCGCCATACTGCAACTCCAAATGTCATCAGCAATATGTGTGTGCGTGTATGTATATGTGTATATATGTATGTGTATGTGTGTGAGTGTATGTGTATGTATATATGTATGTGTATATGTGAATAACATCATGAATTACGTAGATATGTATGTATATGAATAATTATTAACTATAAACCATCTCTGATATTAGCATAATTACTCTCACGCGCATACTTTATTATATAAGATGCATGTAAATAATTGTATAATATACACTTACTGTCCACAGATTACTGAGATATAGAAATGTCCCCATATGCCTTGTAAAGAGGTTTCTACTGGTCCGATTTGGCTCAAATTTTAACACAAGAAAGGGTGTGACCATACACTGGGGTTCAACAATTTGTGTACGATACAAATAAATAGGGCAATCCAAAAAATCAGAAAATCAGAAAAACATCTGGAAAGTCCGAAAAAACATTTCCCTAATTCTATAAGTTCCATTTCTAAGCATACAGATAAAATGTTGAATATTTTGAAACAAATTTGGCAGGAACCTGTTGCTGCCGTAGCTTCCAGTCATATTAGTTTCAAAATATTAAACATAATATTTCTTACTTTGTAAACAATTTATCGTAATTTTGCGCTTCAAGTTTAAAGGGTTAACGCTAGTCATTTATATGACAGTATTTTTGGTGGCTACAGAGATAAGTACTACTCCGGCAATGAATGGTCTATTGTATTAACCCTTTCACCGATGAATTCCCATATCTTATTTTCAAGGCACCCCTTACATCAAAACTGTTGAATATTTTAAAATTAATTTCACTGGAAGCCGTTGCTGCCTTAGGCTTCCAGTCAAATTAATTTCAAAACGGATTAGGTTTTATATCACAAAGAATATCCTTTTTCAGGGGTTAAAATTAATTGCTGAGGTAAGCGCTCGGGCATTTCATCTTTTGATATTCTTTTAATCCCAATACAACAAGTACTCACTTACGGTAACGGCATCTATTAGATTACAAGTACTCACTATCACAACAGAGACGATCATACTAGTAATCATATCAGTGCTCACACGACGGGAAAGCCAAGACATACGAACAGATGGACCCGACAAACAATTGTCTCTTTATAAACACATTGCAAATAAATTTATAGATAGGTCTGTCTACCTATGAATTTTCATCAACGTACTTCAGTTGTAGGATAATTTAGTTATCCAGCGAAAACTGTATACCCATACACCTATCCCCGACCGAGAGATCTATGTCTAGCTATGTCCCGTCCATTTCTGGCTAAGCTCCTCCCACTCATCGTCCTATTGCACGATCCTCGCCCTTAGTATGATGCTCCCACTTTGCTTGTGTGCATTTGAATCGATTTTAACACTTTGAATACTGAATTCCCAGAATCCATATTTCAGGCTACAAGTTACAGCTAAGTTGTTGACTATTCTGAAAATAATTTGCCATTATGGCAGTCTGGAGCACACGTTGTCTCCCTTAAACCCGATATCTCATTTTCAATGCTACCATACAGAAAACCTGTTGAATATTTTGAGATTAATTTGACTGGAAGCTGTTGCTGCCCAACGACTTCAAACCAAATGAATTTCCAAATGTTCAACACAATAAGTTGTATATCGTAAAGAATATATTTTTTCTGGGATTTGTCAGTGAAAGGGTTGAGTTTAAAATTTACAAACAATTGACACACTTTCGTGGCCAGACTATTGCTACTTTCTTCATTGTGAGTATGACGTCAGCTATGCCCATTGACGGTGAAAATATTCAACATCTTATCTCAGTTGCTTTAATTTAGATATACACGTGACATTGGATTTCATAGTGTTAATATCAAAATATGTTGGAGTGAGCATGCGTTGGCCGGTAAAACCACAAAACAAGATCACACACATATGCCGCCTATGATCGCCTTCCCAAACCCTGATAAGTAGTCTTTAAAGATGAAACATGAGCGAATATACATCTCATGTACTCACTAGACAGTAATCACCATTGTTTTATAATCACCATTGGGTTTTGTGACATGTTGTCGCAAACTTTTGTTCTTAATTTGCGCTGATGTGTATAAAAATCTGAAAATATAAGTGATTTTCATCAGTTTTTCTGAAGGTACACAGCTGTGAATATTGTTAGCCTTTCGACATGAATATAACAACAACTATCGCCTACAACTGTTTGTGTTGTTACAAGGAAGTCCGGTCATGACAAGAAGCTCTACAGTGTGATGGATGCAATCACTGGCAGCACCGTATTTGCAAGACTGGTATGTTTAAATATTATTTGAGCTAAGGCTTAATATCCTATTGTTTAGATTTTAAAATAAAAATTTTAAAACTACGTACTTTTAGACGCTTAGGCCGTGTTCTCACTACAGACGTAACCAGGGTAACGCGACACTGAGGTATGGCTTTATTCCCGATTGACTCTTCAGTGAGAACACGGATTAAGATTGTCTTCCTAGATGTAATGAAACAAGATAAATGAAATAAGTTTTCAAGCCACCATATGATAAGATTTATTACATTTAATTACACTTATGTATATAATTAAAGCCTCTAAACGTATGCAATTTTAACAATTTTATTTACAAACATGTTGGTGTGAATATCCACCAAATAAGCCGTAATCTAACCTGAAACTTAAAAAAAACACAGGGCCTTCTCACACAAAAAGGTCCAATCACATAATTTTAGATGACACAACATCTTTCATCAACATTAAAAATGGACACTGCTTTTACGCATCTATCAATAAATCCTGTTCTAATGTAGCGATCTTCTCCAAACTTGAGTTGATATTTGTGTGAATTGTTCCAAATTCCATGCCAATTTGTGGACTTGTGAACAGATTTTTCAATACCACTTATTTTAATGGAACTATCCAAACTCCAAACCTGGGTGGATGTTTTGTCCGTGACTGACTGGCGGAAATGACTTTTTATTGAGCTGTTACCCACAGCTAAGAATGCCTATGCAAATAGTTACAGCAGTTCACGTTGAATATTATGAAATTAAAGGATGGAAAACTGATCCAAGCAACAACAGCTTCCACTCAGAATAATTTCACAATATTCAGTATGCTAAATATTTAGAAATTATTTTGACTGAAAACTTCACCGTCAACTGTTATTTTAACCCTTTAAACCCGATTTGCGCAGGTACAGATTTTATGCTGGTAATGTATTCATTGCCACTATTGCCAATATCTCGACTCAGTAACTCATATCAGACTACTATATCTTAACAAAATCCATGTATCTAATTAAGGCATTTCTCTTAATTTACAGGTATGAGTAGAGACACGTACCGAAACCTGGTAAAATCACAAAACTCATTTACGTGGTTTTGCGTGGAATGTGACTCTAAAAGTAGCATAAGGCCAGAGGAAGAGATGGTAGTAGACGAGCAGAGTGACATAGGCGATCCAATAGCAGAAAGCTCAAGGCTAGAACTCTCCGATTTCATGTCACCACTCCAGTTGAGCGTCACACCAACATCCATCTTCCAGGAACATGATATGTGTCGGGAGGATGAAGCGCTAGAAATGGCAGAAAGTGAAAATGAAGAGGCATAGTAGTCTGTAGTAAATATTGTTTACCTTTAGATGGTAAATATTCACAATGTTGTATCTGTACAGTACAGCCCATATTTAAGGTAGAAAATATGTTTGTAATATAAAACCGATAGGCCTACATTAGTATGAACATGGAACAAATGTTTTGACACCAATCGAATTACGTCTTAAAAATTTAACACTAAAACTGGATTCCTCCATTGATAAGTGCAATATGTCACAAGTATATGACATCATAATCAATTGCGTAACATGAAGGCTGACATCACAGTCAATATTTACAGAAATACTCCATCATGAAGCTGGACTAGTCCACCCATTACAAATTATCTTTATATTTAATAATCATTCTGACAATTTTGAAACTAATTTGATTGGGCAAAAACAGCATCCAGTAAAATTAGTTTCAAAATATTCAACAGCATATAGTTACCATGATATGGGATTCTTGCAATTCAGGGTTCAATCGATCACATGGGAAAAGAATGGGCTTAGCTAGAAATGGGCAGGACATAGCTAGAAATGGGCGAGACATAGCTAAAGTGGATTCATCCATTATCTTATCTTTATATGTACATTGCAGTTCCCGGCACCAGAAAGACCAGCTGATGTAGTAGAAGACACGCTGATTGATGTACCGTCGGTGCATGAAGTCGACACCACAGATGAAATCATCTACAGACTCATTCCGTCCAGTTCTATTCGGGCAAAGGACAAGCTATTTGACATTGGATTTTCATATATTGTCAAACGGACCAACAAAAGTATCTGTCTGCCTGCCCGCCTGCCTGTCTTATATTGGTTTGTCTTGTCTTAGCCACATATGTTGCTCTATTTTTAGTGTTACTACAATATGTTGCTATTTCAAGACTTCAGCATGACCACGAGAAACATTGTTATCGCCAGGCCCGAACTTAGGACTCTGGAGCCCTGTGCACAATTTCTTAGATTCATACCTAGGTCTGTGTTCTATCTCAAGAACTGCTGATGCTATGTACACTATCGAGGTTATTATTATTATTATTATTATTATTATTATTATTTGCAGGTGCAAGAATTGGGATTAGGACCAACATACATAAACAAGAAAGATGCAACAAAATACATCAGGAAGTTGATGGGACTGCGATTTATACCGCAGCAACACATTCCGAAAATGTTCACCGAGTTAGCTCACCAGGCGACGACAGACAGGATGATAGAACTAGTGGCCTACTTCGAAAATATGTGGATAGAGAAATGGAAGCCAGAAACGTGGAGTGTGTATTTCCAAGCTGTGCGTACGAACAATTCTGGCCAGGTGAGCTAACTAGTGATAAACTCCAAGACGGAATCAATTGGTCTTAGATTGCCCATGCCTTTAATTAAAGTATTTAATGTATTTACTTCATCACTTCCCCTATTAGCCAAGCAAGGGATAACTGTCATTAAAGCTGACTTGTAGCCAGCTATAGAGTTAGGCTTGAGGCTATAGCCATCGTACAGGTGATAGAGGAAATCGGCTACTACCTGAATAGATGCATCCATTGGATTAATACATCTTTTTAGCACCGTTCTGCAAATCTGTTGATTTTATAATTATATGCTCTGGAGGTTGACCCCCTTCTGGCTTTTGCCATAAACATGGCTGCTTGCTCAGAAAAGCCCTCCTTAATTCTAGATTCCTTGACAACATCCACGCAGTCAATGTGAACATTGATGGATTGTTGTGAAGGGCTTGCCCTGGAAGATAATATTGTCCATCAGAGGCAGAGGAACCGGATTGCAGACCAGAAGGTCCAGCAGATCCGCATACCATGATCGGCGTGGCCAATTTGGGGCGATCAGAAGCACTTGGCACCACTCCTGCCTAATTTTCTGAAGAATTCTTGGAATCAGGATTGCTGGAGGGAATGCGTATGCATACATTCCCACACAGCTGATCGCTAACGCATCTGTTGCGATAGCGCTCGGATCTGGAATCAGAGAGATATACATTGTCATCTTCGCTGCGAATAAATCTATGTTGGGTTTCCCCCAGTGGTTGAGCAGATGATCCGCCACACATTGATTTAGTTGCCATTCCCGGAATATGATCTGCTTTCAAGGTGATCCTGTGATCCAGGCACTAGCAAAGCAATTTCCATGTCATCATACAGAATGGGCGACTTCGTTTCGCCCTGGCGGTTTATGTAAGTCACTACTGTTGAATTGTCCGATCGAACCAGAACATTCTTGCCCTGAATCTTCATTAAGAAAGGTTCCAGCCCCAGTCCTACTGCTCATAATTCCAGTAGATTGATATGTTCTTGTGACTTATCCAGATTCCAAAGCCCTGAAATTGTGGCTTCTTCCAGGCAAGCTCCCCATCCCTCCATTGATGCATCTGTATACATCGTTATCTGAGGGTGGGGAGGGGTGAGCAACACATGGCCCCCCCCCCCCCCATGCACCGTCAGGAGATTCTCTCTTACCATCCACCATTCAAGGTGGTGAATAATAGGCTCCAATGCCGGCACATTTGAGTCCAGTGATCCTGTGCTCTGGGTCCACTGTGTCATGAGAAACAGCTGGATCGGCCGCCTGCGTAAGGCTGCCTGTGGAATGACTGGTTCCAATGAAACCATCAACCCCAGCATTCTCAAGTAAACCCATGCCAGGACATGATGACTGTTGCACACTGACTGTATTAATGAGATGAGTACTTGTACCCTCTCCTCAGTAGGATAAACATATCCTATCTCCAGATCGAAGAACATTCCCAGGTAAACAAACTTCTGGGATGGAGTTAGCTCTGATTTTTGAAAGTTGATTATCCAGCCTAAGTGTGTGAGAGTTTTTTAGAACTATCTCCAGATTTGCTGATAGACTTTCCTGATTGTGTGCTTTTAACAGACAGTCGTCTATGTATGTATGAACTGCTATGCTTCTCCTGCGGAGGTATGCTGTTATTGCAAGGACCACCCTGGTGAAGACCCGAAGAGCTGTTGAAATTCCAAAGGGTAAAACCCTGAATTCCCACTGACGGCCCTAGAATGCAAACCTCAGGAACCGGCGAAAGCTCCTCGCCATTGGATTGTGAAAATATGCATCTTTCAAATCTATTGATGCCGTCCACATTCTCTTCTCTTCTTTGAAACTTGGCGTGTCTATGAACTTGTTCAGTGGCTTGAGATTGAGAATTGGTCTCCACCCCACAGGGCTTTTTGTCACTAGGAACATGGTTGAATACAATTTTGTGAATTGCTCTTTTCGTATGAGGTAATTTATTTCCTCCTCTATACACAACCATTGATCTGGATCTCTTGGATTTTGAGTCCAGAATGGAACCAGAGACAGCTGCGATGGCAGACATACTATCCAGTCGGGATGGTACCTGACTGAAAGCCATCGTAAGACTAAGAGGTCCTGAGTCAACCGCTCCCACTCTTGCCAGTGGTGGGCCAGATGGCCCCCACTGGTCCACCTAGGGAGAGAGGTGGACATGAGTAATGCAAGAATGGCACTGTCTCTGGATCCAGAAGCACTGGAACAGTCCTTACTATGGCAACCGGCCCATCAGGCACGGTTACCACGACCAGATACTCGTGTGCCACGGGCCGCACCGCGCGCACCTCAGTGCGCAAGCAACTGCCTGGCTGGCTGCACTGGACGAGTCAGCACCCCCTCGCTGCTGGCCGGAGTGCGTGCGGCCGAGGCCGGCGCTGCGCTGGTGGCTGTCCTCTGACTTGGCCACCACCACCACCACCCTGTGCCTGCTGAGGACGGTACGCAGGGAGCGGAGCGCAAACGCGTTCCATTCTGCGGAGCACTTCAAATTGCTCGTTATTCACCAGGGTGACCGTCTCTTGGCAGTGCCTACATCCTTTAACCCCAAAGAGACCTGGACCTGTCATAGGTGCACGCGGAAGCCTATTGTACAGGTTCTGGGACTGGCACAGATTGTCAAGTGCAAACGTGTGCCGTGCTCGGACACTCCTGGTAACTGACCGGGTTAAACAATCCAGAGCCAGGTTAATACCATCCTGGATAGCCCTCTGGACTGTTACCAGACTTGCTTGTCATGATGCGGATGCCGTTACTACCCCTGTAACAGCTGGGAGACGTGCGAGAGCACCACGATGGACGCCCTCGAACTCTCCTCCACATCGCGCAACGTGGTGTTAGCCGAGTGCAGCACGCTCGTGTACAGTACTCCCATGTCAGAACGGGAGCCTGGCCGTGTATCTTCGCCTAGCACACCGCGATCATCCACGCTGGGCTTAGGCACTACACCGTACTTATGGTATTCACCAGGTACGATGCGGCATCGCTTTGCCACCTCACCAGGGGCCTTCGCGAGACGTCCATGCGCCTTAATGGATGTCTCTGCCGCTAAGAACATATCCACGATATGCTCTGCTAGTGGCAGAGATGGCATCGCGGTACCAGCTGGCTTACCTGCTAGCCACGGGCACTGGTCCCGCTGGCTAGCCAGCTGTTCCATAGCAAGATCTGGCCTGACGTTGATTAGCCAATGACAAGTGTCAGACCAGTCTTCCTCTGTAGCTACCTGTGAATGCTCGACTAGGCGTAGGTCTTCGTTGTCCTCTAGAACATTCACAGGTGATTGCGTGGCTGGAGGAACCGATACTCCTGGCAAACCAGTGGAAGCATGCGGGCTCGATAGAACAGGCATGCCAAAACTAGCTTGACCAGGCGCAGGCACCGTGGCATTGCGTGGAGTATAATTACCATGGCCCTGGCCAGAACCAGCTATACCATCTGCAAAGTCGCCCGTGTCCCCCGCGAGAGGTGCACGTTAGTCAGTTTCCATGTCCACGACGCCAGAAGGCGAGCCCAGCAAATAATCCTCTTTTTTCCTGGCCAGAAAGATTAGACTCAGGGTTAGCGAGAAATGCTAACCTGGACTGGCCAGAAAGGTACCATAAGAGGTAGCGGTACCTATAAGGTGCGGATAATCCTGGGAACCCGATAAGAGGGAACCAGGCTCCAGCGACACCTGCCCACGAACGACTGGTGCGGCAAGCCTGCTGCCAGTGTTCTTATAGTGAGCTTCAGTCCCTTCAAAAGGGACCACCTCTGAATCTTGGGTGAAAACTGATAAATCCTTAAGGAAAACAGATTCAGAGGTGGGGATTATTTACTCTGGAGCAGGAGACAAAGAAGGATTTGGCCCAGGGAGCATGCTGCGAAGCATCTCTGGAACCAAATTCTTTATGGTCTTTTTCATCTCTCCCAACATCTCTAGACGGAAGGCTTCCATATCCATGGTGGACGAAGCCTTCCTCTTACCCTTCTTACCCACACTTACACTCTCCCGCTCCTTCTTTGAGCACTTCTCATCCTCTGATGCCTTCTTGGCCTGAAGCGACAAAAAGTCAGACATTAGATTCCACCCACCCACTGTTTACATACATCGCAGTTTAACCGTGGCGCACAAGGACTGCATGAAAAGCATGGATGAGGGGCGAATCTAGGCTTAATGAAGCGACCACAGTTGGGACAACCAGGTTTCTGAAAGGTCACAAGACCAAGACAATGAGGATTTTAGTTAAAGAATTAGTAAAACTCAAGCCACAATAAACAGGAGAGGACCAATGGCCATAAAGACCATTACAAAAAATTTCTTTAGATAAACCAACATTTTGTTAATAAAAAGAGCAAGGCTGATTATGACATCATATCTTCAAAAATAAGAAGGCAATCCGACTTGAAAACAACATCCAGGTGTAAGGATAAATTGTATTCAAAATCCAGAGCATAAAAACTGGAAAGGATAGTGATATAAGCTATGTAAACATCAGACAAACAGTGATAAAAATTGGCAGCAGATTTCAGAAATATTTCTAAATAGTTTGAAGTGCCTAATACAATAACACTAGAATACCTGCTTCTTGAGCATAGACATATTACCCGATCACATGAACTGGATACTCCACCATTCTCTATGACCTCTTAAATCTCTCCACCAGGGGAAGGGAAATGGACCAAGAGGGCAATGAGATCTTACGAGGTCTCCAAGTCACTGGGCATGGATTTTGTTCCTAACACGTTAGTGGGAAATGGAACCTTGGTGGAGAGAAAAACAAACTCTCTGAAGATGTGCTATCCTTTTCAATCATAGATAGATACCTGTGGACACAAACACAAAGAGAGATTAGAATTTCAAAGCGCCAGATGTAAATAAATCAGTTTAAATGGCGACTATCACATCTAATCGCGAATCCCGGAAACAAATTACACGCGGGATTAAAACGCTAAATTAGACAAATATGTATTTGAATTCACCTGATAACTACGCCCCGGTCCTTCTTCCGGCGATTTAGCTTGAGAAGACATTGTTATCATGTGGAATTGAGTTTGTATAGACACAACAAGCAGAAAACTTAGCAAAAAATGTAACTAGCATGTGTATCTCTTCGCCAATAATTTGGAAAAGAGGAAGTGTTAATCTGCGCATGCACGAGGTTGGGACTGGCATTCGCTGGACTGTCATATGACTACCTGGGCAGTAGGGCCACCTAACTTTTTTAATCCGAGTGTTTATTGAGTGAAAGTCGATATTTGGAAATATCAAAGAGTGTTAGGGAGGTAAGTATACTCTTGAAGTGAAAAGGAATTTTCCACCTGTACCAGCAATGATTTCATGCCCGATGCATGTAGGCCCGGAAGACCTCCACTTGGCTGGTCTACTCCATTCTCCCGCCACCAGAGAGTTAATCCTACATGCTGTTGTAACTCATGGCTAGACGTAATTAGTACACACAAATTTTGCCACAATTTTTCACACATGGCGCATGGCTCTAGTCCTTATATAATAACATTTTTCTCATGTACGAGAACACTGTGAAATCTGTTCACTGATCATTCCCTTTTCCTTTCTTACCTGTGGAATCTGTTCACTGATCATTCCCTTTTCCTTTCTTACCTGTGGAATCTGTTCACTGATCATTCCCTTTTCATGCGGTAATCCACCTGCACAAGCAGATAATATGTCATTAATCAATCATTTTATCACCTAGCTTGTCTAGTTTGTAAAAAGTAATTACAGGTTTCATGCTAAACCACTAATGATTACTGCTATTCACAATAAAAACTTTGTTCTCCAAAGCATTTACAGCTTGAAGTTCCATACATTGCCTTTAGGTTAAACATTGACTTCCTATACAGTGGATCCCATATAGAGACAATATAGTACTATGCAGACATACATTCTGGGAGTCCAACATTTTGTGAATATTCAGGATTCTAATGGAACTGGAAATTGGTGTGTTGCCTGATGCATGAAAGGCTCTCAGCATGGGTACTCCATGTATGAGTGAGCAACCGACAAGTAAGTTATTGTATAAACTTGAGGGTGCTACAATGTAAAGAATGCACCACAGTTTAATTTCCAAACATGCCAGGGGAATATGAAATTGAATGAGAATGCAGTCAATGGCACTTTCGTGCTTGGACTCGGACGAATAGCTCAGTAGGGTTACTTTGGTTGGCGTGAGGTTAAACCTGTATAGAAGCAACCATGAGAAGTAAATAGCTGGATACAATATTTGTATTTGCTGTTGACTGTTCAAATAACAATTACGGAATGAGCCATTAGCAAGCCACAGTCAACCAGCAAAACATTTCTTGTTTTCCTACCAACAGATTCTATACCATGTAGATACACAGGAAGTTGTGCACTGAAGAATTTTACAAACCCCGATTGGTTAATATTCTGAACTTCCTGGATAAAAATGAATTTAATATTTTCCCATTGGAGGAAAATAACTGCATTGAAGTAGCTGAACAATGGCAAGATGGCAGATTCATATATGGCATAACAGCTGAACACATTAAAGAGGGTGGAAATTTAGTAATCAAACTACCGGTACTTACAGTCATGCTAACTACAATTGTTCAATTAGAGATGGTACCAGATATTTTGAAAATAGGGCTTCTAACACAGGTTTATAAGAAGAAAGGGACTCAGTGCACTGTTATTGCAAGTGCCGCCTTGAACTCAAATCACAGAATCTTAACAAATATGTTTCACTACTCGAATGCTATGGCAGCAGCTCCCAGATAAATTAATTTCAAAATAGTCAACAGAATGTTTATTAAATTATAAATTCATCAATGACAGACAATTTGTACACTAGTAACAGAAATTTTGATCCTGGTGAAGGCGCTGTACGTCATTATGATTGTGGCACCAAGTAACAAATGACTTAACTAATTTTGATGTCATATACATGTACTTGAGTGACAGATCGGATCCCTCCATTACAATTCTTACATTAATGATTGAGCAGACAATTTATGTACAATTACTGTATTCTGCAGCTGTAGTACTAAAACATCCTACAGCCGCAATCAAAACTTTTGACCACTGAGTCTTGTCCTCAGCCAAAATATTTAGCTTCCTCAGACCAATTCTTGATCTGAGTGTACCGAGTCCTGTTTTTTGAGGTCACATCGCAGCACGCTTATCAGATTTATGCAATGACATCTCTCCACGGCTTGTATTTACTGGCTCCCAGTATGGTGAATTCCCCCCACAGACCCCCCCTTGCGGGTTGGTCTGTTGTTTTTTTAACCACTATAAAAACATACTTACCATTCAATCACTACTTGCTAAATCAATTATCTGCATTTTGCTATCAGAATAAGATTTTTATTCCTGCATACACACCTCCCCATGCCTAATCCTATTAATATGGACCCTCAACCAGGCTACTGGTTGAGTCCCATCACCAGCCTACCATCAGGTATAGACTGGCACCAGTCTATACTCACCTCATAGTGACGCTTGTCGCTAAGCGCGCGTGCGCATGCGCATTAGAGCCCGAATAGGAAACAGATTCACTTTTCTAAATTTAAGTGCAAAATATTTAAAGTCTGATTCTCAAATCTTACCACGCGGGGTGGCTGAAGCCGGGTCGTAGTGATTGAACGGTAAGTATGTTTTTATAGTGGTTAATAAAACAACAGACCAACCCGCAAGGGGGGTCTGTGGGGGGTTGTTATTACACCACAAAAACATCCATTACCGTTCAATCACTACTTGCTAAACCCGTAGATTTGGTCAGTGCCCCATGACACATAAGGTGGGAGGAGATTAGAGAATCAATAAACAAGGATAAAAATCAAACCAATCTTATCCGAATGTTAATAACATAACATAATAGTGCATATAACTCAATCACACCGTGATTTAACAAATAAGGATAACTAGAACTTAAAGAAATAAATAAAAACCAAAGAAGACGCTCACCCTTCTCTACAGACGCACAGTCCTAACGAAAATGGTGGGAAGTGCTGGGTATATGGTCTTCGGCTTTTTTAGTTAAAATCGTAATGTTACGAAAGAAGGAAGCTGCTGCACTCTGGTCTTTAAGATAAAATGAGGTAAAAGTAGATTCAGATTTCCAGCCTGCCACCTGCATGACCTCATCTAAAGATGAACCGGCAAAGAGAGCGAAAGAAGTAGACATGCCTCTAACATCATGGGCTTTAATATGGGCGAGATTAATTTGATCTCGTAGCAAAGCTTAATCGTCCCACAAAGCCACCTAGCAATCGTAGCTTTTGAGACCGGCTTGGATAACTCTTCCGCGTAGGAAACCCATAAATGGGATGGATCGGCTCTTTTAAAATCGGTTCGCTGTTTATAAGTTCCTAAAGCCCTAACCGGACACCAAAATTTGTCGGAAGGCGAAAAAGACGACAAAGATTTTAAAATAATCGGACTAGCAGGAAAACGGTTAGACTGAGTTTTAGATAAAAAGTCCCTTCTGGGATATAAAACCAAACCGTCACCTGAAACTATAAATCTATCCCTTTCAGCAGAAAGAGCATGAGCAAGAAAAACTGCTTTAAGAGTTAAAAGCTTAAGACTGATAGAAGAAATAGGTTCAAAATGGCGACCTGCCAAAACTTGAAGAACCAAGGCCAAATTCCAGGAAGGTAAAGGCTTAGCAGTCGGAGGACGAATATTACCTAGACCTCTAATAAAGCCATTAAGAGTCTTAGTATCCTTGACATCGGCATTCAGAAGACAAGGAAGGAAGATGCAAGAGAAAATCTATACCCCCTGACCGTATTAGCTGACAAATGTAACGAGTCAAACAGATAAGATAAAAAATCTAAAACTTGTGGTATAGAAACAGAATCAGGCACGAAACCTTGGTCTGAACACCATTTACTAAAAATTTTAAGACGACCCTTGTAAACTCGACGGGTCGATTCCCTTCTGGCAGAGTCAATAATTTCCTGAGATCTTGAAGAAACCTTATCCTGGAGGCTTTCAGACTTGAGATTCTCAAAACGCACAGATTGAAGATTTCTGGATTTGGATGTACACAACGACCTCTTACTTGAGATAGAACGTCCTGGGATACTAGAAGAAGATGAGGAAAGTCTACCAGAAGATCTAGAAGGTCTACAAACCAAATCCTCCTGGGCCAAAAGGGAGCTATCAGAAGAATCTCGCAAACTTGGTCCTTGACCTTCTTCAATACTAACGGAATCAGAATAGTAGGAGGGAAGGCATAAGCGAACATCCCTGTCCAGGACTGAGACAGGGCATCTACCGCCATGGCTTGACCGTCCGGAAAAGGAGACATGTAAGAGGAGATCTGGGCATTCAGAGAGGTCGCGAACAGATCTACTAGAGGACGATCCATAGGATTGAAAATCGCTCTGACAACCGACTTCTTTAACTGCCACTCTGTGTGGGCAAACTTGCTGGGACGTGACAGTTGATCCGCCAGAAAATTCAGACTGCCTGGGACATTTGAGGACACTAGAAAAATCTGCCTCTTGTGGCACCACAAGAGAAGATTCCACACTTCTAGACAAAGGAGAGACGACCTTGTACCTCCCTGCCTGTTGATATAAGATACCACTGTCGAATTGTCCGACCGAATTGAGACTTTGAGACCTATCACCAGATCTGACCATGAAAGGAGAGCCTTCTTGACAGCCCACAACTCCAGAATGTTGATGTGGGCTGACGACTCCTCCAGGGACCAAAGGCCGGAAACCGACAGGGAGTCCCAGACTGCTCCCCAACCCTCCTGAGAAGCTTCTGTGAAGATTATTGCCTGAGGAGGGGACTTTACCAGTGGAACATCCATCATAGGCAGAGAACGGTCTTTCCAAAAATCTAGATGAGGGATCAAATGTTCTCTGATGGGAATCTGATGGTAGATAAAGTGGACTGACTGCTTCCAAAGGGACATTAACTACATCTGGAAGGGTCTTCTCATCAGCACCGCCCAAGGAACCACCTTCTCTACGCTGACCATCAGACCTATCACTCTTAAAAAGAATCTTGCTCTTACCACTGGAGACGAAGCGAGGATTTCCATTGCCACTGATAAAGCCTCTATCCTTGGATCTGATGGGAAGACTAGACCCTGGGCCAGGTTGAAAGAAACGCCTAGATGAGTAAAGATTTGAGAAGGAACTAGGCTTGATTTCTCTAGATTTAAAATCCACCCTAGATTGCAAGCCAGGCTGCAAACCTCTGGAAGAATAGCTGCGAGAATTGAGGAAGACCTTGCTTTTACCAACCAGTCGTCTATATAAACATGAAGATGGATAGAATGACGGTGTAAAATTCCTGCCACGGCTGAAACTATGCGGGTAAAAAGGAAGGGAGCCATGGTCAGGCCGAAGGGCATGGCGCGAAACTGCCACACCCGATCCTTGTAGGCAAACCTCAGGAACTTTCTGAAGGCAGGGTGAATAAGAACATGGAAGTAAGCGTCCTTTAGATCTATGGAAGACGTCCACATTCCCTGATCCAGACTGGAAATGATCTGGGAAACCGTCTCCAACTTGAATTTTGGGGTGAGAATCATAAGATTTAACTTTTTCAGGTTTATGATTGGACGCCAACCTCCTGATTTCTTTGGAACTAAAAAGATGATCGAGTAGTAGCCCGGGTCTACTTGCCAATGGGGAACTTCCTCTATAGCCCTCTTTACAATCATGGATTCCAACTCCTCTTCCAAAGCCACCAGTTCCTCCGGATTGGAGGAAACTGGCATCCAAACTGGGAAAAGAGAGAGAAGAGGAGGATGACGGATCCATGATGGAGCATAACCCCAATGTATCTGAGATACTAGCCAGGAGTCCTGAACGAGGACTTGCCATTTCTCCCAAAACAGAGAAAGGCGCCCTCCTACTGGCACGTTGGGAAAACAGCACTGGACTGCTTGCTCCAAAGGGAGAAGAAGAAAGGGAGGACTGGGGAAAGGAAGAGAAAGTTGGACCTACCCGGGAATTGTCCAAACCTTCAAACTCTCTTCCCTTGAAAACCTCTAAAAGAAGACCGTCCTCTGGATCTGGAAGCACGGCGAGAAGGGGGTCTGACCCCCCCCCCCCCTCGCCCAAGACGAAGGAGACTGCCTCCCTAAGGACCTCGACCGATGGAAGGAAATGGAATTGAAACGATCCTCCTCCAAAGATCAATCCCGACGATCAGACGAAGACAAATTAGAGCTATGGAAGACCCTAGAAGGATAAGCTCCAAACTGATAAGGTTTGAGACTCTTTCTTCTAGGAGAAGAATTAGGGCTTCTAACAGAAGAGACATCTCTCTTCACGGAAGGCTAGGAAAATGAAATCTGAGCTTGAAGCTCCCTAGAGCCCTTCAAGCGCTCAGATTCCGCCCTAATTAAATTAGGAGCTGACTCTCCAAAAAGATCAGTACCAAAAGGAAGATTCTGCTTCAACACACCAGAAATTCTAACCTCAGAGAGTTTCCTAGACCTGCGTTTGGAAGTAATATACCCCAAAGACGTACAAACCGAGTTAAGTGAACCCCGGGACAAATCAGCCAAAGAACGAAAGACAGCCAAAGGAATTTGTTCACCCCATTCTTCAGCCTAAAGAACGGCCTCAGACAGCAGAGAAAGATAATTAGAAGACTTAATCTGAGACCTACAAACAGACTCCCATTTGAACAGATCAGTAGTAAAGTCAGACTTAGAAGCATCCTTCAACTGAGACGAAAGAACCTCCCAAGCAGGACCAGAAAGAGACTGAGTAGAAGCAACCTTCAAAAAGTCCTCCGTAGGAATTTGGACAGGCGAGTCATACTTAGAAATAAGAGAGAATTCAGAGTTAAAAGAGTCATTAACGAAGAAATCTAGCATGTCGACCACTAAATTGTCAATAGGAAGAACATGAGAAGATGAAGAAGGATCAGCAGTAGAGAGAGCGGATCCAAAAGAAGGAGGATCCATAGCGAATTCCTCCTTAAGAGGAAGAGAGAGAGAAGAAGCAATCCATCGGTGAGCCATGGACCAGTCTTCCGAAGAGGCTCTAACTGGGAAAAACCTCTTCAGATCCCTGACCCTGACGGACTTAGGAGCAGAAGGAAGAGAAGAAGGAAGAGGAGGAGGAGAAGAAGAGGAAATAAGAATAGAGGAGTCTCCTGATACTAAAGAACCACCTGCCCTAGAAAAAACAGGAGAGGAAGGTCTACTGACCGAATCATGAAAGGAGGAAACATGAGAGGAGGAAAAAGAATCCCTACCCAGATCCCGACTAGCAGATGAAGAAGGAAGAATCAAATAGCTAGCCGAAAATCTCGAAAGAATAGAGAGACGAGCAGAATCAAAAGAACGATCTAATGAAGAATCTCTAACCACGGAAAACAAAGAAAAATCTAACCCTGAATCGACAATTTGAAATTCCAGCTCAGGAGATAGAACCACAGAAACAATCGGATCAAGATGATCAAAAGATGGAGAAGAAGCAACTGAGGAAGGCGGAGAAGAAACTGATTGAGAAGAAAAAGAATGATCCAACTGATCATGAGAGGAAGAAGAAGAATGAAGAGCAGAAGGAAGACGAGAAAAACCCGGAGGAGGAAGGGAAGATTTAAAAGGAGAAGAGTTAGAAACATGAGAAGAGGAGAAGTCCTTCGACGAGAGAGAAGAAGAGGAAAAGGAAGAAGGTCCAGAAAAAACTGGATTAACCACAGCATCATGAAAGGAAGGAGAAGACTGAGAAGATAAATCAACATCAATGACCTTGGAAGGAAGGAAAGATTCATAGTTAGACGCTACAGAATCTTTCTGATACAGAATTAACAAAGCTTCTATCATCCAAAAACCTAGATGGACCTAGAGAATTTTGGTCTCTCGCTAAACCGGAAGCTGCCTCCCAACCGGAAATGGAAATCGGAAGTCCATCCAGGTCTGGGCGACCCGGAAGTACACCTCTAAGACCGGAAGCGGAAGTGTACTGACTAGAGTCCAAACCGGAAACGGAAACGCCTCTACCGGAATTCGAAAAATAAAAGGAGTCCTCAGGCCGGAAGCGCTAATAGAACCGGAAACGGAAGTAGGTACCAGATCTCTTGGACACGGATGTCCTACATAAATGGAAGACAGACCGGAAGTGGTCAGAACGGAAGTGGTAACCGGATCTTGCCGATCTGTATTACCAACTAAACCGGAAGTCCTACTGGAAACGGAAGCCAAAGAAGAAAGAACCAGATCCTGAAGACACGGATGTCTTGCTAGACCGGAAGTTCGGACGGAAAATGACTGAGAAGCGGAAAAAGGAAGTAAACCCGAGTCCAAAGGACCCGAGTCCACCACAACGGAACCGGAACTAGCAAGACTAGGGATCGAACTATTAGATACTGGCGATCTAGAAACAACCGGAACAACCGTAATGCTGGCATTAGCATAAGGTCTGCCTTATGGACGTCGGCTTCAGCCGACGCCACCACTGCTTGAGGGTTATGCCCGTCACCCTCAAGTCTTATGTGGATTTTATCAGGTGCACTGCTCGAGCCCACCTTCAAGAACTTAGATGTTCTTGACTTCTACTTTGGAGAAACTAAAACCTGCCTAGAGGTTAGAGGAACCGGCTTCCCCCATTTGCGGGAACGCACGCTAGCCTTCGGGCTATCATCCGAACTCGAAGAAACTTCTTGATTCTTGGCCTCCTTAATCGCAGAAGATATACGTTCATCGAGAGACTTGGTCAGAACCGAGGCAAAGGATTCAAACCTCGCAAAAAGCGCCATCATGGCATCTGAATTTCCCGACGAGTTTCCCCCCTCCGTTGCTACCGATAAAGGAACAGAAGATTGAGCAAAGGACACAGCTTTTGCCTAGCTAGCAACGGAGGAAGGGGAAGGATGACCAGAGGGCAGCGATTGTTTGACCGGCAAATCCTTAAAAAATGCTTTTGATACCGAAACCGGCCACCCTTTACATATTCCACACATTGAATTGGGAGTACAGGATGTACACTTCGCACAGACGTGCCCGGTAAAATCGATAGAGTGATGACGATCACATTTGGATGATGAGCATTTTGTCTTATCCGACAATTTCACGGACTCCTAAAAACGAAAAAACGTAACAATGAAGCATACCGCTCAAAATCGTAAACAGGAGACATCATAAATTCAGTTCCTAACGGCGGGAAAGTTAAAATCATAAAACAAAACCCCTCTGAGAAGAAGCTTTTATGATAATCCTTATAATGCACTAGAAATAACTTCGTTACAGGCTCTAGAAGTGGACTGGAGATTATTAAATGATGATGATGAATAAGGATAGGCATAATAATCAAGATACCACGAAGCAAAACGATCTTTCACGAAAACCGGTAATATATAAAATTTGTCTATAAGATACCATATAAACACAAATATACATCCTAGACATAACTTAGGGAGGATTGATTTCATATTGGGCATATTTCCGACAATATAAAGGCAAGATGTATTAGCTGACACAGCGCAAAACACAAAAACTTAGACAAATATTTTATAGCAACTATTCTGCATGCAGAATAATTGAAAAGTGAATCTGTTTCCTATTCGGGCTCTAATGCGCATGCGCACTTAGCGACAAGCGTCACTATGAGGTGAGTATAGACTGGTGCCAGTCTATACCTGATGGTAGGCTGGTGATGGGACTCAACCAGTAGCCTGGTTGAGGGTCCATATTAATAGGATTAGGCATGGGGAGGTGTGTATGCAGGCATAAAAATCTTATTCTGATAGCAAAATGCAGATAATTGATTTAGCAAGTAGTGATTGAACGGTAATGGATGTTTTTGTGGTGTAATAACAACCAAGGATCTCTGTGCGGGTGTGTCTTCTGATATCATAAGCACATGGCCAAACATGGACCATCTTTGCTGGGCGACTTTTACGGACAGCGGTAATGTATTACAAATCTTGTATAGGAAATTATGCTGTCTGGCCATCGGTGTCCAGAGACGGTGCAGAAGTGTTTGCGGTGGCAGGCATCAAGTTTACTAGAGCTGGCTTTGGAGCTGCTAGCTGTTACAGTTGTACAGCATCAAGGATATTTGGTTGCGGTGTAGAGATGTCAGGATTTTACTCTTCCTCCATGGATCCTGCATGAAGTGGATCATCACTTTCTTTAGGTTCAAGCTTTGTCAATAAGTACTGTATATAATGTGGGTGAACTCGGTTTTAGATCCTTCATTAACCCTTTAACCCTCAAATTTATTCAAGAAAATTTCAATTTTCTCATAGAAAATGTCCATTTGCAGACCAAGAGAAGACTATTTTTGAAAATTTACCACTGGAATGACTGGCTCGGTTATCGAGCCAGTCATCCCAGTGGCAAATTTAAAAAAATAGTCTTCTCTTGGTCTGCAAATAGACATTTCTCAAGACCACTGCAGAAGCCGTTTTTGTCTGATATATGTGCTAAAGGGTTAGATGATGTGAGAAGATGGTTTGGGTGACGAGACGACCATAACTTTGATGTCAATTAAAACAACAATTATTAACAAGCGTCCCAAGGGGCCTGTATTGCTCACCTGGAATTATTGGCCACTGGCACAACAGAACAAAATGAGATAACCACTGGAAAAATTTACCAATCTAATTTCTGTGAAGAAGGTTTAGACAAGATTTATTAAAATTGTCCCAGCCAATAAGTTGTCGTTTCATAATTTTCTCAGAAATTTGCAGAAAATACCTGTCCGCCAAAAACGCTAAATTTTAATTGATTCATGGTGGACATGGGTTTTTTTATGTATCAACTTTCCATGTATAAACTTTAATGGCCCTAATCATATCTCCCAAATTTCTTCCCGATCCGTTCAGCGGTTTTGGAGAAGTTATTTTCACAAAAATTAGGTCATCCATGTTCTCTTAAAAAAAATTTGTTCAGCTGTTGCTCCAGATGATGTTTCATTAGTCTTGAATCGATCACCCATGCGGTTTCCGAGATTTTTAAAGAAGTTTCTAAAAATCAGCCAAAATCCAAGATGGCTGCTAGACAAATTGGCCAATTGGCTTCCTTTAAACAAACTTGGATCCCGATGCCCTAAGGATGCTTCCTGCCAAATATACTTGAAATCGGCCCAGAGATTCTTGAGAAGTGTTTAAAGGAAAAGTTGATGGACAACGGACACACGATGGACGCCGCCATGGCATAAGCTCAAGCTAACAAGGTCGATAGAATCTTTGTAGCTACTCATAAAGCATGAAAGGTAGGTCACACTGGTGTTCGTAGTTGGAAGAATTTTTAATTACGTCACTATGACCTTGAAATTTAAGTTTTTTACATCAAATTTATCACCTTTCTTACTGACCCCACTGGCAATATTTCACCGTCTGGTCACGATACCTCCAGTAAAACCAGAATTATTGACAAATTAGTTTACAAAATAATATTTTAACAAGAGGTACAAGGGGCCTGTATCGCTCTCCTGCACAATAGGCTTTTCAACTAGAATGCTCTTTATCAACAAGATGGCCACCAAACCGTTTATCCGACAGTTTCAAAAATTGCAAATTTGAGATCAGAATACCCCAAAACACATAAAACCAATTTCGGCCTCAAAATCCATCAAATAAAAAAATCCAATATGGCCACCAAACATGCTATATTTTATTGGCCCATGGCGGTATTGTTTTTTGATGGATCAACTTCTCTTGAACAAAATTTAATGGCCCTTAGGCCATAATCATATCTGCCAAATTTCGGCCCGATCCCTTCAGCGCTTCTGGAGAATAAGTAATTTTCGCTACAACTAGGTCAACCAAGATGGCTGCTGAACCAGTTGACCAATCAAGTTCCCTTGCCATAAATCATATTTCATGAAGTTTGCATCAATCCCCCAAGCAGTTTCGGAGATTTTTAATGACGTTTCCTAAAATCGGCCTAAATCCAAGATGGCCGCCGGCCAAATTGGCTGATCGGGTTCATTTGAACACTCTTTGAGCTCTGAGCCCTATGAATGCTTCCTCCCAAATATAATTGAAATCGGCCCAGTGGTTCTTGAGAAGAAGTCGTTTAAAGAATTCCCCATTGCTTTACTATGGGAGCCTATGGCGGGAAAACGAAAACCAAGATAGCAGCCAAACCGTTTATCCGACAGTCTCAAAAGTGGCATATTTGAACTTGCCACACTAATAAGTATAAGTTGGGTCTACTGTTGCAATAGATGATGTGTTATGAGTTTTGAATCAATTCCTCCAGCCGTTTCAGAGAAGATTTTTTAAAGCGTTTCTAAAAATCAGCCATTTTGGCTGGCGGCCATCTTGGATTTTGGCCAATCGGCTTTGTTTGAACAAACTTGGACCACTATGCCCTAAGGATGCTTCCTGCCATATATAATTGAAATTGGCCCAGTGGTTCTTGAGAAGAAGTCATTTAAAGGAAAAGTTGACGGACGGACGGACGATAGACACACGACGGACAGTCGCCACGACATAAGCTCACCTGGCCTTTCAGGCCAAGCTAATTAAGCTGGTCACCATGGCCTTGATCTTTGACCGTAAATTTATCACACTTTTTCGAGATGCCACGGGCAACCTTCCACCCAAATCGGTCAAGATATGTCAAGTAGAACCATAGTTATTGACAAATTAGTTTTCAAAATAATGATTTTTAATCTGGTCACTGGCATTGACCTTTAGAGACATGATGATTTATTGAGCTGCTACCCACAATTAAAATTATGTAATATACAATGGTGCCAGCCAATAGAACGTTATCCCTGTGGCATCTAATAGTCGAAGCTATGGTCCTCCCTAAACTACAACTGGTAACTATCACAAGTAAGACAATGACAAGACATGGACAAAGTGGATACACAAGAATTTAGAGAAACATCAACCAATCAAAATTATGAATATAAGTTCTAGAAATCTAAAGCCTATTACCATAGGATCATTCCAGCCAAATTTCGTTAAACTCTATCACGCAGTTTAGGAGATACATTTTAAACCAAAAGCTGACAGATGATGGATGGTCGCCATGGCATAAGCGCACTTGGCCATTCTGGCCAGGTGAGCTAATAATGGTGTCAATTTTGAGATGCAATGGACCGTTCCAGTTTTAGCTATGCCCCGCCCATCTCTATCTAAGCTCCAGGTGCCACATCTCATCCGTGTTGGGATCTATCTATCTCTGAACTCACTGACTATCAATTTCCAGAAGCCTATACAGGTAAGCTGTTAAATATTTTGAAACTAATTTGACTGGGCGCCGTTGCTTCCTGTGCCAGTCAAATTAGTTTTAAAAATATTCAACAGAATGTTTATTAAATGGTAAAAACATACAATTTGTACACATCACGTAGTTGATTATGATGTCATATGATGGATGGATAAACTTGGAAAGGTCCATTAATACCTCCTCACACATTCCTGTCAGTACTGTCTATGGTATTGTTTGGATCGTAGCACATATATAGAGAATCTGGAACGAGGTCACTTTTCATATCACTATTATGGACCGAGTTGAAAGTTATCAATTTGCACGAGCTTTAGAGAGTGCAAAATCGATAATTTTCAACGAGGTTCATAATAGTGATATGAAAAGTGACCGAGTTTGAGATTTTATTTATCATATAAACTGTAATTTTGAAATATTTGCCAATAGTTGCTGATGTGACTTTTATCTGATTTCTCATCGTTGATTTTCGTGGAATCGATAACGCCGCTGTGACGCACCACTACTTGATAACAGATACTGAATGCGCAGCAAAATATAGTGCCAAACACAAAATCTGGCAATGTCAGCCGTAAACTAAACTTTTCTTCTAAGACTATCGCATAGTCACGGCCATCAATCGTTACTTCGCAGCCGACTGATAAACTGTCAAACGATGACATTTTGCGATGACGTTTTCATGAATGACAAATCGTAGTAAACAAATCGTAGTAAACAGTACCGCGTAGTAATCCCTACGTGTCACGCTCACATCAATCGATGTTTTAATTGGTCAATTTAAACGGGTTACGCACCCAACAGCCAATGAAAATACTCCGTTGAATATGGCACGTGTGCTCATATAAAAATATGGAACAGGCTAGAAGGCTTGTTTATATGATAAATCATATTAACCATTTCAAATCAAACCCTAGTCTGCTAGCAACCTACAAACTAATGTACCTTTCCAAGTTTATCATCATATGACATCATAACCATCTAAGTGACGTGTAGGATGAGGTCATAATCATGACATCATGAATAACTTGATATAGCATGTCTTAAATGCTTAATAGTCCTACACGTTGTGCGAATTGTATGTTTTTGCAATTTAATAAACATGCTGTTTAATATTTTGAAATAGGAAGCAACATCGTCCAGTCATTTTGTTTCAAAATATTCAACGGCTTACCTGTATAGGTCTCTGGAAATTGATAGTCAGGGATTGATCGATTCCAACACGAGCATGATGTGGGTGGAGCTTAGCTAGAGATGGGAGGGACCTAGCTAAAATTGCAAAGGTCCATTATTTTCACATTATTTAGCAGAATGTAGCTATATATACTGCAATATATTTTGAACTTTGACTGTTCATTTCCCCTGAGAGCTGTACATTTAGGATATGATTTTAGCCACTCTTAACCCGTAGTACTCTGATGTCAATATTCTATTTTTTACCGAGTCAATATCAAAGAAACTGGTGTACATTTTTCAAAAGCTGTCCACGACCAAATTTGTTGAAAAATGAACACCGTTTCATCTTTTAATTTAATTTGAAAATTTAAAGTTTTGACACCAGAGTGGTAAGGGTTAAAAGGCAGCTGTAAGGGTAAATGTTTTGAATTGAAGGTGTAATACGCACAATGAGGTGATGCACAGAACTTTGATGTTTACCAACCCATTATATGTATATAAAATTGCCAAAGCTCATATATCGAAAGACAAATTATATTAATATTATTTACCTAGATACAGCTATGAATAATGATCTTTAAAGGTGATGAATTAGATGGAAATAATATTTTATCCTGTACATGTATCATTGTTGAAACCGTATTCTGTATTTTTTGGTTAAAGTTCATTGATTATTTATTATATTAAGATATATCAACAAACTGCCAATTGTTACGAAGTTAGGAAGACCATAAATTTGAATTAATTATGTTCCAAGAGGTTTCTTCCAACTTTTTTCCACTTTCTTCAGGAAGAAAGCTGAGAGAAAGCTGGAAGAAACCCCTTTCTTCCAGTTTGTACTGCACATCCAGGAAGAGATATGTTTCTTCTGGAAGAAATCAAGGCCTACCTATATTATCCAGAAACTAGGTCAGACTTCTTGTATGAGCAGTAGTGTGTGCGTGCGTGCATGCGTGCGTGCGTGCGTGCATGTTAATCAAATCACCTTCGTTTAGAAATGTCAAGTGCAATGCATGAAATAAAAAAACAATATACCCCCATTGTGGATGCCACACAGACAGGTAGATGGAGTCATCTGATGGTAGGCGATCGCTATAGCTCAGCTGACTGATAAGATGCCTGTATCACTCACCTGGACCATAGGCATTTCAACTACAAAGCTCATCGCCTATAGCGAGAACCCTAAGGTTTGGCCAGAACTGCAACAAGAACAATGATATGTCTTGCTAAATTTGGTTAAAACCTCTCCAGTCGTTCTCGAGAAGACATCCGAGATGGCTACCAGCCAAATAGGCTGATCAGCTGCATTTGAACACCCATAGATCTCTATGCCCTAAGGATACTTCCTGTTAAATATAATTGAAATTGGCACAGTGGTACTCGAAAAGACATTTGAAATTTTCTATTGCTTTAGTATGGGAGTTTTTGACGGGAAAGCAATCCAAGATGGCCACCAAACCATTTACCCGATTTTGGCTTCAAAATCCATCAAGTAAAAAAAATCCAATATGGCAGCCAAACACTGCATTTTGATTGGTTCATGGCAGCCATGTTATTTGACCTATCAACTTCCCTTAAAGAAACTTTAATGGCCCTTAATGCTTAATCATATCTCCCAAATTTCGGCCCGATCTGGTCAGCGGTTCTAAAGAAGTTAATTGTTTTCATGAAAGTGAGGTCATCCAAAATGGTCACCAAAGCATTTGGCCAACCATGTTCCCTCAAACAAATTTTGTTCATCTCTTGCCCCAGATGGTGTTTCATTACTTTTGAATCGATCCCCAACCAGTTTCGGAGACGAATATTAGACATTTCTAAAAACCAACCAAAATCCAAGCCAATTCGGGCAACCGACTTCGTTTGAAGAAATTTAGATCTCTATACCATAAGGATGCTTCATGCCAGATATATTTGAAATCAGCTCAATGTCTCTTGAGAGTCATTTAAAAACAAAGGTGATGGACCGATGAAGGACGGTCGCCACGGCATAAGCTCACTTGGCCTTTCAAGCCAGATGAGTTAATAATATATATATATATGTAATGCCTAGCTAGAACATCTCTATTATCTTACCCCAGTTTTGCAACCTTCTGTTTGACAGTTGTGTCCATTTTGGTTTAGGTGATGCATAAACTTGCCTTAAGAGATAGTCTTCCTCATCACTGGAGATGAAATTAGGAACATAATACAGTGTACGAGGAGCCTGTGAAATACAGTAAAAATAATGTTATATATGATTTGGTGACGTCAACATAACAGGTGTCTTTAAATAGATACAGTACTTTTACATTATATATGCAAATATAAAACGCCTAAATATGCACCTGTTGCGATTTATGAACCTGTTTTCAACGGTATAAATCTATAATAAATGGTAAAATAAAGAAGTTTTGAACAGAGAGAACTTTTTCCTGAAGGAACGTCACCAGAATACAAATATATCCCTATCAGGAGAGACCATAACAGAGATGGTGGAGGCGTCATCATCCTTACATATAGGTCATATGCACATGCCACAAAGACCTCGAAACAGATTGTGAGATTGTCTGGGCTGAACTTTCCCTAGCAGGTAACAAAATGGCCCTCATTGGATCCTTCTACAGGAGCCCAACAGCAGACATCGAAGCACTGCACGAACTACGCGTAGCAATAAATAAAGTGCAAAAAGCCTGCCCATCATCACAAATCTATCCTGGTGGAGACTTTAATTTGGGTGGCATCAACTGGGAAAACTACTCCACAACACCAGGAGATAAAAAGAGAGCACACTCACAATTACTCATTGACAAAATAAATGATGCCTCCCTGGAACAAGTAAATAGACATCCAACCCGAGGAGAATCTATTAGATCTATTAATTACTACTCATCCAAGCCTGGTAAATAAAACACACACACACACTACCACCAATGGCTGACCATGACACTCGTATCATCAATGTCACAGCCCAAACTAGCTTAATCAAACCAACTCCTCTGACATCGCAAGATCTCCCTGGTACAGAAAAGCAAATTGGAATGATATTACATCGGACCTTGAAAAGGCACAAGAGGGCTATTTTAGCCGCATACCATTCTCCCATACAGTGGAAGAAAACTGGATATTCTTCAACGATACCATCACACAAACCATGGCAAGGAACATCCTCCAAAAAGTGCTGAGAACCCACAGCGATCTATCATGGATATCATAAAATATAAAAAAGCTAATCAAACAGAAACAGAGTATACAATACAGCCAAGAAGAGTGGGAAAGCAAAAGATAAGGAGAGGTTCCAACAAATACGTAGACAAGTACACCAGAAACTACGCTCTTCATATCAAGACTAGATCACGAACATGCTTAACCCCGAAGAGGACAAAAGCAGCAAAAAATTCTGGAGGTATATCAAATCAAGGCATCAAAACACTGTAGGCATCAGCACCCTGAGACATCATGGACAAATCATTACAGATTCTAAACAGAAAGCGGCGGCATTGAATGAACAATTCACATCAGTGTTCACCAGGGAAAACAGTAACGACTTCCCATCAAAACCATCTTCATCATACAACAGCCTCAGCTACATCCAGATAACATCACACAGATTTGAAAAAACATCGCAGACTGAAACCATCTACAGCAGCAGGCCCTGACGAAATTCCAGCAAGAATCCTCAAAGAAACATCTAGCCAAATAGCACCAATCTTTGCCTCTTTATTTCAACACTGAAGGGATCTATGTCTAGCTATGTCCCGTCCATTTCTGGCTAAGCTCCTCCCACTCATCGTCCTATTGCATGATCCTCACTGAATCACTCTACCATACCATTAGACTGGAGAAAAGCCAATCGAACAAAAGCATCCAATTGCAGGCCTGTCTCACTAACATCTACTGTATGCCAGTTACTAGAACACATAGGCAGCCAGATCATGCACCACCTAGACTCGAATGACATACTCCATCCTAACCAACATGGATTCTGATCCAAAAGATCATGTTAGGCTCAACTTATCATCACAACGGATGATCTCACCAAATGCCTAGACCAACGGAAACAAGTTGATGTAGCAGTGCTGGACTTCGCCAAAGCGTTTGATAAGGTGCCACACAAGCGACTACTCTCAAAACTCCACGACTATGGCATACGACTGTCTTCTCTACCGCACCATCGAATCCAGTAAAGACCAACAGATTCCGCAAAAGGACCTGGACACACTTATGTCATGGACTAACACGTGGCAAATGGAGTTCAATGTAGCAGTGTAACATCTTGAACGTCACCCAGCGTAAATCCAGCTACAGTACTCACTACACAATGTAAGATTAGATCCTAAAAGAGACCATATCAAACCCATACCTCGGGGTGGAGTTGGCCAGTAACCTAAAATGGAACAAACATATCTCCAACTTCACAAGCTCAGCTCACAGAGTTCTTGGATTCCTCAACAGAAACCTTCATGGGTGCCCTCAATCAGTAAAGGAGCGGACTTACCAGACACTAGTCAGGCCAAAACTGGAATACAGCTATACAGTTTGGGGCCCACCAACAAAAGATCTAAGTCAATCCATCGAGGCTGTCCAGAGGAAAGAAGCAAGATTTGGGCTAGCTCGACCTGTCTACAAATATCCAAGACAGTGTTACCGTCATGCTAACAAGCTTAGGATGGGAGTCACTCACACAGAGAAGAAAAAAAACAAATGTGACATTCATGCACAAAATTCTAAATGACCATGTCGCAATACCACCCGAATACCATCCTCAGAAAACGTCGATGTCCACCACCAGGCGCAGTCACTCACAAAAGCTACAGACAATCCAGACTAGCATCCAACAATACAAGTTCTTTTATTCCAAGAACGGTGCCGATCTGGAATGGCCTGGCTGACAGCATCATCGCAGCACCGGATGTAGACACGCTCAAGAGCTACATCCAGGAGGTGACCATCCAACCCTCCGCAATCACTGCAAATATGTATATAAACTGCTTTTATTCCTGAGACATAGCGGCCATCTTTATCCAGATGTGCACCTGGGCGTGATGTTCAGTGTGAATTTTGCCCAGTATTAGTACAGACAGATACAGATACAGAGATCAGTCAGACTTGTTAGAGAACAGAGGTACATTTTCGCAGCTATATGTAAATTGGCCTGTGAATTTACTGGAATCACTAACATGAACCAGAACACCAATACAGTCTTTATGCGAATTGGCAATGATTGATGACCAGGATTTTGTGTCAATGTTTTGAACCTATTAGCATTCTAAATTGCATGAACTTCCTCTTCAGATTAATGTTGGAATTCAATTTGGATATTATTCCACAATGGTTGTAATGCAGAGGATTGACTAAACATTTTGATAATTTATTTGAGTGTAAACATGTTTTTAAAATGAGTTATTTACAGTTAAAAATTAAAGGTTGTTATTGGCTTTAGGTATGTACTGGTTAGTTGGTCCATCCTTTATGGTAGTGTAAGGAGAGACGCGTCCACTTTAAGATGATGACATCACAATCAAAATAAAAATTTGAATAAGGCCGCTTATAAATTACTTATGGGCCTAAGAATGTTAATCTGACTTGATAGATGCCATGTTTTCAAAATATGATCCAAAATTGGTTAAATTGATCTGGGACTATTTTGTCTGATTTCGATATGGTTGAGTGATCACTCAATACTATGATTGATCAGTCAAGTTCCATATATGGCACTATACATCCCTCTCCAGCTTATCGCCAGAGCGTCTGTATCGACGGCATTTGGATCTGGAATCGGCGAGACATAAGTCATGATTTGAGCATTTTTCCTTGTGGCGAACAAGTCCACGTTGGGTTTGCCCCAATGCTCGAAGATCCTTCGTAGAACTGGAGGGTTGAGGGACCATTCTGTTGGCAGAATTCTCTGTCTGCGAGCCAAAGCATCCGCCAGAATGTTCAATCGCCCAGGAATGTGAGCTGTTTTCAAAACAACCGAGTAATTCCTGCACCATTGAATCAAGTGCCACACTTTGATACACAGTGTGGGTGACCTGGTCCCGCCTTGGCGATTTATGTATGATACTACCGTCGAATTGTCCGACCGTATCAATATCACCTTGCCCCTGATCATCGGAAGAAACTCTTCCAACGCCAGTTCCACTGCAATCATTTCCAACAGATTGATATGCAGCTGGCTCTCCTGGAGAGTCCATGTGCCCGAGACCTGGTGTTCTCCCAGGCAGGCCCCCACCCCTCCAGCGATACATCCGTGTACACGGACAGCTGGGGGTGGGGTAAGTGCAGCGAAACCCCTACTAGGAGATTCTGACGCTTTTTCCACCATACAAGATGCGACATTATCGGCTCCAAAACTGGCACCAGTTTTGACAGGGGTGCTGTTCTCTGTTTCCACAGAGACATCAGATACAACTGGATAGGTCTTCACATTAGAGCAGCGTACAGGATCACCTGCTCCATGGAGACCATCATGCCCAGCATCTGAAGAAACCGCCTCGCCTGAATGTGGTTTCCCACTCGAAAACTCTTGAGGATGGCTAACAGAGACACCACTCTGGGCTCTGACGGGTAAACCCTGCCCTCCTCGAGATCGAATCGCATCCCCAAATAAACGAAATGTTGCGTGGGTGTCAACTCGGATTTCTCCTTGTTGACTATCCAGCCTAGATCTGAAAGTAGCTTCAGAGTCAGAGCAGTATCCACGTTCAACCTGGCTGCCGAGTCTGCCTTGATCAGCCAGTCGTCTATGTAGGTGTGTAGCGCCACGTTATCTTTTCTGAGAAACGCTGTCACCGCAAGGACCACTCTTGTGAAAACCCTTGGAGCTGTCGACAGGCCAAACAGGAGAACAATAAACTCCCATGCTTGATTCTGAAACGCAAATCTCAGAAACCTGTGACAACTCCTGTTCATTGGAATGTGGAAATATGCATCTTTCAGATCGATCGACACACACCACATTCCTTTCCTCAATCCCGCCATTACCGACCTCGGCGTTTCCATCTGGAACCGAGGCGTATGGATAAACCAATTTAATGGCCTGAGATTGAGCACGGGTCTCCATCCCCCTGTGCTCTTGGGGACAAGGAACATATTTGAATAGAAGCCTGGAGTGTTCTGGTTCGCTGGTTTTATTGCTCTCTTCAGAAGCAAACCCAACACTTCGTTTTGAATGGCTTCTAACTTGTCTGGTTCCCTTAGTATGGGTGTCCAGACAGGTGCCAAAGACAGATTCTGTGGCGGAAAGTCCCACCACTCCGGCATGTAACCCTGGGATAACCATCCCAGGACCAGACTGTCTGACGTCACACCTCGCCAGGCCTCGACGAAACGCACGAGCCTTCCACCCACCATAGACACCTCGATGTCTAACGGGGTTGTCCGGCTCGCGGGCCGCTCCCCCCCCTTTCATAACGAGAGAGAGAGAACCATTTCGGTCTTGGCTCGGCAGGTCTAACTGGCACCGCTGTTCCTGTCGCACAGGTGCGGTCCAGGCGGATGCGAAGGGAGCTCTCGTACCCTCAGGTACGATCCGCTCCCTTCTTTCCACCCTTTGAGGACTTACCCTTACCCTTGCCCTTCCTGCCTCTAGGGCGATCAGGAGCAACATTGGGGAGGGTAGGGGCCTCCACAACCTTCCTGGCTTTCTTAGCCGGCGGGGGCTTAGAAAAAACAGACGAAGCAGAAGTCGCAGTAGGCTTAGCTTTTGCCTTGCCTTTCTGCTTCTTTGAAGATTGAACAGCTAACGGTTTCCCTACAGCCCCTAGTGCGTGCACTTGCAGCACTAGCTCCAGCTGTAGGTTTACCACCAACTGATTCTGCGCAATGCTGGCAGTGTCCTCTAGGATGGCCCGCGCCTGGCCACCGAAGATGCTAGGCCCTGTCAGGGGTGTCCCAGGCACTCCGGTACCAAACGGTTCCGCCGCCACCCCATGAAACACACCAGTCCATAGGGTAGGCCCGCATGGAAAACCGTGCGGACCCATAGCAGACGCGGAACCGTGGCCAGACATGGGCGCCAACGGCACCCCACGTCTGACCTCCGGACCAGGCGAGATAGGTGAGTACCACGCCTGGCCCGGCACACCCGTCACCTGGCATCAAACCAACCGTCACGGGACCCGTGCCTGGTACCAGATTGGCCTCAACCACGGGTGGAGCCGCTGCCCTTGGTTGCGCCAAGCCAGACAGATGGAGGACGGTTCTGTCCAGGATGGAATCGACCTCCATATTCTCCACCCGTGGCATCACAGGCTGTAGCAACCTCTCCTCCTCGTCTTCAGACTCGTCACTAGATGAGGAAACCGCGGAGCCGTCCTGGCGGACGGCTCCCATGCCTGACGGACCAGCCACCGCTACTGGACCACCCGGAGGTGGCCGCAGAGAGACAGAACCCGTCAAGCCGGAGCCCGACGGGACTGCCAGGGGGCCGTACGAGACGGCTCCCTCTGTGACCAGTCCAGAACCCTGTCCAAGGACAAGGTCCGTACCAAGCATGGGGAGAAACTTCCCCCCAACCTTCGGCAGCAGGGACGACACCAGCGTGGGCAGAACGCTATGCAGAACACCCTGCATAGCCGGACCGAACCACGCCAGCAGTGCCATCTCCGCCACCTCTAGCGGGGGACGTGGAGCGCCCCCACCGGTCGAACCAGACGCTCCACGATTTAACTTCGAACCGCCTGACCCCGCGTCAGACCCAGCCACATCCTTCTGGGCAAGGAACTTTAACATCATATCCGCGGACCACACTGCACACACATTACACCTACTATCAAGGTTACATGGAGTACATCTAAAGCAGACATGGTCCTTAAATAGGACCCGTACGAACTTGTGGCACTCGTCACATGATGGCGGGGCTGGCTTGGCCTATAAATAAGCACAAACCTACAATAAGCAAGCGGAACGAGACACGGATGGAAGGCAGACAATTAATTCTCAAATAATTTGACCATAAATTAACTGTAACCCTCCCGCACCCCACCCCGCAACGTTACAGCAAAGATTGCATTGACTATGACGACAAGAACGAAGCGGGCATAAATACACCCATAATTGATCCTCCAGGATGTATAACGGAACCAGGAATCATATCGCATAGCATTCGGGGTATATTTACCAATCAATATAAATTATACTCCTAACGAAAGCCAAAACGATATGTGAAGAAACAACAAAATGTACCCAAACTGCTGTAGCACACGGTAAAACCGCAGACCACACATCTAATCAAGAATTTTGAAACCACCGATCATTGCAAACAGATCGTGATAACACGCAAAACTTGAACATTCCAAAGTTTTCTGGTACCATTTTTAGTACGCAGCACCCAGAACAAGATGCGCGAATTAATGAAAAAAATTTCTTCTCATAAACATCCGAGCACCACGAGTGTGACGTCACCCGCTCAGATCTTACGCAGAACGACGTCTGCCGATATTCGTGTTACAAATACTGTAGCAAACACCTATTTTCATATCTGCCGATCACCTGTTGGGGTTTAAAGAAGGCGATCATCCGGCACATCTCGTTGTTAACACACGTCCCAGATTCTTTGGGGTCAGAAATTGGAACATGCGACACAACGAAATTTAGAGACCTAAGTCTTTTAACTATGGAATAATAAGGAAATATACGACCTGGTTATCCTCGGCGGTATCCATATTATCCAATTATCCTTGCAAGAGAATCACTAGCTATCACAATCACAGACAAAAAGACTTAGATTTATTCCTTAATCTCTCCACTGCGAAAAGCATGTATAGCTCATGTTGCTATGCAAACAAGAATGAGCTCTATGGTAGACGGGTACTCGGCAGTTGGGAGCCGAGTACCCGGTTCCAAGGAGTCGGTAAAGCTTTCTAAGTCTATAGTCCTAGAGCCAGCTGTCAGGGCCAGCTGCATATCAGAAGTAACAGAATGGTGAGTATTGATCGAAGGAGAATTTAACTTCCCAGATATCAACTGGTCTTCTGGTCTCTCATGCACTCATGATAGTGACAACTTTATCAATACCATAAGAAACAATTTTCTCCACCAGTTTGTATTAAAACCAACAAGACACAGGATAAACCAGAAATCAAATATCTTAGATCTCATTTTCGGAAACAGTACAAACATTATCAATGACATATTTCATCTAGCCCCGTTAGGAAAAAGCGATCACGATGTCTTACAAATAAACAATCACGCCTATATATTTAATGTTTCAACTGAATCATATTTGCCCAAACTTTTGCTGATTAAAGGTAGGTACAACAACATGCACAGGGAAGTTAGCAATATTGACTGGACAAACATGCAGGAGCTTCATACACCAGAAGCATGGAACCTTATTTACATCTTAACCACAATGCTAAATCAACACATCCCAAAAACAAACAAGTTGAGTAAACAGAAACACCTATGGCTTACTTCCAGTGTCACACACACCCTTAAAGCAAAAAACAAACTGTACAAAAAATACAAGAAAACAAAGAGTTCTGATGATTATAACCAATATAAAATGGCAAGGAATAATTCTACATAATTTATCAAACAAGCCAAACGGTCATTCGAACGAAATATAGCAACAGAATGCAAGAAAAACGCCAAGTCCTTTTGGAAATATGTCAAAAGCAAAACAACTCTCAAAGAAACAGTAAGCCAACTTAAATATTCACGATGAAGTGTGTACAAATGATATAGAAAAGGCAGAAGTTTTGAACATCTATTTTGCAAGCGTATTTACAGAAGAGAACGTAAATACAATAGAAAATATCCCCAATATCACAAACATTGTTTTACCAGACATTTCTATAAGCCCAGAGACTATTGAAGCCAAACTGAAAAAACTAAACCCAAATAAAAGTCATGGAGCAGACGGCATACCAATACGAATTTTGATTGAACTAGCAAAAGAGATCAGTGTACGCCTTAGCATCCTATTTAACAAATCTTTAGAGGAAGCCATAATACCTGAGATTTGGAAAATGGCTAATGTCTGTCCGATTTATAAGAAAGGCCCAAAAAGTAATCCAAGCAACTACAGACCCATCAGTCTAACTTGCTCACTTTGCAAACTTTTAGAAACATTTGTACGTGATGCAATAATGAACCACATGGAAACAAACAACCTTTTCACCAGCTGTCAAACATGGCTTCAGACATAACAGATCATGCAAAACACAGTTACTGGAGTACATGGAAACCATAACATCCAATCTAGATGTAAACAAACCTATAGACGCAATATATTGTATTTATTGTACTACTTTCAGGTAGAGATTGTCACCAATCAGCGTGATTAATTCCAATTGGGTCCATGCTATGTAGCTGGTGGATCCAGAATTTCTCGCGTTCCTTACGGATGGACGTTGCTTCTGTGGATTCAGGATCGCGATGGAACACCTCGATGATTCTGTAGTTGACTGAAGAGGTGTTATGATTAGGGAGATTGAAGGGAATGGCTACTGGTGTGTCTTTTTTGTTTTTAATGTCCCTAAGATGTTCTTTAATACGTATTTGGAATTCTCGCTTAGTTTCATCAATGTATTGTTTAGAACATGTATTACACGTTATTAAATAAACCACATTCATTGTGTTACAGAATGTTTTTGTTTTGGTATGATAGTTAAGCCCAGTGTGTGAGCATTTGAATGTGCGTTTTTTGTCCATTTGTTGACAAAATGCGCAATTGTGTTTGTTGCATGGAATGACAGGGTTGGTGATGTTTCTGCCTTGAATGCCAAAAGTTTTTGCATCCATAAATTTGGCCGTTATTAGTGTGTCTTTGAAGGAGGGATTCCTTCTGTGACCAAATAATGGCGGTTCCTGGAATGTTGCCCTACATTTGGGGCTGCTCTGTAGCTGGTCCCAGTGGCGTAAGATAACATTTTTAGCTAGTTTGCTATGTGGGTGGAAATCCATAATGCATGGGATGCGAGTTGAAATTTGTTTTTGTGTGTTGGGTGAGAGTAGATTTTTTCTTGTTTTTTCAAGGGTTCTGTTGAGACAGTTTTCCAGATCTTTTTCTGGGTAACCGCGTATGACATAATAGTTTATTATGTCATGCGCATGTTTGAGGAAGTCTTCATCTCTGCTACAATTCTCTTGATTCTTAGCAATTGGCCAAAAGGGTTGGCCTTTTTGGTGGAATTTGGATGTGCTGAGGAGAAATGTAGGTAACCATGTGTGTCGGTAGGTTTGGTGTATAGGTCAAATCCCAAGTGTCTATTGGGTAATAGAAATACTTTGGTGTCTAAAAAGTTGATTGACACTTGTGACTTTTCGGCCGTGAACTTGATTGAATGATGTGAGTTGTTCATCATGTGGATGAACTGATTCAATGATTCCAAGCCGGAGGTCCAAATCATGAAGATGTCGTCAATATAGCGGAGGTAGAGGGCCGGTTTGGTTAGGTTTTTGTTCAAGAGTTTTTCTTCAAGCATTGCCATAAAGATGATGGCATAGCTTGGAGCAACTCTTGTCCCCATAGCGGAGCCTCCGATTTGGAGGCAATGTTCGTTGTTGAATTCAAAGTTGTTGCAAGTTAGCACAATTTTTAGACGAGATAGAAGTCTTCTTGCTGTAACCGTGCCAGGGCAGCGACTGCTCTAAGCCATTCGTTGTGTGGAATGTTGGTATAGAGTGATGTGACATCCATAGTGACTAGGATTACGTGTGGGGGTACCGGTCCGAAATTCTCAAGTTTATTGATAAAGTCGGTGGTGTCACGTACATAAGACTTGATATGTGGTAGGTGGATTTTGATGTGTTCATCGATGAAGCTACTGAGGTGTTCAGTGGGGCTTCCATTACCACTAATTATTGGTCTGCCAGGTGTTAGCGGGCCAATAGATTGTTTGTGTATTTGTGGTAATAGATAGAATCTAGCTGTCCTTGGATTGTTGATTCTTAATCCATTAGTTATCTCAGTTGAGATTTCACCACTTAAGACCATATCTGTGATGGCTGTTTCTACCCTTTCAGCATGGGTAGTGGTGAGATCTGTTGTTTGCTTGACATAATAGTTTGGGTCGCTGAGTTGTCTGACAGCTTCCTGTTTGTAGCTGTCTGTATCCTGTATGACTGTAGCTTGTCCTTTATCCGCTTTTTTGATGACAATTGTTTTGTCATTTTTTAACGTTTTTATAATTTTTCGTTGTTGTTTAGATAGGATACCATGAGGGTAGCGTCGGTGCACTTTTTTGTTAATGTCATGTTTGACTATTCTAATGAACGCATCTAGTGTGGCGTCATTGCCTGGAGGTGTCCAGGTACTCGGTGCCTTAAATTTTTGTGATAGTTTATCTGTGAAGCCATTGTTCTGGCTGCTTAAAAACCATTAGCGTCAGGACAACATAGCACCTTACAAGCTTTTCACAAAAATATCTATAGACGCAATATACTTAGATTTTTCCAAAGCTTTCGATACAGTACCACACAAAAGACTTCTAAAAAAATGAGAATGTACGGTCTAGGAGAGCAACTAATTAACTGGACTGAAGCATTTCTAACTGATAGAAAACAGTGTGTAAGATCAACGAAGCAACATCCGACTGGACAGGCGTCACTAGTGGCGTGCCACAAGGCATTGTTTTGGCACCTACACTTTTCCTTCTGTATATAAACGATCTACCCGATTCCGTAACCTGCCCTTGTAAGATCTTTGCTGATGATACAAAACCGTTTGGTAACCCTAACACCATGAACCTTCAAGACAATATAGATAATATATGTAATTGGTCTCAGATTTGGTAGCTACACTTTAATACAGATAAAACACGTCATGTAATACACTTTGGTTCAAATAATCCTAGGACCCAGTATTATATGACAGACATGACATGCCAGTCACAAACCATTGAAATCATACCGTCCACAAGTGAAAAAGATCTTGGCGTACACATAGATGAAAATCTCTCCTTCGATACCCATATAAATGCAACTGTATCAAAGGTTAACAGCATAGTTGGTCGAATTAACAGAACCTTCAATTACATAGATGAAAACACCCTTACCCTGTTATTCAAATCACTAGTCCGACCAATTTTGGAATACTGTAACTGCATATGGTCTCCTCGTTTTAAAAGACAATCTTGTATAATCGAAAGGGTTCAGCGCAGAGCCACTAAACTTGTTCCCCATTTGAGAAACTACTGCTACACAGACAGGTTAAAGGCTTTGAACGTCATGTCACTAAAATACAGAAGGCTTAGAGGAGATTTAATCAAAACATACAAATTTATCTATGATGATTACAACATTGACAAAAACACATTCTTTGACCGATCAAGTAACACACACACTAGAGGTCACACATTCAAGCTCAACGCTAAACGCAGCAGAAAAGAAATTTGTAGGCATTTTTTCCTGAACCGAATTATTAACACATGGAACTCACTCCCTTCTTTTGTGGTCGAGGCACCAACGCTCAGCGTGTTTAAATCAAAACTAGATATGCACCTGAGTGACATAATATACGATCATGACATATAGATATATAATAATAATAAGACAATCTAGAAATATACCCAAATGCTAGGCACAGAAGGGTGTAACCATGAGCGTAGGTGGCACACCGCAGCTGACGCGGGGATAACCCATCTACCCCACAGCACCTCCCAAAGTCAACCAGCGTCCTGATTACTGTCAATGAATAATGCCAACCAAAATATATTTTACCCTGACTCAGCGCAAAGTTGGGATCATCTAACATTGGGCGATATAAAACTGCCATGCTTCTAAATGATCGCCATAGCAACAGGAATTCATTATTTTCACTTGATGAAGAGCCAACACAAGAGGCCTCACGATACGCGGGAAAGGTTGGGATCATCTAACGTTGGGCGATATAAAATTGCTACGCTCCTAGGTGATCCTGGTACTATCAATGTGAAAATGTAAAATATTCTTACCTTGAACCAAAGTAATCAGTAACTTTCGGCGCTGGCTTTAGACGAACCTCTGTCGGTGTCTCATGTTTTTCCCCCGGCATGTGGCTAACAAGAGCCGCTTCGCCCATATTCCCGATGTCAAATGATTTATTACAAACACTACATTTGGCACGCGAGTTTGATGTGTTGTCCGGTAAAATCCAATCCTTATATTTATCATTAGTTTCCCAAACACTAGCATATTCGCACTTTCCCATCTTTACTGTATCACAAAAAACGGCAATCTCGCAAATTATTTCATTGTTTCGGCTTCTAACACTCTGTACCATTTGACAGACGACTGCCGATTCACTCGTTTTTCGTAGCGTTGTACTTGAATATGTTCAGAACCTGTATTGCTCAACAACCGCGAGATGTTCCCCGTAATAGGCGGTTTTCTATTGCAAGACGAGGCCGGGACCCAATCGAATTAGATTCTGGCAAGATTGGCGGAAACACAAGATTTCATTCGTAAACAAAAAGATTGCGGTCGGAAAAATTAGGATTGCTGATATTTTGATTTTCCATACATTTTCCATGCCAGTTGGCCCAAAATTGGAACTGCCATACTTTTTCCAGCCCTGGAAAAGGCTTTCCTAATTTTCCATACTTTTTCCAGACTTCCATACGAACCCTGTAGTAATACAATACTAACACAACTCCAGAGGCAATAACAAGCCAAGGGCTTATGCCTTGTAAAATGATGATGATGATGAAGATCCCTTCACCCCCCACCCCCCCATATATGCCAAGGACATACATCTATTCATAAATAAACTGTCAACTCACTTAAAAAAATAAAAAAATTCACACAATGCAAGTGGATGCTACAATATAACCACCCTTATAATTATTCTCGCTTTTTTTGTCTCTTTCTCTCTTTTCCTTTTTATTGTCCATGTTAAGTGTAAGAGTGTTGCTGTATTGTCTTTGATAATGTGATGGCTGTAAAGATTCCATCGCCTTATAGGCATTGCATTTGATGGATTCCTGTAATCAATGTATAGGCAATATCAAAATTTGCAGGTATTCCTGTCCCTGGGCACAAACGTCAAAAATATATATAAATTGCTATATTTTCTTTCACTTAATACTAGTATGCTACGCCATGCATATAAATAGAAGGAAAAAAGGTGATAGCTCCATCAGGTTTGCATCTAAGAACTGCCCAAACGCTTGCACTGTTGCATATTTTCAATGTCCCCAGTACAGTCTGCTACAATATAGTAGTGAGAAATTAATATGTCTGGTGGTTTTGACAGCTAATTTCTGTCCTATATCTACGGTATATAAGCCTAACTCTAGCACAGAGTCTTTAGGAAATACAATACCGTGGTGGAATTTAGAAAATCTCATTTTATGCCACCGTCCCACATATTTAGGTCCATCCTGTTACACATACACAAATATGTAAAATACTAATTACTCCCTCTGTTGTTATTTATGCAAATTTTGTCTATACAACCGCGTAATATCAGGTTTGGTAATAAAACCATTTTTATCAAGTTTAACAAGAACAAGGAGGCTGCAGCAAAGGATTGGTAAGTTAACTTGATCTAGTATACTTTTTGCATGTCTTTGCTGTTACGGGTGTATTTTATTAAACTCAAAAGTTACATTTAGCAATAATAGAATTCTTGGAAGATGAAGTTGATACAATACCACATGCACGTGTTCATTTCTTTTTTAGGGAGCACTCATTAATTTATTTCAACATAATTCTTGATTGGTCCTTCCTGTAACAATCCCTCCTGTTGCGCAATATTATGTTACTGGATTGACTGTTTTTGTAACAGGATATACTAAATATGACCAACATCGCAATATTATTCGAAGTATGCAATATTTTGCAACAAATCCTAACAAGATATTAGATAAGTATGTATAAACATAACATGTGATGTCGTCGATGTCATATTACACTATGATCATAATGTAATGTTCAATGGACATTATCACCGTCACAGGAAAGACACGATTTGTAACAGGAGGGACAGATTCTCCCTGATCATACAAAGATTCAAGGAAATCCTATTGATTTGATGCATGGATACACACGCATGCACACACATTCTTACGCACACAACCACACACACATTAGACTAAGATTGTATGGGTAATAATCAATGGGCACATATCACCGTTACAGGAGAGACACAAGTCGTCATTCTCATGATTCTTGTCGTTGCTAATATTTTTAATAACATTAAAATATTTTGGCAGGTAAATGGCGATCTCAAATGCGGAAAGACAGCGGAAATACCGAGAAAAACGTGATGCTGACGCTGCACGTCGATGAGCGTACTTAGAAAAGGAACAGCAAAAATATAAGGCCGATAAAGAGCTTGGAAGGAAGAAACTGGTGAAAGACATGATGGATAGAGAGTGTTTGAAAGTGAGAAAACAATGGCGAAAACAGAAACAGAAAATTCGCAAATGGCAATAGGATGTGAAACAGCTACTTCTTCAAACACCGCCCTGTTCACCAGATGCAATGAATCAAGAACCCGAGCATGTTGAGCGAGTGGGACCATCTCGACAGAAAGCTCAAAGTTTGAAACGGAAAGCCTGAGAGGATGCTAAATGTTACCGCGATAACAAAACGCTAATGCAACAACTTGCTTTCCAGAAATGGAAAGTGGAATTGTATAAGAAAAGGTGGACTCGAGAAAAGCACAAACAGAAAGTATCTTGCAATGACATGCCAAGGACCAAAGCTCGGCGTCTTTTAAGAAATTTTTCCAAGAAAGTGGTTAATAGAACACTTATTTTCCATAATGCACTTGTTGATCAGATAAGAGAGTCGTACAAAAACAAGTGAGCTAACGGACAGAGTATTTCCAAACTTCTGGCTGCGTCTATTCTGCGTAAATATACTCAAATCGCATGCATACAAACTATGCGGAGTGAAAATCAGGGACAAAACGGGTGTGAAAACATGTCTGTCGGCTAGAGTATACCAGCAAGTGAGAGAGTTCTATTTAAGAGATGACATTTCCAGGATTACCACTGGAATTAAAAACACAATCACTCTAAAACAACTGAAAAAACAGCGCAGACTATTAAATGACACTCTACGAAACCTACATTTGAAATATACAAATGAAACATCTTCAAAACTTAGCTACACCACGTTCTGTAGGCTTCGTCCATTTTGGGTGGTTTATCCTAATGCGAGCGACAGGAACACATGTCTGTGTAAAATATGTGAAAACATCAATTACCTGATCATATCATTAAAGAAGGCAGGGGCAATAGCCACAAATCACGTGGATGATGTCGTTAAAACCGTTGTTTGTGACACAACTTCTAAAGATTGCATGTACGGAATTTGTAAGAAATGTAAAGATAAAGCCGTGATAATTAAGGAAATTGACCCAGCTTTGATATTAACCTGGCAACAGTGGAAGACTAAGAAAGAAACCCGAGTTATGGGCAACATTGGATCAAAGACAGAAGAAAAGGAGGTTACTGTTACTCTAAGAGAATTAAAGACAGGGGACATTTCACAGTTGGTCAGTGAATTGCAAACACAGATTTCGAATTATAAGCGGCACATGTTCATGCGAACAAACCAGTTTACGTATTATAAGGAGAGGAAAGAGTCATTGGAAGAAAACGAGTGTTTAATTCATGTGGACTTTTCGGAAAATTATGTCTGCAAAATGGCCTCAGAGGTCCACGCCATGCACTTTGGGGCTTCCAAGAAACAATTATCCTTGCATACTGGAATATATTATATTGGCAAAACCATACAACAAACCTTTTGCACTGTATCCGATAGTATATACCATGGTCCCGCAGCTATCTGGGCACATTTGAAACCAATTTTGACTGATATAAGAAAACATAAGCCAGCTGTCCGTAGAATCGAATTTTTCAGTGATGTGCCTACAAGCCAGTATCGACAAAAGGCTAATTTCTTTTTACTCACTACCAAGATTCATAAAATGGGGTTTAATTCCGCCATCTGGAACTTTTTCGAAGCAGGTCACGGGAAGGGTGTCCCAGATGCTGTGGGTGGGGCAGTGAAAAGGAATGCAGACCACAGGGTAAAATATGGCAATAACATTCTTTCTGCAAATGCATTTAGTCAAATGATGAAAAATAGCCAAGCTGATACAAAAGTGATTAGCGAGAATGAAATTATCTTGGTTCAACAAAATTTGGAAAAACAAAAATTACACCCAGTTCCTGGAACCATGAGAATACACCAGGTAATTACATGCTCCAAGGGCAAAATGTCTTATAGAGATGTAAGTTGTTATTGTATCCAACCAAATGAGTGTACAGAACATGCATTAAAGCGTACCCAATTCACAGAGGTAACACATGCAGAAACATCTGAACATAATACTGATCATGGTGAAGATGACAATGGCTCTAGAAATGAAATAGTTGGTTCTTGTGGTGATGGTATTCAAAGAGAGATTGTAAACACCCATATTGAAATTAGTTCATATCAACCTATTCCTGCCTCACAGTACACTGCTAACTATAATAATATCCCAGAACCACACAGTTGTATTGGAAAGCATGTTATTGTAACATATGAGCATAAGTTTTACCCTGGGTATGTTGAGGATGCGGATGAAGATGATGTGTATGTTGAATGCATGCATATAATAGGCAAAGGGAGCAAAAACTGTTTCTACTGGCCAAAGAAAAAGAAAGATAAATGTTGGTATGGCAAAGAGAATATTGTCGCAATCATTCCCCCTCCTATGACGATACAAGGCCCTGGAGCGCAGTTTGAAATTGATCACAGTATTTGGGAATCTGTTAATGGTGCAAGTCTTAATGTCATGAGTGAGCAAGAAACGTCGATTGTTAGTGACGAGATTCAGAATGATTGTAGTGCTGTTGGTGATATGATAGAAAACGGTGGCATGGTTGTTAACGCTATAGTGAAGACGGACCACTTGGTTATGAATGACCTGATAGAGCATCATGGTATGGGTGCAGATGCAAATGCAATGAGTGAGCAAGACATGAGTGTTGATGATGCGATGGAGTGTATACTCGAAATGCTCGCTGGTGATGTGATTGAGAAAGATAACGTAGTTATTAGTGATGTGATTGAGAAAGATGACGTAGTTGCTAGTGATATGATTGAGAAAGATGATGTAGTTGTTAGTGATATGATTGCGCAAGATGACGTAGTTGTTAGGGGCGTCATTGAGAAAGATGTCGTGATTGCAAATGAAATGTTAGAGCAAGGGTGTCGGGTTGAGGCAAGTAATGACCTGGCTGAGCATGGTGGCGTGATTGTTAATGATGTAATAGAGAGTGATAGCATTCAGGCTGATGTGGTGATTGAGCAAAGTGACGATGGTGTGGCCACTGATGGTATGATGGAGAAAGATGGGATGCATGCTAGCGGTATTAGAGAGGAGTGTTCCTTGGTTACAGATAATGTCATAGATCAAGATGTTATTACTAGACATGCAATTAAAATGATTGAACAAGATAGTTTGAAAGCTAACGATGTGAGCATCATGACCATTGAAGAAGAAGTAGATCAGGTTGGAGTGAATGGTTGTGATGCACGGGGGCAATATGATGTGTTTGTGAATGATTTGATGAAGCAGGATAACATGAGAGACATGGCTGCAAGTGGTAGCAAGTGCCCTGATGATGTGAAAACTACTCAAGGTGTGGATCAGAATGGAATACCTGTCATTGATGACGTCGGTCAGTGTGTGAAAACAATATTGAAAGACGGTGCAGAATTTGCAAAATGTGTTGGGAAGTATGTTGTTGTAAAGTATGAAGGAAAGCTTTATCCTGGCTTTGTTGAGGAAGCGGATGAAACCGATTTGTATGTTGAGTGCATGCGCACAGTAGGCAGAGGTAACAAAAACTGTTTCTATTGGTCTAAAAATAACAGGGACATGTGCTGGTATGACAAAGACAGTGTGGTAGCAATTATCCCTCCTTACAAAATGCCTGGTTCAGATTCACAATTTCAGGTACAAGTTAAGGTTTGGGAAGCTGTAACAAAACGTAATTAATAATTCAGGTTCTGATTTGCTCAATCCTCTATATTGAACATGCAAGTTAATTGTTTGGAAGAAGATAATGTGTGAGATGCATTAATTTACACACCATTGTCTCATCTACTGCAAGACCGGTTTCTGCCTTTTGGGGTTTATCAGGCGCAGGCAGAATTCAACACAGGACCTAGGATTATTATTATTATTATCAGACTCATTATATCTATGCTACACGTATCACATGGGCTAGCTATAAAATGCATTCAGGCTAGGAGTAATTTTTTGCAATATATTCGCATAATTGTCACTGCTTTGCCATTAGTCCATCATGGGTAGCTGTGCCTAAATGAAACGAGTCTGTCTTGTAAGCCATTGGTTATAGGTTCAGCGACTGCCTGCACATTATGAGGCCAAAAAGGTTGAAATATGTCATGCAGTGAATCTGTCTATGTTGTGTAAAATTAATTCATTACAATACCAGATTACCAAAGATAATTGATATATGATATATTAGATGAATTTCATGTTTTCTGTTTCTTTCCTGTTACGTGTGACTGTCTTTCCTGTTACGCATGTGGGAAATGATATAGTAGGAATTATGTTTACAAATGTGTTTTACAATATATTCTGTGTGAAATGACAACTTCAGTGTTCTACATTCCTAAATGCAGTAATCCTACAGCAGTGCTACAAATCCCAAGAGCAAATTCAGCGACCTATGGGCGAAAGTCTGTCCTGTTGCAAAAACATGTCCTTCCTGTAACACAATTGTCCTTCCTGTTATAAAGCTTCCTCCTCCAAAATACACAAATATAATATTCCTCTGGGCTAATCTGGAACGGAGATCGCATTGCAATAACAAATCATTATTTTAACAAACAAGTGTTTACCACTATGACAGCAAGTCACTTAGAAATCAGAAAACCCAATCCAAGTCAAATGCACATTACATAAATGTGTTGCATAATACTTGAATTAACTAAAATTATGTTCACTCATACCAATTTTGTCTACATAAATCACAAAATTGTAGTTGTTTGGACTTTTAGGCATTAAGAACGAAATGATTCTAATTATATTTTCATATTAAGCTTCAAAATACATTTGTGTTACAGGATGGACAAAATCCACATGCTCACAATAGTAAGGCACCAGTAATTATTTAAAAGGGATTATGTTAAGCTGCCATTTTATGTTTTCTGGCATCTACTTTGATCATTCAATTGAGATACTTAATAAAATTTGCTCTTTAAGTAAATAAATTTCTTTGTTTTACTGACCCAAAATACCTGCAGATTTTGATATTGACTCGTTACATATATGATAATAAAAAGCAGGAAATAAAGTTTATTTGATTTGATTTGTGTGCGTGTCTGGATGCGGACGTCAGGGAATGGTCATCGTCAGGCTGGTTGATCAAACTCCACTCCCCAGTAACAAGGGCGAGTTGATTCATGTTTGGGATTGGGAAATAAAGACAAAATTAAACATAAAAGGTTTAAATGCGTCTGAAGTTGCTAATAACAACACACCTTGGCAAAACTTACCTGTTCTAGTTTGTAATAAGATATATCAAGTGGAAGCTTTTCGCGCGACAATGCCATATTTCATGAAGATAGACGTTTCTAAGCTTTGCATTTGAAAATGGGAAATTCCCTTTGGCGTGGTGCGAAATGAGATGAATCGAAAAATGTCATTGGTTGATTCCCAAAAGCGTAATATCTCTCAGCCAATTGGAATCATTGTAACATAACCTGTCCTTCATTTGGGGGATTTCCGTGAAACGGTTTAGCGGAAGTTTCAGTTTCGCTGTAAGTACGAAGACTCAAGATTAAAAGTTATTTGAATTTAATTTAATTTATTCTTTTCATAAATTGATGATTTATGCAAATACTATACACGAGGACTATTTTCGTATTCTTACCCCTCACGAAAACTGGTAACTCTGGCTTTATTTCTTATTATTTATTTTTACAACTGTCTTTCTTATGGCGAAAAAAGCTGCATTTGTAGATACATAACATTACGCATTAGGTCACTCCAACTTCAACGGCCAAGTGAGCTTATAGCCTTGTGCCATGTCGACTGTCTGTAATCCATCCGTCCGTCCGTCGTCAATCAAGATTAAGAATTAGTGAATCAATTCAGGATTTTATCATTTCCGTCAAAATCTATCAAGAAGAGTAAAACGCCTAAAGTTCTGATATGTTATCGGGGTAATGGGGGTACCTCGATAACATGTCCGAGCGACCGAGAGTATATTCGCGTATCACGTGTTACAAATTCGTATCACATGATGGTACAAATTCTACTCGACTACTGCTTCAAGCAAGAGTAAAAGTGTGTGCGTGCGTAGATAGGTAAAGCAACCACGGGATACTTCCGATTGGAGTACCTCGATAACGAAACCGAATTCAACCATGTGAGTAAGAACAAAACAAATTGGCATGTTATCAATCAACATAACATAGCATTCGATACTATTGATCATGAATATTACTTAAAAACCTAGCCCACTATGGAATTAGGGGCATTGCATTATATTGGATATATAGCTATTTAACTAACAGAACACAATTTGTAAAATTCAGTGGGGCCATGTCAGGAGACAGGAAATTAGTCTGTGGCGTTCCACAAGGATCAATTCTTGGACCTCTGTTGTTTTTGCTATACATGAATGACCTACCCTAAGCATGTAATCACCTCTCACTAATATTGTTTGCGGATGATACCAATGCCTTTTGTAGTCACAAAGGACATAGACACTGTATACAAGTATGTAAATAATGAAATGAAAAAAATCATAGACTGGTTTAAAGTGAATAAATTATCTCTGAATGTCGATAAAACTAACTATATACTTTTAACAAAATCTAAGAATTTAAAACAAATAGCTCTCCCCAAAATGCATGTAAATAATCAAGAAATTCACGAAGCACAATATGTCAAATTTCTCGGTGTCTATCTGGATAAAAGCTTAACCTGGGAGAAGCATATAGAAATAGTGAGATCCAAAGTAGCAAAGAACATAGGTATCATCCGCAGACTTAAGCCATATCTTCCCCCTAATATTCTAAAAACTCTATATTGTAGACTGATCCTTCCACAGATCACATATTGCAATGTAATATGGACTAACACGCATAAAACTAAACTAGCACATCTAAAATCACTACAAAAGCAGGTAATCAAGTTATTCGCACAGCCAGCAGAGGGCCAGGATGTCTTTAAAACCGAAAAAATGCTAAAACTTGAAGACATTGGAGCTGTCCAACTATACACTATCTTAAGGGACTACCATAATGGCAATCTACCCTCCTCATTATCAAACCTTTTTAGGAACAACTCCGATATACACTCGCGCAACACACGAACTAAGAATAACTTACACCAAACCTATTACAGAACAATGATAGCTACACAAAAACCATCTCACCAAGCAATACAACTTTGGAACAACACAGATATAAATATCCGCACACAAATTCTAACACAAAGCTCTTTTAAACAAAATATTAAAAAAATAATCTTAGAAAGATACCAAAAATCCGAACCAATGACATGAATGCAGAAGTCACCACCATGGCAGTACAAAAACAAGTATGTACCCAGTTGCCAGGATAACAACTAGAATGTAAAATACACATCTGCAATAATAATAATGCATCCGTAATTGTTGATGTGGATGATGCAGTTGTGTATAATAAAAATAATAATAATAATAATAATGCACCAAGAAATGTTGATACAAATTAGGCCGCATTGTTATATATGATAATAATAATAATAATAATAATAATAATAATAATATTGTAAACAAGATATGCATGTGTTTTCCCCATTCCCATGTGTGTGTGTGTGTGTGTGTGTGTGTGCGTGCGTGCGTGTGTGTTAATTGTCTATTGTCTTAAATGTATACATATAAATATTATATTATCTTCACCCATGATCCAACTATTACTGAATTATATGTTTATTTTATGTTAAATGTAAGGGGTCCACCGCTGTATAGGCTCAGCCTTTGGTGGACTGCCTGTTGTGTAAATGTAAAATCTATGTGTTATATGAAAATAAATAATCTTGAATCTTGATAAATTGTACCAGGAAAAAGACTTGAAATACAGTGATATGTATCAACATGCAATCCAAACGTTGTAGTCTTTCAAGAAACCAAAATAGACAAATCACCTGAAATCATTCATATATATATATATATATAGATCAGATACGTAAATAGTTTTCTATCGTGTAGGCTAGATAGCCTGTGATAGGTCTTCATGATCAGAATCTGAGGTTATAATCAAGATATCTATGGTATTTCATCAGTTATAAATGCATAAAATTGGGCGTTTATTCATTGCCAAATTTTGGTGCAGATTTTGTCATTGCACTATTTAATATTCACTCATCACAGAGATTTAATTTGATGTTTTCTGAAGTATATATTTAGTTATAGGTACATCTTCAGAAGAAAACTCAACTGAATCAACTCAAATGTTAATGTGTAGCTAGGGTTCAAACATGTGATGAAAACAAAAAATGTAAGATTTTGGCCACATACCAGGGGTAGTTTGACCATCTGAGCAACTATAGTATCTTGAGCTTTTAATATGATTAACACACATATATTAGCTGTATGTGTACTAAGTTTTGACTTTGTGTCTCACTTCCTTCATACTCAAGCAAGAGGCATCTATATCACACGGTCCTAGACATTTTGCTCTATATTACTACATGTTAAACTCTCGAAGGAGGTGCATTGACAGTGGAACTGGTCACTGAAATTTATTAGAGCATGCTGCACTGTATTGTTTATTTAATGAGGTCATGACGTTTACACATGAAATATAATTTATGAATGAATTCTTCTACTGAGGCAGTTCAAACTGTTTAATCACTCAGCATGTAGATTCCATCATTCCCTAGAATAGTTCAGCAACGTCTAACAATATTGCATCACAGCTATTAAAATCTGAGTGCTACCTGTGTATATATATATATATATATATATATATATATATATATATATATATATATATATATATATATATATATATGGAAACTAGTTACTGGTAGTCAGATGTTAGTTTGGTGGCAGTGCCACAGTATTAATATGGCTATAGCTAGTTCATCTTTAATAGAAAACTGTAAAATAGGAAAGTGTGAAAGTGAAGAATGTCATAAATTAACATACTGTAGAAAGGCAATAAGGAAATACTGCAATGGAGAAGTGGTATCCATTTTATGGACTACGACTAACTATGCTTCCATCACGAAAAGATATATTTGTCTCGATAGGAACGCCTACACAAGTTCTGACTTTGATGAATCTGTTGTATACAAGCAGTGGATTCATGCAAATAAAACCACTCAGATTGTAGATCTATTGGTTCAGAAGTTCATACAAATATCCTTTGGTCTTCGTCAGCATCACTTCATAGCTAAAAGCCCAGTCTAGCTATCTTTAAAGGAAGACCTTGCTCCTGACAGTGCTGTTATCTTGCTGGACTTTGCTGAAAACTATAGCTTTATCGTACAAGATGCTGTGCAAGGCCATTATTGGGACAACACTCAAGCCACTCTCCATCCATTTGTTGTATATTATAGATCCGAGGAGTTAAAATGCTTAAATATCTGTATTCTTTCAGACTGTATCAAGCATGATACTGTGACAGTGCATTTATTTATTTCATCTATGATATCATATCTTAAGACAATGTTACCATCCATTAAAAAAGTAATTTATTTCAGTGATAGGGCAGCTGTTGATCAGTACAAAAACTACAAGAACTTCACAAATCTGTGCCTTCAATGTTATCATGGACTTGAAGCGGAATGGGATTTTCTTTGACACGAGCCATGGTAAAAGCCCCTGCGATGGCATTGGGAGTACAGTGAAACGACTAGTCTCACGGGCCAGCTTGCAGGCAACTTTAGAGCGGCATATTTTGACTGTAACTCAGATGTTTGATTGGGCATCTAACCACATTACAGGTGTTAGTTTCTTTTTTAGTTTCTGCTGATGAGGTTGAAGACAATGCTGCAAAGTTTGATTTAGCTTCTTGATTTGATTCAGCAAAAACTGTTTCTGGCACATGTTCCCATCATTGTTTCATTCCTGCATCCGAATGTGAGGTGAAGATGAAAAGACTATGAGATGATACTGATTTTACTATGGTCACTGTGGTTGAGAATAAGTTACTATCACCTCCATCTCTACTGCCTGATTCACAACAAAACATACATGATCAGTTACAGCCTGGAAAGTATGTCGCATCAATTTATGACAAGGAATGGTATGTTGGGAGCATAGTTGAATGGTCTGATGTGCACAGTGATGTACTGATTAACTTTATGAGACGCTCCCAGACAGGAGCTCTCTCGACTGTCATGGCCCCAACGTTCATGGAGAGATCAGTGCTGGGTGCCATTTCATGATGTTATCTGTCTGATTGATGTTCCGGAATTGCAAGGACATGGTGCTCGATCCTATAATCTTTCTGCGCACGATTCTGATCAAATTCTACAAAAATTACTTGCCTTTTTAAAGTTTATAAAGATGTGAGTATCAATCAAGCGATTAGTTCATGTGATAAAAGTGAACGGCAGCGATTGAGACTTAGCTAACATTGTAGAATTTTAATCTACAGATTACGCTAACTGTCTTATGAAGCTAATTATGTAGTATTTGCAAGCCAATACTCGTGTAGGTTGCCTTCGGTGAGGTCCAGGCAGGCACCTGGAATTATAAATTATTTCAGTATGAAAGAAGTGAGACACAAAGTCAAAACTTAGTACACATACAGGTAATATATGTATGTTAATCATATTAAATGCTGAAGATACTATGTAGTTGCCCACATGGTTAAACCACCCCTGGTATATGGGCCAAAATCTGGCATTTTTTGTGTTCGTCACATGTTTGAGCCCTAGCTACACATTAGCATAAATTATTTTGAGTTGATTCAGTTGAGTTTTCTTCTGAAGATGTACGTATAAGTATATACTTCAGACAGCATCAAATTAGGTCTCTGTGATGAGTGAATATTAAGTTGTGCAATGACAAAATCTGCCAAAAAATTCTCAAATGAATAATCGCCCAATTTTATGCATCTATGACTCAGGAAATACCATAGATATCTTGATTATGACTTCAGATTCTGATTCTCCAGGTAGCAATTAGTTAGTGTACCAATTCGTGGCTTGAGATCTTCAAAATTAAGAAAATTACTAGCATTTAAAAATGCTCAATCACCACACAAGATTCGCGAGTGTCAAAAAGTGCCACACACCCTCAATTTTAATTAAACACATCGTCTTAATTAATTAGAATTTGACACTGAAACTTTGTATGCTTAAATCATTTCCATAAATGAACATTTGTGTGAAATTTCATAAAAATCAGAGGTGGTCACCCGGGAAGATTTATGAATTTTGGGTGAGTTGGCACGGAATGACCCAAATGCTTTCTGGTGTCTGTCCTGAAGCATTGTTTTAGGTTCTTAACCGTGCCCTCGTGTATGTTCCCCTTTGTCCAGTGGTATCAGTTCAGCGTACTTCACATCGTAGATGTTGTGTGTATACGTATCAGGCCTGCCTACCCTTACAGATTGTCCGTGGTTTCTACGGACTGGAAATAGCATCCAAAATACGGAACTGCGATCAGTCCGTCAAGACTATGGTAATACAGAGAGGCGTTAAGAATTATGAAAATGTGTTAAAATGAATCTGTTGTCTCTGATGTACAAACGACACCGCCAGATTTTCTTAGCTACGTTAAATTAGGGCTTCATGATTTTAGAAAAATGAATACTAGAATCAATTTCCGTACCAATATACCTTTAATATCGGTATTATTGCAGTAGGCAAAATAGTGATGGCTGGAGTCACAATAACACCATATTCAGTGTATATCATGACTCCCTAAATAGTCACTGAACTTTGGAGTTGTTATTACACCACAAAAACATCCATTACCATTCAATCACCACTTGCTAAACCAATTATCTGCATTTAGCTATCGGAATAAGATTTTTATGCCTGCATACACACCTCCCCATGCCTATTCCTATTAATATGGACCCTCAACCAGGCTACTGGTTAAGTCCATCTCCAGCATACTTACAGCTATAGACTGGAACCAGTCTATACTCACCCCATAGTGACGCTTGTCACTAAGCGCGCTTGCGCATGTGCACTGGAGCCCAAATAGGAAACAGATTCCCTTTTCAATTATTCTGCTTGCAGAACAACTGCTTAAAATATTCGTCTAAGTTTTTTGTGCTTTGCGCTGTGTCAGCTTACACTTGAAGGACTTTCTCACGCTAAGATATGCCTATTATGAAGTATCTCCTCCCAAAATTATGTTTTTGGAACTATTTCGTGGTTATATTGAACTTTATAACTATGTATATAGATGTTACTGGTTTTCGTGGTAACAACTTTAACATGCCTAAGTCATCATCATATAAAACACTCTATTACTCCAGTGAACCCTTAATCACTTTCAGTTAAAAGAAAAAATAGTACGTTCTCGTTTCGTGGTAACTTAGTTACAATGCCTATATCATCATCATCATATTAATTCTCTAGCATTCAACCAAGAGCCCTTATCAATTTACCTCTAGTGCATTATTATATAAGGATTGTCATTTATCCCTATGCAAGTTTGTTTTCTTGTCGGTAGGGATTTTAATTTCTCATTTGAACTTTTCCGCCTTTTTAGAAGTGCGTTTTATGTTTCTAGTCTTCATTTACGATTTTCTAAGCAGTATGCTTCATTTTTACGCTTTTTTTGTTTTTAGGAGTCCGCTAAGGATATTTTCTGCTATTAAGGAAGGTAGGAAACAGGATATTTCTTCAAGTTCTGACGATAGCCCAAAGGCTAGCGGGCGTTCCCGCAAATGGGGGAAACCGATCCCTCTAGCCTCCATGCAGGTTAAGAAATCTAAGCAGAAGTCTAGAGCAACTAAGCTCTCGAAGGTGGGCTCGTGTAGTGCACTGGGTCAAACCCACATAAGACTTGAGGGTGACGGGCATAACCCACAAGCTGTGGTGGCGGAGGCTAAGGCTGACGTCCATACGGCTGGACCAATTTTCGATTGTACCGGTCGTCGAGGTTCTTTCTAGATTGCCCATTGCCAAGAATTTGATTTCTAGTCTTGCTGGTTCTTCCGGTTCCGTTGTGGTGGACTCGGGTCCTCTGGACACAGGTTTACTTCCTTTTTCCGTTTTAACTTCCGGTTTAGCAAGACATCCGGGTCTTCAGGATCCGGTTCTTTCTTCTCTGTCGTCCGTTTCCGGTAGGAGTTCCGGTTTGGCAGGAAATCCAGGTCGTCAAGATCCGCTTATTTCCTCCGTTTTTTTCCGTATCCGGTCTAACTTCCGGTTTTGCGTATTTCCGGTTCCTTTGTTTATTCTGGTTTTTACTGTACATCTGGGTAGGGTTGCACGATTATTCACTTTTCATAATCGCGATCATTTAAGAAAAATAATCGCGATCATACGATTAATCATGAACTATATTAACTACGTCAATGCTGCTTAGAGGACGTTATTGTGCTACTGTATATTGTAAGATTATGGGTTAGGCACATGGGTATACATACATGGACAGAATACGCCAGTTGCTGATTGCAAACAAAGGAATGTATCAAGATTTTTCTAGACGGAAAACGGAAAGTAACGTATTTCGTTCAATTGTAGCCTATGCTCTAATAGAAGTCCACTCCCTAACTTTGACATATGAGCTCCAATGATTTCTTAGCAGTTTCAAAACGGCAAAACTCTGTATTAGAAGCCCACCCTCAGCAGATAATTTGTAAGAATAGCGTGTATAATAATAACAATCGTGTCACAGGGTGTGTCTACTTAAGACAGATCTCTGCCCTGATACATTTCCGGCCCCTCTAGAAGTCAATACAGGCCTCGGATTTGTAAATCTCGACCACCTATTAGATTAATACTAATAGTAGGCCACGTATGTTCAAGATATAATAAAGTTTATTTCACGCTTTTGTAGTTAAAATGCGCTTAAAACAGTCTTGGCGTGATTAAATAGCTTCCTTATAAATATATTGTAAGACCAAATTTATGCACCAAAAAAGTACGGGAGAAAATGCGCATCAATTTTGTAACGCCGATCAACATTAAATGATCCAAATTGAATTATTACGAACGACAATATAGCCGGCTTTTTAAGTTGGCGAGCCAGTGGATCTTTTGCGATGGGAGGCGGCGTGTTCTCGCGAGATATTATACGCCAACGGGAGTTTATCAAACGGGTATCCGTTATTCAGATCAGTATAATACGCAGTTCCTATCGCGCAATGATAATATATAGAAATTCCCGAGTTCCGAATCCCCGATTCCAGAATATTTATATCCGAGTACTCGCTCTAAAATAAACTTCAATTGGAGGCGAATCACGTGATTTGTATTTTATTCGTGACGCCATTTTATATCAAATTGTGGATTAATTTTTATGTAATAAACGACCTTTATTAAAGGATACGCAATATTTAGGCGCTCAAATCAAATAATTTCACTTCCCCGGTGATGTTTTGAGGTATACATTAAACATAGGCGTAGGCGGTGAGAATTTTTACGTGAGAAAATGCATTGAATTTCCGTGGTATCAGTTCTAGAACTTTTTTGGGAAAACCGTTAGCGCATAACTATTCAGAGAATGGGGAACGCAGGTTAACCGGGTGTGATTACAACAACAATGACAAATAGCGACCAAGTGAACAATCTTTATTCATCTAAAACTAATCCTGAGTCAATACAAACAAATCAGTTATTTATTTATTTAGTTTATTTAATCATTCATACATTCGGCTGATAGCCGGATGTTTGTTTCCATGCTTGGTAACGCGAGCAGAGCGTAAAAGTGTCTTGACAAAAATTTCAACATGGCGATTATACGATTATTTCATTTTACAATCGTCCACGATCATTTTGAATTATATAATCGCGATTAATCGAATAATCGAAAAATCGTGCAACCCTACATCTGGGTTCGGTTTCCGGTTGTCTTCTTCCAGTTTGCACATTTCCGTTTCCTATTTTCTTCACTTCCGGATTCGTACATCCGGGGATAGGGTCATTACCGGTTTCATGGTGTTCTATGATTAACTTCCGGTTCTGTTTTCCTTTTTTGGATTTCCGGTGATAGCTCTTACTGAGATTCCAGGTTAGTTTTATTTCAGTAAGTGCTTTTAAAAATCGGAATGTTTAATTGCTGAAATATTTATTCCGATACATTGCCAGTCTTGAAGTCTCTCTTGAAATTGTAGATATTCATCATTTATTCTTTTATCAGTGAAACATTTCAACGTAATTAAAGACTGGTTGCCGGATGGGTTTTTTGTTGCAGTCGATAAGTCAGTGTATTCTACACATGTCTAGATGTCGCAATTAAAATAAATTTTTAATTTCATCCAACTTTAGATGGCCAGTTGTCTTCGGGCCGTTCAGCCTTTTTTCGCGCTCTTTTCCTCTTATGTTGGCAGGTTGACATATTTATTTTATCCAAAGGGAGCTATTTTCTTGAAGAAAATCCCTGTTTCTAGCGTAATTCTTAGTCTAATTCTGACAGGCACTGAAAGGAATAGATTCAGTAGTGGATTCATATGGAAGAGAGTGGCTCTAAGATTAATGATTACAAGAGCAAGAAAACTCTGAGAATAGAGAAATAAGATTATGTTGAAGGAAGAAGGAATAAAAGCCGAGTTTTTTCTTCTGCGTTGTCACAGTCATGGTTTAGGTGAGTCTTTTTGCTTAGATTTTATGTCGCCTCTGTTTTTCAGCGCTTTGTTTCGTGATTCATCCCGTAGTGTTTAATCATAATCAAGTATTAGTGTTTTGTGTATTTAACATCCAGCTGTTCCCGGGATTCATTATCATTCTATCAATCATTCCTTTTATTAGCATATCAAACTCAATGACATCCGTCTTTACAAGATGATAATATTGGTTCTAAGTCTTTAATAATAATGAGTAAAGATAAGTATAGGTCTCTTCCTTCATCTTCTGCCCCTTCTCCTTCTAGAGTTTTCTTCTAGTCATGTTCTCCTTCCTCTCTCCCTCTCTTTCTGTCTTCCTTCCTTTTTCAATCCTCTGGGGTTTTCCCGTATTACACATATCAATCCTCTCCATGGATCTTCTGGTCCTGTTCTTTCCTCTTCATCTTCCATTCTTCTTAATTCCTCTCTTCCACTTCTTCCTCTTTTGATCATCTTGATCCGATTGTTTCTGTCATTCTCTCTTTTGAGCTTGAGTTTCTATTTGTTGATTAAGGTCTGGTTTTCTCATTGTTTTCTGTTTTTAGGGATTCGTCCCTTGTTCGTTCTTTCATGTCAGCTTTTTTCTCTATTCTGTCCTCTGGTCAGGATGTTGTATCTGATCACATTCCTTCTGATCAATCCTTTTCCTTTTCTGATTCTTTACAGTTTTCTTCTCTTCTACCTTCCAAGAGGCCTTGCTCTCCTCTTTCCACTTGAACTGTTGATTCTATGGCCTCTGGTGACTCTTCTCATCTTTTTTTTTCTCCATCTCCTAATCCTTCTATTCCCTAGTCGGTCAGGGCTGAGGAGATTTTGTCCAGTCAGGGTCTCTTCGGATGACTGGTCCCTGGCTCACTGGTGGATTACTTAGACTCTTTCTCTTCGTTTTAAAGACAAGTTTTCTATAGACCTTCCTTCTTTTGTGTCGGCTCTTTCCTCTTCTAATTCTTCTTTCTTGTCTCCTCTGGTCCTTTCAATTGACAATTTGGTCATTATCATGTTAGTTTTCTTTGTGAATTATGTTAATTCTAAGGAATTTATACATACATGAGAGCGTTCAGCCTAGGGTAGGTTTTCCAACAGAAATTATTAACATTTGGATAAGATTGGTTTGATTTTTATCCTTGTTTGTTGATTCTCAAATCGCCTCCCACCTAATGTTTTAAGTGGGGCACTGACCAAATCTATGGGTTTAGCAAGTGGTGATTGAACGGTAATAGATGTTTTTGTGGTGTAATAACAACCGCCTTGCCCTCTCAGACCCCCCTTGCGGGTTGGTCTGTTGTTTTATTAACCACTATAAAAACATACCGTTCAATCACTATGACCCGGCCTCAGCCACCCCGCGTGGAATTGATTTGAGAATTTGCCTATAATATTTGGCACCTAAATTCAGAAAAGTGAATCTGTTTCCTATTTGGGCTCCAGTGCGCATGCGCAAGCGCGCTTAGTGACAGGCGTCACTGGAGTGAGTACAGACTGGTGCCTGTCTATATCAGTTAATATACTGGAGATGGACCTAACCAGTAGCCTGGTTGAGGGTCCATATTTATAGGAATAGGCATGGGGAGGAGTGTATGCAAGCATAAAAATCTTATTCTGGTAGCTAAATGCAGATAATTGATTTAGCAAGTAGTGATTGAACGGTAAGTATGTTTTTATATCCGTATCCGGTTGCCCATGCCATCTGTTGCATTTGGCAGTAAAGAAAGGATCAGATTGCATCCCACTAAATGTGGAAGAGATTCTAGTAGACATATATTATTACCTCAAACACAGCTCCAAATGCCAGGATGAACTAAGTGCCATTCAAGAGCTGTTAGCAAACAGCATTATAAAGTCCTCAAGCATGTGCCAACTAGGTGGTTGGCCTTACAGCAGTGCATTGATAGACTATTTCTACTGTGGAAACCACCGACGGACCTTTTTGCCAAAGAATCTGTAGGTAATTAGGAGAAAGACAAAAAACTCAAAGGTGAATGTCAGCCAGCTAGCCCTGTAGGTGGGGCTTAGAATACACCTTCCGTATCCTCTGCGTGTCGTAAGAGGCGACTAAAGGAGGTAAGGGTGAGGTAACCCTGACAGAAACCTCGAGTGCTGAAGACGGAGGTTCCAGGCCGCACGGCGCACTAATAAACCATGGATCCAGGCACTTAACGCTTATGATCATGTCGATAGTCACTTACAGGACTGGGGGTATGATCAGCGAATGAAAAGAAGAAGAAGAAGAAGAATGTCAGCCAGCAAACCGTAGACATCGAATTAATGCCTTTCTAAACTCACATACAAATTGTCTCTATTGTCATTTCCTAAGCTACGCTCTTGCTATCTTCAACAAGGCAAATCTGACTCTACAGTCTGCGAGTCCGCTTATTCACAGTACACGAAGGATTTGTCTGGATCTCTACAGAAACATACTGCTTACATTTTTGAAGCCAAGTGCTTTCACAGGCAAACTGGTAACAGAGATCGATATTAATTTATCCTACTCACAGAAAGCAGTCGAGGGCATTGTGATCAGAGATAGGGCACGCCAATTCATGGACAGGGCTAAGATTGTGAAAATGTGTGTGAATGCCAAGAACTTCTACATGGCTGCATCTAAATACATGATCGCTAAGCTGCCAATGACTGATGAACCTTTGCGCCATGCGGAGGTGGTACGGTAGACGCAGATGTGAAGCAGAAAGAGTTTAGCATCTATAGATTCTTTTTAGAAAAGTATCAAGTTCTGATGCCAGACGGGGTATCAGTAGACCAGCTAGAGGAACAATTCTCTAACTTACAAATTGAGCCAGAGGAGACTATGTCATTGATCAAGGCAGAGAAGTGAGTAGATCAACAGTGGACAATGATTAAGGATGCTGCAGGTTGCTGTAAATATCAGAGTCTTGCTTCTATTGCAAAGGGTATTTTACTTATACCCCACAGCAATGCTGGGTGTGAAAGGGTTTTCTCTCATGTAAGGAAAATCAGAACAGATTTTAGGGTCTCCGTTTCAAAGGAAACTGTTGAGGCTCTATGCCTTCTCAAGATGAAAGATGGTTTGTGTTATGAGCACAAGTATTCCAGGAAGGAGATGAAGGCGGCTAAAGGCGCTACAGCCAAGTTTCTGGCTCTACTTTAGTTCTATAAGACAAGACTAGTATAGAATGTTCTCGACGTTGTAGATAATAGACTGTTAATTTGTGAGTGGTTAATTAGTTGTGCATTTATTTTATTCTTAACAATGGAGATATTTTTGTTCTTTTCCTTCTACTTCCGGTAGCTGTCGATCACCGTCTTATCTAATATCTGCCAGTTTGATTCTTCCTTTCCCTTTTTCGTGTTCCCCTTTATTTCCTTTCATGATATCTTTCTATCGTTTTGTAGTTTTCTGGTTTTTTCTCATAGATCAGAGTTTATTGTGCTGATCCTTGAAGTTGTCTTTATGCTTGTTCATTTCATAGCTTTATTTTTTCTTTAGACTTTTCTGTATTATTCATTTCCTTCTTGTCATTCTCAATAGATGGTTTTCAGTTGTTTTTTTCTGTACCTTGGTTTTCTGTCTTGTGGGGGCTGTTGTGTGAGATCAGGTTTTCTGTCGTGTAAGTTTAATATCTTCTTAATAGTCTTAAGTCTCTTTTTTTTTCTTGTCTGATTAGTAGGTTCCTTGAATTATATTTATATTTCCTCTTTATTTTTAGTTGTTCTCATAGCGGTTCTTCTTTCCTTTCCTTTTAGTTCTTCCCCTTCAATGCTGGGAAGGGGGAGTGGTTGTTGCTGATATTACATTTTATTCCATTACTCACATAGAGGAGCGATCACTCGCCTATCACTGATCGTGGAGAGCAATCTTTTAACTCGCCACAATTTTCTAGAAATTAAGCCCGGGTTTAGCATGAATCATCTCATGTTATGTAGATTTCACTTTATTTTTTCTTCTGTTGATAGAGTGGGAGTTCTTGCTTTATCGCTATTATATTTTTATTGACCTTGTTCTGTCATCTATTTCTGGGTCTCTCTTATTATGTTGAAAGATTTCAGAAATTCTTTTCCATTTTCTTTCTTACTAAAGGAAGAGTTCATATCTAGAGTCATGTAGCTGTCTGTGGACACATTTTTTGCAAGGAAATTTAGATCCTGGATTTAATCCCTCTGCATAGTTTTCAGCTGCAGTAAGAAATCTTCATCATCTATCAATTCAGTCAATTTATCCTTGGTCTTCTATTTCCTCGAGTATAGTTTCTTCATTCAACTCTCAAGAATTATTCCAAAGGTATGCAGGTTGTCATGCAGGCTAGGTTGGATTATAATTCTCAGAAATTCAAGCCTAGTCCTTTCTTATGTTTCACCCATCTAGGCATCTCTTTCGACCTGCCACAGGGCTTACTCTTTCCTTCAGAGGCACGGGTGGAGGCAATCTTGTTGGCTATGAACATTCTGACAACCTCTTTCTCAGTCAAGGCAAGATTTTTTCTCAGGGTTCTATGCTTGATGGTCAGCGTCAAGAATGTCATTCTCTGGGCGGCGCTGATGAGCAGACCCTTTCAAGTGTTCCTGCGGTTCCTCTGGAAGCAGTCAGTTCATTTTATTTACCATCAAATTCCCATCAGAGAACATTTGATCCCTCATTTAGACATTTGGAAGGGTTGTTCTCTGCTTCCGATAGGTGTTGCATTGGTCAAGACCTCTCCTCAGGTGATTATTTCACAGACGCTTCCCAGGATCGGTGGGGAGCAGTCCGAACCTCCCTGTCGATTTCCAGTCTCTCTGGTCGTTGGAGGAGTCGAAAGCTTTCATCAATATCTTGGAGTAGTGGGCTGTCAAGAAGGCTCACCTCTCGTGGTTGGATCGAGAGAGAGGCCTCAGGATCTCGATTCGATCAGCCAGTTCCATGGTAGTTTCCTACATCAACAGACAGGGAGGAACGAGGTCTTCACTTCTTTGTATGAAAATTTGGAATCGTCTGTTGTGGTGCCGCAAGAACCGCTTTCTTGTTTCCAGTCATGTTCCAGGCAGACTGAACTTTCTTGCGGACCAGTTGGTAAAACCCAGCAGATTTGTGTACTCCGAGGGGCAGTTTAAAAAAGTCGGTTGTCAAAGTGATATTTCAGCATCTGGGTCATCCCCACATAGATCTCTTTGCGACATCTCTGAATGCCCAGATCTCGTTCATGTCTATTTTCCAGACAGTCAGGCTCTGGTGGTGGACGCCATGTCTCAGTCCTGGACAGGAATGTTTGACTACACATTCCCACTAACTTTTTTGATTCCATTAGTTCTGAAGACGGTCAGGGACCAGATCGGCGAAAGTCTTCTAGTATCCCCTTTTTGGCCGAAGAGAATCTGGTTCATAGACCTTCGCCATTTTGTGGTTGGCTTTCCTCGTCTTCTTCCAGTGTCCCCAGATCTTCTCTCTCAAGTAAGGGGCACGTGTCTTCATCTATATCCAGAAATCTTCAGTCTGTGTTTGGAGAATATCAAGTGCCCGGCCCCTGAGATCAAGTTTTCTTCAAGATCTCAGGAAATCCTTGACTCTTCTAGGAGTGAGTCAACACGTCGAGTTTAAAAGGTTCGACTAAAAATCGTTGGAGAATGGTGCTCAAACCATGGTTTCTTGCCCTATTCTTTTTCTGTTTCCCAGGTGTTAGATTTTTTATCATATCTTTTTGATTCTTTAAAACAATCAGCTAACACCGTTAGGGGTTATAGATTTTCCTTGTCTTCCCTTCCTTGTCTCTTAATGCCGATATCAAGGATACGAAGATTCTCAATGGTTTTATTAGAGGTTTGAGCAATATTCCTCCTCCAGTGGCTAAGCCTTTGCCTTCCTGGAATTTGGCCTTGATTCTTCAAGTATTGGCAGGTCTCCATTTTGAACCAATTAGATCTATCAGTCTCAAACTATTGACTCTTAAATTTGTTTTCCCTGTTGCCGCCGCTTCAGCTAGAAGAAGGTCCGAAATTCATGCTCTTTCCGCAGAAAAAGACAGATTTATCGAATCTGGGGACGGTCTAGTTTTATATCCCAGATGGGATTTCTTATCAAAGACCCAGTCTAACCGTTACCCAGCCAAGCCGATTATTCTTAAATCTGTATCATCTTTTTCGCCGACCGACAACTACTGGTGTCCTGCCAGGGCCTTAGAAGTCTTTAGACGTTGTACCAATTTTAAAAATCTGGTTCTTCGCACTTATGGGGCCCGTACGCGGAGGAGGTAGCTAGACCAGTTTCTAAGGCCTCGGTTGCCAGATGGATCTGTGAGACCATTAAATTATGCTATGAGATTGCCTTCCCTGACGAGATCAATTTAGCCCATGTCAAGCCTCACGACCTTTGTGGTGTGGCTACCTCCTTTGCTCTTTTCGCCGGCTTGTCATTGGATGACATCATGCAAGTCGCAGGTTGGAAATCTGAATCAACTTTTACCTCTTTCTATTTAAAGGATCATAGCCCAGCGGTCTCCTTTTTTTAGAAATATAACGATTTTAACAAACAAGCCAAAGACCATTTACCAAGCACATCTCACCAATTTCGCTAGTCTGTATGTCTGTCAGAAATGGTGAGAATATTCTCTTGTTTTGTTTATTTCATTGAGTTGTCGATTTTCCTTGTTTGATAATCACTGTGTGATTTGTAAGGGATGCATTATTATGTTAATTTATTAACATTTGGATATGAGTTGTTTACTTTTTATCCTTGCTTATGATTCTCAAATCTCCACCCGCCAAGGATTATTAAGTGGGGCTCTGACCAATTCTACGGGTTTAGCAAGTAGTGATTGAACAGTAAATATGTTTGTGGTGTAATAACAACCCCCAACAGACACACACATGCGCACGCACGCACGCACGTGTGCGCACACACACACACACACACACACCCTTAGTGGGTTGGTCTGTAGTTTTATTAACCACTATAAACATAATTACCGTTCAATCACTGCAACCCGGCCTCAGCCACCCCTTGTGGGAATGATTCGAGAATCAGTTTATTGCGTATCGCAAATATTTGGAAAAGTGAATCTGTTTCCTAGTTGGGTTCCTCTGCGCATGTGCAGGTGACAGGTGTCACTGAGGAGTGTGTATAGACTGGTGCCTGGCTCTGATAGGCTATATGCTGGGAGTGTACTCTTCCAGTAGTCTGGTTGAGGGTGTGGTGATGTGGTATAGGCATATGGAGGCATGTAAGCAAGTATAAAAATTTTATTATGGTGGCTAAATGCAGAGTAGTTGATTTAACAAGTAGTGATTGAATGGTAAGTATGTTTATAGTGGTTAATAAAACTACAGACCAACCCACTAAAGGGTGGGTGGGTGAAGGGGGATCTGTTGGGGGTTCAGTTTGATAATGACAAAACTCAAAGGTTTCGTCAACAATTTGAATTTTGCTTTTACCTGAACTTAGCAGCTCTTATCTCATGTTGTGTTAATCATGCTGCACCCAAACTTGGACATTTGGTTATTACTCGCATCGGCCTTTCGTCGCCGAAGGCCGGCATGAGTATTGTGGTTGGTCTGTCTGTATTTATCCGAAGCATATCTCGGGAATCCTATTAGGTATAATCAACATATTTGGCACATACATTGATATTATGAGTGGCTAGAAACTTTTTTAGTTTTGGTTCAAAAGGTCTAAAATCAAGGTCATGGGATCACTTAGTGCATACCGGAATAGACATTTTCGTCAATAACTCTGCAATGCAAGAAGCTAGAATCACCAAATAAGTACATGCACTCATATTGCAGTTGACTAGGAGAAAAATTTTGTTTCAGGTCAAAAGTTCAAATATCTGGATCACGGGGTCACGAAGTGCATCCAGAAATGCCCATTTTTAGCCATAAATCGGGAATGCAAATCGGTAGAATCACCACATTTGGCACATACATTGATATAATGAGTCGCTAGAAAATGTTTTTTGTTGGAGTCAAAGGGTAAAAAATTGAGGTCACAGAGTCACTTAGTGCATAGTACATTTTTGTCAAAAGCTCTGTAATACAAACAAGAAGGTAGAATCACCAAATCGGCTAGAATGAAACTTGTTTCAGGGCAAAAGTTCAAAGTTCACGAGGTCACTAAGTGCATCCAGAAATGCACATTTTTTGCCATAGAATGGGAGCGCAAATAGGTAGCATCACCAACTTGGGCACATCCATTCATATTATATGTGGCTAGAAATTCATAGAATTTCAGGACAAAGCATCAAATATTTAGGTCACAGGGTCACAAAGTGCATACCGGAATACACATTTTTGGCCATAGCTCTGGAGTGCAAGCAGAGTCTCCAAATTTAACACCCGTCTTCATATTACAACAGTTTATGATTGTTTAGAGCTTGAGGTCAACGGATCAACTGTCTAGGTCTAGGGGTCACTAAGTGCATTGCTAAGACAAAGCGCAAAAGGTGCGAGTCGGCATCTCCCTTGAGTGCATTCTAGATGACAAGTTTATTGATAAGGCTTCTATATTTATTTTATTTTTGAAGTCAAGCTTCATTGTTCATTGGAAAGTCGTAAGGTCAAGCTTTATTGTTGCATTGCAGTCACATTCCTGGTTGTTAATTAAGGTAAAACCATAATGGGTTTTGAGTTTTTAACAGTAATATGAGTTATATTGACATAATAATGGCATAAAGCCATAATATAAAATATCCTTGCTAAACGAGTTAAAACTGTAATTGTCAAGGTCATGTGCACAGAAAAGAATTTGCCATGTCTTGCTTTACTTAATCATGAAACCTATCAGCATTTATCTCTTAAATTACATGTTCTTCTTTTACAGATGGTGTTCAAATCAAATTTTGAGGCAGCCAAAAAACTTCCTCGTCATCTTCGAAATGAAGAAATACCCACAAATATTCTTACACCACGACCATACCAGGTAAGATCAGTGGCATTCTCTCAAATTTAATGCAGCAAGTTTCCAACATTAAGAGTTTGCATTTTACACCCCATTTTGTGTTATCTTTTTAGGCCAGTTAATCCTTTTGGAATTACATAAAAGTTTGGATAAATAAACAAATTGTATATGGTCCATTGCTGTTTACTTGTGGCATTTACTTATGCCTAGGGTTGGGCGGTTTGGCCTAAACAAAAACTGGTGACGGTTTCACTAATCAAAATGGTTTAAACCAAATACCAGTTTCACTTCAAGAGTATACTTATCTCCCCTAACACTCTAATATTTCCTAAATATCAACCTTCACTCAATAAAACCTCAGATTAAAAGAGGTAGGTGCCCCTACTGGGAAGGGAGTCAGTTGACAGGCCGGCGGATGCCAGCCCCAACCTCGCGCATGCGCAGACTGACACTTCCTCTTTTCCAATTTATTGGCTAAAGAGACACCTGCAGTTTCTTGCTTCGCTAATTTGCGTTTGTCTTCAACCTTTTCGAGTGTACTATAAGCGATATTATCATGTCTGAACATGCTAAATCTCCTGAGGTCACGCCGGGATCAAGCCATCAGGTGAATTCTATTACATTTTTAGCTCACCTGGCCAGAATGGCCAAGTGAGCTTATGCCATGGCGACCGTCCGGCGTCTGTCCGTCCGTCCGTCAACTTTTTCCTTTAAACGACTTCTTCTCAAGAACCACTAGGCCGATATAAGTTATCTTTGGCAGGAAGTATCCTTAGGGCATAGGAATCCAAGTTTGTTCAAACGAAGCCGATCGGCCAATTTGGCCGGTGGGCAATTTGGATTTCGGCCGATTTTAGGAAATGTCTTTAAAAATCTCCGAAACCGCTTGGTGGATGGACGCAAATCCCATGAAATATGATCTAGGGCAAGAGCTGAACCAAGTTTGTTCGAAGGAACTTGATTGGCCAAATGGTTCGGCAGCCATCTTGGATGACATAGTTTTCGTGAAAATGACTTATTCTGCGGAACTGCTGAACGGATCGGGCTGAAATCTTGGGGATATGATTATGGACTAAGGGCCATTAAAGTTTGTTCATGGGAAGTTGATCGGTAAAAAACATGGCCGCCGTGGACCAATCAAATTTTACCGTGTTTGGCTGCCATATTCTATTTTTTTATTTGATGGATTTTGAAGCCCAAATTGGTTTTCTTAACTCCGCTTACTTGTCAGTCAGCTGTCGTATAGCAATGACCCCATCCGTCTTCTGTATGTCCGTCCATCCATCTGTCTGTCTGTCTCACCACCAATGGCGGCTCATTTTGTTATTTCTTGACGGATTGACACCAAACTTGGTCACAATGTTAATGTCGGCATCTACTATCTGTGTTGTGAAAATGAAACTGATAGGACGTCAAATTCCAGAGTTACCACTCCTTAAATATTTGCAGTCACTTTCATAAGGCAAATATAGGTTTGTTTCCACCGTCCATTGATTTATCACTATGTCAGATTTTATTGCCAAAACTAGATATTAAATTCCAATTAACGGATTAACCTTTCCAGTACTGACGAAATATTTAAGATATGTATTATGTGCTCTGACATCTATGCTCTTAAAAATATTTTGAAATGTGTTTGATTGAAAATTGTTGCTGCATTAGGCAGCAGTGAAAGTTGTTGCTGCCTAAGGCAGCAATGATTTCAGTAAAATTATTTTTTAATCGACTCCAGCTCACCCTACCTCTGCTGCTAACTTGGTGATTCAGCCAGCGGCGCATGTGTTAAATGGATTGTGTGGTGGTGGGGAATAACCTGCTATACCTACCTGTCTTTAGAGACCATTTTCTTCAATTGTATTTAAACCTCTAATAACCGTCTGACTGAGTTTTTGCAGACGACATATTCCAAAGGTTATATCTCTGAACCTGATAAATATATTGAAAACAATTGGACTGAAATTGTTGGTGGCTAAGCCACCAATAACTTTCAGTCGAATTGTTTTCAAAATATTCAACAGGTGAAGAGCTTTTGAAAATTCAAATTATTGGCTGCACTGGCTTGCAGCAGTGAGACGGTTAAGTAACCAGCTGTAGTTAGCACTGATATCATCTATTTTTACTTAAACATTGTTCAAAATCACTAATGCAAAAAAACAGTCCAGAGATTGTTGTCAATATCTCGAAAACTAAATCATTTGACTGAAAGTCATTGGAAGTGACACCGATGGATGTAAAACTTAAGTAAGATTAGTTGAAATGCCAATGTTCCAGGTGAGTGATACAGGCCCATTGGGCCTCTTGTTGTTTAATTCTCGTCATTGTTGCACGTTGTTATGCATTTCCGTGATGCACGATAGACGTGATTGGCGCCTCGAAAACTGGTAAAATATTAATTTGGCGCTATGAAATACTAATCTCTGTTTGTTTTTGTGTCCACAGGTTCATGTCTTGGTTGTTGGTCACCAGAGAGATGGATTTCTCTCCACCCCTTTTTTCATGTTAGACAAAAGTCTATGCCCAGAGTGATTGAGAGCTCTCGTAAGAACGAGTTCTTCATTCTGCCCCTTTGGTACCAATAGTTTTATGATGGAGAGGCATGGTGGTGACGGTGGATTACTCAAGCGCGCTGACTATGGTAGTATGTCTATGCTAAAGACACAGGCATTCGAGAGGTATGAAAAATAGGCACGCCAATATATTTGAAATATTAAAAAAAAAATTCTGCCAAATTTTTCTATGTTTCTCTGATGGTTGGCAATTGGCATAGCTTTTTGCTTTATCCATCCATTTATTATGCTCTTGGGTGTTGAATACAATTCGTCCTTACACCTGGAGAATGTTTCTGTCAGATTGTCTTCTTATTTTTGGAGATATGACGTCATAATCAGCCTTGTCATTATTATTAACACCTTATTTTGGCCATGCTAATTTATCTTACTTAACTTCTGTCGTTTATGGCCCATTAGTTCTTGCTCCCTTTTTATTTGGTTTTAAGTTTACTAACTTATTAACTAAAAAACTCATTGTCCTTTTCTTGTGGCCTTTCATAAATCTGGTTGTGTGTCTTATGGACGATTTCTTAAACCAAGGTTTGCCCTTCATCTCTACTAGATGTAGCTCGTGTAGCCCACTGATTAAATGTGATGTCTTTAAATAGTGGGAGGGGGGGTGGGGTGGATTTATTATCTGAATTTCTTGTGCTCCAGGCAAAAGATAAGGCGAGTGGGGAGGAGAAGTGGTTGAAGAAGGACCGGGAGAGTGTAAGTGCACGGACATGGAGGCCTTTCGGCTTGAGATGATGGGGAGATGAAGAAGACAATCAAGGACCTGGTACCAGAGTTGCTTCGCAGCATACTTCCTGGTCCAGCTAATTCATTGTCTTCTCCATCTGCCATCCTGACAGATAGTCCCCGCCTCTGAATCCCGTCCTCCTAGGGGTTTACCAGTTTTCCATGGAGATTCAGAGGTGGCTCCGGTAGAACCAGGCTTGAGACTTGCCTGACCAGTAGGTCATGAGGCAGGAGTGATGGACCAAGGTTCCTGCTTTACGGGTTCCATGGAGCGTCCACACTCCCGAGATACTGTACCCTCTTATGGTACCTTCCCTGGCCAGTCCAGTTTAGCGCTGTTTGCTAACCCCGAGTAATTTTTCTGGCCAGGAAGAAGAGGATTATCGGCTGGGGTCACTCAATGATTTCGTGACTGGAATTAGATGAATGGGCACCCCTCGTGGGGAGCACGGGTGACTTTCTATGGGTCTACTTCCACAGGAGTAGCATTCACGGCGCAGAGGGTTTCCCGGGTTGAAGCCGATGGCTGGCCGTATCGCATACTGCGGCTTGCGGATGGTATAGTGACGGCTGGTCAGGGCGATGGCATGGTGAATTATACCCCACACAATGCCACAGCTCCAGCTCCTGGTCTAGCATTGGCGCAAACCATGCCTGCTCTTTCAGGCCCGCATGTTTTCACCGGCTTGCCAGGAGTATCTAGGCTTCGGCCACGTACACACCTGCGAGTCCTGTTGAGGACGATCAAGGCACGCGCCTAGTCGAGCACTCGCATGTAGCCACACAGGAGGAATGGTCGGATGCTTGCCAATAGATAGTAGCCGTCAGGCCAGAGCTCAATGTGGAACCGTTGGCTTCCTAGCGGGACCAGCGCCCGTGGTTGGTAGGGAAACTGAGGATGTCCGCTATGCCATCTCTGCCACTAGCTGAGCATATCATTGATATCGAAGCCCTCTCGCGAGGTGTCACGGCGATGCTGCATCATAGCTGGTCAATACCAGAAGTACAGTGTGATGCCTCAGCCGAGCTCTGATGACTGCGCAGCGCTAGGTGAGGACAGACGGCCACGCTCCCGTTCTGACATGGGAGTGCTGTGCACGAGCATGCTGCGCTCGGCAAACACTGCATTGTGCAATGCAGAGGAGACAGTCCATAGCGGCGCTCTCGCATGTGTCTCAGCTGTTACAGGGAGTGGTAACGGCCTCTGCATCATGCCAGAAAAGCCCCTGTCTCAGTCCAGAGAGCCATCCAGGGTGGGATGAACCTGGTTCTGGACTGCATGACGCGGTCAGTTACTAAAGGTATCCGGCTGCGGCTGTCAGGGACAGGTTATTTGAGACCCCTTGAACGGACCCAGTATCTTTGTTGGCCAAGGGCGGGCCATCTCAGAAGATTCGGTCAATATTGCTCAGAACCACCTGGCAGTGAACATGCAGCTGGAGCTAGTGTGCCAAGCGCACGAACTAGGGGCTGAAAGCAAGCTGTCAGCGGGTCAGTCTTCCAATCACAAGAAGAGCAAGGTGAAAGCTGCGCCTTCTAGTGTAAGTGCTGGACCTTCAAACCCGCCTAAGGCGAAGAAGACTAAGGAGGCCCCCCCCCACGCCCTAGTGGTGACCCTGAACACCCTAGAGGCAGAAGGGTAAGGGGAAAGCCTCCAAGGGTGGAAAGAAGGGGAAGACCGTACCTGAGGGTATGGTAGCTTCCTTCACATCTGTCTGGACTGCGGCAGGAACAGCGGTGCCAGTCAAACCTGCCAGGCCTAAATGGCTCTCTCGTCATCAAGGAGGAGGGGGAGCGGATCGTGAGCCAGCGACCAACCCCCCCCCCCCCCCCCCCCCTCATGCCTATCGTGGGTGGAAGGCTTATGTGTTTCGCCAATGCCGGACAAGGGGTGACGTTAGACAGTCTGGTACTGAGATGGATCTGCCAGGGTTACATTCCAGAGTGGTGGGATTATCTGCCATAAAACCTGTCTTTGGCACCTGTCTGGACTTTCGTACCAAGGGAGGCAGACAAGTTAGAAGCCATTCAAAACGAAGTGTCAGGCTCGCTTCTGAAGGGAGCAATAAAATCAGCAAGCCAGAACACTTCTATACAAATATATTCCTTTCCCCAAGAGAACAATGGAGTGGAGACCTGTACTCAATCTCGGACCATTGAATTGGTTCATCCGTACGCATCGTTTACAGAAGGAAACACTGAGGTCTTAATGTTGGGATTGACTGAGGAATGTGGTGTGTGTCCATCGATCTGAAAGATGCATACGTCCACATTCCAATGAGGGAAAGCTGTCACAGGTATCTACGATTCGCATTCCAGAATCGCGTTTGGGAGTTTGTTGTACTCCCTTGCGCCCTGTCTACAGCCCAGAGGGATTTCACAAGAGTGGTCCTAGCGGTGACAGCATTTCTCTTCTAAGAGAGAATGTGGCGCTTCACACATACATGGATGACTGGCTTATCACGGTCAGCCAGGTTAGAGATGGATGCTTTTCTGAGTCTGAAGTTGCTTTCAGAGTTAGCATGGATAGTCAACAAGAAATCTGAGTGAATGCATTCAGACTACCCACAAAATCGCAACCGGGCACCAGATGCAATGTGCCAGGGGTCATGATGTTAGGGGACTAGCCGCCTCTGCAGCCGTATACAATAGTGTCTCGTTACAGGACATCAGGGCCGTTGCACAATGGCACAGTAAGTCCTCATTCACAGACTACTATATGAGGGATATGTCAGACTCGGCCAATCCGCTCGCCATAACAGTTAATACAAAGCTAGTGAGACCACACTGTTCTTTCTTCAACTAGTAGCTTTATTGCGCAATGTTAGAAACTTGACATGCATGGTTAGCAAGAGAAGATCAGCCATGCATGTCATGAGGGCCAGGATGGTGGATGATGCGACGCGTCTGCAATTCAATTTTCATATGGTAATCCAAGTTTGACTACTTATTGTATTATGTTTATATATCATGTTCATTCATTTTATATATTCATGCTCATTCCCATGTGTCAGCTGTTGTTAACCAACTTTTCACGCTTGTGTTTCAGACAAGGCTTCACATGCTCCAGTTCTCTCCCCTTGCAGGATGGTGGTGGTGGAGGTGGGGGTTATTCGAATGTGGGTCGGTCAAATACCTGTTGGTCCCCTTTAAAAAGGACCCTTTTACACATTTAGTCTTATGCTTTCTCTAGGGGCACTTAAGTCATTTCTGGCTCGTCCATTCCCACCAGGTTACTGACCAAATCAGGTGTTATCGATAAGTAATGTAATGGTAAGTACTGATCGATGGAGAAAGACGGAAATTTCAATTTCCCTTTCTCCGATATCTAATAATACGGAGGTGAGCCATGTGTAATGTACTCTTGCTTAGGCTATGCAAACAAGTGAGGGTTCATGGCAACGGGTAGTCGGGTACCCGGCTCCAGGAACCGATAAGAGTTTCTGTAAGTCTAAAGTCTTAGAGCATAAGGTTCCTTTGAAGTGGTTGTTATCAATAAGTAATGTAATGTTACGTATTGCTAGATCTCGGAGAAAGAGAAATTGAAATTTCCTTCACTCTGCCTATCCATCTGGCTATCGCCTCCGAAACTATTTACTAGAATGCAAGCAGATTTTTTATGTGTCAAGTTACCCATCCATATGAATGCAGACTGCAAGACAACATTTAAATTAACATTCGGCCCAGGTTAACCTGAGCATCCATTTGCATCCAGGCATTCGGTGTCCTGTACTCAGATGCTGTATGCTGGTTGATGGCAGCAAGCACATCACTATTTCTGTGCAGATCGAGTGAAACTTGTCTAATCTGTTGTAGGAGGCAATCCAAATAAATTTGGAGATAAACACACATATCCCATGCATTATGGACTTTCACACTCGAAGCCATAAGGTAAAGGAAATCATCCAAAAGAATCAGGAATTGCTAGACAGCTGTCTCAAGTGTAGAAGCACATTTCTTACACCACCAATGTTTGGCTACAGAAAGAATGACAATTTCAATTTCATTTTCTCTGATTCATGAGAATAACTAAACAAAGTATGAAATAGCATAAATCTGAATCACTCCACTTACGGTTATTCTATCATTATAGAAACCTATGTCCACCAAACATTTGCCAAATGCGAATTATACAACCAAAACCCCGCAATATTGCGAATCCTCAAGCCGCACAATTGTTGTCTCAGTCACATTGATGACTAATCAACACTGGGAAAATTTCTAGTTACATTTTTAGTTTTTGACGGTTACACTAGCCCACAGAAACAACAATCAAAACTAAGTTACATCAAAATGTCTCTAACAGTCACACTAATCCAACAATCAAAAAATCTGGTTGCACCAAAAATATTTCCTGTTACATCAATAAAAATTTGGGGTACACAAAACATAATTTTGGTTACAAAATGAAATTTCTGCTTACAAATTCAACATTTCTGGTTACAAACTAGAAAATCTGGTTACATGTAACCAGATTTTCCTCATTCCGGTGACACCCAAAGAGCAACTGTAACCGGGACCGAGAGTATAAAAGCAAGTGCGGAACAGAGCACTGACATTCGGATTTCGATCCAACTGATCCAGCGTAAGAAAACCACAAGAAGACTCTGAACAATTGACTATCCATTGAACCTGAGAAACTGCATCCAGCCGTTCTGTATCCTGTAATCAGATGCGCTATACTGGTTGATGGCATCAAGTGCATAAATATTTCCATGCAGATCGAGCCAAACTCTTGGCTAATCTGTTGAAAGAGACAATCCAAATATATTTGGAGATAAACACACATATCCAATGCATTATGGACTTTCACACTCGAAGCCATAAGGCAAAGGAAATCATCCAAAAGAATCAGGAATTGCTAGACAGCTGTCTCAAGTGTAGAAACACACTTTTTACACCACCAATGTTTGACTACAGAAAGAATCACACTTTCTAATACACACCTGTCATGACCAAACTTGAGTTTCCTGTCACTACAGGGTTCCAAGGAAAAACTTTCGTTATTTTTTCTGTCACAATGGATAGTAAGCATGAATTCACTAACACTCACATGGGCCTAAAATACAGATATAAGGTGAAGACATATTGTGACACACACAATGTCATATGCTTACTCATATGCAGATAATGCCAGTAACAGTTTGTGGAGGAAACCAAATGTGAGTGCCACATAAGGATGGAAGAATATCTAAGGGATATTAAAAAAACATAAAGAAACTCCAGTTGCTTAACATTTTAATTTGCCCAAATATAATGGACAGTACGTGTGCGTTGAAATTATATGCATTCTTCTTCATACCCTGACGATCCTGACTAAACTAATGTCAGAAAAGAACAAGTGAAGTACGGGGTACACCCACCCCACACATCAGATCCCGTAGGAATCGGCGATGTAGACTGGTGATTCCAAAATCTGGGCTGTTTTTATGTAAATTAGTGTGATTTGTGGACTGCGAGACACTGTTTATAAGTTATGCTTCCGCCCCCAGAATGGGGTGGGAGCCAGAAGGTCAAATTTGGCGAAAGTGTGGGGATTTGTGATGGCATGCCATCGACTGCACATTCTAGTTGATATTTAACAATCATACAAGATATTTAGGGGTCCCATGGGACCCACTGCCACTACTTTCAGAATGTTTTGTGGTCTCAAGTTGTATTTTGGGGTATATACCCTCAAAAGGACCTTTATGAGAATCTGATTATCCCCACATTTTGACCATTTAGTGGCTAAGATTTGCCATAATGAAGATGTGGCCTGATAGTGAGGTCACTAGGTCAAAGGTCAAGGTCGTTCTGACATTGCTATTTAACCTCTGCTTTTTCAACCTTAAGTTTTTGCGTTTAGCAAATCATTTACATTTAAATTTCAGAATTGCTTCATACTACCAGAACAAAACTTGAACACATCCTTCCCTATGCCATACGGAAGATAGTGCGGTCACTGTGTCAAAGGTCAATGTCATTCTGACATTGCTATTTGACCTCTGCTCGTTAATCTTATTGGAACTAAGCTTGGATATATGGGTACCTATAATGTTAGGAAGCAGCATGCTAGCATTGAGATCACAAGGTCAACGGTCAAGGACACTGTGCCAAACAAGAGACAGGAGAGATTTAATTCTGCTGTATTCTTGTTCTTGGTATACATGTAAGGTTTAATTGATGTATTTTTAGATCCTAAATGATGTGACAGATGTTTAAAGCTTGCTCATGTACTTAAGTCATATCTGGCCAGAATAACCATCAGTCTGTCAAAATTTTCCTTTAAAATTCCTTCTCGGGAATCTCTGAGCAGATTTAAATTAGATTTGTCAGAAAGCATTGTGGGCTCATAGAGAACCAAGATTGTTCGAAGAAAGCTGATTGATCGATTTGACCAGTGGCCATCTTAGATTTTGAGATAATTTAGAAATCCATTTCAGTGTCTTCTCCGAAACCATTTAGCTAATTGATGTGAAACGCAAGAAACTTCATCTCGGGCCTTAGCTAAACCTAGTTTATTCAATAGAACCTGAGCAGTCGATTTGTCTGATGATTGCAAAATACCAATTTGAGACCCTCAAATCAAATTGTTCAATCAGATTGTTTAAACAATGATGATTGATCGATTTGTTTAGTGTCCATCTTGGATTTTGTGATACACGTACTTCTAGAAACACATTTAAAGATATGGAAGTGTTTTTGCAATGGATGAATCCAATCTGGCAGTCAAGTATATGATTTCATAATCAATGATGTCACATGTAGGCTGACGTCACAATAATAATTGCTTGAAATAATCGATAATGAACCTGGAATAGTCTGTCAGTTGTAGCAATTGTATGTCTTTATCATTAGGATAATAACGATGTACTGGGATGATTCACCTATGGTGGGCGTATAGGTCCAGGGAATGGGTGTCCTTCTATCCCGCTAGGTTTATGCGTATTGGCTCCATAGTGTGGAACTGGTGTATCCAGTGACATTCTTTCATTCTTCTCTATGGTGTGGAATTTTCATTGCCTGGGTCTGATGTGAGCACCTGGATAATTCTAAACTGCATGTCGACTCTGGTGTGTTCAGGCCTATTAAAATGTCTGGAAACTGGAATGTCATATCTCTCACTTTTGTAGAGGTTTGATATGGGTCGAAGATGTTCTTGGATTCTGATCTTAAAGGTGTGCAGGGATGCTAAAAAATGCAGGAGAATAGATGAAGACAGCACCCCCAGGCCAACCGCCAGACCTTCGGCAGGGGTTAGCGCCGCCAAGTATCAGAAACTGGCAATTCCAGATGAACACCTGGGTGCCTACCGGCTGTGGAGGAATGCAGCCTGCAACCAAACTAGAATTTCAACGGGAGAGGTTGGAGCGTCACATGCTGACCGCTCCCCCCCCCCCCAGCATGCTCACAACAAGAGTAACCTGGAACCCAGAGAGTGAAGATGAAGAATTTAGAAGCACATGGGCCAATACCGTCAAGGATTTCGAAATCTCTGACAAAATTACTGCTCGACCAAACGAGCCAGAAACTAGAACGACAATACACAGTTGTTAGCGGTTTCAAAGCCGCTTTTGAGAGATGCTGTGATGAAGTCATCACCAGGGAGGCTGAACTAGCAATAGCCACCACGACGGTGCGACATAGCCGCCTGTAACGTTCTGAGAGTTCAAAACGCAGGCCCATAAAGAAGAGGCCAGAATGCCGCCAAAACTACACACAGCCCAGGGGAGGCAACCGCCAACCTTCCAGAATACAGGAGAGTCCAGGGCCAACAATTGACTTCTAGCAGGCAAAACTACAACCGAGGGACCAGAAGCAGCCCTAAACCACTTTTGGATTCTAGAAGCACTAGAGCCATAGAGGAACTTTTACAAGTGGTCAAGTTTTTTCATCATTTCTCAAAAGGCTTTGTTTCATATTTCAATAATATACATCTTTCCGTTTTTCACAATATAAACTCATTCTGTTTGAACCATAACAACAATGCCAACAATATAGTCTCAGAACCATATGCCTCCTCGTTTGTTTTTAATCTCTCAGACTCATCCCTCAACATGGCAACCGTCAGTCTACTAGACAAAGGTTTAGGGTTTAGTCCCATGGTCTCAGAACCAAACATGGGTAGTCTACTCAGATTTACAGGCTTTTTTCAGATGAATGCATCTCAAACATTTCTTCACTCCCAGCCCACACGCACTTTTACAAGCAGGAACCGGCACAACAATCCCACCCTTGGTGCCGGCTCACCTCTTCCTTTCAGGATACCATAGCTAGAGAATTTGCCGCCAAAAACCCCTCAATGCCGCCTCCTACACTGGATGCGCCTTTTGTTGGCTTTTTGCAAAGCAATCTGGTATGAATACAGTTATCATATCCACCACAGAACGCAGAACAGTAATCTTAGCATTGCTGAACAAGAAGCTCTTGTTCAACTCCAAAATAATCAGAGCTTGGTGATCAAAAAAACTGATAAAGGGCAAGCCACAGTGGTCCAAAACAAAGCGTATTACATGACAGAAGTACAGCGACAACTAGCAGACAAATGGTTTTATGAGAAGGTCGATCAGGATCTCACTTTCAAACATACCAAACTTGTAGAAAAGAGACTAGAACAACTAGTCCGAGATAGTGAGATTAACGCCCAAACCGCCAGCAGGTTGATTCCAAACTCGCCCACCACAGCGCAGTCCTACCTAGTTCCAAAAGTGCACAAAGCCAAACAAAACAACTTGACCCCAGGCAGACCTATCATCAGCGGCATAGGCTGCCCAACTGAATTGATCAGTAGCTTTGTGGATGAGCACATCAAAGTTCATGTTTCCAAAATCAAATCCTATGTGAAAGACACCACAGACTTTATCAATCAAATAGAGGCATTCGGCACGACAAAAACCGACACCATTCTAGTAACAATGGATATCATCTCTCTATATACCAACATCCCTAACAACAAAGGACTCAGAGCAGTAGCCAGGTTCTGTAACAAACATGGAGTACCTGGTGACCTCTCAATCAGAGGCCTCCTGAACCTGCTCAAACTAGTTCTGGAATGCATTAACTTTGAGTTCAACGTGTGAGTACTACCTACAGATAGGAGGTACTGCAATGGGCAGCAAAGCAGCATGCACCTTCGCATGCATTTTTATGGCAGATTTGGAAGAGACTTCTACCCACAGCACCCCACCAACTGGCACTCTTTGTCAGATATATAGATGACATCTTCATGATATGGGAACATGGCAAAATGGCTTTAGATGAATTCATGACAGACATGAACACAGCCCACCACAGCATAAAATTCACCATGGAATCATCAGAAACTCAAGTTTCTTTTCACTATGGTCAAACAAATGCAAGACCACACCATCATCTTCGACCTTTTTACAAAACCTACAGATATGCATGGCTATCTACACTATGATTCTGCACACCCATCAACGTGTAAGGACGCGTCCCCATACAGACAATTTCTTAGATTAAGACGCATTTTCACCCTCATGCAGGATATTTCGAAGCTAGAGGATATCCTATCAACATCCTCAATGAGGCTAGAGCAAAAGCCAGATCACAAGACAGACCTCAAATCCTCCACCCACCGCCAAAAACGAACACAGGTTCACAACAAAGGTCAATCTTCGTCTGTGAATTTACCTGTACAGGGATTTAGAAAAAAAAACTAACAAAATACTGGCCTATTCTATAATCCAGCAACAAATGCGGAATAGTGTTTCCAGACACACACCCCCACCTCTTTCTGGCTATAGAAGAAATAAGACAATCAAAGACATGATCATCAGGGGTAAACTACCGTCTAACAACCCCCAGGTTCAAAATAGAAACTCCCTCCAAGCTTGCAAAACAAAAAGCTGCAACATCTGCCAACACATGCAGAAAAGCAGATACTTCTCGAGCTCACATACCGGCCTATCATCTAGAGCCAAGATCATAGGCAACTGCCAGACCTGAAACATTGTCTATCTCCTTACATGCGATAGATGCAAAAAACAGTATGTAGGAGAATCCCTGCACACTTTTAAGATCAGAATCCAAGAACATCTTCGATCCATATCAAACCTCTACAAAAGTGAGAGATATGACACTCCAGTTTCCAGACATTTTAATAGGCCTGGACACACCAGAGCCGACATGCAGTTTAGAATTATCCAGGTGCTCACATCAGACCCAGGCAATGAAAATTACACACCATAGAGAAGAATGAAAGAATGTCACTGGATACACCAGCTCCACACTATGGAGCCAATAGGCATAAAACTAGCGGGATAGGACACCCATTCCCTGGACCTACACGCCAACCATAGGCGAATTGGCCCAGTATGTCGTTATTATCCTTCTTTATCACAGGTGTCCTCTAAACTCATCTTTTCAGTCAGGTTTCATAAACCACACATCTTTTTACGACGTCACCATTTTTGTCGCGCACTTCATAAACAATGACGTCATACCCATTGTCATCGCTAAGCACCATCTCTATGCTATCTCTTAGTAAAATGGCATCCCACTATTGTGATAAATGCGATGCTGTCTTCACGCATAGAAGCAGTTTGAATAGACACACCAAGAACAGACACACAGACCTTTCTGCATGGATGTGCGATTCGTGCCTTATTCCTATCAAATGTACAGAATACATGAGAATGCATCTTAAATGACACTCGGTTCCAGACTCAGAGATCCCAGAACTCCTTTCCACAGCCAAGGTCATAGAAGGAGTCAAGATCGTGGACACGGGTCAGCCTCTCACAAAACCACGCCGATGTGACATTTATGATTATAAACGGCCACAGAAAACCAGTAAGAGAACTAACTATTAATAAGTGGATGATGCCGGCATCGCATCCATACAGCAATGTATGGGTGTATACCCGGCAGGATACACAATTCCAAAAAAGGATTCAATTAACACAACTGTTAATATCACAGAACTTTGCACTGAGAAGGATCACGAAGTTATGGATGTTATCCTATCTAACCTCTGCCATATGGTTTCCTTGGACAACCCATAGGAAGATTTAGCGCAAAAACTGTTTAGCCGCTGGTCGCTTAATGACCAATGGAATAGGGATCAAACAGCCCAAGCATCTGTGTATACCAGCAATACAAACACTATAATAGACACCAATGCGACACAGCCTCAGTCAGAAATAGACAGAGCTATTAAGGAAACCTTCCAGAATCTGTTTTCATCACATTCTTTAATTGAAACTTCAGACTCGCCATAATTTGCAAGCCCAATTATCCCTACATCAGTGCACTCGCCTACCCCAGGGACCGCTTCCTCATACCCTGGGGTAACAGCCCGTATCAGTGAGGATTATTTCAGACTATTCGGAAGCCGATCACTCCTAAGCTGCCCAAGTCTCCTCTCTAACACGAGTGTGGAGCAAGTGGTATCAGAAACTGCATCCCTGACAACAATGGACGACATGTCGAGGAGAAACAACGACATACACGCGGCTTGTATCCTGATTACTAACCTATGCCCCACACATAAGTTTAGTATTAACTGTCTACACTGTTACATTGAGATTGAAAGTGAAAATAAAAGGGCACCATACCCATCATAGGCCAGAGTCCTGTCTCTAATGAGGGAAATGTGTATCCACACCGAGTGGAGACCAACAGACAAACTCTTAAATATTTATCAACTTGCTCAAAACAGTGGTTCCTCATTTTCTTTTACGTTTTCATCCATTCTAATCAACATGGTGATGAATCTGACTCACACCGCACTCACCAAAATGCTTCTCATGCGCTCAACCTATTACACAACGATATGTTTTGAAAGTAAATGACAACAAAACATACACTCACCATGCTCTCTGTGTCTATTTCATTTATCTCATTGATATACATTTATATACAATTTTTTTAATTAAAAAAAACAACCTCAAAACTGCGCCTCTGATGAGTTCCGCACAAGGAACGAAACGCCATAGTATGAATCTAGTATAGTGATGACCACACCATGATCAATATCCACCAGGACCCCACCAGTGGGGCGGGGACCACCACCACCCCCACACTAGTTTATCTTGACCCCCTGCAACCATTCAGTCCGAAAAACGAACATCAAAATTACGTTACACTAACCATGGCTGTCAAAAATTTCTTTTCTCGCCAAACCGGCAGAAAAGTCTTCACAACCGGTAAAAAAACAAAATATTTGTGCCAAAAAAACCACCAAATTTACCACAACCGGTAAAAATGATCCCAACCGTTAAAAAAAATGACCGGTACTGGCAAAATTTTCATATATACGGCAAAAAAAAATAACCCAGTAAAAATGTCAACCAAAATATTTTTTACCAAACCGGTAAAAGATTTTAACATGGGAACCGCCAAACTCCAACCCATTTGCCCATATTTGGTCAAGATCCACACAATCCACAGGTTCACCCATAGGAGGGTATATAAAGGACAGCGAAACGAGTCCAGATCATTCAGACTTTTGGTCTCACATGTGAAACCAAGCATCAGACTAAAAACCATTTATCCTGGTTCATTTTAACTGACTACATCGTTATTAACTTTTGTCTTTATCATAAATTAATATTCTGTTGAATATTTTGGAACTAATTTAACTTGGCACTGTTGCTGCAATAGGCAACAACAGCCCCCCAGTCAAATTTGATTAAACATAGTTACCATTGTTACCATGAAATTAGGATTCTGGAAATTCAGCATTCAAAGTATATTTAAATCGATCCCAACACGCGCAAAGCATCCAAGGCGTAGCTTAGCTAGAGATGGGTGGGTCATGGCTGATAGCGGATTTATCACATTCCATGTTCCTGGCTCAATGGACCTAAGTTCCTGTTTTAGCTATGCCCCGTCCATCTCTTGCTAAGCCCCCCTCGCTCGTTTTGTGATCGAGCGATCTCTGAACTCCATGACTACATTGTTTTAGTCTCGCCTGAAGCAGGAAGAGAGACATAGGTATCACTTTTCCGGTGATGATGGCGTCAGCGTTAAAGTTTATGTTAAGTTTTTCAAATGACAATTTAGTCACTAAAGAGTTATCAAATGGCGATCTGATAACTTACAGATTTGTTCTGTACAATGATTAGAACTAATCTGCATCAAAATGAAATTGATAATCTTAATTTTCCCCAGATCTTTACACAATTTGGAGTTTATTTTGGGACTTTTGAGTTATCGGATTTCCATAAAGCTTCAAAAAGTTGTTCTATACGATTACTAGGACTAGTGTATATCAAAAAGAAATAGATTTTCAAGATTTTTCCATTCTTCTGCTTTTGAACTTAGATAATTTTATGCCTTCAGGTTAAGGATTTTTGCTGCTGTTATGGTTTTTCAAACAAGATTTTCATCAACAAGGGGTTACCCGATTTGAATAAAACTTTACAGATTGGTTCTACATGATGATTAGAACTAGCCTGCATCAAAATGAAACCGATTTTCTAAATCATTCCATACTTTTCCCGTGTTTTAACTTGGATTGTGTCATGGTCCATTTGCATTCATGTTAAGGTTTTTCAAATGACAATTTAGTAAATAAGGATTTATCTGATTTGATTAAAACCTCACATATTCATTTTATGTGATGATCCCATGTCTAGTGTGCATTAAAAAAAAAAAGACTGATTAGATTTTGACATATTTTTACAGGGTTTGGACTCTACTTAATATGCTGTGGTTAAGGTTTTTTAAAATGACAATTTAATCAGCGAAGATGTATCCAATTTAGATCAAATGTTTTGATTTTCTCTATAGGTTGCTTAACTGTAGTCTGCGTCATATTAATGGTACTGTACTTGATTTTGAAAATGTTTCTACTTTTATTCAGGTTTTGAATTTTGCTTCTGTTTGAACCAAAATACCTTTCGGTCAGACTTGGCGTGCCATGAGTCAATGTACTGCAGGCTGCTACCGGGAAGTGAGGCTTTATGGTTTACTCTCCAAAGCTATGCTTCTAAACCTCATGTAGAATTGTATGTTTGGCCAATGTCATGATAAATGATAAACTTGTTACAAAGTAAACATTAATATCCTGTTATATCACAACCAAACCATAATAAAAATCATAAAGTAAGTTTTGTAATTATTTTAATCAACATTTCTTCAAATGTAGTTCATTGCTTCTTCTTTCCTTCTTTCTATAGGATGAACTGCTTGATGTTGCACTCCAGGAAAACACAATTATTTGCCTGGGAACTGGTACCGGGAAGACCTTTATTGCAGTCATGCTGGTTAAAGAACTCGCTCATGAAATACATCCCACTCTTGAAAGTGGAGGAGGCAAGAAAACAGTGTTTCTTGCCCTATCAGGTTAGTACCTGTCTTACGTTCGAAAAGGGAAATGTTTTAAAACGTTTGATAAATCTACAACCTATAACAAATTGACAATCTGCTGTTTTTGGATTAATTACTTCATATAATACATGTATATACAAACTGAAAAAAGCTGATTTTGCATGTGCAGAGCGCTTTGGAACATTTTCATTTTCAAACGCAAGCCTGGTCTGTTTGACCCGCGTCCTTGGATGAAAGGGTAAATGCGAGTATGGAGACGTTGTTGTTGCTGTTAGCTCACCTGGCCCGAAGGGCCAAGTTAGGTTATTCCATGGTGTCCGTCTGTCCGTCCGTCATGTGTCAAATTGCTTCTACTTAACGGTTTCACTAATTTCTACTAAGCTTGACTGGAAAGATCTTATGCTGGGAAGCTCCACAAGTTATATTCACAATTTTGATTGGTCAATTTTTTTGAGTAAAAATCTGAGATTTTATGAAAAATTTAAGAGACATTGTCAAAATGCTACTCCTCATTAACCGCTGGGAGGATTTCAACAGCATCCAGTCGGATTAGTTTCAAAATATTCAGCAGAATGTTTATTAAATCATAAAGACATACAATTCGTACAATTTTGATTGGTCAATTTTTTTTAGTGAAAATCTGGGATTTTATGAAAATTTATGAGAAGTTGTCAAAATACTACTCATTAACTGCTGGGCGGATTTCAACCTAATTTTACGGGAAGGACCTTATAGGTGTATACTTCAGATCATGTATACAGAATTTGGATTCGTCAGTTTTTGGGGTGAAAACCGTAATATTTTATTAAAACCTTGCCAGAAATTGTCAAAACATTACACATTAACCGCTGAGCGGATTTCAAGCTAATTTGGCTGGAAGGAGCCTATTGCTGTATGCTTTGGAATTTATATACAGAATTGTAATTAGTCCCATTATTGGGTGCAAATCTGAGATTTTGTGAAAGATTTAATGGAAAATGTCAAAATGCTACTTCTCATTAACCGCTTGGTAGATTTCAACATAATGTGGATGGAAGGACCCTATCAGGGTAGGCTCCAGAACTTCTATTCAGAATTTTGATTCATCGTTTTTAGCTCACCTGGCCAAGTAAGCTTATGCTATGGCAACCTGTCCGTTGTCCATCCGTCAACTTTTGCTTTAAAATGTTACTCCTTAACCAATAGGCAGATTTTAACCAAATTTGGGTCAAAGATTCCAGAACTTCCATCCATAATTTTAGGTCAAATTTAGATTTTATTAAAAATTTAACGGAAATTGTCAAATTGCTTTTTCTCCTTACTATTTGGAGCAATTTCAATCAAATTTAGCTGAACTGATCCGATGATCACATACTCTGGAATTTCCATTCAGTTTTTAGTTTGTAATTTTTTGGTGGTGAAAATCATAGATTTTATTAAAAATTTAATGGAAATTGTCAAATTCTCCTTACCATTTTGACTGATTTCAACCAAATTGGTCTAAAACGAATCTACATGGTGATATACTCTTAGTGTTGGGAATTGGTACTATTTTTGTGATCGATGATTGGTTTTACATACTAACTGATGATCAGTTAATAATCGATCATAACATTTCCTCATTTTTACCCATTCTGAAATTTTGAATGCAATAATTATTGCATGTTCATGGATATTTATTTAACCGTAATAATTTAAGAAATAATCTGTCATATTTTGAAACTAATTTGGTTGGACCATCCAGTCAAATAAGTCTCAAAATATTCAACAGGTTATTGGTATGGTGGTTTTGACATTAGCATACTATTTCAGTGTTGTGAAGGTTAATGTCTTAGACTATGGACTCGTATGGAGTAATACTATGTTATATAGTTGTAAAAATGAAATTAAAATGGTATGCCAAAAAAAAGAATCATCTGAAGTTTTAATATCGCAAATTTATAAGCAGTCAAAACCGTTTTCTGTAATCATGATCGATCAAATCGAATAATTGGAACAACACTATATACTCTAGAACTTCCATTCAGAATTTTTGGGTGAAAATTTAGCAGAAAATTTCAAATTTCTCTTTAGCAGCTTAACTGATTTCAACCAGATTGGGTTAGAATGATCATTTAATTGTAGGCTTTAGAAAGTCCATTCAAAATTTTGATTTGTCAGTTTTTGGGTGAAAATCCTATTAAAACTTACCATAAAATGGCAAATCGCTTCTTGTTATCAACTTAACTGAGTTCAAGCAAATTTGGCCAAAAGGATCCTATGATGATAGGCTCTAAAAAGTTTCATTCAGAATTTTGATTCGTCAAATATTTTGGGTAAAAATCTTAATTTTTATTAAAAATGTACCGAAAATCATCAAATTGCTTCTTCTCCTTACTACTTTCAGCAATTTCAACCAAATTTGGCTGAAATGTTCCTATGATCATAGGCTCTAGAGCTTTCACTCTGAATTTTTTAGGTGACCTGGCATGAAAGGACCTGTGAGCTTATGCCGTGGCGACCATCCATCATCCGTCCCTCATCTGTCAACTTTCACTTTGTGTTAAAATGCTACTCCTTAACTAATAGCCAGATTTTAACCAAATCTGTGACAAAGGATCCTATCAGGCTCGGATCCAGAACTGGTATTCAGAATTTTGATTGGTTAATTTTTTAGGTGGCCATCTTGGATTTTGCGAAAATTGTCAAGAGATTTAAAACCCTACTTTCCCAATGGTCTGACTTTAACCAAATTTATGTTGAAGAATCGTATACGGGTAGGCTTCAGAGATTCCATTCAGACCTCTGATTGGCTAATGTTCCAGTGAGATATAAATATTTTGAAATGTATTTGATTGAAAGTTGTTGCTGTCTTAGGCAGCAATGAAAGTTGTTGCTGCCTAAGGCAGCAATGACTTTCAGTCAAATTATTTTCTAAATCAACTCCAGCTCACACTACCCCTGCTGCTAACTTGGTGATTCAGCCAGATGCGCATGTGTTAAATGGATTGTGTGGTGGTGGAGAATAACCTGCTATAAAGACCACCTACCTGCCTTTAGAGACCATTTTCTTCAATTGTATTTAAACCTCTAGTAACCGTCTGACTGCTGAGTTTTTGCAGGCGACATATTCCAAAGGTTATATCTCTGAACCTGATAAATATTTTGAAAACAATTGGACTGAAAGTTGTTGGTGCCTAAGCCGCCAATAACTTTCAGTCAAATTATTTTCTAAATCAACTCCAGCTCACCCTACCCCTGCTGCTAACTTGGTGATTCAGCCAGATGCGCATGTGTTAAATGGATTGTGTGGTGGTGGGGAATAACCTGCTATAAAGACCACATACCTACCTTTGGAGACCATTTTCTTCAATTGTATTTAAACCTCTAGTAACCGTCTGACTGCTGATTTTTTGCAGGCGACATATTCCAAAGGTTATATCTCTGAACCTGATAAATATTTTGAAAACAATTGAACTGAAAGTTGTTGGTGCCTAAGCCGCCAACAACTTTCAGTCGAATTGTTTTCAAAATATTCAACAAGTCAAGAACTTTTGAAATTTGAAATTGTTGGCTGCACTGGCTTGCAGCAGTGAGACAGTTAAGAAACCAGCTGTTGTTAGCACTGATATCATCTATTTTCACTTAAACATTCTTCAAAATCACTAATGCGAAAAAAACAGTCCAGAGATTGTTGTCAATATCTCGAAAACTAGACCATTTGACTGAAAGTCATTGGAAGTGACACCGATGGATGTAAAGCTTGTTGAAATGCCAATGTTCCAGGTGAGCGATACAGGCCCATTGGGCCTCTTGTTCTGGTGGCCATCTTGGATTATACCAAAAATTTCCGGAAAGCATTTAAAATGTTACTCCTCCAATATAAATAGGCCGACTTCTACGAAACTTGGGTGGACTAATTCAATACTGGTATGCTTCCATACTTCTAACGAGAATTCTGATTGGTCAATATTTCTGGCGTCCATCTTGAATTTTCTGAGAATTTTCAGTTAAAAACCCTACTCATTAACCGCTTGGCAGATTTCGAGCAAACTCCATTCGAAGACCCTAGAGTTGTATGCTTGATGACCATCTTGAATTTTCTGAAATATGGCTGGAAATCGTTTAAAATGCTACTACTCATTAGCTGCTTGGGCAATTTCAACCAGACTCGACTGGAAGAACACTAGGCTTGTAGGTTTCAGAGCATGCATACTGGAATTTTGATTGGTCCATTTTTCTGGGGAACATCTTGGATTTTCTAAACATTTCCGGAAATCAATTAAAATGATACATCTCATTAACTGCTAGAAAGATTTTAGGCAAACTTTGTTGGGGGACCCTATAGTGGTATGTTTCAGAGGATGTATACAGAATTATTAGGGTTTTTTTTTATGCAGTCATTTTGGAATTTCCGAAAAGTCTCAGGAAATTGTTTAAAACGCTTCGCCTCATTAACTGCTTGGACAATTTCAACCAGAATTGGCTGGAAGGATACAAGGCTGGTAGGTTTTAGAACTTGTATTTACAGAATTTTGATTGGTCAGTTTTTCAGGCGGCCATCTTGGATTTTCTGAAAATTTCTGGAAATCAATTAAAATCCTACTCAGTAACCACTTAGACGATTTCAAGCAAACTCGGCTGGAACGACCCTAGAGTGGTGTGCTTCAGAGCTTGTATACAGAATTTTGCATGTTCGATTTGTTAGGCAGTCATCTTGAGGTTTTTTTAAATGGCTGGTAATCATTTAAAACGCTACTCATTAATCGCTTGCTCCAGTAGCCATCTTGTTCTCCAAAATGACATCTCAGGAACTGCTTTTCAGATCTGGCTGAAACTCATTAGATTTAATTTCATCAATAACTTAAGGGTGATTAAAGTTGTCATGGATCAATCAAAATTTTGGATTTGATGGCCATATCGGAAATTTTTATTGGCTGGATGTGATCAGCATTCATCATTAATTTCTCACTAAATATCGATTGTACTGAATTCCCAATGTTGTATTTTATGTCTTGTTGCTGCTGAATTTAGGGTGTTAATATCTGTTCAAATGATAATGAGTCAAATGCTAATGGTCCAGATGAGATTTAAGTCCCTCGGGCCTCTTGTTCGAAAATTTTGGGAAATCAGTTAAAAGGCTACTCCTCAATAATGGCTTGAATGATTCAAACCTGGATGGTGTGTTTCAGAGCTTGTATGCAGAATTTTCATTGGTCAATTTGTTCGGCAGCCATCTTGAATCTTCCAAAAATTACTGAAAATCAGTTAAAATGCTACTGTTCATTAACTGCTTGGGCAATTTCAATCAGACTTTGCTGGAAAGACACTAGGGGGTAGGCTTCAGAAGTTGTATACATGTGGCCATATTGAATTTTCCAAAAATCTTGGGAAATCAGTTAAAAGGTTACTCATTAACCGCTTTGCCAATTTAAACCAAGCTCAGGTGGAAGGACTCTAGGCTGGTACGCTTCAGAAGTTGTATACAGTTTTGACTGTTTTAATTTAAAAAAAAAATTTTTTGTGTGGCCATCTTGGATTTTCTGAAAAATGGAAATTCGTTTATAGTTTTTACTCATTAACCACTTGGCCAATTTCAACCAAATTTGACTGGAAGGATCCCATAGTGGTAGCCTCTAGAAATTCTATTCAGAATAGTAATAGGTCAGTGTTTTGGCAGCCATATTTGATTTTCAGGAACCATTAAAAACGGTACTGGTTATTTAATCAATGGACCAATTAAAAAAAGAACTTGGGGAGCGATCCTATGATGGAAAGATTCAACATATATCAAACAAGAATCTTGATTGATGGATGGGGTGGGGATCTTAGATTTTCTGAAAATTATCCATCATGTCTATTTAAATGCAAATGGTTCAAATGCTAATGGTCCAGATGAGCACCACAGGCCCTTGGGCCTCTTGTATGGAAGAGTAACAGTATTATCCAAATTTGACTGGCATGATTCTATAGTGGTAGGCTCTACAACTTCTATACAGAATTTTGTAGGCCAATTTTTAGCTCACCTGGCCTGAAAGGCCAAGTGAGCTTATGCCGTGGCGACCGTCCGTCTTGTGTCCGTCCGTCAACCGTCCGTCAACTTTTCCTTTAAACAACTTCTCATCTCAAGAACCACTGGGCTGATTAGAATTATATTTGGCAGGAATCATCCTTAGGGCATAGGGATCCAACTTTGTTCAAATGGAGCCAATCGACCAATTTGGCCGGTGGCCATCTTGGATTTTGGCCGATTTTAGGAAACATCTTTAAAAATCTTCTTCTCCGAAACCACTTGTGGAATCGATTCAAAACTCATGAAACATCATCTAGGGAAAGAGGTAAGCCAAGTTTGTTCAAGAAGACTTGATTGACCAAATGGTTCGGTGGCCATCTTGGATGACCTAGTTTTCCCAAAAACAACTCCTGAACCGCTGAAGGGATCAGGCCAAAATTTGAGATATGATCAGGGACTAAGGGCCATTAAAGTTTGTTCAAGGGAAGTTGATCCGTCAAAAAATGTGGCCGGCGTCGGCCAATCAAAATGTAGCATGTTTGGTGGCCATATTGGATTTTTTTATTTGATGTATTTCGAGGCCGAAATTGGTTCTATATATGTTTTTGGGTATTCTGAGCTCAAATTTGCAATTTTTAGCTCAAAGGCCAAGTGAGCTTATGTCGTGGCGACTGTCCGTCGTGTGTCCATCCGTCATCCGTCGATCCGTCAGCTTTTCCTTTAAAATGACTTCTTCTCAAGAACCACTTGGCGGATTTCAATTATATTTGGCAGGAAGCATCCCTAGGGCATAGAGATTCAAGTTTGTTCAAATGAAGCCGATCGGGCAAAATTCAAGATGGGCGCCGACCAAAATAGCCGATTTTTAGAAACACTAAAAAATCTTCTCCGAAACCGCTGGAGGAATTGATTCAAAACTCATAACACATCATCTATTGCAACGGTAGACCCAAGTTTGTTCAAGGCAACCTGATTGGCCTATTTGCCTGGCGGCCATCTTGGACGACCTAGTTTTCGCGAAAATGACTGAAGGGATAGGTCTGAAATTTGGTAAATATGCTTAAGGACCAAGGTACATTCAAGTTTGTTCAAGGGAAGTTCATACGTTAAAAAACATGGCCGCCATCAACCAATCAAAATTTAGCGTCTGTTGGTCATAGTGGCTTTTTTGTATTTGATGTATTTTGATGGCGAAAATTGCTTTATATATGCTTATCAGTGTGGCGAGTTCAAATATGCCACTTTCGAGACTATCAGATAACCGGTTTGGCTGCCATCTTGGTTTGTTTTCCCGCCATAGGCTCCCATAGTAAAGCAATGGGCCCATAGTAAAGCAATGGGGAATTCTTTAAACGACTTCTTCTCAAGAACCACTGGGCCAATTTAAATTATATTTTGGAGGAAGCATTCATAGGGCATAGAGATCTAAGTTTGTTCAAACGAAGCGGATTGGTCAAAATCCAAGATGGCCGTCGGCCAAAATGGCTGATTTTTAGAAACACTAAAAAATCTTCTCCGAAACCACTGGAGGAATTGATTCAAACCTCATAACACATCATCTGTGGTAGCGGTAGACCCAAGTTTGTTCAAGGCAACCTGATTGGCCGATTTGCTTGGCGGCCATCTTGGATGGCATAGTTTTCGCAACTTCTCCCGAACCGCTGAAGGGATAGAGCTGAAATTTTGTAAATGCTTAGGGACCAAGCGCCTTTCAAGTTTGTTCAAGGAAAGTTTGTTCATTAAAAAACATGGCCGCCATCAACCAATCAAAATTCAGCGTTTCTTGGTCATATTGGCTTTTTTGTATTTGATAGATATTGAGGGCGAAAATTGCTTTATATATGCTTATCAGTGTGGCGAGTTCAAATATGCCACTTTCGAGACTGTCAGGTAAACGGTTTGGCTGCCATCTTGGTGTGTTTTCCCGCCATAGGCTCCCATAGTAAAGCAATGGGCCCATAGTAAAGCAATGGGGAATTCTTTAAACGACTTCTTCTCAAGAACCACTGGGCCGATTTCAATTATATTTGGGAGGAAGCATTCATAGGGCATATAGAGATATAAGTTTGTTCAAATGAACCCAAAGGCCAATTTGGCCGGTGGCCATCTTGATTTAGGCCGATTTTAGGAAACGTCTTTAAAATCTTCTTCTCCGAAACGGCTTGGGGGATTGATGCAAACCTCATGAAATATGATTTATGGCAAAGGAACTTGATTGGTCAAATGGTTCGGCGGCCGTCTTGGTTGACCTAGTTGTAGCGAAAATTACTTATTCTCCAGAAGCGCTGAAGGGATCGGGCTGAAATTTGGCAGATATGATTAGGGCCTAAGGGCCATTAAAGTTTGTTCAAGAGAAGTTGATCTGTCAAAAAACATGGCCGCCGTGGGCCAATCAAAATATAGCATGTTTGGTGGCCATATTGGATTTTTTTATTTGATGGATTTTGAGGCCGAAATTGGTTTTATATGTGTTTTTGGGTATTATGATCTCAAATTTGCAATTTTGGAAACTGTCAGATAAACGGTTTGCTGGCCATCTTGTTGATAAAGAGCATTCTAGTTGAAATGCCTATTGTCCAGGTGAGCGATACAGGCCCCTTGGGCCTCTTGTTTAAATTATCGGATAAACAGTTTGACGGCCATCTTGGATAATTTTCTCATCAAAAGCTCCCATGCTAAAGCAATGGGAAATTTAAAATGTCTTCTCGAGAACTACTAGGCCAATTTCAATTATATTTGGCAGGAAGCATCCTTAGGGCATAGGGATCCAAGTTTGTTCAAATGAACCCGATCAGCCATTTTGGATGCGCCTATGGTGGTAGGTTTCATCATATCAAGCGAGAATTTTAATTGATGAATTTCTTTCAAGACTTATCCATCATGTCTATTTAAACGCAAATGATTGCAATGCTAATACTCCAGGTGCGCATCCCAGGCTGTTGGTGTTCTTTTTTCAATATTTCAATAACTCTGATTCTACTGGTGCAATCTTCTCTAAACTGGGTTTGAAGCTTGCCCATGTGGTGCCAAATATGTATGCCAATTTTTGGCCTTTCAATCACTACTTGCTTAATCAAATAATCTGCATTTAGCTATCAGAATAAGATTTTTATGCTCGCTTCCATACCTCCCTTATGCCTCTACAATCACCATGTATACCCTAAACCATGCTACTGGTAGGGTGACCCCCAGCATAAGCCTCAATATAGACTGTCACTAGTCTGTACTCACTCTTTGGTGTCACCTGTCACTAAGCATGCCCGCGCATGCGCAATACGTCTCAAATAAGAAACAGAATCACTTCAAATATTCTGCAAGCAGAACAGTTTGCCTGCTATCAAGATTAAGTTTTATAGCTTTGCGCTGAAGTTCAGCTACATACAAGAGTTACTGATCAGGAAAATCATGCCTACTATGAAATCTATTCAAAATGTGTGGGATTTGTAAGGGCTGGTCTTTGGCGATTTCCAAAGCCTTTTTCAGAGATTTTAATTCAAAGGCCGTTTTGCCCTCCGATCGCTCCCCCTCTGTTGCTAATAAATCTAAGGCAGTGCCGTCTGCAAGTTCTACTGTTTCATCTGCGCCAGCAATGGAGGGGGAATCCGCTTCATCGAATTCTGATGCCGTTATGGTGCTTTTCGCTAGATTTGAATCCTTTACAAGTGTGTTTACTAAGTCTCTAGACGAGCGTATATCCTCGACTATTCGTGCCTCAAAAAGAGGAATTTTCTGAATCTGACGATAGTCATAAGTCTTGTGGGCGTTCCCGCAAATGGGGGAAACCAACATCCCTCACCTCGAGGCAGGAATTAAGATCCCTGAAGAATAAGCCAAGGGATTCAAAGAAAAAGTCTGGTAAAGTGACTTACGGTAAGTCCCAGACCAAAGACCTCGTAAGTCTTGAGGGGGCGCATTACCCTCATGCGGGGGCATCGGTGACGGAAGTTCATTTTTCGGTGATCCCTATTGCAAGTAATGTTAAAAGATCTACGATCTCTATGTCCGCTCCGGTCATTGCGCCTGGTTTGTCCGGGCAAGCGGGTGCTAAATCCGGTATTGCTGCTGGTTTGACCGAGTGCCTGGATATGAGTTCTGTGATTGTTTCTGGCTTGGCTGAACATCCGGGTTCTCATGATCATATGAATTTTTCGTCTTCCATTTCCAGTAATGGCCCTTCCATTTCCGGTACAAGAGGTGCTCTTCCGGGTTTGTTAGATCCGGTCAAGGGTCAGTCTTCAATTTCCGATTTCGGTTTTTCCGCTCCCGTTTCCGGTAGTAGTGTTTCTACTTCCAGTATGAGAGGTGCTTTTCCGGGTCTGTTAGATCCGGCCATGCATCCGTCATCTATATCCGGTTCAGAAATTTTCTACTTCCGTTTCCGGTAGTAGTGTATCTGCTTCCGGTATGAGAGGTGCTTTTCTGGGTCTGTTAGATCCGGCTAAGTATCCAACTTCCATTTCCGGTTCCGGTCGTGTTGTTTCTTCTTCCGGTAGTAGTACTTCTCGTTCCAGTTTGAGAGGTGCTTTTCTGGGTCAGTTGGATCCGGCTAAGCATTCTACTTCCTGTTCCGGTTTATCAGTTTATACTGGTTCTCCTTCTGGGAGTTATCTTTGTGCTGGATACGAGTTGCCTGATCGTTCAGATTCTTATTCTTCTAATAGTTTCATTAGATCTGACTCTAATTATTTTCGCGCTCTCCCTGATCAGGTTTTTTCTAATCAGAACTTTGCTCATTTTTCTTCTCTCTCTTAGTCTCTGCCGAGCTTTCTTCTCCTGCTTTTATCCACCCTCCTTTTTGTGATGTGGGCTCAAATGCTCCTTTTTCTTCTTCTGGTCTTTCTCCTTCGTTAGCTAAGGGAGGTAGTTTTCTTCCTCCTTTTTCTTCTTCTTTATCTGCTCTGTCTGCTCGACACTTTTCTTCTAGTCATGTTTCCCAGTCTTCCTCTCTTTTTCATTCTTCGGCTGTTCCTCCTCCTCCGAGGTTTTCTCACCCTCCTGTTCATCCTAATCTTGCTTCTACGGATCATGTCTTCTCTTCCTCTTCCTCCTCTGTTCCTTCTAATTCTTCTCTTCCTCCTTATTCTTCTTCATCTCCTTCTTTCGATTCTCTAGATCCTATTGTGTCTGTCTTTCTTTCTCCGGAACTATAATTCCAGATCGTGGACTCCGGTTTAGACTTCTTGTTTTCTGTAGCCTGTGATTCCTCTCTTAACTGCTCCTTTGTTTCTGGTAGATTTTCGATTCTATCTAGATTTTCTGTGAGTGGTTTAGGTTCTTATTCTTTTCCCTCCAGTCAGGGAAATGATGCTGTTTTCAGTTCCTCTGATCATGTTTCCTCGGTTTTGGATCCTTTGTCTTTACCTTCTCCTAGAGGTTTAGGTTCTCCTTCCTCTTCGAGGAATGTTGATTCTTTAGCATCTTTAGATTTGGAGCTTTGCCTACTCCTCCCTTACATTCTTCTGCTACTCCTATCACTAGATCAGTCAGGGCCAGGGATCTTGGGAGATTTTACCCGGTCAGGGCCTCTTCAGATGATTGGTCTTCGACTCATCATCAATGGATAGCCTCTTGTCTTTCTCTCCCTCTTCAAGATGAGTTTTCGAATAACCCGCCTTCTTTTGGGTCTGCTCTATCCTCTTCTGATCCTTCTTCTTGTTCTCCTTGTGTTCTTCCAGTAGTACTCCTGGGTCAGATTCACCAGTTCAGGTTCCTACGGATGAGTTTCTTAGAGTGGCTTCTACTCAGTCTCTTAATGGTCCGGCTTGGGAGGTTCCTTTGTCTAGTTTGAAGGAGTCCGCTAAGGTTCAGTCTTCTTCGGATCTTTTTAGATGGGAATCTGTATGTAGGGCTCAGATTAAGTCAGCAAATTTCCTAGCTCTTCTTTCGGAGGCTGTCCTTAAGGCTCAGGAGAGAGGTGATCAGATTCCTCCTGAAGTCTTTCGTTCTCTGGCCGACGTTTCTAGCGGTTCTTTGAACTCGGTTTGTCGAGGAAACTGTCCGAGGTCAAGATTTTGAGTACTCTTGGGAGTAATCCTATATCGGCTCCTCCCTTTGGCTTGGATGTCATTGGTCAAGCTTCTTCCAATATTATTCGGGCTGAATCTGACTGTCTTAGATCTTCGAGATCAGATCTCTGTTTTGAAACCTGCGAAGAGAGAATCTTTCTCTGTCAAGAGTCTGAATTCCTCCCCTAAGAGGAAGAATCTCAGGCCAGATGAGTTTAGCACTTATCCGTCTAGGATAATTACCAACTCTAGCCCGTCTTCTGGTTCGCAAGCCCAATCTGTGGAGGAGGATCAATTTGAATCCATTTCGTCTCATTGGCCTAGATCCCAAGCCCGTCAGGCCCCTCCTCAGGTGAGAAGGGGTCGGACTTATTCCCGGGGACCTAGATCTAATTCTAGAGGTTATCAAAGTAAAAGAGTTTGAAGGGATGGCTGTATCCCGGGTAGGCCTATCTCTTCCTCTTTTCCCAGTTTTATCTCTTCCCCCTTCCATTGCCTTTAGATCCGTCGGTGCTATCCCTTTTTCCCCAGTGTGCCAGTGGGAGGGTGCCTGTCTCTGTTTTGGGAGACGTGGCCAGCCCTTGATCAGGACTCCTGGCTTATAGATCAACTCTGCTGGGGTTATGCACCTTCTTGGATCAATCATCTTCCTTCCCTGTCTTTCCTTCCCCGGTTCCTTCCAATCCGGAGAAGCTGGGAGCCCTAGAAGATGAGTTGGAGTCGATGATTCTAAAGAAGGCCATAGAAGAGGTTCCTTTATGGAGAGTAGACCCGGGCTACTACTCAACTCTTTTGTTGAAGACGGGTGGATGGCATCCGATCATCAATCTGAAAAGGTTAAACCTTCTAATCTCAACTCCGAAGTTCAAGATGGAGACCATCTCTCAGATTATCGAAGTCTAAATCCAGGCATGGACTCTTCCATAGACCTAAAGGACGCCTATTTCAATGTTCTAATCTATCTTTCGTTCCGAAAATTCATGAGATTTTCTTTCACGGGCTGGGTATGGCAATTTCGAACCATGCCCTTCGGTCTGACCTCAGCCCCTTTTTTTCACTCGCCTAGTGTCAGCCGTGGCAGGAATTCTTCACCGTCGTTCTATACACCTTCACGTTTATATAGACGATTGGTTAGTAAAAGCAGAGTCTTTCTCAATTCTGTCAGGAATCATTCCAGAGGTCTGCAGTCTGGCATGCAGCCTAGGTTGGATTGTAAATCTCGAAAAGTCAAGCTTGGTTCCCTCTCAGCGTTTCACCCACCTGGGCGTTTCATTCGATCTAGCTTGGAGTCTAGTTTTCCCTTCAGACCTAAGAGTAGAAACCATTCTAGTAGCAATGGAAATTCTGTCTTCCTCTTCCGTGGTCAGAGCAAATTTCTTTCTCAGGGTGATAGGCTTGATGGTCAGCATCAAGAGTATCAGCCAGTGGGCGGCGCTGATGAGAAGACCTTTCCAAATGTATCTAATGCTGCTTTGGAAACAGTCGGTTCACTCTATTTACCATCCGATCCCCATCAGAGAACATCTAATTGCCCATCTAGATTTTTGGAAGGATCGTTCTCTGCTTCTGTTAGGTGTCCCTCTGGTCAAGTCTTCTCCTCAAGCAATTATCTTCACAGACACTTCTCAAGAGGGATGGGGAGCGGTCTAGGACTCCCTGTCTGTTTCTGGCCTTTGGTCCCTGGAGGAGTCGTCAGCCAACATCAACATTCTGGAGCTGTGTGCTGTCAAGAAGTCTGTCCTTTCATGGTCGGATCGAGTGAAAGGCCTCAAAGTCTCGATTCGATCGGACAATTCAACAGTGGTCTCATATCAACAGACAGGTGGGCACGAGGCCATCCCTCATTGGTTTGGAAGTATGGAACCTCCTCTTGTGGTGCCGCAGGAATCAGATTTTTCTAGTGTCCCCTCATGTCCCAGGCAGCCTGAATTCTCTTGCAGACCAACTGTCTCGTCCCTACAAGTTCGCACATCTCAGAAAATCATTGAGTCTGCCAGGAGGGATCCGCAGGGTCGACTTAAAATTTTAGGAGAATGGTGTGCAGATCATGGTTTCATGCCCGATTCTGTTTCTATTTCCCAAGTGTTTGATTTTTTATCTTATCTCTTTGACACTTTACAGTTGTCTGCTAACACTGTCAGAGGTTATAGATTTTCTTTGGCATCTTCGCTTTCTTGTCTATTGAATGCTGATGTTAAAGATACTAAGGTTCTTAATGGTTTTATTAGAGGTTTAGGCAATATTTGTCCTCCAATTGCTAAACCTTTGCCTTCCTGGAAGTTGGCTCTAGTTCTTCAGGTTTTGGCAGGTCATCATTTTGAACCTATCTCTTCTATTAGCTTGAAACTTTTAACTTTTAAGACCGTTTTTCTGGGTGCCTCTGCTTCTGCTAGAAGACGATCCGAAATTCATGCTTTTTTCACCGAAAAAACCCCAGGTTTATCGAATCCAGGGACGGTCTAGTCTTATATCCTAGAAGGGATTTTTTTATCGAAGACTCAATCTAACCATTACCCAGCTAAACCAATTAAATCCTTAACTTCCTTTTCGCCGTCTGACAGATTTTGGTGTCCTGTCAGAGCCTTAAAACTTTACAAGCATCGTACTGATTTTAAGAGATCCGATCTGTCCCATTTTTGGGTGCCCTATGCAGATTAGGTAGCCAGACCAGTCTCTAAGGCTACTATTGCCAGATGGGTTTGTGAGACCATCCGTCTTTGTTATGAGATTGTTTCTCCTGATCAAATTAATCTTTCTCACATTAAAGCTCATGATGTTAAAGGGATGGCTACCTCTTTCGCTCTTTTCGCTGGCTCATCTTTGGACGAAGTAATGCAAGTTGCAGGATGGAAATCCGAGTCTACCTTTACTTCCTTTTATTTAAAGGATCAGAGCGCAGCGGCCTCCTTTTTTAGAAATACAACGATTTTAACTAAAAAGGCTGAAGACCATTTACCAAGCACTTCCCACCATTTTCGTTAAGGCTGTGCGTCTGCGGGAAATGGTGAGAGTCTCTTTGGTTTTTATTTATTTCTTTACGTTCAAAGTTGTACTTGTTTGATAATCACTGTGTGATTGATTAAGATGCACCATTATGTTATGTTATTAACATTTGGTTATTGTTTGTTTGATTTTTATCCTTGCTTTTGGATTCTCAAATCTCCACCAACCTAGGGTTCACAGTAAGGCACTGGCCAAATCTACGGGTTTAGCAAGTAGTGATTGAATGGTCAAGATGTTTTTGTGGTGTAATAACAACCCCCAACAGACCCCCCTTTAGTTGGTTGGTCTGTAGTTTTATTAACCACTATAAAACATACTTACCGTTCAATCACTACGACCCGGCCTCAGCCACCCCGCAGGGTAATGATTTGAGAATCTGTTCAGGATATATGGCACTTATATTTAGAAAAGTGATTCTGTTTCTTTTTCTTGCGTTCATCTTTCTCATGACAGTAATCTTAGACTGTTTTCCTTATTTGGTGGATGAAAGCTGAAGTGGTCATCAAACTGTCCCTGTCTCCTCTGATCTTCTCTTCAAAAGATACTTCAATAGGCCAGAAGCTTCTCCTAGCCTGTTCATATCGCTGGCAAGAGATGTTCTGCTGTTTCTTCTGACTGCTGACACTCACAAAGTGCAGAATCTGTAATCTTGAGACGGTGAAGATGTGCATTGAGACGATTGTGACCAGTCTTCAATCTGAAGATACATGTCTGATCCTCCCTACTGAGGCTGTGTATTGCATCATTATGCTGCCTGCTAGTGGTTCTTGTGGCTTTAATGATATGCTTCAGTTCTTCAAAGTCAACCTCACGGTTGAATTGTTCTTTATTTGACCCTTCCTTAGCCAGTTGATCAGCTTTGACATTTCCTAATATGCCACAATGCGAGGGGATCCACTGTAAGTTGACATTATTCTCCTTAGTCAGCTGTGTAAGATTTTCATGAATTAAATCTGTACTTTCCTTTCCACTCTCCAGCGCCTGGAGTGCTGAGAGGGAGTCTGTCAGGAAGACAATATTTTCATGTCTGGTTTTTCGTTGTATCGCCATTTGGCTAGCTAAGATCAGTGCCTGGATTTCTGCAGTGGAATTGCTACAGTGCTTCCCTGTTGGCAAGCATGAGTCTGTTATATCTCCACATGGAAACCGAATGTGAGCACCTGCCCCTCCATTCTTGACAGCCCGGATAGCTGATCCATCTGTATAAACATGTATCCATTCTTCCTCAGGGTAGTTTTCTGCAATATGACTCAATGCAAGAACTTTGTTTGTCACCTCTGCTTGATCTCCCTTGCTTTCAATCCCTGGAATCGAGGGCCAGATTGAAATTGTCTTTTCTATTTCAGAAGCTTTCCACAGTTCCCTCTCAGAGATAGCAGTTATGTTTCTACATCTGGGGAAGATGTCCGACTCTCTGTTTCTTTCAATTTTCTTTGATGTTAATAAGAAATTATTCCTTTTGAGCCTTCCTCTAGACATTTGGTGAGTCAGCATATGCATGGGATGGTGAGGCATCAATTTGAATTTCTCGTATTGAATCTCGGCCTTGATTTCTCGTCTCTGCTGGAGTGGCTGGATATTGGTAAGTGCTTCCATCGCTGCTATTGGAGTGGTCTTCATAGACGCTGTTATGATACGAAGAGCCTGATTTTGTACCTTATCCAATGTCTGAAGGGTGCTTGTAGCAGCTGTCATCCATGATGATGAGCCATATTCGATGATTGGTCTAACAGATCCAGAGTAAACCTGTTTGAGAATTTTCATGTTAGCTCCCCATTTTGTTCCAGAGAGCTTCCGCATAATTGCCGGTCTTCATTTGGCTATACCTTCAGCGTTTCTGATTTGCACCTTCCAGGTTAGTCTTTTGTCAAATATCAGACCAAGATAAGCTACTTCATCCTCAAAGTGCAGATCTGAGTCACCAAATTTCAGACTTGTCTTGTGTTCCTTTTTAGTGGATAGTGTGAATAGAGTTGCGCCTGTCTTCTCGTTGTTGATCTGGACAAGCCATCTTGTAACCCAAGAATTGAGGTAATCAATTGCGAGTTGCATGCGGTAATTGGCTGTTGACACATACGCCCGTGAGTGTGTCGAAAACTGTGTTCTTGACATCAAACATTGGATGTTGAACAACATGTTGCAGCTGAACGACAAGAAAACAGAGACTCTCTTGATAACATCTCGCCACATCCGACAGAATGTGGACATAAAAAGTCTCCACGTTGGAGAGGCCGAAATTGGTTTTAGCGACAGTGCCCGCAACATAGGCGTAACTTTTGATAACATTCTTTCAATGGAAGCACATGTGACATCTGTCTCTCGTTCCATCTTCGTCAATATGAGAAACATCAGCAAAATTCGAAATCTGCTTGACACCGACGCAGTTAAAACACTTGTTCATGCCACCATAACATCCCGGTTGGACTATGGCAATGCATTACTGACTGGCATAACATCAGCCCAGTTGGAGCGTCTGCAGAGAGCCCAGAACACAGCAGCTCGGTTGATCACCCGCACGAGAATGCATGAACACATCACGCCTGTTCTCCACGAACTACACTGGCTTCCAGTTAGAGAACGGATCAGCTATAAGGTCGGACTCTTAGTGTTCAAATGCCTTCATGATCTTGCACCACCTTACCTAAATTCACTGATCGTACGAAGAACATCAGCAAGGTCCCTTCGATCAAATTCACAATTACTATGTGTCATACCACGTTCGAATTTAACCATCGGTGAACGCGCCTTCTCGAGAGCAGGACCAAAATTTTGGAACAATCTACCATCTGACATTCAAAATTGTAACAAAATTGAGCCATTTAAATCTATGTTAAAAACTCACCTTTTCACAAGAGCATATTTTTTAATTTTGTAAAGCGCCTTTGAGCGGTTTAGTCCGGAATCGGCGCTATAGAAATTTACATACATACATACATACATACTCCTCGCTGCTCCACATCACAAGATCGTCAGCATACAATGCAGCTCTGACTCCCATTGGAAGGTTCTTCACCAGGTCATTGATGAATATTGTGAGAGGGTGGGAGAGACTACACCACCCTGAGGTACACCATGTCGTAGCAGGATTTTCTTGCTGCTCATCCCATTCAGCTGTACAGATGCCTTTCGGTTGTGGAGATACTGGCATATCCAGCTGTACATTTTTCCAGAAATATCACTGGTCCTGAGCTTTTGGAGGAGTCGATGCTTCCATACTTTATCAAATGCCTTCTGCAGATCAACCCACACAGTGATGGTATGCTTTTTCTGTTGGAACGCCTCCTCAATAGACTGTGTCAGATACGTTGCTTGATCCTCAGTAGATCTACACTTTCTGAAGCCATTTTGTTCATCCGCTAAGAGATTGTTGCTTTCAAGATGTTGAAGAAGTCTTTGGTTGAGGATTCTTTCCATGGCTTTGACAGTGCAACTAGTCAGACTGATAGGTCGATAACTTGCCGCTTTGGATTTATTCTTGCCTTTTTTCAGTACAGGGATCATGTTGGCCTCTCCAAGACTGGGGAACTTCTCCTGTGTACCAACTGTAGTTGAAAATCTCCAAAAGCTTGTGCTTTCCAATAGTACCCAGATTCCTCAACATCTCATTGGTTATTCCATCTGGTCCAGGAGATTTCCTGTGTTTCAGAACTTTCCAGCTTTTCTCCAACTCGCTGATGGTCAGAAGCTCGCCCATTCCCGCGGCATGTATTTGTGTGTCTCCGTTCCACTTTGCAGACTTCATTGCAGCTTTTTTACAACTCACTGTCACATCTAGATTGCTTACTTTCTGAAACATACAAGCAAAGTGTTCAGCAGCAGCCTCTCCTGTTTTAATTTCACAATCCTCTTCAAGAATTGTGTTCGGTACTCTGGTGTTTTCATCGTTAAGCTGCTTCACAAGCCTCCAGAGTTTATTGTATCTTTTTCAAGATTTAAGCTTGACATTTTTTCTCTCCACGATTCTCTGGTGGCTCTGATTTTGGCTTTCAGATATTTTGCCTTGGATTGTTGGAGTTCACATGGTTGGCTTCTGTTGGGACATTCTCTGCAATTTCCCTTGCGTTGGACATTTCTTCGTGTAACTTTTGCCGAGACGTATTCCAATAAGGTCTAATTTTTCCTGGATCCCCTAGGAATGCATTTTCCAGCAGCAGAGAGTAAAGCAGAGTTAAGATCTTTAACAACTTTATTGATATTTTGGTTTTTGACATCAATGTCTTTTACCAATCTGTCACTCTCTTTCTGATATCTGTCCCAGTCTGCTTTCTTATAGTTCCATCGAGGAGTCTGATTCCGGTCAATCTCAACATCCATGTTAATGGTAATGAAAACAGGGCAGTGATCACTGCCACCCAGCAGTTCCCCAACAATACGCAAAGATTCTTGATGTAGATTTTCTATCGAAAATGCTAGATCAGGAGAACTTGAGGTATGCCATCGTCTTGAGTAGAATGTAGGGGGGGTGGGGTGTGGTGGTCATCTGCCTTGTTCAAGAGAATCGGCTTCTGCTCATCCATCCAATTCTCAATGTCCTCACCCCTCCTATCAGTAGAATGATAGCCCCATAACTGAGAATGACTGTTGAGGTCACCAGCAACGATAGTTGAATCTGGATGAACTGGGATTTTCCTGAGATTCAATGGTTGATTATTAGGGCAGTAATAGTTGACAACAGTGATAGGACGTTTCTCTAGAATTATCTTGATTGTGAGAATTTCAGGTCCCTCCATGTCTCTCTGAACTTCAATGGCGTTTAGGTTATTCCGGACCAGGGTTATGACTCCTCCTTTATGTCTTCCATCCCTGTCAGATCTGAAGCACTGAAATCCTCTTATACAGAATCTTCTGTTGGCATTTAGATGAGTTTCTTGGATACATGCGACATCTACGCCTTTCTCCTTGAGAATTTGGCTATGCTCCAATTTCTTGTTAGAAACTCCTTCAGCATTCCATTGCATGATAGTCAGCGGTTTGCTTACTTGTACTTTAGGTTGGACAACCTTCTTCCTTTTTCTCCAAGGTCTACAAACTTTACCACCAGTAGCTTGGGTGGACCCCTTCGAGGCCGGGGGCCCCGGTGCTGCACATGCCTGGCGGGAACTCACACGGCGAGCACCATGATGGATATTCATAATATTAACTGTCATGAAAGATGAGTTGTTTAGTGCTACGGTTGGCCACTCGCTCCAAATACCTGGGTTGGTACCCAGATAAAGTGTTACACCCCTGTGCCCGACCCAAGATCAGAGATCTTAGATCTACTTTAATGCCTAGCACTTGTAGCAGGTGATTCTGTTTCTTATTTGGGACATATTCCGCATGCGCGGGCGTGCTTAGTGACAGGCGTCACCAAGGAGTGACTACAGACTGGTGCCAGTCTATATTGAGGCTTATGCTAGGGGTCACCCTACCAGTAGCCTGGTTTAGGGTATACATGGTGATCGTAGAGGTATAAGGGAGTATGTAAGCGAACATATAAACCTTATTCTGACAGCTAAATATAGATTATTTGATTCAGCAAGTAGTGATTGAACGGTAAGTATGTCTTTATAGTGGTTAATAAAACTACAGACCAACCCACTAAAGGGGGGTCTGTTGGGTGTTTTCAGCAACATTCTCTAAAAGACTGCTAAAAAACTTTTTTGTGTGTTATCTTTAATAAACACATAAATTGCACAATCTTTCCTGAGCTGCATTCCATAAATTCTATTTTTAAGTTTATTCATCTGGATGCGACTGATTTGCCCAAGCACTGTTGTTCATGTTGGTTATTAGCTCACCATGGCAACCATCCATCATCTGTCCATCTATCCCTTTTCCTTTTTCTTCAAACATCTCAAGAACCAGTGGGCCGATTTCAATTATATTTGACCAAAAGCATCCTTATGGCATGGGTATCCAGTTTGGTTCAAAGGAAGCCGGTCGGCCAATTTGGCCAGTGATCGTCTTGTTTTGTGGCCGATTTTTAGAAATGTCTTTAAATCTTCACCAAAACCTCTTAGGGGATCGAATCAAATTTGTTCAAGGAAATTTAATTGGCCAAATGGTTTGGCGACCATCCTGGATGACGTAATTTTCGGGAAAACAACTTTTCCAGAACCACTGAATGGGTCGAGCCGAAATTTGGGAGATGTGATTCGGGAGTAAGGGCCATTAAACTTTGTTCAAGGGAAGTTGATTTGTCATGAAAAATGGCAGCCATGGACCAAACAAAATGTAGAGTGTTTGGTGGCCATATTGGATTTTTTTTATTTGATGGATTTTCAAGCCGATATTAGTTTTATGTAGATCTTTTAGATGTGCTGATTTGAAATTTCCACTTTCAAAACTGTCGGATAAATGGTTTAGTGGCCATCTTGGATCTTTTACCCGCCCAAAATTCCCATACTAAATCAATGGGAAATTTAAAATTTCTTCTCGAGAACCACTGGCCCGATTTCAATTGTATTTGGCAGGAAGCATCCTTAGTGCACAGAGATCCAAGTTTGTTCAAAGGAAGCTGATTGGCTAATTTGGCCGACAGCCATCTTGGATTCCGGCTGATTTTTAGAAATGTCTTTAAAAAATCTCCGAAACCAAAAACTCATGAAATATCATCTACGGCAAAAGCTGAACCAAGTTTGTTCAGTGGAGCTTGATTTGCCAAATATTTCGGGGGCCGTCATGGATGACCTAGATTTCGTGAAAATGACTTCTCCAGAACAGCTGAACAGATCTGGCCAAAATTTTGGCGATATGATTTTGGACCATAATAGTTTCTTGAAAAAAACCCCATGACCATGGACCAATGAAAATGTAGCGTGTCTGGCGACCATATGGTGTTTTTTAATTTGATGGATTTTGAAGCATAAATTGGTTTTATATAGGTTTTTTAGGTGTGCTAATTTCAACTGTCGAAACTGGCAAATAAACGGTTTGGTGGCCATCTTGGATCGTTTTTCCCTCCAAAAACTCCCATACTAAAGTAATAGGAAATTAAAAATGCCACGGAGCCGATTTCAATTATATGTGGCAGGAAGCATCCCTAGGGCATAGAGACCCAAGTGTCTGCTAAGGAAGCCGATTGGCCAATTTGGCCGGTGGCCATCTTGGATTTTGGCCAATTTTTAGAAACATCTAAAAATCTTGAACTTCTTGAAATCTTGCTTGGGGGTTTGTTTCAAAAGTCATGAAATGTCATCTGGGGCAATGACTGAACCAAGTTTGTTCAGTGGAACTTGATTTGCCAAATATTTCGGGGGCCATCTTGGATGATCGAGATTTCGTGAAAATGACTTCTCCCATACCACTAAACAGATCTCAAATTTGGGAGATATGCTTAAGGACTAAGGGTCATTCAAGTTTATCCATGAAAAGTTGATACGTAAAAAACATGGCCACCGTTGATCAATCAAAATTTTGCATGTTTGCTGGCCATCTTTGATCTTCTGAATATTTCTGAGAAAATCATATAAAACATGTAAAAGTGTACTTATTAACCACAAGGCCAATTTTAATAAAACTTGGCTAAACCTTCTTCACATAAATTAGATTGTTAAGTCTTTCCAGGGGTCATTTCGTTTTGTTTGGTTGCGCCAGTGGAAATAACTCCAGGTGAATGATACAGGTCCCTTGTGCTTCATGTTTACTATTAAATATTAACATCCCTGAATTTCTGGCAAAAATGTTTAAGACTCTATATTCTATTTCAACTGGCAATGTTCTAGGTGAGCGCTGCAGGGCCCGTCGGCGTACCTTTTGACGTACATAGATGCATGCATAATTGCATCCGATGCATAGCCTTACAGCAACTGCTTAGATTTGTTTCAACTTGGCTGCGTGATATGATTTCTCAAGCACATACACTAAAAAAATTGGGCATTAATTATTCACACTCCGAAGTCCAGTGTGAGTATTGCGGTTAGTGCCGCCCGTCTGTCTGTCCAAGCAATATCTCCAGAGTCCAAGAAGTTAGAATTACCAAATTTGGCACATCCAATTGATGCTGTAACTTGCTAGAATTTGTATGAGTTACGAGTTAAAGCATAGGTCACAGGATACATACCAGAATACACATTTTTGGCCATAACTCTGGAGTGCAAGAAGGTAGAATCACTAGATTTAACACACACTTTCATATTAGGACAGTTTATGATTGAATTGAATGTGAAGTCAATGGAGCAACTGTTGATGTCATGGTGGTCACTAAGTGCATTGCTAAGAACGAGCTCAAAGGTGTGAATCAGCATCTCCCTCGAGTAAATTCTAGTTTCTAAATGAATCCAGTGTGAAATTTACTTTGCAGTGCCACAGGTTATCGAGCAGGCACAGGTGCTACAGCGGTACATGAACGTATCGGTTGGTCATTTTGTCCCAGAGATGGGTGTGGACTGCTGGACAAAAGAAAACTGGGTTTGTATAATAGAAACTGAAAAATCTTTTCATTCACTTTTCATTCTAAATAACAAAAAAACAGTTCACATTAACAGAATAAAATATGAAACTGGGTGAATATTATTGAAAACAATCTCTCACACTTGAATTCAACAATTTATTAAAAATAATCAATTCATTAATTCACCTGACCAGAAGGGCGAAGTAAGTTTATACGACCATCCATCTGTCCATTGTTTGTCAACTTTTGCTTTCAAACATCTCCTAAACTGCTTGCTGGATCTTAACCATGTTTGGTTAGGATCCTGTGGTGGTAGGCTTTTTGTTCCGAATTTTGTCTGATTTTTCCTGCGGTCATCTTGAATTTTCTTAATTTTTTCACTTAATTTTTTCGAAACCCCTTTAAAATGCTACTCTTCATTCAATGAACCGATTTCAACGCACTGGGTGGAATGATCCTATCCTGGTCAGCTTCGACAATTCTAATGAGAATTTTGCCTAGTCACTTTTCTGTTTCTATTTTGGATTTTTTGAACTTTTTCCGAAAATCCATTAAAATGTATCTCCTAAAGCACTTGACAAATTTTGTCCAAATTAAACTCAAAGGATCCTGATAGGCTCCAGAAGATATATTCAATGTTTTGATGGGTCCAGTTTTTCAGCATCCATCTTGGATTATCCGATAGTCTTCCACAAATCCCTATTTCCTAAACTACTGGTTGGAGCGATCTTATGCTTGTAAGTTCCAGTACTTCTATTCAGGACTTTGATTGTTCGATTGATTCAAGACACTCATCTTGGATTTTCCAAACATTTTCCGGAAATACTTTAAATTGTATCTCATAAATGGTACATTTTAACTAAACTTTGTTGGACGGATCCTATGGTTATATAATCTAGAATATCTATTCGAAAGTTTGATTTGTCAAATATTCTGGCAGGCATCTAGGATTTTCCCAAAGATTTGCAAAAATCCTTTAAAAGCTATCCTCCTAAACTATTCGGCACATTTTAGGCAAATTTAGCAGGAAGGATCTTAGGCTGGTAGGCTCCAAAATTATATTCAGGATTTTGATTGGTTACTTTTTAGTGACCATCTTAGATGTTAAGTATCTTCTAATCCACTTGGCATATTTTAATGAAATTTGGCTGGAAGGATCTTGTGGTCGCCTCCAGAATTTCTCATCGGAATTCTGATTGGTCGATATTCCTGGTGGCCAGCTTGGATTTCACAAAGATTTTCAGCATATCTTTTAAGTTGCTACTCCTTAATCAAGGACCCAATTTTCAACGAAACTTGGGTGGAACAATCCTATGGTCGTACACTTTAAGACTAACACAAATTTGAATTGGTCTATTTTTTCGGTGACCACTGACCATCTTGGATTTCCAAAAATTTCCAGGAAATCATTTAAAATATCGCTCCTTAAATGTTCAGCCACAATTTGTACTTTTAAGACTAAAATTTCTGTTTCTTGCCAGAACTGTTGAATTTCTGACAAAATGTCTGTAGGGCTCTTCAACATTTGGAACATAGCCTTTCTACTTGAAATGTAAATGCTTCAGGTGAGCGATACGTGTGAGAAATTTGGGATCAAAAGGTCAAGGCCACAGTGCTTGGATTACCGTAAATCGGCTAGTAATAACTGCATCCTTAATAAAACTAGCTTGCCAATTTTCGAGTTTGAGTCAATTTCGTAGCAAGTTTAAAACAGCATTGTATCTAATAGAAGTCCCTTCCATATTCCAGCAGTTTGTGACTGATTTTCTATAAAAATAACAGAATACGCAATTTCATAAATTGATTCCTAGTTAGGTTTAGATGACCTCAACTAAGTAGGCCTATGGAAAGACCGCAAGACGCTCAATAGGACAGGCTATATCAACCAGTCCTCTGATCGGCTGAATACAAGGAACAACTCCGCCCAGTATAATGAAGTCAATTTGGAATCCATTGTTCACTCGTTCCCATTGGATAATGGGTATGCCCAGATTTTCAAGCCAGTAAAAAGGCGCCAATTTAATTTTAACATTACAGAGATTACCGTTTAAAGATGTTGTGAGGACTAGATACCTGATCGCTCTGATTAACTTGACAATCATAATACAGATTCTCCTTTACTGGAAGAACAAAATGCTTTTTAAATATTTGTAATCGGCCCAGTCAAAGCTGAGATAAGCATATAGCAACCACCTTGATGACCAAACGTGTTTAGCTATCACGCTAGAGTTGTCACGCCACACCGGGATGACACCAATTCCTATTAGTCTAGATTATTATCTCTGGGAGCATAGCTAGGCTCTCTACTGCTGCGCGTATTAGGCACGTATGCACCTATTCTTTGACAATTCATTGTTCACACAGGGACACTAAATTGTTCGAGATGCCCAAAGTTTCAATAATATCGAAGTTGATGATATTTCTGTTGATTAACCTTAAAGGACAGACCTCATGGTCATGGTGCCTGACATCACAATTCTAACGTTAAGGCCCGTTAGAGGTGACAGTAACATCGGATTTTGTGTACATGAATTAGGCTATATTTAATCAAACCAACCCACACACTTCTTGGAGTACAATTCTACAAATGCATATATGTCTTATCTTTCTGGATTGACTGCAGTGATTTTGCATTAGATGATAGGCACGCATGTACACAATGTACAACTTTTTAAATGATAGTTAAGTAGGCCTACACCGCTCAGTGCAGGTACGATCGTAATTTACCATTGTGTAGGCTTATGAATAAATTTATGATTGCAAATATCTAGCAGTTACTCCAGTTATGTGTTTAAAATTAACTAAGATCTCGGATAAATATAAATTTAATCTAAACTAATCTATTTGCGTATAGTCTACATTGACATATTATTGACAGTACACGGTTTGTTTACAATTTAGGCACCGGTCGAGGTGCGTAGCGAGGCTTTCACTGCCACCCCGCACGCTTATAGTACAACTTAAATAACATACTGTTGAATATTTTGAACATAATTGGGTTGAATTTCATACCAAATTGGGTTCAAAATATTCAACATAACATTTCTTATATCGTGTTCATAAGGTTCTAAATAAGATATTTGTGTTTTTGCTTTGGAAGCATTTAAACTTATTTATGAGCTGCACTGTAAGTAAAGATGATACGTGTCAGTTCACCTACCTATTTAAAATTTGTTCATCCGCTACAATTTTGCTTTTTCATAACATTGAAATATGAGTGTATGCTCCTTCCATACGTGGAAGAGGTTGGGTGGAAAACAATATAGTTCATTATGGTTGTCACAGGCATGATGCTCTCCCCCCCCCCCCCCCCCACACACACACACACCAACGTACGTACGTGTTGACCCGTACATGCCTCTACATTATTATTATACAGACACATTGCCAAAAGCTTATAGGTAAACAATTACATTTTAATCAGTAATCGCGGGAAATTTCACATAGACACACTGACACACTTATTGTACATTCGTAATCTTCAGAAAAAGTTGTAACTGTACTCTGTAGCCTATACATTTAGATATGAATAATAGTACAATTATAGCCATCATCAACCTCGATCATCACACTCACATCCATCCATCCCGGATATTACATAGTACACCAAGTCCTTTCAATAATGATAATGGATCCGCAATTAGGCTTACTAGACTACAGAGTATTTGTCACATGCATTGAAATATTGCCGATTTTCAGCATTGCCCATGGTTTACCGTAGTTATAGGCCTATTATTATGCGAATATAGCTATCCATGAAACCATTAAAAATGAGTAAATATCATAATAGATTTGATAAAATCATGATTTTTTATTTCTTGAAGACTCCGCTTCAACCTGACATAATTTATGTTATGGTAGGTGAATTCTATCCTGTTAAACGCACGTTTTAAAATATGTTACCTTTGTACTACAGACAGAGAAATATTGACCCAGCTCACAGCGCCGTTCCCGGTGGTACGTCACAGCGAGTGGTGATGTGATTCAGATTGAAGCGTCATTTAATCTCGTTATTTGGACTGCCTAATATATTTTTCTCACTCCAAAGTGACGCTATTGTGTTTAAATAGTGTAGTAGACCATAAAATTAATTGAAACTTATTATCGACCGCAAGTCCTCACAAGACCTTTAATTATATAGAACTCACCCGTAGCGCCTATCTATGTTTTCCCTATTTTCAAGCATTGGAAAAGATGGATATTTTGAAAATCATAAGTCAAATTAGTTACAAAACAATCGGCAGAATTTATGAAAATGTGGATGGAAAATTTGTGAATTTATTATGAAGTCAATTTTATGCATTTGGCATTAGACTTGGATGGTATGTGGTCCCGAATATTTGTGGTAAATTTGGGGTCAAAAGGTCAAATACCAAGGTCACAGTGACAAATATTCTTCCAAAGATGGACAACGCGAATACTACAGTACATACATTTCTACTGGTTTACATATGAAGAGTTGTCGCGTTAGACAGGTGATCAGGCAGGGAGCAGCTCAATAAGCTGTGATGTTCCTTTGTTAGTTAGATATTTTGTTCATCAGTCAGTCACAATTAGCGCTTATTCCAGGGTGTTCTGTCAAGAGTCTGTATGCATCATAGGCTTAAGGTATGGATCGTAAGAAAAGTACGTCAGCGTGGCCTCACAGTGACCTACTTTGCATGCTTCACCCACAGCTACCAAGATTCTGCCGACTACAGCTGAGGTTCGTGAGGATTTTCACAAACTGAACAGATTCATGATGCGATAAATTACTCCTAGCAGAAAATAACATTTAAAGTCAGGTGGCTTTACTTGCTAAGTAGTCGAAAAACACAAATAACAAGTTCTGACAACAAGTGCTAGAAAATAATATAAGATTCATAGCCAGCTAAGTTCCATTCAGCGTCATTTGGCCTGGGTAAATCACACTTAGATGACATCCAGCGATTGCTTTTCTATTAACTTATGCATGGTTCATGAACCACATGAATCCGATGCAACTGAACTGAACCATGGTTTTTCTTCTCTTGGTTTGATATTTTCCGAACCAATGAATGTTTGATACAGCCTATTATCGATCTTGATAAAAGTTTACCACTGACATTACTGTCTTTATAACCTAGCCAGTTATTGTTGTAGTTTGAATTAAAAAAAAAAGTATTCACTTATCCAGTAAGTGGACATTCACTAAGTAAAAAGTTAGTTGTGATTTTCTTGATTGTTAAACATGTTAAAGGGTTAATGTCTTAATAATATGGTGAAAGATTATTATTTTGTAAACAAAAATGATAATTGACAATTCTATAAGGATAATCCTTTGTTTTGCATGATTCGTTTTACAGGAAGCAGAACTGCACAAGCACAACGTTGTAGTCATGACAGCCCAGATCTTCCTGGACATTCTCCTGCATGGACGTTTCGCTCTATCATGCGTTAATCTGTTGATCTTCGATGAATGTCATCATGCTGTCAACAATCACCCGTACAAGCGTATCATGCATACCATTGATAAGTGCCCAATTGAAGAGCATCCACATGTAAGTGTACTTATATATGACTTATTATCTCACTGGGCCTGAAAGGCCAACTTGTGAGCTTATACCATGGTGACCATCCGTCGTGTGTTCGTCCATCCGTCAGCTTTTCTTTTAAACAAGTTCTCAAGAATCACTGGGTCAATTTGCATTATTAGCTCACCTGGCCTGAAAGGCCAAGTGAGCTTATACCGTGGCAACTGTCCGTCATCCGTCCGTTGTCCGTCATCCATCAACCTTTCCTTTAAACGACTTCTTCTCAAGAACCACTGAGCCAATTTCAATTATATTTGACAGGAAGCATCCCTAGGGCATAGGGATCCAAGTTTGTTCAAATTAACCCGATCGGCAAATTTGGCCGGTGGCCATCTTGGAATTAGGCCGATTTTAGGAAACGTCTTTAAAAATCTTCTCCGAAACCGCTTACGGGATTGATGCAAATCTCATGAAATATGATCTAGGGCAACAGCTGAACCAAGTTTTTCAAGGGAACTTGATTGGTCAAATGGTTTGGCGGCCATCTTGGTTGACCTAGTTGTAGCGAAAATGACCTCTCCAGAACCGCTGAAGGGATCGGGCCAAAATTTGGCAAATATGATTAGGGCCTAAGGGCCATTAAAGTTTGTTCAAGAGAAGTTGATTCGTCAAAAAACATGGCGGCCGTGGGCCAATCAACATAAACCGTGTTTGATGGCCATATTGGATTTTTTTATTTGATTGATTTTGAGGCTGAAATTGGTTTTGTATGTGTTTTGCGGTATTCTGATCACATATTTGCAATTTTCGAAACTGCCGGATAAACGATTTGGCGGCCATTTTGGATCATTTTCCCACCAAAAGCTCCCATAGCTAAAGCAATGGGAAATTTTTAATGTTTTTTCGAGAACTACGTGGCCGATTTCAATTATATTTCGCAGGAAGCATCCTTAAGGCATAGAGATTCAAGTTTGTTCAAACGAAGCCAATCGTCCAATTGAGCCGGTGGTCATCTTGGATTTTGGCCGATTTTTTAGAAACATCTTTAAAATTCTTCTCCAAAACCGCTTGGGGGATTGATGCAAACCTCATGAACTATATGATTTAGGGCAAGTGCTGAGCCAAGTTTGTTCAAGGGAACATGATTGGTCAAATGTTTCGGCGGCCATCTTGGTTGACCTAGTTATAGCAAAAATTACTTCTCCAGAACCGCTGAAGGGATCAGACCGAAATTTGGCAGATATGATTAGGGACCAAGGGTCATTAAAGTTTGTTCAAGGGAAGTTGATCCATCAAAAAACATGGACACCATGGGCCAATCAAAATATAGCATGTTTGGTGTCCATATTGGATTTTTTTATTTGATGGACTATGAGGCCGAAATTGGTTTTATATGTGTTTTTGGGTATTCTAATCTCAAATTTGCAATTTTTGAAACTGTCAGATAAACGGTTTGGTGACCATCTTGTTGATAAAGAGCATTCTAGTTGAAATGCCTATGGTCCAGGTGAGCGAGACAGGCCCCTTGGGCCTCTTGTATTTGGCAGTCAGCATCCTTAGACCATAGCGATCCAAGTTTGTTCAAACGATTCGAAACGTCATTCTTGTTTTCTCATATTTATATGCGCACCGGATGTTCTTTGTTCGTAGTACGTATCATCTACAAGTTTGCTCGTAGTATGGACAGCTGGGCGTTAGATGTGACCTATATTCTGTGTCTTCTGGACACAGTAGGCGGGTGGGATCTGTTTTGTGCTGGTTGAATTTAGCCTGTTTTGCGTGAAGGCTGTAGGTGCCTGTAAGCATTTGGCTTTTATTGCAGCTTTTTTTCTACATCTCTTATTTCATTCTATATAGAGTGCCATGCATGGCAAGCTTTCCCATTTTCACTGCATCTACACTTGTGAACAATAGTCATGGTTTTCCTTCTATTTCACTTAGACATATTGGACGAAATGTAAGACAATTTGAGAAATATCTGGGTGAGTATTAGAATGGATATTTTACTCTGCTCTCGATATGAGGGTGTCAATCCTCTTTCCCGAACCAACCAGGTTCCTATGATGAGTTTGGTGCTTGTGCAAAGAGTAAGAGGGAGTTAGATTTTCTAACAATCGTAGAGTATACTCGCCATATATATTGTGACTCGGACCACGCTGCTTTAAGATTAAGGGTTGGAGAGGAGAGAAAATAATCTATTGCTAGCAACAATTATTAGCTAGGGAAGAAAGATAAGCTCCCTGGGAGTCTGGTACTACATTTAGGGAAAGAGTACACTGCCTTGTTATCTGAGCGAGGTATGACATTGAGATTGATTCCAGTAGGGGAGGGATATCATAGTGAAAAGTATGTCCAACTGGCTGATCATTGTATTTATTATTATTGAGAAAGTTTATTTTCCTGACTAGTTTTTGTTATTTCTATCTGTGAGGATTCTGACTGAAAGGAAATGATTGTTTTTCTGGACAATCTAATCCCCCATAACTGTTACGAGTGTTGTTGCTTTTTTTGTATGCATCATACCATTAACATTGACAAATTTGTCCAATACCCAGGGCATTGATATATTTTTCAGTCAGGTCACCATAAGGTCAAAAGGTGTCTATTTTGGAAATAATGTTGCTGAACGCTGTTTCTACTTCGAATAATACTTACCCGATGTACTATTATGATAATGTCTATTATCTAGTCTAGCTGAAAAAAACAATTAAAATTCTGCACTCTCCATGGTCCTGGCCATACTGTGTCCGGAAATTACCGTAGCCTCTAGGTAGCGAGTCAATTCCCAACAACAGTCAGATTCGTCTATTTTGCTGACTTTAATGGAATTAAGCGTGTTTAACGTTATCCATCGCTGGCTTCATGGAAGGAAAGGGAAAGTCATCACAGGGGAAGGTTGTGTCAATCTAGAATTTATACATTCGTGCCGTAATGACTGATTAAAATTTCCTTAAATTGGCACATTATTTTAAAATTGTAGCCATTGTTAGAGTTACTCCATTACCCGTTAACTGGTTAATCTTATCCGGGTACTCGGTTAATTTCTCTTCCAAGATGGATGCGCCGTAGCCAAGATGGCAGCGCCCATGATTAACGTTTTGTTTTGGCTTGGCGTGTCTATGCACTCTGTTTTAAGCTGTTCTTTAGCTCTTGCTTCATTGCCGAGGGTGTATGTAGTGATCGGTCTTTATTTCTTGGCTATTTTAATGTTAGTTAATTACCAAGTCGTGGTTATAAAATTTTCACTGTAAAAATTTTCAAATACTTCCTGCCTAAAACTTGCTTATCATTACCTTAAGAGAAAGTTATATTTTGTAAGTGATTTATTTATATTACAATCAAGTAAATTGTGCGTGTTGCTCGTCATCATATTATGATGTGCAGCATTTTAATTCCTATTCTGTGTTCGCAGAAAGTGAAGGGACAAGGCAAGGCCCCTCCTGACACGCTCTGTCAGTGCTGCAACCGCTTCATGAAATGGAAGTTCTCCGGTCATCACTGAGTTTCCTGCGCGAAGTGCAAGGTTGAAAGTCCTTGCGATGTATGTGCGAAGTGGTCGTCGGAGTTGGTGGCGGAGTTTGATCGTGATCGGCGTGCACGTTTGGAGAGGATCGCGAAGGACAAGATGGCCAAAGTGGATCAGGCGTCAGTAAAACATCTTGAAGAGCGTCTGAACGAGCGTATGGACTTGGCCTTGGGTGTTTGGGTGGCCCAATTCAAGGCGATGGTCGATTCTTTCCAGTCCACGATCCCGACGATGCAGCCTGGTGCAGGATTACCTATCGGTGGTCCGGCCAGTTCTGCGGAAGGACAAGCACCTGTCCTTCCTCTTGCTTTGGCTCAAGAGCCGACGGCAGAGGAGGAAGATATCCTCGTGATGGAAGATTCTGGCATACCGGAGCTTTCTCAAGTAGCAGATACCGGCACTTCCTGCGGGTCACCCACGGCCTTTGTACGGGTTTGCCAGCCGGGTGGAGATGTCGATGTTCCGTCGGCCATTTTTCACCCGGATTTCGCTCAGGGCGGATTGCCACTAGAGCCGTGTTTTAAGGCATCACGGAGGCGGCTGTGACGGCTCCTCTCGGAGTTCCATCTACTGTGGGAGCGGCCGTAGTCCCGGCTTCCGTGCTGGAGCCGATGGATTGCGGGAAATCCGTATCTGGCGATTCGCTAGATACTGGAGCCGCAAGTGGTCGAGCCACAGATCCACTTTGTATTGGAAGTTTGGTCCGGAGCTCTCAGCATGGATCCTCTGTGGCTTACTCATCCAAGGGTGAGAAGGAGGATGAGAATGGTAGTCCATTGATGGACGAATCATCCTTTTGCACCGAAGCGGGTACAGGTACTTGGCTGGATGTCCAACCGTCTCGGGTTGGCATCGGAACAAGGATCTCAGGGCGATCCAGCGATGGAGCGGATGTCAGAGCGAGCGGCTAGCGTTCTGTCGAGTAGCTCTTCGGCCATGCCGACGCTCCCCTTGGACACGCAGACTTCTGATATGTTGGAAGTTGCGGCATACCATCTGGTTCAGCCGGATTACTCACTGCCCAAGGCCCCTCAGTGTATAAGGAGTAGGGTCTGTTTTCCTGAGCAGGCCTATCATCAATATGCTCGTGTTCCTCGGCTTTCAGTCGGGTAATGAGAAGCATTGAATAGGCCGTTGGCTGGGAAATCCAATGGTCGTTTCCCAAGCTAACAAAGATCCTTTTAATGAGTTGACTCCCATTGAGGAAGCGGCGAGAGCGGCTATGGCTGCACTCTGGCACGGTTGCACCATCCTGCAGTGTATGCTGACCTGTGTGGCGGAAGGTGGGGAAGTGCCAGAGGCTGCTCCAGGAGTTATCCGAGACACCATACGCTTGTCCCAACATTGCCTGGCCAGTTTGATCACTAGATCATTGGCTAAGAAATGGCTACAAACCGGACTGGCTCATCCGTCAAACATTAGTTCCGTTAACATCGACTCCAGTATGGACTCCCGTTCCAAGGGAATCCGATTGTCTAGATGCCATTTGCTCAGAAATCAAAGCTCTTCAGCAGAAGAACGCAATTCATTTAGTCCGCAATCAGTCCTCCCTGGGCTTCTATTCGATAATTTTCCTCATTCCGAAATGCACCGGAGGTTGGAGACTGATTCTCAGCCTCAAACCGCTGAACAAATTCATTCTCTCACCAAAATTTCAGATGGAGACTGTGGCAGCGGTGATGACAGGGCTGAGAAAAGGCATGTGGGCAGTATCGATAGATCTGAAGTTTGCATATTTTCATATTCCAATGTCAATTCCTTTTTCAGAAATACATTTGCTTTGCGTTCCAAAACAATGTTTGAGAATTCAATGTGTTACCGTTCGGTCTGACCACAGCACCGAGGGTCGTCACCAAAGTGGTTCTCACCATGACTTCTTATCTTCGCAGGAGAAACATAGCTGTTCATACTTACATAGATGACTGGCGGGGAATCCAGTCACTCTGCGCAACAATCTTCAGGTAGTCCTGCCCTTATTCAAGGGCCTAGGATGGATTGTGAATCTAGAGAAATCAGAATTGACTCCATCCCACTAGTTTGTGTATCTGGGAATTCTTTTTAATCTCGGGGACGGTGTAGCTTTTCCAGCGGAGAGCAGAGTCAAGAGTTTGATTACGGTTCTGGAGTCAGATTCTCTCGGAGCGTATCTGACGGCGCGTCAATTTCTCAGAATACTGGGTTTACTAGTATCTCTGGAGAAGGTGGTTCCTTATGCGGCACTCAGGCGCAGGCCGATTCAGATGTACTTAATGTCATTCTGGTCTCAGAGAATGGGTCAGTTGTGTCTGAGGATTCCAGTAAAAGAATCATTGATATTCCATCTTCAGTGGTGGTTATCAGAACAAAATCTCCTGCGAGGTGTTCCTCTACACCCTCCTCAACCGCAGATGTCCATCTTTACAGATGCATCAACGATGGGTTGGGGAGCAGTGCTGGATGATGTGTCAGTGTCAGGGGAATGGGATCGGTCCAATGTGCAGAAACACATAGATGTTCTCGAATTATTAACGGTGGCATTAGCAGTTTGAAAATTTGAGAACTTAATCCGAGACAAGATTGTCCTGGTAAGGACAGACAACTCAACATGGTGTCTTATTTGAACCACCAAGGCGGGACAAGATCACCAGAGTTGTGTATGATATGGAACCTTCAGCTGTGGTGCCAAGAGAGGAATATTCTTCGGGCAGCACACATTCCAGGAAGATTGAACATCCTAGCGGATGCTCTCAGTCAAAGGACGGTTTGCCGTCCGATAGAATGGCAGCTCAACCAATCTGTAGCGGAGGTTTTTTTCAAACATTGGGGCAAGCCAAATGTGGATCTATTTGCGATAAAATGAAACGCAACGATGGTCACATATGTGCCACCAATCCTGCACCCACTAGCTTTAGCAGTGGACGCACTGGCGATAAGTTGGAAGGAAATGTACACGTATGCATATGCGCCAACGATTCTCATCCCAAAAGGTCTGGCAAAGATAAGAGAGGGCATATGCCAAGTACTACTGATCGGCCCTCATTGGCCAGGCCGATCATGGTTTGCGGATCTGCTGGACCTTCTGGTCTGCAATCCAATCACTCTTCCAGACAGAAGGGATCTGATCTCTCAGAACAAAGGTCTGTATCTCCACGACAGACCGGAGATGTTCCAATTCACTGTATGGATGTTATCAAGCAGCGTGCAATTACGGGTGGCTTTTCTGAGCAAGCAGCGAAGTTTGTCGCTTCAGCCAGAAGAGGGTCAACCACCAAGACATATAATTATAGAATCAACAAATTTGCAGAGTGGTGTAAGGGAAGATATATTAATCCCTTTTCTGCATCTGTTCAACACGTAGCAGATTTTATCTGTCATTTATACGAAGTTGAAAAGCTTGTACCTTCAACCATAGCAGCATATAAGTCTGCATTAGCATCAGTCGTTCCCAGTCCGGCCATTGTAGGAGTGGAGAACGACACTTTAAATGGAGTTATTAAAGGAACGAGCAATTTGCGACCTAGACAGCCAATTCCTATCCCAGCATGGAATATCTCTTGTTCTACAGGTTTTAGGGCATGCTCCCTTTGAACCAATTAGATCTATAGATATTAAACTGTTAGTTCTATTAAGTCAGTTTTCTTGGTTGCAGCAGCATCGGCGAGAAGGAGACGCGAAATTCATGTGCTTTCTGCCGAACAAGACCATTTTGTCGTTACGGGTGAAGATTTAAGACTACTACCACATCTTTGTTTCCTGGCAAAGAATTAGTCACTTAAATATCCCGGACAGCTGATCAATTTGCCAAGTTTAATTAGACGTGACCCAAACTCGTCTGCTTGGTTTCCTGTCAGATGTCTGAAAATGTATAAAAAATGTACTGAGGAGTGGAGAGATGACCCGAAATCTCTGGATATGTCTCAAAACTCCTCATCTTCGCCCCTCGAAAGACACCATTTCTTGTTGGATAGTCGATGCTATTCAGATGTTGCATAAAATCGCAACAGGAAAGCAGATTGATCGTGCGAATGCCCATCAAGTCTGAGCACTAGTCGCAGCATCGGCCCTTTATAAGGGTGTCTCTTTAGCATGCCGAGTCGTCATTTACAGATTTCTACCTTCGCGATATTGTCAGCGCACTTAATCCGGTAGCCGTCGCCAATTTATCGAATCTTAGCTAAAGCCACATCTGACTACTATTTCACATACATCGTAAGGTTCTTCCACATGCACTGAGCAATGGTGATGCACATGATCTGTGAACGACCGTGGATTGGGAGGAGCTCCTGTGATGATCAAGAAAGACCAAGCACTCACAAAATGGTGTGTTTTCTTAATTTAAGTGACTAATATTAATTTACTTACAGCCGAAATACCAGACTGATTAAGTAAAAGTCTGGTTCAATAGTATCTTATTCATTGCAACAGACATTAGTCTCATTCAAATTTGAAACTCTAATCGATATACTGATAGTTTTCAAAATCAGAAGTTGTAGTAACTTCTTTACACTCTCCTGGGCGGCCCTAGCTGAGACTTGGTGCTGACACGGGTCTGATGAGTATTGCCTCCCCTTTTGACAGCCCTTTGAAATTTGTGCAGACAAATGAGTGGGGGGAGCACGGTCTAGACCATGGAAGTTTAGCACACTATGAGTCAGATGGCGGAACCCAACCATATGCCAGGTTTCTAGTCTCTTCACAACCTTCTCTGTCGGATGGTAGATGAGAGCTGGTTCGAGCCTCACCTCCTCCCACCGGAGTTTCTTGGCTGTCGAAATCCGGAGTTTATCATAATAGTACATCTGGTAAGTATTATTCGAAGTAGAATAAAAAAGCATCTGCTTTTGTTTCTACGAGAATTGTTAATACTTACCAGATGTACTATGGCCACCCCGCTGAGGTGAGGCTGAGCTGCTTTCGCTGTTTGTCAAGACAAATATAAGACGAATTTGACTGTTGTTGGGAATTGACTCGGTACCTGGTGGCTATGGTAATTCCCGGACACAGTATGGGCAGGACCATTGAGAGTGCGGAGTTTTAATTGTTTATTTTGAGCTAGACTAGATAATAGACATTATCATAATAGTACATCTGGTAAGTATTAACAATTCTCGTAGAAACAATACCGGATGCTTTTTTGATGCGGTTGCGTTGTGATGAGTTTTTACCATAAAATTGACACATCTTCGGGACCCCACAGACACACATCAACCCAAGTTCGGAAAAAATCGCTCCATTACAGTATATTGAAAAATGTTTCAAAAATGTCTTTTTAAGACAATGTTGCTGAAAGCTGTTGCTGTTGCATTTCAGCCTTTGGCCACAAAATTGGCATACATGTTCGAGACCACATGGGCAAGCGTCCACCCACGATTTGAGAAGATTGAACCTGTAGAACCAGGGTTATTGAAGAATGTGTAAAAATGTCTATTTTGAAAACCATTGCTAAAAGCTGGTGGGTTTTAGACCCCAAAATTGGCATAGCTGCTTGGGATCCCACGGGCATATTTCCCAACAACAAGAAGAATATGCTTGCATATAGTCTTGCGTCTAGAACGCGGGTAAAAAGTGATACTGATAAGGGGTTCCATCGGGAATCAAATTGGTCAGATAATCTAAATGTTTGACTTATTGATTTTGCGGTGAACAATCTTTTATCCTGACAAACCCATGCTGTCCTCTCTATTGATTTTCTTTTGCAGATATTGGGTCTAACGACATGCATTTTGAATAGCAGTTGTAAGAATCCATATGATCTAGAGAAGAAGATTAATGATCTTGAAGTCACACTCCACTGCAAAGCTGCAACAACAGGACTCATTCTGCCTGATAAATATGGTGCGTCTCATTTACTGTCATTATCCACTAGCTTAGTGAAAACATGCTGATTATTTTTTAGCTTCTATCAATGTATACTGTTTTCTGAGGTCGATGCAAAAAGTCATTAATGGGGAGGAAAGGAAATCTGTTGGTTATGGTCTTGGGGATTCCTATCAAAATTGCTTCAAATGGGAAATTCAACAGGATGAGGCAATCATTTTGAAAATCATGAGATAACTCCATGTAGTGTTAACCAATCAATCCAAAACATTGAAAAAATATACAGTTTTATACAATACATGCATATTTACTATGAACCTTTTACATATCACTTAGTCTTACCTAGGTTTATAGTGCTTGCCTGTGGTTCAGTATTGAGGCACTATCTGTTTCACTTCCCTATTAAGTGATGCCATTGGGATCCTGTTCTGGCAAGTACTCTGCCTTTTCCAGATCAGGCTGTATTGTCAATCATAATCAGTTGTAGCTTTTGCATAGACATTGCTGATACATTTTGCTAAATTATTCATTATTCGCTCAGCTGGCCTAATATTCGTGTCTCTCGAGATCTTCGATGCAAGATCGAGAAAAGTATTTTGCATGTAATGAGTGGCCATTAGCACAGTAATTTTTGGCAGAATTTGGCGAAAAAGAAAATTGAATCTTGAAAGGACATGATGCATACCAGACACTATTATTTCATCCAAAACTTGATGATATAAACCTCATAGTCTTCTATATGAAATATAGTTGACAGAAAAATAGTCCCTCTTATTGCGTCGTAAAATTCAAATCGGTCACACAAAATGAGGATGATAATTTGCTGACATTGCGTAGATGCTAATATCACATGAACGAGTTGATTTTAATGTCTGTATCAAGCTACAGGGGTTACGATGATATCAAAATCAACACGATCCGCAGTGGTGCAATTACAGTTCACTACAGATATATACTAGGTCCAGACCTGTTTGTCTCCGAAGTTGAGTCTGTGTAATGGCCGGTCATGTTAGAGACGTATTCTCAGCATGAAGCCAAGACTGTATTTCTAGATTGGTCGAAAGGATAAGTGAGCGTATGTCATGGTGGCTGGCCATCGTCCATCCATCAAATCACTTCTTCTTAACAGTTTGACCGATTTCAACCAGATTTGCCTGGAAGGATCGTATCCTGGTACCATCCAGACTTCTATTCAGAATTTTGATTGGTCAATTTGTTGGGTGAAAATCTGAGATTTTATGAGAAATTTACTGGAAATTGTCAAAATACTACTCCTCAGCTTCTTGACAGATTTTGACTAAATTTGACTGAAAGGATCCTATAGTGGTGTGCTCTAGAAGTTCCATTGAGAATTTTGATTGGTAATTTTTTTGGTGAAAATCTTAGATTTAGTAAAAAAATTAAGTTTCAAAAGATATTCCCTCATTAGCTTCTTGACAGATTTGAACTAAATTTGGCTTGAAAGATTCTATGGAGGTAAAGTGTAGAACTTGTGTACAGAATTTTGATTGGTCAATTTTTTTTTGATTTTATGAAGAATTTACCAGAAATTGTCAAACCACTACTATTCAGGTGGGTTTAAGTCGCTCAATTACTTGTAGCAAATTTAAATCTGTTCAGACATGTACATCAATCATGTCATCATCTCCATTGGTTTCTGAAGAAGAAATACGACATTCCAAGATGAAGTGCTCTCTAAGAAAATCATAACAATATGTCCCAATGATTAGCATGCCTAAGTGCTAGTGGAAATATGTATTTCACTTCAAGAGTATGCTTACCTCCCTAACACTCTTTGATATTTCCTAGATGTCGACCTTCACTCAATAAACTTTAGATTAAAAAAGATAGGTGCCCTTACTGGGCAGGGAGTCAATTGAGTCCGGCGTATGCTAGCCCCATCCTCGCGCATGCGCAGACGGACACTTCCTCTTTCCTGTATATGGGCCAGATTGTTATTCTCACTAGCTCAATTTGTGAGGGTTTTTTTTTAACATTTCTAAAGTGTAATAGAGTGTTATTATCATGTCTGATAATGTTAAGTCGCATGAGTCCACGCCGGGATCAAGCCATCTATTACCGTAAAATTCTGTAGATATTGCACACTTTTTTGCTCAAATTACATGTTATAAAAAGCTACTGCGCACTATATACAAGGATAAATATTTGTCACATTTTTTCCCCTCAATTTTTTGTCAGAATCACAAATTCAAAATGTGATTTTATGGATCGGGAATCAGTCGGAAATAACGAGCGCATTCTATCATGTTTATAATGACACTACCTCAACTGGATCGTTGAAATGTCTTACTACTGTCTAAATATTGTGTTATACCTTTATTAAATACCATATTGTGTTGTAAAATGATCAAATAAAACATCATTCACCTTTTTTACAACGCCATTGTTTCCTGTAATTTGTTCTAATTTATTCAGAGTTGGACATAGAGATGTTTAAAATCCATAGATTGCTCTCCAGACACGGCCATAAATGAGTTGAAATAAGCACGATGTAGCCGATGTTTCCAAGGCAATCTAGCATTTATTAGCTCACCTGGTCTGAAAGGCCAAGTGAGCTTATGTTGTGGCGACCGTCTGTCGTGTGTCCGTCCATCCGTCAACTTTTCCTTTAAAATGTCTTCTCAAGAACCGCTGGGATGATTTCAATTATATTTGGCAGGAAGCATCCTTAGGGCATAGGGATGCAAGTTTGTTCAAACGAAGCCGATCAGCCTATTTGGCCGGCGGTCATCTTGGATTTTGGCTGATTTTTAAAAACGTCTAAAAGTCTTCTCCGAAACTGTGTGAGTGATTGAAGGAAACCTCATGAAATATGATACCGGGCAAGAGCTCAATCAAGTTTGTTCAGGGGAACTTGATTGGTCAAATGTTTCGGCGGCCATCTTGGTTGACCTAGTTTTAGCGAAAATGATTTCTCCAGAATCGCTGGAGGGATCAAGCCAAAATTTGGCAGATATGATTAGGGACTAAGGGCCAGTAAAGTTTGTTCAAGAGAAGTTGATCCGTCAAAAAACATGGTCGCCGTGGGCCAATCAAAATATAGCATGTTTAGCGGCTTTTTTTTATTTGATGGATTTGAGGCTGAAATTGCTTTTATATAGGTTTTTGGGTATTCTGATTTGAAATTTGCAATTTTCGAAACTGTCGGATAAATGGTTTGACAGCCATCTTTGATCATTTTCTCACCAAAAACTCCCATACTAAAGCAATGGGAAATTCAAAATGTCTTCTTTTAGAGATCTACTGGGCCGATTTCAATTATATTTGACATGAAGCATCCTTAAGGCATAGAGATTCAAATTTGTTCAACTCGATCGGCCAATTTGGTCGACGGCCATCTTGGATTTCATCCGATTTTTAGAAACGTTTTTAAAAATCTTCTCCAAAACCGTTTGAGGGATCGATTCAGAACTCACGAAATATGATCTAGGGTAAGAGCTGAACCAAGTTTAATAAAGGGAACTATTGTCCAAATGGTTCAGTGGCCATCTTGGAGGACCTAGTTTTCGCAAAAACAACTTCTTCCCCAGAACCGCTGAAGCGATCAGGCTGAAATTTGTGATATATGATTAGGGACTAAGGGCCATTATGTTTGTTCAAGAGAAGTTAATCCATCAAAAAACATGGCCGCGGTGGGCCAATCAAAATATAGCGTGTTTGGCAGCCATTTTGGATATTTTTATTTGATGGATTTTGAGGGCGAAATTGTTTTTATATAGGTTTTTGGGTATTATGATCCCAAATTTGCAATTTTCGAAACTGTCGGATAAACGGTTTGGGGGCCATCTTGGATAATGTCTTCTCGAGAACTACTGGGCCGATTTCAATTATAGTTGGCAGGAAGCATTCTTAGGGAATAGAGATTCCATGTTGTTCAAACGAAGCCGATCGGCCAAGATGGGGTCAATTTTTTCGGCTGATTTTTTTTTAGAAATGTCTAAAAATCTTCTCCAAAACCGTTTGAGGGATCAATTCAGACCTCATGAAATATGATCTATGGTAAGAGCTGACCCAAGTTTGTTCAAGGGAACTTGATTGACTAAATGGTTCAGCGGCCATCTTGGATGACCTCGTTTTCGCAATACCGTCTTCTTCCCCAGATTCGCTTTAGCAATCAGGCCAAAATTTGTGATATATGATTACGGACTAAGGGCCATTAAAGTTTGTTCAAGAGAAGTAGATCCGTAAAAAAAAATGGGCGCTTTAAAATGTCTTTAAAAATCTCCAAGAACGCTTGGGGGATCAATCCAAAACGCATGAAATATCATCTAGGGCAAGAGCTGTACCAAGTTTGTTCCAATGGAACTTGATTTGCCAAATGGTTTGGTGGCCATCTTGGATAACCTAGTTTTTGCCAAAATGACTCCAGAACCACAGCGGATTGGGCCGAAATTTGGGAGATATGATTAGGCACTGAGTACCATTAAAGTTTTTTCACGGGAAGGCGCTATGTCAGAAACATGGCCGCAGTGGACCAATCAAAACATCGCATGTTTGGCGGCCATATTGGACTTGCAAAAATGTCCACAAACTCATTTAGAAGACTACTCCTAGACCACCCACCAACAATTGTGATAAAAATGCATAATGCTCCAGGTGAGCGACAGGCCCCTTGGGCCTCTTGTATTATAATTTAGCTTGATAAATTCCATGTTAATGTGAACAAAATTACTTTATTCTCAACATTGTAATTGTCTTATTTATTAACGGTTTAACTATTAACCCATTGATGGTCAAATCTGATCAAGAAAATTTAAATATCTGCCTATTGAATGCCCATTTACAGGCCAAGAGAATACAATATTTGAAAATTTATCACTGGAATGACTGGCTTGGCTTTCGAGCCAGTCATTCCAAGGTAAATTTTTAAAAGTTTTCTAAAAATAAAACTCCAGGTTCTCAATTTCAAGACAACAATAGAGGAAATCTGTTGAATATTTTGAAACTAATACTGAGAGCTGTTGCTGCCATAGTCAAATTAGTTTCAGAATATTCAACAGAACCACTCTTACAAAATAAAAGAATTTGTTGTTTCTTGTACTGATCTTGTGTTGAATGTTTTTGAAAATACATTGATTGGAAACTGTTTCCCCATAGGTCCAGTTAAATTAGTTTCAAATTATTCAATGGCTTACTTACCTGTATATATCTGATCATTAAAGGGTTAGAATGGCAGTTATTTTAGTGAAAAGTTTTCAATGTCTCTTCCTCTCTCATAACATGCTATATAGAAACCAGAGGAATTCTCTTCCTCACCGTCGGCACATATATCAAGTAAAATTTAATAAAAATACTTGATTTTCAGAACACAATGACGTCGTCGATGGTGTAAGATTCTGTCAAAGTGATCCAAATCTTGTGATTACATTCTCAAACGATAAGACACTTGGGTCAGCTACTCGCTACTTCTACTAGAGAAAGAGAAATCCAGGCTTGTTTTAGGTGTGTTTGTGCATGTACATCTGTGCATGCATACAGATTTACTGGTATATTGCATTTGGATCTTTTTGTAGTGGAATATTCCGAATGTTTTTTGGCAGGAACTCAAGAGTTGCTAAAATTCAACCAAAATTGGTAACTGGTAAGTTACATGTAGTTACCCATATGATCATGGATTACAAGACGATATTTATATTAGGCTCCGCCACCGGGGTGGGGTAGGGTGGGGTGGGGGATTAGAATGGCAAGGTTGGCAGAATAAAACAAAATTTGGTATGTGAGTTACTTCTATGATTGTGGATTGTGCAGCGATGTTTACATTAGGCTCCACCCACAGCGTGGTTGTGGTGTGGGTGGATGGTGGTGTTGGGGAGATATAAAATTTGGCCAAAGCGTGGAGATTTGCGATGGCATGCCATCGACTGCATGCACCTCATTTATGTTTTGACAGATTTTAACCAAATTTGGCTAGAAGGATCCTATTCAGAATTTTTATTGGTCAATTTTTTGTGGTGAAATCTTGGATTTTGCAAAAACTTTTCGTAAATCATTTAAAACGTGACTCCTCTGGCCCAACTTCACAGAAACTTGGGTGGACTAATTCTATGCTAGTAGGTTTCAACACTTCTAACAAGAATTTTGATTGGTCAATATTTCTGCTGGCCATCTTGATTTTCAGGAAATCAGTTAAAAACCTATTCCTCATTAACAACTTAGACGATTTCAAGCAAACTCAGTTGGAAGGACCATAGAGTGTTAACTTATATACAGAATTTTAATTTTGGCGACTTGAATTTTCTGGAAAATGGCAGGAAATGTTTTTAAATGCTATTCCTCATTAACATCTTGGGAAATTTCAAGCATACCTGGCTGGAAGGATACTAGGCTGGTAGGTTTCAAAATCTGTATAAATAATTTTGATTGGGAAATCAATTAAAATGCTACTCATCAACCGCTTGAACGATTTCAAGCAAACTATGTTGGAAAGTAGTAGGGTCAGGATTAAAATGATACCACTTCCCTCAAATGGCAGCCGATCGGCGATCCGTGGCCCCCCACCGACATGTGATTGTGGGTGGTGTATGCCTCTAGATGGTGTTCTTTCGGAACCTCCTCAGGATACCAGTGGCCGGCCTCTGTGTAGGCTCAGACAAACACGTAGTCTCTGCCAGAGTCGCATCGGCATGATGGGACCACCCATATTGCCTTCCATCTACCTTGGCAACGCTCACCTGGCAGGATGTTAAAATGCTTAGCATTTGCGCCACGGCAGACTGGCATGTTCACATGTTATGCAGAGAATCTGGTGCTGAGCAGGTGTCTCCAGCAGACAACCACGTCCTACTCTCTCCACACCATAGAAGTGGCAGACAGACTCGATCTCTTCACGTGGGTGAAAGCGGTCGTAAATGTTTCTCCGCAAGGGGTCGACCCAAGGATTGTACTGGGTGGCATCCCGGAAGTGGGCGCACTTGGCATCCAATATCATGGCAGTCTCAGCGCCCTGTGCCACTGCTGTAGACGCCAGCATGAGCAGTATGATGAGAATCATGGCTATATATGAAGAGTTAAACTGAACAGAGTGAACCCCTCGAGAAATATCTGTGCCAGATCAAGCCCTGCTCCAATCCGGTTCGATAGTGATCTTCATCCCCTCAGGGGCAGGGGCTAGCTGCTTCACTTTGCCGCCGGCTAAGAAATGTAACTCTAGGATTATATGAGTCGTTTGTGGGCTAGTGAGTCCGAAGCAGTTTAACAGCACCCTTGGCTTTGGTGACATGTGAAACACCATCTACCCGTAGGATGCCCTCCTGGAGGTTAACAGCTTCTTCTGGTCCATCGAATGGACGACGCAGCAGGAGCTTTCCACGTGTAACCCAGATCCGATGACCCACCCTCGTCAGAGAGACACCTTCACCTATGTAGGTGAGGAAGGATGATCCCCGATTATAGAGCTTTCGAACTGTCCCATCCTTTTTCACAACAGTGGAGAGGGGAGTAACCTCTATGTCAATGACTGCAGGAGGCCTATATAGGGGCAACCATGTTTGCCAGTCACCCCCAGGTCCAGCGCGGTACCACACTTCATTCTTCTCAAATATGAACTGCAGGTTTTTTGGCAGGGTCAATAGCAGGCCATCATGGGCCATCGGCGGGGCACTGTTCGAATAGGGTTTGACCCAATGAAAGCTGAAGTTGCTATTTAGGGTGTTGATGTCGGCCACCTCTGTATCCGAGAGCTCAATCAATGGCTCGAGGATGTACTTCCTCTTCAGGAAATCGTACCGAAACACGATCTTGTGGACATCTGTGTTGCGACCAAGGCGCCCCTTCATCACATCCTTGAAGTCTGTGAGCAGCTCCACCCCATCACCACCAATGGGGTGGAGGGAGAATGCCTTTGAGCTTGCTTCGTACTGTAGGGGGAATGACTTGCCATCGCTCTCTTCTACCTTGGCAGCATCAACTGCATGCACATCTGCCAGGTCAGCAAGACAAGTCGAGTGAGCAAATATGGGTTCCATAGGATGCTATAGGAGGGGTTTAAACAAGACATATAACCATGCCGATTGTCCGACTGCTGCTCTCCGGTGGTGAGAACGTAATCTCGCCCTCTCTAGAGGGGAGACGGGTGGTACAGTACCGTGTAGAATGGGTCCTATTCGAGTTGCCCCAGCGGGGCACAACATACATACACGCCAATGTGCTACATCAACCTCCGGGCAGTGCACACAGCAGCTCACTGGTAGAAGTCGACCGGGACGTGATAGAGTATCTCCCAGGTGCCAACAGCAACCTATGGAAAGCTATCAGTCCTAGCCTGTTCACACCTGTAAATCACCTGTTTGACAGCCCCTCCATTAACATATATGCCAGCACGGATGGGATATCGGACGCCCATTTAGAGTTTACACTCTTGTTAATCATTGACCTGACGACAACATGATATCATACCAGCATTATCTGACCTTTGCCGAGATGATGAAAGAGGGTTGCCCCTTCATGACCCCTGCACAAAATGAACAGATGCTCGCACTGCAACAAGAGGGAGAGCGACTACAGCAGGAGAGCTGGTGTCAACAGAACGCGAGCATTGCAAGGAGGTGAAGGAACAGTGAAGCTTTCAAATACTGGCAGGACCTCCTGAAGAAGAGTAAGCGGGACGCGGGAGTCGTGACAGATGGCGATGAGCCAGATGTCTTCACATACGACGATGAGCCAGATGTCTTCACAGACGAGGATGAGCCAGGTGTCTTCTCAGACGAGGATGAGCCAGAGGTCCTACAGTGGGAACAGGAGATGGTGCAGAAGTGTAAGACCAAGAAAGCCATCCAGCGGCAGACCTACTATCTTGGTGATAAGGTGAAGTTCCAGATGTCACGTCTCAGAAGGTTACTGGCACTCGTCATAGTACTGGATGACCGCTGTCTAAGAGTTGTCTGTCTCAACACCCGCAAGCTGGTACGGTTCGCCAGGCTCTCCAAAATGAACCCTTCTATGACTCATGAGCAGATTCTGCAGGTGATGCCTGTTTAAGCCTCCAGATATACTATGGCAAAATCAGAGTGGCGGAAGCAACCAGAACTATACCCCTCCCTGACTGCTGACGAGGGCGGTACCATCCACGGCTGGTGACTCCAGCAGATAGATACCATCAGGCAGAATCTCGTCCGTGAGGCAGAAAAGTACAGCAGAACGAGCAGGCGATATAAGATGGCATACAACATCCTCGCGCGTACAACCACTGCTGCAGGTGTGATTGGAGCCAGTGCTGGTGTGGCAGCTGTGGCCACTCGCTACAGGGGTGGGTGCCCTCGTCGCCATCCCGCTGGGTGGCGTAACACTAGCCGCCACTGTCTTGGCTACGGGCTTGGGGTGGGGCAGCGGCAGATCACAAGGAGGCTGGAGAAGCATGCTAAGTACGTGACACTGGCACAGAGTATGCTACGGACTATTGACGAGTCTGTCAGCAAAGCTCTTGAGGATGGCCATGTCACTGATGAAGAGTAACACCATATATTGAAGGTCCAAGCCCTGTACCGCACGGAGAAACCTAAAGTGCGACAGCAATACCTCAAAGGCTCCAGCGGGCGGGTTGATATGGAGGAGCTAAAAAACAAGATGTTACGGCGAGGTCACCTCGCCGGTCTCTGGAGTCGAGACGACTACAAATAGTGTGCTGCCTGTACGGTAGCTTTAAGAACACCAGTATAGATGGTCTTCCCACTGAGCATCACGACGGTCATCCGGAGCCAACCGCCCCTCCTGGGTACACCCTTGACTGGCCTGAGAGGTCTACTGGATGATATACCAGAGCTAACACCGTTCTCCATCACAGTATCACAGTGGATGGACGGTCCCGAACCAGCTTCTCCGTCAACCCACGACCGCTGACCAACCGCCCAATCACCATCAAGGATGCGAAGCAAGCTCATACTTGGATGGCTGCTCCAAGCCTCTCATACTGGAATCAGCAGCTGAACTTTGCCGTGTGGTGTACCACAGCAGGATCTGGAGTAAGTTCCACCCTGCTTCACGCCTATTCTGATATGCCTGAAGCTGTGCTCATCGCCAGCTGTCTCAGATTCCATGTGTACTTCACAGTGCGACGAATCCTCCATGAGCTGGGTGCAAGCCTCCCTGATACAAACGACTTCGACCCACAGCTCAACAGTCAAAGCATCTCAGCGGCCAGCAGACTATCGGTGGCATGGTGGTGACAACAGTGGCCTAGGGGTTATGTACGGTGACCCGAGACGTGACTATTCAGGATTCCCCTATCGAACACCCCGATGAGTAGGCCGCCGGAAGACAGCGACATTCTCGTTCAATCCAGACTCCGACCCTGGAGCGCTGGTGCAAAATATGCACATCACTGGCTTGCGGCAGGACTATCCAGATGTGTGGAAGTACTTTGTCCCACACACCACCTCAGGCCTCACACCGGCAGGGATCGTTCGGATCAACCAGTCCCTGGAAGCAATGTGCTACTGCCTCCTTGCAGCACAGACCAAGTTGCGTCATTCCATAGATGGTGTCAGCGGAGCAGAGGTCCAGGCCATGTTCATCAGTCCCGCTGAAGATATGGCCATCGTGGCAGATCCCAGCAGTCTTATTGCTAAGTTCCAACAGGGGTTGCAGAAGGCCCATCGCAAACTTGACTGCTATTTCACTACACCTACAGTTGATTCTGAGCAACATGATCGTGGACATCGAGGACCTCCAAGTCAGGGGCTATAACAACATGATAGTCCAGGGGAGTTACCCCGGTGTCCACTTCGGCTTCAACACTGATATCAACGCACCTACACATAGTACAGGCCATACAGTCGTTCAGCCAGTCGACACGACACCGCTTCCCGTGGTAGCTCTACGAGTGTTGTCAGGCCTAGCTATCATGGCGCTCGGGATCAGCCTACTAGCAAATCAGCTATAAGACTATCCTGACTCTCTACAGTGAGACACTGAACCAGCTTGGCCTGCCCTACAGCCCCTATACATGCGGCCAACATGCACATCCAAGGGCTGAATGGTTCCACAGCGCATCCTTTTTCCAGCTTGTAGTATCGCAGAGCCTTGTTCAGCTCTGAGTCAGGTGAGGCCATGGAGGTCTGCAACTGCTGGAACACATCTGCCAGATACTCCCGACCCTTGTAGAAACCTTTAGCTCGTAGGAGCTGCTCGACGATACTTCCGCCCATGATAAGGTATTCGAGGAAGCAGATCTGCCCCTTACCAAATCCTAGATAGAGCTTCACAGCTGTCAGCTTCTCTGTCAGCTCATTACCGGAGAGCTGAGCGAGCTCATCTGGGGGTCTTCTTCTTGTAGTCCTTCAACTCCCTCCGGAAGACCTCATAGTACTTCTCGCATAACGCGAGCCCGGACATGTTTACGATGTCTCAATAGAGAGATGAATATTCCTGAGTACCGGCCACCTGGCAGATGCAGATTGGGAAGATCTTATTAGCTAATAATAATAATAATAATAATAATTAGCTCTCTCGACAGGGGACGCAGACATTTAACAGCATTGTATACTCAGTGCTTAAACAATGACGTCAACTGTACAAATCGTGAAGCAACTGCCCGAGAGCCAGGCAAGTCTTCAGAAGGTGGAGAACCTGCTGCGAACCAAGACACAAAAGTTACTGACCAAAGCAAAACCTCTGGCAGTCCATGTTGCCAGTAACGTGGCGGCGAATGTGGCCGTGGTGAAGATGACAGTGGGGAAATGAGGTTCTTCCTGCCGCCACTGCGGCTGTCCTCGCTACAGTGGTGAGTGGGGTGGCCGGGCACTGTCGGAATAACTCACCCCATCCCAAAATCGCCCTCAGTGGTGCCTCCTACACTGTTGCCGCGAAGATCATGGGTGAATGTGTTACACTAATGGAGGCCGTGGTTCTAGGGCTATCAACAAGTGCAATGGCTGAGATCATTGTCGCCTACGTTTAACACCTCTGAATAATAAGAGATGGATCACGAGACCCTGCAGCGTATGAGATATCGCGTGCCGGAGGGCGGTGTGTAGCTTATAGTCGAGCACGCGGACTGAGTATTGCCAATGCCCGGGAATGGTGGACCACCCACAAGGCGTGCCCCTGCAGAGAGGGCCAGTACCCTGAGCACTGCTACCTATTCCCTTGGCCGACTGCGTGGTCCTCCTATGCCCAACTATTTCACTGGGGGTATGACTAGTAGGTTTAAGCCGTGTATATAGCACTATGACTCTGTCACTCACAGACCTAGAAAGCAAAGAGCTAGGCGATCTTGCTCACTGTTGCCCCTATCTCCTTCGTAGACTTCGATGGGAAGGGAGATCCGAGGTACCATCCCAGCCCGAGATCTCATCGAGAATACTGATACGGTAGAACAATCGGCCATTAACAAGGCCAATACTGTATACAAGGGGATGGGCGTCAAAGACAGGGCAACGATGCTCGGAGTCGTTGAGGCTGGTGCCATCAATGTTATGGCTGACTCCTATGCACAAGACCTGGTTAAGGATCTCCTGAAACCACGGAGCTCATTCCAACAGGATGGAGAGAATCTCAGGGTAGGCACCATCGGCCTGAGCAATATCACTGTCGATGGCAAAAAAGGTGCTACCGCCAGCCTCCAGCTACCAGAGGTGAAGAAGTCCGGGTTCTTTGGTTTGCCGTTTAAGACCACAGGATAGTCATGGCTTCCCCGTGCATGTATCATACAGATACTGGATGTACTAGACACTGTCGGTGCTGACACAGGCCCTCTACGCTATCTTCTCAGCTGCTGCTGGGATTTCATGCTTAACGCCTCCATCGCATCCTTCGTATCCGCCGGAGGTGCAGGATTCCCCGCTATGCAGGCGAAAGAGCTGGTGCAGGAAGTACTGCCGTTTAGTCTCCCAGATATAGACGAGGCTACCGCCGACCAAGTGCTAACCATCCTCCGCACGCATGTCTGTACCATTCGACAGTAGGCCGGCCGATGCTGGCCAGGTGGTGCTGATCATTGCCCCGTCAGGACACGGGAAAAATATCTTGCTGTGGGCTCTCCTGGCCGAACATCTACACTCTCAATACATCCTTCTGGTGTCTGACTCCGCCACTGAGGCGGTTGACAGTAATGATCAATGGTACAATGGCCCAATCACCAAGACGCAGAACCTGTAAGCACTGATGGAGAAGCTGCTGGCAGCCCGACTGACAGAACCACTTGTTCTAGTTATCGATGACCATGCAATGGACCAGAAGACAGTCACATACCCCAGCAACATCACCAGGTGCATCCGGCACACAAAGATAACTGTCTTCATCCTCTTTCAGAAGGACACCCGCGAGATCTCACTGGACATCCGCCACAATGCCCCGTTGCTATACTTCAGCTCCAAGTGTGGACGTGCCCTGCTCGAGACCATATACGACAGCCTAACCCTCAACGAGACCAAAGGGGACTTTATCGCAGGTGTACAGAGGGCAGCTGAGCTGTACTGCTTCATCTTCAGCAACAAGGAGACAGGTGAGCTGTCACACTTCAAGCCATCTCTGGAAAAGGCGCAGACCTTCACCTACAAGCTGAATCCAGCCAGGAAACTAGCCTGCTCTACGCGTCATCGCTGACAGACTGTCGGCCGCAACTTTTTTCATTCATCAGAAGGCTGAGCGGTCTCCGCTACTTCGTCCGCAGTCTCTGCTACTTTGTCAAATGCGTGAGGAACTTCGTCAGAAGTTTGAGGAACTTCGTAAGAAGCTTGAGGAACTTCGGCAGTTTCGTCAGAAGCCTGTCGCTTAAACTGTTGCTGAAACTCTATCCACTGAGGGTCAGAGTCTAGGACTCTCTTCTTCTGGAACGTCTCACGGAAGACCCACTTTTTCCATGCGCGACTAGCATCATGCTTGCGAGTGGATTTGATGAGGTAATCCTGGTAGTTATCTGGGAATTTCAGAAATGCTGGCACATTACTGGCCAATCTCCTGCGCCCTCTTTTGTTGAAGATGTGCTCAATAGCCTCCTTGCGGCCAACAGTGAACCCATCCTGAGTACCTTATGCCTCCGCTACAGCGGCACTGACCTCCTCCCTGAAGTAGTTATTTGCACCAGACTGGAGGCTATCCAGCATATCTGGCTATGGAGGCTAAATATGGCAGCCCACTTCCCGACCGTTAGTAGATCGACCCTCGCCCTTTGGAGAGCTAGAATAACAGGGCTGTTGGTTTGGGTCACAGGTAGGTTGAGTGCCCTGCCCTGGGTGCTGTCAAACTTCCGTTAGAGTATCCGAGTCAGGAGTTCTTTTGTACTACGAGCTGGCGCTTCTTCCTCTATGGCGGCCAGTATCTCCGCATCAGACGGAGGTGTAACGTTGGTTTGCTCATGGATAATGTTGATGTCACGAAGCAGTCCTCGGACCCTGTCACAGTGGGACAGTGCATGCCGTGGCTGTCATGCTGACTGTCGTGCCGACTTGTCCTGCTGCCTATAGACAATCTGCTGGAGAACTTTACCAAACATGGCAGCCATTTAAAACCTCTATATACCCAGACCTTAAACATGCTGCAGTATGTGCAACATCCAGATGGGGCCATTGAACCCGCGACATCACACCACACTGATCCTCGGAAGGACTGCCTGACGGTTATTCGACCCAGTATACATGATGAGAACCCGTTGTCCGCTGCTGGGAAGTACATCGACTTTGCAATCTCGGCACAGATCCACGAGATCAAGAGCATGACACTCGAGTTCAAGCTTCAGACCACAATAGAACAGACGGTAGAGCTCCCGCAGGTTCTGAACAGGTGGGAGATCGTGCAGAGCAACATCACCATGGACACCACCTATGTGAACGATGAGTACCGAGTCCTAGGTCCGCTGGCTCATGGACCAACCTTCTATGTGAAGGGAAAGGGGTACTATGCTGTGGGGTGCAATGAGGGGTTCCTGAAATTCGAACTACAGGCAGGTGTCGAGAAGCCTGTGGCAGTTCCACTCTTAACCCTCCTCAAGAACACACACGTGAATCCGGCTGCCATGCAGGATAGGCTGTTCCTCCGGGTGTACACTGAGCAGCTCGCAGATGCGACGATAAATGCTCCAAGACTTCATGTCTGGCTGACGAGAATGACCAGGAACTGAAGCAAACGGGTTCCAAACAGCGGATCGTACATGTGGAGCGAGAACACCAGCAGGTCCAAGCCACAGCTAACCAACGGGTAGAGCTGACATTGCATCGTGGTGTCGCTGTTGCGGTCCTGGTTCAGAATGTAGGAGCCATCCAGCAGGTGGATAAGCTAGACGACTTCAAGCTTGTGGTTGCTGGGACCAATGTTCTTGGTGAGGTACGCGAGCTGGCTGACTGCCAACTCTACAGACAGAAAACTAAGTCATATGCACTTCTGCGACTAACCAGTGGAAGCGATTACCTCGAGTCGGCACTCGAGGGCCGTCACCACCTCGGGGGCAGGCACATCCCACCTAATCAGGGCAACCGGCTTGGCTTCAACATCGGAAACTTCATAGCTGGGACTCGCCCATTAGGTGTGACGGTACTTTACTTTGGCTATGCTAAGGTATGCGTGTCGAACACATCAGGTATTCAGCTTGAGCGTACGTAGAGCATGACTCCTGTCATCACCTCTGCAGCTGCCACCACGACTATAAGCTCTGCTGTCTTCTGACCTGTCGATGCTTCATAGTCGAGCGTTGGCTCAGATATCTTTACAGCCTCATAGTACTCATTGAGACTCTCATCTGCCTCTGAGGCTCTGGTTGGCCTGAGCTCGGTGTTGTCGTCGGCGTGCCTCCCTCTGGCGCATATGCTCGAGTGCTTTGCTGTACTCAAACTTCTCCTTAGACAGCTTCTCCATCGCCTGGTTATGACGCTCACGCTCGACCTCTGCCGCCTTGTCAGCGAAGCTGAGTCCCCAGTTCGCTAAGGCAAACACGCCCGCATTCAAGATTGCGGATGCCATGCTATAGACTACAGTTTAAAGCTACTATATCTACTATATACTGTCTCCCAACGACGGATCCCCAGAGTGATGTATGAACCAGAGGCTTATGAAGATCCAGTCGAGGATATAGATGACGAGGACTGATGAGGATGATGATGCAGATGACTACGATGTAGCGGAGACCGCGGGTGAGTATGATGATGTAGAGCCTGAATCCCTCAAGCTGGTACACAGAGCGAAGGAATCTATCGCACTTACGTAAAAGGTGCTATCGGTCCGCTGGCAGCAGTTGGGGCTCTGATCGCTCTGTTCACAACGAAGGCTGGCGAGACGGTCCGCAATATCGCCAACAATGCTCTCCATGGGGTGGAGAAAATTTCTGAAGCCATACCAGCCATTGCCTCAAGAGTAGGTATGTTCTTCTCTTCGGAGTCGCAGGCCCTTGGCTACCGTACGTTGCCATAGCCCTGGCGGCCATCTGGTCCGCCGAACATTTAAGCTGTACTATATAAGGATGGCATCTCAGTACGACCTGGTCAAGTCCCTTAACTTCCGAGGGTTGGTCGATAAACTACCGTTCATTGGGGATCCAGCAGAGACTAGACGCCGGTGTACGGAGGTGTTTGAGGAGGTCTTCAGTGATAGTCGAATGAATGATGGCTGTCTGTTCATCTGTTTAGAGTTCGCCTAGGTCGTGCGTGACAGGACGGCAGTGGACGTCAGTGATAAAATCACCCAGGCCGTGCGTGACAGGACGGGAGCGGACGTCAGTGATAAAATCACCCAGGCTGTGCGTGACAGGACAGGAGTGGAGGTCAGTGATGAAATCCGGGCGTTCCGTCTATCTTGAGGAACTCTACTATCAGCCTGGTGGATATTACCATGAGCCCCCTCAACTACTCGAGGTGGCACGTCGCAAGGGCCACAACTTCACATTGGAGACAGTTAGCCAGTGGCTCAGCCACCAGGCGATGTGGCAGATATACAGACCTCGTCCATGGCACATCAGGCATGCCCATTTCGAGGAAACTGTCCCGAACAGAGTTCACCAGGCAGATGTTCTATTCCATCCACAGGAATCGGTTGGTCGTAAGACCTACAAGTATGCCCTCACCATCGTCGATGTCGCCAGCAGGTACAAGGCGGCAGTACCGCTCACAGACAAGTAAGCTTGCCATGTGGCCCAGGCATTCCAGGGTGTCTACGAGGCTTCGGAAAATCCCCTCCAGTGGCCGGAATTGTTGCAGGTGGGTGAGGGTAATGGGTTCAGAGGGAAGACTGCAGCCCTCATGTGGAAACACGGTGTGGCAGTTAGGCGAGGCGAGGTAGGGCATCACCGTGCCCAGGCTATCGTTGAGCGGTGGAATCGGACACTGGCAGAGAGAATGTTCCCACACCAATACGCCCAGGAAATGGCCGCGCCGAGTGAACGTTCTGGAGTATGGGTGAGAGGGCTGCCTGCTGTGGTGGAGGGATCCAATGCCGAAGTTACTAGGCTAACTGGTAGAGGCTATCAGACACTCTGCTGGTGACAGCTCTAGAGGAGCGAACAAGGGAGAGGAGTGCCTACCACCTGATGCTCTGATTCGGTACCTGTATGGGCCTGGTGAGCTGGAAGGTGGTCGACGGCGTGCAACAGATCCTAACTGGTCGATTGATGAGGCGGAGGGGCGGCCTACACTGTACTACCTGGCACGCCAGCACGGAGTGCCTACGCGACCATTTGTCATAGAAGAGCTTCAGCTAGTCCCTGAAGACACACAGCTACCACCGCCTAGGGTGCTAACATGATACTCGATGGGCTCGGTATGGACCCCATCTGGCAGCACATGGCGCGTATCATAGTAAGCGGAGAGTCCGAGTTTTTCCTGCGCATACGTCACCATACCCTGGTTGCGCATGCGTAGGCCTCGGTTTTTAGCTCTGTCCACCCCGCCATGTGGGGCACTGTAGAACCTCTGCCAAGAGACCTCATTCTGCCGCTTTGACATTCCCTTAGCCGAGCACTTACGTGCAGCTGCGCTCTCCACGTAGTAGCATTTGGAGCAGAGAGCGATGCCGCGAGAGCCTTCGAACTCGAGCTTGAACAGTCCCGGAGTCCGTCCAGACCATTTGTCCCAAGCTAGCCAGTCCTGCTTATGAGCCTCGTACTCTGCTCGCATCTCGGGACGAATGACGTCGTCAAGGTTGGAGCCTGCTATAGCGATATACGCGGAGTCAGTGTCCATCTGCAGATACTCTAAGCTGTCACGAGCTACGTAGCGATCAAGGAAGTCGTAGTAGAACTCCAGCATTCGCAGCTTCGCGAGCTCATAAATGGCTATCCCCACCTGGAAGGGGCTTCGAATAGTGATTCTCGGCTTGCGACTCTGGAGCTCGTGTGACTCACCGATCTTCTTGAGATCTTCGACCCATGCACTACGCAGGGCCTTGTCTACCACGCGTTCATCCTTCGTGAAGCTGGTGTTGCTATGGCGTTCTCGGGCCTCGATGAGCTTCCCGTAAGCACTGTTGCCGAGGAGTTTGAAGAGACCTGCCAAGAGTGCTTTGCTCTTATCTACATCTCCCAAGCGGCGGGCCTCCATAACATTCTCCACAAACCACTCGAATGGGCGCTTATACAGTAGTGATCTCCAGGCCATGGGTTATATACCACTTGAGGGTCAGGGCGTACAGCAGCCGCTTCTTGCCAGAGAGGGCACTGACCAGCTTCTGGGTGGTGGGTTGCTTCCTCCCTGTTCGCCCTAGATATGCCATCATCTCAGAAGAGATTGCCTCTACCGGGATCTCGCCGTTATAGAAGAGCGGGGGCATTTCCTCGAATTTTGCCCACAGAGCCTTAGGGACCTCTATATCCACCTCAGCAAATCCAAACCGGCGGTCTGCTAGCAGCTCCTCCTTAAAGCTGGCTACACCACTGGCACCGGACCAACGGCGCACTGTCTCGTTACCACAGGGCATCTCTTTGGCCATCGTTGACAGGTACAGAGCATTTGCGTCGTAGCCGAGTAGACGTTGGCAGACCTGCTCACTCTGGCAGATGTGTGTCACACCTGCCTCGTTGTATCTGGTGAATACGATGCTGGGCCATCCAACAACCGCTTCCTTCAGCATCTCGTAGGCCTCCTTGCCTGGAGAGTAGAGGCTAACATCCGGCATGTGCTGAGCGGTTCCACGTAGGAGGTACTGCAGTGACACACCTGGGAGAGACACCACGTCTTTGAGGATGTCTATTTCTCGTTCTGTGTAGAACTCCCGCATCCGCTCTAGGGCTTCGATGAATGGACTGACATCCAGGTTGTTGTAGTATCGCAGCCAGTCGGCGAATTTCTGCATTCCATGCTCGCTGAATGTCTGGTTACATTGTTCCCACTCTATTGGCGTCAAGAGGTAGCCACCCTTGAGCTTAGATGTCCATGCTGAGTAGTCAGGAAGCCCTGGATAGTTGAGCTTCTCATGTGTGTCAAACCATTCATATGGGAGCCAGCTCTTCTGCTTGCTATGTACACCCGTAAGCTTTGACCCATACCTTGTACGAGACTCCTGGGCCGAGGTAGTTCAGCACATCGAGAAACCGTAGCTCAGGTGTTATGAGGAACATGGTCTGACTAGCCTTCTTGGCGACTCACTGTACCTGTACTGTCAGTAAGCTCATTGACAAAGTACTTCTTGATGAGGTTCAGGTCATACCGCCCAGAGTTGAACCCCAGTACAGGCACTTGGTCGCACCACTCGTTGATCAGTCACTGCTGTCGATTTTGGAGCTTGTCCAGGTCTGTCGGTATGTACTGTGCCCTAACCCTTGTCCGGATTAGGGATGCTCGCCGTTGGATCACCAGCATGAACTCTCTGATCAGTTCTTTGGGGTCAGGATTGCAGAGGTGAGTGGGCTCACTCGTGGCGCCCTCTAAGGAGCAGCCAACTGACACAGATAGGTATGTGAGTACTCTCGATCATGAGAGTCTCCGTAGGATGAGTCTTGATACCATCTAGGAGTGCTTCAAAGTCGTAAACTATAAAGTGTGGGTATGGGACCGTCCGAACTCGTTTAGGGACGCTTGGACAGCGTTTTATACACCACTCCCACTGTACCACAAGCGTGCATCCAGACAATCTCAGTTTCTCCTCTCTCATACTGTCTTGCGGTATCTTTGTTCATCATCCTCACCTCGCTGGTGTTGTGGACACCCGTGCCAGTGACAGCCATGGAACTGGTAAACGGTGTTGGTGGTCAGATCATAACCATCTACGGGAGCACCCTCGATCCAACGCTCGCCACCGTGCCCACACTACATGGTGTATGTGTACGCCTCTGTTTCTCGACTCATACTCGACCCAACGAGGAGCCGCTGAACTGGATGGCTGGGGCGGATAGAAGGCTTTCTCATACGCAGACTGTGGTGCCTCAACCTTCTCGCCAGGACACACGATTGTTGTTTAGCCACCTGTACAGCGATCAATGTGGCATTGGAGATGGCATGCCTGTGTAAACCTCTGCTGACAGTGACTGCAGACTATAGTGTATGTGCCAGCTTGGAGATGTTCTTGATGTAGAAGGCGTGGTGGTCCCACACTCCGATGGTCATTGTGTCACGGTAGTGAGCCACTTGCCTGATCAAGTGCCAGGTGCCCTCTTCGGTTGGTTCATACACACGAATCCCGATCTTTGCTAAGAACTCTACCTTGTCCAGCTGATCCAGCGAGGTCTTGGGGACATCAGGTAATGTCGCTGTCATGCCGTAGAACTTTGTGGCAAGCTCTCGTGCAGGAGCTGTACTTCTATCAGCTCTCGCTTCTCGGTGGACTGCTAGACATCTCCAGAGACACATGTTGTCCCTGTAGGTGTCGAGGGCTGTCATACTCTTCTTCTGTCGTAGCCAGTCTGGGAGGGGGCCTGTCCCAAGCAGAGATTGGTGGTCGATGACAGCCCTGACCTCAACGTTGATTGATCGAACGAAAGCCCACTTGGTGTTGGGTCGATCGATATTGTCTGTGTTGAGGCGGGCTTGCTGTCTTGCTGCCACCCAGTCCTGAGCTGCTCCTATCGTGTTCAGCCACGGGCTCCCTGGAGCATTCTTGTGGAAGAGCATCACCCTACCGTCTTCGATGTGACGGATGCGATAGGTATGGGTGTAGTGGAGGTAGAAGGCGTTCTGGACAGTCTGCTGGATCTTTTGCATGATCTGACCTGTGAGGTTTCCTACTAGACCTCTGAAGAATGTCCAGCATACTGACTGGCGTCCTCTATCCTCTGTCTCCCTTTCGCCGAGACGCTGGTTGCGAATGTGTTCGCCTTCTCTCCTCATGCTCCGGGCTAAGGGTTCAGACCTCGGCCCCCCCCTCATCACTCGGTTAGTGATCCTGCATAGGAGAGGTAAGCTCTCCAGTGGATGGACCGCCCTCCGCCTCGCTACAGTCTTGGCTCGCAAGCTAGCAGTCACCTCCTCGTCCAACTGATGAAGCTCACGTATCCGCTGTGCTTTCTTGTGGGGATTCCAAGGATCATCTTTGGTATGCGCTGGAAACCTTCCCGTCTTCAATGCTCGAGAGTCGCTTCTGCCACTCCTCGGCACGGACCTGTCCGATCATCTGGAGCAGGTCAGCTTTCTTGGCCTTAGGGTGGCCTCTAAGGCCGAATTGCTTTGCAATAGCGCGAAGCTGTGCAACAGTAATCATGGTGTATATCACTGTGGATGCCTGTCTCTAAATGGGCGTTCAGACCCTATTATGTGTGGTTGATCACAAGGCGATCAGTGGTGTATATCACCGTGGATGCCCGTCTTTAAATGGGCGTCCAGACCCTATTATGTGTGGTTGATCACAAGGCGATCAGTGGTGTATATCACCGTGGATGCCCGTCTTTAAATGGGCGTCCAGACCCTATTATGTGTGGTTGATCACAAGGCGATCAGTTGTGTATATCACTGTGGATGCTTGTTTCTAAATGGGCGTTCAGACCCTATTATATGTGGTTGATCACAAGGCGATCAGTGGTGTATATCATTGTGGATGCTTGTCTCTAAATGGGCGTTCAGACCCTATTATGTGTGGTTGATCACAAGGCGATCAGTGGTGTATATCACTGTGGATGCTTGTCTCTAAATGGGCGTTTAGACCCTATTATGTGTGGTTGATCACAAGGCGATCAGTGGTGTATATCACTGTGGATGCTTGTTTCTAAATGGGCGTTCAGACCCTATTATGTGTGGTTGATCACAAGGCGATCAGTGGTGTATATCACTGTGGATGCTTGTCTCTAAATGGACGTTCAGACCCTATTATGTGTGGTTGATCACAAGGCGAGCAGTGGTGTATATCACTGTGGATGCTTGTCTCGAAATGGGCGTTCAGACCCTATTATGTGTGGTTGATCACAAGGCGATCAGTGGTGTATATCACTGTGGATGCTTGTCTATAAATGGACATTCAGACCCTATTATGTGTGGTTGATCACAAGGCGATCAGTGGGGTATATCACTGTGTTTGCTTGTCTCTAAATGGGCATTCAGACCCTATTATGTGTGGTAGTAGTAGGGTCAGGATTAAAATGGTGCTACCTCCCTCAACTGGCAGCCGTTCGGCGATCCGTGGCCCCCACTGCCATCTCAATCCCTGGGGGCCTCCATCTAGAGGCGTACACCAACCACATGTCTCAACAACCCTGGGGGCCTCCATCTAGAGGCATACACCAACCACATGTCTCAACAACCCTATGCCCCAGGGATTGAGAGGGTGGTGGGGGCCACGGATCGCCTACGGCGGCCAGTTGCGGGAGGTGGTATCATTTTAATCCCGACCCTACTACTTTGGAAGGACCCTAGAGTGGTATGCTTCAGAATGTGTATACATAACTTTGATTGGCCTATTTTTTTGCCGGCCATCTTGAATTTTCCAAAAAATTAGAAATCATTTGAAACGCTACTCCTCATTAACTGCTTGATTGGTCAATTTTTCTGGTGGCCATCTTGGATTTTCTGAAAATTTCTGGAAATCAGTTAAAGGCGTACTCATTAACTACTTGGCCGATTTCAAGCAAACTCAGTTGGAAGGACTGTAGCATCGTATGCTACAGAACTTGTGTGATACAGAATTTTGATTGATAAATTTTTTAGGTGGCCATCTTGAATTTTCCAAAAAATGGCGGATAATTGTTTAAATCGCTACTCATCATTAACTGCTTGGACAATTTCAACCAGTATATAACAACTTGTATAAAGAATTTTTTAATGGTCAATTTTTTTTTTTTTTTTGTGAAAATCAGATCTCGGGAACTATTGTACGGATCAGGTTGAAACTCATTAAATTAAATTTCATGGATAACTAAGGGTGATTAAAGTTTATTCACGAGAACTTGATCCTTGATAAAACATGGTTGTCATGGCCCAATCAAAATCTTCAGTTTGGTGGCCATATTGGATTATATTATTGGCTGGATGGAACCTAAGGTTCAATCTGATTGTGCGATCAGTTTCCATCATTAATTTCCCACTAAATATCATCTGTACTGAATTCCAATTTTGTATTTTATGTGTTGTTGCTGCTGAATTTGAAGTGTTATGTCTGTTCAAATGCTAATGGTTCACATTCTAATGGTCCAGGTGAGCGTTAAGGCCCTTGGACCTCTGGTTATATCTATATAAAGGGATGTTACTCTTGTTTTCTCAAGTTGGACATAGAGATGTTTAAAATCCATAGATTGCTACCCAGATACGGACATAAATACGTTAAAAAAGAATGATAGAGCCGATGTTTTCCAAGGCGATCTAGCATTTACATAGATATAGAAAGGAATGTTTTCTGTGCACTAAACGGGACAATGTTTTGACCAATCGGCGGGCAGGATGATGATTATGATTGACAGGTTACGGTTAATATACAAATATAATTTCCATCAGCTGTGACAGCTGTCAAAGATTCGGATTCTAACCTGTTCTGATAAAATTATATTTGTATTTTTATATCGTTCAATAAAGTTTAATACAAAATATTTGCTAAAAGTGTAGGCAAATGATATCCCTGTGATTAAAGAACAGATTAATGCACGCCACAAACTGGATTTTATAAGGAAAGCATATTCGACACGCAGTAAGTCAGTTATTTTTTGTTACCAGTTTTCATTCACATGGCTCTCGATCTTACTGCTAGAGCTGCGCGATATACCGATACCATATTTAAAACCGATATCCTGCATTGACGGTTTCATAACCGATTATAAAAAATAAATATCGAAAAAACGAATATGAACATATTTTCGGTTTTTCGTATCAGGATTGTTAAAAATAAAAGATACTAACGAGTATGAAAATCGTAATGAATAATAATGGCCATACTTTCCATTAAGCTATGTTCGGGGCAACTAATAATTGAACGTGGCCCCAATTGCGCATATTGTGTAACTCCATGTAACTCGCTGCACACCGAGAGAAATCAAGCAGCGAATTAATTAAATAAATATCCACTCGTCTTTTCTCTGGTAGTCTCAGATAAATTTGCAATATAAAACACAATACTAATGTGGGAATTTGTCATTAAAATTTGTATCGGGGAAAACCTTTCTAAACAACGGCATCCATTTTATTTATGTCACCGGCTAATTAACATAATGCAAAGTCGTCCCAACACTAAATCGCCCGATTGCATCAAAATCTCGCCAATAACTATAATGCTGATTAGGATATAATTTTAAATAAAATTATTACTCAAACCATTTTTAAAACGTTATCTTCTATACACAATATCATATTAACTTATGAAATTCGCGATCGCAATATTACAGTTAATATTTTCTTCAAGGCATGATTTCATTCTCGGGTCGAATTGGAAATGAAAGAAGAAAGGGAGATAATTACATCCTAATTAATTACAATCGCGTGATTTACGTCTTTTCGCAACCTGTTTTGCTGATTTATGATTAATTTTGACAAAATAAACGATGTTTATTTAACTGTGCGTAATATTTAGGCGGTCTAATTAATAATTTCACTCCCGCGATGATGGATATTATAAGGTATATTAAGCTTTAAAGGCGTAAAACGTTACGAATGTATCAGGGCATGAAAATACGTTCTGTTTTCGTGCTAATTTTTATCATTTAAATTTTTTGTTTCATGTCCATAAAACCGATATTCGGTTAAAACCGATATGAAAAGTCATATCGAAACCGATATGGCTGTAAGCCAAACCGCGCAGCCCTACTTACCGCACACTATACACGAAAACAAGGTTTTTTCAGGCTGATTTTGGTCAAATTTAAGCACTATGCACGATAGCACAGTATATACAGAATTTTGCGGTACATTTGTGTCTAGTTTTTGTCATTATTGCATGTTGTTATGTGTTCCTGTGATGCAAGTTAGACGTGATATGTGCCTAGAAAACTGGTAAATTTTTATTTTGGTGCCATGAAATAGTAATCTCTTTGTTTTTGTGTCCACAGCTTCATGTCATGGATTTTGGTGACTTGTGAAATGGTTTTCTTTCCACCATTGTCTCCTTTTTATATTAGAAAAAGTCTATACCAAGAGTGATTGAGAGCTCTCATAAGAACGAGCTCTTCATTCTGCCCCGTGGTCCTGATATTATTATGGTGGAGAGGTATGGTGGATTACTCAAGAGCGCTGGATATGTTAGTAGGCCTATGCTAAAGACGCAGGTATTCTAGAGTTATGAAGAATGGCACTAATTTATTTGATAATATTAACAAATTTATGCTGCCAATTTTTTCTGTCTGATAGGTTATTGCTTTATTCATCTCTATATTATGCTCTTGGGTGTTGGATGTTGGTACGGGTAAAAGGAAGGCCTCCATGTCCATGGACATGGAGGTCTTCCGGCTTGAGATCATGGTGGAGATGAAGAAAACAATCAAGGACCTGGTACCAGAGTTAATTCGCGGCATGCTTCCTGGTCCAGGTAATTCATTGTCTTCTTTATGGGTTGCATGGAGCGTCCACACCCCCATGGTACCGTACCCTTATGGCCAGTCCAGGTTAGCGCTCTTTGCTAACCTGGAGTCTAACCTTTCTGGCCAGAAGGATGAAGACTGCTTGGGGGGGTCACCCGATGATGTCGTGACCATGGAATTGCACGAACGTGGCCCTGCTTCAAGTGCTAGGCCTCAAAGTAGGTCTAAGCCAGGTATTTGGAGCGAGTGGCCAACCATAGCACTAAACAACTCATCTTTCATGACAGTTAATATTATGAATATCTGTCATCGTGCTCACCGTGTGAGTTCCCGCCAGGCATGTGCAGCACCAGGCCCCCCCCCCCCCAGCCTCGAAGGGGTCCACCCAAGTTACTGGTGGTAAGGTTCGTAGACCTTGGAGAAAAAGGAAGAAGGTTGTCCAACGTAAAGAACAAGTAAGCAAACCGCTGACTATCATGCAATGAAATGCTGAAGGAGTTTCTAACAAGAAAACGGAGCTTAGCCAAGTTCTTAAGGAGAAAGGTGTAGATGTTGCATGTATCTAAGAAAGTCATCTAAATGCCAACAGAAGATTCTGTATAAGAGGATTTCAGTGCTTTAGATCTGACAAGGATGGAAGACATAAAGGAGGAGTCATAACCCTGGTCTGGAATAACCTAAACGCCATTGAAGTTTAGAGAGGCATGGAAGGACCTGAAATTCTCACAATCAAGATAATTCCAGTGAAACATCCTATCACTATTGTCACTTATTACTGCCCTAATAATCAACCATTGAATCTCGGGGAAAGATCCCAGTTCACCCAGATTCAACTATCGTTGCTGGTGACCTCAACAGTCATTCTCAATTATGGGGCTATCATTCTACTGATAAGAGGGTGAGGACATTGAAAATTGGATGGATGAGCAAAAGCTGATTCTCTTGAATAAGGCAGATGACCCCCCCCCCCCCTACATTCTGCTCCAGACGATGGTATACCTCAAGTTCTCCTGATCTAACATTTTTGACAGAAAATCTACATCAAGAATCTTTGCGTATTGTTGGGGAACAACTTGGAGGCAGTGATCACCGCCGTGTTTTCATCACCATTAACATGGATGTTGAGATTGACTGAAATCAGACTCCTCGATGGAACTATAAGAAAGCAGACTGGGACAGATATCAGACGGATGTCAAAAAACAAAACATCAATAAAGTTGTTAATGAGCTTAACTCTGCTTTACTCTCTGCTGCTGGCAAATGCATTCCTAGGGGATCCAGGAAAAAAATACAGACCTTACTGGAGTACGTCTCTGCAAAAGTTACATGAAGAAATGTTCAATGCAAGGGAAATTGCAGAGAATGTCCCAACAGAAGCCACCCATGTGAGACTCCAACAATTCAAGGCAAAATATCTGAAAGCCAAAATCAGAGCCACCAGAGAATCGTGGACAGAAAACACTTCAAGCTTAAATCTTGAAAGGATATGAACAAACTCTGGAGGCTTGTGAAGCAGCTTAACGAAAGAAAACACCAGAGTACTGAACATAACTCTTGAAGAGGATTGTGACATTAAAACAGGAGAGGCTGCTGCTGAACACTTTGCTTGTATGTTTCAGAAAGTAAGCAATCTAGATGTGCCAGTGAGTTGTAAAAAAGCTGCAATGGAGTCTGCAAAGGGGAGCGGAGAGACACCGATACATGCCGCGGGAATGGATGAGCTTCTGACCATCAGTGAGTTGGAGAAAAGCTTGAAAGTTCTGAAAAACAGGAAGTCTCCTGGACCAGATGGAATAACCAATGAGATGTTGAGGAATCTGGGTACTATTGGAAAGCAAAAGCGTTTGGAGATTTTCAACCACAGTTGGTATACAGGAGAAGTTCCCCAGTCATGGCGAGAGGCCAACATGATCCCTGTACTGAAGAAAGGCAAGAATAAATCCAAAGCGGCAAGTTATCGACCTATCAGTCTGACTAGTTGCACTATCAAAGCCATGGAATGAATCCTCAACCAAAGACTTATTTGACATCTTGAAAGCAACAATCTCTTAGCGGATGAACAAAATGGCTTCAGAAAGTGTAGATCTACTGAGGATCAAACAAAGTATCTGACACAGTCTATTGAGGAGGCGTTCCAACAGAAAAAGCATACCATCACTGTGTGGGTTGATCTGCTGAAGGCATTTGATAAAGTATGGAAGCATGGACTCCTCCAAAAGCTCAGGACCAGTGATATCTCTGGAAAAATGTACAGCTGGATATGCCAGTATCTCCACAACCGAAAGGCATCGATCAGTAGAGCTGAATGGGACGAGCAGCAAGAAAGTCCTGCTACGACATGGTGTACCTCAGGGTGGTGTAGTCTCTCCCACCCTCTTCACAATATTCATCAATGACCTGGTGAAGAACCTTCCAATGGGAGTCAAAGCTGCATTGTATGCTGACGATCTTGTGATGTGGAGCAGCGAGGAGTGTGTCAACAGACAATTACTGCATGCAATTCGCAATTGATCACCTCAATTCTTGTGTTACAAGATGGTTTGTCCAGATCAACAAAGAGAAGACAGTCACAACTCTATTCACACTACCCACTAAAAAGGAACATAAGACAAGTCTGAAATTTGGTGACTCAGTTCTGCACTTTGAGGATGAAGTAACTTATCTTGGTCTGATATTTGACAAAAGAATAACCTGGAAGGCGCAAATCAGAAACGCTGAAGGTATAGCCAAGCGAAGACAGGCAGTTATGCGGAAGCTCTCTGGAACAAAATGGGGAGCTAACATGAAAATTCTGAAACAGGTTTACTCTTGATCAGTTAGGCCAACCATCAAATACGGCTCATCATCATGGATGACAGCTGCTACAAGCACCCTTCAGACATTGGATAAGGTACAAAATCAGGCTCTTCGTATCATAACAGGGTCTATGAAGACCACTCCAATAGCAGCGATGGAAGATCTTGCCAATATCCAGCCACTCCAGCAGAGACGAGAAATCAAGGCCGAGATTCAATACGAGAAATTCAAATTGATGCCTCACCATCCCATGCATATGCTGACTCACCAAATGTCTAGAGGAAGGCTCAAGTGGAATAATTTCTTATTAACTTCAAAGAAAATTGAAAGAAACAGAGAGTCGGACATCTTCCCCAGATGTAGAAACATAACTGCTATCTCTGAGAGGGAACTGTGGAAAGCTTCTGAAATAGAAAACACAATTTCAATCTGGCCATCGATTCCAGGTACTGAATGCAAGGGAGATCAAGCAGAGGTGACAAACAAAGTTCTTGCATTGAGTCATATTGCAGAAAACTACCCTGAGGAAGAGTGGATAATTTAATGATTTAATTCATGAAAATCTTAGGCAACTGGCTAAGGAGAACAATGTCAACTTACAGTGGATGCCCTCGCATTGTGGCATATTAGGAAATGACAAAGCTGATCAACTTGCTAAGGAAGGGTAAAATAAAGAACAATTCAACCGCGAGGTTGACTTTGAAAAAATGAAGCATATCATTAAAGCCACAAGAACCACCAGCAGGCAGCATAATGATACAATACACAGCCTCAGTAGGGAGGATCAGACATGTATCTTCAGATTGAGGACTGGTCACAATCGTCTCAATGCACACCTTCACCATCTCAAGATTACAGATTCTGCACTTTGTGAGTGTCAGCAGGCAGAAGAAACAGCAGAACATCTCTGCGCTGCACTGGCAGCACTGCCAGCGATATGAACAGGCTAAGAGAAGATTCTGGCCTATTGAAGTATCTTTTGAAGAGAAAATCAGAGGAGACAGAGACAGTTTGATGACCATTTCAGCTTTCATGCACCAAATAAGAAAAACAGGCTAAGATTACTGTCATGAGAAAGATGAACGCAAGAAGAAGAAAAAAATCATTTGTGAGTTGTATTATACACAACTTCAGATGTTCGTGCTTCAAACACAAAATGCTTAGGGAAGAGCTGGTCAGTATTCTCGTGAAGTGAAATAAATGAAATCACTGATTTCTTTTTTCACAACAGAGTTGATACTTACCTCCCTAACACGGACCAAGCCTCTCCGCCCACACAGGCTTTTAAGTTGCATTGTGTCTGCCAATAGTACAAGTCGAGCAGTGTCAGTCTGCACATGCGCGAGGTTGGGGCTGGCATCCGCCGGACTGTCAACTGACTCCCTGCCCAGTAGGGGCACCTACCTTTTTTAATCTGAGATCTATTGAGTAACGGTCGATGTGTAGGAAATTTGAAAGAGTGTTAGGGAGGTAAGTATCAACTCTCGTGAAAAAAGAAATATGTTATTTCGTTTATTCTGTAATAATAATGGAAGCTGAATTAAGGTCACTGAAGAGATGAACAATAAAATCAGTTACCGGTGGTAGAGTTATATCATAAGAGACGATAGCACAGCTAACACACAATGGAGGATTCCAGTTTCTCAGTCACTCATACGACGTCATAATCAACTACGTGACATGTAGGCTGACATCATAATCAATTACATCATGAATGACTCGATTTAGTCTGTCTTAAACACTTAATAGTCCGCCAGCTGGTACGAATTGTATGTCTTCACTATGTAATAAATATGCTGTTGAATATTTTATATTTTATATAGAATGGCAGCAACAGCATCAGGTCAAATTAATTTCAAAATATTCAACAGCCTACCTGTATAGTTTTCTGGAAATTAATAGTCAGAGAGTTGAGGGATCTTGAAGTGTTAGACAACTGATCATCAAGGTCCTTTGGCCTTTTGTTTCATAGTAACAATATTTTGACATTTATATAGAACAATGTATAGCATCTCTCAGCTTTTCTGTAGATATGTTCTCTTTGTGCATGCAATTTCTCATAGTAAAAATAGAAACATTTGTGACTATGGAAATACATGTATGTATATTCTCATTTTGTCAGGTACATGCCCAAAGGAGGAGGTGTACTACTGTGCCAGCAATGATGATTCTACTGGACTAATATCTAAAATTAGCGTCCATCTACTATCGGTATGGAGTTTTTTAACGGACTGTAACATCATTACGGATGATGAAGATGATGAGGACAATGACACAAATCCAACCAATTCACCATTAATAGCATTATGCGAATGTATGCATATTTTGGAAGTACTAGGTCCTTGGTGTGCATCAAGTATTGCCCAAACATTGATCAAGCACCTCAAGAAAATAGAAGAGCAAACATGTCATGTCTTATCGATAGCCATGTTGCGCCTGGCCGCTACTGCACTAAAACAAGTGATAGAGTATGTTAATGAAAAATTTGACGATGTTTACAAGGTTGAAGACTTTGTTAAATATGTCACACCAAAAGTTGTTCAGCTTGTTGACATTTTGCGGAATTTTAAACCTGACGATGACTTCCGAATAATAACAGATGATATTTTAATGAATGAGGGTGAGGATGATGAGTCTGATATATCGGACAGCTTGTCAGATATTTCTGATGATTGTGACAAGATCATGCCAACGAATTTCAGCAAACCAACACATGTGGTCATTAAATGTGGTGGTGCAGAAATTCCGCAAATAAAGACGCATGAAAACTTATATGATAATGATGAAGATAAAAAGCTTTGTGGACTTGTATTTGTTGAGCGGCGCCATGTTGCTTATGCATTGAACCGATTCCTGGATGAACTGTGTGCATGGGACCCTGATCTGTGTTTTGTGCGCTGTCATTATATCTTAGGACATGGGACCACTACTTCTTGTAACAAGGAGAGTATGATGTTTCGAAGGCAGGAGGAGGTGTTGCGCAAGTTTAGAATGCAAGAGTATAACCTGTTGATTACCACAAATGTGCTTGAAGAAGGGGTTGATGTTCCTAAGTGCAACTTAGTTGTTAGATTTGATGAGCCCAATAGCTACCGGTCATACACTCAGTCAAAGGTATGTTATTAAGGGTCAAAATTATTAAGGCAATTGACTCTTTTTCTTCATTTGTTATTGGGAAACAATTCAAATTTTCACCTAGAAGGCGATTGGTTCCTATCAAGAGTATACTTACCTCCCTAACACTCTTTGATATTTCCTAAATATCGATCTTCACTCAATATAAGATTTTAAAAGAAAGGTGCCCCTACTGGGCAGATAGTCAGCTGTCAGTCTACCGGAAGCCAGCCCCAACTTCGCGCATGCACAGACTGATACTTCCTCATTCTTGAATATTGGCCAAGAACACATTGTTTAATTCTTCTTAGTGAAGTTAATTTTTGCTTGTACTCGATCAAAATAGTGTAGTAGAGTTTCTTAAAAGATGTCTGATCAAGCTAAATCACCCAAGGACACGCCAGGGTCAAGCCACCAGGTGAATTCTATGCACGTTGTTATGTGTTTCCGTGATGCGCATTAGACATGATAGGTGCCTATAAAACATTTCTCAAGAGTGCTAGATATGGTAGTATGCCTTTGCTAAAGACACAGGTACTCTAGTTATTGTTATATGGCACTCTAATATATTTACAAATTTCTGCTGCCAATTTTTCCTGCTGTTTTGTCTGAATTGTTAGCATAGGCTATTGCCTTATTCAGTCACTATGACCATGCTCTTGTGTTTTGAATACAATTCGTCTTTACACCTGGATGATGTTTCAAGTCCGTTTGGTTCCATTTCTTTTGGAAATATAGCGTCATAATCAGCCTTTGTTATTATTATTATTATTATTATTATTATTATTAACACTTCATTTTGTCCAGGCTGATATCTCTTTCTTAACAACTGCCGTGTTATGGCCGTTAGTTGTTACTCCTCTTTATTTGGTTTTGAGTTTGATAACAATATTAACTAAAAACTCATTGTCTTGGTTTTATGGCCTGTCAGAAATCTGGTTGTATTACCTGCCATAGTTTCTTGAAATCGAAGTTTGCTCCCCACGTTTGCACCAAATGTAGCACGTGTGGCCCATTACTAAAATGTTATGTTTGTAAACATGTGGGGTATGGGTTGGCCGACTTATTTTCTGACTCTTATGTTGCAGGCTAAAGGTAAAGCGTCTGAAGAGAAGAAGTAGGTGAAGAAGGACCACAAGAGTGGTAGTAATGGTAAGGGTAATAGGAAGTCCTCCTGTATCCTTGGATATGGAAGCCTTCTGGTTGGAAATGATGGAGGAGATGAAAAGGACAATCAAGGACTTAGTCCCAGAGTTGCTTCGCGGCATGCTGCCTAGGCCAGGTAATTCATTGTCCTCCATCTGCCCCTGAGCAGAAAGTTTCCACCACTGATTCAGGTTTCATTAAAGGTTTACCAGTTTTCACTCATGAATCAGAGGTGGATCCAGTTGAACCCGGATTGAGGCTTGCGTTGTGGGTAGATCCAGGAGCAGCCCTAAATGACCCTGGTTGGAGGCTTGCCTCATCGGTAGATGTTGAGGCGGGTGTGATGGACCTAGGGTCCCACTGTACGGGTCTCATAGAGGGTACACGCGCCCGTCGTACCGTACCCTCATATGGTACCTTCCCCGGCCAGTCCAGGTTAGCACTATGCTAACCCAGAGTCTAATCTGTCTGGCCAGGGGGACGAGTACTTCCTGTTAGGGTCACCCGATGATGCCGTGGCCATGGAGATGGACGAATGTACACCCTTCGCATGGACAACCTTTTCCATGGGACTACCCCCGCAGGGGTAGCATTCACTTGTCAAAGGGTTGCCCGGGTTGAAGCGGATGGCTGCCCGTACCGCATACCTTGGCGCGATGCTGCATCGTGGCTGGTCAGTACCAGCAGTACAGTATGTTGCCAAGCCGCGCAACATCCGTGCAGCGCTTGGCGAGGACAGGCAGCCAGGCTCCCGTTCTGACATGGGAGCGCTGTGCACGAGCACGCTGCGCTCTGCAAACACCGCATTGCGTGATGCGAAGGAGAGCATCCATAGCGGCACGTCTCCCAGCTGTTACAGGGTGTAGTAATGGCCTCTGCATCATGCCAGGCAAGCTCGGTGTCAAAGCAGCTCGAGAGCGTCCATAGCGGCACGTCTCCCAGCTGTTACAGGGTGTAGTAACAGCTTCTGCATCGTGCCAGGCAAGCCCGGTCTCAATCCAGAGAGCCATCCAGGATGGAATAAAACTGGCTCTGGACTGCATGATGCAGTCAGTAACTAGAAGTGTCCGGGCGAGGCACACTTTTGCGTTGGACAATTTGTGCCCATCCCAGGATTTGTACAACAGGCTGCTGCAGACACATATGTCAGGTCCTGGCCTTTTTGGAATTGAGGAATGTATGCACCTCCAAGAAACGGTCACTAGTTAATAACCAGAGGGCGCTACACGAACAGTTCGAGGTGCTCCGTAGGGAGCGCATTCGCGACGCCCCCTGAGTACCGTCCTCAGCAGGCCTGTGGTTGTGCTGGTGGGAAGTGCTTCTAGAACCAGCGACAGTGCCACTCTTGCATTGCTTATGTCCACCTTTCTCCCTAGGTGGACCCGTGGGTGTCGCTTGACCCTTCACAAGCAAGAGTGGGAGCGGTTAACTCAGGACCGCTTATTCTTGCAATGGTTTTCAGTCAGATACCATCCCGACTCAATAAAAGCACCGCCATCGCATCTGTCTCTGGTCCAGATCTCTGGTACTGATCTGGACTCAAAATCCAAGAGATCCAGATCAACCATTGTGTATCGAGGAGGAAATAAATTCCCTCATACAAAAAAAAGAAATCCAGCTGGCATAGAATTGTCCGGGCTTCTATTCAACTGTTTTCCTAGTAAAAAAACCCCAGGAGAGTACAGACCAATTCTCAACCTCAAGCCATTGAACAAGTTCATGGACACATCGCGTTTCAAGATGGAAACAATCAAAACGGTGTTGACTGAGTTGGAGAAGGGGATGTGGACGGCATCAATAGATCTGAAGGATGCTTACTTCCACATTCCTTTTGCGAGGAGTTTTCGCCGGTTTCTGAGATTCGCGTTTCATTGCCATCAGTGGGAATTTAGGGTTCTACCCTTTGGAATTCCACGACCCCTCAGGTCTTCACCAGGGTCGTCCTTATCACAGCATACCTCCGCAGGTCCACACCTAGATAGACGACTGGCTGTTAAAACACACAATCAGGAAAGTCTATCACAAAATCTGAAGATAGTTTTGAAAACTCTCACAAACTTAAACTTAATAATAAACTTTCAGAAATCAGAGCTGACTCCATCCCAGAAGTTTGATTACCTGGGCATGTTCTTCAATCTAGAAATAGGATATGTTTATCCTACTCAGGAGAGAGTAGAAATACTCATCTCCGTAATACAGTCAGTGTGCAACAGTCGTCATGTCCTGGCACGGGTTTATTTGAGAATGCTGGGGTTGATGGTTTCTCTGGCCTATCCAGTTATTTCTCATGACACAGTGGATGCAAAGTACAGGATCATAGGCCTCAAAGGTGTCAGTGTTGGAACCTCTTATTCACCTCCTCCAATGGTGGATGAGGAGGGAGAATCTCCTGGTGGGGGTGATTCTCACCCCTCCCCACCCTCAAGTAATGATGTATACGGATGCATCGATGGAGGGATGGGAGCTTGCCTGGAAGAAGCCACGGTATCAGGGCTTTGGAATCTGGATCAGTCACAGGAACATATCAATCTGCTAAAATTTTGGGCAGTGATTCTAGGCCTGAAATACTTTGTGGAGAAAGTTCATGGCAAGATAGTTCTAGTTCGATCATGCAACTCAACAGTAGTGACTTACATAAACCGCCAGGGCGGAACGATGTCGTCCAGTCTCTGTATGATGACATGAAAACTGCTTTACTGATGCCTAGATGACATGATCACCTTGAAAGCAGTTCATAATCTGGGAAGGCTAAATCTGCTAGCAGACTCATTGAGCCGAAGGATGAGTGTTTTGCCTACAGAATGACAACTAAATCAAAGTGTGGCGGATCGTCTGTTCAACCACTGTAGGGGACCCAACATAGATTTACTCGCAATGAAGAAGAATGCGAAGATGAGAACGTACGTCTCCGATTCCAGATCCAAGCGCTATCGCAACAAATGCGCTATCTATCAACTGGGAGGGAATGTATGCATACGCATACCAGCCGGCAATCCTGATTCCAAAATTTCTTCAGAAAATCAGACAGTTTCTGATTGCCCCAAATGGGCCAAGCCGATCAGGGTATATGAATCTGCTGGACCTTCTGGTCTGCAATCCGGTTCCTCTGCTTCTGATGGACAATATTATCTTCCAGGGCAAGTCCCTTCATAGCATTCCGTCAATGTTCCAATTGACTGCGTGGATGTTGTCAAGTAATCAGCAATTAAGGAGGGCTTTTCTGAGCAAACAGCCATGTTTATGGCAAAAGCCAAAAGGGGGTCAACATCCAGAGCATATAATTATAAAATCAACAGATTTTGCAGAATGGTACTCAAAAAGATGTATTAATCCAATGGATTCATCTGTTCAGGTAGTAGCCAATTTCCTCTGTCACCTGTATGATGCCTATAGCCTCAAGCCTGTCTGTTATCCCTTGCTTGGCTAATAGGGGAAGTGACGAAGTAAGTACATTAAATACTTTAATTAAAGGCATGGGTAATCTAAGACCAAGAAATCCACCGGCGATTCCGTCTTGGCGTTTATCTTGGCGTTTATTTCTAGTTCTTCAAGTTCTAGCTGATAAACCGTTTGAACCACTAAGTTCCATTTCAATGAAATTGTTGATACTTAAAACTACTTTTAATTGCTGCAGCCTCAGCAAGCTGGAGAAGCGAAATTCATTCCTTGTCCTCCAATGCGGACCGTTATGTGGTTACATGGGAAGGCCTTAGGCTTCTACCGAGGATTAATTTCATGGCTAAGAATTAGAGCTGTTCGGTATTAATATATTACATTTGGTATCAGTATGGGTATTTTTGGGCCCAATTACCTCGGTATTGGTACTATACTATACATGTACATTGATATCTGTTACTGTAAGACAGTACAGCGTTACAATGGCAGGCTAGCCCGCTGGTGATGCAAGAATGGGTTATATTCGGCTACATTACTTTAGAATCACAGTGAATCCGAAAACAACTGAATGTCACAAAAAATTAATCATTAATTGCAATTAGTGAACTAATGTATTCATATTAATTGTTATGGCTAATATCGTTTGAGCATGTTAGATTTCTTTGACTTTATTAAGAAAATCGTGATAGTTTAAAAAAAATACTTCATATTGCCAGAGAATGTCGTAAATCTCTGAATCTCGTCATCAACGCACAAAATCAGTCGCTATTAAATCCATACTTATTAAAGCCCTCAGATTTCTAAAAAAATGGCCTTCCTCACTGTCAGACTTCTTAGAAACCTAATTCAATAATTGTTGAAAATTTACTGAGGGACATAACGAGAATTGCTCATGGAAAGTTAATGGAATTCTCTTCTCTTTTGCACAATTTGTGGCATCCATCTTGGACATTATCATATTATAATTACTACCTAATGCGGCTCTCTGATTGGCCATTTTGTAACACACCCTCGATCCCGTACAGTTGCGAAAATATATCGTAGTTGAATATCTTTGGATGATCGTAAACATCTATTTTTGCGCTTAGTTTGCCAGGATTTAATTTTAAAATAACCACATTTATTGTTTCATCATTCGATATGGAATATTTATGAGAATTTATTGTGAAAATCACAATTTTTTTCAACAGACCGGTGGTATTTGTGGCTCGACAGAATCTGTTGTGGTTTCTCCGAGTCATTGGAGGATTATCCTTACTCAACAAGAATAATAGCGCACTAATAATTGGACATGACAAATGCCCAAAAGTTAATTTGATTATGTCTTTGTGAGCTGTACTCGGTATACTGTAATTGCGGTAACCTTTTTTAATAAAAAAGTTGATATTTTGAGGTTTGCACAGCACTGACGTAACGGTATCAAAATTGTGGTCATTTGAGATTTGCTCGGTACGGTATTTCGATATTGTCATGATACCGATACCATACGGTAAATACGGTATACCGAACAGCTCTACTAAGAATATGTCTGAAATACCTGGGTCAACCTATTATTTTACAAGCTTTGACTAGATATGATCCTACTTCAAAAACTGTAAAAAACAACAACGAAACTTCAAAAGCTTGGCGTCCAGTCCTTGCATTAAACAGGTACAAACAACATACTCAGGAATGGCGGACGGACCCATCATCGTTATTGTTGTCGTATATTCAACCCCATGGCCAGGCGTAAAGAAACTCACGGTGGATTGTGGAATGCATCTAGTTTTTGCCACACATCTGCCACTAGTAAACAAGTTGACATGGCCAGGGCTCACAGTGTCCGGCGTGCAATTGTTGGTATAAAACCATTCTCGTATTGCTAATGCTAGTCATTCTTATGCTGGCTTCCAAGGTGAGCTCATAGTATTGTTCCTAGCATACTACAATACCATTTGTATGTTTGCTATGGTACAAGTGGCAACACATATTTATAACAAGTTCACTGAAAACTGTTGCTGTCGATAGCAGCAACAACTTTCTGTCAAGTTGTCAAAATAATCAGCTGATAATACAATTGTCACTAGGTAATGATTTGATAACAATTTGACTGAAAATCGTTAACACAACAATTTGCAATCAAATTGTACGCTAAATAATCAGCGGAGTAGTCACTGTTACAAGACTTGCTGAAGATATTTCGAGCAACTTTATTGACAGTCATTTCAGCTGTGTTATCAGCTGATTATTTTGACAACTTGACGGAAGGCTGTGGCTGCTATAGGCAGCAACAATTTCCAATAAACTTGTTAGCTCACCTGGCCCGAAAGGTAAAGTCAGCTTGTGCTGTGGTGACCATCCGTCGTGTGTCTGTCCGTTAGCTTTTCCTTTAAATGACTTCTTGTCAAGAACCACTGGGACGATTTAAATTCTATTTGGGAGGAAGCATCCTTAGGGCATAGGTGTAAGTTAAGTTTGTTCAGATGAAGCCAATTTGGCCGTCGGCCATCTTGGATTTTGGCTGATTTTATGAAACGTCTAAAAATCTCCGAAACCGCTTGGGGGGGAATTGATGCAAAACTCATGAAATATAATCTAGGGCAAGAGCTGAACCAAGTTTGTTCAAGGGAACTTGATTGATCAAATGGTTCAACGGCCATCTTGGTTGACCTAGTTTTAGCGAAAACGACTTCTCCAGAACCGCTGTATGAGTCGGGGAGAAATTTGGGAGATATGATTAGGGACTAAGGGCCATTAAAGTCTGTTCAAGGGAAGTGGAACCGTAAAAAAAACATGGCCGCCATGGGCCAATCAAAATATTGGAATTTTTTATTTGATGGATTTAAAGGCCGAAATTTGTTTCAGATGTGTTTTTGATCGCAAATTTGTACTTTTTGAAGTGGTCAGATAAATGGTTTGGCGGCCATCTTGGATCATTTTCCCGCCATAAGCTTCCATACTAAAGCAATGGGAAACTTAAAAATGTCTTCTTCTCAAGAACTACTGGGACAATTTCAATTATATTTAGCAGGAAATATCCTTATGGCATAGAGATTCAAGTTGTTAAAACGAAGCCAAGCGGCCAATTGGGCCGGCGGTCATTTTGAATTTTGGCCGATTTTTAGAAGTCTTTAAAAATCTTCTCCAAAACCACTTGTGGGATTAATGCAAGCCCCGTGAAATATGTTCTAGGGCAACAGCTGAATACCAAGTTTGTTCAAGGGAACTTAATTGGTCAAATGGTTCGGCGGCCATCTTGGTTGACCTAGTTTTAGCAAAAACATCTCCAGAACCGCTGAACGGATCGGGTCGAAATTTGGCAGATTTGATTAGGGACTAAGAGCCGTTAAAGTTTGTTCAAGGGAAGTTGAACCGCTAAAATACATGGCCGCCGTGGGCCAATCAAATTATAGCGTATTTGGTGGCCATATTGGATTTTTTTATTGGATGGATTTTGAGGCCGAAATTGGTTTTGTGTTTTTTAGTATTCTGATCCCAAATTTGCAATTTTTGAAGCGGTCATATAAATGGTTTGGCAGCCATCTTGGATCATTTCTTGCCAAAAGCGATGGGAAATTTAAAATGTCTTCTTGATAACTACTGGGACAATTTCAATTATATTTGGCAGAAAGCATCCTTAGGGCATATAGATTCAGGTTTGTTCAAATGAAGCTGATCGGCCAATTGGGACAGTGGCCATTTTGGATTTTGGCCGATTTTTAGAAATTTCTTTATAAATCTTTTGAGGGATCGATTCAGAACTCATGAAATATCATCTAGAGCATGCGCTGAACCAAGTTGTTCACTTGTGAACTTGATTGACCGATTCATTCGGTGGCCATCTTGGATGACCTAGTTTTTGAGAAAACGACTTCTGAACTGCTGAAGTGATTGGGCCGAAATTTGGGAAATGATATTGATGGCTAAAGTTTGTTCAAGAGAAGTGATGCATAAAGAAACATGGCCTCTGTTTTCTTGTTACAAGTCTGCTCAACTCATTGGAGTTCTACTTATTGTTAATGAACATTCTGGTTAAAATGCCTATGGTCCAGGTGAGCGATACAGGCCCCTTGGGCCTCGTGTTATAAATATATTTGTTGTCGCTTGCACCATAGCAAACATACAATTGATAATGAACTATGCTAGGAACATACTATGCTCTTACCTTGGAAGTGACCATAAGACTGACTAGTGTTAGCGTTACAAGAATGGTTGTACACCAACAATTTTTCATCGGTGAAGACAATAGTCTGAAATAATGGCACCTGTAAATATCTATCTAAAATTGTGACTACAGCTCTAGTTAGTTAAAGTGTTCATAAAGTAACAATTATACCTAAGACTGGTATGGGCTCACCGCATGCTTGTATCGGTAGTCATGTCCAAACACTGGGATTTCCACAATATGGGCATTGACACAATTAAACGCTCAAAGATCCTAGATGTACTACGCCAGGCCGGTTGTAATGAACGTGAGCTGCGACTAGTGAGTCTACCACTTGCAGACACCAAGCTGAGAGTAGGTGTCAAGTCAGTGAAGTCTGTAGAGTTTGAGACATCAATTGGCTCCCCACTGGGAGATGGTTTATCCCCTGTGCATTTCACCTGTTATCTTGCTGCTGAATTGAAATCTGTATGGGAAGATTTCACAAGACCAAGCCCCCCCCCCCCCCCATACTGTGTCAATACTGGGTATGCGGCTAGAGATGGAATATGCCGACGATGTGGACTTCATAGACGAGAAAAGGAAACCCCTTGACGAACTTCTCCCAATAGCTGCAGGCAAACTAAAAATTGAGAATCTCTATGAATGAATCGAAAACAGAGTTCACCCACATATACCTGTCTACAAAGCATGAAACTAAAGAAAATGACGATCCACTCCGTGGCGGCGAACCATGGAGGAAAAGTAAAATCCTGGGCTTTACAGTACTGCTGACATTGCTGCACGCTGCGACATGGGGAACATAGCTTTCCAGTCCTTCTGGAAGCTATGTATTCGTAGATCAAAGATGCCCTTGATAAAAAGACTACATTTATACAATGCAATCTGTGTATCATTGATGCTGTATAACTGTAACAGCTGGGCAGCTCCAAAGGCAGCTCTAGACAAACTTGATGCCTGCCACCGCAAAAACCTACGCACCATCACTGGACACTGATGGCCAGACAACATAATTTCCGATGATGCACTATACAAGATGTGAAATACGTAGGCGCCGTATGTAAAAATCGCCAACCAAAGATGGTCCATGTTTGGCCATATGCTAAAGATTAAAAAAGACACCAGCACAGAGAGCCTTGGAATTCCCCATACTCGGAGCCAACAAATACAAAGGCAGGAGAGGACGTCATTGCATAAATCTGCTAAGCGTGCTACGAGTTGACCTCAAGAAAGCAGGACTCGGTACACTCAAGTCAAGAAAGTACCTGAGGAAGCTAAGGATTTCGGCTGAGAACAAGACACAGTAGCTAAAAGTGAAGAAGCACTTATTGTAGCCATAGGTTGTTTCTACTACTACAGCCACAGAATACAGTAATCATACATACCTAAAGTTAGCTAGGATATGTTTCTTTTATCAATAGATGAGAACTTTAAGTATTGAAACCTATGGGGAAAACACATTTGTTTCGTCAATTGTTAGCTCACCTGAAGGATCCTATGGTGGTAGGCTCCAGAACTTCTGTTCAAAATTTTCATTGGTCAATTTGCTGGCGGCGATCTTGGATTTTCCGAAAATTCTCCAAAAGTAATTTAAAACGCTACTACTCCAATATAAATGGCCGTGACTTGAAACAAGGGCCTTGACGTAGATAGTTCTTAAAGGAATATTGAAAGAAGTATTGAACCCTATAGGGAAAATTATACTGTGTCACGTTTCACCAATTGTTAATGGATTAAAACAAGATTGGGCAGAAATGTTCCTTTCGTATATTTCATCCATTTGACAATAGTGACACGTATGGCTGCCCCATTGATCAATGGTACCTCTCCCGTTGGTTAATAATGTCAAGGATGCTAATAGTCTTGCATTTCCTCATCTAAATTTTTTACAGTGACTATTGTCCCATTGGTAAATTTTATCCGTAGGGACACTTGAACCATTCGTCAATAGTGTCATGGATGACTGCCCCATTGACCAATGGTACTTTTCCTGTCAGTCGATAGTGTCAAGCACACAAATATTTTTGTATTACCATCTCAAATATTTGCTTGTGACCATTGCCCCATTGGTAAATGGCATCTGTTGGTACACTTGAACCATTGGATAATAGTGTCAGGGATGGCTGCCCCATTGGTCAATGGTACTTTACCCATGGGTCAATAATGTCTTCTTGTCAAAGATGTCAATATTCTGGCATTTGCTCATCCACATTTTTTACTGTGACCATTGTCCCATATTCAAATGGCATCGGTTGGTACACTTGAACCATTTGACAGTAGTGTCAGCGATGGCTGCCCTATTGATCAATGGCACTTTTTCTGTTTGTCAATAATGTCAAGGACACCAATATTCTTGTATTTCCTCACCAAGTCTTTTGCCTGTGACCATTTTCCCATTTGTAAATGGCCTCTGTTATGTATGCCCCATGAGCTAATGTCAGGGAGCCATGCTCTTGTTGATCAGTGGCATCAGTTATGTTACGCTTGTCTCATTGGCAAATAATGCTTGTCCCATTGGTTAATAGTGTCAGTGACACTTGCATTGCTAGTCTTTAGTCGTAAGGCTGATTGTCTCATTGGTCAATAATGATAAGGACCATTGCCTCATTCAGTGCTCCAGATAACTCTTCAGTTGGAAGTACGGTACTCCTTAATTTTTCAACTGACGCCTACGACAAATTCAGGAGTACAAAAGACTTGTTGTTACTGAATATTGAACATTTATCCTTCCCCCCCCCCCCCACAATATATATAATAAATGGTGTGGTATCCTTACCATATGAAGGTGTAACAATCAGTGCATTGTAATTGTACCATCAGATTATCATGCTACAGTCTGTATAAATGTTTAATGTCTGCGGCTGTAGTAGTAGAAATATCTTACAGCGGCAATCAGTCCTTTTCACTTTTGATCACTGTGTCATCCTTTAACCTTCAAATTTGTTCAAGAAAATTTCTACTTTCTCAGAGAAAATGTCCAATTTCAAACCAAGAGAAAATTATTTTTGATAATTTATCACTGGAATGACTGACTTGACTATCGAGCCAGTTATTCCAATGGTAAATTTCCCAAAAATAGTGTGCTCTTAGTCTGCAAATGGACATTTCCAAAGACCACTGAGGAAGTCATTTTTGGCGAGCGTTAGCATTAATGAGATAAACTAGTCACCCCCACCATGCTCCATGTTATTTCCTAAGGCCAGCAAACTTTCAGGATTAGCCATTACAGTGACATGTCCTGGTTGGGGCAGGGTGTTTGGCACTCTTTGGTAGTGATCAACTAACTAGTCAGTCATTCAAACCAGATTTCAATTCTGAATGAATATATATTTTTATATCAAAAGTGTGTTTATTTTAAATTTAGCTGCATTATGGTGGGACATGATTAGCCTATAGAAATGCACTAGCATTCTAAAGACTATCTCTGTGGCATACTGGCAAATGAATAAATATTATTGCTATAATAATACTTGTCATTCTGAATTCTGAAATTTGTTTTAAAGGAGGTAAATTTAGAAGTTAGTTTGACTGAAAGAAATTCAGACAGCAATTAATCACTTAAAGAAGTTACAGTCAAATTATTTTCAATATAATTAGCAGAGCTTCAACTATAACATACACGTATCATTGACATATATAAAATAGAAGGAAAAGTGTTATGCACTCCACATTTTCAGAGTATTTCTTTATGTCCAGGGAATTTTTTTCATTGGCACTTCTATAGGTGCACATATGTAATGCAAAGGTCATGTAATAAAGAAAAAAATATCCTGTTGTGGAGATGGAGATCATACTATTTTGCGATGGTAGCATAGGCACGTACATGGTACGCATGAATATTTAAATGTTTGCGTACATGGATGATTTCTATGCGTACAGTATGCTTGTACGCGCCTTATCTGGAGCGCTGGCCTCATTGGTCTACGTCAACCATTATGCCTGGTCGATTTACCAATGGTGCTTGTTGGGGATTATTAATGTAAACATGTTTAAAGTGCCTCATCAGCCAGATGAGCGCTATGGCCCTTGGGCCAATATTTAGTTTGGTTGCAGCTATCGGGAGTAGTTCATTGAGGGGTGTCTACCTCATTTATGAAGTCCACATCATTGGTGTATGCCACATACCCAGTATCGACACTGTAGGGTTTGGTCATGTGGAATTTTCCCACTCAGATTACAATGCTGCAGCACATTAGCAGGTGAAAAGCACAGGATAGATCATCTCCCTGTGGGGAGCTGATTGATGTCTCAAGCTCTGCTGACGTCATGGTCTTGGCTCGTACTCTCAATTTGGTGTCTGCCAGTAGTAGTCTCACTAGTCGCAGCTCATCTTCATTGCAACTGGCCTGGTGTAGTACATCTAGGAGTGTTTAGACATGACTACTGACATGAGCATACGTTGAGCCCATACAATGTCTGTGCAGTCCCGTCCATGTTTTAAGCCACTAACAGGATCCAGTGAAATCATCGATTGTGTCTCGGATGTGGCATAGGGTAACGTTTGGATTGGATTTTCAATATTATGTTGAGGAGCACAATGGGTTGCAGATTGGCTGTGTGGCTTTTTGGGCTTGGTTAGCACGATAAGAGTGTCTTGGCCTATAGCATCGATGGAAAGGTGGTGCATTACGGCTGAATTGGTTAGCTGTGTGTTTGGTTTGTACATTTGAATAGTTCATTGCTCATGCCATCAGATCTGGATGCACGTCCATTTTCAAGGCTTTTAGGGCCTTCTCAACTTCTGCTATAATTTCAATTGGTGTTAGTAATGGCATGATAAACCCGTGATAATTTATAGAATGCTCTTTTAAATATCTCTAGTTTAAGCTATTGCTAGCAACAAAATTCAGTTAAATGAGCTTCAAAAAATTTATTCTAGCTTTCTTATCCAGGTTCCTTGAAATTCAGGTTTTCATATTGAGTTTATTATCTGTTATTTTAAGCAGGCCAATAGATGTTTCATTCTTTGACAGGGTGCCAATGACTTAGCGTACACGTCCACCATCTTTTGGCCTAATAAACAGGTGGTGATTAAAGCAGGTTTAACTGTATGTATATGTTTCATTATTAGGGTCGAGCTCGAGCCAAGGATTCACTCTTTGCAATGCTGGTGGTTGACTCATGGGAGAAAGAGTTTACAGATAACCTTGGGAACTTTAAAGGCATTGATCAGGTTAGAGAATACAGACAAACTGCCTTAATGATCACGCTCAGTACTATTACAATATACTTTGTATGTGAATGTATAGTGAAGAAGGTGTTATCATAATCATACATCTAATTTGCATGATGAGAACTGTCTTTGTATAATGAAAACATTAGGTTTTACTAGACTGCACTCGCACATGGAACAGATGTTGACTCATGCCTTTGTGCTCTGTTCCGCCAATGCACTTAGTGATCCTGTGACCTAGCTATTTCAAAGCAATCCTACCCAGTCAAAATATGAGGGGATTCTACCGTCTTGGATTCCAAAGTTATGGCCAAAAATGTGTATTCCCCTATGCACTTAGAGACAGCTTCAGCTAGATATTTGATTCTAACCAGCCATAATATGAATGGATATCCCAAAATTTGGTGATTATCTCCCATTCAAATTTATTGTAAAAGATATGAAAAAATACATATAAAGAAATACTTAATGACCCCGTGGCTTAGATGTTTAAGCCTTTAACCTGAAACTCAAATGTTTTCTAGCCATCTACAATTTATGATGTCAGGAGATGCTGTGAATAAACAAACACACAGGTAGACAAATAAACAGACATACAGACAGAGACAGACAGACGGATGGCACTGACCTCTATAGTCCCTCTGATTGGTGGCATGAGGATTTAGATGTGAGCCCTAGCTGATGGATATTTGTCTTGAATTAGCTGTCTGATGGCAGTTTTACAGGAATTTCTTATACAAACATATTTCACCACTACCATACAGAAAAATTTGAACATTTTGAAACTAATTTGACTTGAAGCCATTGCTTTTTCCCGGATTTGTCAGTGAAGATGTTAATACATGTAGTACAAGACTATAAACTATAACCTCTTTTGGTTAAAGACGCACTCATGCAAGCTATTTTTAAATTCAAGAATCGAGATAACCAGGATATTCACGATTACATAATTTCCCAATTTAATCTTCACGATGTCTTCTTCTTCTTTTCGTTCGCTGATCATACCGCCAGTCCTGTAAGTGACTATCGACATGATCATAAGCGTTAAGTGCGTGGATCCATGGTTTATTAGAGTGCGCCGTGCGGCCTGGAACCTCTGTCTTCAGCACTCGAGATTTCTGTCAGGGGTTACCTCACCCTTACCTCCTTTAGTCGCCTCTTACGACACGCAGAGGATACGGAAGGTGTATTCTAAGCCCCACCTACAGGGCAAATCTTCCCGATGTGATTCACATTATTCCTGGAATGTGATTAAGATATATTTATGACTTGTTAATTGAGGACACTCACATAATGCTAGTTATCTCTACATGTTTTGAAAAAATGGAGGGGATATTGTAATTGCCACAGTATGTCCATCCGTTTGTCCGTTCATCCATCTGCCCATCTGACTATCTCCTCTGGAACCGTTTGCTGGAATTCAATCAAATTTGTTATGTGAGCTGCCCATACAATTGCCGACTGCAAGGCGACATTTACATCAGGCAGGGTGGATGTTGGGCGCAAAGTTGGCGGAATTGTTAGCTATGATTGTGGATTGCCAGACAGTGTTTACATTAGGTTTCACCACCAGGTTGGGAGCGGGGGGCCAGAGTGTCAAAATTGGGAATTTTTGTGATGGCATACCATCGACTGCGCATTCTAGTTCATATTTCAGTTAAACATGTAGATTGCAAATATCCATTGTTTTTAAATTGTTCTATATTTCTTTTGGAGTTTGAAGAAAGGTCTTGTGCTACATGTGTGAGCAGCAATTACAGCCATTGGAATATAAACATATACAAATAAGTGTGCAATGTGGGCCATTTGCCTATCTTTAAAACTTGCTCAGGGATGTAGGGCTTGCACTGCATTTCCAGTAAGCCGTCCTGATTCTTCCTTTATGATTTTCTCATGGATCTTGCTCGCCCAAGTAGCGTGCCATTTCAAGATCAGACTGTATCCAGTGGGTAATCATATTCAGTGTGATGTTGCATAATGTTCATAGGGATGTGAGATCACACATTCCCCATGTCCAGCATGTTCTCATGCGATACTATTACATACAAGATCTTTGATATGTGGAAAGACAAAATGACTTGACATGTGAGATGCAGAGTTTATAATTATTATTGGCGAAAATTATAATTTTTGCTAGTATATTGCTGGGTTCCGTTACGCTGTCTCTGTCTGTCTGTCTGCCTGTGTGCCCCTCTGTCTGTCTGTGTGTCGCTGTCTGTCTGTCTGGCGTCAATCTCGGTTACGTTTTTATGTCAGGATCGGTTCACCCGGATGGGACTAAACTTAGACACATGCTTCATTATATCAACTGGATGGCACACAATGATATTGAGGTCATGAAATCAAAGTTGAAGGTCACTGTGACCTTGGTAAAAACTATACTTTTATGTTTTAAGTTTTTTGGTTTAGCTTAACATATCATCTTATATCTCATGATTGGTTCATCCTGTTGGGACTAATCATGGTCACAGGCTTACTTATATCAAGAGAATGGAGCACAATGATATTGAGGGCATGAGGTCAAAGTTCAAGGTCACTGGGACCTTGGTATAACATTCAATTATTTATGGTTATGTTTTGGTTTAGCTCAATATATTGTCTTATATCAGAGGATTGGGACTACACTGGAGCACATGCTTCCTTATATTAAGGGGATGGAGCACAATGATATTGAGGTCAAAGTTCAAGGGCACTGTGAACTTGGTATAAAACTATTTGTTGCGGTTAAGTTTTTGGTTTATATCAACATAAAGTCTTATATCTTAGCATGGCTTCACCCTATTGGGAATAAACTTGGACACATGCTTCTTTATGTCAATGGGATGGAGCACAATGATATTGAGGTCAAAGTCCAACATCACTGACGTTGGTATAAAACTTTTTTATGGTTAATTATTTTGGTTTCATTCAATATATTGTTTTATATCTAAGAATTGGTTCAGCCTATTGTGACTAAATTTGGACACATGGTTATAGAAATCAACTAGATGTAGCACAATCATATTGAGTTCAAAATTCAAGCTCAGTGTGACCTTGGTATAAAGCTATTATTTCTGGTTAAATTTTTGGTTTACCTCAACATATGGTCTTATATCTCAGGATTGATTCACCCTATTTGAATTTGGTCACATGTTTACCTATATCAAGTGGATGAAGTACAGTGATATTGAGGTCAAAGTCATTGTAATATTTGTATAATATGCATACTTTAACAGTTTGGTTCTGCTTAGCTCATCTTGCCTTTATTTCAGAATTGGCAAAATTCTTGTAACTAAGCATATTCATACAGTTACCTCAACCGGTAGGAGCAGCACAGACATTCAGACTTTTGATGTCACGGTCATTGTGATCTTGATACAAAGATAAATTTTCATTTGGAAATGCAAAATGCCAAGATCCCCGTCAGTGTAACACTGATTTCTTGTTGAAATATTTTCTTGTGCTTAATCTTTCTCTTCAGGTATTATTCAATCGATGCCAAGGTCGGAATTCATTGACTAAGGAAGAGATAGAGAATAATCCACCAGAGGATATCTTACCAGCTTACATGCCGATCGAGAAGGAAGGTTATGCTCGTGTTACTATCTGCACAGCTATTGCTCTCTTGAACAGGTAATACATTACCTATTCTTATTCATCCCTTTGTCAGAATACAAGTGAGCACTAGAGCTTATTTATTGGGACCATCCATCATCCTTCCATTGTACATAGACTTTTTCTTTGAGTAACTTCTTAAGATCCACTGGGTTGATTTCAACCAACCGTAACAGACGCCATTGTTATGTCATAAGAATCCAAGATTGTTAGCTCACCTGTGAGCTTATGTCATGGCAGCCACCCGTCCGTTGTTTATCCGTCTGTCCATTGTCCATCCATCTATAAAATCGCTTATTCTCCTTAACAGTTTGATTGATTTAGATCGAAGGATCCTATGCTTTTAGGCTCCACAACTCTATTCAAAATTTTTATTGTATATTATTTTATGAACAATTTACCGGAAATTGTCAAATTGCTTCTCCTGATATGATCCTATGGCGGGAGGCGTTTGATTTGTAAATTTTTTAGTGAAAATATATCTTCATTAGCTGCTTAACAGATTTCAACCAAATTTGGACAGAAATACCATATAGTGGCAGGTTCCAGAAGTTCTCTTAAGAATTATGATTGGTCAATTTTTTGGCAGAAAATCTTAGATTTTATCAAAGATTTACTGGAAATTGTCAGATTGCATCTTCTATGGCAAAAAGGTGGATTTTAAATGAATTTGACTAGAAGGACCCTATGGTGGTACACACCAGAACCTCTATTCAGAATTTGGCTTGGGCAACATTTTTGGTGAAAATCATAGATTTTATGAAAAATTTACAGCAAATTGTCAAAACGCATGACCGTAACTACTTAGTGGATTTTAACTCAATTTGGATAGAAACATCCTACAGTGGTAGGATCTAGTTTCTAGAACTTCTAATTTTGATGACAGCCATCTTGGAATTTGTGAAAAATTTCTGAAACCATTTAAAATGCTACTTCTTAATCACTGGCCTGATGACAATGAAGCTTTGCTGAATGATCTTATTGCGGTAGGCATTAGCATATCAAACAAATTCTTTGGTGGCCTTCCTGGATTTTCCAAGAATTATCCATCATATCAATTTAATGCAAATGGTTCAAATGCTAATGGGCCAGGTAAGCATCACAGGCCCTTCAAAATAAGTGGATGGGTTGATTTTATCAGTGATCATCTAGGATTTTGGACTATTTTTAGAAACCACTTAAAATCTTCTATGAAGCCTGTGAATTGATTGACATAAAGCTCAAGGAAATCATCTTGGCCAATAGTTGAACAAGCTTGAACAAGAGAATCTAATTGGTCTGATTTATTTGGAAGTCATCTTGGATGATGTAATTTCAGAGGATTTTCTCTGGATCCTCTGGAAAGATTGGCCCTAAATATAATTAGGCAATAAGGGCCATTCAGGCTTGTTCAGTGGAAGTTGATTTATGATAAACATGGTCGCTATCGACCAATCAAACTTGAGCGTTTGTTAGTTGATAAACTTTGAGACTAAAAATTGCAATATATAGCGGTTTAAAAGCCTGCAGAATTTGAATTTGGAACTGCTTGGTTGAGTTGGTCAGCCATCATGGTCTTTTGTTAACTGTAAGACCTACTATGTTATAGAAAGTTTTGTAATGGGTAACATCTGACGTGGCAGGAACTATTTGCCTACATAATTTCTCATGAGTCTGATATCAACCAAATTTGGAAGTATCCTTTTGCCCTAGAGATCCAAGTTTCTTTAAAGGATCTAATTCGTTGATTTGGTTAGCAACAATCGTTTTTCGAAAACTAGAAAAATCCATGTCAAAATTTCTAATCAGACAGATGTAGAATGATCCAGGAGCTAATCGCATGCACAACATTGTTTCAAGTACTAGTTGGATGATTTCAATCAACTTTGACAGGAATTATCCTTGGATCATCTAGATCAAAAATCTTGCTAACTGCTTTTCCGATTGACAAAAACATCATATAGGACACTAGCTAAGCCTAGTTTGTTTCATAGCATCTAAGTATTCCCCCCCCCCCCCCCTCCTGCTTTCATGAAAAACGGGACGATTATGTTTTTGCTTCCGTCTGCGCCCATCCATCACGCACAGGTTTACACTACTTTTCCGTTGAGCATCGTGACAAAATGTCATGGGAAGATTGCCTACGGTAGTAGGAAATGCAGATTAACTCGTGGGTCAGTCACTCAGTCCATCTGTCTGTCCATCCATGTCTTTCTGACCGTGTGTCTGTCCATCCATGCAAATTTTACATTTTCGCTCTATGTCTTTATAGGAAGGTTGGATATGGTAAGAGGGGAATGCGAATTATTTTGTGGGTCAGTCAGTCAGTCCATCTGTCTGTCATGACGCCCATCAAAATGGCTGCCAGTGGAGGGGTGAGGGTGAGGGAAGAGGTTAATCGTATGATTTTGTCTAGTTCATCAATTTCTCTGGTTGCCATCTTTAATGACCTCGATTTCACAGAAAACATTCTTTGGAACAGCTGAGTGGTTTGGATCTGAATTGGGCAGATATTCAATATGAAGGTATTGAAGTTTGTTCAATAGTGAACAACATGTGTGGAATGTGAAACAACATGACAGCCATAAATCAGTTAAAACTGAACTTTTGTTAGTTGATTGAGTTTGACTGTGAAAATAGCAAAATATATGTTTATAATGTCGGCTGAATAGCAATTCGATACTTTCGATCTTGTAGTTCAAATGACACTGTTCCAATGATTTGGTTGATGGCCCTCTTAGATTTTGTGCTATTTTTAGCTCAACTTTATGAAGTAAGACAAGCTTATATTGTGATACCCTCCCATGCCGGTTTGTGTTTAGTTCAACTTAGATGGACGAGACATCATGAGATGACAACTGAATCAATGTGTGATGAATCATTTGATCAAACACTGGAGGAAGCCCAACATAGATTCATTCGCAACGGGGAAGAATACGAAGGTGACGTATATCTCCGATTCCAGATCCAAGCACTCGCAACAGATACAGGTGGGAGGGAATGTATACAAACACATTCCCAGCAGCAATCCTGATTTCAAAAATTATCCAGAAAATCAGACAGTAGGAGTGCCAAGTGCTTCTGATTACCTCGATTTGGCCAAGCCGATCATGATATGCGAATCTGCTCGACATTCTGGTCTGCAACCCGGTTCCTCTGCCTCAGATGGCCAATATAATCTTCCAGGGCAAGAGCTTATGCAACAATCTGTCAATGTTCCAAATCATTGCATGGATGTTGTCAAGGAATCTGTGATTAAGGAGGGTGTTTCTGAGCAAGCAGCCAATTTCATGGTCAATGCCAAAAGGGGATAAACCTCCCAGAGCATAGAATTATAAATGGTACAAACATGCCCATATTTGGGCATATCCAAACCTACTTCCAGTCCACAGGAGTGAGAGTATAAAAGGATCCGACTTGCAGAGCTCAGATCATTCAGACTTTTGGTCTCACAGAGAACAAGCATAAGGCTACTAGAGAAGTCAATCCAATAGACTATGTTGTTAGTACCCTTTTAAATTACCAATGAGTTCTGCAACCACAAAGATGTCAGGCGCAGAAAAGGAGGTAGTCGTGTCACCATCTTACCAGCACTAACACTGGACTCTGTAGACACAGAGCTATCCCTTGCGCTGTCCAACATGGATGCTAGCACCACCAAAGTCACCCAACAAGGGGCGACCAAGCAAATGCTCATAACACCGCCAGTTCATCAGCAGTGGATCCTACACTGCCGAGAGAGCAGAGCAGGCCACTAAATGGCGCCACACCGATGAAACAGTAGCATCACCAACTTTTACCCATAGCACCGACCTAAACCAAAACAGGCTCTGAAATAGTACCCACCTGCGCCTGGGCATAATGGTGCACCTATTGGCAACTGCCAAAACAAGAAGCCCTGTCTATCTCCTCACATACAGCAACTGCCACAAACAGTATATAGGAGGAACACCACACCTATTTAAACTGTGCATTCAAGAACATAGGCATATGCACCAACCAGTATGGTCCTATTTGAACTATGGATATAAAGAGTCTGCACCTTTAAACAAGGGCCATAACTCTGGTTCATTAAGACGTAAACTATTGAACTCTGCCCTATGGTGAAAATTCATTTGTTTCATCCACTGTTTATGGATTAAAACCAAATTTAGCAGATGTTTCTTCAGTTAAATATCTATTTGCCCTATGAATATGCAGAAGCCACAACTTCAAATAAGGGCGATAACTCTGGCTCTTTAAGGCGTTTTTAAGTATTGAACACTAGGGAAAGTTATCTGTGTCATGTTTCATAAATTGTTAATGGATTAAAAAAAATTTTCTCGGAAATGTTCCTTTCGTACACTTGAATCAAATGGCAATAATGTCAGGGATGGCTGCCCCATTGATTAATGGTACTTTTCCCATTGGTCAATAGGGTCAAGGACACCAATATTTTTGTATTACCGGCCTAAGTATTTGTTTGTGACCATTGCACCATTTGTAAATGGCATCTGTTTGTACACTGTAGCTATTTAATAGTAGTGTCAGGGCTGGCCGGCCCATTGACCAATGGTACTTTTATGTCAAGGATGCCAATATTCTCGCATTTCCATATCCAGATTCTTTACTTTGACCATTGACCCATTAGTAAATGGCATCTGTTAACACACTTGAACAATTTGACAGTAGTGCCATTGATTGGTTGTACATTTCTGTTGATCAATAATGTCAAGGACGCCAATATTCTTGCATTTCCTCTTTTTTTGTTTATGGCCATTTCCCCATTTGTAAATGGCATTTGTTATGTGTGCCGCATGAGCCAATGGAGCTTTCTCTGGTGGCCAGTAGTGTCAGAAATTAATTAATGTAACCATGTTTACAGTTGCTTACCCGCTAGGTGAGCACTATGGCCCTTGGGTCATTTATTTCTTTAAATGACTTCTTGTATAGAAACACTGGACCGATTTCAATTATATTTGACAGGAAGCGTCCTTAGGGCATAGTGGTCCAAGTTTGTTCAAACGAAGTCGATCAAAATGTAGCATGTTTGACGGTAGAGCGGGGCGGTTTCCCGATAATTTTGAGAAAATCACAATATTATTGTTATCGCCATCGTCTGATTTTCCAATATCATCAATATCATCAGTTGTCTAACCTGTATTTATGAATAAAATCAATATAAAACAGATCTGATCAGTCTGTTGTATATATTTCAATATGGTAATGCGGTAACCAGAGTCAATTCAACCACTTAAACATTTACCTAATCTTTCGCTACATTGGGCCGTGTGCCGTATCAATACATGTATTTCTCATGCTATCTTTATTATTTCCCGTTTTTATGGTAATAAACGCTGGGGTATCCATAGATTATTTCTATTTCTGCAAAATATGAAATGTCAACCACCTTAATAGAAAGTATACATTTAGCCTCGCTTTTATTTTTCACATTGGAAAATCCTGTAGCTATCAACTCTTATCTTAAAACCTGCCGCCATAAGAAGGGAATAAAGCTCTCAGAGGTTGAATATTTTTTCTCACCTCATCAGTTGCTCTTAATTGCCCGATGGTCACTATAAAATGCCAGAATTCTGGGAAATCTCTAACTAACCAGGCTTAGTGATCGATGAGTTAATATAGTAATATATATGCAAAATATTAGTTTGAAATTGTGATTCTTCCTAGCGAACAATGGACTGAAATTATAATATATTAGCGTAAGAAAAGATATATCTGATCCATTTTTTAACACGGCCTGTCCAATGAGGCTAATTAAAGTATGTTTCTTTGTCTTAATTGCGCTGAGTACATTCTTATAAATTACCAATTTTCGTAGCAGTAATCATTAATTTCCAATTTGATTCAATTCCATGTTCGTATTCCAATCTCATGATGTCATTACAAGGTTAACAATAGCTATAATAATAATAATAATAATAATAATAATAATAATAATATTAATAATAATAAACTCAGTTCATGATAAAGTCGTTCATGTTCCAACTAAATTGAGAATGAATATAATGTAGATTTATGGGAATTTAGGAAGCCACACATGTGACCTTTCAAGCGCAACATCTGTTCAATATTAATTACAACACATGTGTCCCTTTAATTAATTACACAGCACTTTAGCGGATTAGTTGTCCGAGTCACTGTTAAGCTGAGCGTATTAAATGTAACCAAAATAAGAAATGAAATAAGTCCAGCTGATTATTTTGAAAATAATTTGATTGGAATATTCGGGTGTCTTTGGCAACAACTTTCCATCAAATTATTTTCAAAATGATCAGTTTAAATCAGACTTTATTTCTTAAGATGTAATAAATAAGCAAGAAAGAGCTGGTCTACAATACATAATTTAGGGTGAAATGTGTTATATTCATGCCTTAGCGGTAGACCTCTATGATCACACCAATGTCAAAACAGGGACAAGTTTAAACTGGCTTTGGGTGATGGTGGTAGGGATGGAATAAAAGGTAAAATCCTTTAAAAAAGCTAGAAGATTTCAATACAATTACAAGTCAGTTCCATAACTAGCTGTATCCTACAGTGCATAGCTGTCAAAGTGAATGTTAAACAATCAGGCAGATTTACATGTACTGGAAACTCGGATCTAGGGCGTGTTCAGCTAGCGAACTTCGACAACTGTAGCTGATTATTTGGCGGCCGAAAGGAGTGCATTCGACTATACAATAGTCAATAATTAACTATAATTCACTAGTCGAACTAAAGTTAGACCCAATTTGGCCAATCAAATTTCAGTTTTAAGATTTCCCTTTTGCAAATGGCAAATGTTCGTTTTACAACAGAAATTAGCTAACTGCTTGAATAAAATGTTGAGAACAGCGTAAAATACGAATACGGTGTGTTATATTTCGCATGGGACTTTTGAGATCAATTTAACCTATGATACTAGCTATCAGTACTGTTGTAGATGCTCATTTTGTGGTATAAGGACAGACTCACGACGGTTTGGTTTTCGTGCCAATTATTACATATTTTAAAATACACCTTATCCCCAAGCCCAATCGCCTAAACGATATTTCGTGATATCACGGTATTTTCCGTGATATCGTTATCGTCTTCTAAAAGCCAATATCTCCCAGCCCTATTTGGCGGCCATATTGGATTCTTTGATTTGATGGATTTTTAGGCCAAAATTGGTTTTATGTGTTTTTGGGTATTCGGATCTCAAATTTGCCATCTTCGAAACTGTCGGATAAACGGTTTGGCGGACATCTTGGATCATTTTCCCGCCAAAAGCTCCCATACTAAAGCGACGTGAAATTTAAAATGTCTTCTCGAGAACCACTGGGCCGATTTAAATTTCAACCAAATTTGGCTGGAAGGATCCTATGGTGATAGGCCTCAGAACTTCTTTTCAGAATTTTGATTGGTCAATTTTTTTTTTTTAAATCACATTTACCTTTGGGGCATGAGTTGAATACATTCTTGTAGGGTGGTCTGATGTCATCCGGGTTTGGTGGACTGGCTCTGATGATCTGGTCCTTGTTGGTTGAGTTTTATCTGTAGCCGAAGAGGGGTTTCTCTGGAAAAGCAAATTGACATCTTTCACTCCTTTCTAAGATGTGCCAAAATTTCATGAGTTGGTTCTGTACGAATTGGCTAGTTTTGTGAAACTCGCTGATGAATATGGGTCTACTGTTTTTTGTTGAATTTTTGCTCTTTTTTTTATTCATGCAGAATTGTGTCCCTGTCTTTTGAGAATGCATTTCCATGTGCTAGTTTCACTAGTTTGTGTGGGTAACCACTGGCCATGTATTGGGTATGAGGTCCATGCTGTGTATTATAAAATCTTCATCCTGTGTGCAAATTCTGCAAAGGCGTAGGCATTGTCCATATGGTCCTGTGTTGTTGCAGGAGTTTGGATGTGTAATGCAGGTACCGTGTGTGTCTGTCCATTTGGTGAAAAGTGAAAAATTAATTAGATCATCTCCTTTTTAGGACTCTGATATCCAGAAAAGTTACACCCAAGTATAAATGTTCTTCTATCAATTTTATGGTGTCGTGTGCCGCATTCATATATGTTCAAAATTTGGATAGCACATCCTCACCTTGTTCCCATATCATGAAGATGTCATCTATGTATCTAACATACATCTAAGTTATTGAGTTCTAGTTATAATTTTAGTAGTCTGATGGATAGTGGTCCTGGTAAACCATGCTTTCGAACAAATCTACCAGTGGCTTGTAGTCGCTCTGTTAGGGATACATGTGTAAAGGCTGCTGACATCCATCGTGCATAATAGTGTGTAAGCATTTATGGGGCCATAGCTTTCCACCTTTTTTATGAATTCTGTGGTATTTGATTTGATTTTAGTCACATGGAGCTTAATGTGTTCGTCAACAAAACTACTGATTATTTCTGTGGGGCATCCATTGCCGCTGATAATCGGTCGACTTGGGACCAGTCCGTGTTTTTTGGCTTTGTGGATTTTTGGTAAAAGATAGAATCCAGCTGTTTTTGGCGTTGTAGGAATTAGCCCTTTGTCAATTTCATTTTTTATTTCCCCCATCTCTTTCAAGTTGATCTAGTCTTCTTCTGGACTAGATTTGTATGTAGCATGGTTCTATCCTCCGTGATTTCTATATAAAAATTGGTGTCTGCCAATTGTCTATGTGCCTCTGAGATATAGTCCACAGTGTTCTGTATCACTGTGGCTTGATCCTTATCTGCTCTCTTAATGACAACATCTTTGTTTTTTTAAAGTTCAAAGGTGGCGTTCCTTTCTGTTTTGGAAAAATTACCTGTAGAGTTCCTTCTGTAGATATATTTAGCGAATGAGAATTTCATCGATTTAATAAAGCTGTCTAATTGGACATCAACCCCAAGTAGCGGGGGTGTATGTCTTTTTAAGCAGGAATAGCTAGCAACGAGTCGAGGGGTTTCTCATGTGGTGGTACCACTAATAGACAGACACTTTGGCTTGACGATGATGAAGAAATTAATGATGATTGCATAATTTATGTGCAATAGAATAATAACTTTAAATGCAAAAAGACAATTGTTGTCTCGCTTGCGAAGCAGGATCGAGACATATTTATCACATTTCCGGCTGCGGCGGCGTAAACTTTTAAGTTAAGTTTATATCTCAGCAATGCCTGATCCAATTGGAACCAAACTTGGGTGGATGGTAATATACATCAAATCAAAAGGAAGCAGCCCGCTGATAAAAAGGCCATGAGGTCAAGGTTACAGAGGTCAAAGATTACAGTATAATCTTTGTTAATATTTTACGTTAAGTTTTTGCGTTAAACAAAGGTTATTGCCTTATATCTCAACAATGTCTTATCCAATTGGAACCAAACTTGGGTACATGGTGATATACATTTAACGGAAGCAGCAAGCTGATGCAGACATCATGAGGTCAAGGTTATGGGGGGTCAAAGGTCATGGTATAATCTTTGTTAATATTTTATGTTCAGTTTTTGCGTTAAACAAAAGTTATTGCCTTATATCTCAACAATGCCGTATCCAATTGGAACCAAGCTTGGGTACATGGTGATTTACATTTAACAGAAGCAGCCCATCGATAAAGTGGTCATAACGTCAAGGTTATGGGGGTCAAATGTCACAGTATAATCTTTGTTAATATTTTACGTTACGTTTTTGCGTTAATCGAAAGTTATTGCCTTATATCTCGACAATGCCTGACCCAATTGGAACCATCGATAAAGCGGTCATAACATCAGGGTTATGGGGTCAAAGATCACAGTATAATCCGGATGATAACTCTGTTACCGTTTATCGGATCGCTTTGAAACTTCATGGAGCAGTTGGACTAGGACTGGGGAAGAAACCTATCAAAATGGACGATGATCCGAAATCCAAGATGGCCGCCAGCCACCGGCGACCATCTTAAAAATTGGTCTCCAGATGATAACTACGCTACCGTTTATCGGATCGCTTTGAAACTTCATAGGGTTGTGGGACTGGGTCTGCGGAAGAAACCTATCAAGATTGACAATGATACGAACTACGAGATGGCTGCCAGCCACAGGTGGCCATCTTGAAAATTGGTTTCCAAATGATAACTCTGTTACCGTTTATCGGATTCCCTTGGAAACTTTGACACTTTATACGGATGACTGGTCTGATGGGGCTGAGGAAGAAATATTTTCTGATAGCTCTCATTCATTGGTTTGTCATCATGGCGGGGTGTTATGCGCCATTTGCGGAGCTCTTGTTTAATTGATAATGACTCGGTTTTATAGGCAATGAGGACTCCAAAGAATTACAAAATAAGCAATCATAGGAGTCAGTGTATGGACATTATCAAATTTCTCTCACCACATCCACGTCCCTATTTAGTTCATAATTATAATGATTATGCAAGTAGTTTGCCTTTTAAGTATCAAAATATGTATCCATTGGTCAATAATATCAGGGGCGAGACATATCATGCTTTAGCGTTCTTGTTTTCAGTGAAAGAGTTTGGTAACTGTTCTTCAGTTGTCCCAGAAAATATTCAAGAGCAGTTTAGGGATATTTTAAGACCTTAAGTTCAAGAATTGTTCACCGCTTTGAACTTTTAATACACCCCAGGTGCGGAGCCAGATGTAAATGGCCTTTTGCACTCGGCAATCATATTGGTAACTCACATACCAAACTTGGTTGAATTTTGTGCAATATTGTCAGAGGAGTTGCATTACAATCAATTTCATGACCTTTTGACCCCATTCCCCACCCCTGGGGGTGGGGCCAAATGTAAATGGGCTCATCCACTCCACATTGATATGGGTAACTTACATACCAAATTTAGTTGAATTCCATCCGATGGTTTTGGAGGAGTTACGTTAAATGAAGTTACGCAGGTTAAAATTTAACCTTTTGACCCCTCGCCCCAGGGCCAAATCTAAATGGCCCCTTGCGCTCCGCAATCATATGGCTAACTCGGATATCAAATTTGGTTGAGTTCCTTCTAACAGTTTCAAAGGAGTTGCATTACAATCAATTTCATGACCTTTTGACCCCATCCCCCATCCTCTGGGGGCGGGGCCAAATGTAAATGTGATCATCCACTTCACATTGATATGGGTAACTGGCATACTAATTTGAATTCTGTCCAACAGTGTCAGAGGAGTTACATTATAATCAATTTTTTACCCTTTTGAACCCCCACCCCACCCACCACTGGGGGCCTGACCATGTGAATGTGCTCATGTACTCCACATTGATATGGGTAACCCACAGACCAAATTTGGTCGAATTCTGTCCAACGGTTTTGGAGGAGATGCATTGCAATCAATTTCCCCTGGTTAAAATTTAACATTTTGACACCTCCCCCACCCCCTGGAGGCGGAGCCAAATCTAAATGGCCTCTTGCACTCTGCAATCATATGGGTAACTCAGATATCAAATTTGGTTTAGTTCCATCTAACGATTTCAGAGGAGTTGCGTTACAACTGATTTGACCTTTTGACCCCTGCCACACCACCTTGAGGGCGGAGCCTAATCTTTATCTCGTCTTGCAAAGCGCATTCCTATTGGTAAGCCACACCGAATTTGGTTGAATTCTGCGCAATGATTTGAGGTCAGATGCATTATAATCAATTTGGCATTTTGACCCTTGCCACGCCCCCTTGTGGGTGGAGCCTAATCTAAATATCGTCTTACAAATTGCATTCCTATGGGTAATCTACTTGCCGAATTTGGTTGAATTCCACCCAACAGTTTGGGAGGAGTTAGCGTGATGGATGTGCTGACAGAAGGACAGACGGATGGAGGCGATTACAATATCCCGACGTTTTTTCAAAACGTGGGGATAATAACATTGAAGTCCTCCAGTAACCATGGTTGACCATGATATATCATGGTCAATTGGGGACATTGATAATTCTTAAAAATATTGGTGAAATATCTGATCATGAACTGACCATAATATCACTGTCAATAGGAATAACATTGAAATTCTCCAGTGGCCATATTCGACCATGATATCTCATGATTAATAAAGGACTGATAATTGTTAAAAATACTGCTGACATATCTGACAGTAAACTGCCCATGATATCACTGTCAATACAAATAACATTGAAATTCACCAGTAACCATGGTCTACCATGATATACCATGGTCAAGGAGGGAATTAGAAAAGTTGTCATGTATCTGACCATCACTAGACCATGATTTCATTGTCAGTAGAGATAACATTGAAATTTTGCAGTGACCATGGTCGACCATAATATATCATGGTCAAGGAGGGACTCCAAATTGTTAACACATGATCATGTCGGATCTGACCATGAACTGACCATGATTTGATTGTCAATCATGTGAATAGGGATAACACTGAAAGTTTTAAATGATCATGGTCGACCATAATATATCATGGTCAAGGACGGGACTGAAAATTTCTAAAATGTCAGATCCGACCATGAATTGACCGTGATTTCATTGTCAATAGGGATAACACTGCAGTGCCCATGTATGACCATGATAACATAGTCAGCTGACCATGGTCACCTAACCATGTTTATGTGGTCACTGGGACCATGGTCAGTTGAGTAAAAAAGATCATGGTCAACCATGAGCTACCATGGTCGACACTGATATCATGGTCGGCAGGAAATCAGGACTGAATGCCCATTTTGTGGAAATCTCAGTGTTTGGACATGACTACTGACCCAAGCATGCCTTGAGCCCATACAATGTCTGCGCGTCCACATTTAAAACCACTGATACGATCCGGTGAGGTCATCGATCTCGTCTCGGATGCGGAATAGAGTAACATTGGATAGGGTTTTCTGTATGCTGTTGAGGAGCACAATGGGCCGTAGATTGGCTGGGTGCCATGTGGCTTCTTGGGCTTGGGTCATGCGATAAGGGTGCCTTGGCATACAGCATTGATGGGAAGGTGGTGCATAATAGCTGAATTGGTTAGGTGCATGATCGGTTTTGAGATAATGTCACATGCATATTTGAGTAGTTCATTGCTCATGCCATCAGGTCTGGATGCACGTACGTTTTTCAGAGTTTTGAGTGCCTTCTCAACATCTGCTGTTTTAATTGGTGTTATTAATGGCTGGGAGTCTCCTGAGAACGGGTTCAATGGCTCATCATCGTGGTCAGTGAACTGTTCCTTGAACCATTCTTGAATTGCCTCGGCTTTTCCCTGGTCAGTCCCGATAATGTGTCCTTGAGTGTTAACTGGCTATTAATCTGATCTGTATCGGGCAAGTTTTGTTTAGTTATAAGCAGCTTAATGTCTTATGAAGTAATTTAGATGAACTATTAATCTATAATCATCCTCTATTTCATTGGTTGTTTCTTAGGTATTGCGCCAAATTGCCAAGCGACACATTCACACACTTGACCCCACGCTGTAAAGTGGAATGTATAACTGATGAAAGTGATGAGATACCTTTGTACATCGCCAAACTTCGTCTACCAATCAACTCACCTGTCAAGGAAGAAATATGGGTAAGTCCACCTTAATAACATGCCATGGGGTTGTACAAATTCATAGAAATGTGTAGGAGTGACCATCCTGATGGGCTAGTAGCTACTTGATTTCTTAGGCCAGTGACACATTTTTCATATCAAAGCCATTATGCTTGAAAGTTATATTCCATTGAAACTGGTATGTGCTGGGAAACTACTGTTAATTTGAAAACGACTGTTGAAAGCAATAGTTTTTCAGCAAGACAAATTGATTTGTATGTCATAAATCCACCAACGTTTTTCAAGTTCTCTATCTTTGACTTGGATTCTTCTCAGAGGATCATTGGATAGGAATGTGTCCTCAACACTTCAGATCACTATACCCCAGTTGATCAGGCAGAACTTCTGAATATTCAAGACTTTTAGCCACATGCTCTGAGTTCCCAGGACACAGCACAATCTTTGCCACAAATACCTAGAAATATTCCAGGTGACTGCTTGTAAGCTATAAATCACAACTAACGAGACTCTTACCCATTTCCTGCTTGAAAAATGTAACCCACCAAAACATATATAATAATTAACAACAATTTATGTGGATGTCGGGTTGGGACCTGAGACCCACAGGAAAAGGTGTGTCCTCACCCTGCTAGGTTTGTTCCTGTTGGTTCCATGGTGTGGAGTTGGTGAATCCGTATGGGATTCTTTGGATCTCCTCCATGGTGTTGATTCTGGGTCTGCGGGGTCGAAGGAGAGTACCTGTATAATTTGATGACTCATGTGGGCTCTTGTATGCTTGCGTTTATTGAAGTGACATGAGACAGGTGTGTCATAACTTTCTTTTTTGTGGAGATTAGTTATGGATCTAAGGTGTTCTTGTATCCTTGTTTTGAATGGCCTCAAAGTCTCTCCCACATTTTGTTTGTGGCATAGTTTGCAATTTAGCAGGTAGACTACGTTGCGTGTCTGACAGTTGCCTATGATTTTGCATCTGTAGGATAAGTCAGTGTCGTAGCGTTTGAAGAACCTTGTTTTCTCCATGTTGCAGATGATGCAATTTTTGGTAGTGCATTCTATGAAGGGGTTGCGGTGTTGGCTTACAGCATCGATGCTGTCTGGTAGTCTGGCCCAGACTGTGTGATCCTTGATAGTTTTAATCCTCTGTTAACCGAATAGTGGTTTCTCTGGAAATGCATCCCTGCATCTCTGGCTGATTTGAAGGATGGGCCAGTATTTGTTTATCACTTTTTATCCCCCCCGGGCTGGAAGACGGGGTGATATAGCGATCAGCATGTCCATCCATCCGTCCGTCTGTCCCCATCTTGTCAACGCAACTCCTCCTAGAGGTCTCAATGGATTAACTTAAAAAATTGTGTTCACATTATCAGTATCATGTGCGGATGTGCATGTGCTTTGTTCGTGGCGGAAAAATTGTTTGTTACAGAGTTATCCCCCTTTATATAACTTAAAGCCGATACATAAACTGCATTGCCAATCATTTCTTGTCAATACAACTCCTCCTAGAGGTCTCGGTGGATTAACTTAAAATTGTGTCGCCATTATTAGTATCATGTGCAGATGTGCATGTGCTTTTTTCATGACCAAAAAATTGTTCATTATAGAGTTATCCCCCTTTAAATATCTTAAAGCCGATACATAAACTGCATTGCCAATCATTTCTTGTCAACACAACTCCTCCTACAGTTTAGCTCCGATTCTTTTGAAAATTGGTACGTGTTATCATTACCACGTGAAGGTGCATGTGCTGTCCGCATACCTGTACATCCATCCATCTGTCCAAAATGTATGTATGTCCGTCTGTAAGTCCATCCATCTCTGACAATCATTTCTTGTCAACGCAGCTCCTCCGAGAGGTCTCAATGGATTAACTTTAAATTTTGTCCACATTATCAGTATCATGTGCAGATGTGCATGGGCTTTTTTCGCAGCCAAAAATCTATTTATTACAAAGTTATCACCCTTTAAATATCTTAAAGCCGATACATAAACTGCATTGCCAATCATTTGTCAACGCAACTCCTACAGTTTAGCGGCCATTATTTTGAAACTTGGCAAGTGTTATCATTATGACATGAAGATGTGCATGTGTTATCCGTATGCTTGTACATCCATCCATCTGTCCAAAATGTATGTTCGTCTGTCGGTCCATCCTTGTCAATGCAACTCCTACAGTTTGGTTACAATTCTTTTGAAACATGGTAAATCTGGACATTACCATCCGAAGATGTGCATGTGCTTTTTTCACGGCCAGAAAATTATTCATTACAGCGTTATCTCCCTTTAAATACCTTTAAGCTGATACATAAACTGCAGTACCAATCATTTCTTTTGAACACAACTCGTACAATTTAGCTTTAATTCTATTGAAACTTAGTAAAGAGTCTCATTACCACTTGAAGATGTGCATGTGTTATCCGTATGCCTGTACATCCATGCGTCTGTATAGAATATATGTGTGTCGGTCTGTCCATCTCTGGCAATCATTTCAAGATGTCAACACAACTCCTACAGTTTAGCTACGATGAATGTTTATCTGAAATGTTTGGATCCGGGGGAATATGCCATCTTCTGATGGCTCTTGTTTGAGAAGTGTACCTGTGCATGTGAATTCGCAGACGAAGATTGGCGGTGTTGCTGTTGTGCCTGCCTATAGGGCTCTCTCCTCTAACTTGGGGCAGTGTTGCCCCTTGCTATGGAGGAGCCCTGCGAGGGCGTGGCCTTGGTCTGCGGGTTCTAGGGCTGCTAGAGCGTTGGCGCGCTTCGTGTCTTGCCTTGGCGGTGGCTATGGCATTCTGTGCTTCTAATGTGATGGTGGCACTGGTTGCTTTAGTGAAGGCCATTTTGTAGCCATTGGTTTCATGGTACACTACTGCCAGTTTGTTGGCAGTGTGCGTTGCTAATAGTTTAGTCAATTTGTGACTAAAGTCCGAGCGGAGATTGTTCCACTCGGCCATGAAGACTGAATCTGTATCTTCTGGTTTCTGAAGACTGAGGACATTAACCGCTAGCACCAGTAATGGTCTTATGCTTACCTGCCACAAGAACACCCCAATCAACCACCACAAGAAACTCAAAATATCCCCCAGAAGAACCACATACTCCCACAGAACCACCACCACCCTGATTTATAACCACATAGATTACCCCACCAAGCAGAATGCAACCGGCCACCATAAGAGCCGGTAGGGCGCCAAAAACAAAAAAAAGCCGCCAAGCCGCCGGACCACCCACCCATCCTTCCATTGTGCATGCGCATACACATGCGCATACCCACAAAGCCACCCACTAAAAGCCACCAAAAATGGTATAAAAGTGGCCCTCACATCAAGCCCAGACCATTCAGACTTTCCGGATTACACAAATCGTAATCAAACGTCAGTCTAAAGAACAAAACTACTGTCGTCAATACGTAGTTATTGACCTAATTATTATATCAGTATATTCGACGATTGGTGTCGAAAAAATTAAACTGATCAGGGGTGGAGTTAATAGAACTTTTATCTATTGAGAATTTTCTCACCACAAATCAGCCTGAGAACATGCTTATCTCAGAATCTTCTCACCTTATGGTTTGAGCTTGGCAAAAGACATAAGAATCTGTAGCTGCTGTTATGTCTCTGGTTACCTTAGCAACCCAAATTCACTCACTGTCATGATGCTGGCTGACATTTGAATATTCGTAAATCCTGTTGCCTTGCTTGTTTAATGAGGATTTACGGTATTGCAGCAGCTCACCTTAGTCATGACAGTGAGTGAGTCTGACATGTCCGAGCATAAGAATTTGCATACCAGCAGTTGCAACCATACAATATAATACTGATATTAATAAGAATGTTTAGTGAGTGACAGTTTTTGGAGGACACGGCCCAAAGCGATTGGCTTTAATAACTTGTAATTAAGCCACAGATACCATCTCCAATGTCCTGGCTGACGTGTGCCTGTGCATTGAGTTAGTACAAGTTATAAAGACAAGCGAGTCCCCAAAAAGTGTATTGGTGTCTGTCACATTGTCCCGCTCAAGGAGACCCGCCGCAACACTCCAGGATCTAAAGGATGATTGCCAATTAATATGCTTACAGGTTTGCTGTCAGTATTATACAATGTCCCTCGATATGTCATGTATCCTGGCGCTGGGGAACTATAATAAATTATCTATATACAGAAACGAGCATAATGCACTGAGTAACTCGGCACTACACAATACCCAAAGGTGACACTTGCTTTAGATATGGCTGAGGGTACGGGCATTACAACCCAAACACTGTACCCTCAGAAAGATAGCCTAGTGTGTAATTGCAACTGACAGGTCTATAACTCATGAACGAATCCCATGCTTGACACCAGGAACCCAGGTTTACTTCGACCGTCGTGACAGGTTGATACATTCCAGTTGATGGCGCATAGGAACTTACAACACATTAGAATAACCAGTCTCGTTAATAGTTTGGTTGACACGGTATTCGAGGTACATCAATATGAACAAGGTTGATATCCGGTGACACGTCAATAACTCTGTTGGGCATTGTCCCTGGTCTACATTGAAGTATCATGTCAGTAGATTGATGCCCCAACACATAATTTTAGACTCAATCACGATTATAGATATATTGCCATTGGTCCTGGATTCACTGAAGCTGCATGCAGAAACACTAAGAATATGATTCGGTTGCGGATAGGAATATTGCTCCACCACAATACTCCGGAGAAATTTCATCGATTAGCTGGTTGCCTAAATATCAAACAACACTGTGGTGCGCCACCCCGCATTGCCAAGGAGTCCAGCTGCTGGCATGATGTGAACCACTCAATCAATGCAGGTTGTATGAAATAGAAAAGAAACAAGCATAAGTAAGGTTTACAAGCATGAGACTTCTAGTCTCTGTATCCGATTTGGTGTGTATAATTATATATACATTAGATGCGGAACTATACATTGCATACCTGTCCACAATCGGCCATGATGAGAGGATCATACTAGAGTGGCCTCTAGTATAAAGTAGGCAACCCAAAGAGGACCCTGTGTAATGCTACATTGCTTCTGACTTCCCTAAATGTTTTGTATGTATAATACAGAGCAACCCACACAGAGACCATCCAGTGTGGAACCAGAAGGAAGGTGGCCTCTTAACACAGGTCAGCTGCAAATGTATTGTATAATCGGATTCGGATACAGGTGGTCTGGCACGGCGGGTTGTCTCTTATTAATGGTGATCTTATAGCACGTCCGACTGCCAGAGACTCATAAAATTAACAGAGTGGACGCAGGTGTCGGTTTGATTTTTTCTGCATTACTATATTATAAGAAGCAACATAGATATACCATTGTTTGGCTTATTCGCCCTACTAAGCCATGCATAGCTATCCATACGACACCCAGGTGGAGATCAAAAGACATCCCCTTTGTGTGTGCCCCTGAAGTAGTGCCACTGCTCAACAGGTAAGAATTGTATGTATGTGTATTTGTGTTATCAGATTTATTCTGGGCAATCAGGGACAATAATTCCTCGACCCATGATAATGCGAGTAATTTTTTTTGTGAGGGAACTAGTTAGTATACTCAGCGATTGAACCAGAGAGTTATTGTCGAATGGCGTCTATAGATATCAAAATCTATATAACTGCCTAGTCTCCGAAGTGGGATTATTATATTACATTATTACTGTCTGCGTGTTTGTTTGTCTGTCTGTAGCTGTGTCTCTGAGCGATATCTCAAGAACATTGATCTAATTTGAAGCCTTGATCTTTTAACACATGATGACCATTATGAATGAGGGGGTGAGGCGGTATGAGCAGCAAACTCAATTTCACATCAAGAGTATACTTACCTCCCTAATACTTTTGATATTGCTAAATATTGGCTTTCACTCAATAAAACACTCAGATTAAAAACAGTTAGGTGCCCCTACTGGGCAGGTAGTCAGAGGTAGTCCGGCGGATGCCAGCCCCACCACCGCGCATGCGCCGACTACTACTTCCTCTTTGCTAATTTATTGGCAAAGATTCACATGCGCTTGCAGTTATCTACAAGTTTTCTACGCGTTTGAGCCTATTTTCACGTCTGTTGAGTTCAATTCTATTGAGGAAAGATGTCAGAGAGAACGAATTCACCAGAGGAGGGGACTGGAGCTCTTTATCAGGTGATTTCAATGATATTCTAGCGAGTTTTTTCCCCGGTGTAATGTGTTTCCGGGACTCGCGCTTACCGTGATAGCGCCTGTTTGAGTTGGGTTTTTCCAACATGGTGCTTTATAAGACTAAATTCTCTTTGTGTTTATGTCCACAGGTATCAGTTTGGATTATTGGTGGACTTCTCAGCACAGGAGGGTTTGTTTCTCTCCACCACGGTTCCATTTCCTACTAATACTGTTAGGTTATCTAACCAAAAAGTCTATGTTCAGTGAGTTGGAGGCTTACTATAAAGGTCTTCTCACTTTGCCCTCTTGATCCAATTCCTTCCCCCAAGGTGGAGAGAGTGAAGAGGCGTAGTCTTGGTGGAGTGCTCCAGTGCATCACGGTGGATGGTTTGTCTATACATGGTGTCAGGTATCTAATTAATGATATGAGGTAATATGAATTATTTGAAAAAATAATGACTGTTTTTTTACCATTGTTATCATTCTGTATCTGATGATGTGTAGTCTGAATATCCTTTTGCGGATGTTCTAGTTATGAATACAATTCGTCCTTGCACTTGGATGATTGTTGCGGACCGATTAATTTCTGTTAAGGGATTGATGACGTCATAATCGGCCTTGCTCTTTATTAACATTTAAAGTTTTGTCCAACGCTGGTTTCTTCTTGATTAGTGATCTTTATGATCCTGTCCCTCTCTTTTAGTTTGGTTTTGAGTTTTCTAACCGTAACTATCTTGCTCATTGTCCTCGTCCTTTGTCCTGTTTCAGAGACCTGGTTGCCCGTCCTGTGGTCGGTTTTTAAAGGACCGTTTTGCACCGCATTTGTGTTTTAGCTGCAGTCCCTGTGGACCGTTGCTGAAATGCGATGTCTGTAAGCAGTGGGGGGGTGAGCTAATGGCTGATTTTTTGTCGTTACAGGCAAGGGAGAAGGTGATGGAAGAGGAGAGGAAGGCGAAGAAGGAGGGTGGTAAGAAAGGTAAGAGGAAGGCCTCATCCGCGGTGGATATGGAGGCCTTCCGGTCCGAAATGTTGGGAGAGATGCAGAGGACAATAAAGGATTTGGTCCCAGAGTTGCTTCGCAGCATGCTTCCTGGGCCAGGTCCTTTGTTGTCCTCAGCATCTGCTTCGGAGCAGGTGATCCCCGCCTCTGAATCCGAGTTCCATAGGTCCGTTCCGTTGTTCGAGGGGGATTCAGAGGTGGCCCCGTTGATGGGGGCGGTCCACGACCCTGGCAGCAGGCTTGGTGCCGCGCCGAGGGGCCGTGGACAACGGTTGTTGCTGGGACCCGCGGTCTGCTCATCAGACCCTGGGTATCCGCGCGCCGCGGGTGTCAAAGCCTCCTATGGCACCTTCCCTGGCCAGTCCGGGTTAGCTCTCTTTGCTGACCCGGAGCCTAACCTTTCTGGCCAGGAGGAAGAGGATTTCCTGCTAGGGTCGCCGTCTGGGGACGTGGCCATGGAGTACGACGTCTGTGCACCCCTCGCGGGGAATACAGGCGACGTGTTCCATGGTTCTACTCACGCAGGAGTAGAATTCACGGTCCAGAAGGTGACCCTGGGCGGTGCTGATGGCCACGGTTACCGCATACCTCGGCTTGCCGAGAGTATCGCTGGTGCTGGCCAGGGCCGTGGTGGGGCGGTGTCTGCCCCGCGCTCTACCACGGCGCCTGCTCCTGGTCAAGCCAGGGAGTTTAGCATGCCTGTTCTTTCGGGCCCGCATGCTTTCCCTGGCTTGCCAGGGGTATCAGCATATCCGCCGTCTAGTACAACTGCGTGCGCTCAGGAGGAAGACGAAGGCCCTCGTCTAGTAGAGCGCTCGCAGTTAGCCACGGAGGAAGATTGGTCGGACGCTTGCCAGTGGCTGGTAAGTGTTCGGCCAGATCTGCCCGTGGAGCAGTCGGCAAGCCAGCGTGACCATAGGCCGTGGTTAGCTGGTAAGCCGACTGCCACCGCTATGCCATCTCTGCCGCTGGCTGAGCATGTCGTTGACATGTTCGAGGCGGCAGAGACGTCCATTAAGGCGAATGGGCGTCTCGCGAAGGCCCCTCGCGAGGTGGCTAGGCGTTGCCGCATCGTGCCCCTGGATTACCAGCGGTACGGTGTGGTGCCTAAGCCCAGCGTAGATGATCGCGCGGCTTTGGGCGAAGATGCGCGGCCAGGCTCCCGTTCTGACACGGGTGTCCTGTGCTCGAACGCGTTGCGTTCGGCTAATACCGCGCTGCGTGATGCGGAGGAGAGTGGGAGAGCGTCGATTGCTGCTCTGTCCCACGTCTCCCAGCTGTTACAGGGGGTGGTAACAGCATCCGCTTCACGCCAGCCAAGCCCGGTCACAGTCCAGAGAGCCATCCAGGATGGTATCAACCAGGAGCGCGTTCGCGCAGCACCCCCTGCGTATCGTCCCCTGCAGGCTCGAGGTGGCGCTGGCCAGGTCAGAGGCCAGCCACCAGCGCAGCGTCGGTCTAGGCCGCGTGCGATTCGGCCAGCAGCGAGGGGGGCGCAGGCTCCCCAGGCGCAGCCAGCCAGGCAGCCACCCGCGCACCGTGGTGCGCGCGGTGCTGGGCGTGGCGCGCGGGGATCTGGTCGCGGTAATCGGGCCTGATGGGCCGGTTACCGCGGTGGGAACCACTCCGGTGTTTCAGGCCGAGAAGACAGTGCCACTCTCGCACTCCTTATGTCCACCTCTCTCCCTAGGTGGACCGGTGGGCGGCCGTTTGGCCGGCCACTTGCCAGAGTGGAAGCGGTTGACTCAGGACCGTTTAGTCTTGCGATGGCTTTCAGTCGGGTATCGTCCCGAGTGGATGACAGGCCCGCCATCGCGACTGTCTCTCGTGCCGATCTGGACTCCGATTCCGAGGGATCCAGATCAAAGGTTGTGTATAGAGGAGGAAATAAATTCCCTCATACAAAAGGAAGCCATTCAGCCGGCGCAGAGGTGCCCGGGCTTCTATTCAACCGTGTTCTTAGTAACGAAAAACACCGGAGGGTGGAGGCCGATTCTCAACCTCAAGCCATTGAACAAGTTCATAGAGACGCCCAGTTTCAAGATGGAGACTGTGCGCTCGGTGTTGGCGGGGTTAGAGCGAGGAATGTGGACAGCGTCAATAGATTTGAAGGATGCTTATTTCCACATTCCCATAGAGAGGAGTTTCCGTCGCTTCCTGAGATTTGCATTCCAGGGCAGACAGTGGGAATTCAGGGTATTACCCTTCGGAATTTCCACGGCTCCTCGGGTCTTCACCCGTGTGGTTCTCGCGATCACTGCATACCTCCGCAGGAGAAGCATAGCAGTCCACACGTACATAGACGACTGGCTGTTGAAAGCACACACCCGGGAAACGTTATCGGCCAATCTGGAGATTGTTTTGAAAACTCTCACGGACTTGGGCTGGATAGTCAATTTCCAAAAATCAGAGCTAACTCCATCCCAGAAGTTTGTTTACCTGGGCATGTTCTTCGATCTGGAGAGGGGATATGTTTATCCCACTCAGGAGAGGGTTCAAAGACTCATCTCAGTAATACAGTCGGTGTGCGACAGTCGTCATGTCCTGGCACGGGTTTACTTGAGAATGCTGGGGTTGATGGTTTCATTGGAACCAGTCATTCCGCAGGCCGCCTTGCGCAGGCGCCCGATCCAGTTGTTTCTCATGACACAGTGGACCCAGAGTTCAGGTTCGCTGGACTCGAACGTGTCAGTGTTGGCGCCTCTGATTCACCACCTGCAATGGTGGTTGAATACAGAGAATCTCTTGCCGGGGGTTTTGCTAACCCCTCCCCACCCTCAGGTGACTGTGTATACAGATGCATCGATGGAGGGGTGGGGAGCTTGTCTGGAAGAGTCCACAATATCAGGGCTTTGGGATCTGGATCAGTCCAAGGAACATATCAATCTACTAGAGCTAAGAGCAGTAGTCCTGGGCCTGGAACATTTCTTACAGAAAGTTCAGGGCAAGATTGTTCTAATTCGTTCAGACAACTCAACAGTAGTGACTTACATAAACCGCCAGGGCGGAACGAAGTCGCCCAGTCTCTGTATGATGACATGGAAACTGCTTTGTTGGTGCCTAGATCATGGGATCACCTTGAAGGCAGTTCATATTCCGGGAAGGCTAAATCTGCTAGCAGACTCATTGAGCCGAAGGATGAGTGTTTTACCCACGGAATGGCAACTAAATCAATGTGTGGCGGATCGTCTGTTCGACCATTGGGGGAAACCCAACATCGATTTGTTCGCAACGAAGAAGAATGCGAAGATGACGACGTACGTCTCCGATTCCAGACCCAAGCGCTTTCGCAACAGATGCGTTAGCTATCAGCTGGGGGGGGGGGGGGGGGGAATGTATGCATACGCATTCCCTCCAGCAATCCTGATTCCAAAGGTGCTTCAGAAAATCAGGCAGCAGGAGTGCCAAGTGCTTCTGATCGCCCCGGATTGGCCAAGCCGATCGTGGTATACGGATCTGCTGGACCTTCTGGTCTGCAATCCGGTTCCTCTGCCTCTGATGGACGACCTTATCTTCCAGGGCAAGGCCCTTCACGACAATCCGTCAATGTTCAGATTGACTGCGTGGATGTTGTCAAGGAATCTAGAATTAAGGAGGGCTTTTCTGAGCAAGCGGCCATGTTTATGGCCAAAGCCAGGAGGGGGTCAACCTCCAGAGCATATAATTATAAAATCAACAGATTTGCAGAGTGGTGCTCAAAAAGATGTATTGATCCAATGGACTCATCTATTCAGGTAGTGGCTGATTTCCTCTGTCACCTATATGATGCCTATAGCCTCAAGCCTAACTCTATTGCTGGTTACAAATCAGCATTAATGACTGTTATCCCTTGCTTGGCTAATAGGGGGAGTGATGAAGTAAGTACATTAAATGTATTAATTAAAGGCATGGGCAATCTAAGACCAAGGAATCCTCCACTGATTCCGTCTTGGAGTTTATCTCTGGTGCTTCAGGTACTAGGAGATAAGCCTTTTGAACCACTTAGTTCCATTTCTATGAAAATGTTAACGCTTAAAACTGTATTTTTAATTGCTGCGGCCTCGGCAAGGCGTAGGAGTGAGATTCACGCCTTATCAGCCGAGGATGACCGTTTTGTGGTTACAGGGGAAGGCCTTAAGCTTCTACCTAGGATTAATTTCTTGGCTAAGAATCAGTCATTGAAATATCCAGGTCAACCTATTTTTTTGCCATCTTTAACTAGATATGATCCTAATTCTAAAGCATGGTGCCCCGTCCGGGCGCTGCTCCGGTACAAACAGCGTACTTCGGAGTGGCGTACCGACCTATCAGCGTTATGGTTGTCATATATTGAACCCCATGGCAGGGCGTCTAAGGACACCATTTCTAGGTGGATTGTGGAGTGTATTCAGTTTTGTCACAAATCCGCCACCGGGAGACAGGTTGATGTGGCCAAGGCTCACAGTGTCCGCGGTGTCGTGGCATCCACTGCCCTGTTTAGTGGGGTCCCTGTGGATGACATTATGTCCGTGGCTCAGTGGCACTGTGAGTCAAGTTTTACAGACCATTACCTCCGTGACACCTCTAACCCTCTCGCCTTGTCGATTTTGAAACATTAATCGCTTTTACATTTTGTGAGGAGTGCTTCCGCATTGCTTATATACTTCGCAATTTAGCGATGGTAACAACCACTTGTCGGGACTGCATCAGGCTTCTCTACTGGGATCATGATGACAGCTTCCAAGTTCAACAAGGTCAGTCTTGTTCATGTGTTGTTCATTGTTACTTGTATTGTCACGTTACCCATTATTATTAATATGGTGATGGTTTATGTGGGAGGTGGTTCATCATAGAGAGTATACGAAAATGCAGCCTTTTCGTCTCTGTCCTATAGTACTTGGCACTAGTACGTAGAGAGCGTATAGGACATTGAGGTCATCTAGTCTTCCTCCCAGGAGGGGGGGGGGGTAGCGCATATGACATTCGGTCATCTCTCATGCATCGGTTGTGTTATCCGATGGTTTGTCAAATCCTGACTGTGTTCTCACACATTTCAGACGTCATAAGTGCCTTAAACGCGTGAAAGCGTATAGGGAAGAGCTGGTCTTTTGACCTCGCCTCCCTCCCGCCAGATTCACTTTCGAATTCTGGCAATATCAAAAGTATTAGGGAGGTAAGTATACTCTTGATGTGAAATAAACGAAATCAAGGATTTCTTTTTTCACGAGAGAGTTGATACTTACCTCCCTAGATACGGACCCGGCCTCTCCACCCCACGGAGGCTCGGTCTTCAGGCTCTTGGTAGTTGCATGTGTTAGCCAATAAATTAGTCAGAGGAAGTAGTAGTCGGCGCATGCGCGGTGGTGGGGCTGGCATCCGCCGGACTACCTCTGACTACCTGCCCAGTAGGGGCACCTAACTTTTTAATCTGAGTGTTTTATTGAGTGAAAGCCAATATTTAGCAATATCAAAAGTATTAGGGAGGTAAGTATCAACTCTCTCGTGAAAAAAGAAATTTCGATTTCGTTTAGACTGCCATTATATCGATTACCAACACATATTCACAGCACCCTGTCAAGCATGGCAACACGCGAGCTATGTCACAGAGCGATATATCAAGAACATGGATCTGATTCAGCATTGATCTTTTAACACATGATGACCATTATGAATGAGGGGGTGGGGTGGTATGAGCCGCAAACCCAATATTGCCATTATATTTTGATTATCAACACGTAATCACAGCATCCTGTCAAGCATGGTAACCTGCGATTACCACACCTGTATGTTCGATACATTGGCCATACATTTAACAAGCGATTACCATACACGCGCTCATGTGGTAACAAGCGATTACCCTACATGCATTCATTACATAGGATATGTGGTAACAAGCTATTACCATGCATGCGTTCATTACCTCAGAACATGCGGTAACAAGCGATTATCATACATGCATTCATTACATCAGATATGTGGTAACTAGCTATTACCATGTATATATTCATTACATAGGCAGGATGGTAACAAGCGATTACTATGTGTATCCACCACATAAGCATTATGTCCACAAGCGATTACTCTGACTGCCCATTATTTGACCATATGGTAACAAGGGATTACCACGTATGTTCTGACACTTGTAGAATGTTAACAAGTGATTTATTACCAGTTGCTCGTTAAATAGGCCATAATTGTACTCCACAAGGTCTAACAAGGTCATATTGACCTAATTCAGTCAGACGTCGGCAACCATATTCTGACCACCCATTATTTGACCATATGGTAACAAGTGATTACCAGTTGCTCGTTAAATAGGCCATAATTGTACACTACAAGGCCTAACCAGGTCATATCGACCTAATTCAGTCAGACGTCGGCTATGGACATGTTCATCATCAAAGACTAGCCACACCATCAACATACAAAATGGTCTGATAGCTCACATCAGGATGGCAATCGTAGCCAGCATTGGATAACCTATCATCTGATCTACACAACTCGGTAAATGTCTATCAGTTAAAAACCGTAATAGATAGACATATGTGGCATATAAAGGATATAGATATTATTAATAGGCATATACACAGCCTACAAAGGCGAAAGAATGACGAGCATGGAGCAAGACAACTAGCCCATTATTAGGTTATAGATAAGCATATACCCGCCGATCTGAGGTGTGCATTAAAACAATGATTGCAAGGATGTGACAGATACTAACAAAGTATCTGTTCGCCTGCTACTATGGATATATGTTACTACTGGCATACCGGTATCGGCCTACCTGCAACATTCCCAACAATGTTGACAATTTGCATGGCCCGAAGCTATGAATAATTTTTTCTCCAAATGTCGGAAAAATCTTCTGACTGCATTAGATAAATTTCGATAATTTGGTTTGATAACACCTTCATGAAACATTACTGTTTGTGCTTATCTATCAAAACTGTGGTTCTTTGTATGCCGCCGATTCTTGATTAGGCATGCTGCTACATGTGACATCATCTGCGAGAAATGATGTTTACTTTCCACGAACGCAAATATAATTTCTTGTTCTTGTTTAACTTTACATACAACAGCAACTATTTATGCAATAGTTGGCCAAATAAGTCATAACTGTGAAAGTTTCTATATGCCCCAGATAGTCAGGACACCTGTTTTTTGGTTTCTGTAGGGTGGGTGGGGGCACAAGAAGGGCATGACACAGTACGCTCGAAACAGATATGGTTGTCTTGATGTGCTAGAATCGGTTACTTTACATCCAGCTGCTGACAGTGTATTTAATCCCAAATGGCAATTTAAATCCAATTTGTTATGAGAAATTCAGGATTATTCATTATGACACCAAAGGTCATCTACCAGGAAGTTTAAGTTTGACACCCTAAACATGGGCATACGTAGTGCAATTCATATCTGTGCATTCGTTAGTACTGATTTAGATGCCTCAAATCCAAAGACGCATGGACATAGCTGCACCCTTTTTGATAACCATTGCGGCGATTGTCAAGCTATCGCTTGCGCATCATGCCCCTTATGACAGTAAAACCACATGCTTACTCAGCGATAATATCGATCTGAACTCGGGCCATATCTTGAACTCGAATCCCATAGCTCCACGAAACATCAACGGTCCCAACCACGTTATAATCCGATCGTTACAAACCACGCGGCAATCTTGCAGTACTACTTCGGCTGTCAGATTAGTCCACGTGTTGACGAGACATGGTCACCTAATGTACATCTCGCGCTATATATCTCCCACACTGGCGTTCTCGGCGCAGAAAGGACAAGGACAGTTCACTTGTTCTCGCGTGTCAAATGCATTAGCCGATATACATAATGACCGAATTCTTGAATGCGCTCCGTCTGGCTAAATCTGCCAATGACATTCGGCGATTCTCAGCCCGACTAACCTATATGTATGTCTATATGAAAAGAACCGAATTTGTGAGCGCTAAACACTGCCTCCATAGGATCCATAGAGGTAGTTATATTGACTCCAGAACTGGTATACAACATCGCTTCCCATTGGTCCGCTCAGCCATCACCACCCAATCAACAATTGCATTAGTCCTAACCTTTGCTTGCCGGTGACGCACTATCTTTGCTCCGAGGGCGTTAGTTCCCTAATTTACTGAGCCATAATGACTACTCACAGTAGTAGGCCTCTACCTAACTCGTTTAATTTTTGTTTTGCCCGTCTGAGATGTAGCCAAACTTCAACAATCTGTCACACTTGTGTCCTTTGTGTCTTGAATCCCGAAAGAATATTTTACTGAAACCGGGCGAAAACCTGGCTAAGTTTTCCGCGAATCTCACCCATATCACAAAACGCAATACAGTTACTTATTAACGCAATAGTGGTACTTATTATATTTCTGCCATTGTATAATGCACACATTCTTTACAAACTCTTATATCTGCTACAAAATTAACTAAGCTTAATGTCCAGAATTTAATAAATATCCAGATCTGACCATTGTATTCCACTATTGCTCTAAACCTGTAGCCACCAAGAACGCTTAGCAAGAATTGACCCTAATTGTAAATTAAGTCTATAACATTGTTGATTGGCTGACCTGATCATGTGGTTTCTATCGGGTGATGGTCTGCATACATGTTCCCATATAGGGATGGTGACTGCTACTAGCTGTCACTGGATTGGAATGTTAGCTATATGGCCTTGCTATTATTTTGCTGCTTTTGCATGAATGAGTTGGCTATTACACACAGTGCTAAGGGAGCTACCTCTGAAATCTTGTTCCAAGACCTTTAGATTACTTGGCCTTATACTTCTGTCCAAGTATGTCGAGGAGTATGTTATCTATGCATCTACTAACTAAGTTTAATAGTACAAAACCATTAAACAACAATTAATTGTTTTCATCCGAGCAAATATTATTTATGTCTTTACCAAGCCAAAACATAAGACTATGCTAAAAACCAAACATGTTTCCAGACTTATCCGCTATCATCTGCATCAAACATATAATTCTGGACACATCATCCAAAATTTAAATTGGCACAGGTGGATAGAAGGAGAATTCATTATGTATGGATATATCAATAGATGACAGTTTATTGAATCTAAAAGTAATCCACTTATAAATACATTACAGTCAGACCATAAAGAGGGGTTGGGATGCAATGTAGGTTATGCTGAGCCCATATATTTATTACCATATATCCAAGGTATATCTGAACACCTAGGCACGTTTCAGGAAACATTAAATTAAACCTGAGTTAATAACAACGTACTGGGCGTGTCCACCCATGGTGGGCGTGTTGGTCCAGGGGAGAGGCGTCCCTTATCCTGCTAGGGTTATGCCTATAGGCTTCATTGTGTGGAGCTGGTGTATCCAATGACATTCCTTCTGTTTTCTCCATGGGGTGTAGTTGTCATCATCCGGGTCTGATGAGAGTACCTGGATAATTCTGAACTGCATGTCAGTTCTAGAATGTCCATGTTTATTGAAATGTCTGGATACGAGTGTGTCGTATCATTCATTCCTATGGAGGTTTGATATCGATCTCAGATGTTCTTGGATTCTGATTTTGAAGGTGCATAGAGTTTCTCGTACATAATGTTTCTTACATTTGTTGCAAGTTAATAGGTAGGCGATGTTCCTCATCTGACAGTTGCCTATGATCTTGGATCTGTATGTTAGGCCTTTATGTGAGCTAGAGAAGAATCTGTTTTTCTGCATCCATTGGCAGATGTTACAGTTCTTAGTATTGCATGCTTTTAGAGGGTTTCTGTGTTGTACAGAGGCATTATCTGATAGAAGTTTAGCCCTGACAATCATATCTTTTATTGTCTTGTTTTTTTCTACAGCCAAAGAGAGGGGGTTCTGAGAAGGCTTTTCTGCATTTGCTGCTGGCTTCCAGAATTGGCCAGAATTTCTTGATGGTTTTCTTCAGAAAGACACCAGTTCGTGTGAACTCGCAGACAAAGATGGGCCTCTGTAGAGTGTTTGAGGCGGTTGTCTTTGGTAGTGGGTGTAGGATGCTGTGTCTGTTTTGATTTAGCTTTTGCCCTGGATTCGTTGAGAATTTTGATAGGGTAACCCTTAGCTTCAAAATATCCTTGTAGAATGATACTATTTTTGTCGTAGTCTTGTGTGCGACTACAGATGCGTCTCAACCTGAGGAATTGTCCATATGGGGACAAATCCTTGCAGGAGGAGGGGTGTGCTGAGTCATAGTGGAGGTAGCCATGGGTGTTTGTTGGTTTTGTGTAGAGGTCGAAGATGATAGCATGTTCTTCTGTTTGTTTGACAATGGTGTCAAGGAAAGAAACATGTGTTTTTGAGGACTCCATTGTGAATTTGATGCTATGGTGCTCTGTATTCATGTATGTGACACATTCATCTAGGACGAGTTTGCCATGTTCCCAGAACATGACTATGTCATCTATGTATTTGACATACAAGGCTGGCTTGTGGGGAGCCGCTTGTAGGAGTTTTTCTTCTAAATCTGCCATGAAAATGCATGCAAAAGTGCATGCAGCTTTGCTTCCCATGGCGGTGCCTCCTACCTGTAAGTAATGTTAGCCATTGAACTCAAAATTATTGCATTCTAGTACAAGTTTTAGGAGGTTGAGTAGACCTCTGATTGATAGATCAGCTGGTACTCCATACTTGTGGCAGAATCTGGCTACTGCCCTAAGTCCCTCGTTGTTGGGGATGTTTGTGTATAGTGATGTGACATCCATGGTCACCAGAAGAGTGCAGGGCTTTGTTTTGCCAAAGGCTTCAATCTGGTTTATGAAATCTGTTGTGTCTTTTACATACGATTTAATCTTAGTGACGTGCACATTGAGTGCCACACTCATATGGCAACTCTCACTAAAGGAGTAATATCTCTACGAACTTGACCTACAGAAACTCTTAGAAATTTGTCCCCAAAATTACCTACAACCGGTAAAAACCTAAACCGCCAAAAAAGTTTTTAAAACAACCACCAAAATTGGCAGAACTGGCAAAAAACTTACAACCAGCAAAAAATATCACAACCGGCAAAAAACGGGCACAACCGCCAAAAAAGGCACAACCAGTAAACTTGACCCCAACCGGTAAAATACAGATCAACCGGTAAAAATCTTTGACCATACCGCCAAACCTCAAAAAATTTCAAACGGGGGAACCAGCAATCTGGTTTTTCTCTGCCCATATATGGCCAAGATAGACTCAATCCACAGGCTTGCCCAGGAATGGTATAAAAGGGATGGAAATTCCAGTCCAGATCATTCAGACTTTTGGTCTCACATTGCGACCAAGCCTCTGGCTAAATAACCTTCTACTAGTAGCTCATTAAATTAAACCCTACATAGGCCCATTAATACCTTGAGAGGCCAATTAGTCAGACCTAAAGACAAGTTTATCACAGATTTATGATCTGGAGTCCTATAGGTCCAGTATCACCAATGTGAATGCACATATTTAGGCGAGTCCAAAAGGCCTCTGTAACAGAGTGGAAGAACACCTTAAAGCCAATTCGAAATCAGCAGTGGAAGAGTGCACAGAAAACACTGGACATACCATCCCTCCCAACCTTGCTTCTAACATCGAGACCAATTTGTTAAAGCAGAAAGTCAATGAGGAAGGATAATGACTACGTATGTGAGTGTTGTGCACCCGCATGAAAAGGGGGCGTCCTTACCCTGCTAAGTTGATTCCTATGGGTTCCATAGTGTGGAGCGGATGAATCCAGTGGGATTCTTTGGATTTCCTCCGTTGATGCTGGGTCTGTTGGGTCGGAGGAGAGTACCTGAATGATATGGTAGCTCATGTCAGCTCTTGTATGGCTGTTTTTGTTGAAGTGACGTGAGACCGGGGTATCAGAACTTTCTTTTTTGTGAAGATTAGTTATGGACCTGAGGTGTTCTTGGATCCTTATCTTGAATGGTCTCAGCGTCTCTCCCACGTATTGTATGTGGCAACATTTGCAGTTAAGCAAATAGACTATATTGCGTGTCTGGCAATTGCCTATGATTTTGCATCTATACGTTAAGCCGATGTGGTAACTTTTAAAGAATCTGGTCTTCTCCATATTATTGCAAATTGTGCAATTTTTGGTGGTGCATGCCAGGAGTACGTTGCGGTGTGTCTGTGCAACAACGTTGGGATTTGGTAGTCTGGCCCTGACTAGGTGGTCTTTAATTGTTTTGTTCCTCCGGTAGCCAAATAATGGTTTCTCTGGAAATGCGCCCCTGCATTTCTGGTTTGCTTGGAGGATGGGCCAGTATTTACTGATCACTTTTTTGAGGAGTGTACCTGTGCGGGTGAACTCGCGGATAAAAATGGGTCTCGTTGTTTTGATGGGTGTGGTGGGCGGGAGGTTGGATGCGGGTTTGAGGAGAGATGCTCAGTCCTTGGCCTTGGCCTTGGCCTTCAGTTTTGATGCTGTCAAGAGGGCAGAGGGATACCCTTGGGCCAGGAAGTGTTGTTCCAGGGTCAGGCTATGCATGTCATAGTCTTTGACATCCGTGCATATCCTCCTTAGTCTAAGGAATTGTCCATGGGGGAGGCGTCTTTGCATGACGATGGGTGCTGGGAGGTGTAGTGCGTATACTACTACTACTAAGGATCCTGGATACGCAACAATCAAGTGAAGGAACTATCCATAACAAATAAGAAAAGACAATCTCTTAAACTACAGCAAGTTCACCACTGTTTATTCTTTATTTCTTTTTATTTCTTTACATTCGCCTGTGTCAGTTTCACAAAATACAACTATAATTCTAATTAAGACAATACAATATACAGATTTAGAATTTTTATTAATTTTTTAGTTGTCTGGCCATGCCCCACCCACACGCACCAACACGACCCCCGACCCCCCCAACACCCACAACTTCCCACACGCGCACGCACATACTCGTACACACCGTATGTGACACAAACCCCGTACAAAATCCGCCACAGCAGACATTATTGCCTCTGATGAGTTCAAATTTGCATGGACGAAAAGCTATAAAGTCTGAATCATGCCCTCAGAAATTAACTGAGGACATTAACCTTAAATCCGCCGAAATGGTCTTATACCCACCTGCCATCACCACACATCCTCCTCTTTTTAAACTCCCCATAAAAAAATCCTCCCCATACCACCACCCCCCCCCCCCCCCCCCAACACCCACAACTTCCCACACGCGCACGCACATACTCGTACACACCGTATGGGACACAAACCCCGTACGAAATCCGCCACAGCAGACATTATTGCCTCTGATGAGTTCAAATTTGCATGAACGAAAAGCTATAAAATCTGAATCATGCCCTCAAAAATTAACTGAAGACATTAACCGTAAATCCGCTGAAATGGTCTTATACCCACCTGCCATCACCACACATCCTCCTCTTTTTAAACTCCCCATAAAAAAAACCCTCCCCAAACCCCCCCCCCCCCACATAAACGGCCTAAAAACTGCCAAAAAAACACATGCATGCACACTACCCTCAAGCCGCCAACTACAGGCCGCCAAAAAGGGTATAAAAGGGGCTCTCAATTAAAGCCAGACCATTCAGACTTCCTGGATTACACCATTCAGTAATCAAGCATAAGGCTTATAAACCAAATCATACTACTACTGTCAAGATGTAGTTATTAAGCCCAGAAAATCAATGATGCTATTGAAGTTTTAAAACACCAACCACTCATGAACCGAGGGCTACCGTATATTGTGAGGTCTCCCAATCAATGCTGGCACATGATTCCACAAGAACTGACCAGATTAACATAGCCGGCGACCATCAATGCTGAAGTGGTCGACCGAGATATTCACGAAAGCCACACTCTAACAAATTCCACATCCCTGAAAGGTAACTAATCTTCATTATTAGCTCACCTGGCCTGAAAGGCCAATCGAGCTTATGCCATGGCGACCATTCGTTGTGTGCCCATCCGTCAACTTTTCCTTTAAGCGACTTCTCAAGAACCACTGAGTCAATTTGAATTATGTTTAGCAGGAAGCTTAGGCCATAGGGATCCAATTTTGTTCAAACGAAGCCGATCGGCCAATTTGGCCGGTTGCCATCTTGGATTTTAGATTATTTTTAGAAACGTCTTTAAAAATCTTCTCTGAAACCGCTTGAGGGATTGATTCAAAATTCATGAAATATCATCTAGGGCAAGAGCTAAACCAACTTTGTTCAAGGGAACTTGATTGACCAAATAGTTTGATGGCCATCTTGGATGCCCTAGTTTTCGCGAAAACGACTTCTCCAGAACTGCTGAAGGGATCAGGCCTAAATTTGGGAGATATGATTATGGACCAAGGGCCATTAAAGTTTTGACCCGTCAAAAAACATGGCCGCCGTGGGCCAATCAAAATGTAGCATGTTTGGCGGCCATATTGGATTTTTAGCTCGCCTGGCCTGAAAAGCCACGTGAACTTATGCCATGACGACCATCCATCATGTGTCCATCCGTCATCTGTACATTTTTCCTTTAAACGACGTCTTCTCAAGAACCACTGGGCCGATTTCAATTATATATGGCAGGAAGCATCCTTAGGGTATAGAGATTCAAGTGTGTTCAAACGAAGCTGGTCGACCAATTTGGCCGACAGCCATCTTCGAATTTGGTCGATTTTAGAAATGGCTTTAAAAATCTTATCCGAAACCGCTAGGGGGATCGATTAAAAACTCATAAAATATTATCTGGGGCAAGCGTTGAACCAAGTTTGTTCAAGGGAACTTGATTGGCCAAGTGGTTCAAATGACATATTTTTCGCGAAAAAGACTTCTCCAGAACCACTGAACGGATCAGGCCAAAATTTGGGAGACATGCTTAGGGACTAAATGCCATTAAAGTTTGTTCAAGGGAAGTTGATCCGTAAAAAAACCCCATAGCCGCTGTTGGCCAGTTAAAATGTGGTGTGTTTGGAGGCCATATTGGATATTTTTTTATTTGATGGATTTTGACAACGAAATTGGTTTTATATATGTTTTGGGGTATTCTGATTTCAAATTTGACATTTTCGAAACTGTTGGATAAAAGGTTTGCCAGCCATTTTGGATCACTTTTCCGCCAAAAGCTCCCATACTAAAGCAATAGGAAATTTTAAATGTCGTCTCGATAACCACTGGGCCGATTTTAATTATATTTGCCATTTTCGAAACTGTTGGATAAAAGGTTTGGCAGCCATCTTGGATCACTTTTCCGCCAAAAGCTCCCATACTAAAGCAATAGGAAATTTTAAATGTCTTCTCGATAACCACTGGGCCGGTGGCCATCTTTAATTTTGGCCGATTTTTAGAAATGTTTTTAAAAATCTCCGAAACCGGTTGGTGGATTGAAGCAAACTCCATGAAATATGATCAAGGGCAAGAGCCGAACCAAGTTTGTTCAAGGGAACTTGATTGGTCAAATGGTTCAGTGGCCATTTTGGTTGAACTAGTTTTAGTGAATACAACTTGATAACCGCTGAAGGGATCGGGCTGAAATTTGGCAGATATGGTTAGGGATTAAGGGCCATTAAAGTTGGTTCAAGGGAAGTTGATCCGTCAAAAAACATGGCCGCAGTGGCCCAATCAAAATATAGCGTGTTTGCCGGCCATATTTGATTTTTTTATTTGACGGATTTTGAGGCTGAAATTGATTTTATATATGTTTTTGGATATTCTGATCTCAAATTTGCAATTTTTGAAACTTGAATAAATGGTTTGGCGGCCATCTTGGATAATTTTCCAGCCAAAAGCTCCCATACTAAAGCAATGGGAAATTTAAAATGTCTTCTCGAGAAATACTGGGCCGATTTCAATTATATTTGGCAGGAAACATCTTTAGGGTGTAGAGATTCAAGTTTGTTCCAAGGAAGCTGATCGGGCCATTTGGCCCGCGGCCATCTTGGATTTTGGCTGATTTTTAGAAACGTCTTTAAAAATCTCCGAAACTGCTTGGTGGATTAAAGGAAACCCCATGAAATATGATCTAGTGCAAGAGCTGCACCAGATTTGTTCAAGGGAACTTGATCGGTCCCATGGTTTGGTGGCCATCTTGGTTGACCTGGTTTTAGCGAAATCGACTTCTTCAGAACCGCTGAAGGGATCGGGCCGAAATTTGGCAAATATGATTAGGGACTAAGAGTCATTAAAGTTTGTTCAAGGGAAGTTGATCCATCAAAAAAACATGGCCGCCATGGCCCAATCAAAATATAGTGTATTTGGCAGCCATATTGGATTTTTTTATTTGATGAATTCTGAGGGTGGTTAGGGATTAAGGGCCATTGAAGTTTGTTCAAGAGAAGTTGATACATAAAGAAACATGGCCTCTGTTTTCTTATTACAAGTCTGCTCAACTCATTAGGGTTCTGCTTATTGTTAATGACCATTCTAGTTGAGATACCTATGGTCAAGGTGAGCGATACAGGCCCCTTGGGCCTCTTGTTTGAAATATCTTTAAAAATCATCTTCTCCGAAACTGTTTAGGGCATCGATTCAAAATTCATGAAATATGATCTAGGGAAAGAAATTTGCCTTTTTCGAAACTGTCGGATAAATGGTTTGGTAGCCATCTTGGATCATTTTCCTGCCAAAAGCTTCCATACTAAAGCAATTGGAAATTTAAAATGACTTCTCGAGAACCACTCGGCCGATTTCAAGTATATGTGGCAGGAATCATCCTAGGGCATAGGGATCCAAGTTTGTTCAAAGGAAGCCGATTGGCTGGCAGCTAATTTGGATTTTGGCCTACTTTTAGAAACATCTTTAAAAATCTTCTTTTCCGAAACCATTTCGGTGATCAATTGAAAAGTCATGAACTATGATCTAGCGCAAGAGCTGAACCGAGTGTGCTCAAGGGAACTTGATTGGTCAAATGGTTAGGTGGCCATGTTCGATGACCTAGTTTTCATGAAAACAACTTCTCCAGTACTGCTGGATGGGTCAGGACAAAATCTGGGAGATATTACTAGGGACTAAAGGCCATTAGCGTTTGTTCCATGGAAATATGTCAATTTCACATCATGAGAACATACTTACCTCCCTAACACTCTTGATATACTAGTCTATCGGCTCTAAGTTCAATAATATTCAGAATTATAAAAAGTTATGAGCCCCTAATGGGCAGGTGGATGTCCACAATCATGCACATGACAGACCCCACCTACTGCGAATGCGCATACTGGCACTTGTGGAAAACTTTCCAAGCTCTTTATTGAGAATTTTCACTGTCTATTATCATCTTTTATTCATAATGGCTGATGCAAAAGTGTCAGAGGAGTCCTCCTCTACATCCATTAAGGTGATATTATTCCATATGTTAATTAAGACTTGTAACTTTTATATGTTACCGGTTTTCGTTCGCGGGCGTTTTGTCGTTACTGCGTTTTCAGGCGCTGGGAATCCTTGCTAATTTTCTCCCAGCGCCTAGGGCTATTAATCCCTTGTGCTTTGTGTTCACAGGTTTAACTTATGGATAGTAAGGGTTCCTGTTCTTCTCTCGATGGTTGTTCATGTCTCTTTTTTTACTTATCATTGTGATATGTCTAAGGGTTGGGGATATAGTAAATGAATAAAAGAAATATCTCCTTCCTTTTGTCCCATCCCCCTCATCTGTTCTACAGAAAGAATAGTCTCGGCGGATGGATGGACGTGTTCTCATGCACAAGAGGATGGTTTTGCCTGTGCTCGGGCTAAGGGAGTTTATTAGTTATGGCACATAATTATTTGAAAATATTCACAAATTTCTGCTGCCATTTGTTATTGCACTGTATTCTCTCTTGTATGTGCATGGGTTCTCGAATATATATAATTTAATGTCATATTATTCGGGAGTAATGAATGTCTTTAGTCTCTAGATATTTCTTGCATTCATTTCTGATGTCCCCTCTCCTTGAAGGAGCTGTTGCATTGAGGTTTGATGTCATTATCAACCAGTTTTTTCTCCTTGATGTCATGATCTTAGTTTAGAGGAGTCTTTTTGATGTTTTTATCACCCTTTATTATGAATGTGGAGAGATATCTAGATAGTCAATAATCTTTCTCTCTCTCATTCTTAATTTGGGATCCTGGTTGTGATTGGTTATTATTAACAAGAGAAGTCAGCTGTCCCATCAGGGTTGTCTGTAATAAAAGTGAGTGTCTTCTCTCGAGTTTGTTCTTGTTTTGCACTAATAGTGAAATAACAAGGTTTTGCAAATTATAATACTCATTGTCTTCGTATGCCTTCCCTTTCAGAGATCATGTCCATCATGCTTTAAGCCCATGAAGGCTAGGTGCTTCCCCCACTCTTGCCATCTTGGTTCAGTTTGTAGGCTGTCTAACAAATGTGTCATTTGTAAAGAGTTGGGGTGGGGTGGGATCTAACCTCTAAATTCTTAGCTTTTCAGGCTAAGCTGATGGCTGAGGAGGGCAAGAAGGCAAAGAAGGAGGGTAAGAAGAAGGCCACTGAGAAGGGTGAGCTCGAGGCCTTCAAGGTTGAGTTAGTGAGTGAGATGCGCAGGACTTTGAAAGATCTGATGGCTGACCTGCTTCGCGGCATGTTGCCGGGCACGGGTGTTTCAACTTCCTGCGCATCGACCTCAGCGCAGGTAGCCCCCATCCCTGGATCATGCCCTACTAGCTCGGACAAAGTGTTTAGTGATCCAGGGGCGGCCGTCTTGGACCCAGACTTGATGTTCACATCGCCTGGTGATCCAGCGGCGCGAGCAGCATCAGGCGGGACCCGACCAGCGGGCCTGACCACGATCACTCGCGGAGTACCCTCATCATTTGCTTTCGGGCATGCTCCTGGTCAGTCTGGGTTAGTTTTTCTTGCTAAACCAGAGTAACTTTCCTGACCAGGAAGATGATGAAGACTACCTGCTCGGTCCACAGGATGATCATGAAGACACTCCTCTCATGGGGAGCGTGGCCGCTCACACCTATGGCACTGTTCCCTCAGGAGCAGGTTTCATGATTCAGCCTGTGGGCCGGTTTGGAGCGGACGGCCGCCCATATAAGATTCCACGCTTAAGCATGGAATCTCATACGGACGATCCGGGCCGCGCTGGTGTGCATGATACACCACACAGAAGCGCGACCTTGATGCCCGGTCAGCCTATGGAGAATGTTATGCCAGCCCTCGCGGGCCTGTGTGCATTCCCTGGGCAGCCGGGTTCGGCTATAGCCTCCTCCTCGGCCCTACCTGCGAATGCCATTGAGGATGACGAGGGCCCGCTGCTTGTCGGCAATTTGCAGGTAGCCACGGATGAAGACTGGTCTGAAGTGTGCGTGTGGCTCCTCGCTGTCAGATCAGAGCTCTCCGTGGACGAAACAGCCACCGGTAACTCTCGGGCATGGTTACAGGCAAAGCCGTTTGCCAACACGAATCTGTCTCTGCCGTATGCTGAACATATCTTAGATATGTTCTCGGCGGCAGAGGAGTCGATTAGACAGAAAGGTCGCCTCGCGAAGGCCCCCCCCCCCCCCCCTGCGAGGTTGCTAGGCGATGTCGGATTACTGCTAGTCAGTATGCTCGATATGACCTAGCGCCCAGACCGAGCACGGACAACCACGCCGCTCTGGGAGAAGATACGCGGCCGGGTTCCCGTGCTGACATGGGAGCGTTGTGCTCGGGCGCTATGCGCTCGGCTAATGCCGCCTTGCACGACACCGAGGAGAGCTCACGAGCAGCGATTAGTGCACTGTCTCATGTGTCTCAGCTGCTATCTGGGGTAGTAGGAGCCTCGGTGCAGTAACAACCTAGCCCCGTGACAGTCCAACGAGCCATCCAGGAAGGGATCAACCTGGCGTTGGACTGTCTGACTAGTTCAGTCACCAAGTCACTGAGGACGAGGCGCACTTTTGCGTTGGACAATTTGTGCCTGTCACAAGAGCTCGTCGCGCGTCAACAAGCGCCGATGGCGGGCCCTGGTCTTTTTGGAGGTGAAGGTTGTCGGCACCTCCAAGAGACAGTGACTTTGGTGAATAACCAGAGGGCGCTGCGCTCACTGTTTGAAGTGCTGCGCAGAGAACACGTGCATGTTCAGCCCTCAGCTGCTCGACAGCAGTACCCTAATGGTGGTGCTGGCATTGTCAGAGGCCAGCAGGCCGGCCGGGTCCAGAGACCGCGTCAGCCGCACCAGCAGCAGCGTGCTGCTGTATGTCAGCCAGCGCCTCATGCGTAGCCAGCCAGACAGCAGCCCACGCACCGAGGTGCACGTGGTGCTGGGCGCGGTGCGAGGAGCAGCACGTGGTAACCGGGCCTGATGGGCTAAAAGATTTTCCGGTTACCACAGGTACCACTCGGGTGTTGTCACTTGTACCAGAGACACCCACTTCTAAAATTCATGGGCACCCTAGGTGCACCAGTGGAAGGTCGTTTGACTTGCCACATTCAGAAGTGGGAGCAGTTAATTCAGGACCGCTTAGTCTTGCAATGGCTTTCGCGCGGATACAGCCCAGAATGGGTAAAAGGTCCGCCATTGCATCTGTCTCTGGTACCGGTCTGGACTCAAATTCCAAGAGATCCAGACAAGCGGTTGTGCATAGAAGAGGAGATAGAATCTCTAATTCTAAAAGAAGCAATTCAACCGGCACAAGATTGTCCGGGCTTCTATTCAACCGTGTTTCTTGTGACAAAGAACACCGGGGGGTGGAGACCAATTCTCAACCTCAAACCTCTAAACAAGTTTATAGATACACCGAGTTTCAAAATGGAAACAATAAAATCGTTGGGGTTAGAGAAGGGGATGTGGACAGCATCAATAGATCTCAAGGATGCTTATTTCCACATTCCAATTGCAAGGAGTTTTCGTCAGTTCCTGAGATTTGCTTTTCAGGGACGCCAATGGGAATTCAAAGTTCTTCCATTCGGCATCTCGACGGCTCCAAGCGTCTTCACTCAAGTGGTACTTGTTATCATGGCACACCTCCGCAGGAGAAATATAGCTGTTCACACTTACATAGACGACTGGTTGCTGAAAGCACACGACCCAGAAAGTTTGACAGCAAATCTGGAGATGGTTTTGAAAACACAGATTTAGGCTGGATAATCAACTTTCAGAAATCAGAGCTGACTCCATCCCAGAGGTTTGTTTACCTGGGTATGTTCTTCGATCTGGAGATAGGATATGTTTATCCATCCCAAGAGAGAGTGGAAAATCTCCTCTCGTGCATTGAGTTGATTTGCCACAGTCGTTTTATTCTACCACAAGTCTATCTGAGAATGTTAGGTCTGATGGTTTCAATGGAACCAGTGATTCCTCAGGCGGCCGATTCAATTGTTTCTCATGACTCAGTGGACGCAGAGTTCAGGATCACTGGACTCACACATTCAAGTGTTGGACCCTCTCATTCATCACCTTCATTGGTGGATGGAGAGAGGAAATCTCCTGGCGGGGGTCATGCTGACCCCTCCCCACCCTCAAGTAACGATGTTTATGGATGCATCGATGGAGGGATGGGGAGCTTGCCTGGAAGAAGCCACTATATCAGGGCTTTGGAATCTGGAACAGTCAAAGGAACATATCAACATGCTAGAATTACAGGCTGTAATTCTAGGCCTGGAACACTTCTTTTAGGAACACTTCCTAAAAGAAGTGGAGGGAAAATTTGTAATGATACGTTCAGACAACTCTACAGTAGTGAGTTACATAAACCGCCAGCGATCACGTTGAAAGCACTTCATATTCCGGGAAGGCTGAATCTGTTAACAGACTCATTGAGCCGAAGGATGAGCATTCTGCCTACGGAATGGCAACTAAATCAATGTGTGGCGGATCACCTGTTCAATCATTGGGGAAAACCCAACATAGATTTGTTCGCAATGAAGAATAATGTGAAGATGACGACGTACGTTTCTCCGATTCCAGATCCAAGAGCTATCGCAATAGATGCACTAGCTATCAGTTGGAAGGGAATGTATGCATACGCATACCCGCCAACAATCCTGATTCCAAGGATTCTTCAGAAGATCAAGCAGGATGAATGCCAATTGTTTCTGATCGCCCCGAATTGGCCAGGCCGATCATTCATGGTTTACGGATCTGCTGGACCTTCTGGTTTGCAATCCGGCTCCTCTGCCTCTGATGGACAATATTATCTTCCAGCAAGACCCTTCACAACAATCCATCAATGTTTCAATTGACAGCATGGATCTCAAAAAATCCGCGATTAAGGAGGGCTTTTTCTGAGCAAGCAGCCAATTTCATGGCCAGAGCCAGAAAGGGGTCAACATCCAGAGCATATAATTATAAAATCAACAGATTTGCAGAATGGTGCTCAAAGAGATGTATCAATCTGATGGAAGCATCTATTTAGGTAGTAGCTGATTTTCTCTGTCACCTGTATGATGCCTATAGTATTAAGCCTACAAATCAGCAATAATGACTGTTATCCCTTGCTTGGCAAAGAGGGGAAGTGATGAAATAAGTGTTTTAAATATTCTTATGAAAGGTATGGGCAATCTCAGACCGAGAAATCCTCCACTGACACTGTCATGGAGTCTTTCTCTGGTTCTTCAAGTTTTGAGTGATAAACCTTTTGAACCACTTAGTGCTATATCTGTAAAATTATTGACATTTAAAACTGTATTTTTAGTTGCGGCAGCATCATCAGCCAGATGCAGGAGTGAAATTCATGCCTTGTCCGCTGAGCCTGACCGTTATATAGTTACAGGTGAATGCCTTAAGCTTCTACCAAGATTGAATTTCTTGGCTAAGAATCAATCTTTAAAATATTCGGGTCAACCTATTATTTTACCTGTTTAAGTTTTACTACCTCAGTAGTTTAAAGGGTTACCAATCCGCATGATTAATACCGATGGGATCCATACAGTGAAGTTGGTGGATCCAGAATTTCTCACGATCCTTGTAGGGAGACGTTGCTCCTATGCTGTCAGGGTCATGATGGAGTACTTCTATGATCCTATAGTTTAAGGAACAGTGGTTGGTGAGATTAAAATGAATGGCGACAGGTGTGTCTTTCTTATTTTTAATGTCTCTAAAATGTTCCTTAATACGTACTTCGAATTCATGTTTTGTTTCTCCCACGTATTGTTTGTAACACTTATTACATGTTAATAAATAAATAACATTGCTAGTTTGGCAAAATGGTTTTGTTTTGATATGATATTTAAGCCCTGTGTGTGAGCTCCTAAATGAGTGAGATTGGTCCATGTTTTGGCAGAAAGTGCAGTTACGTTTTGTGCATGGTTCGATTGGATTGGCTGTGGTTGTGCCCTTTTGTCCTGCCCTTTTTGAGTCTGTAAATTTTGCGTTGACAAGTGTGTCTTTGAGGGACGGGTTGCGTCTGTAGCCAAACAGAGGCTTCTCTGTAAAGGTGACTCTGCACTTGGGTCTGCTTTGAAGTTGGTCCCAATGGCGTAAGATGATTTTTCTGGCTAGTTCGCTGTGTGTGTGGAAGTCAAAGATGCACTGTATCCTCTTGTTTTGTGGTTTCTTTGGTTTGGGTTTAAGGAGGTCTTCGCGTTTGGCCTTGGCTCCTTTGGTCAGGCTTTCTTCTAGCTCATTTGCTGGATAGCCTCTGTTCATATAGTGATGAACAGTGTTGTGGGCATGCTTGAGAAAGTCTCGTTGCTGCAGATCCGTTTTAGTCTTAAAAGCTGGCCATACGGGTTTGCTTTTTTGGTGGATTTGGGATGGGCTGACGAGTAGTGCAGATATCCATGAGTGGGTTTGGTGTGTAGGTCAAACCCTATGGTTTTGTCTGTTTTGATGTAGACACGTGTGTCTAAGAAGGTGATAGATGTGGCCGATTTCTCTGCTGTAAATTTGATGGTTGGATGTGAATTATTCATATGTTGTATGAATGCTTCTAAACTTTCCAAGCTTGATGACCACATTATAAATATGTCATCAATATATCTGAGATAGAGTGCTGGCTGATGTTCTGCTTTAGAGAGAAGAGTTTCTTCTAGATTAGCCATAAAAATTATGGCGTTGCTGGGTGCCACTTTGGTGCCCATGGCTGTACCTCCTATCTGTAGGTAGTGTTCGCTGTTGAATTCAAAATTGTTGCATGTGAGGACAATTTTGAGTAGCCGTAATAGGGAACGTGGTGGTGGCGTTTCCAGGTGTTCCATTCTTTTGTAGAAATTGCGCTACCGCTCTTATGCCTTCTTTGTGAGGGGATGTTAGTGTATAATGAGGTGACATCCAGAGTGACAAGGATAGCATTGTCGCTAACTTTGCCAAATTTTTCAAGTATGTTGATGAAATCAGTGGTGTCACGTACATATGACTTAACCTTGTTGAGATTAATTTTTAGATGTTCATCTATGAAGCTACTGATGTGTTCAGTTGGGCTGCCATTGCCACTTACTATGGGTCTTCCAGGAACTTGGTTGTCCTGGTGGTTTTTATGTATTTATGGGAGAAGATAAAACCTGTGCGTGGGTTATCAACTCTTATGCCGTTTGCTATATCTGTACTAATTTCCCCGCTGAGGACCATGTCTGTAATAGCAGTTTCGACTATTTCAGCATATTCGGCGGTGAGATCAGTGTCCTGTTTGAAGTAATATTTGGTGTCGCTTAGTTGTCTTAGAGCTTCTGACTTGTAGAGTTCAGAATCTTGTAACACAGTGGCTTGACCTTTATCCGCTTTCTTGATGACAATAGTTGTGTCATTTTTTAGTTGTGTTATAACCTTTCTTTCTTGTTTAGAAAGGTTACCTTTAAGTTGACGGCGGTGTGCCGTTTTGTTAAGGTCGTGTTTGACCATTCTGATAAATGCATCCAGTGTGGCATCATTGCCAGGAGCTGGTGTCCAGTTGCTGGCGGGCTTGAATTTAATGTTTAAGTTATCTTGAAATGAGTTGGGGATGTTGTCTGCCTGTGTGTTGGCCTGGCTTTCCATAGTGTCGGAAAAGCCATTATTACCCCAATAGTTTGGAGGGAATTGGAAATGAAGTTTCAGTCTGAGTCTCCTGAAAAAACGGTTTATGTCAGTTTATAGTTGTCCGAAGTTTGGTTCAACGACACTTGGACAGAAACCTAGTTCCAGGTCTAGTACCCCTTTGTGATTTTGGAAATTGATTTGGATGATAGGTTAACAACAAAAGGTTTTATTGTTGGTTTATTGGCGTTTTTATATCTAAAAAATATGTTGTAGTTACAGTAGTTAGACATTGTACCAATGTAAGTGACAGAATGATTATAGTTTATAGTTAGGTCAGTTTCTTTAACAGTTGGAACACCATGTTTAGTGTTCTTTCTTTGTTCTGTGGTGCTCTTGTTTGGCGCTGATCCTGGCGTCTGGTGGTGCGAGTTTGCCCTTGGTCGTGCCTGCGTCTTGGTGGCGGCCTGGGTCTCTGTGGTGCCCTGCCCTGAATCTGTCCTCTCTTGTTTGGACATTTCTCTGGGCTTCGTGACCTCTCTCTGGTTAGCATGATGGTTCTCCTCACGGCCTTCTGTGCCTCTATGAAGGTAACCAAAAACACAAAAACACAAAAACACAAAAAAAATCAAAACATCTTACGGAAATATTCTGAATCAGAATATGTCAGTCCTCTGATGAGTTAAGCCGTAACAATGGCATGAAACGCTAGTAGTCTGGATCAACTTTGGACCATTTTCGCCAACACGCCAAACAATGACCAACATACTCCTTTTTACCACACAAATGAAATCTGCAAACTTAGCAGAGCCACAAAAAGAACACTGTCATCCCCCCATTCTTCCCTGCGGAAACACTACCCGCCAAGTATGCAAACAGAAAGTTTATAAAAATCAACCAACCAATTATGTATATAACCAACCTGGTATATGTAACTCACAAAATACACATGTATTCACACTTCTGTGCATACAAAAAACAACCAACCGGGTATACAGGAAGCATGCCTACACCAAAACGGGTATACAATGACAAAAACAATCAAAAAAATACTCCAACAAATGGGTACAAGTACACACCAAAACGGGTACAAATGGGTATAAGTACACAACCAAACGGGTACATTTGGTGTAGCCAAAGGGTATAAAAGGAGCGTGCAAAGAGCACATCGATATCCAGACTCAACTGTCACTTCAGTTCACGTCAGGACAAACCAGAAGCAACGCATCAAGCTTTCAGAAAAATTCACTATTGTTTTACCTGCCTTAGCCAAATATGATCCTGGTGCTAAAGCATGGTGTTCTGTCCGTGCTTTAAATAAGTACAAGAGAAGAACTTTGGTTTGGGGGACGGGCCCATGTTCCCTATGGTTGTCATATATTGAACCCCATTGTAGGGCGTCAAAAGACTATTTCCAGATGGATAGTAGAATGTATTCAATTCTGTCATAAGACAGCCACTGGAACTCAAGTAGATAGAGCCAAGGCTCATAGTGTCCGTGGTGTGGTAACTTCCATGGCATTATTTAATGGTGTTTCTATTGAAGACATTATGTCAGTAGCCCAGTGGCACTGTGAATCAAGTTTTACCGACCATTACCTTCGTGACACTTCTAACCCGCTCGCCGTCTCAGTCCTCAGAAAATAAATAATGTAGAGGTATATATTTGTAATTAGTTTCCTCCTCTGCTATTTACAAATATCACATTTGGTGGTAGGGTATTCCTACTATTAGCTGGTACAATTCTCTTCATCCGGTGGGGGAAGAGATGAGTGGCGCGCCCAAGACATCAGAGGTCAGTATATGTGACCATTTTGTTTTTTGTCTTGGTGATGGTGTCATATTTTTTATTTTTAATATGGTGATGGTTAATGTCTCTTAGTTGTGGTTCTTTCAGAGAGTTTTTTGAAAATTAAGCAAATCTTCTTTTTCCAATGTCTAGTAATACTTTTCATCAAGTATTAGAGAACGTGCTAGTCATTTAGAGCAGCATTTTTTCCTAACCTTCCTCAGAAAGAGGGGGGGGGGGGGTAGCGCATTTGCTTTTTGATCAATCTCTCTTCATCGGTCGATTATCCAATGCAAAATTCTATTCCTGGTTGTGTTTTCGGATACAATTTCAGATGTTTTTAAATATCTTGAAAATTCAAAGAGCTAGTCTCTTCGAGGGTGTGCTGGTTTTCAGGACCTTGCCTCCCTCCCGCCAATAGGGAGGTAAGTATGTTCTCGTGATGTGAAATAAGAAAATTTACTAAATTTCTTTTTCACGAGTGAGATGACATACTTACCTCCCTAACAAGATCCGGGCCTCTCCACCCCACATAGGCCTGGTCCTTTGGTTATTTGAATAGTTGCTTCTATGTCAGCCAATAATTAGTAACGGAAGTACCAGTATGCGCATGCGCATTAGGTGGGGTCTGTTATGTGCATGACTGTGTACATCCACCTGTCCATTAGGGGCACCTAACTTTTTATAATTCTGAATATTATTGAACAGAGCCGATATACTAGTATATCAAGAGTGTTAGGGAGGTAAGTATGTCATCTCACTCGTGAAAAAGAAATTTGGTACATTTTCTTAATCATCATGTACGCCATGAATCAATCAAAATTTAGCTTTTTTGGTGGACATCTGGTATTTTCTGCAAATTTCATAGCAAATCATAAAAAGACAACTTATTAACAACTGGGCCAATTTTAGTCAAACTTGGCTAAACCTTCACAGAAATTTAATTGGTAAATTTTTGCAGTGGCCAATAATTGCAGGTGAGCGATACAGGCCCCTTAAGCCTCTTGTTATCCAAATAAAGGCTCTTGTAAGATTTGTCAGATCAGTTAAAACATGTATAGGTCCATTAGAATAGGTGGAGGGAAGAAGGTTATCAGAAATTATGATGATCGGTTATCCAATAATTATTCTTTCTCATTATCAGAGTGTAAAACCAATGGAGCGTAAGCGGTGGGCACAGATGGCAGCTGCTCTAAAAGCATGCGAGTTGCTTCATAAAGCAGGTGAGTGATGACCACTGGGTCAGCTCTCTATATATAGAACAAGAGAATATCTTTGAAAACTCGTCTCTCAAATGACTGGCTCAGGTGACAAGACGATCATTTTTGTTATGTTTTCAAAATTATTCTTCCCTTGGTCTACAAATGAGCTCTTCAGATGACCACTGCAAAATATGCACGGAAACTTGCAAGTTTTTTGCAGGTTTATCATTATCCAAGTGTCAAGAAATTGATTGTAATGCAACTCCTCCGAAAACATTGGACAGAATTTAACCAAATTTAGTATGTGAGCTACCCATATCAATGTGGAGTGGATGAGCACATTTACATTTGACATCAACCTAATGGGGTGGGGGTGTGGGGTGGGGAGTAAAAGATTATGAAATTGATTGTAATGCAACCTCTGACACTGTTGGACGCAATTCAACCAAATTTGGTATGTGAGTTACCCATATAATTGTGGGGGGCAAAAGGATATTTGCACCCTGTGGGTGTGTTGTGGGGTGGGGTCAAAAGTTCAAAGTGGTGGATGTGGTGATTTGCGATAACCTGTCATCGACTGATCAATTCCATTCAAAAATGTTTTAAGAACAACAAGAAGCACACCATGCTTGCATTAACCCTGTAAAAATAGGTTATTGGCATGTAAATGTACATTCATCTCATAGAAATTTCAATTTTCTTGACCAATCTTGACCGTTTTTCAGTCCCGTAGCTTACTATTTACCGTAGCGATCTGTCTTCCTTGTGACAATGATGTTGCTAACAGCTACCCCGTTAAATCATATTTATTGTCTGTCTTGAAACAATGTTTGTAGAAATTCATGATGCAAAGGCTAAAGGTTTACTGATATAGATTCTTATTCTAGGTGAGCTTGATGACAACCTGCTTCCAGTCGGTAAAGAGGTTGTGAAGTATGAGGGTGAGGATGACATGGAAGAGGATGAAGATGATGGTGATGGCCAGACACAACCTGGTACAACCAAACGCAAACAGTTCTTTTTCAAAAGGGTCAGCTGATATTATTATTATCTTTACGTATCATTAAAGGGAAACACCAGACCCTCTATACTACTTTATATAAAATGAATCTACAGACCGTAGCGTTGTCAAAAATATAATTGTAAGCTCTGTGCTCAAATTAGAAATATATATCTTCATTATTTAAATATGTGATACATTAGTTAAATTTTTATTCCAGGATGAGGCGTATGACGTCATAAGTTGAACGTTTTTCTCGCTGTCATCCAACACTATCGCAATAAAATTGCGAATTGCATTTTATATGGTGTTTCTCTTCAGTGGTGTTAGGAATATATAAACTATATTTGTGGAAATGTTGAAGAATATATAACAACCCTTTGTCTGATTTCTCTGATGATGCCGATTTTGACATCAAGTTTTGATCTTTAGATAAATGAATGACGCGATAGTATAGGCATATCAATATAATTGCCACTTTTGAATTAACACTCTCACGGGCGCTACGGCAGGTACTGTTATTAACGTTGCATCTATTAATATGAGTTTAAATAGTTATTACACACATCCAGTCCATCTTTAGGTACTTATGTTCTCATACTAGCCTCAAAACATCCTGAGATATTGTAATATTCATGTAATTTGCAGATATCTTCATAGAAAATGGCCATCTTAAGGTTCGGCAACTAATGTATGAAAATAACAAATATTTTCGATAAAGTTGCGATAGTGTGATAAACGTCTTAATCTCTTCAATCTGTACATATATAAATGAAGTCGATAGTATTATCACCGATAGAGGTATCACCATCCAAATGCATGCACTCCTGTCTTCAGAGTGCCGTTATCATGGTTCTTGTCGGATGGGATTCAACCTATGACCTCATAGGTTTAATTAACTTGGAGAAAATTATAGCAACTTAGCGTTTTTTAACACCATTTTAATTGGATTTATATATAAATGTTGCAGGAAATTTGTACACAGTATCTTAAATATGGGCTTTATGATAGAACTGCATGTTTTACGCAAACGATGGCACCCTTTTAAGCGAACCTTGTTTATAACTGACATTTACTTGCGGGACAACAAGATGGTGATTATTTAAGATGAGTACAGGACCACTAATGGACATTTCCAGTTTTACCTATTCCCCACCCATCCCTAGTTAAGCTCCATCGCCCATGTTGGGATCGATAGATCCCCGAATGCCTTGACTATCGATTTTGAGAAAACTATACAGGTAAGCTGTTGAATAGTTTGAAACTAATTTAACTGTGTGCTGTTGCTGCCCATGTATTCAACAGAATGTTTATTAATTAGTAAAGACATACAATTTGTACAACAACTCTTAGTCCATCTTCAATTATGCGTTCGTAACATACTTATATATGTCATTGATTATGATATCATCCTACACATGTAGTTGATTACAAAGTCATATGATGGATGGATCAACTGGAAAGGACCATTGAAATAAATTTCAAGAATTCACAAAAATTATTTCATCTATAATTGAAGGAATTGATCTGTCACTCAATTATCTGATGTCTAAATCAAAATATGCTGCTTGTTAGATAATGTCGCAATCAAATGACGTAGGTTAGTTATGAAAAATAAACATTCTGTTGAATATTTTGAAACTAATTTTACTGGTAGCAGTCAAGTTAGCTTAAAAATATTCAACAGCTTACCTGTATTGAGATTCTTGGAATTCCTGGCTCAGTGCATTTAAATTGATTTACGTTCATACACAAAGTGGGTGGAGCTCAGCTAGAAATGGGCAGGGCATAGCTAGAAATGGATCTTTCTTTTGCTTTGGTGATGGCATTAAAAGGATATATGCTATGCTTTTCTACTATTAATGTATGAATACCAGAATTAATCACTGATAGTTACTTGCATCAATTCCTCCAATGAGAAGACTATTAGTGTAATTTTACTAACTCTGTCATGATTTTATTACACTCAGCTTATGATATGTTGGTATTGCATTAGATTGTGTGTGTGTGTGTGTGTGTGTGCGTGCGTGCGTCTGGGAATCTACTTGTCCGATTTGTTTGAAATTTTAACACAAGAGAAGGTATGAGTGTGCACTAAGATTTCATAACATTTGATGAGATTAGAAAAAAATCCGGAAACAATCTGAAAAATCTTTACAATGTGACAAAAATGTGAGAGCGAGGCTTACTGATTTGCAATCTCTGATTGCTGTGGTTCTATATGTTTATGGCACGCTTTTTTGCAGCCGGCCACTGCTCTGATCCACGGGCATCCACTAGCTGATGAACCTTCAGTCTTGTACCAGGTCCACATGGTACTTACTGGACCGATAACCGATGATCAGAACACGAGAGGACGCAAAATATACGCCCCTGAAGAGAGTCCAAGAGGATTCGGCATTCTTCTTTCCAAAACATTGCCACGGGTTAGTCTTGAAATAGGAACAAATCAAACATAGATTTAACCCATTCATCCATGAACTCCTAGTGTCTCATTGTCAAGGTAAACGGCTGAATATTTTGAAAATAATTTGCCCGTCAGCCTTTATTGCCGACAGATTATCCAACATAACATTTCTGAGATCATAAGGAGGTTGTTATGTCTGGTCTTTAAGCCCTCTTGTGTCACCAGTAGTCTTGAGGTCTGTCTATTTGCAAGTCAAGAGAAGACTATTTTTGAAAATTTACCACTGGAATGACTGGCTCGGTTACCGAGCCAGTCATTCCAGTAGTAAATTTTCAAAAATAGTCTTCTCTTGGCCTGCAAATGGACACTGACTAAGTAAATATTTAGATTTTCTAGACGATTAACCATATACTCGCCAAGCCGGGCAAAAGACCAACTCTTTAAAAAACATTTTCCTAAATTCCAGTGGTAAATTTACAAAAAAAAGTTCTCATGGCCAGCAAATGGGCATTCACTGAGGAAATATTTGAGTTTTCTTTAAAAATCTTGACAAATGAAAGGGTTAATTGATAAAAGTAGCATTTTGAGCGCTTTGAGGCGTTGTTGACACAAGAGGGTTAAGCTTGAAATTGTAACAAAAGCTTTCTCAGGACAATTTTTCTATTCAGAGTAGTGATAAGGTATTCAGCCAGTATCGGTTGTAATACCCTGCACTATGCACACCAAAACATGTCCAGCTGTTCCTATGCCACCTATTGTTAGCTACAGTACAGCTCATAAATAAGTTTAAATGTTTCCAAAAAATCTTGGAAAGATGTTAGTAAGAAATGTGCTGTTGAATATGTTGAACATAATTTGATTGGACAGTTTTGCTGCCTTAGGCAGGAATGTTTTCCAATCGAATTATGTATATGTTTTGAACATAACTGTATTGGAAGACACAGGCAACAATTCATCTTCCAATCCTATTTTGTTCAAAATATTCAACAAGTCTTTATTTTGATTTGGAAACATGTCAAGTTATTTCTGAACTGTACAGTGCAATCAGTATTGAGAAAATTAAATTTGTGCAATGTGGAATGCCAGAGTTATGTTTCTAAAGCATTGAAGTTAATACTTTGTAGAAATTTTCCAGATAGTGTTGTTTTCTATTTCGGCCGGTGCTCAGATTTGGACATATGCTCTCAATCATATAATGTCATGGTCCATCTGACTGTTTACCAACCATACTGCAAGCAATGTATTCGCTTAGTACTACAAATCTATAGAAATGGTGATCTTCATGTTTTATTTTTGTGAGCTGTACACCAAACTTTCTAGATTAACACATGTGGGCAGACTTCCACTCATAGCTGAACTAGGTCCTATTAGCTTAATTTCTTGAGAATGTGCCTCGATGTATGTTGGAACCAATAATAAGATATTCAACTAGAATCATTTGAGCTATGACTCGTATTGATCCAGAACTTTGTAAACAAACTTTGTCCACCCACCATTTCTTACCTTTAAGTTAGATCTTTTGACCACAATCTTGTCAAAGTTCTTAGTTACTCCAAGAGCAACCTTCCATGTAAGTTTGGTGAAAATTGATCCAGTTTATGTTGTTATCACATCAGATGCACACATGCATGCACGTAGAGTTGGCAACTACAAAAAAATCCTGTCCTACTTGGCAAAATCCAATATGTCCGTCAGGAAGCCGTCTGGAAAATAGGTTTCTGTGCTCTATGTAATTTTGACCAATTGCTTAAAAATTGTGTAATTCAATTGTCTGCTATATGTAGAATCCCAATCATGATTGGTTCAAATGCAAAATCCAATATAGCTACCGTGTGTTTATCATTGGAAGGTCGGTTCTTTGTCATGAAGTGCGTCATGCGGATGATCCCTATCAAAATTGAACCAGATTTTCATCATGAAAATAAGTTTCTATATGATAAGTATTATACTTTGATCAGCGTATTTGCTCACCTGGCCGGAAGGACCGAGTTAGCACATAATGCCATGATGACCATCCTTCATCCTTCATCTGTTGCTCTCTCATCTGTTGCCTGTCATCAGCTTTTTCATTTAAACGACGTCTTCTCAAGATCAGCTAGGTGGGTTTCAATTAAGCTGCAGGAAGCCTCTTCAGGACATAGAGAGCCAAGATTGTTCAAAGCAACCTGCTATGTTGAACTGAGTGGCGATCATCTTGGATTTTGTACTATTATTTAAACCCTTTTAAGCATTTCCAAAAACATTTGACCAATGGATTTGAAACTAAAGATACTTCATCTTGTCTAAAAATTTAACCAAGTGTGTTCAAGAGAACCTGATTGTTGAATTTGTCTGCTGGCCATCTTGAGTGAGCTAGTTTTCACAAAAGCTACTCCACAACTGCTGAAGGCATTGGACCAAACCTGGAACCGAAAAAATAACATGGCAGATTTCAAAGTTTTGATGCTCTATTTTAAAAAACAAGTTACAAAATAAATAATGTCAGTTAAGCGCAGTATAAACAGGATCTTTACACATTAGCATGGGTTTAACTTAGTATGTATGGTTACTGTATTTCTTGACTTGAGTGTACCGAGTCCTGCTTTCTTAAGGTCACCTCGTAGCACGCTTAACAGATTTATGCAATGACGTCCTCTTCTGTCTCTGTATTTGCTGGCTCTGAGTAGGGTGAATTCCAAGGCTGTGTGTTCTAGTGTGTCTTCTGGTATCCTTAGCACATGGCCAAACATGGACCATCTTTGCTGGGCGACTTTACAGACAGCGTCAACGTATTACACATCTTGTATAGTACATCGTTGGAAATTATGCTGTCTGGCCGTGTCTAGTGATGGTGCGTAGGTGTTTGCAGTAGCAGGCGTCAAGTTTGTCTACAGCTGCCTTTGTAGCTGTCCAGCTGTTACAGTTATATAGCATCAAGGATATGCATGTTACATTGCACAAACATAGTTTTTTCTGTCAACGGCATATTTGGTCTACAAATCAACGGCTTCCAGAAGGACTGGAAAGCTGCTTCCAGAAGGACTGGAAAGCTATGTTTCCCATTAAGCATCATGCAACACTGTCAGCAGTAGTGCAGAGCATCGAGTCCAGGGGTTTGATTTTTCTCCATCATGTCCATGGTTCGCGGCCATGAGGTGGAGCGTTATTTTCTTTATCTTCATGCTTTGTCCATAGGTTTAAACTCTTTTTTGGAGTCTTTCATATAGTTATTTTTAGCAGTGCCTGTGGTGGCAGGCATCAAGTTTGTCTAGAGCTGCCTTTGGAGCTGCCCAGCTGTTACAGTTATACATCATCAAGGATATGCAGGTTGCATTGTATAAACGTAGTCTTTTTAACAAGGGCATCTTTGATCTACGAATCCATAGCTTCCAGAAGGACTGGAAAGCTATGTTCCCCATGATGCAGCAATGTCAGCAGTACTGCAAAGCAGTGAGCCCAGGATTTTACTTTTCCTCCATGATTCACCGCCACAGAGTGGATCATCAGTTTCTTTAATTTCATGCTTTGAAGATAGGTATATGTGCGTGAACTGTGTTTTGGATTCATTCATAAAGAGATTCTCAATTTTTAGTTTGCTTTCAGCTATTGGGAATATGCCCAGTATTGACGTGGGGGTGGGTGGGTGGGTTGGGGTTGGTCTTGTGGAATTTTCCCGCACGGATTTCAATGCAACAGCCAGGTAACAGGTGAAAAGCACAGGGGATAGACCATCTCCCTGTGGGGAGGCGATTGATGTCTCAAACTCTACAGACTTCACTGACTTGACTCGTACTCTCAGGTTGGTGTCTGCAAGCAGTAGTCTCACTAGTCGTAGCTCATCTTCATTGCAACTAGCCTGACGTAATACATCTAGGATCTTTGAGCGTTTAATTGTGTCAAAGGCTCGTGACATGTCAATGCCTATTTTGTGGAAATCCCAGTGTTTGGACATGACTACCGACACAAGCATGCATTGAGCCCATACAATGTCTGTGTAGCTGCGTCCACGCTTGAAGCCACTTTGACATGATCCAGTGAAGTCGTCGATCTTGTCTCGGGTGCGGCATAGAGTAACATTGGATTATATTTTCCGTACGCTGTTCAGCAGCACAATGGGCCGTAGATTGGCTGGGGGTGGGGCCAGGCGACTTTTTGGGCTTGGATAGCGCGATAAGGGTGCCTTGGCCTACAGCATTGATGGGAAGATGGTGCATAAAATCTGAGTTAATTACGTGCATGATCGGTTTTGAGATAATGTCACTTGCATATTTGAATAGTTCATTGCTCATACCATCAGGTCCAGATGCACGTCCATTTTTCAGGGCTTTAAGTGCCTTCTCAACTTCTGCTGTATTAATTGGTGTTAGTAATGGCCTGGCGTCTCCTGAGAATGGGTGCAAGGGCTCATCATGCTGAGAATTGGCGCAAGGGCTCATCATCGTGGTCAGTGAACTGTTCCTTGAACCATTCTCGAATTGCCTCTGCTTTACCCTGGTCAGTCCCGATAAAGTGTCCTTTATAGTTGTGTGCAGTGAGTGGTGGTGTGTAGTCAGTAACTCTCAGAGCTCGGGCTGCTCAAAACATTTTGTGGCAGTAATCCGTGGTAGTGATTTCATCTGCTAGGGAGTCTGCTTGTCGGATAGCAAGATCTTTTAAGCGTTCGCTAATGTGGCGCAGAATGTTATTACGTTCCTGGTGTAGTTTGGTGCGATCTTCACTTTGGCCACTTTGATAGATGCGCATTCGTAACGCTTTCTGTTCTGCTGACAGTTTTACTATGAGAAGGTCGTCATTATACCTAGTTCTGTTGTTTTTTAGAGCACCTATGGTGCTAGTAGCTGATGATTCCATAGATATCAGTATTTAGGTTAGAGCTTCATTTGGATTGGAGCTGATATCAATGTTAGCTATCTGCTCCCCAAGCTTAGTACTGCATTTTAATTAAAAGATTTGTTGAGAACAGCTTATTCATGTACAGATCTGCCTACCTATGTACGTATGTATGTGCGTGCGTACATACGTGTTTATGTACGTGTAGGTACATACGTACATATGTACGTACATCCATACATACATACATACTTTCCAGGTAAGCACAGGTAGTATGCTTCTACAAAACCATTTTCAAAATGGATACACATCTTCCTTCCATTAAGTGCTAGAAACTTTTGACATGTATCGGATGCAGGATTGGTGCTTTATCGTCACATATGCCTCATCACCAAATAGAAACCTTCATTTCTGCATTATCTGTCCATGATTCTGCCACCAAGCGCTTGATATTCTTATGTCGCTGTCGTAACATGTTATGTATCCTTTTATAGGTTCCAAATTTTCCAGTTTACACACGTTCAGGCGAGGTCACCATGTCTCTGAAGTGTGTTAGCGAGACCATAGTTGTATCTGCTGCAGAGATTACAAGACTCCATAGTTTCCACAAGTTTGTCTTCAGCAATGTTCTACGCCTGGAAAAAGATCCGATGGCGTTTTATCCAGAGAAATCTTGCATAAACTATATTCTGGTGCCTCTCCTGAAAGGTTGGTTTTATGATGAGTGAGGAGAATAATTTATTATAGAGTGTAGGGTTACATTAATTAACCCCTCTTGTGTCAACTTAACCCTTTAATGGTCAAACTGAACAAAATCCTACTTTGCAGTGGTCTTCAGACATGACTATTTGAAAGACCTAGAGAAGAGTATTTTTAAATATTTGCCACTAGAATGACTGTCTCGGTAAACGAGCCAGTCATTCTAGTGGTAAATTTTCAAAAATACTCTTCTCAGCCTGCTGATAGACACTTGATAAATAAAAACTTAAATTTTCTTTACTATTACCCCTTTACGGGTCAAGCCGGCGAAAAAAAATTCAATCTTAAGTTTACAAAAATGGTCCTAAAATTAAAATATCTTGAAAAATATTGAGCATTAAAATGTTTAATTGATTGCATAAATGGTATTACCATTCAGTGAGGTCATATGACACAATGATGTTATCTGATTAGTCTAGAATATTTTTGTCCAATTTAGTATTGCATTGCCTATGCAAAATTTAATTGTAACCTTAAGCTCGAAATTCCTGCTTGCATTTCACTGCGTAAAACATAATTTAGTCATAAATCAGTTTCGTGAGTTTTAGTTTTAGGAAGTCAAATGTCAAATCTATTGGGCATAGTTGTGCACCTCTGCCTATGTCTCATGATAACTAACCTTGCTCACACATGGCACCATCGTTATCTATGAGGAGATGAGGCACCACAATGATGTTCATGCCGCGGGTGTAAATGCCAATGTCATTGTGACCTTGGAACAAAACTGAGTTGTCAATGTGAAGTTTTTTTCATTAGAATCACATTTCACCATGTCTCGTGATTTGTTTCTATTCAATCAAAACTTGGACGCATGCTTAGCTCTATGCAGAGATGAGCTAGAATGATGGCACGACATCAAAAGTTACATTCATGATGACGGTGGCCTATACTAAGTTTTTGGGTCTAGCTCCACATGTCACTTTCCGTATTAATAGCTAATCCTATTGGAACTAAACTTTGACACATGGTAAGTCATTATCAGGATAAAGCGGTACGATTTCACTCTTTAGAAATCCAAGGTCAATGTTACAACCCTGTGTAGTCAAATATAATTAGTTTTTGCATATAGCTCAACATCTCACACTATGTTTCCTGGATTGTTGAGGCCTACATATACCAAACGAAGACAGCATGTTGACACTGAGGTCACTAGGCCACAGGTCTTTGTTCTTCTAACCCTTGATACAAAACTTCTTACACTAGAAGTGGGATATACTTAAAGTTTCACGGTATTAGAAAAATGAATATCGGTATCGATATCAATTTTCATACCGATATACCTTTAATACCGGTATTATTCCGATGGGAAAAATGGAGTTAGGCTTGAGTAGTATGATTCTATATTCAACGTATATCAGCGCTGCTTAAATAGTGGCCGCAAATTTCCACAATAAAACCAAGAAATTACATGAATCCTGAAATTAAGCTCTAAATTTTAACTTCAGTTAAAACATATCCCAAAACGGCTGAAACTCCCCCAAATCATCCCTACAAATGATTTGAATTTGCCACGAAATTGCAACTATTTCCGAGTGGAGATCACGAGATACTGGTAACCAATGACCATCTCATCCCATATAAACTCGCCTAGTCTTCGTCTTCTTCTTTTCGTTCGCTGATCATACCGCCAGTCCTAAGTGACTATCGACATGATCATAAGCGTTAAGTGCGTGGATCCATGGTTTATTAGAGTGCGCCGTGCGGCCTGGAACCTCCGTCTTCAGCACTCGAGGTTTCTGTCAGGGTTACCTCACCCTTACCTCCTTTAGTCGCCTCTTACGACACACAGAGGATACGGAAGGTGTATTCTAAGCCCCACCTACAGGGCATAACTCTCCTAGTGAAACTGCGAACAACTGAAGCTGTTGATATTTGACTGACAAATATCAATGTTATGAGTCAAACGCGTAGGATATGAATGTAACCAGACGTTTTACTAATTTTCCTGGCTATCTGCATTGATGCATATGTTAGAATAAGAAATGAACTTAGCACGATGGCCTGTGCTTTATAGGATGAATTTGCAATGGGACGAAACCACCAGTAAATGTAGACATCTCTGCGCATGGTACAACTTAGCCATTATAACATACTAAATAGACTACCATATGCTGCGAATACAGAGGCCTAAGCTTGCTCTCATTAGAGTAGCTTGTATCGATCGATATCTAATGATACCCGCCAACATAAGAAGTGAATAAAGTTTTTCTCATATTGTCAGGTTCCTCTTTACTTGAGCTGTTGGGCGGTCCCTGCAAAGGCACACAATTCCGGGAAATCTCTGGCTAACCAGGCTGTAGTAATTGATTTAAAATATCACTCATCATATTCATTTCATATTATGATCTTTCTAGCAAATACCAGGCCGAAATTATAAAATATTATTGCAGGATAAGATAGGTTTTAGACATTTTTAACCATCCGATGTCCTATGATGGTAATTAAAATAAGTTTTATTCAATTTTTTGCGAGTAGTGCATTCCTATAAGTAGGCAGCTTTCGTAGCCGTAATCGTTAATTTATCAATTACTCTAACACTAGACTCAAAACAACAATTTGACAGCTCTGGATAAATAAGAAAAGCGTGATCATTAAATACAGGTAAAATATAATTTTCCCATGTGAAGAGCAGTAACTTATATCGCTAGACAGCTATATACTATGGAAATCTTACTAATGGGAAGCAGATTATCTGCCTAACAAAAATGTTATACCGGTTTTATCTTATATCTCGATATTACGGTATCTGCAAAATCATATCGGTATGACTAACGGTATAGCTATGATACAGGTATTCGATATAATATCGTGAAGCCCTAGATATCCTATGACATCGCTTATGCCGTCAATCAGTTGGATCATCCATTTCATGGTCCAAGCCAGATCTCGAAAAGTTTTTAAGTCAACTGATTTGCAAGCCAACTGAGCTATTTCGATGACTCCATAATGTCTCTTGTCTGTCAGTTGGTCAGACAGTCGCATCTCGGACAGTCAGATTGGTCGGTCTCATAAATGATGGTGTTATTAGCTCCTTCGGGCCACGTGATCTTATGCCATGGTGGCCGTTCGTCATCTGTCTGTCCATCAAATCGCATCTCCTCATTTATGCTTTGACCGATTTCAAAGAAATTTGCATGGAAGGATCCTATGGTGGTACACTCCAGAACTTCTACACAGAATTTTAATTGGTCAATTTTTTGGGTGGCCATCTTGGATTTTCCAAAAGATTTCCACAAATCATTTAAAATGCTATTCCTCCAATATAAATGGCCCGACTTCAATGAAACTTGGGTGGACTAATTCTATTCTGGTAGGCTTCAACACTTTTAAGGAGAATTCTGATTGGTCAATATTTCCGGCCACCATCTTGGATTTTCTGTAAATTTCTGGAAATCACTTAAAATCCTACTTCTTATTAACTACTTGGCCGATTTCAAGCAAACTCTGTTGCGAGAACCCTAGCATGGTATGCTTCAGAACTAATATACAGAATTTTGATTGGTCTATTTTTTGGTGCACATCTTGAATATTATACTCATTAACTGCTTGGGAAGTTTCAACCAGACTTGGCTGAAAGGGTACTAGGCTGGGGGTATTTTTCAGACCATGTATACAGAATTTTGATTGGTTAATTTTTCTGGCAGCCATCTTGGATTTTCTCAAAATTTCTGAAAATTATTTAAAAGTACTCATTAACCACTTGGCCGAATTCAAACAAACTCGGTTGAAAGGACCCTAGAATGGTATGATTCAGAAATTTTCAACATAATTTAGATTGATAAATTTATTTTTTGGCAGTCATCTTGAATTTTCCGAAAAAAATGGCGGGAATTTAAAAATACTACTACTCAGTAACTGCTTCCACTGGATTCTCAAGTGTCACTGGGACGAGTGCAATCGAATTTCTCAGGATGCATCTTTTGGGTTATAGAGGTCCGAGCTTGTGCAAATGAAGTTGATTTATTGATGTGGGAAGCAGCTGATTTTGTGCTATGTTTAGAAACACCTTTAAACATCTTCGAAATAACTTAAACCAATTGAATTAAAATGTCATCTAGGCCAATGGCTGAAACAGCTACCCTGATTGGTCGATTTGTCTAGCGACCATATTGGATTTGCGAAAATGGCGATTAAATTGGATAATAGACTACTCCTCATTAACTTCTGGGGCAATTTGAATCAAACCTGTCATGAAGAGCCCTATTGCAGTATGCTTCAGAAAAATACAGAAATTGAATTGGGCATTCACCTTGAATTTTGGACATGTCTGAAAATGTCCAGGAAATTTAATAAAAGATAACTCATCACTAAAGTTTAGGCCTATTTAAAACAAACTTGACTGTGTAGGGTGCAGAAAACGTATAAATTTGATTGAGAAATTTTTTCAGCGACTCGTTGAAGTAGTAGACGCTAGCGTATATTGGATGCATCCTAAATTTTGGCCCAAAACCTCCCCCAAAATCCTTATACTCATATAGGACTCAGGGAGTATATCGGGAAAGCTGGTAACAAGTACCGCATATATTTTGCCTATTAATAGCCTAGGCTTCTATTAGGATAATAGGTGTTCAGAAGTATAAAGTCACAGGCAAACAAGCTGACATGGCCACGGCTCACAGTGTCCCTGGCCTAGTCTCTTCCACAGCTCTATTTAATGGAGTGCCGGTGGATAACATTATGTCGTAAGCCCAGTGGCACTGTGAGTCTAGTTTTACCGACCATTATCTTTGTGACACGACCAACCCTCTTACTGTATCGATTTTGAAAAAACCTTGTGTAAATAGTGTTCATATTGTATATAAGGCCACTACTCGCATACAGTGCATTTTATGAGTAGGAGAAAAATGCTATCTGGTACTACATCGCTCTTCACCAGTGGGGAAGAGGATGATGCATCTAAACTAGGTCAGCATTGTTTTGATTTTTTGTCACGTTTTGTTTTGTACAAATATGGTGCTGCTTTGTATTTTTTATGTGGTTCATTCCTAAGAATATATGAAAATGAAGCTTTTCATCAGATGTTATCTCGCCTCCATCCCACCAAATTCACTTGCAAATTCTGAAAATAGCATTGAGTATCAGTGATGTAAGTATACTCTTGAAGTGAAATAAACGAAATCACAGATTTCTTTTTTCGCAAGAGAGTTGATACTTACCTCTCTGATATGAACACAGCCTCTCCACCCCACAGAGGCTCGGTCTTTCGGCGTTAAATGTTGCAATTGTCAGCCAGTTATATAGTACGAGGAAGTGACAGCCTATGCATGCATGTCGTTGGGCGGCACATCCCCTGAGCTGTCAGATGAATAACCTGGCCAGTGGGGTGATTTCTTTTAAAGTCTGAGTCTTATTGGAACTAGGTTGATATTTAGGAAATATCAATTAGTCTCAGGGAGGTAACTATGAACTCTCGGGAAAAAAAAATTCTGAATTTGTTTATTCCGAGCTTTATTTCCTCATTTTACAAATGATATACCATTTATTTATAGAGGTTATGATTACAGACAATAGGTTTATTACATAATATGATACCGTGAGCTATTTTATTCCTCGTATTGGTTATTATTTAGACTCAATAGCGAAAATGTTTCCCCATCCGATGAGGTCCTATTTTCGTGGTATTTTCCATCTGGAAATTTGAGCAGAAAAAAGAAGTCAAAGCTATATTCTCATATATAGGACGCACATGCTTTTTAATCTGTTGACATTCAATAAAAGAAACACATCTAAAACTTGAATACAAACAGTATCTTGAATACCTGAACATTTCCAGCAAACAATGCCGTCCACAAGTTGTACTTTTAAAGCTTAAATTTCTGTGTTTCTGACTATAACTTGAACATGTTGAATATCTGGCAAACATATACATGTATAAGGTTCTCCATAGAATGCCAATGGTTCAGGGGATCAATACCGGTCCATTGGACTGCCTCTCCTCTGTTATAATTGATTAATCTGTAAGGGAACTTAGCTTGGTCATATGATTGCCAGGGAGTGATGGACATATTGTTCATTGATCTGTGGTCAATGTCAGTGATGAGTATCACATTGAACTTTGTACATGTACAATATCTAATCTATACCTAAGTTCCATGTGCACAATGGAGGGATTCGATCTATAACTATATGACGTTATAATGAATTATGTCATATGTAGGCTGACTGCACAATACATAGTGACGTATCTAGCTCAGTCATAAACAGTGAAAAAGCTTTCAAGTGTACGAATTGTATGTCTTTACTATTTAATGAACATTCTGTTGAATATTATGAAACTTATATGACTGAGTACTGGTTTGGCCATAACAATACCCAGACAAATTGGATTCTTTGAATTCAGAGCTAAATTGATTCCAACCATGCCAATGTGCAGAAAAAGTGAGCGGAACTCTATTGCTACATCTATATAAGCTCAGAAACATATTGCATTTAGGGAGAGGAATGGTCTTTTTGATTTTGTGGTTAAGCTCAGATGTGAAGTTCATACTGAACTTGGTACAATAAACAAGCTGTAGCATCTTGTTTTATAGTAGATCATCCCTGAAACATGTAACCAAACTAGACCTATTTATTCTACCTATTTTATCCATCTTGATATATCCTCTGGTGTCTATCAACAAAGCGGACATATGAGACATTTAACTGCACTGCATTCTTGTGTGTGAATTCTTGTATGTGAGTAGATCTATTAGCTTGAGATTCTGTGTCAAGTGCCAGATTTTCATATCTACTCTATCTGTCCATCAATGACTCTATCCATCTGTTTCTCACTGATGGACACATGAACCTAGTGTGAGGAAATAATGTCCCATGACTGTTACATTCCATGTTTTGTTTATGTCCTCAGAGAATTGGTGTTCAATAACACCTAACTACCAAATAAGCAAGGATGTCTGGACTTCAAATATGTCAGAATCAATAACCGTATCTGTCAGTCTGTATGATTGCCTTGAAATTGAAACACAGATGTCAGCAATTAAAGGGTTTGGCATCCATATATACTAACTCTAATATATTCTTTTTCAGACACATCTGATGTACACAGAATTGACTGGAGTTTTATTGAGTGTTTGGAAAATTACACACCGCCGATGCCAGATACAGACAAACAATCAAAACAGGCTGAATTTAGCTTTGACATAGACCGATTTAAGGACACTGTTGTAATGCCATCATACAGAAACACTGATCAGCCTCAGTATTTTTATGTCGCAGAGATTCGCACTGATCTGACTCCGCAAAGTCCATTTCCATCTCCAGATTTGTATAAGACATTCAAGGAATACTACTTTGTGAAATATGGCTTGCCGATTGTTAATGTAAGTCATCCTTTGTTGGATGTGGATCACACTTCTGCCCGACTAAATTTGCTGACACCACGCTATATGAATCAAAAAGGTATAGCGCTGCCAACAAGTAGTGCGGACACTAAGCGTGCACGACGAGAGAATCTGCAACAGAAACAGATACTTATTCCTGAGCTTTGTGATGTCCATGTATTCCCAGCCTCCTTGTGGCGGAAAGCGGTCTGCATTCCCACAATTCTCTACAGACTGAACCAACTGCTGGTTGCCGAGGAGATGAGGGCTTGGATTAGTGGTATGACGAGTATTGGTGTGCATGAGTTGCCAGATGATTTTAACTTTCCTAAATTGGATTTTGGTTTTGAGACCAGCCCTGATAAGCTGATAACTGAATCTAGCAGCGTGAATGGTGCTTCTATCGAGTCTGATTCTTCTGTTAGCAAACAAATAGCGGAGTCGAGCATTAAAAATGGTGCTTTTGTTGAGTCCAGTTCAACTGTTGAGAAACTAATAATGGAGTCCAACGGCAAGAATAGTGCTTCTATTGATTCCGATTCTACTGTTCGGAGGCATAATCATGTAGAAGAGGATTCTTCCACTAAAACTACTGTTAAAACATGCGCTGTGGTTGATGAGGCATCATTGCAGAAGAGACAAGAAGTGCCCTCATTATTAGACTGTTGTAATACTGCATTAACCAAAGAAAAGATCCACACAGAAACTAGTCATATTATATATAGTAGCAATAGCAGTAGTGTGTTAGAACAAACATCTAATCTAGCTGACAATATGAACACTACTACCCTGGATTCTGTGCCATCCAATGAGACATTAGTTGTAGCTAAGGAAGGCCATTTAGATGCCAACTGTGATACTACTGCTGCCATTCCCAGGTATGCTAGTGCTAATGATCTAGAAACTAATGGTGCTCCTATAGAACATGGATGGAACAGTGTTATTCACACAGGCGATCTATTACATAAATCTGGTAATGAAGAGATGGTGACTGACTGTAATCAGGGTAATGTGCAAAGCTCTAATGATACTAATGAAAGACCAGTGGTTAGTGTTATGAAACTCAGTACTAACAATGTAAAAAAGAAAGTTAACAGTTTTAGTGTCGGTGTATGGAATCTCCATAGCGATGATGAGGAGGAGGAGGCCAAACCTAAAACACCAACAAAGGATCATGTGACGATATATTCGATTGATTTAAATCTAACCCCTCTTGTTCAGCTGGATGAAGATATGGATTTGAATACTTACATAGGCCCGAGCCCTTGTACCATACTCCAGGCACTTACTATGTCAAATGCTAATGACTTTTTCAGTCTTGAACGTTTAGAAACTATTGGCGATTCATTTCTGAAGTATGCAATCACTGTTTATTTGTATTGTTCGTACCCAGGAATCCATGAAGGAAAGCTCTCCTATTTACGTAGTAAGCAGGTTAGCAACTGTAATCTCTATTATCTAGGCAAGAGAAAAGGTTTACCAGAAGTGATGATTTCATCTAAATTTGAACCGAATGAGAACTGGTTACCTCCTGGCTATATCGTGAGTGACAGCAAGAAGAAGGTGCAGGGTGGGCCTGTGCATATCAGCCATTGTGGAGCAAAAGATGAATCACGAAAGCTTGGCTGCTTATTGATTCCAGTAACACAAGCAGAAATCTCAAACAATGATTCAATTTTGAATGATGCACAATTAAAAGACGTGAAGAGTTTTCAAACTGACACATTTAACAAAGAAACTGAAATTAAGACCAAAACTGAAATCAAAGCCCAACCTGGAAATAGGACTAATGCAAAATTAGAGATGTCTGTTCCAAATTCTGAATCTCCATTGGATGAATCTGATGATGCCCAACAACGTTTGTTCTATGATGAATTAGAGGAAGTGTCCCGTCACCAGGCTGATGAGACTGGTGCTCTTCAACCAGGCTCATGTGCTACACTGAAACAAACAGTGCCATACAGCTTACGTACACAGCATTGTATACCAGACAAAAGCATTGCTGACTGTATTGAAGCACTGATTGGCTGCTATCTGACATCGTGTGGAAAACGAGCTGCTCTTATATTTATGTCATGGCTAGGCTTACATGTTTTACCTAAAAAGTCTAAGAGTAATGAGAATCAAGAGGAATCAGCTGACCTGGGAAAGGTATGTCCTATTTCACACATGCATGCATGTGCACGCACACACGCAAATGCAACATGTGCCACCGTTAATGACAATGGCGGCAACAGCATCCAGTCAAATTAGTTTCAAAATATTCAACAGAATGGTTTTTTGAAATTTATCAAAGACTAAAAATGTCTACACCTGACAGCCTTTTTAAGCTTCATGACAGAGTTATAATGCATCATTAAAATTGTGATGTCAGCCTACATGTAATGTAATTGATTATGATATTGATGTGACGTCATATACATGAGTAACAGATCAGATCCCTCCAAAAGATTCATTAATAGACTAACAATTAGCATTCATTAAGAGACGGCTGTAAAAATGGTGTATATTGGTCAGTTTTCATGAATATTTTGGCATATTTGATAATAAGCGATGAAATATTGGTGAGTGAAAGGATTTCCATATCAATTTGTCACTTACATCAAGCATGTGCTTCAGGAGAAAGTAGATAAAATGGAATAATTTGACAGCCAACCAAAATTCCATACTTCTGGATCTGGATATGTATAGTTCACGGCCAATATACCATATACATGTACTATGCTCTGCCATATCACGCCCAACACTACTCTACCCTCTCCTACTACCCCGTGTTAGACGACTCCAATCCCTATCATGCCAAACCCTGTCCTCTCATTCCATGACATGCCCTACCATAACTACTCTCTCATGCTTTATTATACTCCATAATTACCATACATACAATATCCTATCCTACCTTACCCAACATGATCATATCCTGACATATTCAGGACTGTGGTGCCCTCCAGTGCTCTGGTTCCATAGCTTACCATATTTTGCAAAACTCAACTTTACCCTCTTATAAATCATCACTATCATGCATTAGACTACCTTTTAGTTCATCTAACCTGTCCAAACATCCTAAAGATTTCTTGTTAGGAATGTATTTTCAATAGTATTATATGATTGCACCTTCCGTTCTGGATGGGATTGTGGGTGTGGGTGCCTGTGAATGTATGGAAGATAGTTTTATAATTGGTTTTCCAATTGTAAATCCACTTCTATTTGTTGGATTAATTAGAAATTTCATAGAATTAAGTCTAGAGTTATGAACTATGAGCTAGGTCTGAAGAAGAAACCTGTCGAAATGAGTATTGATCCTTGATGGGCTTACATGATAATCTATAAGAGATCGGCCAGGAGTTTCAGGCGGAATAGCTTCTGCAAACCCAGAGTTTCTGGAAATACGTTAAGAGTAAGCTCAAGACAACAAAGGCAGTAGCTGATTTGGTGATATTGGGCAGAGATGAAATAGAAGTGCTGACAAAATCAGATGTGGAGATGTTTCAAGTGTTAGGCGATTTCTTCTCTAGCATTTTTACAGAGAACCCCCATCACAAATCCCAGATGGGCCTGTTAAAGATGTGTTAAGCCCACTGAATGAGATTTTTTTTATAGCAGATGAGATAGTAAAGAAGCTGGCAAAGTTGAAGATTGATAAGTCATCATGGCCAACATCCGAGAATACTGAGATATGCATGAGGTAATCAGCAAGCCATTAGCGATATTGTTCACTTAACATAGGTGAGATACCAGCAGACTGGAAAATGGCCAATATAACAGCAATCTTCAAGGGCATTCGGAAATCTGCAAGCAACTACAGACCAGTCAGTCTGACACGCATTTTATGTAAGGTGATGGAGACAATAGTCAGGCACTGCATTATCGCACACATGAAGCGGAACCAACTAATTAGTGGCAAGCAGTTTGGCTTTGTCTCAGGCAGATCAATGGCATTGCAGTTGCTGAAGGTGCTGGACTCATGGAAGCTAGACAAGGGTGCCAACGTTGATGTCATATACCTAGATTTCATGAAGGCTTTCAACACTACCACACAAGTGACTGCTGGCAAAGAACAGGGAAAGTTCCCAAGTGGGTTGAAGCTTTCCTGTGAAATAGAATGCAGAGTCATTGTGAATAACGCAGTGTCAGAATGGACCAACGTTCTGAGTGGCATCCCGCAGGAGATGAGACCAGTCCTATTTGTTCTCTACATAAATAACCATCCTAAGTCACTGACATCGGAGGCATACATGTATGCGGATGACACAAAGATTTCTCGTCAGATGAACAGTGACTGGGATAAGCACGAACTCCAAACAGACCTGTACAGGCGCCAAGACCGGTCAGGTAAATGGTTACTGAGGTTCCACCCTGACAAATGCAAGTTCATATCAGTTGGATGAAAACGGACACTGAGCAGCAATACTTTATGAGAGGAAAGTGAGGTTCTGATTCACAACACAGACGTGAAACAATAAACAAAGAAAAAGACCTTGTTGTCACAGTAGATAGTAGGTTGTTCTTTGAGGCACATATAAATGAGGAAGTAAATAAGGCAACACAACTGATGGCGATGATCCTGATAACTTTCATACATCTAGACATGCAGAATTTCAAATGGCTACTGCAGGAATTTACCTCAGTCTGTAAATGTGGGAGTCCATGGGACGCAACACGCCTTATTTTGAGGGTCCCACTAGGGTGCCAGAAATCCTGCAATAACCTATTTTAGGGATATCTAGGACCAGACATGGGGTATTTGTAATTGTAATTGGTTGTAATTTATTTTTCAAGTAATTGAGTGTAATTGTAATTGAGTAGCTAAAAAAAGTAATTGTAATTGAATTGTAATTAATTACATTTGAAAATTTTGTAATTGGTAATTTCAGTTACTTTATCAATTACATGCAAAAATTCAATATCTGTTTAATGCTGACACTATAAATTAATATCTTCTTAATTCTTCACAAACTCCAATGCATTAGGAAGGTACACAATGTATAACAAATTACATCTCATACCTAATTTTATTTTTTTACATTAACTTTACAAAAAGTTGTTGCTGCATTACTGCGCCAGTCAAATTAGTTTCAAAATATTTAACAAAAATATTTGTTAAAAATGCACATAATTTTTTGTATTTGTTCTTTTGGTTCCAACTCAAAGGCTTATTAACATTAATTTGACTGGAAGTGCTTGCTGCGTGACACATTTGACTGGAAGCAGTTGCAACGTATCTAAGGCAGCAACTTTGTCATGCGGCAAGTACTTAAAAATATTAAACAGGATATTTGGGGAAAGAGCTTTTTCACATTTGCTCTTTCAGGTTCAAATGGTTAAGTAAAATTAATTTGAGTGGAAGCTGTTGCTGCCTTACTGCTCTAGTCAAATTAGTTTCAAAATATTAAACATTTGTTAAGAATGTACATATTATTTATGGTATTTGTTCTTTGAGTTCAAAGGCGTATTAACATTAGCATTTGCTGCCTTACTCTGTTGTTGCCTTGGGAGCAACTGCTTCCAGTCAAATTAATTTCAAAATATTAAACAGGATATTCGGTAAATTGCATGTGCGTTTTCATATTTGCTTTTTCACTTTCAAATGGTTAAATAAAATTTGTTTTTATTATAAATTTTATTATACATCTTGTTTCATATACATGTAAATTCGGAAAGCTATTGAAATTTGAAAATGATTTTACTGGAAATCAAAGGTGCCTTAGACAGCAACAGCTTTCAGTCAAATTACTATCAAAATAGTCAAGCTCATTTTTTAGACGTCTCACTGAAAGGTTTAATTCCTAAATGACAATTATGACACCTGTGTATAAAGGACAGTTCTGTATATGGTTACCAGGGTGTCCTTATAAACATGCTTAAATGCATACTGTGTATTTCTAGATCAGCCTAATCTTTTTAACTCTAAATTTCAGTATTTTAGGAAAGTACTCTGACATGTCTGAGGAGAGTTGCACAATATTTTAAAAATAAGTTTGAAAGTTTGAAATTGTTGCTGTTTAACACATCATCAACTTGCCATCACATTATTCTAAATAACTAAGTTCATATAGTTAGTAATACTAACTTAGTATGCCTATATTTACTTTACCGCTGGGGATGAGTATTATTGATAGGGTTAACTCCACCAGTGGTCAGCAATCCCTCAGAGGTGTGACATTCACGAAAGTCCTTTGATGATTTTATTGAAGGCTTTGTAGACACACTTTCAACTACCGTAAAAATTTGACTAAAGGACGCAGTTTTTTTGTCAAAATACATCTACTAGAAAGGGGGGTGCGTCCTATAATCAAGAACATTCCTTCCGCACATTTTTGGGTCGAAATTTTTCTTAAAAATTCACAGATTATACCACTGAAATTGAACTCAATGTTACCCTAGACAATTCGCGCCGCCTGACGACTATGTTTAATGTATACTTAAAAAACACTAGGCGGAAGTGAAATTATTAAATTGGGGCGCCTTAGAGCGAGTACTCGGATCTAAATATTCTGGACTCGGAAATTGCTATATATCATCATTGCGCAATAGGAACTGAATGTTCCCGTACCCGTTTGATAACCAACTCCCGTTAGCGCATAAGATTACACAGCGCCTCCAATCACAAAAGAGCCAGATAACCAACTCCCGTTAGCGAAATAAGATCACACAGCGCCTCCAAACGCAAAAGAGTCATTACAACTAGTGACCATCTGAATATTCCCATACCCGTTTTAGAACCAACTCCCGTTCACGCTTAAGATTACACAGTGCCTCCAATCACAAAAGAGCCAGATAACCAACTCCTGTTAGCGCATAAGATCACACAGCGCCTCCAAACGCAAAAGAGCCATTACAATCTGTTTCTATCACGCGATTTGTATGTTTTCAAGGAGACATTTTATGCCAAAATTAGATTGATTTTGATGTAATAAACAATCTTTATTGAAGATACACGATATTTAGGCGGTCCTATTTAATAATTTCTCTTCCACCATGATAATTTTAATCATGCATTAAACAAAGCGCTGAGTGATGGTTATTTTTTATACCAATTTTTGATTTTTTAAAGGTACGTTTTTTCTAAATTTAACAGCGTCTTATACTTGATTATAAGAGTTTTTTCGGTGGATTTTGGTCAAATTTGGGACAGCGTCCTATATTCGAGGGCGGCCTTTAGTCGAGAAATTACGGTATACAGATGAGATATTACAAATTCCACTTATAATGTATGTCGGTTGAACATTTTGAAAATAGCTTAAATAGATACCGTTGGTTGCATACATGTAGGTAGCAAGAGCTCCCAGTCAAATTATTTTCAAAATAATTAAACTGAATATGTCAGACATCCTAAAGAATTGTCTCCTTGAAAAGTGTTAATCCCTCTTCGACTGTTTTGTATAGGGTGCAGTAACTCTTTAAAGCTCAAGATTTGTCAAGAAAACTGAAAATCTTCAGCTTAGTGATTGTCCATATGCAGGCCAAGAGATGACTATTTTTTTTAATTCAACACTGGAATGACGGGCTTGGTTAGGCAACCAGTCATTCCAGTGGTAAATGTAAGAAACTAGTCTTCTTAACCTACAAATGGACTTTGCTCAAGACCACTGCTCAAGCCAGTTTTGACAGGCTTGGCCATTTAACCCAAGTGTCCTGGGTCAATATTCTATCTTTTATTAGGTCAATTGCAAAGAAACTGGTGTAGATTTTTCTACAAAATTTGTGAACGATATTGCTGTTATGAAACTATGACAGCAACATCTTCCACCAAATTTGTTGTAAAATTAATCATTTAATTTTAATTTAAAATTTACAATTTTGACGTCAGAGTGATAAAGGTTACGTGTTAATGAAAGAGTACATGCAGATTGCAGACCTGAGACAGATTATTTTGTCACAGAGTATGACTATTTTTTAAAATTGAACACTGGAATGACTGGCTCTGTTATCGAGTTAGTCATTCTAGACTTGGGAAATTTGCAAAATCACTGCAGATGCAGTATGTATTTTTAAACAAAAATAAATAAAGATGTTGGTTTATTTCAAAGAAAAATATGACTGCATAAAATTCTATGTTTATTTATTCAGCGCACACAGGCACATTCACACACTTGCCATTGCTTAGAAACCAATTCATGCACACATATATTGGTAAAATGTAATTGTTATTGTAATTAATTACTTTGCAAAGTAATTGTAATTAATTACATTCACAAAATGGAGTACCGTTAAAACTCGACTAAGGGACGCAGTTTTTTGGTCAAAACACATGTACTAGAAAGGGGGGTGCATACTATAATCGAGAACATTCCTTCCGCACATTTTTGGGTCAAAATTTTTCTTAAAAAGTCAGATTATACCACGGAAATTGAACTAAATGTTACCCTAGCCAATTCGTGCCGCCTGACGACTATGTTTAATGTATACTCCAAAAACACCAAGCGGAAGTGAAATTATTAAATTGGGGCGCCTAAATATTGCTTATTCTTTAATACATATCACTTATTACATCAAAATTAATCCAGAATTTGACATAAAATGGCGTCGAGAAAAGATACGTGTAGAAATCACGTGATTCGCCTCCAATCGCAAAAGATCTTTATTCTAATTAGAGCGAGTACTCGGATATAAATATTCTGGACTCGGAAATTGCTATATATTATCATTGCGCGATAGGAACTGAATGTTCCCGTACCTGTTTGATAACCAACTCCCGTTAGCGCATAAGATTACACAGCGCCTCCAATCACAAAAGAGCCAGATAACCAACTCCCGTTAGCGCATAAGATCACACAGCGCCTCCAAACGCAAAAGAGCCATTACAATCTGTTTCTATCACGCGATTTGTATGTTTTCAAGGAGACATTTTATGCCAAAATTAGATTGATTTTGATGTAATAAACAATCTTTATTGAAGATACACGATATTTAGGCGGTCCTATTTAATAATTTCTCTAACAGCATGATAATTTTTAGTCATGCATTAAACATGACGCGGAGTGATGGTTATTTTTGATACCAATTTTCGATTTTTTAAAGGTACGTTTTTTCTAAATTTAACAGCGTCTTATACTTGAATACAAGAGTTTTTGGGGCTGATTTTGGTCAAATTTGGGACAGCGTCCTATATTCGAGGGCGGCCTTTAGTCGAGAAATTACGGTAATTGTAATTATAATTAATTACTTTGACAATGTAATTGCCCCATGTCTGTCTAGGACATTGGCACTGAGATAAAAGATTTTTTCTTCACATCAAGCAGTAACAAGACTTGTCAAACTACAAAAAATGTTTGCACTTTGCAAATTATCGCAAATTTTGCATAAATATTAAGTGGCTTAGATATTTGTTATGGCTAGGCTCGTTGTAATAAAATGTATTGGGGTTGGTGTCTTTGCATCCGTAAGGATGCACTCTCTATTTCTTGTGAGTCCTGTGTGTATTTTTGTCTCGGCCCGTAGGGAAAGCGAGACAATGGGGTTACCTTAGGTGGCAGCGTCCGCGTCATCGTCCGCGGCGGTGTCATTTGTGTTACTTTTTTAATGTACATTTAATTCATCAAAGACTTATCCAATCATGACGAAATTATACAGATATGATCTATACCATAATGACATCTAGTCTCCATCATCAGCAAAATGATTTTCAAATTTTTTCGGGGTTTGAACTTAGCCTATTTTCCAACAAAAATCAGGTAAATGTTAAAGTTTTTCAATCAACATATAATTCATCAAAGACTTATCCGATCTTGATGAAACTTTACAGATATTGTCTATACCATCATGACATCTAGTCTCCAACATCAGCAAAATGATCTTCAAATTTTTTCCAAATTTGAACTTGGTCTATTTTCCTACAAAAAATCAGGTAAATGTTAAAGTTTTGGTCTCGCCCCGTAGGGAAAGCGAGACAATGGAGTTACCTTTGGTGTCATCATCCACAGTGGCGTGTCATTTGTGTTAAAGTTTTTCATCAGCCTTATTATTCAATAGTGGGTCATCAGATTTCAATTAAGTTTCACAGACTTATTCTATGCAAAGTAGAGATGTAATTGCTTATCATTGCTAAGATTTTTTTGAAATTCCACGTGTTTTTCTATCGTTTTCGTGGTTTTTGGACTTCAAATATTTTGGCAAATATTTGCGTTAAAGTTTTTCATCAGCCTGATTATTCAACAATGGGTCGTCAGATTTCAATGAAACTTCACAGACGTATTCTATGCAAGCTAGAGATGCAATTGCTCATCATTGCTAAGGAAATTTTACGTGTTTTTCATTTCTCTATCTGAGCTTATGCTATGGTGCACATCCATCATTTCTCAATCTGAGCTTATGCTATGGTGCACATCCGTCATTTCTCCACCTGAGCTTATGCTATGGTGCACATCTGTCATTTCTCCACTTGAGCTTATGCTTTGGTGCACATCCATCATTTCTCAATCTAAGCTTATGCTATGGTGCACAGCCGTCATTTCTCAATCTGAGCTTATGCTATGGTGCACATCCGTCATTTCTCAACCTGAGCTTATGCTATGGTGCACATCTGTCATTTCTCCACTTGAGCTTATGCTTTGGTGCACATCCATCATTTCTCAATCTAAGCTTATGCTATGGTGCACAGCCGTCATTTCTCAATCTGAGCTTATGCTTTGGTGCACATCCATCATTTCTCAATCTAAGCTTATGCTATGGTGCACAGCCGTCATTTCTCAATCTGAGCTTATGCTATGGTGCACAGCCGTCATTTCTCAATCTGAGCTTATGCTATGGTGCACATCCGTCATTTCTCAATCTGAGCTTATGCTATGGTGCACATCCATCATTTCTCAATCTGAGCTTATGCTATGGTGTACATCCGTCATTTCTCAATCTAAGCTTATGCTATGGTGCACAGCCGTCATTTCTCAATCTGAGCTTATGCTATGGTGCACATCCGTCATTTCTCAATCTGAGCTTATGCTATGGTGCACATCTGTCATTTCTCAATCTGAGCTTATGCTATGGTGCACATCCGTCATTTCTCCATCTGAGCTTATGCTATGGTGCACATCCATTGATTTTCCATTACTCTAATCTTTATATATTCTAGCAAAAGTGTTCCGCTAAAAATATTTGCATAACCTTTGCGCGAATAAAAAAATGGGTTACGCAATTTCTGCAGGCCTAAAATATAATCATGAAATTCCCTTTTACTTTTCCAGTCAACAATGTCAGACAATATTAAACTGTGTGAGCAGATAGGAAAGAACATTTCTGAGATTAAGGCTACAGAATGTGGGATATTAGGATCTTTGTATAAAATTAGAAACACTTGTACTGAGGAAACGCGAAAGGAGTTGGAAAGCATGGCAATGAAAATTAAGGCAAATGCTTTATCAGCGAATTATAAGTGTACTGAGCTAAAAAAACCATTGTGCAAATGAATCACAAACAAGTGAGTTAAAACTTAAAATTAAGGAACTGGAACCAAAAGTTGAAAGACTAATGAAGGAGAATTCACATCTTTTGTCCCAGAATTCATTACTCAATATAGAGTTAGATAAAAGCACTAAAAAGCTGAATGCAATGCATCGCAAACCATGTTAAGCAGCTTTACTGATGAATTTTTGGATGCCAGTGAAGTACCACTTGACATCACTGAATCTGAACTACTTGTATCAACTCCTGTGGATGCTTCAAAAAGCCTTAAAGATGACCTTTCAGAAGATATGTTTGGCCAAGATCAGCACGAGGAAGAAAATCACAAAAGAGGGTTAAAAAGAAAAACAAATAATTAATGTATTTCCAAGGCACATTTACAATTTAAAATTATTTTTATGTCCTGAATACGGTTAGTATTCCATTTAGATGGTTTCACTGGTTCAGTAAAAAGTGGAATTGGATGCATTCATATATGCGGTACCGTCGGTATGTCAATGGTGATGGTTATAACATGAAAGAAAATACTGGTGTGAGATATATCACATAATCACTGTATTAGTTAACAAGAGATCTTCGGATTTTGAAACCTTACTAACTGTTTCTATCTCATGTAGAGATGCAATATTTATCATTAAAAAGTTGATTTTGTGCAATGTCATCAGATAATATTTTTTCAATTATTAGTCAATAGGAACTTAAGTACCAGTATTAACTGGATCAATAATACTAAAAACCATCCAGGGGCGAGACATATCATGCGTTCGCGTTCTTGTTAAGGGTATATGATGCAGGATTTTGAGTCCGGTAAATCCTTGGGCTAGAGAAGGCACTGATCAGAACCCTATCTAGAGTATGCAAATGTGGTATGGCACCCACTGAGGAAAAAAAATGTAGTAACCGTAAAAAATGTTAAAAGAGGAGCCACAAAGCTTGTACGAGAACTGAAGGACTTAAGTTATGAAGACTGGCCGAAGAAGCATAAGATGCCAATTCTCACATATCGAAGACTGCATGGGGATATGATAGAGACATATAAGATGATGAGCGGGGTGTAACAGTGAAGTTTGTCCTCACATACCGATTAGAGAAGACACAACAATGCGGGACCACGATTTGAAAATCAATGAGAGGAGATTGGTCAGTAGTCTCAGGCAGAATAGCTTCTGCATACAAATAGCTGAGGCATGGAACAGCCTTCCAGAAGAAGCGGTGAATGCACCGACAGTAAAGGCATTTGAAGCTCGACTAGACAAGCCCTGGGTACAGCAGATGTAGTACCAGTTCTATGCAGTGATTAAGATTTCTGCACCGAGACACACGGTTACAGCAGTCTTAGAAACAATTGAGGATGAAGATCTGGAGATACAGGGAAACCAGCATCCAAAATTTGCCTGATGTTACCTGAGGAGGTAAATCCAATATGGCCATCATCCACCAGTTGCCATCTTAACTATCAGAATCAACAATGATCAAAAAGCCAATATGACCACCAGACACCAGCAGCCATCTTTAATATTGTTTTCCAGATGATAACTTCTCTTGCTTGTTGGGTTGGTTTGAAACATCACAGGTACATTGAAATTGAGGTAAGGAAAAATGCTGTTGAATCGGCCCTTAGCATAAATCCAATGTGGCTATCGGCCACCAGTGTGACCATTATGCATTGTCGATCATCTTCAAATCAGTTTACAGATAATAACTCTGCTACCATTTCTCTGATCTGTTTGACACCTCATAAGTAGAGGAATTGGCCTCTTGAAATCAAAGAGTATCCAAGATCACTGCCAGGGACCAGCTATCACCTGTGATCTTTAAAATTGGTATGATTAACCTGAAATTTCAAATGTACATTGGAGTATGTCTGGAAACACACACGCACGCACACACACAGGCGACGATCTGAAATCCACTACTACCGGTAATCATAAGTAGTCATGAGGTGTGTTATTGAGGTATAATAGTGCCTTAAATTTGGCACTCGAGCTGGCCAAAATGGCTCCTACGGTGGTCTTAAGAAATGTCCATTTGCAGACGAAGACTTTTTACAACCGGAGGCCTGAGCATTGAGTTCTTAAAATCTATGATGTAATTTAAGACATGTCCCTTATAATTGACCTCCATTGTATGTGAGTTTTCTTATTATATTTTACAGCTTTCTGATCAGTTCAATAACTTGACCATTCCAGTGTCTCCTTTGTTGGCACATGTCTCCAATGCTGAAGCAATCTGTCATCATTTAATCGATGGGTACAGTGGCTTTGAGAGGAAGATTGGCTACACATTCCAGGACAAGTCATACCTGCTGCAGGCATTCACTCATGCTTCATACCATAGAAACTTTGTTACAGATTGCTACCAAAGGTGAGCTTAAATAAATGTGGGTTTGTTCTATAGGCTACATTTCAATAAGAAGGTTAGTTAGTTTAGAAATTTAGAACCCATTCATTATTGGCACCAAAACTCCTATATAGGAAAAGAATGGGAAGCTTCAAATGACTTCTTCTCAAGAACCAATAGACCAATTTCAACCAAGTTTGTCTGGAATCCTCCTTTGTTTCATAGAGATTTAAGATTACCCAAATGAAGCTGATTAGTCAATCTGGGTGGTGGACATCTTGAATTTTCTGCTGTTTTAGAAACACCCTTAAACCTCTCTGAAGCCACTTCGCCTATTGATTTGCCACTCAAAAAACTTCAGCTAGATCAATGGCTGGACCAAAATAAGTATTATTTTAAAATTCATTTATGAAATATTGGTCATGTTGTAGTGTATTTTCATGACTGTTCATTTGTGTATTTATTAGCAGCGTATTGTTGCGATTTTAGCACTGTCAGCTAAGATGTTGACCTGTTTACAATTTTCTTTTAGGATCATCTTAGGCAGACTTTGATTTTTATCTCGCCTTCACGAAGTGAGGCGAGATTCTGGGAGAGGGGGAAAATGATAGCATCGACATTGGCGTCAGCTCTGTGTAAGCTTTTTTCAAACAACATTTACGTCACCAACGGGTTATCCGATTTAAATAAGACTTCACAGATTTGTTCTGTATGATAACTAAGCCTACTCTGCATCAAAATTATATAGATTTTTAGAATTGTCAAATACTTTTGCCGTGTTTGCGCTTAAGGTTATTCAAATGACATTTGCAACAACAAAGGGTTTATTCCGATTTGGATACAATTTCAAATATTTGTCCAAATCAAAAAGAAATTGATTTTCAAATTTGTTCCATATTTTTTTCAGCGTTTGAAATTTTATTTTAGGACTGATTTGTTTCCTGCTTTTCAATGTTTTACCTTGCCGAGGGCGCTCCACCCTGTCCTAAAAGTCAATTTATTTAATTTTTACAACATGTGCCCTGTTTTTACAGCAAAAATGCCCCACATGCTCTCTAACTTTTGTAGCACACTGCTCCTTTGTCAATCAAAGGAAAAAACTGGTTGTTATTACACCACAAACATCCATTACCATTCAATCACTACTTGCTAAATCACACCTACTGCATTTAGCACCAGAAAAAGATTTTTATGCTTTCATGCCCCCGCCTGCCTATACCACCTCATTGTACCCTCAACCAGGCTTCTGGTAGAGTACACTCTCGTCATATAGCCTGCATAGACTGGCACCAGTCTGAACTCACTCCTCTTTGACCTAGGTCAATGAGCATGTGCAGAGGAGGCTAAGGTTAACGTAGACTCACTTTCAAATTTTTCTGCTAACAGAAAGGCTTTTTTGCGCCGGTCAAAGTTTTTTGTGCTTGTCATCTGTGTCAGATATTTAAGAGGATTACTTCTTAATATCATGCCTGAAGTCCCTATTATCTAAGTTACGTGCTAGAGTAACTTTATGGTTTTATATGTATTTTTTGTACTTTTGTTTCTTTGTTACAGGTTTTCGTGGTGGTCAACTATGCTTTACCATTTATACACTCATAAACACGCTAAGTGGGATTGCTATAAATATCAATCCTAGGTACCCGTAACATGAAGAGTTCAAAGTTTATTTCTAAAAGGTAACCTTTTACTTATACAGATCTATGATTTGAATTTACGTTTTCCCGCTTTTTCTGCCTTTGTTAGGCATTTGTTAGAGGTTTCAGAAGCTTTATGCTTCATCTTTTCCTATTTTTGCGTTTATAGGATTCTCTGAAATCAGCTCTCTTGAAAATTGGTTTCCGGATGATAAATCCGTTACCGTGTATCGGATCGCTTTGAAACTTCATCGAGTGGTTGGACTAGGTCTGAGGAAGAAAGCTATCAAAATCGACAATGATCCGAAATCCAAAATGGCCACCAGTCACTGGTGGCCATCTTGAAAATTGGTTTCTAGATGATAACTCCGTAATCATTTATCGGATCGCTATGAAATTTCATAGGGTGGTTGGACTACCTCTGGTGAAGAAACCTATCGAGATTGACAATGATCCGAAGTCCAAGATGGCCGCCAGCCACTGGTAGCCATCTTGAAAATTGGTTTCCAGATGATAACTCCGTTACCGTTTATCAGATCGCTTTGAACCTTCATAGGGTGGTTGGACTAGGTCTGAGGAAGAAACCTATCGAAATCAACAATGATCTGAAATTCAATATGGCCACCAGTGGCCATCTTGAAAATTTGTTTCCAGATGAAAACTCCGTTATCGTTTATCGGATCGCTATGAAATTTCATAGGGTGGTTGGACTACCTCTGGTGAAGAAACCGATCGAGATTGACAATGATCCGAAATCCAAGATGGCCGCCAGCCACTGGTAGCCATCTTGAAAATTGGTTTCCAGATGATAACTCCGTTACCGTTTATCGGATCGCTTTGAACCTTCATAGGGTGGTTGGACTAGGTCTGAGGAAGAAACCTATCGAAATCGACAATGATCTGAAATTCAAGATGGCCACTAGCCACCAGTGGCCATCTTGAAAATTGGTTTCCAGATGAAAACTCCGTTATCGTTTATCGGATCGCTATGAAATTTCATAGGTTGGTTCGACTACCTCTGGGGATGAAAGCTATCAATGATTCAAACTCCAAGATGGCTGCCAGCCACTGGTGGTCATCTTGAAAATTGGTTTCCAAATGATAACTCTGTTACCGTTTATCAGATCCCTTTGAAACTTCATAGGGTGGTTGGACTAGCTGTGGAGAAGACTGTGGAGAAGAAACCTATCGAAATTGACGATGGTCCAAACTCCAAGATAGCCGCCAGCCATGGGCTGCCATCTTGAAAGTTGGTTTCTGGATTTCATTTATTGGATCACTTCCTACGGTCGTTGGAATATGTCTGGTGAAGAAACTTATCAAAACTTACGATAATCTGAAATCTAATATGGCCACCAGTCAGCGGCAGCCATCCTGAAAATTGGTTTCCGGACGATACCTCCTTGACCGTTTAACGGATCGCTTTGACAATGCATAAGGATGTCTGGTCTGATGGGGCTGAGGAAGAAATAAATATTTTCTGATAGCTCTCATTCATTTGTTTGTCATCATGGCGGGGTATTATGCGCCGTTTGCGGAGCTCTTGTTATTTGTTAATCTGTTATTTTTATACTTGCTTTGAGCTTCTCAAATCTCCACCCACCAAGGGTTTTTAAGTGGGGCACTGACCAATTCTATGGGTTTAGCAAGTGGTAATGGATGTTTGTGGTGTAATAACAACCCCCAACAGACCCCCCTTTACCACTATAAACATACTTACCGTTCAATCACTATGGCCTCAGCCACCCTGTGTGGGAATGATTTGAGAATTTCTATTCTTTCTTGCATCTGAATTTGAAAGGTGATTCTATGTTACTCTTAGCCTCCTCTGCACATGCGCGCGCATGATCATTGACCTAGGTCAAAGAGGAGTGAGTTCTATGCAGGCTATATGGTGAGAGTGTACTCTACCAGAAGCCTGGTTGAGGGTACAATGAGATGGTATAGGCAGGTGGGGGCATGAAAGTAAGCATAAAAATCTTTTTCTTGTGCTAAATGCAGTAGGTTTGATTTAGCAAGTAGTGATTGAACGGTATGTATGTTTATAGTGGTTAATAAAACTACAGACCAACCCACAAGGGGGGGGAGGGTTTGTTCTGTTGGTTTTTTTTAGCTCACCTGGCCAGAATGGCCAAGTGAGTGTATGCCATGGCGACCATCCGGCATCCGTCCGTCTGTCTGTCCATCCGTCCGTCTGTCAACTTTATCTTTAAACGACTTCTTCTCAAGAGCCACTGGGTCAATTTCAATTATATTTGGCAGGCTGCATCCTTAAGGCATAAAGATCTAAGTTTGTTCAAAAGAAGTTGATCGGCCAATTTGGGCGGCGGTCATCTTGGATTTTGCCCGATTTTTAGAAACCTATTTAAAAATCTCCCCAACCGCTTTTTGGATCAATTCAAAACTCATGAACTATCATATAGGGCAAGAGCTGAACCAAGTTTGTTCAAAGGAACTAGATTGGTCAAAGGACTCGGCAGCCATCTTGGATGACCAAGTTTTCGCAAAAACAACCTGCAGAACTGCTGAACAGATCGGGACTAAATTTGGGGGATATAATTATGGACTAAGGGCCATAGATGTTGCTCATGGGAAGTTGATGGGTAAAAAAACATGGCCGGCGTGAACCAAACACAATGTAGCGTGTTTGGCAGCCATAGTGGATTTTTTGGTCTTATGGATTTTGAAGCCAAAATTGGTTTTATTAGCTCAACTGGCTTGTCAGCTATCCAACGCATAGCGATGGCCCCCAGTCTGTCATCTGTCTGTCCGTCTATCCATCCATCCATCCATTCATTCATCCTCAACAATGACAGCATGTGTTGTTGTTTCTGGGTGGATTAACTCCAAACTTGGTCACAATGTTAATGTCGGCATCTAATATCTGTCTTGCGAAAATGAAACTGATACGACGTCAAACACAAGTTATCAGCCCTTAACCATTTGGATTACTAGTATAGTGTCGCTTTCATAGAGGTTTTTCCACCACTGTGTAATGATTTAAACAAGATAAAAACAATTTAGTTTAATATTTTTTCCTCTGCCTAAATATTTAAGATATGTATTATGTGCTCTGACATCTATGCTATTGACTATTTTGAAATGTATTTGATTGAAAGGTGTTACTACCTAAGGCAGCAATGACTTTCAGTCAAATTATTTTCTAAATAAACTTGAGCTCACCTGGATATACCTCCCCTTCCGCTAACTTGGTCATTCAGCGATATGTATATGGGTTAAATGAATAGTTTGGAATACTCTCGGTTAAACCTGCTATAAAGACCCTTTTACCAATGAATCCCCATTATCACATTTTCAAGGCATCCATACAGAAAAACTGTTGACTATTTTGAAATCAATTTCACTGGAAATCATTGCTGCCTATGGTACAATGACTTCAAGTGAAATTGTTTTCAAAATATTCAATAAAATAGGTTTTATATCATAAAGGATATACCTTTTCCAGGATTTATGGGTGAAAGGGTTAAGAGACTACCTGCCTTTAGAGACTATTTTCTTCATTTGCTAAATACAATTAAGCAATGTATTTGAAACTTTATTAAGAAACCAGCTGCCGTAAGAGACTGCCTTCTGATTCACCAATGGGGTGGTGTCTTAATACAAGTTTGACTGTATGTCATCGGTTTCTATTGTTAGCGCTGATGTCATCTATTTTCACTTAAATTTTGTTCAAAATCACTATTGCAAAAAGCAGTCGAAAGATTGTTGTCAATATTTTGAAAATTAAACCATTTGACTGAAAGTCATTAGAAGTGGCACTGATTGATGTAAAACTCAATAAAGATTAGTTGAAATGCCAATGTTCCAGGTGAACGATACAGGCCCCTTGGGCCTCTTGTTGCCTATGTTTATGTATTATGCTGTGGTTAGGGGTTTTTTAAATGGCAATTTAGGCAATAAGGGGTTATCCATTTTAATAAAACTGCAGATTTGTTCGTTTTACTTCAAGAGATATACTTACCTCCCTAACACTATGATATTTCCTAAATATCGACCTTCACTCAATAACCCCAGATTAAAAAAGAAAGGAGCCCTTACTGGGCAGGTAGACAGGTGACAGTCTGCCGGATGCCGGCCCCGACCTCGCGCATGCGCAGACTGACACTGCCTCTTTCTTGACTATTGGCCTGACCACATGCTTGTGTTTTTCTACTACTTGCCAAGTTTTTGCTCAATTATCTATCAAAAGTTGTTCTAGAGTGTTTAATGTCATGTCTGACCATCATAATTCATCTGAGGCCACTTCAGGACAGAGTTATCAGATGAACTCTAGTACAATTATGTCTTAATTATGCAGTGTCACCGATTTCATTGAAGTGGTATAAACATGATAAGCACCCAGAAAACTGGTAGTTTTGTTATCTGGCCACATAAAATGTTAATCTCTCTTTATGCTTGTGTCCACAGGTTCCTGTAAGAAGGTTTGTACACATCTAAGAGGGTTTGTCTGAACTTTTTCCATAGAGAATGTTAGAAAAAAAGACTACCCAGAGTGATAGAGGCTGCCATAAGAGCGAGCTTGTCACTCTGCCCTCTGGTCCCACCCTACCCTTTATAAGTAAGTCAGTGGTGATGAGGAGTGGTTGTCTAGTGGAGCTTCCGAGACCAGGACGTTGTGGTATGCCTTTGCTAAAGAGACTGGTACTCTAGTTATGTTCTATGGCACTGTAAAATATTTGAAAATATTTGTGATTATTTGCTGCCAATATTTTTTCAGTCATACTGTTTATCTGTATCATTGTCATGGGCTATAACTGTGTTCATTTACTGTTTAGTGCGCTTTTGTATTAATACAATTCATCTTACACCTGGATGTTGTTCGTCTGTTTCTGTTTATGGAAATTATAACATCATAATCAACCTTATTATAATTAGGGGGCCAAGCCATCATGGCTGGCACCCTATTGTTATTGTTCTGTTTATATTTTTTATTATTCCACCATTTTTTTTGTTCGCGAATAGCGCGAAGACAATATTTGCCGGTGAAATTCAGGCTTGGCATGGCAAGAGGGCCTTATTATGGCAAACATTTTACGTGTGAATGGATATGATTTTCGAGATAGTTTGGCAGCCATCTTGGATTTCCAGACAATTTTCCCGCACTTTAAAAAAAATCTCCAGAACCACTGAACGGAATAAGTTGAGATTTTGTCAGAAACAGCGGAGAGTGGGTCCGTATAAAGTTTGTTCAAGAGAAGTTCATAGCTCGAAAAACACAGATTTGCGTATGGACCTATCAGAAACAAGACGTCTGGCGGAAATATTGAATTTTTTATTTGATGGAATTTTAAGCCCAAATTGGTCATATATATGTTATGGGGATCGAGAAATTCAAATCTGGCATTTTCGAATTTGTTCGATCGACGGTTTGGCTCCCATCTTGGTTAGTTAAAATGCCTTCTCCTCGGAAACCACCGGGTGGATTTCAATTATATTTTGCAGGAAGCATTGTTATGTGATATAAATTTGATTTTGTTCAAACAACGTGGATCGGCTTATTAGGCCGGCGGCCATTTTGGATTTTGTAGTATTTCGGGAAACGATTTAAAAAATCTCCGAAACCACTTGGCGGATTGATTCAATCCTCAAGAACTATCATCTACCGCATCGGCTGAACCAAGTTTGTTCAAGGGAATTTGATTGGCCAAAAACTTGGGTGGCCATCTTGAATGACCTAGTTTTCATGAAAATGACTTCTCCAGAACAGTTGAACGGATCGCGCCAAAATTTGGCTGATATGATTAGGGACAGAGGGTCATTACAGTTTGTTCAAGAGAAATCGATACATCAAAAAATATGGCTGCCATCGACAAATCAAAATTCAGCATGATTGGTGGCCATTTTGAAATTTGTTATTTGTTGAAATTTTAAACCAAAATATGTTTCACATGGGTTTTTGCGTCTTCTGATTCCAAATTTGCCATTTTCAATACGGTCGGACGAATGGTTTGGCGGCCATCTTGGATCGTTTTCCTGCCAAATTCCCCCATAGTAAAGCAATTGGAAATTTTAAATTCCTCCTCAGAAACCACTGGGTGGATTTCAATTATAATTTGCAGAAAGCATCATTATGTAATAGAGATCTGATTTTGTTCAAAAATGCTGGTCAGCCTACCATCTTGGATTTTGTAGTATTTCGGGAAACGTATTTAAAAATCTCCGAAAGCACTTGGCGGATTGATTCAAAACTCATGGAATATCATCTAGGCCATCCGCTGAATCAAGTTTGTTCAAGGGTATTTGATCGGCCAAAAACTTTGGTGGCCTTCTTGAATGACCTAGTTTTCGTGAAAAGGATTTCTCCAGAATGGCTGAATGGATCGGGCTGAAATTTGGCTGGTATGATTAGGGACTGAGGGGCATTACAGGTTGTTCAAGAGAAATTGATATGTAAAAAAACATGTCCACCATCGACCAATCAAAATTCAACATGACTGGCGGCCATTTTGAATTTTTTTATTTGTGGAAATTTGATGCCGAAATTGGTTTTACATAGGTTTTTGAGTCTTCTGATTCCAAATTTGCCATTTTCAATACTGTCAGACGAATGGTTTGACGGCCATCTTGGATTGTTTTCCTGCTAAAATTGCCAATTCTAAAGCAATTGGAGAATTGAATTGTCTTCTTCTCAAGAAGAACTGGGCCGATTTCATTTATATTATTTTTACTGCCATTGTTGACACACGATTGTTTGTTTTTCAAAAGCACATTCAATGATGGGTAGACTGGGCGGATAAAGAAGATTCCTACTGTAACCTTCTCACATAATTCAATAAAATTGACAGCATTAATTCAACTTGATCAAATCCAAGAGGCTATTTAGGCTCTAAGCCACCTATAAGAGCTGACTCAGATAAGGTTCTCGTCTTAGCGACCGGGATGCTAGCCACTTGGCATCCTTAGGGCATAGGGATCCAACTTTGTTCAAATGGAGCCAATCGGCCAATTTGGCCGGTGGCCATCTTGGATTTCGGCAGATTTTAAGAAACGTCTTTAAAAATCTTCTCCGAAACCACGTGAGGAATCGAATCAAAACTCATGAAACATTATCTAGGGAAAGAGGTAAGCCAAGTTTGTTCAAGAAGACTTGATTGACCAAATGGCTCGGTAGCCATCTTGGATGACCTAGTTTTCCCAAAAATGACTTCTCCAGAACCGCTAAAGGGATCAGGCCGAAATTTGGGAGATATGATCAGGGACTAAGGCCCATTAAACTTTGTACAAGTTAAGTTAATCCGTCAAAAAACATGGCCGCCGTGGGCCAATCAAAATGTAGCGTGTTTGGTGGCCATATTGGATTTTTTTTTATTTGATGGATTTTGAGGCCGAAATTGGTTCTATATATGGTTTTGGATGTTCTGAGCTCAAATTTGGCATTTTCGAAACAGTTGGATAAACGGTTTGGTGGCCATCTTGGATTATTTTCCCGCCAAAAGCGCCCATACAAAAGCAATGGGAAGTTTAAAATGTCTTCTTCTGGAGAACTACTAGGCCAATTTCAATTATATTTGGCAGGAAGCAGCATAGGGATCCAAGTTTGTTCAAATGAAGCCGATCGGCTAATTTGGCCAGCAGCCATCTTGGATTTCGGCCCATTTTAGGAAATGTCTAAAAATCTCCGAAATCGCTTGGGGAATTGATTCAAAACGTATGAAACCTCATCTAGGGAAACACTTAAGCCAAGTTTGCTCAAGAGGACTTGATTGACAGAATGGTTCGGTGGCCATCTTGGATGATCTAGTTTTCCTGAAAATGGCTTCTCCAGAAACGCTGAAGGGATCAGGCAGAAATTTGGGAGATATGATCAGGGACTAAGGGCCATTAAAGTTTGTTCAAGGGAAGTTGCTCTGTAAAAAAACATGACCGCTGTGGGCCAATCGAAATGTAGCCTGTTTGGCGGCCATATTGGATTTTTTTATTTGATGGATTTTGAGGCCAAAATTGGTTCTGTATATGTTTTTTGGGTATTCTGGGCTAAAAAATGCAATTTTCAAAAAAGCCAGCAGTTACCGCTATGCCATCTCTGCCGTTAGCAGAACACATAGTTGATATGTTCATGGCGGCAGAGACGTCCATTAAGCCTAATGGACGGCTTGTGATGGTTTCCCCCCCCGCGCGATGTGGCGAGGCGGTGTTGTATCGTTGCTGGCCAATACCAGAAATATGGTACAGTGCCATAGCTGAGCACTGATGATCGCGCAGTGCTTGGCGAGGACACGTGGCCAGGCTCCCATTCTGACACGGGAGTGCTGCGCTCGGCAAACACCGCGTTGCGCGATGCAGAGGAGAGCTCTAGAGCATCCATAGCGGCGTGCTCGCATGTCTCCCAGGTGTTACAGGATGTAGTAAAAGCATCTGCATCGCACCAAGCAAGCCCTCTCTCAGTTCAGAGAGCCATCCAGGATGGTATTAACCTGGCTCTGGACTGTATGACTAGGGCAGTGACTAGACGTGTCAGGGCGAGACGCACATTTGCACTAGACAATTTGTGCCAGTCCAAGGACTTGTACAACAGGCTGCTGCAGACGCCTATGTCAGGTCCTGGTCTCTTTGGAGGTGAGGGATATAGACACCTCCAGGAGACAGTCACACTAGTCAACAATCAGAGGGCGCTATGCGAGGAATTTGAGGCGCTTCATAGGGAGCATGTTGGCGCAGCACCCCCTGCATACCATCCACAGTAGGCCCGAGGTGGTGCTGGTCAAGTCAGAGGCCAGCCACGGGCGCGGCATAGGCTACAGCCATGCCAGCAATGGCCTGAAGTTGGGGATGCTGGTTGGTGCAGGCTCCTCATGCGCTTCTAGTCAGGCAACCACCCACGCACTTGGTGTGCGTGAGGCACGGGCTGTGGTGCATGAGGATCTGGTCGTGGTAATCGTGCCTGATGGGCCGATTTCCACAAGAACCACACCAATGCTAGAACCAGAGACAGGCCCACTCTTGCACTGCTTATGTCAACCTCTCTCTCTCTCTAGGTGGACCCGTGGGAGGTCAGTTGACCCTCCACAAGCAGGAGTGGGAGCGGTTAACCCAGGACCGCTTAGTCTTGCAATGGCTTTCAGCCGGGTACCAGCCCGACTGGGCAATAGGCCCACCATCGCACCTGTCTCTGGTTCCGATCTGGACTCAAATTCCAAGAGATCCCGATCAACGGTTGAGCATAGAGGAAGAGATAAATTCTCTCATACAAAAAGGAGCAATTCAACTGGCACAAAATTGGCCGGGCTTCTATTCAACTGTGTTTCTAGTGACAAAGAGTTCTGGAGGGTGGAGACCAATACTCAACATCAAGCCATTGAACAAGTTCATAGACATACCGAGTTTCAAGATGGAAACAGTCAAGACGGTGTTGGTGTGGTTGAAGAAGTTATTTCTCATAACACAGTGGACCCAGAGGACAGGTTCTCTGGACTCAGAGGTGTCAGTGTTGGAACCTCTTATTCACCACCTTCAATGGTGGATGGAGAGCGAGAATCTGGCGGGTGTGATGCTCGCCCCGCCCCACCCTCAAGTAACGATGTACACAGATGCATCAATGGAGGGATGGGGGCTTGCCTGGAAGAAGCCACAGTATCAGGGCTTTGGAATCTGGATCAATCACAGGATCATATAAATCTACTGGAACTACGAGCAGTAGTTCTGGGCCTGGAACATTTCTTAAAGAAAGTTCAGGGCAAGATTGTTCTAGTTCGATCAGACAACTCAACAATAGTGACTTACATAAACCGCCAGGGCGGAACGAAGTTGCCCAGTCTGTATGATGACTTGGAAACTGCTTTGCTGGTGTCTAGATCATATGATCACCTTGAAGGCAGCTCACATTCCGGGAAGGCTAAATCTGTTAGCAGACTCATTGAGCCGAAGGATGAGTGTTTTGCCCACGGGATGGCAACTAAATCAATGTGTGGCGGATCATCTGTTCGACCGCTGTTGGAAACCCAACATAGATTTGTTTGCAATGAACAAGATTACCCATACAGAGATGAAGAGTATCATCAAGTCACTCTATAGAACACCTCAATCAGAAGATACCTACCATCATCTCGAGGCCAGAGCAAGTGACCATTTTTCGTCTCAGAACTGGACACAACAGACTAAACCAACACATGTACAGGCGGTTCCACCTTACGACATCGCCCGCTTGTCCTTGTGGAGAAGCAGAACAGACCACAGAGCACCTACTTCAATGTTGCAGTACGTATCAGCTGCTGAGAGAAGAGATCTGGCCTTTGTCAACCTCTTCTTGAAAAGCTGTATGGGCCTGTGGAAGATCTGCAGAAAACCACAGATTTCATCTTGAGAACGGCTCCAAGTGTGATACCAGCAATCGAAAAGAAGAAGAAGAACAAGAATGCAAAAATGACGATGTATGTCTCTCCGATTCCAGATCCAAGCGCTTTCGCAACAGATGCGCTAGCTATCAGTTGGTACGGAATGTATGCATACGCATTTCCACCAGCAATCCTGATTCCAAAAGTTCTTCAGAAAGCCAGGGGTGTCAAGTGCTTCTGATCACCTCAAATTGGCGAAGCCAATTATGGTATACAGATCTGCTGGACCATCTGGTCTGCTATCCGGTTCCTCTGCTTCTGATGGACAGTATTATTTTCCAGGGCAAGTCCCTTCACAACAACCCGCCAATGTTCCAATTGACTGCGTGGATGTAGTCAAGGAATCTAAAATTTAGGAGGGCTTTTCTGAGCAAGCACCCATGTTTATGGCAAAAGCCAGAAGGGGATCAACCTCAGCATATAACTATAAAATCAATAGATTTGCAGAATGGTGTTAATCCAATGGATGCATCTATTCAGGTAGTAGCCGATTTCCTCTGTCACCTGTCTGATGCCTATAGCCTCAAGCCTAACTCTATTGCTGGCTACAAGTCAGCTTTTATGTCAGTTATCCCTTGCTTGGCTGATAGGGGAAGGGACAAATTCTGTTCATTGAACACTAATAAAAGGCATGGGTAATCTAAGACCAAGAAATCCACCAACGATTCCGTCTTGGAGTTTATCTCTAGTGCTTCAAGTTCTAGCTGATAACCTCTTTGAACCACTAAGTGCCATTTCTATGAAAATGTTGACACTTTTTTAATTGCTGCAGCCTCTGCAAGAAGGAGGAGCAAAATTCATGCTTTATCCGCCAAGGCAGACCGTTATGTGGTTACAGGGGAAGGCCTTCGGCTTCTACCTAGTATTAATTTCATGGCTAAGAATCAGTCTGAAATATCCAGGTCAACAAATTATTTTAGCAGCTTTGACGAGGTTTGATCCTAATTCAAAAGCATGGTGTCCAGTCCGCGCATTAAACAGGTACAAACAACATACACAGGAATTGCGGACGGACCCATCCTTGTTATGGGTGTCTTATATTAAACCCCATGGCAGGGTGTCAAAAGACACTATATTTAGGTAGATTGTGGAATGTATTCAATTTTGCCACAAATCCACTACTGGTAAACAAGTTGACTTAGCTATAGCTCACAATGTCCGTGGCATAGTGGCATCCACCGCCCTGTTTAACGGGGTGCCGGTGGATGACAGTATGTCGGTAGCTCAGTGGCACTGTGAGTCAAGTTTTACCAACCATTACCTCCATGACACCACTAATACTCTTGCTTTATCGATATTCAAAAGATGATCAGGCGTATATATTGTAGATAAGTTGCACTTGCTGTCTTTAGACAGCACATTTTAATTGTGGAAACAACCGCATAATCGTGTATCATATTTCCTTCACTGAAGTGGACTGGATGGATACAGCTTACATGCATAAGGTCAGTACTGCCTTTTGTTGTTAGATAATGTATGTGCACGATGTATTACCCTTTCTTAATGAAAATGTAATGGTACCTGTGTATTATGTGGTTCATTTATTGAGAGTATACGGAAATGAAGTCTTTAGTCTCATGTCCTGTAGTACTTAGCGCCAATACTTAGAGAGCGTATCGAAAGTTGAGGTCATAGTCTCTCCTTTCCATAAAGGAGAGGGGGGGGAGTGCATTTGACATGTGGTCATCTCTCTCACCATTGGTTGTGTTATCCGATGTTCAAATCATTGCCTAATTGTGTGCCACACAATTTTAGATGTTAGTGCTTCATGCGCAAAAACGTGCAAGGGATGAGCTGGTCTTTTGACATCGTCTCCCTCCCACCAAATTCACTGACGAATTCTGGAAATATCATAGTGTTATGGAGGTAAGTATATCTCTTGAAGTGAAATAAACAAAATCAGGGATTTCTTTTTTCACGAGAGAGTAGTTATACTTACCTCCCTAACACGGACCCAACCTCTCCGCCCCACAGAGGCTTGGTCTTCAGGCTTTTAAGTTGCATGTGTCGGCCAATAGTCAAGCTGAGGCAGTGTCAGTCTGCGCATGCGCGAGGTTGGAGCCGGCATCCGGCAGACTGTCACCTGTCTACCTGCCCAATAAGGGTACCTTTCTTTTTTAATCGGGTTATTGAGTGAAGGGTGATATTTAGGAAATATAGAGTGTTAGGGAGGTAAGTATAACTACTGTCTTGTGAAAAAAGAAATCTGTTATTTCATTTAATACCATGCTTAGGACTAGTCCACAACAAAAAGAAATTGATTTCCAAAAGTCTTCCATAATTTTACAGCGTTTGTACTTTGATTATTTTAGGGTTGATTTGCATCCAGGTTATATGTTTTGTCCTGTAGTTAAGGTTTCTTCATATGACATTTGCAGGAAGGAATAAACCTGGCTCTGGACTGCATGTCAGTTAGTAGGAGTGACCGGGCGAGGCGCACCTTTGCATTGGACAACTTGTGCCCATCCCAGGACCTGTACAATAGGCTGCTGCGGACGCCGATGTCAGGTCCTGGTCTTTTTTGAGGTGAGGGATGTAGGTACCTCCAAGAAACCCTAGTAAATAACCAGAGGGTGCTACATGAACAATTTGAGGTGCTCCGTAGGAGGTGCAAACATGCGCGGCGCCTCTTGTGTATCATCCTCAGCAAGCCCGAGGTGGCGGTGGCCAGGTCAGAGGCCAGCCACCGGTGCAGCGTAAGTAGTGGCCTTACCAGCACAAGCCTGCTGCAGGGTGGGTGGGGGGGCATGCTCCTCCAGTGCAGCCAGCCAGCAGCCACCCGCACACCGAGGTGCATGTGGCAGGGCCTGTGGCGTGCGAGGATCTGGTCGTGGTAACTGTGACTGATTTGTCAGTTGCCACAGGGACCACTCCAGTGCTACTAGAGCTAGCGACAGTGCCACTTGCATTGCTCATACCCACCTCTCTCCCTACGTGGACCCGTGTGGGTCGTTTGACCCTTCACAAGTACATAGGCGACTGGCTGTTAAAAGCGCACAATCCGGAAAGTCTATCAGCAAATCTGGAAATGGTTTTGAAAACTCTCACAGACGTAGGCTGGATAAGCACCTTTCAGAAATCAGAGCTGACTCCATCGCAGAAGTTTGTTTACCAGGGCATGTTTTTTGATCTAGAGATAGGATATGTATATCCTATTCAGGAGAGAGTAGAAATACTCATCTCAGTGATACAATCTGTACAGCAGTCGTCATGTCCTGGCACAGGTTGACTTGAGAATGCTGGGGTTGATGGTTTCTCTGGAACCAGTCATTCCACAGGTGGCCTATCCAGTTGTTTCTCATGACACAGTGGACCCAGAGTCCAGGATCATGTGTCAGTGTTGGAACCTCTTATTCGCCATCTTCAATGGTGGATGGTGAGAGAGAATCTCCTGGCGGGGATGATGCTCAACCCTCCCCAGCCTCAAATGACGATGTATACGGATGGATGGATGGGCAGCTTGCCTGGAAGAAGGCACAGTATCAGGGCTTTGGAATCTAGATCAGTAACAGGAACATATCAATCTACTGGAATTACGGGCAGTAATTCTGGGCCTGGAACATTTCGTGGAGAAAGTTCAGGACAACATAGTCCTAGTTCGATCGGACAATTCAACAGTAGTGACTTACATAAACCGCCAGTGCGGATTGAAGTCGCCCAGTCTCTGTATGATGAAATGGAAATTGCTTTGCTGGTGCCTGGATCACAAGATCACCTTGAAAGCAGTTGATATTCTGGGAAGGCTAAATCTGCTAGCAGACTCATTGAGCCGAAGGATGAGTGTTTTACCTGCAGAATAGCAACTAAATCAATGTGACAGATCGTCTGTTCGACCACTGGGGGAAACCCAACAGATTTAATCGCAACGAAGAAGAATGTGAAGATGACGACGTACGTCACTCCGATTCCAGATCCGAGCTGTATCGCAACAGATGCGCTAACTATCAGCAATTCTGATTACCCTAAATTGGCCAAGCCGATTATGCTATGCGGATCTGCTGGATCTTCTGGTCTGCAATCCGCTTCCTCTGCCTCTGATGAATAATATTATCTTCCAGGGCAAGACCCTTCTCAACAATCTATCAATGTTCAAATTCCTCAACATCTCATTAGTTATTCCATCTGGTCCAGGAGACTTCTTGTTTTTCAGAACTTTCGAGCTTTTCTCCAACTCGCTGATGGTCAGAAGCTCATCCATTCCCGTGGCATGTATTTGTGTCTCCGTTCCCCTTTGCAGACGTCATTGCAGCTTTTTTACGACTCACTGGCACATCTAGATTGCTTACTTTCTGAAACATACAAGCAAAGTGTTCAGCAGCAGCCTCTCCTGTTTTATTTCACAATCGTCTTCAAGAATTATGTTCAGTACTCTGGTGTTTTCATCGTTAAGCTGCTTCACAAGCCTCCAGAGTTTGTTTGTATCTTTTTCAAGATTTAAGCATGACATTTTTTTCTCTCCACAATTCTCTGGTGGCTCTGATTTTGGCTTTCAGATATTTTGCCTTGGATTGTTGGAGTCTCACATGGTTGGCTTCTGTTGGGACATTCTCTGCAATTTCCCTTGCGTTGGACATTTCTTCATGTAACTTTTGCAGAGATGTACTCCAGTAAGGTCTGTAATTTTTCCTGGATCCCCTAGGAATGCATTTGCCAGCAGCAGAGAGTAAAGCAGAGTTAAGCTCTTTAACAACTTTATTGATATTTTGGTTTTTTACATCAATGTCTTTTACCAATCTGTCACTCTCTTTCTGATATCTGTCCCATAGTTCCATCGAGGAGTCTGATTCCGGTCAATCTCAACATCCATGTTAATGGTAATGAAAACAGGGCGGTGATCACTGCCTCCAAGTTGTTCCCCAACAATACGCAAAGATTCTTGATGTAGATTTTCTGTCGAAAATGCTAGATCAGAAGAACTTGAGGTATGCCATCGTCTTGAGTAGAATGTAGAATGTCATCTGCCTTATTCAAGAGAATCAGCCTCTGCTCATCCATCCAATTTTCAATGTCCTCACCCCTCCTATCAGTAGAATGATAGCCCCATAACTGAGAATGACTGTTGAGGTCACCAGCAATGGTAGTTGAATCTGGGTGAACTGGGATTTTTTTTAGATTCAATTGTTGATTATTATGGCAGTATTAGTTGACAACAGTGATAGGATGTTTCTCTGGAATTATCTTGATTGTGAGAATTTCAGGTCCGTCCATGTCTCTCTGAACTTCAATGACATTTAGGTTATTCCGGACCAGGGTTATGACTCCTTCTTTATGTCTTCCATCCCTGTCAGATCTGAAGCACTGAAATCCTCTTATACAGAATCTTCTGTTGGCATTTAGATGAGTTTCATGGATACACGCGACATCTATGCCTTTCTCCTTGAGAATTCGGCTAAGCTCTGTTTACTTGTTAGAAACTCCTTCAGCATTCCATTGCATGATAGTCAGCGGTTTGCTTACTTGTACTTTAGGTTGGACAACCGTCTTCCTTTTTCTCCAAGGTCTACAAACGTTACCACCAGTAGCTTGGGTGGACCCCTTCGAGGGTGGGGGGGGGGGGGCCCGGTGCTGCACATGCCTGGCAGGAACTCACACGGCGAGCACCATGACGGATATTCATAATATTAACTGTCATGAAAGATGAGTTGTTTAGTGCTATGGTTGGCCACTCACTCCAAATACCTGGTTTGGTACCCAGATGAAGTGTTACACCCCTGCGCCCGACCCAAGATCAGAGATCTTAGATCTACTTTGAGGCCTAGCACTCGTAGCAGGGGACTTCCACATATAAACTTTCAAATTTCATTTATTCTTAATTATCGAAAAGTCCTAAAATTTGTCATTATGCTGGGGTTTTTTTCTCTTATTGAACAAGATTTATGAATTTAAATGTTAATAATGTCACTTCCTAAATGGTCAAGAATAATATTCAACTGCATGTCTCAATTCCACAGGCTACCTTGGCAGTTGATTACACCGGTTACGCCAAAAGCTGCGGCTCTTCTCCCCCAGGAAACTATAAATTTCTACGTCATCCCAAAGACAAACAATCTGCCTCAACCACACATTCTTGTAGTACAAGTCTACGGTTAAGGGTAACCCAAAAAAAATCTGATTAAATAAATGAGAAAAGGAAAAAAAAATAAGAAAGAAAACATAATTTTAAATGTTATGGATGAAATCTACAAAGGCATAACTGACCCATACAATAAATCACATGGAGAAATCATTTTAACCCTTTCACCAAAGCACTCCCTCCATGTCAACTTCAAAACCATACAGAAAATAAATTGAACACATTGAACTCAATTTGCCTAGAGAACAAAGCTGTCCAAAGACAACAATGTCCTCCAGTCAAACCATTTTCAAAATAACCAACTACCCACATATGTAGGGCCCCTCCATGAAATAAATATATGTAAACAGAAACAGATGGTTCCCTAGCATGTCTCAACTTACATCAAGAGTTAACCAACTTCAAGCACCCAACAATCCTAGGCAAACGTAGCTACCAGGTACTGTTCCACCGCTGAATGTTTTATAATAAAATTGTCCGGTTGAACATTTTTGAAAACTAATTATCTAACCGAAACATGTCAAATATTTTGAAAACTATTTGACTGATGTTGAATATTTTGGAAATATTCTAACAGATGTTAAATATTTTAAAAACTAATTAACTGGGATGTTGAATATTTTGGAAATATCTAACTGAAACAAGATAAATAGTTTGAAAACTATTTAACTGAGAGATGTTGAATATTTTGGAAATATCTAATTGTCCAGAACATTAAATATCTTATAAATTAATTTCCTAGAACATTAAGTCTCATGAACTGTAAGAGGCTACAACAGGTCATCACATATAAATCTGCATGAGCAATGAATGACATACTACAGGTTAAACTTGAGGTTAGTCACACTGCTTACTAAGTAAGGACCTAATTTAAGATATGTATAAATCATGCCTCAGATCGGAAATAAATCTGCTTTTTGCATGTCAACCACAAGGTGACGTAGGCCAAATAATGATCAAAAACGGATTTAGAAAATGATTGAATTAATAAATGGGATTGGGAATGCCCTCCAGCATCTGCGGCATATGTCACTAAAAGGACATAGGCCAGGTAACGACTGGATTCAAGCATAGGGGAAGGAATGAATATTACTTGAACAGGAAATAAATTGAACAGGTAAGCTCCCCAGCATCTGTGGCATATATCACTAAAAGGACATAGGCCAGGTACCGACTGGATTCAGAGCATGATAAGGGGCATGCACTTGTCTATACCAGGTGACCACTGGACTAGTGCCATGACAAGGTTTCACAAATGTGAAACCCTGTCATATCAACATAACATCACAGCATTGCAGATGTAGTAGAAACATGCACAAAAATATTGTTAAAAACTAAAAGGGTTAATAATCAAATAAATATACTTACAATATATAATAAAATTAACAGAGCTTACCCTGTAGCTGTGATAACCTAACAGACGAACATGGTATCGCTCACAAACGATAGCTACAATAAACACAATAAAATATCCTTAATCCTAATTCCTACAAATAAGAGACACAAGGAATATGCAAGGCTCAGTCAAAAACTAGTCATCCTAATAATCCATACATCACGAGCATATTTTAGAATCAATTTGACCGGAGGCGATTGATGCCAAAGGCAGTAACAACTTCCAGCAAAATTAACCCCAAAATATCCAGCGGAATATTTCCTACATTATTTTGTAAACCTTTTGAGCAAAAGGCTTTAACAGAATTTGTTTAAATTCCTCTCAATTTGATACAACATATACCAAATAAAATGCAAATATATAGCCTAAGTATGGCTCACAGTTTTATACAAATAATTACATCTAACCTGCAATTTTTTTTATATATAATAAAAATAACATATTTACAAATGTCTTTCCTGGCCTACAGCACATGACCGTAGCCTATCATGTACTTTCTTCTCATACAGGAAATAACCCATCCTAGGGAAGACGCCCTGGTGTTCTCATTTGTCAACCCCATCATCCCTGACCCAAAGGATCCTTGATGAACGCCTGATAAATGACAAAACCAGCGAGACAAATCCCTTCAATGTTAATTGACTGCTACCAAGCAAGGGAGAGAACTGAAGCCTAGTTGGTTACACATAATAACACCAGGTTATTTCTGTAACAAAATATATACCTCACCACACCTATTTCATGTGGCTATAAAAATTCACTTTAACAAATAATCGTTGTAAACTTCCCAAAAGTTCTGGGCTCAATAAAATTTGTTTCATAATATTAAATAACATTCCAAAAACATCGAACCAATTTGACAAAACACTTGACAAAACCCAGTCCAACGGTGAAAAATTTAGGATAACGCGAATCTACCGACCGGTGGGAGAAAACAAATCACCCCCAATCACAGCAAAAGAACAACCATTTCTTCAGCGATGAAAACATTGTAATGGAGGCAAAATATTTAAATCAGAAAACATCGAAAAAACGCGTTATCCTAGCCATCTAAATGGGCAATTCTTCATCCAGCCAAGCATTATTTTATATATCTAAATGCTATATTTATAAAATAAAACAATATCGTATCACAATGACCATCATTTGTTGCTCCACCAATTTGATGCGTGTTGTCAGCTGGATTATAATATGGTGAATGCATGTGGTTCTGCCTATCGCAGACTACTGTGCGAACTATTTTCCCAAACGTCGCACACAAGACAAAATAGTGATCATTTTAACCAATCACACGAACATTATACCATTGTTTTGCAGTTATCTACCAATGCCTATCTTGAACACAGCATACTCAACCTTTGCCGTATAATTTGCTAGAATTTCCCCGTAAAACAGCGATATATCCCTACGCCGCCAATGCAGATGACTATTGCACTAACCCATGCATGAAATGCCATCCACACACATACGTCACCAAACTTAAAGTTACCATACCGCAACAAAAATATGTAAAATTAGAAATAATGAAAACACTGACAACCACTGTGACGCAGTGCTTTCACCAGCGGTGAAATCACTCCGTCACAATGGGAAGGTTGGCTATGGTAGTAGGCAAATGCGTCTTAGTTTGAGGGTCAGTCAGCCCGTCTCTCCTTCCGTCCATCCCTTTGTCTCTGAATTTGTGTCCGCCCGGCCGCACAAATTTTGGGTTTTCTTTCAATAACTTTATCTTTGCTTGGCGTATTGTGACAAAACTTCATGGGAAGGTTGGCTATGGTACTAGAGTAGTAGGCAAATGCACCTTGGTTTGAGGGTCAGTTAGCCCATCCCTCCGTCCATCCATCCCCTGGTCTCTGAATTTGTGTCCGTCCATCCGTGCAAATTTTGGGTTTTCGTACAATAACTTTATCTTTGCTTGGAGTATTGTGAGGAAACTTCATGAGAACATTGGCTATGGTACTAGGGAAATGTACATTATTTTGTGGGTCAGTCAGCCCATCCCTCCGTCCATCCATCCCTTTCTCTCTGAACTTGTGTCTGTGCAAATTTTGGGTTTTCGTTCAATAAATGTATCTTTCGTTGGAGTATCGTGACAAATCTTCATGGGAAGGTTGGCTATGGTAATAGGGAAATGCACCTTAGTTTGAGGATCAGTTAGATTGTCCCTCCGTCTATCCATCCCCTGGTCTCTGAATTTGTGTCCGTCCATCCGTCCATGCAAATTTTGGGTTTTCGTACAATAACTTTAATTTTGCTTGGAGTATTGTGAGTAAACTTCATGGGAACATTGGCTATGGTACTAGGGAAATGTACATTATTTTGTGGGTCAGTCAGCCCATCCCTCCATCCATCCATCCCTTTGTCTCTGAACTTGTGTCCATGCAAATTTTAGGTTTTCGTTCAATAACTTTATCTTTCCTTGGAGTATTGTGAGGAAACTTCATGAGAACATTGGCTATGGTACTTGGGAAATGTACATTATTTTGTAGGTCAGTCAGCCCATCCCTCCGTCCATCCATCCCTTTGTCTCTGAACTTGTGTCTGTGCAAATTTGGGGTTTTCGTTCAATAACTTTATCTTTCCTTGGAGTATTGTGACAAAACTTCATGAGAAGGTTGGCTATGGTAATAGGGAAATGCACCTTAGTTTGAGGATCAGTTAGATTGTCCCTCCGTCCATCCATCCCCTGGTCTCTGAATTTGTGTCTTTCCGTCCATCCATGCAAATTTTGGGTTTTCGTACAATAACTTTATCTTTGCTTGGAGTATTGTGAGTAAACTTCATGGGAACATTGGCTATGGTACTAGGGAAATGTACATTATTTTGTGGGTCATTCAGCCCATCCCTCCGTCCATCCATCCCTTTGTCTCTGAACTTGTGTCCATGCAAATTTTGGGTTTTCGTTCAATAACTTTATCTTTCCTTGGAGTATTGTGACAAAATTTCATGGGAAGGTTGGCTATGGTAGTAGCGTAGTAGGGAAATGCACCTTAGTATGAGGATCAGTTAGCCCGTCCCTCCCTCCATCCATCCCCTGGTCTCTGAATTTGTGTCGGTCCGTCCGTGCAAATTTTGGGTTTTCGTACAATAACTATCTTTGCTTGGCGTATTGTGAGGAAACTTCATGGGAACATTGGCTATGGTACTAGGGAAATGTACATTATTTTGTGGGTCATTCAGCCCATCCCTCCGTCCATCCATCCCTTTGTCTCTGAACTTGTGTCCATGCAAATTTTAGGTTTTCGTTCAATAACTTTATCTTTCCTTGGAGTATTGTGACAAAACTTCATGGGAAGGTTGGCTATGGTAGTAGCGTAGTAGGGAAATGCACCTTAGTATGAGGATCAGTTAGCCCGTCCCTCCCTCCATCCATCCCCTGGTCTCTGAATTTGTGTCGGTCCGTCCGTGCAAATTTTGGGTTTTCGTACAATAACTATCTTTGCTTGGCGTATTGTGAGGAAACTTCATGGGAACATTGGCTATGTTTCTAGGGAAATGTACATTATTTTGTGGCTCAGTCAGCTCATCCCTCCATCCATCCATCTATCCCTTTGTCTCTGAATTTGTGTCCGTCTGTCCGTGCAAATTTGGGCTTTCGTTCATTAACTATTTTTTCTTGGAGTATTCTGACGAAACTTCATGGGACGTTGGCTATGGTACTAGGGAAATGTACATTATTTTGTGGGTCAGTCAGCCCATCCCTCCATCCGTCCATCCCTTTGTCTCTGAATTTGTGTCTGTCCGTCTGCAAATTTGGGGTTTTCGTTCAATAACTATCTTTGCTTGGAGTATTGTGACAAAACTTCATTGAAACATTGGCTATAGCACTAGGGAAATGTACATTATTTTGTGGGTCAGTCAGCCCATCCCTCCATCCATCCATCCATCCCTTTGTCTCTGAATTTGTGTCCGTCTGTCCGTGCAAATTTGGGCTTTCGTTCATTAACTATTTTTTCTTGGAGTATTCTGACGAAACTTCATGGGAACATTGGCTATGTTTCTAGGGAAATGTACATTATTTTGTGGCTCAGTCAGCTCATCCCTCCATCCATCCATACCTTTGTCTCTGAATTTGTGTCTGTCCGTCCATGCAAATTTTGGGTTTTCGTTTAATCACTATTTTTGCTTGGAGTATTGTGACGAAACTTCATGGGACGTTGGCTATGGTACTAGGGAAATGTACATTACTTTGTGGGTCAGTCAGTCTGTCAGTCTATACATTTGTCTCTGAATTTCTGTCCATCCGTGTAAGTTTTGGATTTTTCGTTCAATAACTTTATTTTTCCTTGGAGTATCATGACAGAACTTCTTATAAATTTTGGATTTTCTTTCAATAACTTTCCCTCCCCTCCCTCGATTATTTTGGACACAGTTACTTGCGGTCAATTATTTTGGACATGGTTACATACGGTATATGGTTTGTGGCGAAGTTACTCATGCTGCATCATAAAAAGGTCCCTCCCAGTTCTATGAGCATCGCGTCGCCTGAATGAGTTACAACAGATGGTACATACTATTGGAAATGCATAGTTCTACCAATTGTAGGTATGGCATACTCAATCAACAATCTAATATAGATTAATTAAATGCTACAATAAATGTCATGTCATTTCTGTTTTGAGATGGTCAAACAAGATTGTGTCCATTATCTTTGGTTATTATCATTCAATAACTAAACCTTCTACTTGAATGTGTTATTGAATAGGTTAGTAATCTCATGTGGCTACTTTATAATTATTAGCTCCCATTTGTCTGTGTATCCATCCATATTTCTATCCAAATCAGTGGGATTATGTCATCCCACGAGGGGAGGGGGGATTATTTGATTTATATCATCTAGTTTATTTAACAATCGCTTAACCATTACAGACCAGAAATGTCAAATTCTATATGATCTAAGGAAGATCCTGTTGAATAGTTTGAAAGCAATTTGTTTGGGAGCTATAGCTATATAGCAGCAATCGGGTCAAGTCAAATTAGTTTCAAAATATTCAATGATGTTCTGAAACTGAGACAATGGAATTTCAAGGGTTAACGGGTTAAAAAACATAATCACTTAACAAGCCTATGGCACCAGTACATTGAATAAAATAGATTACTTAACCCTTTAACCCTCGAATTTGTCTTAAAGATTTCATTTCTTTTCATGGAAAATGAACATTTGCAGACCAATAGAAGACTATTTTTGAAAATTTACTACTGAAATGAACTGGTTATGGATCCAGTCATTCCAGTGCTAAATTTTCAGTAAAAGTCTTATCTTGGTCTCCAAATGAACATTTCTCAAGGCCACTGCCGAAGCCATTTTTGGCTGATATGAGTGTTAAAGGGTTAAATGAGAAGGCTCAATTACCAAACATAATGACAGACTTGCATAAAAAGATTTTGTATAAGGTTCAATGTAGTCATTGGGACATGAGAACTTTAAGCACACCCAGTTGGTATAATTGCCGTTTTCTAACTTCAGACTCGAGTTCCTTGGTGATGCTATTCTTGACTATGTGATCACACGGCATTTGTTTGAGGATTCACGCAAATATACGCCTGGTGTATTGACGGATCTACGCTCGGCACTCGTCAATAATAACATATTTGCCGCACTGGCCGTAAGATGGGACTTTCATAAGTTTTTCAAGTTCTTATCACCTGCATTGTTTTCTGTTATTGAAAAGTTTGTGAAATGGCAGAAAGATCGCAATGACAAGATTGATATGGATGAAGAAGTAAGTTGACTGTATTAACCCATTTGTATGTTTGGCACTAGGCGCATGTTGCCATTTGACAACCAATTTTACCATATTAAAGAAATGACTCAAGAAAAATACATTATGAACATATCGAAAGTCGCTCTGCAATTGAAAACTAAATTTTACTGTATGTAATTTTGAATGAGTTAAAAACATTTGATTTTCCGATGTATTGTGGCTTAGAATATTAGTCCATGGGCTACAAGGACCCACTTTGCACGCACGCACGCACGCACACTATATTTTTCTGTTACTTTGAACTATGCTGATTAATAATAATAAGAGGCACAAGAGTTCTGTATCACTCACCTGGAATTATAGGTGACTGGAGCTACCGAATAAAACAATATGATCACTGGAAGAAGATGGCCATCAACCAAATTGGCAGTTTGGCATCGGTTGAACAAACTTGAATCTCTATTCCCTAAGGATTGTTCCTGCCAAATATAAATGAGATCGGCCCACTGGTTTTTGAGGAGACATTTTAAATTTCCCGTTGGGAAGCTTTTGGGGGGAAAATGATCCAAAATGACTACCAAAGCATTTATCCGACAGTTTCAACAATGGCAAATTTGATATCAGAATATCCAAAAACATATATAAAACCGATTTCAGCCTCAAAATCCATCAAATAAAAAAATCCAATATAGCCACCAAACACACTACATTTTGATTGGCCCACTACGGCCATGTTTTTTTAAAGATCAACTTCCCGTGAACAAACTTAAATGGCCCTTATTCCATAATCAAAAGCTCCCATACCAAAGCAATGGGAAATTTAAAATGTCTTCTCGAGAACTACTGGGCTGATTTCAATCATATTTGGCAGGAAACATCCTTAGGGCATGGAGATTTAAGTTTGTGCAAACGAAGCCAATCAACCAATTTGGCTGGCGGCCATCATGAATTTTGGTTGATTTTTACAAACATCTATAAAAATCTTCTCCGAAACTGTTTGAGCGATTGATTCAAAACTCATAAAATATCATTTAGGGCACAAGCTGAACCAAGCAGGCCAAATGGTTGGGCGGCAATCTTGGATGGCCTTGTCTTCATGAAAGCAACTTCGTCTCCAGAGCCACTGAATGGATTGGGATTTGGGAGATATGATATTGATGACTAAGGGTGTTCATGAGAAGTTGATATATAAAGAAGCATGGGCATTGTTTTCTTGTTACCAGTCTGCTCAAGTCATTAGAGTTCTACTTATTGTTAATGACCATTCAAGTTGAAATGTGTATGGTCCAGGTGAACGATACAGGGCCCTTGGGCCATTTGTTAAAAAACTAATAAATAAATAATCATGGACAATGCTAAATTCAATTAATTGAATAATTGACAAATATTGAAATTAAAATTGCAAATATATTTATGTTGAACTTTTTGTATGGAAAATGACATACCAAGCGTATAATGGACCAGTGTATGCTCGATGTTCTAAATCTTTCCTGTATCCTCCATATGGCTTTGTAAATCTATGGACCATTCCAGTCTATCCATCTATCATCTGACTTCATAATCAACTATGTGACATTGTGTAGGATGACGTCATAATCAATGGTGTCATGAATAACGTAGATAAGTTCTTCAAGAACGCATAATTGTGACGGACTAAGTGATGTTGTATGAAATGTATGTCTACTATTTAATAAACAAATGCTGTTGCTGCTATAGGCAGCAACAGCGCCCAGTCAAATTAGTTTCAAAATGTTCAATAGCTTACCTGTATAGTCTTCTGGAAATTGATAGTCAGGGAGTTAGGGATCAATCAATCCAACACGAGCGAGGTGTGGGTGGAGCTTAACTGGAGTTGGGCGGGACATGGCTAAAACTGGAAAGATATTATTCGATGAACATTTTTGTAATTTATACTACACTAGCGCCACCGGTTATCTATGTGAAAACAACAAGGTTAAGAGCAAAAGCATGGTCATAGTGTCTCTTTAAACCATGATAGTCAAACTTATTGCTAAAACTAGAAATGTTTTGTGTAATCACTATTTCTTACTATTTACTGCAGGAGGAAGAGAATTCCGAAGGAGTCAAAATTGAAATGGAAATTCCCAAAGCTCTTGGTGATATCTTTGAATCAGTAGCTGGAGCCATCTATCTGGACAGTGGTATGAGCCTGGATACAGTATGGAAGGTGTATTATCGCATCATGAAGCCTCAGATAGGTAACACGCTGTACATGTAATAGCAGCCAAATAAGCAAGTGTTATAACATTGAGAGTTAATATCAAGTGGGAGGGATGAAAGCATTCAATCTATGTGCCAAGAACTATAATTCTTGAAATAATATATATTAATATGCCTGTAGGTATAGGAAGAGGAAAGAAATTATGTTTCAAATAGAATTTAATAGTATTTCCATGACAGACAAATATGCTTTTAAAGATTTTCTGCATATATGACCGGTTCGTTATAGACCCTGCTTCCATCTCCTTACAGCGCCTGCTTCCTATTTAAATGTATTACTTTCTTCTTTAGAGTCTGCTGCCATTTCCTCTTAATCCCTTTAAGCCTTACAGACGAAAAGTGACGAAATTCTTTATGATTTAAGTAATATTTGGATGAACATTTTGAAACTAATTTGACTTGGATCTATGGCAGTAACATGTTCTAGTTGAATTAGTCTTAAAATGTTCAACAGTTTTCCTGTATAGAGGTCTTGAAATTGTGACACTGGAATCTTGAGGGTTGAAAGGGTAAAGAGCCTGCATCGCTCTCCTCATGTGGAGTTGGGGGGAGGGTGTTGGGGGGGGGGGGGAGGAGTGTTATATAGTGTGTTATGTATTAGTGTTCATACACATTTCGGTTTTCATTTGTTTTCCTATCACATTGGCAAAATTATGGTGCTTTATGCTTCTGGTGATCTGTTCACTGTATTGGGACTACATTTGGATAACTGCTTGCCTGTTTTGAGCAGATGAAGCATGATGACATTGAGGTCACTAAGTTTTTGTTTTACTTCCACATATATTGTCATATACTTCAGGAGCTCTTCACCATATTGTGGCATGTAAGTTTTGATACCTGCTTAGAACTGATTTTTGCCAATATCCTATCACTTGTACATTGGTCATAAGTCCAGGAAGAAGCATATGTCTTCAATGGCCTCTGTCTGGTCACCCATAGGTCAGACTGACGGTCTGCCAGTCAAATTATTCATATTTCTGACTGGCTATGGCGTGACTTTAATAATTATCTTATACCATATGTCGGTCAAATCTGTGGTTACATTGATTATATGGATAGTAAGAGGTCTATTGGTTTAGGTATGATTCTATCCATCAGTTCCCTACCTCTGTGAGCCTGTTATATGCCTTAATAGCTGCCTTTGTCCTGATGGGGGGGGGGGGGATCCTGTGATAGTATTTCATTTACTTCATTTATGTTGTGACAATTTAACAGTGAAACTATTCAACATTCATCCACATTTACCCATATCAATGGAATTGCCCATGACAAGCAGAACTGGAGAGTTGTTCAATATTTTAACAATAACACATTTGCGTTAGTTAATATTACACTGCTTTTGTCACATCTTTAATGATTGACATTTCCATTTTCAGACCAATATATGGAATGTATACCAAAGTCTCCTGTACGAGAGCTTCTGGAATTGGAACCAGAGACGGCAAAATTTGAGTGAGTATTGATCACCTCACCTGCCATTATGCAGTTATCTAGGACTTGGTAATTAGTGTAAATTTTTCAGCGATCTGCAGAGCTAATTGAATACTGACTACTGAGGTGTGTCATCTTTCTACTTCAAATAATACTTAACCATATGTACCATATGATAATGTCCTATTATCTACTCTTGCTCAAAATAAACCAATAAAACTGCACTCCCAATGGATCTGTTATGCTTGCATCCGGGCAATACCTAGAGTCCTAGATGCTGAGTCAATTTCTGGGTACAAACATCCTCATCTCAAAGATGGATCAAAAGATCTAGTGCAATTTGCTCTGCAGATTTTGAGCATTTTTCATGTTTGGAGTGCTCCTCTTGTTGGATTTCTGGTGTAGTTTTGAATTGAAAAGGCAAATTGTCACAAAGACGGGTTGTATCGTTCGGAAAAATATGCATATTTGTCATTATTCTTGTGTAAAATTTCCAAATTTTAGCACGTTTTGATATCATCGCCATTGTTCTCTTGATACCCACTTGCGTTATAGCATTATTCGGGTACTCGTTTAATGTTTAATGATTCGTTTTCCTCTGTCAAGATGGATACGCCCATAGCTAAGATGGTGGCTCCTGTAATTCGTCGTTTGTTTTGGTTAGGTGTTATCCTTGCGCTTACTTTGTGTTAGCCATTGCTAATCCTCATTTTTATTTGCAAGGGCATTTGTAGGAAGCATCAGTGTTTGGTTCAAACTTTTCTTACTAGATAGTAACAAGTTCTTTCAATGTCTCAGTAATTTGTTTAGTAATTTTTAATTTGACCTGCTTAGCGAAATAAATATATTAGCATTAATTTCCTAGTTTATTTAGATCTTATTGTCAGTGATCTGATTACGTAAGAAAATCTAGCCTCTGGGTTCGAAGGGCTTGATAGTTGCTGACTGGTCAGTGTTTTAATTGTTTGTTTTCTATGTTACAGAAAATTGAGGGCCAAGACAAGGCCCCTCAAGTTACTTTAAGCAGGAAATGTAACTGCTTTATGACGCGCAAGTTTGCCGGTCATTGTGTTGCCTGTGCCAAGTCCAAGGTTGGGTCACTGTACCATGTCTGTGCCATGTGGTCATCACAGCTAGTGACCGAGTTCGATTTGGATAGGTGCACACTTTTAGACCATATCGTGAGAGACAGGTTTGCGAGCTGACGAAATGGTGATGCAAAGCCTTGCAGACTGGTTGAATTATCATATGGATACAGCAGTGGGCATCTGGGTGGCCCAATTCAAAGCCATGTTTGAATGCTTTCAGCAGCCATTGGGTATTCTGGTGATGCAGGCTGTAGAGGGCAACCAATCAATGGCCTCCTACCCCGAACAGTGGAGCCCACACCCACCTCGCCGCAGTTTTTGGGCATAGATCCGACTCCGGAGGAGATGTTGCTGGTGGAAGATTCTGGGCCTATGCCTGTGTTGGACCCAATAACGGAGCCTGTATCATCCCAGGGATCACCGGGCAGCAATCTCGACGTGTCAACAGGAATCTTCCACCCGGAATTTGTGGGATCTGTTCCACAATGGGAACCATATGTTATGGCTCCCATTTTCATTCCAGATTCTGATCTAGATCTAGATACCTGCTTCTCCGGCAGTGTTAGTACTTCTCGGGAATACGCAGCAAGTTGCCACGCAGACCCCCTTCGAATTGGAAGCTGGGTCATCGGCGCACACATCTTCATCCAAGAATGAGAAGGAAGATGAAAACGGTAGTCCTCTTATGGTACAGTGGTTCTTCAAACATGGGTTCTTCGACCATGCCTGCTCTTCCACTGGGTGACCAGACTACTGACATGCTTACTCCAGCTGGATGTATAGTTGCCTAAGGCTTCAAGGGGATTCGTAACAGCGTCCGTATTCCGGAGCAACCATTAGTATGCTCGAGTCCCTCGTCTGTCGATGAAGTAATGAGAAACCTTAAATATATGTGTAGCGGCCAAGTCATAGGGTCATTCTCGGCCCTGAGTATCTTCAGCCAACAAGTATACCTTCAATAAGCTGTAGCTTACTGAGGATGCGGCTATGGTGGCCTTGTCACATAGATGCACTATCCTGCAGGGAATGGTGACCTGTGCGTCGGAAAAAGAGGTGCCAGAGGTGGCTCCTGGAGTTATTTGAGATGCAATGCGCCTTTCAGGATTGTTTCGCCAGGGTGACAAGATCACTGAGTGGCGGAAAATGATTCTAGATTGTGTAGAATTTGGACCAGAGCTTAGGTCTGCTTTGTCTCAAGCACCTACGATTGGTCTTGGCTTGTTCGGTAGCTCTGCTCAACAAGCTCTCCAGTGTCCGGTCAATGGTGGCAGAGTCATTGGCAAATTGTGGAAGACAACAAAAAGGGTGCTGCCGCAGCCCTACTAACAAAAGCAACAGAAGACATCATGTCAGCGCCAACGATCGGCCTTCTGTCTAGCTGGCTGTGATCCATTTCGGGGATCCAGTTCGCGCAGGTTTGATCAATCATCATCATTCAAGGCACCATATAAGTTGCCTTATGAGGATGAAAGAATGGGTGCCGGAAGAGGTGGTTTCCATGAGGATCTCAGAGGTGTCGGTTCCGGCCCATCTCAATCCAAGAAACCATGCGGAGGCCATGGGAGCGGTCCTGGCGGGTTTCCAGAGGGATTCACTCTGGTGGTGTCGGAGACATCAAGAGTTGTAAACATTCATCCAAGCATGTCAGTATCATCTCAAATAACATCGACCGTGAATTGTGTTCTAGATCTAGCTGTGGGTGGCAGACTTCAACTGTTCTCAAGCCTGTGGGAATAGGTTGTGCAAGACTATTTATCATTGGCTACAAATGGATACAAACCGGATTGGCTCATTCAAGAGTCTCACATTCCTTTATCTACAACTCCAATTTGAACTCCCATTCCAAGGGAGGACGATCATGTGAAGTCATTTGCTCAGAAATCAATGATCTTCAAAGGAAGCGCTTTTCATTTAGTCTGCAATCAAGCCTCCCAACGCTTATTTGATGATGTTCCTCATTCTGAAATGCAGCACCAGAGGTTGGAGACCGGTTCTCAATCTCAGGCATTGAACATGTTCATTCATTCACCCAAGTTCCAGATGGAGACTGTAGTGGCAGTTATGATGGGCTTGCGTTGTGGGCGATTTCAATTGATCTGAAGGATGTTTATTTTCATATTCCAATGTCAATTCATTTTCAGAAATACCTTCGCTTTGCATTCCAGGACAAAGTCTGGGAATTGAAGGCATAATCATTTGGCCTGATGATGGCACCCAGGGTCTTCACCAAAGTGGTTATCCCCATGACAACATTTCTTTACGGGAGAGACATAGCTATAGAGTTATTCTGCCCAGAAATCTTCAGATTGCCCAAACTCCTCTTGAAGATTTGCGATAGATTGTCAGTCTAGAGAAATCAGAACTGAATCCATCCCAGGAATTTTTTTACCTGGAGATTTTCTTCAATCTCACGGAGGTCATGGCATTTCTGGCAGAAAGCAGAGTCAAAAGCCTGATGTAAGTTCATAGTTTGATCACTCTCGGACTATTTTTTATAGCGCGTCAATTTCTCAAGATAATAGACTTATTAGTATCATTGGAGAAATTAGTGCTGTATGCATCCTTCTGACGGAGACCGATTCAAATGTATCTAATCTCCTTTTGGCCCCGGAAGACAAGAATCGTTATCTCGGAGGATATCAGTAAAGGATCTGTTGAAATTTCACCTTCAATGGTTGCTATCAGAACAGAATCTCCTGCGAGGACTTCCATTGCATCCTCCTCAGGCACAGTGTTTGATTTTCACGGACACATCTGCGACGGGTTGGGCAGCAGTGATGGACGATCTGTCACTGTTGGGAGACTGGAATCGAGTAAATGTGCAGAAACATAAATGCGCAGAAACTGTTAGCAGTGGAATTTGCACTCCTAAAGTTTAAAAAGCTATTTCTAGGAAAGATTGTCCTGATCAGGACAGACAACTTGGCTTTGGTGTCATGCTTAAATCAGCAGGATGGTACGAGGTTAACCGAGTTGCGTATGATGATTTGGAGACCTGTCGTGCCTGGAGAGAAATATTGTCCATGCAGCACATATTCTGGGCATACTGAACATCTTAACGGATGCTCTCAGTCGAAGGACGATTTGTCGTGCGATGGAATTGCAGCTTAACCATTCAGTCCTATTTAAATGTTGGAACAAGCCAAATGCAGATTTATTCGCAATGAAAGAGAATGCGAAAACGATCTCTTACATGTCACCGATCCCAGACCCGCAAGCTCTAGTAATAGATGCACTGCTGATAAGTTGGAAAGGGATGTATGCGTACGCGAACCCACCAACAATTCTAATTTCAAAAGTATTAGAAAAACTAAGAGAGCACATGCCAAGTACTACTGATCGCTCCTCATTGGCCAGGCCGGTCTGGTTTGCAATCCAGTGCCTCTTCCAGAGCAAAAGGATTTAATATCCCAGAACAGAGGCCATTGTCTTCATGACAGACAAGAAATATTCCAATTGACTGCATGAGTGTTATCAAGCGATTTGCCGTTTAAGTGTGGGTTTTGTGAGCAAGCAGCAGGATTTGCTACCTCTGCCAGAAGGGGGTCAACTATCAAAACATATAATTATAGAATCAAGAAATTTACAGAATGGTGTAAGGACGAGATATTTATACCTTTTCTGAATTTGTTCAACACAAAGCAGATTTTATGTCACTTATATTAAGTTGAAAAACTTATACTTTCAACCCTCGCAGCCTATAAGTCTGCATTGTCTTCGGTTGTTCCTACCCTAGCCATTGCGTTAGAGTTAGGTTTAAACAAAGTTATTAAAGGAATGAGCTAGTTGCGACCTAGACAGCCTACACCCATTCCTGCTTGGAACTTGTCCTTGGTTCTGCAGGTTTTTGGTCATGCTCCTTTTTAGCCTATTAGATCTATCAATATTAAACTGTTAATCTTAAGTCAGTTTTCTTGGTTCCAGCAGCGTCGGCGAGCAGAAGTGAGATTCATCCTCTTTCCGTCGAGCAAGATAGAATGTTTACAACTGTTACCACGGTATTGCTTTCTGGCAAAGAATCAATCATTAAAGTATGCTGGCCAGCCGATCAATTTAATGAGACGTGATCCAAGCTCTTCTGCTTGTTGTTCTGTCCAAGTCCTGAAAATATACAAAAAACATACAGAGGAGTGGAGCTATGATCCGAAGTCAGCATGGCTCTGTCTCAAGGCGCCACATCTTTGCGCCTCAAAAGATACTGTTTCTCGTTGGAATGTTGATACGATTCAGATGGCTCATAAGATGGAAGTGGGAAAACAAATTGATCGTGCTAATGCCCATCATGTTCAAGCACTTGCAGCATCATCTGCCCTCTATAAGGGAGTCTCCCTAGAGGAGGTGATGTCTGTCGTAAAATGGCATGCTGTCGCCATTTTCGGATTTTTATCTCTGCGATATCTCTAGCACGCTTAATCCAGTCACCATTGCAAATTTAACAAATTTTAACTAGGACGAGTCGTCTTTTTTGGATATTTATCTGGGCGATGTCTCTAGCGAGCTTAACCCAGTCATTGTAACTAGGCCAGATCTCACCACCGCTTACACAGTCATTGTCGCGACCATCAACCAGCATCAAGCGCAGGTGACTTTCAAGACCAACATCCTGATGTGGACTAACAAGATACCTGCATGAAGCTTATGCTCACTCAATCATGGCGAGTGTATATATTTATTCTAATTAATGAATAATTAATTTAAAGTAACAGTCTTTATCATTAGCTGTCTCTTTATCAGACTTCTAATGCTTTTGTCTAAGTCACTCAAGAGTATATTTTGATTATGACCTGACAATAATCTCAATCCAATTATGAAGTCAGATCAGAATGTTGAATGGTTTCATTGTTTTGAAGTTGTAGTACATTCTTTGCACTTTCTGGGACTGCCCTAGCAGAGATGGGGTCTGACACGGGTCCAGTTTGTGCTGACTCCCCTGATCAACCCCTCATTGATTTTGTGAGGTGAGGGTAACCTGCTTTTGCCTATGTAAGCTTAAGGCAAGGATGTTTGTACCAGAGAAATGACTCAGTTTCTAGGGCTCAAAGGTATTTCACGGACACAAGTGTAGCAAGTCAATGGAGAGCGTGGGTGAAGTCTTATTGGACTATTTTGAGTAAGACTAGATAATAGGACATTATCATAATAGCACATTTGGTAAGTATTAACAATTCTCATAGAAACAAAAATCAACACGCTTTTTTTAGGCGGCGGCATACATTTTTTGCACATTTTACACTCTCGCTCTCTCTTGTTCTCGCAAACAAGAATGCAGAACCTGACTTCTGTATCGTTTCTTATTGTGCTGGAAAACGCAACAGTAATGGAAATTACTAAGTTGCATTCATGTGTACCTGTGGTTTATATGCAACTAATACTGCATTTAAGCATCAATGCCACGATTAGACTAACTGGACAAGACCCATTTATGATAACAAAGCTAATATACAAACTAAAAGCATAAAAGTAATCTTCAATAAAATCGACTATATAGTGTGCAGGATGAAAGCAAAGCCATTGCTCCAAGACTCACTGTGCTCTAGTGGCACAGACCATAACTCCGATCATAAACCAGTGATTACTCGAATACAGATTTATTGAATGCATCTCATCTATAAGCAATCATCGAAACCAAAGTTCAAGTCCAACCGTTGTCTCTCAAAATGAACTAACGAACAACAATTCCACCCAGACGTCATATGGGGAAACAATAGTTGAGCAGATGGTCAAGCTTAAACTCAATTGCAAAGGCAACCAATTTCCAGACAAAGTTTTCCAATGTATAATGATATTAGCAGCTAAAAATATCAGTGCAGCCACAAACACAAAAATAGATCCTATGTTGATGATCCTCTTGGGACAAAGCTGTCCGATCAAATCAAATTGAGACAGCACATATACCAAAAGTCAGAGTGAAAACAACACTGATCTAAGCAAGACCTGAAACACAATTCTGCGCCAAATCAGTGAACGTTTGAAGGAACTGACCATCAAAAATGCAGATGCCCTGGTAAATGAGATCACTTCCGCTGATAACTCTCCAAAAATGTTAAAAGCAGCCAGGGCATTAATAATTGGTACACCAACCAACCACTCGCCATGCACAAATCTGATGAACACTTCATCAGCTCAGACCAGCGAAAAGAAGAGACAATCAGAGAATGGTTCAAAGATCAGTTCACTGATACAGAAAATGAGCCACTGTCCCATTTGATGAGCAGCGAAGACAACTAGAAAAAAACAATAACAGAAGTAGAGGTTAGCAATAACATCCCCAAAGAATGGGCACTCATTTGTGTCAGATGGCATCAACAAGGAACTCAAGCATCCATGTGATACCAGCTCAGCACCCCTCACACCCATCATCAACTGCTTTTGAACATCACCTCCCTATCTTTCTAAACAACCAGAGGTAAATCCGGCTCTTGAACAGTATTAGAGGAAGTTTTGTCAAATGTGAAATGTGAGCTTATCCTGCATCAGAGATAAGTTTGACGGATTTGCAGAAAATTGGCAGAGCAGGTTAAAAAGAGGACGCATTTGCACCAACATAGTGTGGGCGCAATGTATGCTAACATTGGTAGTTCTATCAAAACATTGGGACTTCTACAAGATGGGAATCAACATGTCAAATACAGATTCTCCAACTCGTCTAGCATGCTGAATGAGACCTCTATTGACAAACTCAAAATTAACTGGTCATGTTAAATCAACGTTTACTGCAAAATTTGATGCATCAATAGTTTCACCACAATGAGATGTTTTATCACCTGTGCTCTTCTCTTATCTTGATGCAGCTCTAACATTTGTTCGAGAAACATATTTGACAAGGCCAAACACTCCAATCTCAAAACTAGGCATGCCACTCAAGAAGAGTATGCAGATGATGTTGATTTCATCAATGAAGAAAAGGGTCACATTGATGAACTGCTTCCAATATCTGCAAAACGTCTCAAAACCACAGACCTGTTAATAAACGAAAGCCAAAACGGAGTTCACACATGTATACAAGTCTGTCCTACACAAAGGTGACTAATGATGATGGTACCTTACTTGGCGGCGAGGAGATATGGCGTTTTCCTGACGTGTTTTGACATGCTTCAACATATTGAACTGGAAATATGTCTGTTGTTTTATTGCATTTCTGTCAGTTTTTAGCTCTATTGCCAAGTGAGCTTATGCCATCGTGTGTCCATCTGTCCGTCAACTTTTCCTTTAAATGATTTCTCAATAACCACTAGGCCGATTTCAATTATATTAGGTAGGAAGCATCCTTAGGGCATAGGGATCCAAGGTTGTTCAAACAAAGCCGATTGCCCGACGGCCATCTTGGATTTTGGCCGATTTTTAGAAACGTCTTTAAAAATCTCTGAAACTGCTTGGGGGATCGATGAAAACCTCATGAAATAGGGCAAAAGCTGAACCAAGTTTGTTCAAGGGAACTTGATTGGCCAAATGGTTCGGCGGCCATCTTCAATGACCTAGTTTTAGCTAAAACGACTTCTCCAGAACCGCTCAATGATCGGGCCAAAACTTGGCATATATGATTAGGGACTAAGGGCCAGTAAAGTTTGTTCAAGGGAACTTATTACGTAAAAAAACATAGCCACCATGAATCAATCAAAATGTAGCGTATTTGGTGGCCATATTGGATATTTTTATTTGATGGATTTTGAAGCCGAAATTAGTTTTCTATAGGTTTTTGGGTATTCTGATGTCAAATTTGTCATTTTCGAAACTGTCGGATAAACGGTTTGGTGGCCATCTTGTATGTTTTTCCCGACAAAAACTCCCATACTAAAGCAATGGGAAATTTTTAATGTACTCGCGAGAACCACTGGGCTAATTTCAAATATATTTAACAAGAAGCATCCTTATGGCATAGAGATCCAAGTTTATTCAAAGGAAGCTAATCGGCCAATTTGGCTGGTGGCCATCTTGGATTTTGGTCAATTTGTAGAAAAGTCTAAAAATCTCTGAAACTTCTAGGAGGATCGATGCAAACCTCATGAAATATGATCTAGGGCAAGAGCTGAACCAAGTTTGTTCAAGGAAACTTGATTGGCCAAATGGTTTGGTGGCCATCTTGGATGACCTAGTTTTAGCAAAAACGGCTTCTCCAGAACCGCTCAATAATGGGCCAAAACTTGGCATATATGATTAGGGACTAAGGGCCATTAAAGTTTGTTCAATGGAAGTTGATACATAAAAAACATGTCCTCCATGGACGAATCAAAATGTAGGGTGTTTAGCAGCCATATTGGATATTTCTATTTGATGAATTTTGAAGCCCATGTTGGTTTTCTATAGGTTATTGGGTATTCTGATGTCAAATTTGCCATTTTCAAACCTGTCAGATAAACGGTTTGGCGGCCGTCTTTTATCTTTTTCCCGCCAAAAACTCCCATACTAAAGCAATGGAAAGTTTAAAATGTCTGCTCGAGAACAACTGGGCCAATTTCACGTTTAATTGACAGGAAGCATCCGTAGTGCATAGGGATCCAAGTTTTTTCAAAGGAACCCTAGTTTTTGTGAAAATTACTTCTCCAGAATCGCTGAACGGATCTGGCCGAAATTTGGGAGATGTGATTAGGGCCTATCGCCATTAAAGTTTGTCCATGCAAATTTGATACTTCATAAAAATATGTCCGCCATAAATCAATCAAAATTTAGCGATTTTGGCGGACAGCTTGTATTTTCCGAAAATTTTGGAGAAAATCGTTTAAAGACTACTTATTAACCACTGGACCAATTTTAATAAAACTTGGCTAAACCGTCTTCACCAAAATTAGATTGGTAAATTTTTCCAGTGGTCATCTTGTTTTGTCCGGTTGTGCCAGTGACCAATAATTCCAGGTGAGCGATACAGACCCTTCGGCTTCTTGTTTATGTAAATACCTTAACTCGCTGATTTCAAGTCCCTGTTTTTATCTCATCTTGCCCGTGCACTTATGCCATGGTAACAGTCTGTTAGGTGTCTGTCATACACATTTGCCTCTAAACCACTTCTCAGGAACCACAAGCCAATTTCAAATAAAATTGACAAGAAGCATCTTTAGGGCATAGAAATAAAAGATTGACAGTCTTGAATTTATACAGACATTCAGCATTTATTCTTTAGCAGTAACAGTATTTCAACATAATTAAAGACTCTTCCAACTGGTTCCCGTATTGGATTTTTGGTTTAGCTTATTTCATATGCGCCTATCATGGTTTAAATAGACCACTCAGCCGAGAAGGCAGTTGTATTCTTCCGTCAAGCGTGTATTTTCAGTTAGTCTTAACGTTCCCATGCTTCGTTATTTAATTTTTTCTTTCTGATTTAGTTTATTTATTGATTTATTTATTTCTCTTTCTGACTAAGTTTCTACGCATCATCTCTAAATACGTAATTTTTTCTTTCATCCGCCTTTAGATGGCCAGTTGTCTTCGGGCCGTTCAGCCTTTTCTCTCGCTCCTTTCTCCTCTTATGTTGGCAGGTTGACATTTATTTTAACCTACGGGAGTTAATTCGTTGCCATTTTTCTACCGTAATTTTTTTATTCTAAATCTCGGCTTTTATTTCTTCTTCTTTTCCTTTTATGGGTTATTTCTTCTTTCTTAGTGTCTTTATTTTTGTGGACATTATTCTTGGATCCATTCAGTTCTCGGGGTTCCCTCTCTTGTTTCTATTCCTTTTCAGTGACTGTCAGTTTTCTTCTCTGTCGTCATGGTTACAGCGAGTCATTTCAGCATTTTTCTTTTTGGCCTGCCTCTAGTTTTATCCTTTCACTTAAAAGCTTGTTTTTTCCTTACATCTCGGTGTCATTTTTTTTCTTGGCTAGTAAATTTACATTTTTTGTTCTTTTCCTTCTACTTCCGGTAGCTGTAGAACGTCGTCTTATCTGTCAGTTTGATTCTTCCTTTTTCCCCTTTAATTCCTTTCATGATATCGTTTTGTAGTTTTCTGGGGTTTTCTCCTAGATCAGTGTTTATTGTGCTGATCCTTGAAGTTGTCTTTATACATGTTTATTTCATAGCTTTATTTTTTCTGTAGGCTTTTCTGTATTATTCACTTCCTTCTTGTCATTCTCAGTAGATGGTTTTCAGTTGTTTTTTCTGTACCTTGGTTTCTGTCTTGTGGGGGCGGATGTGTGAGATCAGGTTTTCTGTCGTGTAAGTTTAATACTTCTTAATAGCCTTAAGTCTCTTATTTTTTCTTGTCTGATTAGTAGATTCCTTGAATTATTTTTATATTTCCTTCATATTTTTAGTTGTTCTCGTAGAGGTTCTTTACTAGGTCTTACTAGTTGCTGAGCGGTCACCGGCTCTAGTCCTCTATAACCACATTTTCTTCATCTGGCCCCTGGTTAACTGTGTGACTTCCGGTAATTAGGGGCATTTTATAATTAAATAATACATCCTGGTTTCTCCAGGCCTTATCCAATCTATTTTTAAAAGCATTTAAACTGGGTGCATTATCTACATTGGTTGGCAGATTATTCCAAATATTTACTATTCTAGATGGAAATGCTTTTAGTCATATTCTTTTTTGATCTTTGTTTGCTTAATTTATGTTTATGTCCTCTTAATATGCTGTTTTCACTTCAAGAGATATACTTACCTCCCTAACACTATGATATTTCCTAAATATCGACCTTGACTCAATAACCCCAGGTTAAATAAGATAGGTGCCCTTAATGGGCAGGTAGACAGGTGACAGTCAGCCGGATGCCGGCCCCAACCACGCGCATGCGCAGACTGTCACTGCCTCTTTCTTGACTATTGGCCGACACATGCAACTGAAAAGCCTGAATACCGAGCCTCTGTGGGGCGGAGAGGCCGGGTCCGTGTTAGGAAGGTAAGTATAGCAATTCTCTCGCGAAAAAAAGAAATCCGTGATTTCGTTTATTTCCCTTGAAGAGATATACTTACCTCCCTAACACTGATAGTGCCAGAATTTGTAAGAGAATTTGGCGGGAGGGAGGCGAGGTCAAAAGACCAGCTCATCCCTTGTGTGTTTTGCGCATGATGCACTAACATCTGAAATTGTGTGACACACAATCAGGCAATGATTTGAACATCGGATAACACAACCGATGGTGAGAGTAATGACCATATGTCAAAAGCGCCCCCCCCCCCCTCCTTTTGGGAAAGGAGAAGCTATGACCTCCATGTCCCATACGCTCTCTAAGTACTGGTGCTAAGTACTACAGGACAAGAGACGAAAGGCTTCATTTCGTATACTCTCAATAAATGAACCACATAATATACAGGTACCATTACCTTATTAATAAATAAGGGTAATATATCGTGACAATAAATTATGTAGCAACAAAAGGCAGTACTGACCTTATGCATGAAGGCTGTATCCATCCAGTCCACATCACAAGAGGGAGAGCTTTTCTTTTTTTTTTTAACTCCCCACGATTTTCTAGAAATTAAGCGCGTGTTTAGCATGAAACATTTCATGTTATGTTGATTTCATTTATTCTTTCTTGTGTTGATAAAGAGGGAGTTCTTGCTCTATCGCTTTTATATTTTTATTGACCTTGTTCTGACATCTATTTCTGGGTCTCTTATTATGTTGAAAGATTTCAGAATTTCATTTCCATTTTCTTTCTTGTTAAAGGAAAAGTTTATATCTAGAGTCATGTAGCTGTCTGTAGACAAATTTTTTACAAGGAAATTTAGATCCAGGATTTAATCCCGCTGCATAGTTTTCAGCTGCGGCAGGAATTCTTCATCATCTATCAATTCAGACAATTTATCCTTGGTCATCTATTTCCTCGAGTATAGTTTCTACATTCAACTCTTTCAAGAATTATTCCGGAGGTAGGCAGTTTGTCATGCAGGCTAGGCTGGATTATTAAAATTCTCAAAAAGTCATGCCTAGTCCTTTCTCAAGTTTTCACCCATCTGGGCGTCTCTTTTGACCTGTTTCAGGGCGTAGTCTTTTCTTCAGAGGCAAGGGTCGAGGCAATCTTGTTGGCTATGGACATTCTAACATCATCTTTCTCAGTCAGGGCAAGATTTTTTCTCAGGGTTCAAAAGCTTGATGATCAGCGTTGAGAATGTCATTCTCTGGGTGGTGCTGATGAGAAGACCCTTTCAAATGTTCCTGATGTCCCTCTAGAAGCAGTCAGTTCATTCTATTTACCATCAGATTCCCATTTGATCCCTCATTGAGACTTTTGGAAGGATCGTTCTCTACTTCCGATAGGTGTTCCATTAGTCAAGACCTCTCCTCAGGCGATTATTTTCAGACGCTTCGCAGGAGGGGTGGGGAGCAGTCTGGAACTCCCTGTCAATATCGATTCGATCAACCAATTCCACAGTAGTTTCCTACATCAACAGACAGGGAAGAACGAGGTCTTTACATCTTTGTTTGGAAATTTGGAATCTTCTATTGTGGTGCCGCAAGAACCAGTATTTTTTCTAGTGGCCAGTCATGTCAGAGGCAGACTGAACATTCTTGGGGACCAGTTGGTAAGACCCAGCAAGTTTGTCCACTCCGAGTGGCAGTTAAAGAAGTCGGTTGTCTAAGTGATTTTTCAGCATCAGGGTCGTCCCCACGTAGATCTCTTTGCGACATGTCTGAATGCCCAGATCTCCTCTTTCATGTCTCCTTTTCCGGACAGTCAGGCTCTGGTGGTGGACACCCTGTCTCACTCCTGGACTGGAATGTTTGCATACGTATTTCCACTAACAATTTTGATTCCGTTGCTTCTGAAGAAGGTCTGGGACCAGATCTGCGAAATTCTTCTGGTAGCCCTTTTTGTCCGAAGGGAATCTGGTTCGTAGACCTTCTCGATCTTCTGGTAGACTTTCCTCGTCTTCTTCCAGTGTCTCCCCCCCCCCCCCCCGATTCTTTTTCTATTTCCCAGGTATTAGAATTTTTATCATATCTTTTCGATTCTTTTCAACTATCAGCTAACACCGTTAGGGGTTTTAGATTTTCCATGGCTTCTTCCCTTCCTTGCCTCTTTAATGCTGATATCAAGGATTCGAAGATTCTCAATGGTTTTATTAGAGGTTTGGGCAATATTCGTCCTCCAGTGGCTAAGCCTTTGCCTTCCTGGAATTTGGCCTTGATTCTTCTAGTATTGGTAGGTCTCCATTTTGAACCAATTGGATGTATCAGTCTCAAACTATTGACTCTTAAAGCTGTTTTTCCTTCCTGCCGCCGCTTCAGCTAGGAGAAGATCCGATTTTCATGCTCTTTTCGCAGAAAAAGACAGATTTATCAAATCTGGGGATGGTCTAGTTTTATATCCCAGAAGGTTTTTTTTATCGAAGACCCTGTCTAACCGTTTCCCAGCCAAGCTGATTATTCTTAATTTCTTATCATCTTTTTCGCCGTCCAACAAGTTCTGGTCTCCTGTCAGGGCCTTAAAAGTCTATAAATGTTGTACCAATTTTAAAAGATCGATTCTTCGCACTTTTGGGTTCCGTAATCGGAGGAGGTAGCTAGAACAGTTTCTAAGGCCTCAATTGCCAGATGAATCCATGAGACCATTAAATTATGCTATGAGATTGCCACCCCTGGTGAGATCAATTTAGCCCATATCAAGACGCACAATTTTCGTGATATGGTTACCTGCATCGCTCTTTTCGTCGCCTCATCATTGGACGACGTCATGTAAGTTGCAGGTTGGAAATTTGAATCGACTTTTACCTCTTTATATTTAAAGGATCAGAGCCCAGCGGCCTCCTTTTTTAGAAATATAACGATTTTAACAAAGGCAAAATACCATTTACCAAGCACATGGCACCAATTTCGCTAGTATGTATGTCTGTCAGAAATGGTTAGAATCGTCTCTTGTTTTGTTTATTTCATTGAGTTGACAATTTTCCTTGTTTGATAATCACTGTGTGATTTGTTATGGATGCACTATTATGTTAATTTATTAACATTTGGATATGAGTTGTTTAATTTTTATCCTTGTTTATGATTCTCAAATCTCCACCCACCAAGGGTTATTAAGTGGGGCACTGACCAATTCTACGGGTTTAGCAAGTAGTGATTGAATGGTAATGCAGATGGTTTGATTTAGCAAGTAGTGATTGAACGGTAGGTATGTTTATAGTGGTTAATAAACCTACAGACCAACCCACAAGGGGGGGGGGGTGGGTGGGTGGGGAGGTCTGTTGGGGGATTTACAGAATGCGTGTTCTGTTAAGATAATAATCTTTCTAATATTTACATTTAGAGCCCTATTTTGGTTTCAGGAAACCAGAACGCACACTTGATGGAAAGATTCGTGTCCGAGTGAACGTTGTTGGTCGTGGTGTCTATGAAGGGCTCGGCAGGAATTATCGCATTGCCAAAACAGCAGCTGCTAAAAAGGCCCTCAAAAGAATTAAAACTATGCAGGCACAAGGTCTTGTTTGAGTGAGTGTCAATATAGGACACCTGTGCAGATTATTCGTGGCCTTACTTCGCACATGCCATGAGCTTATACTATGTGCACATATCAATGCATCTTGCTGTCAATGTTATACTGAGTATCTAAATCTGATTATAGCGGCCATATGCTTTTAACTCTTTCATGCTGAGGCCGGCCAAAACCGGCCTCTGCATTGGCTTTGAGGAATGTCCATTTGCAGGCAAAGATAATCGAGCCAGTCATTCCAGTAGTACATTTTCAGTCTTCTTTTGGCCTGTAAATGGACATTCAATAACCAAATATATTTATTTTTTGATCAAATTTAGTTATTAAAGGCTTAAAGGGACTCGTATAACGTTCGTTTTTTGGTCAATGTTCAAGATACCAGCATTATGATCGGAAGAGGAACTCTATGCAATCTGATGAGTGGAAAAGCATTTCTCTTTCCGGACAGTATATTTTCTTGGGACACATGTTTCACGAAATATGTTTGGAGGTGACTTGGTGAAATAAAATAGATGTTTTTAACTATGATGCAACATCATGCATTATAAACCTGTTATCTCATAACAATCACACATGAGGCAACATCATATCTTATAGGCATACTACATTGTAAGGGTATCGGGCAAAGGATGCTTGGCGGAAGGTGTTTTTTTAGCTCACCTGGCCTGAAAGGCCAAGTGAGCATATGCCATGGCGACCATCCATCATCCGTCATCCATCAACTTTTCCTTTAAACGACTTCTTTTCAAGAACTACTGGGCCGATTTGAATTATATTTGGCAGGAAGTATCCTTAGACGATTGGGATCCAAGTTTGTTCAAACAGAACCGATCGGCCAATTTGGTCAGTGGCCATCTTGGATTTTGGCTGATTTTTAGAAACATCTTTAAAAATCTTTGTGTGTTCAAGTGAACTTGATGGGTCAAATAGTTTGGCGCCCATCTTGGATGACCTAGTTTTCACGAAACAATTTCTCCAGAACCGCTGATGGAATCAGCCCTAAATTTGGGAGATATGATTAGGGACTAATGGCCATTAAAGTTTGTTCAAGGGAAGTTGATCCTTAAAAAACCATGGCCGCTGCGGGCCAATCAAAATGTAGCATGTTTGGTAGCCATATTGAATTTTTTTTTATTTGATGGATTTTGAGGCTGAAATTGCTTTTATATATGTTTTTGGGTATTCTGATCTCAAATTTGCCATTTTCGAAACTGTCGGATAAACGATTTGGCAGTCATTTTGGATCAGTTTCCCGCCAAAAGCTCTCATACTAAAGCAATGGGAAATTTAAAAAGGCTTCTCGAGAACCTCTGGGCCATTTTAATTATATTTGGCAGGAACAATCCTTAAGACATAGAGGTTCAAGTTTGTTCAAATGCAGCCGATCGGCCGGTGGCCATCTTGGATTTTGGCGGATTCTTAGAAATATCTATCTTATCCGAAACCGCTTGGGGCATCAATTCAAAACTCATCAAATATGATCTAGGGAAAGAGCTGAACCGATTTTGTTCAAGGGAACTTGATTGCCCAAATAGTTTGGCGTGCGTCTTGGATGACCTAGTTTTCAGGGATAGGGCCAAAATTTTGGTGATATAATTAGGGCCTATAGGTCATTCAAGTTTGTTCAAGAGAATTTGATACTTCAAAAAACATGGCCGGCGTGGACAAATCACAATCTAATATAATAATTGGTGTTATATAGGTTTTTGGGTATGCTGATTTCAAATTTGTCACTCGAAACTGTCGGATAAACGGTTTGACAGCCATCTTGGATCGTTTTCCCACCAATAACTCCCATACTAAAACAATGGGAAATATAAAATGTCTCATCGAGAACCACCAGGCCGATTTCAAATATATTTGACAGGAATCATCCTTAGAGCATAGGGATCCAAGTTTGTTCAAATGAAGCCAATCGGCCAATTTGGCCGGCGGGCATATTCGATTTTGGCCAATTTTTAGAAACGTCTTAAAAAATTTTAAACTATTTGAACAAGCAATTCAATACTCATTAAATATGATCTAGGGCAAGAGCTGAACCAAGTTTGTTCACGGGAACTTGATTGTCTATATCGTTCGGTGGCCATTTTGGATGACCTAATTTTCGCGAAAACAACCTCCAGAAATGCTAAACGGATTGCGTACAAATTAGGGAAATATCATTAGGGCCTAAAAGACCATTAAAGTTTGTTCACGGGAAGTTGATGCGTAAAAAAACATGGCCGCTGTGGACCAATCAAAATGTAACATGTTTTGGCGGCCATAATGGATTTTTCTAATTGATAGATTTTGAAGCCGAAATTGTTTTTGTATAGGTTTATGGGTATTCTGATTTCAAATTTGCCATCATAAAAACTGTCGGATAAATGGTTTCGCGTCCATCCTTTTCCAGCCAAAAACCATTTCAAGTATATTTGACAGGATGCATCCTTATAACATATGGATCCGAATTTCTTCAAAGCAGCCGATCGGCCAATTTTGCGTGGCCATCTTGGATTTTGGTCAATTTAGAAATATCTAAAAATGGTCTCCGAAACCACTTGGAGGAATTGATTCAAAACAAAATATCATCGAGGGCTGGAGCGTAACCAAGTTTGATGGGCTAAATGGTTTGGCGGCCATCTTGGATGACCTAGTTTTTGGGAAAACAACTCCAGAACCGCTGAATGGATACGGCTGAAATTTGCAAGATACGATTAGAGACTAAGGGCCATTAAAATTTAATCAAGTGCAGTTGATACATAAAGAAACATTGCTACTGTGTTTCTGTTACAATTCTGGTCAACTCCTTATGGGTCTACTTATAGCTGATGGCCTTTCTAGTTGAAATGCCTATGTTGCTGGTGAGCGATACAGGCCCAAATGTTTTGGAAATAGACAGAAAGTGCTTTTTTGATGCCTCATCTTTCTGATTGGGCCGAAATAGGTTAACCTCCGCAGAATCCAGAACAACTTTAAATGTACAAAAGATTTTGGTTTATGTTGGATTGAATTAAAATTTTTGGATCGGGAAATGTGAGCAGCATTGGGGTGGGGAATATGTGATCAGCAGGGGTGGGGAGGGGGGGGGATGTGTTAGCAGGATGGTGGGGGAGATATGTCAGCAGCATGGGGGGTGGAAGATGTATGATCAGCATGGCGTGTGAGATGTGTGATCAGCATGTGGTGGGAGATGTGTGGTCAGCATGGGGTGGGAGATGTGTGATCAGCAGGGGTTGGTGGGGAGATATGTGATCAGCATCAGCATGGGGTGTGAGATGTGTGGTCAGCATGTGGTGGGGAGATGTGTCGGCAGCATGTGGTGAGGAGATGTGTGATCAGTAGGGTGTGTGGGAGATGTGTGATCAGCAGGGTGAGGGCGTATGTGGGAGATATGAGATCAACATGGGTCGGAGATGTGTGATCAGCAGGGGGTGGGGATGTGTGCACAGCATTGGGGAGATGTTTGATCAGCATAGGGGTGGGAGATGTGTAATCTACATGGGGTTGGGAGACGTGTGGTCAGTATTGGGTAGTGGGGGTGGGGATGGAGTGGTGGATGGAGATGTGTGATTATAATTACTTGTTTTTGATGTATTTTTATCAAATATTCTAATGTAGTGTAAAAGTAAAGTATCTAACCGTAACCATACATTTTGTACTCTTCGCTCACCTGGCCTGAAAATCCAATTGAGCTTATGCCAATGCAAACGTCCATTAATCTTTGCTTTAAAATACTATTCCTTATTAACCGCTTGGCCGATTTCAATCAAACTTGGCTGAAACGACCATATTGTAATAGGCTTCTGAACATGTATCCAGAAATTTGATTGGTCTATTTTTTCAGCGACCACCTTGGATTTTCCCAAAATCTTAAAATACTACTCCTTTTGGGTCGAGTTCAACAAATTATGGATGGGGTTGTAGAGGTGGTAGGCTTCAGAACTTCTGAGAAATTTGATTGGTAAATTTTCCTGGTGTCCATCTTGGAATATTCCAAAAATTTCAGGAAATCGGTGAAAAGACAGCTCATTAACCTCTTGGTCAATTTCATCCAATCTTAGCTCGAAGACCCTATTGAGCCACACTTCTAAACTTGTATCGAGAAAGTTGAATGCTCAATTATTCTGGTGGCAATCTTGGATTTTCTAAAAAAAATGTCCAAAAATAAGTTTAAAACGACTTCATTAACCATTGGCCTGCTTTACACCAAACTTTGCTAATAGAACCCTATTGTCTTAAGCTTCTGAACCTGTATACAGAAAACTGATTGTTTAATTTTTCTTCGACCATCTTGGATTTTCACAAAATGTCTGGTAAATCATTAAAAAACTACTCATTAACTGTTTGGCCGGTTTCAACCAAACCTAACTGAAATGACCCTATGGTGGTCAACTTCCAAACTTGTATATAGACATTTGTTTGCTCAACTTTTCTGGTGGGTATCTTGGGTTTTTTCAAAGATTTTCCCAAAGTCCTTTTAAACGCAACTCCTAAATCAATGGCACTCTGACCGAAACTGGGATTGAAGGATCATATGGTGATAGTGGTTCGCTTTAACATTTCTAAGAAATTTAGATTGAATTTTTTTGGTGATCATCGCTAAAAAAGACGTTAATCATTATCCGATTGGCCGATCTCTCGAATGTCTCTATCATAGATTTCCGAAACTTGTATACCGAAATGGAATTGGTAAATTTTCCCAACGGCTCTCTTGGATTTTCAAAAAAGGTCAGGAAATTCAATTAAAAGGTTTGTTAACCTGTGGCCTGATTTCAGTCAAAGTTGTCTGAAAGGAACTTATCATCAGAGGCTACTGAACTTGCATACAGAAATCTGTATTTGTCTGCTGACCATCTTGGATTTTCAAAGTGTGTTCGGAAAATGAGATAAAACACTACTCATTAGTAGCGTTGTCAATTTCAACCAAACTTGGACTGAATGATCTTATCTTGGTACATTTGTATACAGAAATTTGATTGGTAAATTTTTCCAGTAGCCATCAGTGTGGTAGGCTTGTGTACCAGGTGAGAGTAGCACGCCCTCTGGCCTCTTGTTATTTTAGGCTGTTTAGACCAAATATTGTTATTTTGAGCTTTTTGTAACGAATATATATAAATCACTTTGTGAATTGAGTAGATATAGGCTCAGGAGCTTAAGTGTTAGGCAACTGAGCATAATCTGGATGTAAAGATCAATATTGGTCATTGTGTCTCCTCATCATAGCTATTTCTTTGATCAATTTATTCAAGACATTGAAATGTCTTCGGCTGTTTTGTATGGTCAAGGATACCTATTAAAATTGGTCTGGATGCCATATGTGATAATTACTGTTAAAACGATTGCCGTCAAAGATAACTTTAGCTTTCTTTTCATTGTTTTAACAAACATTTCATTAAAAACTTTGGAAACTTCGGTATATTGGTGTGAGGATCCTATCGAAATTGGTCTAAATGCTAAATCTGATATAGAATGTGATTGCGATTTAACGCTGAATACTAGATATAGCGTGGGATGATTTGATTAAAACCATTGACAAATTATTTGTTTTGTTGTGATAAGTTTCTCTGCTTAAACTCAAATTGCACAGGCTGTACTATATATGAGGAAGAAGCCAGTCAAATTAATTATTAAGAACATTATTTGGCCATTGTTTGTGAAATGAAACCTGTATTTCTGTGGAAGTCAAATGCTTGAGTTATTCTATCAATTTAACTGATAAATAGATTTTCCTGGATTTGTTTTCTGTCGGCGAGATTGCAGATATGGTTTAGTTATTATTGTACGTACATTAGATACTATTAGCTGTGTAAGTGTCTAATGAAGTATTATACAGGTTAGTACAAGCTGCATAGGCATAGTATTTGTATATCCCAATGCAGTGTGAGAGAAATAGAGGGTTTACTCGGGTCATCAAACCTGTACACCCTGAAAAACGCTTGTATAGCACATTAATTACCCATCATAGTGTTGAGTTAATTGGACATTAACCCATTAACACGCAAATCAGCCAAAAATAGCTTCTACAGTGGTCTTGAGAAATGTAAATTTGCCACCCAGGAGAAGACTCTTTCAGTATGGTAACTCTGCCGAATATGGTGACCAACACATCAATTTTTACCCTTAGCTGGATAAAAACGGCTTCTGAAGTGGTCTTGAAAAAAATGTCCTTTTGCAGACTAAGAGAAGACTATTTAAGTCTATTTTTGACTGTCATTTCAGTAATATTTAGTTCAAATGATTGTATTAAATTCACAGACACTTCACAATTACATATTGAATATTGGCAATTCCTTATTAGACTCCTACAAGTAAAACCATAGATTTCTTTCCACGTCTCTGTCCGTATGTCTATCTGTCTGTACAATCTGTTTTTCCAGACTTTTTAGTTGTGACTGGCAAGTAATATAGGTAAGTCTGTGTGTCTGCTGGTCAGGCTGTCAAATTTTTGATATTTTTGTCAAAGCCATCAATGGAGCAACTTGCAGGGATGGCACAAAAATGAAAAGCCCATGCCTTGAAAAGTACTTGAAGACCCATATAGTCACTTGAAAAGTACTTGAATTTGACAAAGCGATATATCCCCTTATGGTGACCAGCGTGGAACACTGATAGTGCTGAAATAATCATCATCGATCATCTTCATGATTACATAAATTACGGTAATTGTCAAATTGTAGATTGTTATACTGAACTGCCTCTGGGAGATATCAGTCGCCCAGGAATCGGTTGCCCAGCTGTATTCTTATATAGTAGCCATATGCCAACACAATTTAACAGACTCGCTCAGTGAGAGCAAATAAAATGTGAAATCCAAATTGTGCATTCACCTGACATTTTGTGGTCTCGTAGGTGAAAATAGTCCTTGAATATGATAAACATGGTCCCTGAAGTGTTTACTGCTTGAATTTTATTTTGCCAAACCTGTACCAACCCTGACCTGGTTCAGCATGCTTCAATATATTGAAGTGAAAATTGGTTACACATCAAATTTGAGTTTCAGTAGTCATTTTTATGCAATTATGCCATTTTGGATTACGAGATATTAATATATGTTTTCTGGACATATGTCTCATTCCTGAACATAGTAAATTGAAAATTGCTGCATCTTTATTCTAGTCTGAAAATTTACAGATAAAGTTCCAAATTTGGAGTGTTTTCCCTCAATTTTCCATTAAATTATATATGCCTTTTTTCAAGGATAAAGTGCAATAAATATCACTTCATATTGCTTCCACACAAGTCTATGTTTCATGTGTTTTCATCGATTTTTGATGGAGTTATGCCCCTTTTGATGAAGTTATGCCCCTTAAAGTGGTGACATGTATAGCAAACCGATACTTACAGAATGCCACTATTAATTTATAGTTATTTGAATAACTGAAGGTGACAGTTCTTAGATGCCATTGTATTTACAAGTTCTGCGTTTTCACAATGTAACTGAGCAGGATAACTAAATCTAGCCCTGTGCATGGGGAATATCATCTTACATTTCTTGTGTGATGATAAAATTCATCATTTGTGCAATGAATAGCATCACATGAGGGAAATATAGAAGCATCTACATGTTATCTAAAACAATAAAATAACAGCATTTGGTCATGTGACTGAGGGGTAATAATATTCTATAGTATATCAATAGTTGCTTCTTTAGATAATGTATATCTAAGATTTATGAAAGCTATGCTGTTCTTGACTAATAACAAATAGTGCTATATATACACTTCTAATTTCTATTAAAATTTGAAATAAGCTTGCTTATTATGCTTTCTGTGTTAATTGTGTGACTGTTTCACAGACAAATGCCTAAAAATGTATATTTTTGCAATATAAAACTTTCTGTTGAATATTTGCCATTGCTGCCAATCAAATTAATTTCAAAGTATTCTAGTTTTCCTGTATGGTAGCATTGAAAATAAGATATGGGAAATTCATCAGTGAAAGGGTTAATAATTCAGATATTAAGTTATGTAGCATCGTTATATAATTGCCAGTATTTCCCCCCCCCCCCCCTGCTTGTGGGGGTATATAGTAATCATTTTGTCCGTGCGTGCATGCATCTGCCACAGATATGTTATTCGGACTGTATTTTCAAGCATAGTCAAGAAACTTGGTATGTGAATGCATCATAGGCTAAAGGTTTGTCATGTATCAAGAGGTCGAACTGATCTACTTTTCACAGTTCACTGAACATCATAGTTTATTAGCTCACCTGGCCTAAAAGGCCATGGGTTAGGGTTAGTGATCCGTCATCTGTCAACTTTTCCTATAAATGACTTCTCATTAACAACTGGGCCGATTTTAATTATATTTTGCAGAAAGCATCCTTAGGGCATAGGGATCCAACTTTGTTCAAACGAAGACGATCGGCCAATTTGGCTTTGGCCATCTCGGATTTTGGCCAATCTTTAGAAACGTCTTTGAAAATTTCTCCAACTGCTTGGGGGATTGAGGCAAACCTCATGAAATATGATCAGAGCTGAACCAAGTTTGTTCAAGGGAACTTGATTGGTCAAATGGTTTGGCAGCCTTATTGGTTGACCTAGCTTTAGTGAAGACGACTTCTCCAGAACTGCTGAACGGATCGGGCCAAAATTTGGCAGATATGATTAGGAACTAAGGGCCATTAAAGTTTATTTACGGGAAGTTGATGCATAAAAAACATTGCCGCCGTGGACCAATCAAAATGTAGTCTGTTTTACGGCCATATTGAATACTTTTATTTGATGGATTTTGAAGCCGAAATTGTTTTTTATAGGTTTTTGAACATTCGAATCTCAAATTTTTCATTTTCAAAACCATCGGATAAACGGTTTGGCCCCATCTTGGATCCAAACCTGGACACATGCTTCCTTATAATGATACGGCATCTCCTTGTGGTCGAAAGGTCAAGGTCACTGTGACCTTGGTAAAAAAAACTTGTTTTTTTTCAACATTAACATTTTCCGTTTAGCTCAACTTTTCTGTTTATATCACAGGGTTGGTTAATTATACTGGAGACAAACTTAGTTACATGCCTCTTTATAATGAACCTGACATCATACAATTACGTTGGGTCAAGCGGTCAAGGTCACTGTGACCTTGGTAAAAACACATTTTATGAAAATTGTACCAAAAATTGTCAAAACACTACCCCTCATTAACCGCTTGGCAGATTTCAACCTAATTTGGCTAGAACGACCCTAATGCTTTTTTTTTCAAAACATATATGCAGGATTTTGATTGGTTAATTTATTTGTGTAAAAATCTAAATTCTAAAATCTACTCCTTAACCGCTTGGCAGATTGCAACTTACTTTGGCTGGAATGACATTATAGGGCTATGCTTCAGAAGTTATATACAGAATTTTAACTTGGGTGGAATGATCCTATGGTGGTAGGCTTCAACGTACAACGAAAACTTTGATTGGTCAATTTCTTTGGTGGCCATCTTTAAATTATCCATCATGTCTACCAGTATTCAAATGCCAATGATTCAAATGCTAATGGTCCAAGGTTAGCATTACAGGCCCTTGGGCCTCTTGGTCATAAGGCCTATATTTATTTTTTATGTTTGAAGTCAAATTTTATAGTTGTAAAGTCGAGCTTCATGGTTGCATTGCAACCACATTTCTGGTGTTCGGTTGTGCCAGTGGCCAATAATTCCAGGTAAGCGATACAGGCCCCTTTGACCTCTTGTTCTTGTCTGGACTGTAGTTTCAAATTTTTAGCTCACCTGGCCAGAATCGGCAAGTGAGCATATGCTATGGCGACCGTCAGTTCGTCATCCGTCCGTCAACTCTTTCTTTAAATGACCTCAAGAATTACTGGGCCAATTTCAATTATATTTCGCAGGAAGCATCGTTAGGGTATAGAGAACAAAGGTTGTTCAATCGAAGCTGATCGGCCAATTTGCTGGCAGCCATCTTGGATTTTGGCTGATTTTTTTTACTGTCTTTAAAAATCTCTGAAACTGCTTGGCGAGACGATTCAAAACTCATGAAACATCATCTAGGGTAAGAGCTAAGCCAAGTTTGTTCAAGAGAACTTGATGGATGAAATGGTTTGGCGGCCATCTTGGATGACCTAGTTTTCGTGAAAACGACTTCTCCAGAACCACTGAAGGAATCAGGCTGAAATTTGGGAGATATGATTAGGGACTAAGTGCCATTAACGTTTATTCAAAGGAAGTTGATCCATCAAAAAACATGGCCGCTGTGAGCCAATTAAAATGTAGTGTCTGGCGGCCATATTGGATTTTTTTATTAGATGGATTTTGAAGCCGAAATTGATTTTATATATGTTTTTGGATATGCTGATCTCAAATTTGCCATTTTCGAAACTGTCGGATAGAGGGTTTGGCGGCCATCCTGGGTCATTTTCCTGCCAAAAGCTACCATGCTAAAGCAATGCGGAATTTTAAATTGTCTTCTTGAGAACCACTGGGCCGATTTCAATTATATTTGACCGGAACAATCCTTACGGCATAGAGATTCATGTTTGTTCAAGGGAAGTTAATGCATAAAAAACATGGCCACCATGGACCAATCAAAATGTAGCATGGTTGGCGGCCATATAGGATATTTTTATTCGATGGATTTTGGAGCCAAAATTGTTTTTATATAGGTTTTTGATTATTCTGACTTTATACGTATTATGTAATGGCGCCATCCGTCCGGGCAGGTGGTTGTGTGTGCGGGCGGCAGAGTGGTTTCCAGACAATAACTCGACTCATAGGTTTATTGGACTAGGTATGAGGAAGAAACCTATTGAAATCCATGATGACTGCCAGCCACCGTTGGCCATCTTTAAAATTGGTTTCCGTATGACAACTCCGTTACCGTTTATCGGATCGCTTTGAAACTTTATAGGATAGTTGGACTAGCGCTGGGAAAGAAACATATCGAAATTGATGATGATCCGAAATCCAAGATGGCCACCTTGAAAATTGATTTCCAGATGATAACTCTGTTACCATTTATCGGATCACTTTGAAACATAAGATGATTGGACTTGGTCAGGGAAAGAAACCTACTGAAATTGACGATGGTCTGAAATCCAAGATGGCCACCAGCCCATAACTCCATGACTGTTTAGCAGATCACTTTGAAACTTCATAGGATGACAGGTATAGGTCTGAGGAAAAAATTGCTATTTTCTGAAAGCTCATTCATTGGTTTGTCATCAGGGTGGGGTATTATGCACCGTTTGTGTAGCGCTTGTTAAAATGTCTTCTCGTGAACCACTGGGCCGATTTCAAGTATATTTGACAGGAAGCATACTTAGGCCATCGGGATCTTGTGCAAAGAAAGCCGATTGGCCAATTTGGCTGCCGGCCATCTTGGATTTTGCCCAATTTTTGGAAACGTCTTTAAAAATCTTCTCCGAAACTGCTTGGCGGATCGATGCAAACCTCATTAAAGTTTGTTCAAAGGAACTTGATTGGCCAAATGGTTCGGCACCCGTCTTGGATGAGCTAGTTTTTGTGAAAACGACTTCTCCAGAACCGCTGAATGGATCGGCCTGAAATTGTGCAGATATGATTATGGCTTAAGGGTCATTAAACTTTGTTCAAGGGAACTTGATCCGTAAGACAACATTGTCGCCGCGGACCAATCAAAATGTAGCATGTTTGGCAGCCATATTGAATATTTTTATTTGATGGATTTTGAAGTCGAAATTGGTTTTATATACGTTTTTTTAGTATTCTGATCTCAAATTTGTCATGTTCAAAACCGTCAGATAAACGGTTTGGCTGTCATCTTGGATCTTTTTTCCGCCCAAAACTCCCATACAAAAGCAATGATTTTTAATGTCTTCTCGAGAACTTCTTGGCCTATTTCAAGTATATTTTACAGGAAGTATCCTTAGGACATAGGGATCCAAGTTGCTTAAAGGGAGCCGATCGGCCAATTTATTGATCAAGGATCTCGTCAAAATTGGCCACAGTGTACATGGTCTTGTGAAGGGAATGGACAAATCTGATCTGTTACTCAAATATCCGATGTCATAATCAATATACACCAGTCACTTCTTAACTGCGAAAGGGGCAAATCCAACAAGAATCGTCTGAATTGTATGACTTTGGCGAAATTACAATTTAAGAAACATTTTGTTGAATCTTTTAAAACTCACTATTATTTTATGCTAATTTAATGTAAAATATAATAATTTTTCACAACCAACATGGACACCTATCCAAAATGAAACCGGAAATGACTGCAGACAAGAGGCCCAAGAGCCTGTGACACTCGCCTGGCCCATTAGCATTTGAGTAAATTGCATTTAACGAGACATGATGGATAATTTTCGGAAATCCAAGATTGGCGCCCAAAAATTGATTCCACCATAGTTTCATTGAAATCGAGCCCTTCGTTAAGTGTAGCATTTTAAATGGTTCTGGAAAATTTTCAGAGAAAGATGGCTACCAAAAAATTGACCAATCAATATTGTGAATAGAAGTTCTAGAGGCTCCCATCGTAGGATACTTTATCCAAATTTGGTTAGAATCTACTAAGCGGTTTAGAAGGGTACGTTTTAAAATGCAAGATGGCAACCAAAAAAATTGCCCAATCAGAATTCCCGTTTGATATGTTGAAGCATACCCCTATAAGATCATACAAAGAATCAAGACTGGCTGCCAAAAAATTGACCAAGCAATATTCTGAATAGAAATTCTAGAGGCTACCACCATTGTGTAATTTATTCAAATTTTGTCAGTCTATCAAACGGTTTAGAAGGGTCCGTTTTTTAAATCCAAGATGACAAAGAAAAACTGCGCAATCAAAATTCTCGTTTGATATGTTGACGCATGCCCCTATAAGATCGTTCCACTCAAGTTTTGTTAAAATCAGACCATTAATATTCTGAATAGAAGTTCTGGAGCCTACCACCATAGAATCCTTCCGGTCAAATTTTGCTGAAATTCGTCAAGCGGTTAAGGAAATGCGTATTGACATTTTACGGTAAATTTGTCCATGGGTTCATCTAGATTATTTGCATTTGAACCGTACTGGTAAATTTTCCATAAAATCAAACTCGCCCAAATAATGACAGTTACCTGGACCATTAGCATTTCAACCATTTGTATTTAAATAGATTGATAATTTCCGAAAAAATTCAAGGTGCCCACCAACAAAGTTGACAAATAAAAATTCTTGTTTGATATGTTGAAGCCTACTGTGATAAATCCACTCACACTTCGTTGAAATCGGGCCATTGATTAAGGAGTAGCATTCTAAATGAGAAAAAACTAATTTTAAGGAATCACTAGTCCGCATAATTAATCCCAATGGGATCCAGCCTATGTAGTTGATGTATCCAGTACTGTTCCTGTTCTTTCCTGATATGTGTTTTATCAGGAACCTCAGGGTCGTGAGGCAGAACTTTTATGGTCTTGTAACTTACATTTTGTCCACTATGATTTGGCAGATTAAAATGTTGTGCTACTGGTGTGTCTTCGTTTTTTTAATATCCCTTAATTGTTCTTTTAACTCGTATCTGGAATTCGCGTTTGCTTTCTCCCACATATTGATTGTGGCAGTATGTGCATGTAAGTAGATAGGTGATATTGCGTGTGTTGCAATATGTTTTAATCGTACATTTTGTGTGAGTGTGCGTTTGTGCGTGCGTGCGTGAAGTCACGGCTATTATCCATATGTTGGCAAGAGAAACAGTTTTTTTGTGTGTGCATGGATCAATAGGGTTTTGGAGTTTTTCCTTGGTATCCTGCACTGGCAGGGTATTCAAATTTGGCGCGAACCAGTGTGTCTTTAAAAGTAGTTTTTTCCTATAGCCAAGCATTGGTAATTCAGAACGTTTGTCTACGTCTTGGGCTACTGTTAAGTTTATCCCGGTGTTTGTTGATCTTCTTCTTCTTTTCGATCGCTGGTATCACACTTGGAGAGCCGTTCTCAAGATGAAATCTGTGGTTTTCTGCAGTTCTTCCACAGGCCATACAGCTTTTCAAGAAGAGGTTGACAAAGGCCAGATCTCTTCTCTCAGCAGCTGATACGTTCTGCAACATTGAAGTATGTGCTCTGTGGTCTGTTCTGCTTCTCCACAAGGACAAGCGGGCGATGTCGTAAGGTGGAACCGCCTGTACATGTGTTGGTTTAGTCTGTTATGTCCAGTTCTGAGACAAAAAATGGTCACTTGCTCTGGCCTCGAGAGATGATGGTAGGCATCTTCTGATTGAGGTGTTCTATAGAGTGACTTAATGATAGTCTTCATCTCTGTATGCGTAACCATGTTTTCTGTCTGATTCTCTTCTGCACACACCTTTGCCATCTTGTCTGCTTCCTCATTTCCTTGGACTCCACAGTGTGAGGGGATCCACTGCAATGCTATCCGAAAGCATTTGATGGTTTGTAGTGCTTCTTCAAGTTGTGGCAGCTTACCTTTGGTGATAGCCTCAAGGACGGAGCGGGCATCAGATAAAAAGACAATCTGTGCAATAGGGTCTGCTGTTCTGCTGATGGTATTAGCTGCATGGACCAGTGCTTCGACTTCAGCTCTGTAGTTTGTGCAGTGTTTGCCTGTCGGTATTGCAGCTGACTCATATTGTCCGTTTGGATACTGTATGTGCAGTCCGGCACCTCGGCTCCTAATTGCATCTTTGGCTGATCCATCTGTGTAGATCCTTATCCATGTCTCCTGAGGGTACATTTCTTCCAGCATGGCTAGGGTCAGGGCCTTCTTGCTTACATCACTGTGTTCATCTTTGGTTGTGAGATGAGGTACTGTGGTGCGAATAGCTATGCTCTCTAGTTTGTTTTCCCAGGGTGGAGGATCAAGGGTGTGGTTTGGGTATTCTATTTGTGCTGGCAACATTTCTTGGTGTTTCCTTTGAAGTGCTTTTGTCTCTTTCACAAAACTTGATCTTTTAAGTCTTCCTGATGACAGCTGTGCTTGCCTGATCTTCATCGGGTGGTTGTTGAACGAGTTGAACCTTGGATCAGTGCTTTGCATTCCCTTCCTTTACTAAGTGGGGGGATGCCTGCTGTCTGCTCCATTTTTTCTATTGGTGTTGATCTCATTCCACCAGTGATGATGCGCAGTGCCTGGTTTTGTACTCTGTCGAGGTTCTGTTGATGAGATTTAGCTGCTGTCATGCATGAGCTGGATCCATACTCAAGGTGTGGTCGTACGGCACCTAGGTAGATGATCCTTTCATTGGCACCCCACTTTGTTCCTGCCAGTTTCCTCATGATGTTTAGCTTTCTTCTGGCCTTTGCTTCTGCGTTCTGGATGTGCTCCTTCCATGTTAATCTTCTGTCATAGGTGACCCCCAGGTATGTCTGCTGGTCTTCGTACTCGAGTGGAGTACCGCCCAGTGTCAGATTGCCAACCTTGGTTTTGGTGGACAGTGAGAATAGCATGGCTGATGATTTTTCTTTGTTGATGGTAATACACCAGCGATTGGCCTAAGCTGTAATTCTGTCCAAGGCGAGCTGCATTCTGTACGTGGCAGTCGTTGTGTACTCCTCGGTGCACCAGAGTACGAGGTCATCTGCATAGAGGGCTGCTTGGATCCCATTGGGCAGCTCTGCTACAATGTCATTAATGAAGAGTATGAACAGAGTTGGTGATAATACTCCGCCTTGTGGTACCCCTTGTCTCAGCAATACATTCTGTCTAGATTGTCCATCCACCAGCACCCTAGCTCTGCGATTGTGTAGGTATGACATGGTCCATCGGAACATGTTGCCACAGATGCCTGTGCGCAGAGCTTCACGAGGAGGCCATCCTTCCACACCTTGTCAAATGCCTTCTGCAGATCAATAAAGGCAGCTAGCATCACCTTCTTGGCTTGAAAAGTGTCCTCTATGACCTGTGCAAGATGTGTTGTTTGATCTTCTGTGCTCCTGTATCTTCTGAAGCCAGCCTGCTCTGAAACTATAGTGTTCTCCGACTCCAGGTACCACTGCAACCGCTGGTTGACGATGCGCTCCATGGTCTTGCATATGCAGCTTGTAAGACTGAAAGGACGGTAGCTCAGCACTTTCGTCTTGTTCTTCCCTTTTTTCAGAATAGTAGTCATCCTGGCTTCCTTCCAGCACTGAGGAACCTCTCCATTGGTCCAACTGAGATTAAAGATATCTAGCAACTTGCGGAGAGATGCATTACCAAGGTGTTGGATCTTTCACATCAAGAGTATACTTACCTCCCTAATACTTTTGATATTGCTAAATATCGGCTTTCACTCAATAAACACTCAGATTAAAACAGTTAGGTGCCCCTACTGGGCAGGGAGTCAGAGCGTAGTCTGGCGGATGCCAGCCCCACCACCGCGCATGCGCAGACTAGCACTTCCTCTTTGCTAATTTATTGGCAGAGAGTCTACACATGTTTTTGTGCTAGAGCTTTTCTTTACTCAATTCATAGTCTTTTTGTGTGAATTTGGAAGTGATTATCCCTGTGTTTCCGGGACTCGCGTTTACCGTGATAAGCGCCTTGTTTAGTTGGTTTATTTCAACTAGGTGCTATATAATACTAATCTCTCTTTGTGTTTATGTCCACAGGTCTATATGACGATATGTAATGGACATCACATCAGCAGAGGGTTTGTTTCTCTCCACCATGGTTCCATTTCCTACTAATACTGTTAGGTTATCTAACCAAAAATTTTATGTCCAGTGAGTCGGAGGCCTAGTATAAAGGTCTTCTCACTTTGCCCTCTTGATCCAATTCCTTCCCCTATAGGTGGAGAGAGTTAAGAGGCGTTCAGTTGGTGGAGTGCTCCAGTTCGTCACGTTGGATGGTTTGTCTATACAGAGTGTCAGGTATCTAATTATTGATATGAGGTGATGTTAATTATTTAGAGAGGAAAGGGAGATAATTAACAGTATTTGCCATTGTTATCAGTATATATCTGATGGTTGTGTAGTCGAAATGTCCATTCTGCACATGTTCTGGTTAGAGATACAATTCGTCCTTGCACATGGATGTTTGTTGGGGATCGATTTTTTCCTGTCATAGGATTAATGACGTCATAATCAGCCTTGCTCTTTATTAACATTTAAAGTTTGTCCAAAGCTGGTTTTCTGAGGAATATTGATCTTTATGATCATTTCCTTCTCTTGAGTTGGTTGAGTTTCTGAGCTTAACTAGATTGCTCATACTCCTCGTCCTTTGCCCTGTTTCAGAGACCTGGGTGTGCGTCCTGTGGACAGTTTTTGAAGGACAAGTTTGTGCCTCATCTCTGCTATCAGTGTAGCCCCTGTGGTCCCTTGATTAATTGCGAGATATGTAAGCACTGGGGGGGCGAGCTAATGTCCGAATTCTTGTGCTTACAGGCGAAGGACAACGTGGTGGAGGAGGAGAAGAGAAGCAGAAAAGAGAGGGTGTGAGTAAGAAGGGTAAGAGGAAGGCCTCGTCCGCGGTGGACATGGAGGCCTTCCGGACCGAGATGTTGGGAGAGATGAGGAGGACAATAAAGGATTTGGTTCCAGAGTTGCTTCGTGGCATGCTTCCTGGACCAAATCCTTTGCTGTCCTCATCATCTGCTTCGGAGCAGGTAATCCCCACCTCTGAATCACCTTTCCTTAGTACGCTTCCGTTGTTCGAAGATTCAGAGGTGGCCCCATTAGAGGGGGCATTCCACGACCCTGGCAGCAGGCTTAGTGCCGCGCCGAGGGGCCGTGGACGGTTGTCGCTGGAACCCGCGGGCTGCTTATCAGTCCAGGGGTATCCGTACGCCGCGGGTGCCAGTACCTCCTATGGCACCTTCCCTGGCCAGTCTGGGTTAGCTCTCTTTGCTGACCCGGAGTCTAATCTGTCTGGCCAGTAGGAAGAGGATTACCTGTTGGGGTCGCCGTCTGAGGACGTGGCCATGGATTATGACGTCTGTGCACCCCTCGCGGGGAATACAGGCGACTTATTCCACGGTTCAGACTGTGGCCCTGGGTGCTGCTGAGTGCCAGCGTTACCGCATACCTCGGCTTGCCGAGAGTGTCGCTGGTGCTGGCCGGGGGCCGTGGTGGGGCGGTATGTGCCCCGCGCTCTACCACGGCGCCTGCTCCTGGTCAAGCCAGTGAGATTAGCATGCCGGTGTTGTCAGGCCCGCATGTTCTCCCTGGCTTGCCAGGGGTATCAGCGTATCCGCCGTCAAGCTCTGCTGCTTGCGCTCAGGAGGAAGACGAAGGCCCCCGTCTTGTAGAGCGCTCGCAGCTAGCCACGGAGGAGGATTGGTCTGACGCTTGCCAGTGGTTGGTAAGTGTGAGGCCAGATCTGCCCGTGGAGCAGTCGGCTAGCCAGCGTGACCACAGGCCGTGGTTAGCTGGTAAGGCTACTGCTAACGCTATGCCTTCTCTGCCGCTGGCAGAGCATGTCGTTGACATGTTCGAGGCGGCGGAGACGTCCATTAAGTCGAGTGGACGTCTCGCGAAGGCCCCGCGCGAGGTGGCCAGACGTTGCCGCATCGTGCCCCTGGATTACCAGCGGTACGGTGTGGTACCTAAGCCGAGCGTGGATGACCGCGCGGCTTTGGATGAGGATGCGCGGCCAGGCTCCCGTTCTGACACGGGAGTCTTGTGTTCGAACGCGTTGCGTTCAGCAAATACCGCGTTGCGTGATGCAGAGGAGAGTGGGAGGGCTTCGATTGCCGCTCTGTCCCACGTCTCCCAGCTGTTATAAGGGGTAGTAACAGCATCCGCATCGCGCCAGCCAAGTCCGGTCACAGTCCAGCGAGCCATCCAGGATGGTATCAACCTGGCTCTGGACTGTATGACTCGGGCGGTGACCAGGAGTGTCCGGGCAAGGCGCACATTTGCCTTGGACAATCTGTGCCCGTCCCAGGACCTGTACAATAGGCTACTGCGTACGCCTATGACAGGTCCTGGTCTCTTTGGAGGTGAGGGATGTAGACACCTCCAGGAGACGGTTACTCTGGTAAATAACCAGAGGGCGCTGCGCGAGCAGTTTGAGGTGCTTCGTCGTGCTAACGTTCGCGCCGCACCCCCTGCATATCGTCCCCTGCAGGCTCGAGGTGGTGGTGGCCAGGTCAGAGGCCAACCACCATCGGAGCGTAGGCCTCAGCCGCGTGCGATTCGGCCAGCAGCGAGGGGGGGCGCAGGCTCCTCAGGCGCAGTCAGCCAGGCAGCCGCCCGCGCACCGAGGTGCGCGCGGTGCTGGTCGTGGCGCGCGAGGATCTGGGCGTGGTAATCGTTCCTGATGGGACGGTTACCGCGGTGAGAACCGCTCCAGTGTTTCTGGCAAAGGAGACAGTGCCGCTCTTGCATTCCTTATGTCCACCTCTATCCTTAGGTGGACCGGTGGGAGGCCGGCTAGCCGACCACATGCAAGAGTGGGAACGGTTAACTCAGGACCGTTTAGTCTTGCGATGGCTTTCAGTCGGGTATCATCCCGATTGGATGACAGGCCCGCCATCGCGACTGTCTCTAGTGCCGATCTGGACTCCAAATCCGAGAGATCCAGAGCAAAGGTTGTGTATCGAGGAGGAAATAAATTCCCTCATACAAAAAGGAGCTATTCAGCCGGCACAAAGGTGTCCGGGCTTCTATTCAACCCTGTTCTTAGTAACAAAAAACACCGGAGGGTGGAGACCAATTCTCAACCTCAAGCCATTGAACAAGTTCATAGAGACGCCCAGTTTCAAGATGGAGACTGTGCGCTCGGTGTTGGCGGGGTTAGAGAGGGGAATGTGGACAGCGTCGATAGATTTGAAGGACGCTTATTTCCACATCCCCATACACAGGAGTTTCCGTCGCTTCCTGAGATTTGCATTCCAGGGCAGACAGTGGGAATTCAGGGTGTTACCCTTCGGAATTTCCACAGCTTCTCGGGTTTTCACCCGTGTGGTTCTTGCGATCACCACATACCTCCGCAGGAGAAGCATAGCAGTCCACACGTACATAGACGACTGGCTGTTGAAAGCGCACACCCAGGAAAGTTTATCGGCCAGTCTGGAGATTGTTTTGAAGACTCTCACAGACTTGGGCTGGATGATCAATTTCCCAAAATCAGAGCTGACTCCATCCCAGAAGTTTGTTTACCTGGGGATGTTCTTCGATCTAGAGACAGGATATGTTTTTCCTACTCAGGAGAGAGTTCAGAAACTCAACCTATTAATTCAGTCAGTGTGCGACAGTCGTCATGTCCTGGCACGGGTTTACTTGAGAATGCTGGGGTTGATGGTTTCATTGGAACCAGTCATTCCTCAGGCCGCCTTACGCAGGCGGCCGATCCAGTTATTTCTCATGACACAATGGACCCAGAGTACAGGTTCGCTGGACTCGAACGTGTCAGTGTTGGCGCCTCTGATTCATCACCTGCAATGGTGGTTGGACACAGAGAATCTCTTGGTGGGGGTTATGCTAACCCCTCCCCACCCTCAGGTGACTGTGTATACAGATGCATCGATGGAGGGCTGGGGAGCTTGCCTGGAAGAATCCACGATATCATGGCTTTGGAATCTGGAACAGTCAAAGGAACATATAAATCTACTGGAGCTAAGAGCAGTAGTCCTGGGCCTGGAACATTTCTTACAGAAAGTTCAGGGCAAAATTGTTCTTATTCGTTCAGACAACTCAACAGTTGTGACTTACATAAACCGCCAGGGCGGAACGAAGTCGCTCAGTCTCTGTATGATGACATGGAGACTGCTTTGTTGGTGCCTGGATCACCAGATTACCTTGAAAGCAGTTCATATTCCGGGAAGGTTAAATCTGCTAGCAGACTCATTGAGCCGAAGGATGAGTGTTTTACCCACGGAATGGCAACTAAATCAATGTGTGGCGGATCGTCTGTTCGACCATTGGGGGAAACCCAACATCGATTTGTTCGCAACGAAGAACGCGAAGATGACGACGTACGTCTCTCCGATTCCGGATCCAAGCGCTTTCGCAACAGATGCGTTAGCTATCAGCTGGGGGAGAATGTATGCATACGCATTCCCTCCAGCAATCCTGATTCCAAAAATTCTTCAGAAAATCAGACAGGAGGAATGCCAAGTGCTTCTGATCGCCCCGTATTGGCCAAGCCGATCATGGTATACGGATCTGCTGGACCTTCTGGTCTGCAATCCGGTTCCTCTGCCTCTGATGGACGACATTATCTTCCAGGGCAAGGCCCTTCACAACAATCCGTCAATGTTCAGATTGACTGCGTGGATGTTGTCAAGGAATCTAGAATTAAGGAGGGCTTTTCTGAGCAAGCAGCCATGCTTATGGCCAAAGCCAGGAGGGGGTCAACCTCCAGAGCATATAATTATAAAATCAACAGATTTGCAGAATGGTGCTCAAAAAGATGTATTGATCCAATGGATTCATCTATTCAGGTAGTAGCTGATTTCCTCTGTCACCTGTATGATGCCTATAGCCTCAAGCCTAACTCTATTGCTGGTTATAAGTCAGCTTTAATGTCTGTTATTCCTTGCTTGGCTAAGAGGGGAAGTGATGAAGTAAATACATTAAATGTATTAATTAAAGGCATGGGCAATCTAAGACCAAGGAATCCCCCTGTGATTCCGTCTTGTAGTTTATCGCTAGTGCTTCAAGTACTAGGTGATAAGCCTTTTGAACCACTTAGTTCCATTTCTATGAAACTATTAACACTGAAGACTGTGTTTTTAATTGCTGCGGCCTCGGCTAGGCGTAGAAGTGAAATTCATGCCTTATCAGCCGAGGATGACCGTTTTGTGGTTTCAGGGGAAGGCCTTAAGCTGCTACCTAGGATTAATTTCTTGGCTAAGAATCAGTCATTGAAATATCCAGGTCAACCTATTGTTTTGCCTGCTTTAACTAGATATGATCCTAATTCTAAAGCATGGTGTCCCGTCCGGGCGCTTCTCCGGTACAAACAACGTACATCGGAGTGGCGCACCGACCAGTCGGCGTTATGGTTGTCATATATTGAACCCCATGGCAGGGCTTCTAAGGACACCATTTCCAGGTGGATTGTAGAATGCATTCAGTTTTGTCATAAATCCGCCACCGGGAAGCAGGTTGACGTGGCCAAGGCTCACAGTGTCCGCGGCGTAGTGACATCCACTGCCCTATTTAATGGGGTCCCTGTGGATGATATTATGTCGGTGGCTCAGTGGCACTGTGAGTCAAGTTTTACAGACCATTATCTCCGTGACACCTCTAATCCTCTCGCCTTGTCGATTTTGAAAAAATAACTAGGTTTATATTTTTGATGAGGTTTCCTCATTGCTTATATATTTCACAATTAATTTATGGAAACAACCACTTTTTTGGGACTGCATCATTCTTCACCAATGGGAAGATGATGTCAGCAGCCTTTTCAACAAGGTCAGTCTTGTGCATGGGTTGTCCATTGTTGATTGTCTTGTCACGTTACCCGTTATTAATATGATGGTGGTTTTGTGTATTTATGTGGTTCATTGTTGAGAGTATACGAAAAGGGAGCTTTTTCGTCTCTGTCCTGTAGTACATGGCACTTGTACGTAGAGAGCGTATAGGACATTGAGGTCATTCGACTCTTCCTCCCAGGAAGGAGGGGGGGGGGGAGCGCATATGACATTCGGTCATCTCTCATACATCGGTGGTGTTATCCGATGGCTAGTCAAATCCTGACTGTTTTTTCATACAGTTTCAGAAGTTTAAGTGCCTTAAACGCAGAAAAGCGTATAGGGATGAGCTGGTCTTTTGACCTCGCCTCCCTCCCGCCGAATTCACTGTCGAATTCTGGCAATATCAAAAGTATTAGGGAGGTAAGTATACTCTTGATGTGAAATAAACGAAATCAAGGATTTCTTTTTTCACGAGAGAGTTGATACTTGCCTCCCTAGATACGGACCCGGCCTCTCCACCCCACAGAGGCTCGGTCTTCAGGCTCTTAATAGTTGCATGTGTATCAGCCAATAAATTAGTCAGAGGAAGTGCTAGTCTGCGCATGCGCGGTGGTGGGGCTGGCATCCGCCAGACTACGCTCTGACTCCCTGCCCAGTAGGGGCACCTAACTGTTTTAATCTGAGTGTTTATTGAGTGAAAGCCGATATTTAGCAATATCAAAAGTATTAGGGAGGTAAGTATCAACTCTCTCGTGAAAAAAGAAATCCTTGATTTCGTTTAATTTCATTCGTAATGCCATCTGGCCCGGGAGATTTCTTCTTCTTCAATTGGCGGATAGACTTCTTCAGTTCTGCTAAACTAATGTCAACTTTCATTGCATCGTGAGTGTTGGTGTCTGTTCTTTCCTTTTGCTCTTTTCTAACCTCTGACGCATTCGTGGTATAGAAATGTTGCTTTCTTTTGCATATGCCTTCGCAAAGGCATCTGCAGCCATCTTTCCTGACAGTGTTTGTCCATCTTCTTCAAGAGTAATCTTCTCTCCCCCGACACCCTCATCATTCAGTGCTTTAGTCAGTCTCCATAGCTTTGTTGTGTCTCTCTAAATTAAACCCTGCCATCTTTTCCCTCCAGCTTCTTCTTTTGGCCTCCAGCTTGGTCTTTAGATACCTGGCTTTAGTTTGTTGTAGTGTGAAGTGGTTTTCATGACAGGGATTACCCTCTGCATCTTCTCTGGCCTTGTCTAGGTAATCATGTGCTGCTTGCAGTTCTGTTGTCCAGTAGGGGCGGTAGTTTTTCCTGAACCCTCGAGGAATCGCTTCGTTGGCAGCCTTGAGGATACTTGAATTAAATTCCTTGACCTCATTGTTGATGTTTCTCCCTTCTACTGCTATATTTTGGGTAAGCTCATTGGAACGAATGCCGAACAGATTCCAATTTGTAGTTCCACCTTGGATGTTGAGGTGAACTTGTTGAAATACTTCCAGAAAGAGAGAGGAGGACAGGGCGGTGGTCGCTTCCTCTTAACTGCGATCCGACCACTACTGAGGTTTCTGTGAATGTCTTCTGTACAAAATGCCAAGTCCGGCGTTGTTGTGGAGTGCCACCGGCGTGAGTAGAAGGTAGGCTGATCTGTGGGATTGTTGACAAGTAAAAGGTGCTTTTCATCTTGCCATGCTTCAATGTCTTCCCCTCGTTTATCAAGTGTTCTGTATCCCCAGCTCTGAGACTGGCTATTAAAGTCTCCCGCAATGAGGAAGTGGCAGTCCGGGACCTGGATTGTGTCAAGTGAGAGATTCTTGTCATTAGGGCAGTAATAATTGACAATGTCAATCACAGAGTTGCTGGTTGTTATCTTGGTCTTGATATATTCTGCCTCTTCCATAAAGGTTTTGATCTGGCTGGCATTCACGCTGTTTTGGACCAAGGTGATCACCCCGCCTTTCTTTCTTCCTCTTCGATCACACCGGAAAATCTGGTAACCTCTGATCTTAAATGGTTTTCCTTCTTGCAGGTGTGTCTCTTGGATGCAGCAGATATCAATGTTGTTTTCGTACAGGAACTGTTCGAGCTCTGATTTCTTGTTGGTAACCCCTTCTGCATTCCAGTGCATGATGTTGATACTGGGGTTCTCTTTGGGTTTGGTCTTCTCTTTCGGTTGGCCAGTAGCTCTCCATCCTCGTCTCCTGGCTCCACAAGACGAGTTGATGGGACCTCCAGTAGCTGAGGGTGGGCTCCTTCGAGGCGTGGAGCCCGGCGCTGCACCTGCCTGGCGGATCCTCACAGGGCGAGCACAATTTTGGTTGATTTGATCTCCAAGTGTTATTTCATTAGCATTGTGCATAATGCTCTGGTTAGCGTTTAGTTCGAGTTTTTGTAGTCCTACAGTCCAGATCATAAATATATTATCGATATATCTAAGATATAGTGCTGGTTTGTGAGGTGCTGTTGCCAGTAGTTTCTTTTCTGGTTGGGCCATGAATATGACAACATAGGTGGGTGCCACCTTAGTGCCCATGGTGGTGCATCCTGTTTGTAGGTAGCGTTTACCGTTGAATTCAAAGTTGTTGCATTTTAAGACTAGGGATAGTGGGTTTAGCAGTGATCTACTTGATAGATCGCCCGGCATGCTAAATTGGCGTATGTACTCGGCTGTTGCTTTGAGTCCTTCCCCATACGGTATGTTTGTGTACAGGGATGTGACATCCATGGTGACTAGAATGGTGTGTTCAGGTAGTTTTCCGAATTTTTCAAGTTGATGAAATCTGTGGTATCCTTAATGCGTGAGGGAATATCTGCTATGTGTATTTTCAGGTGTTCATCTATGAAACGGCTATGTTCGGTTGGGCAGCCATTGCCGCTGATAATAGGTCTTCCTGGTGTAGGTTTTACATTTTGATGGATTTTTGGAAGGAGATAGAAACGCGCGGTGCTTGGGTTATCTATTCTCAGTCCATTCATTATATCTGTGAAAGCCGTTTAGTACCAGCCCTGTGATAGCTGTTTCGACTTTTTCTGCATGTTTTGTAGTAAGATTTTCATTGACTCCTATGTAACAGCGTGTGTCCCCTAATTGTTTAAATGCTTCAGTGCTGTAGTCTTCTGAGTTTAGAAATACAGTGGCATGCTCTTTATCAGCCTTTTTTATGACAATTGTATACTTTCGCCGGTGTTTCTGTTTGTTTATGTCATGTTTGACTTTTTTGATGAAAGTCTCTAAGACATAATCATTGCTAGGTGGGGTTGTCCACTTGCTGGCTGGTTTGAATTTCTTTCTGAGTGTCGGTAAATGCAGACACTGGTGGAGGTGGTTGTGTTGTGACCAATGTTTGTGTATCATCAGTTCTCCACTGATCAGGTGGATGTTGAAAATGTAATTTAAGGCAGAGTCTTCTAAAAAAAACTGTAGGTCAAAGTGTAATGTGCCCATATTGAGCTCAATTACGCTTGGGCTAAATCCCAGTCCCAATCCCAATACATCTATGGCATCTTCACTGAGCTTTTTCGCAGAGAGCTTTATAACAGAGCGTTTGTTAACAGATTCAAGGTGTTTTTCGAAGGGGTGTGGGGTTTTTTGATGTTATAAAATCCCCTTTTAAAAATTAGAAACTGCTTTTCTGGATCAGATACTGTTGCTATGTACTTCAACGCTCCATATGTTTGAGCAGGTCATACTCTTTGTTCAGTGTATTAAAGTTGTTGTTGGTTTTGCGAAACTGATCCATGAGATTTTGGTTGTCGCTTCTTCTTTGGTTCTGTGGACCCCTCCATTCTGGCAGTGCCCGTCATTTCTGCCTTCTTGGTTCTACTCATCTCCGTTTTGGCGGGCTGTTTGACCATTCCCGTGTTTTAAGTATGGTAGAATGTATGGCGCGTTCGACTTCGGTTACTATTTTGGGACTTTCAGCTTATGCTTTGAACCCAGCTTTGATTCTTCCGACACGTTCTGTGAGTGATGGTGCCCGGTTGACTAGTAGATCAAGGAGATGGTGTGTCAAGTCTAGGTTAGATTCTGTAATTTTTGCTTCGCATTCTTGTTTGAATGAGGGATCATCTATTGGTGGAATGTATCTATAGCTGACCTGGAGCAGTGGTAATACTTTTCCAGTAGAGATGGACTGTTCTAGTTTTTCCATATGTAGCTGGGTCCTGACAAGTTTGCAGGCTGCATTGCGCCACTGTTTGTAGCTGGCCTGTAATTCTGTTGAAATTATGGGCTTCTTCGGGCTGGTGATAATTGGATCTACATCTGAGTCCCAGGAATCATCATTCGGCCTCGCTCTCTTCCTCTATGAATTGAACGAGTTACATAATCAGTATCACACCACCTATACTGTCATAGTTGGCGGAGACTTCAATGGATCACTCACTGATCAACGAACCGATTCATTTAGCCGCCATCTGAAAGCCTTTGTCAAAGAACTTAAACTCTTCCAAGGAGGCGAGCCTGGCAACCAAAGTATATTCTACTCAAAGGGTGGTCATTACAGTTAACAGATCGACTACATCTTTAGTTCAGAAAACATACTCCTAACAGATTTAAGTATCAGTAGAAAGGATAGTTTACCGACCAACTCATCAAGCCATGTAGCTGTAAGTGTGACAGTACAAGGAGCGACCCTAGTAAAAGCAGCAGTGAAGAAACCACGCGTCATATCCCGAACTTGCTGGACCAAGTGCGACTACACATATTCAGAAGTTTTGTCAATGCTAGACCAAGATTACCCGCTTAATTGTACTGCTGACATAGACACAGCCATTCAACACCTAATAAACACTATGAAGTCTGCCGCCAAAGCAAATATCCCACAAAAAACAACAAAACTAGCCAGAAAAGGGAGCTTCATGATTCAAGATGTAGTAGAAGCAATCAAGATCTCGCGTAAAGCTCACTACATCTGGAAGGAAGCTGGCAAACCTGCTGCTTCTCATAGAACCTCTGTAGATTGCAAGACGGCTAATAAAATGTATGCCGCATCCAGTACAAAGCAGCAGCAGAATCCAGAGAAAGGCTGTACAACCAGATAACTACTGCATCATCCACAGATTCTCAGCTTTTTTATCGCCCCGTAGCAATCCAGCGCAGACAACCTGTTCAGCACCTGTCAAAGCTCATAGTGGATGATGTGCATATATCCAAAGATGATGACATTCTCAAAGCTATGCATTCACAGTTTTCCAGACTAGTTCAGCCAGTAAACACAAGACTCTTATGATCAGAATTACACAGACTTAATCAATTATACCAATTACAGTAAAAGAGGTCAGACAATACATCTCTAAACGCAAGTGCCGAAAAGCAGCTGATGAGTACGGGATTTCTGCAGAGCATTTTAAGTACGCATTAGACGCAGTTGCGCCTTTCCTTGCCAACATCTGCACTGCAATTGTAAACCTAAGATACTGCAATTCATAGGAAAGGCAAGCCAGCTCAGCACCTGGACAGCTATCGTGGAATAACAATCTCCCCGATCAAATCGAAGATTGTCGAACATATGCTATTAGCACATTCAAAGAACCTTATCGATATGAACCAGGATGATCTACAATTTGGCTTCACAGAAGGTGTCTCACCTACTATGGCATCAGTGATAATAACTGAATCTTTACTAGAAGCAAATCGCAATCATTCGTTACTATACATCGCAACAATTGACACTCAAAAGGCCTTCGATGTTGTCAATCACGACTCTCTGATCAGGAAATATCATAACTACAGGCTCAATGGCATTTGACTCCATTTGAAACTGCTATCATTATCAAAATCTGACAACAAGAATTAAACACCATGGGCAGGTCAGCGAGCATTTTGATATTCTGCAAGGCGTGAGACAAGGAGGTGTCACGAGTGCCTATGACTACAAAGCATACATCAATGATCTCCTGCTAAATCTCGGTCAAATGAATTCAGGCCTGAAAATCTGCACTATCGACGTAGACAGAGTTGCCTGCGCAGATGACCTCGTTCTCCTTACTGACCGCCTAAATGACATGCAGCTCAACTTGTCAGCAGTAGAGAGCTATGCCAACAGGGAACGATATAATCTCCACCCAACCAAAACAATAGTATCAGTAGCAAATTCACACATCCCTAGTGATACATGGAATGAAAGGAAATGCTGGAGGATTAATCAAGTCCCAGTGACAGTCTGTGAAGAATTCACTCATCTTGGCATAACTAGGAATGTCAATAGCTCAGTTCAAAGTCTCATCCTTCATACATGACAGAATTAGCAAAAGGTTGTCGCACGCTATACATGCTGATGGGAGCCAGTCTTTATGGGCTAAATGGTCTACCACCTGTTGCATACAAACTATATACGACGTATGTCCTACCGTATTATATGCATGGCCTAGAATCAACCTGGATCAACCAAAAAGAACGAAGCACTAGAACTCTTCCACAGAACCACACTGAAACATATACAGGATCTTCCCAAAGCATGTGCTACCCCAGCTGTCTACCTTCTTGGAGCAAGACCCTTTGAAGCAAAACTTGATGCCCGTCGACTATCTTTATTCGCTGCTATAGCGTGTCAAAAGGACAACTCATCGTCAATCGCCCAACTGACAAAAGCTGGTTCTCCATGATCACAAGATTATTCTACAAATACAATCTTGGTATCCCTCTGCAATTCATAGAGAATCCTGTAGATAAGAGCTCATGGAACTCGAGAATACGTTCCAATGTCAACTCTGTATGGACAATTCAGTTGCAAGAAGAAGCCCACACAAAGATCACACTAAAACACCTTAGTATTGATAGCTGCGGGATTGGAAGAGCTCACAGCATTTGGACCACATCCACCAATACTCGCGATGTCCAGCATGCTGTCATCAAAGCGAAAGTTCTCACTGGAAGCTACACTCTTCAAGGTGTGAGAAGCAAATTTACAGGTGGACGAGTCTGACCTATGCCCAATCTGCCACAAAGAACCAGATGTAGTACACTTCCTATTCGGATGCACCAATGCTCACTCCAGCGCAGTCTGTTACCGGAAGCTCATAGAAAGCCTAGTATCTATCAACAATGATGATACACTGCTCAGTCTAATGCTGAACCCAAACAAATGTTCACTGCTGTCTAATGCTGCCAAGCGGTCACTACTCGAAACCATCGATTCTGCATCTCGCTGGCTCTGCTAAGAGTACATCACAGTTTCCTGTTGATTCTTGAAGTTGGTGCATGGATTAATCAAAGACTAATAGCATGTTGAACATTGTACAAAGCCTTCATATAACTACTAACTCGGTGACGGTGCGGCTAACTCATTTAGCATTACCCTGATGAACAGGGGGACTACAACACAGTAACAAGTAACAAGAGGCCCAAGGGGCCTGTTTCGCTCACCTGGAGCACCATCAATTTTTGTCAAAATTGTTGGTGGGTGGTTTAGCAGTCTTTAAATGAGTTTGTGGACATATTTGCGAGTGCAATATGGCCGCCAAACACACTACATTTTGATTGCCCCATGGCGCCCATGTTTTTTTTGATGGATCAACTTCCCTTGAACAAATTTTTTAATGGCCCAAATTTCGGCCTGATCCCCTCAGCGGTTCTGGAGGAGTGAAAACCAGGTCATCCAAGATGGTCGCCAAACCATTTGGTCAATCAAGTCCTCTTGAGCAAACTTGACTTACCTCTTGGCCTAGATGAAGATTCCCCAAATGGTTTCGAAGATTTTTAGACATTTCCTGAAATTGGTCAAAATCCAAAATGGCCGCTGGGCAAATTGGCCGATCGGGTTCATTTGAACAAACTTGGATCCTTATGCCCTAAGGATGCTTCCTGCCAAATATAATTGAAATCGGCCTGGTAGTTCTTGAGAAGACATTTTAAATTTCCCATTGTTTTAGCATAGGAGCTTTTGACGAGAAAATTATCCAAGATGGCCGCCAAACCGTTTATCCGATAGTTTCGAAAATTGCAGATTTGAGCCCAGAATACTCAAAAACATATATAGAACCAATTTTGGCCTCCAAATCCATCAAATAAAAAAATCCAATATGTCCGCCAAACACACTACTTTGATTGGTGCACCACGGCCATGTTGGTAATTATATATCACAAATTTTGGCCTGATCACTTCAAAGGTTCTGGGGAAGAAGTCGTCGTTGCGAAAACTAGGTCATCCAAAATGGCCACGGAACCATTTCGTCAATCAAGTTCCCTTGAACAAACTTGGTTCAGCTCTTACCCTAGATTATATTTTGTGAGTTCTGAATCGATCCCGCAAACGGTTTTGGAAGAACAAGATTTTTAAAGACATTTCTAAAAATCGGTAGAAATCCAAGATAGCCATCGACCAAATTGACCGATCGGGTTTGTTTGAACAAACTTGAATCTCTATATCTTAAGGATGTTTCCTGCCAAATATAATTGAAATCGGCCCAGCAGTTCTCGAAAAGAAGACATTTTAAATTTCCCATTGCTTTAGTATGGGAGATTTTCGCGGGAAAATGATCCAAGATGGATGCCAAACCATTTAACTGAGTTTCAAAAATTTCAAATTTCAAATCAGAATACCCAAAAACCTATTTAAAACCAATTTCGGCCTCAAAATCTATCAAATAAAAAAAATCCAATATGGCCACCAGACAGGCTATATTTTGATTGGTCCATGGCGGCCATGTTTTTCGACGGATCAACTTCTTTTAAACGAACTTTACTGGCCCTTAGTCCCTAATCATATCTGCCAAATTTTGGCCTGATCCCTTCAGCGGTTCTGGAGAAGTCATTTTCGCTACAACTAGGTTAACCAAGATGACCGCCGAACCATTTGACCACTCAAATTACCCTGAACAAACTTGGTTGAGCTCTTGCCCTGGATCATATTTCACGAGGTTTCCTTCAATCCCTCAAGCGATTTCGGAGATTTATTTTAAAGACGTTTCTAAAAATCGGCCAAAATCCAAGATGGCCGCCAGCCAAATTGGCCGATTGGCATCGTTTGAACAAACTTGGATCCCTATGCCCTAAGGATTCTTCCTGCTAAATATAATTTAAATCGTTCCTGCGGTTCTTGAGAAGTCGTTTTAAAGGAAAAATTGATAGACGGACAGACGAGGGACACACGGTCGCCACGACAGAAGCTCACTTGGCCTTTCAGGCCAGGTGAGCTAACAAGTAACAAGACTAGTCTGTTCCTCAATGGTGTTTGTGCTCATTAGGTCGACTAGTGTCACTTGAATGGCATGTTATTGGAGATGTGTGCTCTGCCATCAACTAGAGTTGTTGTCTAGTACTGGATTCAAATTGTGCTGAGTAGTAGGGCCAGAGTCAAAATGATACCACCTCCCTCAACTGGCAGCCGTTCGGCGATCCATGACCCCCACCACCCTCTCAATCCCTGGGGGAATAGGGTTGTTGAGACGTGAAATATAACACCCGTGCGGACCCCACATGTCCGGGAGAACCTCAGGATACCGGCCAGTGGCCGGCCTCTATTCTGACCGGTATCCAGAGGCGTTTTTTCTATCTGTGGGACACTTGTACCTATCCTACCTATGTACCTATCTCCTACCCTACCCTGTTGCTATTCCAGCTGGCTGGTGTGTGTGTGCTGCTTTGACCCCGCACTGGAGGGGTGTCGCGGTGGGTCTTTATCTAACCTGGTCATATTACCCCTGCCCTAGTGTCTTACCTAGTTTCGAAATTTCATTGAAGTTCTAGCGAGGTCTTTTGAGTGGATTTGAACCCCAGTCTGCAGCCTGGGAACACTATGCAATTCAACAACTCTATCAACTCTATTGATAGACCCACCGCAACACCATTAAAATCTTGACTCTTAGTACTCTATCTCTGAGCGTGAGTTGTGAAATCGGTGTTACTGCGTTATCTCGAAGTGACGTCAAGATCTAGAGTGAGTCGAGCATGATAGCTCAGCAACACAGCAACGTGTGAACACATAACTTATCAGCTATATGCATACATGGCCGAGATAGTTAATGCGTTGTATTATACACTTTTAAAATCACAGGTTCAAATCTCGTTATGTGTTATTAGCAAATGGTAAGCTTTAAAATCACAGGTTCAAATCTCGTTATGTGTTATTAGCAAATGGTAAACATGTCTACAATTACTCTTTACCCGTTACCCGAGAAGCATGACATCATGTCAAGACCAACTCGCACAGTCATTGACTGACCACATAAAACCCATGATTGCAGACCACAGACCCTCACCTGGGCCAAAGTCAAGAATAGTAGTTTATTTAGCCCACTTGCTATGCGTTAACACCCAATTAGACACAGCATCCATAATGGTATACCGGCGATCATAAATTACGTGTGAACGCACAACCATACATTACGTGTAAACACTCAACTACGTGTAAACGCTCATCTACAAACAATATTACACACAATGGGCTGGCCTGAAGAGCTATGGTCATGCATGCATGATGTAGGCTGTGCGGCGCGACGAGAAAAAGTACCCGGGCCATTGCATGATATGGGCAACTATGCAGATCGAAATCTTGAGAAATGGAGAAGCTCAGGGATCCCAACATTACGCTCGTCATTTCTACTAACATGCCTTACGTGTCGCGGATGCTATCCGATGACTGTGATAGTGATGGACAAACTCTTCAAGTATATGAATTATTTAGAAACGGTTTGCAGTTTTGATGTGGATGCTGCTATCGAGTTGGAACAAGAGTGGGAACAAGAAATACATAGTCTCCGTCGGTATCACATCGACATGACGGACCACTCACAGGTACTGATCTTGTGATCAACCACACATAATAGTCTGAACGCCCATTTAGAGACATGCATCCACAGTGATATACACCATGATTACTGTTGCACAGCTTCACGCTATTGCAAAGCAATTCGGCCTTAGAGGCTACCCTAAGGCCAAGAAAGCCGACCTGCTCCAGATGATCTGACACGCCCGTGCCGAGGAGTGGCAGAAGCGACTCCCAAGCAATGAAGACGGGAAGGTTTCCAGCGCTTACCAAAGATGATCCTTTGTATCCCCACAAGAAAGCGCAGCGGATCCGTGAGCTTCATCAGTTGGACGAGGAGGTGACTGCTAGCTTGCGAGCCAAGACTGTAGCGAGGCGGATGGCGGACCATCCACTGGAGCGCTTACCTGGCCTATGCAGGATCTCTAAGCGAGTGATGAGGGGACCGAGGTCTGAACCCTTAGCCCGGAGCATGAGGTGAGAAGGCGAACACATTCTCGACCAGCGTCTCGGCGAAAGGGAGACAGAGGATAGAGGACGCCGGTCAGTACGCTGGACATTCTTCAGAGGTCTAGAAGGAGACTTCACAGGCCAGATCATGCAAAAGATCCAGCAGACTGTCCAGAACGGCTTCTACCTCCGCTACACCCATACCTATCGCATCCGTCACATCGAAGACGGTAGGGTGATGCTCTTCCACAAGAATGCTCCAGGGAGCCTGTGGCTGAACACGATAGGAGTAGCTCAGGACTGGATGGCAGCAAGAGAGCAAGCCCGCCTCGACACAGACAATATCGATTGACCCAACACCAAGTGGGCTTTCGTTCGATCAATCAATGTTGAGGTCAGGGCTGCTTGGGACAGGCCACCTCCCAGACTGGCTACGACATAAGACTATGACTTCCCTCGACACCTACAGGGACAACATGTGTCTCTGGGGATGTCTAGCAGTCCACCGAGGAGTGAGAGCTGATAGTACAGCTCCTGCACGAGAGCTTGCCACAGTTCTACGGCAAGACAGTGACAGTACCTGATGTCCGCAAGACCTCGCTAGATCAGCTGGACAAGGTATAGTTCTTCGCCAAGATCGGGATTCGCGTGTATGAACCAACCGAAGAGGGCACCTGGCACTTGATCAGGCAAGTGGCTCACTACCGTGACACCATGACCATCGGAGTGTGGGACCACCACGCCTTCTACATCAAGAACATCTCCAAGCTGGCACATACACTAGTCTGCAGTCACTGTCAGCAGAGTTTTACAAAGGCATGCAATCTTCAACGCCATGCTGATCACTACAGGCGGCAAAACAACAATCGTGTGTCCTGTCGAGAAGGTTGAGGCGCCACAGCTTGCGTATGAGAAAGCCTTCTATCCGCCCCAACCATCCAGTTCAGCGGCTACTCGTTGGATCGAGTATGAGTCGAGAAACAGAGGCGTACACACATCTTGTACAGTGTGGACACGGTGGTAAGCGTTGGATCGAGGGTGCTCCCGTAAATGGTTATGACACGACCACCAACACCGTTTACCAGCTCCATGGCTGTTACTGGCACAGGTGTCCACAACACCAGCGAGGCAAGGATGCCGAACAAAGATACCGCAAGACAGTCCTGAGAGAGGAGAAGCTGAGAGCATCTGGATGCACACTTGTGGTACAGTGGGAGTGCTGTATAAAACGCTGTCCAAGCATCCCTAAACGAGTTCGGACTGTCCCATACCCACACTTCATAGTTTACGACTTCGAAGCACTCCTAGATGGTATCAAGATTCATCCTACGGACACTCACGATCGAGAGTACTCACATACCTATCTCTGTGTCAGTTGGCTGCTCCTTAGATGGCGCCACGAGTGAGCCAACTCACCTCTGCAATCCTGACCCCAAAGAACTGATCAGAGATTTCATGCTGGTGATCAAACTGCGAGCATATCTAATCTGGACAAGGGTTAGGGCACAGTATATACCGACAGACCTGGACAAGCGCCCAAAGCGACTGATCAGTGAGTGGTGTGACCAAGTGCCTGTACTGGGATTCAACTCTGGGCGGTATGACCTGAACCTCATCAAGAAGTACTTTGTCGATGAGGTGACTGACAGTAGAGGTACAATGAAAGTCGCCAAGAAGGCTAGTCGGACCATGTTCTTCATAACACCTGGGCTACGGTTTCTCGATGTGCTGGAATACCTCGGCCCAGGAGTCTCGTACAAGGTATGGGTCAAAGCTTACGGGTGTACACAGCAGAAGAGCTGGTTCCCATATGAATAGTTTGACACACATGAGAAGCTCAACTATCCAGGGCTTCCTGACTACTCAGCATGGACATCTAAGCTCAAGGGTGGCTACCTCTTGACGCGGTCAGAGTGGGAACAGTGTAACCAGACATTCAGCGAGGCTACAACAACCTGGACGTCAGTCCATTCATCGAAGCCCTAGAGCGGATGCGGGAGTTCTACACAGAACGAGAAATAGACATCCTCAAAGACGCGGTCTTTCTCCCAGGTGTGTCACTGCAGTACCTCCTACATGGAACTGCTCAGCACATGCCGGATATTAACCTCTATTCACCGGGCAAGGAAGCCTACAAGATGCTGAAGGGTGCTGTTGTTGGAGTTCTCAGCATCGTGTTCACCAGATACCACGAGGCCGGTGTGACTCGAATCTGCCAGAGTGAACGTGCCTGCCAACGTCTATTCGGCTACGACGCAAATGCTCTGTACTTGTCAACGATGGCCAAAGAAATGCCATGTGGTAAGGAGACAGTGCGCCATTGGTCCGGTGCTAGTGGTGTAGCTAGCTCTAAGGAGGCTCTCCTAGCAGACAGCTGGTTTGGGTTTGCTGAGGTGGATATAGAGGTCCCCAAGGCTCTGTGGGCAAAGTTCAAGGAAATGCCTCCTCTTCTATAACCGCAAGATCCGGGTAGAGGCAATCTCTTCTGAGATGCTGGCATATCTAGGGCGAACAGGAAGGAATCGTCCCACCACACAGAAGCTGGTCGGTGCCCTCTCTGGCAAGAAGTGGCTGCTGTACGCAACGACACTCAAGTGGTATACAACCCATGGCCTGGAGATCACTGCTGTATACCGCACCATAGACTATGAGGCCAAGCTCCCATTCGAGTGGTTCGTGGAGAAGGTTATGGAGGCCCGCCGCTCAGGAGATGTAAATAAGAGCCAAGCGCTCTTGGCAGATCTCTTCAAACTCCTCAGCAACAGTGCCTACGGGAAGCTCATCGAGGTCCTAGAACATCATAGCAACACCAGCTTCATGAAGGATGAACGTGTGGTAGACAAGGCCCTGCGTAGTGCATGGTTCGAAGATCTCGAGGAGATCAGTGAGTCATACAAGCTCCAGAGTCGCAAGCCGAGAATCACTATTCGAACGCCCTTCAAGGTGGGGATAGCCGTTTATGAGCTCGCGAAGCTGTGAATGCTGAAGTTCTACTATGACTTCCTCGATCGCTACGTAGCTCGTGACAGCTTTGTATACCTGCAGATTGACACTGACTCCGCGTATATCGCTACAGTAGGCTCCAACCGCGATGACATAATTCACCCTGAGATGCGAGCAGAGTACCAGGCTCATAAGCGGGACTGGCTAGCTTGGGACAAATGGTCTGGACGGACTCCGGGACTGTTCAAGCTCGAGTTCGAAGGCTCTCATGGTATCGCTCTCTGCTCAAACTGCTACTACATGAAGAGCACAGCTGCAAGTAAGTGCTCCGCTAAGGGAATGTCAACGCGGCAGATTGAGGTCTCTTGGCAGAGGTTCTACAGCACCCTACATGGCGGGGTGGACTGAGTTAAAAAGCGATGCCTATGCATGCGCAACCAGGTACTCCTTACCCTCATCCACCTGCAACAATTCCGACCACTGGAGGGGATGTTCCGAAGCCTTGTAGACACCCTGGAATGCCTGGGCCACCTGGCCAGCTGACGTGTCTGTGAGCGGTACTACAGCCTCGTACCTGCTGGCGGCATCGACGTTGGTGAGGGCATACTTGTAGGTCTTACGATGTACCGTGGATGAGGTCTGTCTATCTGCCACATCGCATGGCGGCTGAGCCACTGGCTAACTGTCTCCAATGTGAAGTTGTGGCCCTTGTGACGTGCAGCCTCGAGTAGTTGAGGGGGCTCACGGTAATATCCACCAGGCTGATAGTAGAGTTCCTCAAGAAAGACGGTTGATAAACTCCAGGATTTCATCACTGACATCCACTCCCGTCCTGTCACGCACGGCCTGGGTGAACTCTAGTGGGCGTGTTTGCCTTAGCGAACAGGGGACTCAGCTTCGCCGACAAGAAGGTGGCAGAGGTCGAGCGTAAGCGTCATAAACAGGCGATGGAGAAGCTGTCTAAGGAGAAGTTTGAGTACAGCAAAGCATGTGAGCATATGCGCCAGAGGAAGGCACGCCGACGACAACTGCAAGCTCAGGCCAACCAGAGCATCAAAGAGGCAGATGACAGTCTCGATGAGTACTACGAGGCTGTCTGAGCCAACGCTCGACTATGAAGCATCGACAGGTCAGAAGACAGCAGAGCTTATAGTAGTGGTGGCAGCTGCAGAGGTGATGACAGGAGTCGTGCTCTACGCATGCTCAAGCTGAATACCTGTGTTCGACATGCATACCTTAGCATAGCCAAAGTTAAGTACCGTCACACCTAATGAGCGAGTTCCAGCTATGAGGTTTCCGATGTTGAAGCCGAGCAGGTTGCCATGATTAGGTGGGATGTCCCTGTCCCCGAGGTGGTGACAGCCTTCTAGTGCCGACTCGAGGTTGTCGTTTCCACTGATTAGTCGCAGAAGCGCATCAGCCAGCTCGCGTACCTCACCAAGAACATTGGTCCCAGCAACCACAAGCTTGAAATCGTCTAGCTTATCCACCTGCTGGATGACTCCTCCCTTCTGAACCAGGACCGTAACAGAGACACAGTCTGATACACCATGATGCAATGTCAGCTCTACCCGTTGGTTAGCTGTGGCTTGGACCTGCTGGTGTTCTCGCTCCACATGCACGATCCGCTGTTTGGAACCCGTTTCCTTCAGCTGCTGTTCATTCTCGTCATGCCAGACATGAAGTCTTGGAGCATTCATCGTCACATCTGTGAGCTACTCATTGTACACCTGGAGGAACAGCCTATCCTGCATGGCAGCCAGATTCACGTATGTGTTCTCGAGGAGGGTTAAGAGTGGAACTGCCACGGGCATCTCAACCCCTACCTGTAGTTCGAATTCTGTGAACACCTCATTGCACCCCGCAGCGTAGTACCCCTTTCCCTTCGCATAGAAGGTTGGTACATGAGCCAGCGGATCTAGGACTCGGTACGCATCGCTCACATAGGTGGTGTCCATGGTGCTGTTGCTCTGCATGATCTCCCGCCTGTTCAGAACCTGCGGGAGCTCTACCGTCTTTTCTGTTGTGCTCTGAAGCTTGAACTCGAGTGTCATGCTCTTGATCTCATGGATCTGTGCCGAGATTGCAGTCGATGTACTTCCCAGCAGCGGACAATGGGTTTCATCGTGTATACTAGGTCGAACGACCATCGGGCGGTCCTTCCGAGGATCAGTGCGGTGTGGTGTCGCGGGTTCAATGGCCCCATCTGGATGTTGCACATACTATGGCATGTTTAAGGTCTGGGTATATAAATGGCTGCCATGTTCGGTAAAGTTCTCCAGCAGATTATCTAAGCAGCAGGACAGCAACCGATCAGCACAACAGTCATGTCCACGGCTTGCACTGTACCACTGTGACAGGGTCCGAGGACTGCTTCGTGACATCAACATTATCCACGAGTGAGCCAAAGTTACACCTCCGTCTGATGCGGAGATACTGGCCGCCATAGAGGAAGAAGCGCCAGCTCGTAGTACAAAAGAACTCCTGACTCGGATACTCTACCGGAAGTTTGACACACACACCCAGGGCAGGGCACTCAACCTACCTGTGGCTCAAACCAACAGTCCTGTTATTCTAGCTCTCCAAAGGGCGAGGGTCGAACCCAAAGATCTACTAACGGTCGGGAAGTGGGCTGCCGTATTTAGCCTCCATAGCCAGAAAGAGCGAGATATGCTGGATAGCCTCCAGTCTGGAGCAATAACTACCTCAGGGAGGTCAGTGCCGCTGTAGTGGAGAGCCACGACACCGGTCATGCAGAAGGTACTCACTGTTGGCCGCAAGGAGGTTGTTGAGCACATATTCAACGAAGGGCGCAGGAGATTGACCAGTGATCTGGAAGCATTTCTGAAATTCCAAGATAACTACCAGGACTACCTCATCAAATCCGCTCGCAAGTCAGATGCTCGTCGCCCATGGACAAAGTGGATCTTCCATGAGAAGTTCCAGAAGAAGAGTCCTAGAAATTGACCCTCAGTGGATAGAGTTTCAGCAACACGCTTCTGATGAAACTGACGAAGTTCCTCAATCTTCTGACGAAGTTCCTCAAGCTTCTGACGAAGGTCCTCAAGCATCTGATAAAGTAGCGGAGACCTCGGACGAAGTTCTTCAGCCTTCTGATGAATGAAAAAAAAGTTGCAGGCTAGTTTCCTGGCTGGATTCAGCTTGTAGGTGAAGGTTTGCGCCTTTTCCAGAGATGGCTTGAAGTGTGACAGCTCACCTGTCTCCTTGTTGCTGAAGATGAAGCAGTACAGATCAGCTGCGATAAAGTACACCTACGATAAAGTCCCCTTTGGTCTCGTTGATGGTTAGGCTGTCGTATATGGTCTCGAGCAAGGCACGTCCACACTTTGAGCTGAAGTATAGCAACCGGGCATTGCGGCGGATGTCCGCTGAGATCTTGCGGGTGTACTTCTGAAAGAGGATGAAGACAGTTATCTTTGAGTGCCGGATGCGCCTGGTGATGTTGCTGAGGTAGGTGACTGTCTTCTGGTCCATTGCAGGGTCATCGATAACTAGAACAAGTGGTTCTGTCAGTCGGGCTGCCAGCAACTTCTCCATCAGTGCTTACAGGTTCTGCATCTTGGAGATTGGGCCATTGTACCATTGATCATTACTGTCAACCGCCTCAGCGGCGGAGTCAGACACCAGAAGGATGTATTGAGAGTGTAGATGTTCGGCCAGGAGAGCCCGCAGTAAGATGTTTTTCCCATGTCCTGACGGGGCAATGATCAGCACAACCTGGCGAGCATCCGCTGGCCTACTGTCAAATGGTACAGACATGCGTGTGGAGGATGGTTAGCACTTGGTCGGCTGAGCGGGGAATCCTGCACCTCCGGCGGATACGAAGGATGCGATGGAGGCGTCAAGCATGAAATCCCAGCAGCAGCTGAGAAGATAGATGGCCTGTGTCAGCACCCACAGTGTCTAGTACATCCAGTATCTGTATGATACATGCATGGGAGGCCATGACTAGCCTGCGGTCTTAAACGGCAAACCAAAGAACCCTGACTTCTTCACCTCTGGTTGCTGGAGGCTGGCGGTAGCACCTTTTTTGCCATCGACAGTGATATTGCTCAGGCCGATGGTGCCTACCCCGAGATTCTATCCATCCTGTTGGAATGAGCACCACGATTTTAGGAGATCCTTAACCAGGTCCTGTGCAAAGGACTCAGCCATAACCTTGATGGCTCCAGCCTCATCGACTCCGAGCATACCTCGCATCGTCGCCCTCTCCTTGATGCCCATCCCCTTGTATACAGGCTTGGCCTTGTTAATGGCTGATTGTCCTACCGTATCAGTGTTCCCGATGAGATCTCGGACTGGGATGGTACCTCGGATCTCCTGCGGGTCTCCATTCTCATCGAAGTCTAGGAAGGAGATAGGGGAAACAGTGTTCTCTGAACTGAGGCGTGCCTCGCCCAAGTGAGCAAAATTGCCTAGCTCTTTGCTTTCTAGGTCTGTGAGTGACAGAGTCATAGTGCTATATACAGACGGCCTAAACCTCCTAGTCATACCCCCAGTGAAATAGTTGGGCATAGGAGGACCACGCAGTCGGCCAAGGGAATAGGTAGCAGTGCTCAGGGTACTGGCCCTCTGCAGGGGCACGCCTTGTGGGTGGTCCACCATTCCCGGGCATTGGCAATCCTTAGTCCGCGTGCTCGACTGGGCTACACACCATGCCTTATATGCTGCAGTGATCTTGTGATCAATCTCTCACTATTCAGAGGTTTTAAACGTAGGTGACGAGGATCTCAGCCATTGCACTCGTTGCTAGCCCTAGAATCGCGGCCTCCATTAGTGTAACACGTTCACCCATGATCTTGGCGGTGGCAGTGTATGAGACACCACTGATGGCGATCTTTGGGATGGGATGAGTTATTCCGAGACCGTGCTCGGCCACCTCACTCACCACTGTAGTGAGGACAGCCGCAGTGGCGCCAGGAAAAACCTCATTTCCACCTGTCATCTTCACCACGGCCACATTCGCCGCCACGTTACTGGCGACATGGACTGCCAGAGGTTTTGCTTTGGTCTGTAACTTCTGTGTCTTGGTTCGCAGCAGGTGCTCCACCTTCTGAATACTCGCCTGGCTCTCGGGCAGTTGCTTCACGATCTGTACCGTTGACGTCATTGTTTAAGCACTGAGTATACAACGAGGTTAAACGTCTGCATCCCGTCGAGAGAGCTAATAAGATCTTCCCAGTCTGCATCTGCCAGGTGTCCGAGTTGGTACTCAGGAATATTCATCTCTCTATTGAGACTTCTTAAACATGTCCGGGCTCATGCTATGCGAGAAGTACTATGATGTCTTCCGGAGGGAGTTGAAGGACTACAAGAAGAAGACACCAGATGAGCTCGCTCAGCTCTCCGGTGCTGAGCTGACAGCTGAGAAGCTCTATCTAGGATTTGGTAAGGGACAGATCTGCTCCCTCGAATACCTTATCATGGGCGGGAGTATCGTCGAGCAGTTCCTGCGAGCTAAAGGATTCTACAAGGATCGGAAGTATCTGTCAGATGTGTTCCAGCAGTTGCAGACCGCCATGGCCTCACCTGACTCAAGCTGAACAAGGCTCTGCGATACTACAAGCTGGAAAAAGGATGCGCTGCGGAACCATCCCACCCTCGGATGTGCATGTTGGCAGCATGTATAGGGGATGTAGGGCATGCCAAGCTGGTTCAGTGTCTCACCATGGTCCCCACTGCTACTGTAGAGAGTCAGGAGTGTCTTATAGCTGATTTGCTAGCGGCGGAGTAGGCTGATCCCGAGCACCACGATAGCTAGGCCTGACACCACTCGTAGAGCTGCCATAGGAAGCGGTGTCGTGTTGACTGGCTGCTGTGTCAGGGTCGGAACGCCTTTATGTGGAGCTGCCATGGGAAGCGTCATGTTGACTGGCTACAGTGTCAGGGTCAGAACAACTGTATGTGCTGCCATGCCCGTACTAAGCGTAGGTGCGTTGATATCAGTGTTGAAGCCGAAGTGGACACCAGGGGAACTCCCCTCGACTATCATGTTGTTATAGCCCCTGACTTGGAGGTCCTCGATGTTCATGATCATGTTGCTCGGAATCAACCATAGGTGTGGTGAAATAGCAGTCAAGTTTGCGACGGGCCTTCTGCAACCCCTGCTGGAACTTAGCAATAAGACTACTGGGGTCTGCCACGATGATCATATCCTCAACGAGACTGATGAACATGGCCTGGACCTCTGCTCCGCTGACACCATCTATGGAATGATGCAGCTTGGTCTGTGCTGTAAGGAGGCAGTAGCACAGTGCTTCCAGGGACTGGTTGATCCAAACGATCCCTGCTGGTGTGAGGTCTAAGGTCGTGTGTGGATCAAAGTACTTCTACACATCTGGATAGTCCTGCCGCAAGCCAGTGATGTGCATATTTTGCACCATCGCTCCAGCGTTGGAGTCTGGATCGAATGAGAATGTCGCTGTCTTCCGACGGCCTACTCGTTGGGGTGTTCGATAGGGGAATCCCGAGTAGTCACGTCTCGGGCCACCGTACATAACCCCTATTCTGCTGTTGTCACCACCATGCCACCGATAGTCTGGGTGAGCGTTGAACTCTCTCTGCTGGCCGCTGAGATGCTATGACTGTTGAGCTGTGGGTCGAAGTCGTTTGTATCAGGGAGGTTTGCACCCAGCTCATGGAGGATTCATCACACCGTGAAGTACACGTGGAATCGGAGACAGCTGGCAATGAGCACAGCTTCAGAAGTACCAGAAAAGGAGCGAAGCAGGTTGGAACTTAATCCACATCCTGCCATGGCACACCACACGGCAAAGTTCAGCTGCTGATTCCAGTATGTTTGGAGCAGCCATCCAAGTATGAGCTTGCTTCGCATCCTTGATGATGATGGGGTGGTTGGTCAGCGGTTGTGGGTTGACGGAGAAGCTGGTTCGGGACCGTCCAACCACTGTGATGGACAACGGTGTTAGCTCTGGCATATCGGACAACAGACCTCTCAGGCCAGTCAAGAGTGTACCCAGGAGGGGGAGTTGGCTACAGATGACTGTCGTGAGGTTCAGTGGGAAGGCCATCTATACTGGTGTTCTTAAAGCTAACGTACAGGCACCACACTATTTGTAGTCATCTCGACTCCAGAGACCAGCGAGGCAAGCTCACCGTAACATCTCATTTTTTTAGCTCCTCCATATCAACCAGTCAGGGAGGGGTATAGTTCTGGTTGCTTCCGCCACTCTGATTTTGCCATAGTATACCTGGAGATTAAACCTGCATCACCTGCTCATGAGTCATAGAAGGGTTCATTTTGGAGAGCCTGGAGTACCGTACCAGCTTTTTAGTGTTGAGACAGCCATCTCTTAGAAAGTGGTCATCCAGCACTCGGGTACCAGTAGCTTTCTGAGACGTGACATCTGGATCTTCACCTTATGACCAAGATAGTAGGTCCGCCGCTGGATGGCTTTCTTGGTCTTACACTCCTGCGCCATCTCCTCTTCCCACTGTATGACATCTGGCTCATCCTTGTCTGTGAAAACACCTGGCTCATTGTCGTGTGTGAAGACATCTGGCTCATCGTCGTCTGTCAAGACTCCTGCGTCCCGCTTACTCTCCTCCAGGAGGGCCTGCCAGTATCGCGAACCTTCAATGTTCCTCCTTGCCTTGCTGGCAGCCTGTTGAAACCAGCTCTCTCGCTGTAGTCGTTATCTGTTGCTGTGCGAGCATCTGTTCGTTTAAGGCCTTTATCTGTGCAAGGGTCATGAAGGAGCAATCCTCTATCAGGTTCATCATCTCGGCAAAGGTCAGATATTCCTGGTATGATATCATGTTGTCGTCAGATCAATGAGTAATAAGTGTAAACTCTAAATGGGTGTCCGATATCCCATCCTTGCTGGCATATATGTTAATGGAGGGGCTGTCAAACAGGTGATTTACAGGTGTGAACAGGCTAGGACTGATAGCTTTCCATAGGTTGCTGTTGGCACCTGAGAGACACTCTATCACGTCCCGGCAGACTTCTACCAGTGAGCTGCTGTGTGCACTGCCCGGAGCTTTATGTAGCACATCGGCGTGTATGTATGTTGTGCCCCGCTGCGGCACCTCGAAGATGACCCATTCTACACGTTACTGTACCACCCGTCTCCCATCTAGAGGGGGTGAAATTACATTCTCACCACCGGAGAGCAGCAGTCGGACAATCGTCATGGTTATATCTCCTGTTTAAACCCCTCCTGTAGCGTGCTATGGAACCCATATTTGCTCAATCGACTGGTCTTGCTGACCTGGCAGATGTGTACGCAGTTGATGCTGCCAATGTAGAAGAGAGCGATCATTGGCAAGTTATTCGCCCTACAGTACGATGCAAACTCAAAGGCATTCTCCCTCCACCCCATTGGTGGTGATGGGGTGGACCTGCTCACAGACCCCAAGGATGTGTCGAAGGAGTGCCTGGGTCGCAACATAGATGGCCACAAGATCATGTTTCGGTACGATTTCCCGAAGAGGAAGTACATCCTCGAGCCGTTGATTGAGGTCTCGGATACAGAGGTGGCAGACATCAACACCCTAAATGACGATCTCGGCTTTCATCTGGTTACAGGTGACCGTTTGTAACCAGATTTCTGATTTTGTAACCGTTAATCTTGGTTTTTGTAACAGTTAATTTGTGATTTGTAACCGGATTGTTGATTTTGTAACCGTTAAAAGGTTAGTTTCTTGTAACCATCAAAGTTTTTGATTGTTTTGTGGTTGTATTGTGTAGTTTTCAGTAGTTATTTGTTTTGGTTTTGGCCAACATTTGTCTGTTTTAAAGTGAAGACTTAATGGAATAAGTTGTTTCCTGGGATGTTTCAGTCAAGTTCTTTGGGCAAAACTAGCAGCACTGATCTGGCACAGACCTGTAAGGTAAGACACTAAACTTACTCATCATCCATTCAAATCACGGAAAAACCATACCCGTGAGCAACATAGAATGACTATTTCTCTGATGAGTAAATCCAAACAAAGTACGAAACGCCCTGAAATCCGAATTCAACATCCATTAGACATCTAAAACCATAGAAGACTATGCCTATAACCTCTCTCATTAAAACTAAGACCCAACTAGGGCCCAGGAAACAACTTATTTCATAACGTCTTCACTTTAAAATGGACAAATGTTGGGCAAAACCAAAACAAATGGCTACCGAAACCTACACAATAATTTTTAAGTTACACGTTAAAATATTACCGGTTAGCCTCAACTGATAAAACTGGTTACAACCAAAAAACAATCAGACTTTGATGGTTATAGGACTGTAATTTTTTAACGGTTACACAAAATCAACATCACAAATTAATGGTTACAAAATAAAAAATCTGGTTACAAACGGTCACCTGTAACCGGATATAAGGAGTGCGAAACCAGGTACTGGCTTTCAGATTTCGATCCAACCTGATCAAGCATCAGAAAAAGAAAGCAGCCAAAACCAGTCTTAAATTTTATCATTATAAAAGGATTATGTTAAATTTTCAAAGAATCTAGGACAGTCGCAAAAAATCAATGAAACAAAATTCTGAATCAAGCAGTTAAAAAGGGTAAAGCGTTTTGACAATTTACGGTACATTTTTTCATAAAATCTGAGATTTTCAACAGTAAAATTGACCAATCAAAATACTGTATATAAGTTGTGAAGGCTACTGCCATAGGGTCCTTCCAGCCAAATTAGGTTGACATCTGCGAAGTGGTTAATGAGTATCGTTTTAAAGGAAAAGTTCACGGATTCCAGCCAGATTATGTTGAAATCGGTCGCTATGGCATTAGCTCACTTGGTCATTCTGCACCATAAGAGTATTATTATAACCATTATGTAGCAACAAGATTTCACTAATCACAGTGCACAGGTTATAATCTAACTCAAAACTTTCCTGGATAGTGTTTCCAACCTTAGTAAAATCAATTATAAGAGTTAGCCAATCTGAAGGCAGCTTGAATGCCCAACAACTCCCTGTAGATACATTAGCAGTGGAATGAGAACAAGAGACCAAGGGCCTGTATCGCTCACTTGAACCACTGACATTACAAGAAGTGTATGTTCTACATCTAGAGCCTTAAACATTTTTGACAGAAATTCACCAGTTCTGGGCAGAAACACAATGAAGTGTCTTCATCAGTGAACAAATGGACCTTTCCATTTTTAGCTATGCCCCACCGATCTCTAAGCTCCACCCACACCTCGCTCGTGTTGGGATCAATCGATCTCTGAACTACCTGACTATCAATTTCCAGAAAACGATACAGGTCATCTATTGCAGAGGTGCCAACTTTAGAAGATTGCAAATAGTAATGAGCAACGCGCCTAACACGAGCGATGAGTGTGAAGCCTAATGCCTATTGCCGGGGGTCTGCAATTTTATGCTTTTAGATGCTCTGCAGTGCATTCTAAGCTCATTCTGGCACTCAAATTCCCCTTTCCTTCAACCATGTTATGTTCTTCAGAACCATTCAAATCACCTTTTAAAAATTTGTGAACATGCTATAGTTGCGACTTAGGCAGCTTTGTAAAAAATTTTGAGACAGCCTGACTGATTGATCAATCAACCGACAGACACACTTATTTATACCAGTTACGCACCGGAACTAAACGTTTTTCTGTCATGTACAGCTCAAAATGAGAATCGGTTAGTGTTTGGGGCCACAACCATCATGTTCAGCTGTATGACTAAAAAGACGTCATGTTAATTGTTATTGCTTAAAACTGAATACAGACAATAACTTGACACCTTTTTCAGCTGTGAGGGCTCAGTATGATTGATGGTCCTAAAAGTAAGAATTATCATTTTGAGCGGTATACATGAATATAAATGATAGCTGAATGTTTGTCCTATCTAGGCAAAGTTGACATAATGATTTCCTAGTTAGTAAGTACTACAGGAAAAGTCCTCTCCAATGACCTAGAGAAATGTCCATTTGCAGAGCAAGAAACTATTTTTGAAATTTTACCACTGGAATAACTCGCGATAGTCGAGCCAGTCATTCCAGTGGTGTATTTCCAAAAATAATGTTTTCTAGATCTGCAAATGGGCATTTCTCCAGGCCATTGCAGAAGCAACAGCTTCCAGTCAAATTAGTTTCAAAATAATCATCACATTGCTACAAAATTTAGATGCATATAAAGGAATTTCAGGCTTGTAATGATAAAGTATTTAGAATGTAGTGGCTCAAACCTTTCATGGCTCAATTTGTTCAAGTATATCAAAATATTAGCTCAATTATGAAGTTGGTAAATAACACCTCGGCTTTTATTGATCCATAGTCTGTATCATGCACACAGAAACTTGTAATTTTACTAGATTCCGATGCGGCTTTACCTTTGCGTATATGGGCACGCATCTTTAGATGTTTTGAACAGTCATTCAGTCCACGGTGAGCTACAGAGAAGTCAATTTCACACATTTGACAGTGCGCGTGATATTCACTCAGTCGTGATGTTGTTAAAACCGGAAATTTTGCACTGTAATCGTGTTTAAATTTCTGATCCATGGTCTTTGTACGCTTTGGTTTAGTTGATTCGCGACACGGCAAATGTTTACGTTTATTGGCCATTTTTCACACAAATTTACCCGGAATATAAACATTCCGAACACGATTTGTTATCTGATCAACAATTGGCTGATAGATTGAATGAACCAATCATGTCACTCATATGAAATATCAACGGGAACTGAGATAGTTCTGTTATACAAACTAAAAAATCTGCCAACATTAGCTTGGTTCCTGGCTACTATTTGGGACCATTATTAATATTCGCAAAATAGTAGCCAGAAACCAGGCTAGTTTTGGCAGATTTTTTAGTTTGTGTAACAACACTATTTCATGTGACTTTAGGCTGGTACCCAACTCCTCATTCCTTCGCTGGCGACTCACTTGCTTAGGATATTATTGTGATTATGAGTAATTGGAGTCGGGTACGAGCTTAATGTGACTTCACTACGTAGGAGATACGATATGGCGGTAATGATAAAAAAAATTTTAAATGAAAAATATATGTTAGCGTAATAAACGCTTATAACATCGTAATAGCATAATACAAATGATAAACTTGTAATGATTACGCCAAAATCATAATGGTTGGCACCTCTGCTATTGAATATTTTGAACTAATTTGACTGGGCGCTAAAGATGGGCCAATATAATAATTTATAACGTAATGATTATTACGTCATCCTACATGCCACTTAGCTGATTATGACATCAGATGATAGATGGATACTCTGGAAAGGTGAATTTCTTGGACATTTTCAGAATAATGCAGAATCCAAGATGACCACCGACCAATCTGCTTTGTTTGAACAACCTGATAGATCAAGTGACATCCCAGTGTATGGTCACACACTTCTTTATTAAAATTTAGCCAGATCAGACCAGTAGATTGCGATATCCAGAGTATGATCCGAACCGCATCTAGATTTTCTCATCCAGGATCATGGCCAGTCTGCAAATCCTAGTATATGATAAGTTTCTCCATGGTGTTAAATTTTTTTTTAGTGAAATCGGATCAGGTTATGATGCTTAATTCCTAATCACATTTCCACGATTTTGGCCCAATCGCTTCCGCGATTCTAGAGATGCCGTTTTTGCTACCAGTCACTCATCCAAGATGGCCACCACACATATTTTGTACAGTTCTTGCCCTAACTACAGTTTCTTGATATTCAAATCAATTGGCCAACCAGTGTTGGATATGTTCACATGTGTTTCTAGAAATATCCAAGATAGCCATGGGCCAAATCAATCAATTGGTTTCATTTGAACAATCTTGGGTCTCTATGCCCTAAGGCTGCTTTCTGACATATTTGTTTAAAAGCAGACCATCGCTTCTTGAGACGGATAACAGACAGATACATGGACGGTCATGATGGCATATGCTTAATGGGCCTTTCCATCAAGGTCAGCTAAAAATCTGTATTTTTGACAAAAGATACAAAAATCTTTAGGCTGTATAAAGAATCTTGGATGGGCCAGGTGAAATATCATATTTCAATTATCCATAAACACACACACACACACACACACACACACACCATAAATAAGAATCCATATTTAAAGATTTATTAGAAATTAAGAGTAAAATATAGAACTATTTGTAAAACCGAATAAAATATTCATATATATAATTATATATAATGTATGTCAACAACAAATTTCAGTCAAATAAAATTTTTTAATAATCAGTCGTGTTGGAAGAAGCAGATATATGCATGATTACCAGATTAAATAATATATTTTCGCCCTAACTGTCAATCACAATAAGCTTGAAACAAATCATCACCTTATAATGACTATCATGCTCAAATGACCAAACTACAATACAAATGCTTGTATAATACAGAATGGTAGTTTATTATCTTTGATGGTATCCTATACGTGTAAAGGCTGAAAGATCATTTAGCTTATTAGATCTATGTGATATAATTAACCCTTAATACACTGATGTCTAAATTTTAAAATTTCAAATTAAATTAAAAGATGAACTGGTGTTCAGTTTTCGACAAATTTGGTGGACGATGTTGCTGTCTACAACAGCAACATCGTCCACCAAAATTGTTGAACAATCTACACCAGTTTCATCGCTACTGACACAGTAAAAGATAGAATATTGACATCAGTGTGTTAAGGGTTAATTACGAGACTACATTGCAATGGAGGGATCTGATATGTCAGTCAAGTATCTGATGTCATAATAAAATACATCACATGTTTGTTGACATCACAATCAGAATGATGCATCTCTGTTCCACAAATCGAAATGTCTCACTAAAGTGTATAAATGGACCTTTCCATTTTTACCTATGCCCGGCCCATCACTAGCTACGCTCCAACCACACCTCGCCGTGTTGGGATTGATCGATCCCCAAATGCCATAGCTATTAATTTCCTGAAAACTATACAGGGAACCTGTTGAATATTTTGTAACTAATTTGACTGGGTGCTGTTGCAGCCTATATGGAATATTTATTAAATAGTAAAAGCAAACAATTTGTACAACGCATAGACCGTCTTCAAATATGCGTTCGTGAGATACTTATCGACGTCATTCATTATGATGTCATTGTACACATCACGCAGTTGATTATGATGTCATATGTTGGGTGGGTACTCTGGAAAGGTGAATTGTATGTCTTTGATGAACTTTCAAATTTATAAACATTCTGTTGAACATTTTGGACCTAATTTGACTGATATCTTTGACCCTAGTCAAATTAGTTTTAAAATATTCAACAGCATACCTGTGTAGTTACCTTGAAATTCAGATCCTAGGAATTCAGGCTTCAAAGTATAGTAAATCGATTCCACAACACGTACAGTGTAGGTGGAGTATAGCTCCTAATGGGTGGGTATAGCTAGCATTACCTTCAGCAAAACTAATTTTCTTGACAGATCTTGATCACTAATGGGTTATATGTTTAGCCCATATGACGCTACATGTTATGTACTTTCAGGCTAACAGGAATAAGCTTTCCAAAAATATATATGTTTTCATAGACTTTTGCTACATTTAAGCATTTTAGTTATTTTTCTGAAACCAAGTACTTTTAAATGCCTTACAAAACAGATTCTGCAAAAGTCACATACATTAACCCTTTAGCCGGCCAAAGACGGCTTCTGTACTTGTCTTGAGAAATGTCCATTTACAGCCCAAGAAGCCTATTTGTGAAAAGTTACCACTGGAATGACTGGCTCGATAAGCGAGCCAGTCATTCCAGTGGAAGTTTTCAAAAATAGTCTTCTTGGTCTGTAAATGGAAACTTTTGATGAGAAAATTGAAATTGTATGTAACAAATTTTAGGGTTAAACTCTACAAGCTCCTGATCACTGGAGAACCTCAGTCAGATCAAGTCACCATGTATCAATGCAACTGTATTATGTAGAATGGACATGGTAAAATACTTTGAATGTACTGGTCACGGCGTTTCATAGAATCTGTCATACTAATGTCATGTAACGAATTTGAACGTACTCGCCTAAATTTTGGATAGAATGTTGGTGACCCAGATCTGTACCATTGACCCTAGTAATCACTACAAGCAAGCAGACACAATTTTTTGCTCTGATGTTTTTGTAAATTTTTACTAGTTTCTCTTTAAGTTACAAAGTTGAATTTTATATGTAAATTTAGCTTAGGAAATTTGCTTTACAATGGTGAACTTTATATTTTGGAACTAATAATTTTTATAAAGTTATGAACAGAAAGCAATAGAAATTTAAAAATCCTTTGTGTTAATTTACTTGCCAAAATAACCATGTAGATGTGCCATGCTTTAGTGATTATCAATAGCTATGCTAGGCAGCAGTGTTGTTTTAGTGACTCTCAATAGCCTAATGCCAGATTTGAGAAGTGTTGTTTTAGTGACTCTCAATAGCCTAATGCAGGATTTGAGAAGTGTTGTTTTAGTGACTCTCAATAGCCTAATGCAGGATTTGAGAAGTGTTGTTTTAGTGACTCTCAATAGCCTAATGCAGGATTTGAGAAGTGTTGTTTTAGTGACTCTCAATAGCCTAATGCAGGATTTGAGAAGTGTTGTTTTAGTGACTCTCAATAGCCTAATGCAGGATTTGAGAAGTGTTGTTTTAGTGACTCTCAATAGCCTAATGCAGGATTTGAGAAGTGTTGTTTTAGTGACTCTCAATAGCCTAATGCAGGATTTGAGAAGTGTTGTTTTAGTGACTCTCAATAGCCTAATGCAGGATTTGAGAAGTGTTGTTTTAGTGACTCTCAATAGCCTAATGCAGGATTTGAGAAGTGTTGTTTTAGTGACTCTCAATAGCCTAATGCAGGATTTGAGAAGTGTTGTTTTAGTGACTCTCAATAGCCTAATGCAGGATTTGAGAAGTGTTGTTTTAGTGACTCTCAATAGCCTAATGCAGGATTTGAGAAGTGTTGTTTTAGTGACTCTCAATAGCCTAATGCAGGATTTGAGAAGTGTTGTTTTAGTGACTCTCAATAGCCTAATGCAGGATTTGAGAAGTGTTGTTTTAGTGACTCTCAATAGCCTAATGCAGGATTTGAGAAGTGTTGTTTTAGTGACTCTCAATAGCCTAATGCAGGATTTGAGAAGTGTTGTTTTAGTGACTCTCAATAGCCTAATGCAGGATTTGAGAAGTGTTGTTTTAGTGACTCTCAATAGCCTAATGCAGGATTTGAGAAGTGTTGTTTTAGTGACTCTCAATAGCCTAATGCAGGATTTGAGAAGTGTTGTTTTAGTGACTCTCAATAGCCTAATGCAGGATTTGAGAAGTGTTGTTTTAGTGACTCTCAATAGCCTAATGCAGGATTTGAGAAGTGTTGTTTTAGTGACTCTCAATAGCCTAATGCAGGATTTGAGAAGTGTTGTTTTAGTGACTCTCAATAGCCTAATGCAGGATTTGAGAAGTGTTGTTTTAGTGACTCTCAATAGCCTAATGCAGGATTTGAGAAGTGTTGTTTTAGTGACTCTCAATAGCCTAATGCAGGATTTGAGAAGTGTTGTTTTAGTGACTCTCAATAGCCTAATGCAGGATTTGAGAAGTGTTGTTTTAGTGACTCTCAATAGCCTAATGCAGGATTTGAGAAGTGTTGTTTTAGTGACTCTCAATAGCCTAATGCAGGATTTGAGAAGTGTTGTTTTAGTGACTCTCAATAGCCTAATGCAGGATTTGAGAAGTGTTGTTTTAGTGACTCTCAATAGCCTAATGCAGGATTTGAGAAGTGTTGTTTTAGTGACTCTCAATAGCCTAATGCAGGATTTGAGAAGTGTTGTTTTAGTGACTCTCAATAGCCTAATGCAGGATTTGAGAAGTGTTGTTTTAGTGACTCTCAATAGCCTAATGCAGGATTTGAGAAGTGTTGTTTTAGTGACTCTCAATAGCCTAATGCAGGATTTGAGAAGTGTTGTTTTAGTGACTCTCAATAGCCTAGTGCAGGATTTGAGAAGTGTTGTTTTAGTGACTCTCAATAGCCTAATGCAGGATTTGAGAAGTGTTGTTTTAGTGACTCTCAATAGCCTAATGCAGGATTTGAGAAGTGTTGTTTTAGTGACTCTCAATAGCCTAACGCCAGATTTGAGAAGTGTTGTTTTAGTTACCTCCTCATGCAGTTTGAATAGCTAGATCAGACATCTGTAATGTTTCTGTGTAAAACTTTAGATATGTAGGGGATTGAAATTTAACCCTTTTAACTCTAATCAGAAAATTAAGTGCAGGTCATACCTATGAATTGAATCATATGTAGTAACAGAATTAAGAACTTTAAAATGAATTAAAAAAATGGAAAACTTCCTTGATAGCATGAGCTCATTTTTCAATTTCAATTCTTTGATTATTCCATCACTGTCTGTTACTGACAATGGAGAGAACAGTCTGTATGAGATTGTTGACCATACAAGTATGACTTGCTCTGTGTTCGTTAAATTCAAGCAGGAGGATACATATAGGAATTTTGCCAGTGTTCTCAAGAAATGGTATGATGAACATGAGTTTTGTGATTCCGGACCGAATGGGATAATAGTGACACTCAAACAGGATGATTATTATGAGGTGGTTCTGACTCCCAAACACGAGCTGCATGTGCAAGGAAGAGGCTGCAAAACATGGATGTCATGTGTTTAGTGGGCTTATGGATATGGTACAGATAGATGGTCCTCTAGCCTGTAACCTAGAATGTAGTACTTACAGTGACAATGCTGAGGCAAATTTAGGAAATCTTCATAATGATGTGTTAGACAGTTCAACCGTCCCTAAGTTCATAGGCGCTGATCAGAACATAGCCTATTACATGCATAATGATGTGTTGGACAGTTCAACCGTGCCGAAGTTCGTAAGCACTGATGAAAACATATACTATGTACATAATGCTGTTCTAGACAGTCCAACCTTACCTAAGATCATAGGCTATTACATGCATAATGATGTATTGGACAGTTCAACCGCGCCTAAGTTCATAAGCACTGATGAAAACATAGACTATGTACATAATGCCGTTCTAGACAGTCCAACCTTGCCTAAGATCATGATCCGGAGGCAGAAAACTCTCAGTCAGGGACCAGTACACCTCCAATGAACCCAGTTTCTGACAGTATCCCCTGTGCCAATGATTTAATTGCTTATCTGTATAAACTGACTCAGTTATTATTAGATAAGGAGCAGAAAAATAAGGAGCTTGAAGCTCTGAACAACCATCTGATTCCCAGGCCTATGACTACACAGCAGTCAATATCTTGTCAAACATATATGTGTTTCAAATGAATCATCCATGCAGACAAATGACAACACTGTCAAAGATGTGTCAATTCAGACTCTCACCAAATCTGTGACAGAATCGTGTAACCGAACTTGTGATTTGACTGAAGAAAACATCTCTAGGCAAGTAAACTCTAAACCAGTCCCAAAACCAAGAACACATATCTCTGGAAAGTTTCTACCCATACCAGTATTAGTTCCAGCAGGCCGTCCTCAATTCATCCGGAATCTGCACTCGTGAAAGAAAACCAGACAGTGGGTAAAATGCAGAGAAAATGCGGACACAATAACAAGAGGCCCAAAGGGCCTGTATCGCTCAGCTGGACAATAGGCATTTCAATTAGAATGCTCTTTATCAACAAGATGGCAAGCCGATTTCCAAACAAGTTACATAAGTAGGTAACCTGTCATACAGATTTTTGGTACCCTTTTTACGAATGAAAGCTTTATAAAAAAAGAAAAAAAAGGGGCAACCATGCAGGAATGCTATTGAATGTTTTAAAAGTGATTTGACTGAAAGCATTGTTGCCTAGGAAGTAATGGTTTAGATTCAAATTAATTTCACAAATTCAGCAGGAACATTTTGTCATATCTGATGGGTGCCAGTTTCAGAGATTCACTTTAATTAACTGTATCTTTTAGCCATTCACTAAGATGGTGAAATTAAAATTGTTCATGTCATCATAGTTGTATATATCTGTATAATATTGTATATATTTACATTTTTCTGTACAGTTAATCATATAATTTTCTGATTGTAAATATGTTTTTTTCAAATGTAAATAATTGAGGGCCTCGGGGAAGAACGATTGATCGAGTTTGTACCCTCTTTAAATAAAGATATTATTATTATTATTAGGATGAAGATTACGGATCCTCTCAAAATCTGGATCCGAGTCTGATCAGTTACTGGCATTTTAAAGTGTAATCATGGGCAAGCGTAATTTATAACAAATTAGGAGGTAATCATATATAAAGACCTTATCCGTTAAGCATAAAATCTGTTCAAGAATACTAAATTTTATAATAGAAAATGTGCATTTGTAGAGGTTATTTAAAAAAATTTAACCGACTGGCTCAGTTATCAACAACGAGCTTGGTTATTGTATTCTGAAAGACATTCAGTGAACCGTTGAAAGTAGGTTATGGTAACCTAATTTTGATAAATGACATCGTTAGACGAAAGTGTACACACACTAAGTTTATTTATTGCATTTACATGAAGAATCTCTTGAAATTACGGAAGTCTGGACAATGGACCTTTCCAGTTTATCTATCCATCATATGATGTCATAATCAACTTAGTTACGTGTAAGGTGATGTCATGAATGACTCGATATAGTCTGTCTTTAATGTTTAATAGTCCGATACATTGTACAAATTGTATGTCTTTACTATTTAATAATGCTGCCATTTAAAAACCTTAACCAAAACCCTGTTGCTGCCATTTAAAAACCGTAACCAAAAACACACGGGCAAAATATACACCTGTGCAAAAGTTAAGCACCAGCAAAAACACTAGAACGTAGAAACATGATGGTACAACTAGGCTGCCATACTTTTTGTCCCCACGTTAGCTGACATAATTTCAAGTACGAAATGCACATGCATGCATGACTTCACGCCGCTTGATGTCCGTGCGTGGCGGGAAACAGCACACGTGTTCAGTTATGTAAAAGTCCAGTTTGAGGTGTAGAACATTACATACAGATTTAGGCGACAAGATTAGGAATTTTGTGTTCATGACCGTGGTTTATTTGTACAGAGAGAATTAGCTCTTGATTGTGAACCGCTATGGCAAGACAAAGGTTAAGTGATTGTGTGAAATGGCAAATCATAGGCATGCATACCACTGTTATGTCATGCAGAGAGATTGGCAGACAGCTGAACATTAACCATACTGTAATCAGTCGTTTGATTGCAAAACATGGGCAAACTAACGAGGTGAAGGACAGGCCTAGATCTGGAAGACCGAAGAAGACTACTGCCCGTGATGATCGAGCCCTAGTACGCCTTGTTAGGAGATCTCCATTCACCAACAGCAGAGTGCTCAGCCAGCAATGGGAAACGCGCAATAGAGTGCCAATGTCTACTGTCAAAAGGAGACTGTATGCTGCTGGCATGAAAGCTAGGAGACCTGTCAGACGTCCTCTCCTCACTGCACACCACAAAGAGGAGCGTCTGAGGTGGTGCAACGAAAGAAGACACTGGAACATGAGATCCTGGAGACGGGTACACTGGTCCGATGAAAGTCGGTTCCTGCTTCATGCCACAGATGGTCGAACTCGTGTATGGAGGTCCAGACGCACGGCGTACGACCAACGTAACATCATGGAAGAAGTTCCATTTGGTGGAGGTTCCGTTATGATATGGGGGTGCATCTCATTTGATTGTAAGCTGGATCTGTTGACTGTACCTGGAACACTAAATGGACAAAGATATCAAGATTCCATACTGGATAGAGTTGTGGTCCCTCATTTTGTAAATCATGCACCTGGAACCCACCCTATATTCATGGATGACAACGCCCGACCACATCGTGCTAGAGCTGTGCATGAAGACCTCCGCCAGAATGCCATCGAAACCCTACCATGGCCAGCAAGGAGCCCTGACATGAACCCTATTGAGCATATCTGGGACATTCTGGGAAACATGGTGAGGAGGGATCCTCCTGTGCAGAACCTACAGGAATTAACAGACGCACTCCATCTTGAATGGCAACTAATACCACAATGGCGTATCAGTTGGTTGGTGACCAGCATGAGACGTCGTGTCCAGGCCGTCATCCAGGCACAAGGTGGATATACCCGGTATTAATAATGACAGTCTCAAACTCGTGCACAGATGTTAAACTTCGTTTTCAGACACCATTAATGACAATCTAGCCACGTGTGTCAACTGTAGGGCAATAGTTGTCAGTTGTGTCAACGTAACCATATTCAGGCCTCGTTTTCAAGTTCAAACAAAAACATACAGTGTTTCCCCACCATCATAATCAGCATTCCTCTAGTTGCATTATTACCTCTTGCACTAAGATGGATGGGTACATAAATGTTTATGCTATTGCTTTCTTCATAGCACATGAATATACCCTCGCATGTGCGTAAAAATAGGGTGGTGCTTAACTTTTGCACAGGTGTATACATGAAAAAATGTTTAAGTTCAAAACCGTGAAAAAATAATACAAATACCCCAAAATGAAATCTATTGTTATGCAGATCACATCCCTGTATAGTATAGATCAATTTTGTAGTTTCATTGAGATTGGATGACCCATTGTTGAAAAACGAGTTGATTTATAAACCTTAACCAAAAGTGCTCAAATGACGACCGCCCTCGCCAGTATTAGTGATCCCTATGTCTCGCTTTCTGCTTTGCAGGCGACACAAAAATTAACACAATGAATTTACAAATGCTTAAAGCTAGTCATTATAAAATTTAAACAAGAGGCCCAAGGGGCCTGTATCCGCTCACCTGGAATTATTGCCCACTGACACAAACGAGATGACCACTGGAAAAATTGACCAATCACATTTCTGTGAAGAAAGGTTAGCCAAGTTTTATTAAAATAGGCCCAGTCGTTAATAAGTAAGACTTTTTTATGATTTTCCCAGAAATGTGCAGAAAATGTATTATTTTGATTGACTCATGGCAGACATAATTTTTTGACATATCAACTTTCCATGGACAAATTTTAATAGCGTTTCGGTCCTAATTATATCTGCCAAATTTCGGCCCGATCCGTCAGCGGTTCTAGAGAAGTCGTTTTCACTAAAACTAAGTCAACCAAGATGGCCGCTGAAACATTTGACCAATCAAGTTCCCTTGAAAAATCCATCAAATAAAAATATCTAATATAGCCGCCAAACACACTACATTTTGCTTGGTCCATGGTGACCATGTTTTTTTACTTATCAACTTCCGTTGAACAAACTTTAACGGCCCTTAGTCCCTAATCATATCTCCCAGATTTCGGCCCAATCAGTTCAGCGGTTCTGCAGCTGTTGTCGCGAAAACTAGGTCATCCAATATGGCCACCAACCTATTTGGCCAATCGTGTTCCCTTGAACAAACTTGCTCTTCCCCTAGATCAAATTTCATGAGTTTTGAATCGATGCACCAAGCGGTTTTGGAGATTTTTAGATATTTCTAAAAATCGGCCAAAATCCAAGATGGCCACCAAACAAACTTGAATCTCTGATTGTTCCTGCCATATATAATTGAAATCGACCCAGTGGTTCCCAGGAAAATGCCATTTTAAATTTCACATTGGTTTAGTATGGGAGCTTTTGGTGGGAGAATGATCCAAGATGGCCACCAAACCGTTTATCAGACAGTTTCGAAAATGGCAAATTTGAAATCAGAATACCGAAAAACCTATATAAAACCCATTTCGGCTTCAAAATACATCAAATAAAAATATCCAATATGGCCGCCAAACACACTACATTTTGGTTGGTCCATGGCAGCCATATTTTTTGACGGATCAACTTCTCTTGAACAACCTCTAATGGCGCTTAGTCCCTAATAATATCTCCCAAATTTCAGCCTGATCACTTCAGTGGTTCTAGAGGTTCTTTTCGCAAAAAATATGTCATCCAAGATGGCTGCCGAACCATTTGGTCAATCAAGTTTTCTTGCACAAACTTGGCTTAGTTCTGGTCCTAGATGATGTTTCATGAGTTTTGAATCGATTCTCCAAGCTGTTTCGGAGATTTTCAGAGATTTTTAAAAATCAGCCAAAATCCAAGATGGTCACCGGCTAAATTGGCCGATCAGATTCATTTGAACAAACTTGGATCCCTATGATGTTTCCTGCCAAATATAATTGAAATCGGCCTAGTGGTTCTTGAGAAGTCGTTTAAAGGAAAAGTTGATGGACGGACACACGATGGACGGTCACAATGGCATAGGCTTACTTGGCATTTCAGGCCAGGTGAGTTAATAATTAATTCACTTATTTAAAAATATATATATATATTAATTTTATACAAGCTAATGGATAACAACATATATGTAATGGTACCATTTTATTACTGGTACCGATTAGCATTGAATATGCTATGGCCTTTCAGCTTTAATATATAATAAACAAAATAATAAAAAAAGAGAGTAACAATGTTCAAAGATTGTAACCCTCAAGATGGGCCTTGAGAAATGTCCTTTTGCGGAACAAGAGACTATTTTTGAGAATTTACCACTGGAATGACTGGCTCGGTTATCTTTTCAAGTTTGATCAATTTACATACATTACTAAGGCAGCAGTAGTGACTTTAACCCTTTAACACTCATATCAGCCAAAAACACCTTCTGCAGTGGTCTTGAGAAATGATCATATGCAAACCAAGACTATTTTTGAAAATTTACCACTGAAATGACTGGCTCGATAACAGAGCCAGTCATTCCAGTGGTAAATTTTCAAAAGTAGTCTTCTCTTGGTCTGCAAATGGACATTTTCTATGAGAGAATTGAAATTTTCTTGGTTAAAGGGTTATGGGTGGGGAGCCATACTAAACTCAAGCAACGACGTGAATTAAGAATTAGGCTCCATACTGATGTTGGTACTTATGCCTAGAATAAGCGTGTGTCAGACTGATTAGTAAAAATGTCAACAATAACAACAAAAACAACAACATGACCAAGCTTTAGTGTTACAAATATAAAAATTCTTCAGTGTTGATAATGTCAAGAGACAAACTAATTACATAGCTCAATCAACCATGGCTAACATAACACAATCCAACTGACCCCAGTCTCTCCTCAGCACAAATACACTGATGCAAGCTGAATATCACAAAATGCTGTAATTATTGACAAATGATAACGGTGAGTAAACAAATATAGTAGAACTATGTTAGCAAGATGCAAGGATAACATGCGACTAATTAAAATATTGTGAAATACGTATTAAAGGAGCTTTTGCAGCACCAAGAAATGATCACTAAATGTTAATATTTAAGTAAGTTGTGATTGAATATATTTTGCTATTCCGAAAATGATGATTCTTTAACCCTTCAATGGTAAAATTTGGTCGAGAAAATCTAAAGATTTCCCTTCTGAATGTCCACAAGGGCAAGAGGCTATTTCTATTAATTTACCACTGGAATGACTGGTTCAGTTAGTGAGCCAGTCCTCCCGGTGAGAATAAATCCAGGCTTTTGCTCTAAAGCTGGGATATTCTGGGGTATCCAAGCATTTCCGAGCTTACGCCGAGCTCTTCAAGCTAGGAAAAGTCAGTAACTTTCTGGCCTGTAATATCCTGCCATTTCCCAGCTTCCAAAGCTCGAAAAAGCCAGGACTAGAAGCATTAATAACATTCCAGGCTTATCCAGGCTTTTCTGGCTCTCAAAAGCCTGGGATAGCTGGGAAAAGACCAGACAGAAAGTGGCAAATGAATAAGGCAGGAAAAGCCTGGAAAAGCCAGGAATGTTAGCAATGTATATAAATTTGATAAAGAGAAAAAGTATGAGCTTTTAGTTAGAGCTAGGATATGCCCGGACATTTGTTATTGACATGAATTTGAAGTTGACCCCAGTCTTGCTAAATTGGCGGGAAATTTATGTTTGTCTGAAGAAACCCAGTGCATTGATTATTAGTATATACATGTTGGTGTTATGTATACTGAACTTAATACTTTAAAAGCACAATACAATACAAGTTGGATAGAATAGTTAACACTAGTAACCTTATAATGAAATAGACCTATATCGGAAGGTATGTATTTCTTGCTTAGTTGAAATGTATTAGCTGCGTTACCAGTTTTAGTTCAACTTCTTAAACTCTATCTATAATAATGCGGTGACAAGGCTTTCTAATACATGTGTTAACAATGTCTGGCTATAAAACACTTAACAAACAGGGTATCATATATACAGTGCCTTGCTGAAATTGAATTACCTATCATTTATTAGCTCACCCGATGCCTATTAAGATTATCTTTAATTTTTTACCTGAAAGCAGGAGGCCATTATAGAACATTCTTTAGCTAATTTAAGCTATCAGATCCAGATCACAGGGTAATTTGAGGACTAAAATATTCTATAGCCAGCCCGCCCCAGATTGCAGAGGATGCCTGGCTAGGTGTCCCTGTTCCCTCTGGACTGCAGAAGATTCCTTCTAAGATGCAGAATGTGTGTGACAAATCAAAATTTGTCAAGAAAATCAAAATAGTATCTTTTTGAATGACCATTTGCAGGTCAAGAAAGAAGTATTTTTGAAAATTTACCAATAAAATGACTGGGTGGATTAGCGAGCCAGGCATTTAAGTCATACATTTCCAAAAATAGTTGTCTATTGGTCTGGCTAATATCCAACCTATTCCTGGCATATCCGAGATATTCCTGCCTTATCCAAGCTATTCCTGCCTTATCCGAGCTAGTCCTACCTAATATCCGAGCTATTCCTGGATTATCCGAGCTATTCCTGACTTTACCAGGCTACTCCGAGCTTTTCCAGGCTATTCCAAGCTTTTAACCAAAATTTGCAGCAGAAACCTGGAAGTCCAGGCTATTCTGAACTTGCACAGGCATTAAAGGTCCAGACTTTTCCTGGTTATTCCAAGAAAATAGTCCGGGCTATTCCAGGCTATTACAAAATTAGATAATACAGGGTTTTAAGGACTAATAATGTCTGAATACCGTCGTGGCTAATCCTAGCTTATCCGAGCTCTAAATGCCAGGATATCCCAGGAATTCCTAGCATCAATCCAGGTTAATCTTAGCTTGATATCCCTGTATATCCAGCCTGTTTTCACAATGGCCGGGGCGGGCAGTGATTTCCGTTGTAAATTTTCAACATGAGGCCCAAAGTAGTGCTCACCTGGACCATTGGCATTTAAACCATTATAATTTAAATAGATATGATGGATGATTTTTGGAAAATCCAAGATGGCCACTCCCAAAAAATTGACCAATCAAGATTGTCGTTCAATATGTTGCACCCTACCATCATAGGATCATTCCACCCAAGTTTTGTTGAAATTGGGCTATTGATTGAAGGAGTACCGTTTTTAAATGGTTCTGGAAACACCAGAAAAACAGCGATAACTGATAACATCGACCTATCAAAATTTTGAATAGATTTTCTAGAGGCTACGACAATAGGATTCCTCCAGCCAAATTTGGTTGAAATTGACAAAGCAATTAATGAGTAGCATTTTATACGAATTCCCATTTTAGAAAATCCAAGATGGCCACCATCAAAATCAAGTCGTCAAAATTCTGTATAAAATTTCTGAAGCCTAACGGCCTAGGGTTCTTCCAGCCGAGTTTGGTTGAAATAGGATAAGAGGTTAATGAGTAGCAATTTAAACGATTTACCAAAATGTTCAGAAAATCCAAGATGGCCACCAGAAAAATTGACCAATCAAAATTCTGTATGCAACTTCTGAAGACTACGGCCTAGGCTCGTTCCAGTCAGCCTGTTTGAAATCGCCCAAGCAGATAATGAGTAGACAATTTTCAACCATTTTTCGGAAAATTCAAGATGGCCACTGAACAAATTGACCAATCACAATTCTGTATACACGCTCGGAAACATACCACTTTAGGGTCCTTCCAGCCGAGTTTGCTTTAACTCATTCAAGCGGTTAATGAGGGGTAGCCTTTTAACTGATTTCCCAAAATGTTAAGAAAATCCAAGATGGCCAACGGAAAAATTCTGTATACAAGTTCTGAAATCTACTAGCCTAGTATCCTTCCAGCCAAGTCTAATTGAAATTGCTCAAGCAGTTAATGAGGAGTAGCATTTTAAACGATTTCACATTTTCCAGAAAATTCAAGATGGCCGCCGGAATACTTGACCAATCAAAATTATGTATACAAGTTCTGAAGCATAATACTACGCTAGGGTGCATCCATTCAAGTTTGTTTGAGATCAGCCCAGCGGTTATCGAAAAAAGGGATTTTAAGTGATTTAAACAAATTTTCAGAAAATCCAAGATGGCTGCCGGAAAAATTGACCAATTAAAATTCTGTATGGATCTGAAACATACCAGTGTACTATCCTCCCAACAAAGTTTGGTTGAAATTGGCCAAGCAGTTAATGAGGTGCAGTTTTAAAAGATTTTCCGGGCATTTTTTGGAAAATTCAAGATTAAAAAATTTACCAATCAAACTCCTGTATACAAGTTCTAAAACATACCACGATAGGTTCATTCATGCCAAACTAATTTGAAATTTGCCAACCTGTTAATGAGGAGTAGCATTTTTAAGCACAAGTTGATGGATGACAGACAGATGGACGGACAATGGACGGTCGACATGGCATAAGCTCACTTGGTCATTCTGGTCAGGTGAGCTAAAAATAGTTTCCTCTTGCCCTGCAAATATCAATTCGGCAAAACAACTTAAAGGGAACCACAAGAAGGGTCACCATTGTTTGCATAAAACATGCAGTTCTATCGTAGAGCCCATATTTAACCTACTGTGTAAAACCTTCCTGTAACATTTATATATAAATCCGATTAAAATGGTGTTAAAAAACGCTATGTTACTAGAATTTTCTGCGAGCTAATTAAATGTATGACGTCATAGGTTGAATCCCATCCGACAAGAACCATGATAACGGCACTCTGAAGACAGGAGTGCATGCAATTGGATGGTGATATCTCTATCGGTGATAATGCTATCGAAATCAGTTATATATGTACAGATTGATGAGATTAAGACGTTTATCACACTATCGCAAATTTATGGACTATATTTGTTATTTTCATACATTAGTTGCCGAACCTTAAGATGGTCATTTTCTATGAAGCTGCCTGTCAATCACATGAATATTATAATATCTCGGGAGTTTTGAGGCTAGTATGAAAACATAAGCACCTAAAGATGTATTGGGATGAATGTAAGAACTATTAAACTCTCATATTAATAGATGGAACTTTAATAACATTATCTGCCATAGCGCCAGTAAGAGTGTTTATTCAAAAGTGGCAATTGTACTGATATACCTATACTATCGCGTAATTTATTTATGTCAAGGTCAAAACATGATGTCAAAATCGGCACCGTCAGAAAAATCAGACAAAGGACTGTTATTATATATTCTTCAACATTTCCGCAAATATAGTTTAGATATTCCTAACATCGCTGAAGAGAAACCCCTTATTAAACGCAATTCACAATTTTATTGCGATAGCGTTGGATGACAGCAAGAAAAACGTTCAACTTATGACGTCATACGCCTCATCTGGGAATAGAAATTTAACTAATGTATCACATATTTAAATAACGAAGATATATATTTCTAATTTGAACACAGCCCTTACAATTATATGTTTGAAAATGTTACGGTCTGGAGAATCATTTTATACAAAGAAGTAAAGAGGGTCCGGCATTTCCGTTTAAGGGTGGTTTTGACCAGCGTGACCAGTCAAAGGTTAAATAACTGCCATCTTATGGCACTAAAACAGATGAGTTACACATAAATTGGCATATTTATAGTATTACAATGTCAGCTAAATATGTGTGCATAGTATATGTTCAGGATATATGCAATGTAAGGTTGACAATAATCTGCACACATCTCCTGTATTGGAACACTATGGCTCATGGATGACCTTGTTTCTGCATAGCTTTAATTCCTTTAAGAGCCTTTTTAGCAGCTGATATTTTGGCAATGCGAGAATTTTTGCCGAGACCTTCATAGACACCGTGTCCAATGACATCGACTTGGACACGAATCTTTCCCATTGGCAAAAGTTCTGCTTTCCTGAAAACAAAACAAAAATTGTCTATTTGAAGCAACAAAGGTACATGTCATGAGGGACGGTATACACAAACCATTTGATGTGAATGTTTGATGTTGTTCTCATGATATTGAGCTGAAGCTAAATTTTGTACAGATTTAAAAACACAGGCTAACTGTGTTGAACTTAGGCCGTGTTCTCACTGGCGAGATAATCAGGAATAACACCATACCTCAGTATTGCGCTATGCCGGTTAAGTCTCCAGTGAGAACACGGCCTTAGATTGCCATGTCAACGTACTGGATCTTAGGCATCTCAATTCAGGAGCTAAGTTATAGATATCAATATGACAGGAGCCAACACGCACACACAGTGTGTACAAGCCGTGCCCATATGCACACATACAGGGTACAACATGTGCCCACATGCACACATACAGGTTACATAAAGGGTACACCATGTATCCACATGCACACATACAGGGTACAACAAGCGCCCACAGGCCCACATACAGGGTACAAGCGCCCACAGACACACATACAGGGTACAACAAGCGCCTACAGGCACACATACATGGTACAACTCCCTCCCACACACAGGGTACAACATGTGCCCACATATATGGTACATGAGCTCATCCGCATATGTACAGGGTATACCACGCGCCCACATGAACACATACAGGGTACACCAGGTGCCACAACCCACACGCACATACAGGGTACAACACGCACAAATACACGTCACACCACACGCACACACATGGTACAATACATGCCCACATACACGGCACAACGAGCGCCCAGCCGCAGACATACATGGTACAACACGCACTAACATGAACATATACAGGGTGAAACACGCGTGACACACACGCACGTACACACACACGGTACACCACGAGCTCACATGCACCTACATGGTACAACATACGCGCCCACACACAGGGTTCACCATACATGCACACACACACACACACACACACATGTACGCACGCACGCATGCGTACACCAACACAGGGTACAAAACACACCCACACATACAGGGTACACTATGCACCCACATATGGCATAACACGTGTCAACAAGCACACATACAGGGTACAACAGGCGCCCATATGCAAACATACAGGGTACAACACACTCACACACACAGGATATAGAGCGTGCACGCACGCACGCACATACAGGGTACAGCACGTGCCCACACATACACAGTACAACACACACTCACACAGTACAATATGTGGCCACATGCCCATATACACGGTACAACACGCACACATGCACACACCCACGGTACAAACGGATCCAAATACAGGGTATAGTATGCGTCCACAAGCACACAAACAGGGTACAAAATGCACCCACACGCACACATACAGGTTACAACATGCACCCACACAGGGTACACCACATGCCTACACAGGGAACAACAAGCAGCCACATGGAACAACTCGTGCCCACACATACAGGGTACAAAACACACCCACAACCAGGGTGCAATATGCACACACATACATGGTACAACACACACCCACAGGGTAAAATGTGACCACATGCACATATACACAGTACAACATGCGCACACGTGGTACCACAAGCACACATACAGGGTACAACATGCACCAACACATACACACTACAACACTCGCCCACACATACATGGTACAACATGCACCCACACATACACGGTACAACATGCGCCCACATAGGGTACAATACGTGGCCACATGCACATATAAACGGTACATGCGTGCACGCACGCACGCACGCACGCACGCACGCACGCACGCACGCACACACACACACACACACACACACAGTACAATAATATGCACTCACACACACGGTACAACATGCGCCCATATACATGGTATAATACGCATTTACGCACACACAAACAGGGTACAAATGCGCCCACACTCACAAATACAGAGTACAACATGCACCCACACATACAGGATACAACACACACCCACACACACAGGGTACATGTGCCCAAACACAAGGTAAACATGCGCCCACACAGGGAACATGGGCCCACATACACAGAATGTGCCCACACGCCCCCATACAGGTTAAAACATGCTCCCACATACAGGTTACAACACCCGCACACGGTACAACACGCCCACACACACAGGGTACCACAAGCCAGGGCTGTGGTCAAATACATTTTTAGGTATTTGAAAGTATTTGTATTTGAAAAGTATTTATCTTTAAATACATTGTCAATGCATGAGTATTTTCAAGTATTTGAGTATTTCCAAATACTTTTCAAAATACTTCTGTCTATTTCTAGTAAATTCTTACGCTCACATATACATGCGAATTGCAAATTAAAATTTAATATAGATGTCTCATATCTTGTCACTCTTTGCATGGTATACTCTGTTGAATTGTATAATTAATTTGACTAGATGGAGTTGTTGCCTTAAGAAGCAGCAACCTCTAGTGAAATCTTTGTCAAAATAATCAATAGTATGGTTGTTTTGAAACATAGTTGCTAGAGATTCAGTGTTAAAATATGACCCAACAAGAGGACCAAGGGGCCTGTATCGCTCACCTGGACCGTAGGCATTTTAACTAGAATGGTCATTAGCAATAAGTAGAACTCTAATGAGTTGAGCAGACTTGTAACACAAACAGAGGCCGTGTTTCTTTATGTATCAACTTCTCTTGAACAAACTTGGTTTACCGCTTTCCCTAGATGATGTTTCATGAGCTTTCAATCGATTCCCCAAGCGGTTTCGGAGATTTCTAAATAAGTTTCCTAAAATTGGACAAAATCCTAGATGGGCGCCGGCCAAATTGGCCGACCGACTTCCTTTGAGCAAACTTGGCTCCCTATGCCCTAAGGATGCTTCCTGCCAAAGATAATTGAAATCAGCCTTGTAGTTCTCGAGAAGACATTTTAAATTTCACATTGCTTTAGTATGGGAGCCTTTACTGGGAAATTAATCTAAGATGGCCACCAAACCGTTTACCCTACAGACTCCCCAAAACACATAAAACCAATTTCGGCCTCAGAATCAATCAAATAAAAAATCCAATAGGGCCATCAAACATACTATATTTTTATAGGCCCACAGCGGCCATGCTTTTTGACGGATCAACATCCCTTGAACAAACTTTAATGGCCTTTAGTCCCTAATCATATCTGCCAAATTTCGGCCCGATACCTTCAGCAGTTCTGGAGAACTGGTTTTCGCTACAACTAGGTCAACAAAGATGGCTGCCAAACCATTTGACCAATCAAGTTCCCTTGAACAAACTTGGTTCAACTCTTGCCCTAGATCATATTTCATGAGGTTTGCATCGATCCCCCAAGCAGTTTCGAAGACGTTTCTAAAAATCGGATGAAATCCAAGCTAACCACCGACCCAATTGGCCGATAGGGTTCCGATAAACAAACTTGAATCTGTATACCCTAAGGATGCTTCCTGCGAAATATAATTGAAATCGGCACAGTAGTTCTCGAGAAAACAGTTTAAATTTCCCATTACTTTAGTATGGGAGCTTTTGGCGGGAAAAGGATCCAAGATGGTCACCAAACTGTTTATCCGACAGTTTCGAAAATTGCAAATTTGAGATCAGAATACTGAAAAACACATGCAAAACCAATTTCGGCATCAAAATCCATCAAATAAAAAAATCCAATATGGCCACCAAACATGCTATATTTCGATTGGGCCACGGCGGACATGTTTTTTAACGGATCAACTTCCCTTAAACAAACTTTATTGGCCCTTAGTCCCTAATCATATCTGCCAAATTTTGGCCTGATCCCTTCCGCAGGTCTGGAGAAGTTGTTCCCATTAAAACTAGGTCAACCAAGATGGCCACCGAACCATTCGACCAATCAAGTTGCCTTGAACAAACTTGCTTCAGCTCTTGGCCTAGATCATATTTCATGAGATTTGCGTCAACTTTTGAGCATTTGAACCGTTCGCATTTAAATAGACATGATGGATAAGTTTCGGAAGATCCACGATGGCCACCAAGAAAATTGACCAATCAAAAAATCGCCATTTGATTTCTTGAAGTCTATCATCATAGGGTCATTCCACCCAGATGTGTTTGATATCGAGCCCATGTAGTAGTGGTAGCGATTTAAAGGCATCTTGAAAAAACTAACCAATCAAAACACTCATAGAAGTTATTAAGCCGATCACCATAGGATCATTCCACCCAGGTCTCACGGAAATCCTGCCATTGATTAGTCCTGTAAAGTGTTTCTGGAAAATTCTAAATGGTTGCCAGAAAAATTGACCAATCAGTTCTGTATATACGTTCTGAAGCCTACCCACCTAGGGCCCTTCCAATTGATTTCACAAAATTCTGTGTACAACTTGTTGAAATCGTACAACCCGTTAATGAGGAGTAGCGTTTTAAACAATTTCATTTTAAATTTTTCATAAAATCTAAGATTTTCACCCAAAAAATTGATCAATCAAAATACTGAATAGACGTCTAAAGCCTACCACCATAGAATCCATCTAGTCAAATTTGGTTAAAATATGTCAAGCAGCTAAGGAGGAGTAGCATTTTGAGCATTTCCGGTAGATTTCATAAAATCTAAGGGTTTCACATAAAAAAATTGACCAATCAAAATTCGGAAAAGGTATCTGGAGGGTACCAGCATAGGATCCTTCCAGACAAATTTGGTTGAAATTGGTCAAACCATTAAGACGCGATTTGATGGATGGATGGCATAAGCTCACTTGGCCTTTCAGGCCAGGTGAGCTAAAAATGCAGTAATAATATGATATCTATTATCCATTATTAAGTGTAGAAGGGTGGAATATGGTGGGATTGGAATATAAAATCATGATTTATTAACAACACCACCCCCCCCCCACCCCCACCACTCATTCTTGTATGGCACTGTTTTCTTGACAATTGCTTTGCAGATAGTATCAGGAACATTTAAATCTGACAGGTCACAAACAACAAAATCCTATTGATGTATGCAATATGCTATGAGATATTGCTGCAAGGGATAGGCAGCAACAAATTGTCCTGTCTGCGACAGAATGTTAGTTAACCAAAGTGGCCTCTGAAGTCCAAGACAATTTTTGAAAATCTTACCACTGAATGATTGACTCGATAATCAAGCCAGTTATTCTAGTGGTAATTTTTCCCAAAATTTTCTTCTCTTAGTCTGCAAATGGACATTTTAAGTGAGTAAATTGAATTTTTTTTTTACAAAATCTGACCATTAAAGGTTAGATTGGCGTCAAAATTGTCAACAGCTAACTTGTATAATTGTTTTTTTTAATTGAGACACTGAAATTTCAGGAGATCAAGCTTACTATGGGTAAGCATTAGATGTTTTGTGGAAAAAGCAAATATATTTTTCTTTTGACACTTTCCAGTTTTAGCTATGCCCCACCCATCTCTATCTAAGCTCCACACACACGCCACCCCCCCCCCCCCCCCATCCCCTTCAACAAATGCCATGACTATCAATTTCCTGAAAACTATACAGGCAATATACCTACTGTCTACTACATAGTTGAAAATTTTGTAACTAATTTGACTGAGTGCTGTCACTGCCTATATCTATGGCAGCAACAGCGCCCAGTCAAATTAGTTTCAAAATATTCAACAGGATATTTATTAAATAGTAAATACATACAATTCGCACAACAACGTCCGTCTTCAATTATGCATTCTTGACGTACTTATTTACGTCAATGATTGTGATGTCATTCTACACATCACATAGTTGACAATGATGTCATATGACGAATGGATAAAGTGGAAAGGTCCATTCACTAATTAGGTTGTCATAGAAACTGAATAATGATGGGTGAAGGGATAAATACTCACTTAAATTTTGCCGTCACTGGTTTCAATTCCATAAGCTCTCGTACAGGAGACTTTGGCATACACTTCGTGTATTGGTCTAAAATGTGAAACAAACATTCAAATGTCAGTCATTGAAGATGTGACATAAACAGTGTAATATTAACCTATAAAAATATGTTCTTAATTAAATATTTAACATCTCTCCTGTTCTGCTTGCCATTAAATTTCCGTCAATGGAATTGTATAGACGAATGGTTTAAAATAGTTCATTGTGATAAAGGAAATGGAAGATAAACATTTAAAGAGTTTTTAATAGCAAAAATAACATTTGCAGTAATTAAGCAAAATATGCATTTGAAAACTGTTAACCCCTAGCACTCTGATGTCAATATTCTGTCTTTTATTGTGTCATTATCAAAGAAACTGGTGTACATTTTTCAACAATTTTGCTGGAAGATGTTGCTGTCTACGACAGCACCATCTCCCACCAAATTTGTTGAAAAATGAACACCAGTTCATCTTTTAATTTAATTTGAAAATTTAAAATTTTGACACCAGAGTGGTAAGAGTTAGCATATTGCATAAATGACTGATTTGGACAGTCAATGGTTTAATGGATGATTCCGTTTTCTCAGTCAATCAAATGAAGTCATAATCAACTACGTGACATGTAGTATGTGATAATCAACTACGAGACATGTAGTATGACGTCATAATCCATTACATCATAGTTCATCACGAATGCTTAATTGATGGCAGATTAAGCGTTGTTGCACGATTTGTGTGCCTTTACTATTTATTAAATATGCTGTTGAATATTTTGAAACTAATTTGACTCGGCAACATCACCCAGTCCTTTTAGTTTCAAAATATTCAACAGCTTACCTGTATAGTTTTCTGGAAATTCAGTCAGGGAGTTCAGGGATGGATAGATTTCAAAACAGGCGAAGGGTAGATGGAGCTGAGCTAAAGATGGGCGGGGCAGAGCTAAAACAGGATTCCTCCATTGGTCAAGCCACCACAACCTGTCATCTGCAGTGGTTTTAAGAAATTGTATTGCAATGAAAGAGAAGACTATTTTGGAAAATTTAGTACTAAGCAAAAATTGTCATTTTCTTGATACCCATATTTGTGGAAGGATTTCATTGACAGAAAATGCTATTTTCCCCCATAATACCCTTTGTGAAGATACTTTTAAGAAGTAAAATTTTTTCCATTTGATTGACTATTAACCCTAAGGAACCTACGAGCCGTCTGGATGGCACGCAAAAGGCGTACAAATAAACCGAAGAGCCGTGTGGACGGTTTTCAATAAGTTGACGTGGAGTCCTACTCGCTGTCTGGACGGCTTTAATAGCACCAGTTTTCAATCGCTAAATACGCAAGCATTATGGGCGTTTTATCCAATCAAACTTAGCGTTACATTACGTTAGATGATTGAATTTTATAAATCCACAGTTGATTGGTCAATTCAGTTTGTTTACAAATTTCTACAGGAAAATATAAATAGTTTTCTGTGAATGAAATTCCTAGCGCAAAATCGTCAACCATAGTGTGTCGATCCCTTTATTTAACCGAGCACTCACGATTTATAATTTCGTTCAATAAAATATTACATACAGCTGAATATCTACACCGACGCCTAAAAGATTTAAAGTGTGCATCCTTATATAGCTTGCCCATTATCTCACACCCATTATTAAGCTTCTAGGGAGATATTGGCATGCCTCTGCAGTCTAATTTCTGTTCCTCAATCATCTATCCTGATAATGCATGCTATGGGGCCACTACTGGGTCCATACGGCCCAATAACCTGGATTATAAGAGTAAGCACAGTCATTAGGTATATTGGCCTGTTATTGCCCTCTGAAATCACCTTTGTTGACTGTTCCAGTTTTATTTCCGTTTTCTATTGTTCTTTCGTCTTGTAAATGTTTCTCTTCTCTTTTTCTTCATGATAATATGATGAATACGATAGTGATCACGTTGAGATTTCATGAAAATGATTATTCTGTAATTCTGTCTTCTGTGTTATTTTATTAACCCTTACCCACTCTATGTTAAAAATTTTAATTTTCAAATAAAATTAAAAGAACTGGTGTTCAGTTCTCAACAGATTTGGTGGAAGATGTTGCTGTCGTAGATAGCAACATCATCTACCAAACCAAAACTGTTGAAAAATGTACAGTTTCTTTGCTATTGGCACATTAAAAGATAGAATATTGACAGGGTTAAATCTAATGTGCTTGATGTAAATCTATTGTGCCATTTTATTTCGAATCACTTATTGTATAAGCTGCCATTGTAAACTACATGTATATCAAATACAGTTTCTTCTATGTAAGAGTGTCATATTACTTAGGACTTGTGATTAAATTGTTGAATACTTTGAGATCGATTGGACTGGAAGATGTTGCTGCATTAGGTGACAACATGTTCCAGTGGTAAAGCTTGCGTGTTATAGGGTTGAATACTGTATTATGTGTAAACTATCAGTGTAAATATCAAATAAAGTTTACTCGAAGTGAGAGGGAGAGAGAGAATCTCATCTCAGTTAATCAGACTGGACTATGTATAGTAGATTTGTTGAATATATCGAGTCCAATATGATTGGAAACTGCTGCTGTTTTGGACAATATATTCCAACTAAATTTGTCAAAATATACTCAACAGATTGCTTCTTTAGATTGCAGCTACTCTTGATCTTTATTGCTTTTCATTCCAGGATTATTACTCTTGCCCTAAGGGGAAAGAGGGTATTGTGTGTATGCATGTGCCTGGTGTCCCCGGTAAAAAGCTACTGATCCGATTCGCTAAAAATTAACACAACAAAGCAACATAACCTAAACAAGGGTTTCCAGACTTTGGCTGTGATCTGGACAAAAACCCAGTATCCAGGTTGGATACAAATTTTAATCTATATCACTGAAACTACTGATTAGATTTTGCTCAAATTTTAACAAAGGAGAGGGAGGGTGTGATCATACATAAAGATTTAACAAATTTGGATATGACAAAAATGGTAGGGTGGTCTTGGAAGTGGTTTACAATCTCTGATTACTCCTGTTCATAATGTTATCTATCCAGCATTAATTCCTTGACAATGATGGAAAGTAAGTGATAACTAGATTGCTTGGTCGATGACGCCTTATATCAAACCCCCATGTTCACCACTTTACCTCTTTACCCATCCCATCCCTGGGGGCAGAGCCAAATGTAAATGTCCTCTGCACTCCATAATCACATACCAAATTTGTTTGAATTAGTTTCATTACACAGAGACTGGAGTGGATTGTTGTGAAAAATCTGGATGTCATAAGAGGAAGTGATCTGTGAGAGGAGTTAAAATTAACATGAGCCAGATGCTAGTAGAAATTAACCAGGGTTAGTAAATGACCAGCCCAATGGTAACAATTTTATTATGATATGTTAACCCTTTAATGGTCATGGTGGCCAAAGAATGCCTCTGCTGTGATCTTAAGAAATGTTGATTAGTAGAGCAACACTTTTTGAATATTTACCACTAGAATGACTGGCTCGGTAATAGAGCCATTCATTCCAGTTGAAAAATTTCCAAAATAGTCTTCCCTTGCTCTGTAAAGAAAATTTGAAGGGCTAAACTAGAATCTAGTAATCACTAGTCCTATTTAAATGTAGTGGCTCATTTGGCTTAATTTCAGTTCATGGAGTGTGTCAACTGGTGTGCGAGAGTGGTCTATGAAAAATCCAGAAATCGAGACAAATCTGGAAGACTGCTTACAGTAAATTTCTTGACCTTTTAACCCCTTCTCCACCCCTGGGGTTGAGCCAAAGAAATAAATGTCAGGCAATCCACAATACCAAATTTTGAATTCCATACAACAGTTTGGGAGTAAAGTGTGGTAGACATTTTTTAGGATATTTGAACTTTGGACCCCACCCTCTGACCTCCAGTGGGAGGAGCCAAATCTAAATGTTGTCTTGCAAAGCACAATCATATGGGTAACCGCCATACCAAGTTTGGTTGAAACCCACCCACCCGTTTGGGAGGAGATAGCATGATGGACGGAGAGATGAGCGGATGGAGGCAATTATATGCCCATTTTTTCAAAACATGTGGATAATGAATGGACTCAAGGAGACAAGGTAGGTATGTATAATTAATTCAGTCATCGTATTAAAATGTCATTTTCTTTCGGATTGAGAAATTAGGCTACAACCATCATTTGCCACGTACACTCTGTCGATGCTTTGCGCGTGTTGGGATCGGTTTATATACTTTGAATCCTGAATTACAAATTTCATGGTAACCATAGCTACAGCTAACCTGTTGACTATTTTGAAACTAATTTCATGTACTTTGATTTGACTGAAAGCGGTTGCTGCCCAACTCAACAGGGCAGCAAAGGCTTGCAGTCAAACTAATTCTAAAATATTCACCAGCTTTCCTTTATGGTAACATTAAAATGAGATATGGACAATTCATCTCTTACCTTGATCTTGTGCGCATTACATTGTGTAGATTTCACTCTGCTGTCGGCGCTACTCACAACAAATTCAGTTGACGGTTTGCCCCCCACCCTTAAGCCCCTTCCGACCCAAGCAGTGTCACAGCCTAATGTATTAGGTTGTCTCGTACTCTACAACCATGGGGCTATGATATGGTAAATCACCAGATTTGGTTATATTCCTTTAACGTTGACAGTCTTCCATCACCCAACACCACCCCCCCCCCCCACCCCTCCTGCTGGGGATGGAGCCTAGTGTAAACGGTGTCTACCAATCCACAAACATATTGGTAATTTAAACAATAATTTTGATTGAATTCTACCAAAAGCTTTCTGAGGAGATGGATGGACAGAGATAGATGGAGGTGATTGTAATATCCCTGCAGTTTTTTCAAAACGTGTGGGTATGATGATTAAGAGATTAAATGAAATTTATTGATATTTGATTGAAATCCCACCTAATCGCAAATGGTACATAGAGCTTATGTGAGATGTACATTAGCTGAGCCCTCAGGAATATGGTTTGATAACGGTCAGCAGTCGACCCAGAACAGCCACCAGCATAGTTATGTCAGCCATTAATGTGTGTAGTAGCTGATCATGTTTCGAACGCACATCATCATGTTTTACTTCAAATATATCGTTTCCCTATAGAAATTAGATTATTCACTAACACATGTTATTGAATTTTTATTTTTATAAAATCCACGTTAGTAAATCCATTAGCCGTAGCAGGAAAAACTGAGTCCGCTTAGAAGCCATTGCCCATCAGTTACCTGCAAAAAATAGGAAGGATAAGTTAGAAATATCCAAATTCTAGAAGACTTATATTAAGACCTTAACACTCAAATTTGTTCATGAAAATTTCAGACTTCTAATAGACGATGTCCATTTGCAGACCACGAGCCAGTCATTCCAGTGATACATTTTCAAAAATAGTCTTCTCTTGGTCTGCAAATGGATATTTTCCTAGATAACTGCAGAAGCAGTTTCGGCCTGACTTTAGTGCTAGATGGTTAACAATATACGTGCAACATATAGCCAGTAATATGGTATATACTGTTAGACCCTGACAGTGCCTGTTATGGTCATACACCACCCTCAAGCGTTAGCACAGAAATCAAACACAAGAGGCCCAAGGGGCCTATATCGCTCAACTGCATCATAGGCATTTCAACCAGAAGGGTCATCAACAATAATAATACAGACGTAAGCATAATTATAACAAGAAAACAGAAGCCATGTTTCTTTATGTATCAACTACTTTTGAACAAAACTTAACGGCCCTTATCATATCTCCCAAATTTCGGCCCAATCCGTTCAACGATTCTGGATATGAAGTTGTTTTCGCGAAAACTAGGTCATCCAAGATGGCCACCAAGCCAATGGACCAATCAGGTTCTCTTGAACAAATTGGTTCTCCTCCTGCATTAGATGATGTTTCCTGAGTTTTGAATCAACCCCAAGCCGTTTCGGAAATTTTTAAAGACATTTCTAAAAATTGGCTGGTTTAGCCGGTGGCCATCTTGGATTTTGGCCAGTCAGCTTCATTTGAACAAACTTATACCTCTATGCCCTAAGGCTGCATTCTGCCAAATATAATTGAAATCGGCCCAGAGGTTCTTGGGAAGTCGTTTAAAGAATTCCCCATTGCTTTACTATGGGCCCATTGCTTTACTATGGGAGCCTATGGCAGGAAAGCAAACCAAGATGGCAGTCAAACCGTTTATCCAACAGGCTCGAAAGTGGCATATTTGAACTCGCCACCCTGATAAGCATATATACAGCAATTTTCGCTATCAAAATACACCAAATACAAAAAGGTCAATATGACAAAAAGCTAAATTTTGATTGGTTGATGTCGGCCATGTTTTTAAACGTACAAACTTCCTTTGAACAAATTTGAATGGCCCTTGGTCCCTAAGCATATTTACCAAATTTCAGCGCTATCCCTTCAGCGGTTCGGGAGAAGTCGTTTTCGCGAAAACTACGTCATCCAAGATGGCCGCCAAGCAAATATGCCAATCAGGTTGTTTTGAATAAACTTGGGTCTAACGTTGCCATAGACGATATGTTGAGTTTTGAATCAATTCCTCCAGCGATTTTTTAGTCGTTCTAAAAATCGGCCATTTTGGACGGTGGCCATCTTGGATTTTGACCGGTCCGCTTCGTTTGAACAAAATTAGATCTCTATGCCCTATGGATGTTTCCTGCCTTTAAAGAATTCCCCATTGCTTTACTATAGGAGCCTATGTTGGGAAAACAAACCAAGATGGTAGCCAAACCATTTATCCGACAGTCTCAAAAGTGGCATATTTGAACTCGGCACCCTGATAAGCATATATAGAGCAATTTTCGCCATTAAAATACATCAAATACAAAAAACAATATGACCAACAAATGCTAAATTTTGATTGGTTGATGCCGGCCATGTTTTTTAACATACAAAATCCCTTTGAACAAATTTGAATGGCACTTGGTCCCTAAGCATATTTAATAAATTTCAGCTCTATCCCTTCAGCGGTTCGGGAGAAGAAGTCGTTTTCGGGGAAACCACGTCATCCAAGATGGCCACCAAGCAACTAGGCCAATAAGGTTGGCTTGAATAAACTTGGGTCTAACGTTGCCATAGATGATGTGTTATGAGTATTGAATCAATTCTTCTTGCGGTTTCGGAGATTTTTTAGTGTCTAAAAATCGGCCATTTTGGCTGGCGGCCATCTTGGATTTTAACCAATCCACTTCCTTTGAACAAACTTAGATCTCTATGCCCTATGAATGCTTCCTCCCAAATATAATTAAAATCGCCCGAGTGGTTCTTGAGAAGAAGTCGTTTAAAGAATTCCCCATTGCTTTACCAAGCAAACCAAAATGGCAGGAAAACCATTTATCTGACAGTCTCGTAAGTGGGATATTTGAACTGGCCACACTGATAAGCATATATAAAATAATTTTCGCCATCAAAATACATCAAATACAAAAAAGCCAAGATGACCAAGAAACGCTAAATTTTGATTGGGCGGCTATATTTTTTAACGAACAAACTTCCCTTGAACAAACTTGAAAGGTCCTTGGTCCCTAAGCATATTTACTAAATTTCAGGTCTATCCCTTTAGCGGTTTGGAAGAAGTTGTTTTCGCGAAAACTAGGTCATCCAAGATGGCCACCAGGCAAATCGTCCAATTAGGTTGCCTTGAACAAACTTGGGTCTACCGTTGCACTAGATGATGTGTTATGAGTTTTGAATCAATTCCTCTAGCAGTTTCGGAGAAGATTTTTAAAGTGTTTCTAAAAATTGGCTATTTTGGCCGACTGCCATCTTGGATTTTGGCCGATCGGCTTCGTTTGAACAAACTTGACTCTCTATGCCCTAGGGATGCTTCCTGCCAAATATAATTGAAATCGGTCTAGAGGTTCTTGAGAAGTCGTTTAAAGAAAAAGTTGACGGACGACGGACGGTTGACACGGCATAAGCTCACTTGGCCTTTCAGGCCAGGTGAGCTAATAATACAGGGTGGGAATATATCCTCCAAGAAGGGAAACTACTATTGCATTACCCCTTTCAACTGACCAGAGCTAATAATACATTTGATACGACTGTGTCAAAATTCTGTTGAATACTTTGAAAGTAATTTAACTGGAAGCCAGCCTCATTGGTTTCAAAATAGTCAACATCTTACTTATATAATGATTGTCAAAGTGAAATTCTGGGATTTCAGGTTCAAAGTGGTAAAATTTGATAATTGGTTTTGATTTGGCCCACTTCCCTAATAGTGCAGGTTACTACAGTGAAATATTTGTCTTCTCTAGCATCATTATATACACCTGTGCAAAAGTTAAGCACCAGCAAAAACAATAGAACGTAGAAACATGATGGTACAACTAGGCTGCCATACTTTTTGTCCCCGCGTTAGCTGACATAATTCCAAGTACGAAATGCACATGCATGCATGACTTCACGCCGCTTGATGTCCGTGCGTGGCGGGAAACAGCACACGTGTTCAGTTATGTAAAAGTCCAGTTTGAGGTGTAGAACATTACATACAGATTTAGACGACAAGATTAGGAATTTTGTGTTCATGACCGTGGTTTATTTGTACAGAGAGAATTAGCTCTTGATTGTGAACCGCTATGGCAAGACGAAGGTTAAGTGATCGTGTGAAATGGCAAATCATAGGCATGCATACCACTGGTATGTCATGCAGAGAGATTGGCAGACAGCTGAACATTAACCATACTGTAATCAGTCGTTTGATTGCAAAACATGGGCAAACTAACGAGGTGAAGGACAGGCCTAGATCTGGAAGACCGAAGAAGACTACTGCCCGTGATGATCGAGCCCTAGTACGCCTTGTTAGGAGATCTCCATTCACCAACAGCAGAGTGCTCAGCCAGCAATGGGAAACGCGCAATAGAGTGTCAATGTCTACCGTAAAAAGGAGACTGTATGCTGCTGGCATGAAAGCTAGGAGACCTGTCAGACGTCCTCTCCTCACTGCACACCACAAAGAGGAGCGTCTGAGGTGGTGCAACGAAAGAAGACACTGGAACATGAGATCCTGGAGACGGGTACACTGGTCCGATGAAAGTCGGTTCCTGCTTCATGCCACAGATGGTCGAACTCGTGTATGGAGGTCCAGACGCACGGCGTACGACCAACGTAACATCATGGAAGAAGTTCCATTTGGTGGAGGTTCCGTTATGATATGGGGGTGCATTTCATTTGATTGTAAGCTGGATCTGTTGACTGTACCTGGAACACTAAATGGACAAAGATATCAAGATTCCATACTGGATAGAGTTGTGGTCCCTCATTTTGTAAATCATGCACCTGGAACCCACCCTATATTCATGGATGACAACGCCCGACCACATCGTGCTAGAGCTGTGCATGAATACCTCCGCCAGAATGCCATCGAAACCCTACCATGGCCAGCAAGGAGCCCTAACATGAACCCTATTGAGCATATCTAGGACATTCTGGGAAACATGGTGAGAAGGAGAGATCCTCCTGTGCAGAACCTACAGGAATTAACAGACGCACTCCATCTTGAATGGCAACGAATACCACCATGGCGTATCAGTCGGTTGGTGACCAGCATGAGACGTCGTGTCCAGGCCGTCATCGAGGCACAAGGTGGATATACCCAGTATTAATAATGACAGTCTCAAACTCGTGCACAGATGTTAAACTTCGTTTTCAGACACCATTAATGACAATCTAGCCACGTGTGTCAACTGTAGGGCAATAGTTGTCAGTTGTGTCAACGTAACCATATTCAGGCCTCGTTTTCAAGTTCAAACAAAAACATACAGTGTTTCCCCACCATCATAATCAGCATTCCTCTAGTTGCATTATTACCTCTTGCACTAAGATGGATGGGTACATAAATGTGTATGCTATTGCTTTCTTCATAGCACATGAATATACCCTCGCATGTGCGTAAAAATAGGGTGGTGCTTAACTTTTGCACAGGTGTATAATTATTAAGTTAGTAAATGTGATGTCACTGCTTATTTTCACCAGTTACTCAATAGCTGATTTAACTGAGAAAGTTATAGATTGTCGCAAGAGCGCCGCAGAAACAATAATATATATGTATATATATCCCTTTCGTTTACCCCTGGTCGCGAAATAGTAATACGGTTCAAGATAAACAAACCTATAAGCTCAATCAACGATGCGTGTCTTTGTTTACAATTTTTGAAAAAAATTCAACTTCAATTACTGTCGTTAATATGGCCGAGTTGAGATGCCGAAGTAGTCAAATATATATCATGCTTCCTAATTGGCGGTTTCGTTAATCTAGTCATTCGTCTAATTTTTGGTCTGTGGCGTACAAGAAATATACATAGATTGACGTATTGGCACACAAAGTTTTGCAAAACACCTGATCGTGATGCGATTTTGCAGGAAAAAATTAATATGCGTGGATTCCTGACCAATCAGACGCGTCAATCTTATAACACGTGACACGGTATCGCCAATAACGGGTAATGAGCTTGGTACTCGGAAATTAGATATGGGTCGGATTCTACAAATTCTTCTCCTTCTCTGACAATCTTTCACGCTAAATGATTCCTATCGGAGACGTCGCGTTGAAAAAAAAATTGCCGATGCTATTGAAGGTTAGTGTAAAACATTCGCCTTCGCTATTTAAATCGGTGACTGAAACCAGCAATGATACATAGCATAAAATTTGCCATCAATTCTGAGCAACTCTGGTATTTATTCCGCTATGTATAAAGGAATTATTCAACATTGAATGAGGCCTCCCCCAAAATTTGGAGTGGAATTTCTCAAAATTTTATGGTAACATGGCATAATATAATTGTCATTTTCACATCTTATCGGATGAAAATCTTGACGAAACTTTGGTATCTGTTAGTTTTAATACCATTGTGATTAAATTTATCAATGGCATTCATAAAATTAAAAAAAAATGATAAATTTTGCAAAAATAGACCAATGTATTTATCCTACAAGGTGTGTCCACTTTGAGAGGGACGTTAACTAACTAAAATATATTTTATTCATACAAATTTTATATGTACTAAAAGGAATTTTATTGCCCTTTCTAATGATATATAATTTTATATATATAGTGGTCTGTTACTCTGCCAAAAATAGTTAATATAGTTGGCATGGTAGTACTATGCCGCTATCATGCCACTACTGCTTATAGGCTGGGTTCTAAGCAAGTTTCTAAGCTTTTGGCTGTAGGGTTTGTAGCACTTTTTGTAAATTCTTGGTAGGGCCCAGAGGGTTAACAGATTATGTTGGGTTATCCCTCTGGTAGTATAGATTAGATGATTTCATCCCTGCCACTTGATATTAACTCCCAATGTTATAACACCTGCTTACCTGGCTGCTATTACATGTACGTTTAGTTACACCAGTGTTTAGCCGTGGGTACATGTGCAAATGTTGTATTTCCCCGAGCGTAGCGAGGGAAATATAATTGTTTGTGTGTGTGATAACAGCCTATACCCATGCCTAAACATTGGTGCAACAAATTTATTATCCTCACATGTCTGAGGAAGATATTTCATCATAACATGACATTTATATCATATGCTGGGCCTTCAATAGTTTATTCAAGGCAAATTGCTTTGTTCCAATAAATAATGAAATTAAGAATAAAATAGAAGGAAAAGGGGAAGAAGAGATTATACAGAGCAGACGAATTATACATAGTGCCAGTGCGTGTTAACTGTTCTCTATAGTAATTAGTTTGGGTAAAAGACAGGGTCCTAACAGTGTACTAGATAATACAGGGATCACATAAAACTCTCAGTAATGGGAGAAGTTGGTCCAAAATAATGAAAAAACTGTCAGATTGGTACTGATATAGAACTGAAGCTTGATGCATGGATGCTATACGGTATAAAAGTCCATTACTGGCTTCGATTCTGTCAGATTTGCAATTACAAGAATCCATGCATACTATTCAGTTTGACAGTTCCAATTTGTTATCCAGACTGAGACACTATGACATACAGGAATAAATTATGACCTAGGCTGGATCTGATTATGACGTAGGTGAAATTCATTGAACACGTGTCCAGAAGTCAATAATGGTCACGTGAAGGTCCAGAAACCTTTATAAAGGGAAAAGCGCACACTTTGGGCATTCCGTTTTTGATCATTCTTGGAATCACTTGTCATTCTCGTTATAAGTTTTGGACTTAGAAACAATAAGATTCAGAATCATTTGTTTAAAAGAAATATAAGTCTTTTATAAGGTCTCGTGTTGGATAATGAATTGTACTGAAACACGGTACATGTGCAAATGTATTTCCCCGAGCGTAGCGAGGGAAATATAATTGTTTGTGTGTGTGGTAACAGCCTATACCCATGCCTAAACATTGGTGCAACAAATTTATTATCCTCACATGTCTGAGGAAGATATTTCATCATAACATGACATTTATATCATATGCTGGGCCTTCAATAGTTTATTCAAGGCAAATTGCTTTGTTCCAATAAATAATGAAATTAAGAATAAAATAGAAGGAAAAGGGGAAGAAGAGATTATACAGAGCAGACGAATTATACATAGTGCCAGTGCGTGTTAACTGTTCTCTATAGTAATTAGTTTGGGTAAAAGACACGGGTCCTAACAGTGTACTAGATAATACAGGGATCACATAAAACTCTCAGTAATGGGAGAAGTTGGTCCAAAATAATGAAAAAACTGTCAGATTGGTACTGATATAGAACTGAAGCTTGATGCATGGATGCTATACGGTATAAAAGTCCATTACTGGCTTCGATTCTGTCAGATTTGCAATTACAAGAATCCATGCATACTATTCAGTTTGACAGTTCCAATTTGTTATCCAGACTGAGACACTATGACATACAGGAATAAATTATGACCTAGGCTGGATCTGATTATGACGTAGGTGAAATTCATTGAACACGTGTCCAGAAGTCAATAATGGTCACGTGAAGGTCCAGAAACCTTTATAAAGGGAAAAGCGCACACTTTGGGCATTCCGTTTTTGATCATTCTTGGAATCACTTGTCATTCTCGTTATAAGTTTTGGACTTAGAAACAATAAGATTCAGAATCATTTGTTTACAAGAAATATAAGTCTTTTATAAGGTCTCGTGTTGGATAATGAATTGTACTGAAATATAAAGATAATATTTACAAGAATTAAGAAAAAGTGTTATAAGACATTTGCTTAGGAAATTAGTTAATTAAGAAGGAAAGTTTAAATGTTAGATAATAAATATTTGATAAAAGAGAATAATTCATCTTAAATTATAAACTGTGGAATGAAGATCTAGTGCAATAATGATTAATAAAGATTAGATAAGTGACCCTACATTGTCTCAAAGTTGTGATTTAGCTTAATTCGTTCAGAGAATAAGAACCACTGAATATTGAAACTTAACGGACATCATTGTGTTTTGAGAGATTATCATCCGGCTTGATGGTGGATCGTCCCCCAGATCCACAAACCGAACGGTGATATTTAGATAAGCAATTCTGGAATTAGACATCTCGACAGCGAAGCCAAACGCAGTTAGATCTGTCCATAACTGATGCAGCATGGACCAATATAGTGTAGACAGTAAAGACTAAAAGGGCTAATATCGTCCAGTTCATGTGACATGTTAGTGTCAGATTTGTTGGTGTCATTAGCAGCTGTAGGATATGAGTTTGTTGAAGCAGGGTTGATCTCGTTGTTAGTAAACATACTGTCAACGCAAATGTCAGCTGATCTAGCTTCTTCTACATGGATATGCATAATCCATTTCATATCGATATGTTGATTAATGTAATTGACACGCTCGTCACACTTAAAGATGGCATATTGTTGGCAGATCAATATTCTCGGGTTTTGACGTGCAACAGTTTGGTGGTAATTAATTCACCATTTTGATAGCTATGATAAATTCGTCACTCTGTCGGGTATTAAATGTCTTGTGAGGACTTGCGGTCGATAATGAGTTTCAATTAATTTTATGGTCTACTATACTATTTAAACACAATAGCATCACTTTGGAGTGAGAAAAATATGTTAGACAGCCCAAATAATGAGATTAAATGATGCCTCAATCTGAATCACATCACCACTCACTGTGACATCACACCGGGAACGGCGCTATGAGCTGGGTCAATATTTCTGTCTGTAGTACAAAGGTAACATATTTTAAAACGTGCATTTAACAGAATAGATTTCACCTACCATAACATAAATTATGTCAGGTTGAAGCTAAGCCTTCAAGAAATAAAAAATCATGATTTAAAAAAATTTATTATGATATTTACTCATTTTTAATGGTTTCATGGATAGCTATATTCGCATAATAATAGGCCTATAATGACAGTAAACCATGAACAATGCTGAAAATTGGCAATATTTCAATGCATGTGACAAATACTCTGTAGCCTAGTAGGCCTAATTGCGAATCCATTACCATTCTTGAAAGTACTGGGTGTACTATGTAATATCTGGGATGGATGGATGTGAGTGTGATGATCAAAGTGGGTGGGAGAGGTTGATGATGGCTATAATTGTACTATTATTCATATCTAAATGTATAGGCTACAGAGTGCAGTTACAACCTTTTCTGAAGATTACGAATGTAAAATAAGTGTGTCAGTGAGTCCTATGTGAAATTTCCCATGATTACTGATTATAATGTAATTGTTTACCTATAAGCTTTTGGCAATATGTTTGTATAATAATAATAATGTAGAGGCATGTAAGGGTCAACACGTACGTGTGTGGGGGTGTGGGGCGTCACGCCTGTGACAACCATATGAATGAAATATATTGTTTTCAAACCAACTTCTTCCATGTATGGAAGTAGCATATACTCATATTTCAATGTTATGAAAAAGCAAAACTGTTGCGGATGAACAAATTTAAATAGGTAGGTGAACTGACAGATGTTCAGAGGTCACTAGCGTATCATCTTTACTTACAGTGCAGCTCATAAATAAGTTTAAATGCTTCCAAAGCAAAAACACAAATATGTTAGTTAGAACCATATGAACACGATACAAGAAACGTTATGTTGAATATTTTGAACACAATTTGAGTTGAAATCCAACCCAATTATGTTCAAAATATTAAACAGTTATTTAAGCTGTACTATAAGCGTGTGGACAGCAGTGAAAGCCTTGCTATGCACCTCGACCGCAGCATTTGTTGTAAACAAACCATGTACTGTCAAATTATATTCACGTACACGAATTCCGATGTTACTGTCACCTCTAACAGGCCTATACGTTAGAATTGTGATGTCAGGCACCATGACCATGAGGTCTGTCCTTTAAGTTTAATCAATAAAAATATCATCAACTTCGATATTATTGAACCTTTGTGCATCTCAAACAATGTAGTGTCCCTGTGTGAACAATGAATTGTCAAAGAATAGGTGCATAGGTGCCTAATACGCACAGCAGTAGAGAGCCTAGCTATGCTCCCCGAGATAATAATCTAGACTAATAGGAGTTGGTGTCATCCCGGTGTGATGTCACAACTCTAGCGCGATAGCTATAAACGTTTGGTTGTCAAGGTGGTTGCTATACACTTATCTCAGCTTTGGCTGGGCAGTTTTATAACACAACAAAAATACTAAGCCATTCAATTCACTGTTGGCTATAAGTCACCTGACTTCGATATCTCAGAAAATTTTAACCTATTCATTCCCATGGTGTGTGGGTTCCGTTGTAAACAAGGTTAGCTGAGATACATCCCTCCATTGGGTATTCTTGATAGTCTCTCTTTAACTCTAAAGCAGTCATTGCTCAAGGGAACCGGTTCCTCTATTCCTATAGAGAACATAAACGAGTCCGGGAGCCTGCGCACTTATGCTACTATGCATGCGACCGAGTCCAAGCCTTCCTTAATTAATTTTCTGTATTACAGGAAATACCTAACTTTTATCTCAACAAATCCTATTCATTCCATAATCTTGTGGAGCTACATCCACATTTCATTTTTCATTAATGTCACAGAACTTGCAATCTTTATTGAACAAGTCATGTATTTTATGTAAATTGGTTATAATTTACGTGGATATGAAACAGGAGTTTTTGTGACTACAAAGAAAATGGCGTCATCAATCAGCTTCGCGGTACAATTAATCAAGGTGAAGTCAAAATCTCTGATCCTATTTTAGCCACAGACACTCGTTCCTACATAAGGTATACTATATACCGGTTTGGAACATCTCCTACGTAAGGTATCTTACATGACATATGTAACATACAAGTTGGGAAGTTCTTGGATCAATTAAGGGTTTTGACTAGGTACGTATTTCCGAGCGTCATTCTTTCCTACATAAGGTATACTCCATACCGGTTTGGATCGAATCCTACATAAGGTTTCTTATGTAACTATGTAATATACTGGTTGGGAAGTTATTGGATCTATTAAGAATGTGACAGTGGTGCAAACAGGCGTGGTGGACCGGATGAACACCACGATCATCCCCTGAAGAAAAGCGAGTGGTCCTTCTAAGGACCGTTACTAACCAACTAACATGAAACTCGCAATTACTTAACGATGATCAGTCATGTCAGTCGTATTACAATAAAGACAAGACCATCATATTAATTCGCGATTTGGTCGTCACATTAAATTGGCGGCATTTTTGCAGGCTAATTTAACATTACTAGCAATGGGCCGTGAACACTTTTTACCTTTTATTTAATATCTTGTAAAAATTACTCAAGATTTTATGTTTTCTAATACCGGGTGGGGTTATTCGATACAAGTCTTTTTTATGGCCTTAGTTTCATGAAAAATGTAAACATTGCGTTGCTATGGGATATCCTCTTTAGTGTGTCATAAATTGGCAAATGACAGACGATCTCGGAATGCCCGGATGTTCAAAATTACGATACTGATTTGAATCCTCATAATCACATAACACTCTTTTGTTAGATAGGCTATTAAGCCTGTGTCAGATTATCAAGTTCACTTGATTTGTAAATCTAGCGAGAAACTTGCATTCACTTGATTTCTAAATCTAGTGAGAGAATTTATCATATATATTACTGGTTATATTGTAATGTAAGTGACCAACATAAAATGATCCAAAACTTAATGCGATGTTCGAGTAAAATTGCTTGAACGCCCATAATTAAACTGGGTAGCCCGCTTCTAACGTTAGCGAGCCAGCCAGTGGCAAAGTAAATCTCCTTTTGGAGGCGCTGACGAGAAGCGTAGATCGCATTGCCAAATTTCCGATTCCAGGATAACTATATCCGAGTACTCGCTCAAGATACTTCATTAAAATTTGATTTAACCTGATCTGATTAGATAATATCACGTGATTTATATATCATGTGATTATCATGTGATTTTGATTTATATATTGTAAAGACGACATTTATGTCAAGTTAGGATTAATTTTGATGGAAAAAACAAGCTTTATTAAATGATACACAATATTTAGGCTGTTCAATTTAATAATTTCACTTCTGCGAATGATGTTTTGAGGTACACATTAAGCATAGTCGCGAGGTGACAAGATTTGTGCCGGGGAGTTTTCGTGGTATCTTCAGACGTTAAGATAAGTTTAAAAATTCAGAGGAAAATAAGTTTTATCCTTGTATATAAGTGTGGGCAAATTTTTTAGAACGTGTAAAGTGAGTATAAATGTGCGGCCTATTTATGGGTTTATAAGTAAATATGCCACTCCCATATTTGCTGGTACTCATTCAGATTCAACTTATTTCAGTTGCAACTTATGACCAATAACTTCGAGAGTTAAATAGTTAATATTTTGATAGTAAACACTACAAACTTTGATGACCAAGTTTTACTATATCAGAGATGTGTGTCGATCTCAGTGTTTTAGTAGCAAGCATAGCCTTTGGATCAGGAAAGTTCTTGACTATCAGATCCTTTTATTAGCCATAAGATGGGTTTTTTCCTATTTAATGCATAATCTAATCTCTCATCATTTTGGAAATTCTTTCTGTGGGTACTTAACTTGGGCGAAATTGGATATAAAGAGCACGTATCCAGGCAGGCTATGAAGGATCATTCTATCGACTCTCAATCGATTAATTGTTATAGTCAAATATAACATTCTGCTTACAAATGGACTATTACTTGTGGAAATCATCTGAAAGTCTACCAGAAGAGGGGGAGAACTAACCTAGTCAGATAAAATTTCTCTCTAAGGGGTGTGCAAACTGTGAAATGTTTTATCTGAACATGTTGTTTCCACACCAACTCTTAAAACATTCGAAAATGGTTTAGGTAGGCCTTGGGATAGTCAAGAGGCAATGCATGACTACACCGTACACGCAACCCATGACCAGAAGTAACGGCACAGGCATGGAGATAAATGAAGAAGAGATGAACATAAGGCCTAATTGTCCTGTGCTCAGTATTATTACCTAGATTATAACTCAATTTTTATGGTATAGCAACTGATTATAATTAAACTTCTGGTTTAGGTATGCCAAATCAATTCAGTTCTGTTGATTTGCTGGTATTGTTTGTTTCTAAATCACGTTTGACAATTTAAATGCCCTATTTCAGGGGCTCTTATTTTTAAATCTTTAATTCTTTATTAGTTAGTTTTAGTGCAATGGCTGAACCATCCAATTATCCTCATCCTTCGAAACCTTATGTACATCCAACTCTTCACATTTATCTTCTAGGAATAATTTTATTTTTTCTTATGATCTTAGCAGTTCTTTTGTCGTTTTGATTTCACTAGATTTCGTTCTGCTCCTGAATCTTCTCATGTATTAGTCTCTTCCTATCAGCCTCCATCTTTCGACCTGTTCTCTCAAAAAATTGGAATCAATCATCTTTCGATTCTCCTAATATTAATCTGCAAATAAGTGCGTCAGTCTTTATTATTTTAATTGTGAATAGTGGTTTGCTATCTTTTAGTATCATATGTGGCCTGATTTATTTTTCACATAGTTTTTCAGTCTTTCTTTTCTATCAGTAGGATCCCTCGCCATGATGAAGCATATTTATGGGTGAATGTAAGCTTGTCACAATAATAAAGTTAGTCTACGTAAGGTACCTCCTCTAATCTTTTTTGTCTTATCAAGATTTACACTGCTCCTTTCTCGAGATCAGTAGAAATTTTGATCTTTTTATTTGTCTAGTGATATGTCTATTTCTGTTATTTTCATATGGAGCTGTTTTCTCTGCCTTATCTATTCAAGCCTATTTTTATTCTTCTAAATTCTAACTTTCCCAGGCTTTATTAAATAAATTCCTCAAGGGGGCCTAACCAAGATAATTGGGTCATTGCCTTCGCATGGATTGTGGAATATGGTTTTTTTCCTTTCACCCATCTGTGTAGTTTCAGTCTTTTGTCCTTATCCATCACTGATCTGGTCACATGTTTGATGGACTTCTTTCCTGTTTAATCATTTGATAAAGATATTGACAATTGGGCTCATATCATACTAGCTTTGTTTTAAAATTATATTTGTAAAATAAGATTCTGCAGGTTTATTCTGGTCCTAGCTGTCATGCTTCTATCTAAACTCTACTCTATCAGTGATGGGGATGGGTATAGCTAGCCTCATGCATGTCTTAGGTAGCAGATTTCCTACATATAAGGTACAATCAACGTAGTCATTGAATCCCCCTTTTTTCTATCAAACCATGTTGGTCTCCTTTGTCATTAGTCCTGCTCCTGTTCCTGATCAATAATTTTCTGCTCTTTTCAAGTAGGATACAGTGGAGGAATGGCAGAATCCAGACTTTAAGGATTATGAGGTGCTGGCAGATCATCTTTTATAGGGTCTCGGCTCTTATCTTCAACTCATATATTTATCCTTTTCTGACAGCTTCCAAAAAATTTACACTTCATGTCCTTATGATTTAATACTAATTCTGTTGTATATTTTGGAATTATTTTGTCTGGAACCCATGGCTGCTTTGTTGCTGTTTGAGACGATGACTTACAGTCAAATCATTTTATAATATTCAACTCTTCCTGATATGTTGTCTCAGAAATAGAGTTGATCGATGAAAGGAATAATATGGACATGGAGTCATTTTGGCCAGTCATCACTGGTCTCGTCAAGGATAAGGGAAAGTGTTTTCTGATATTTCCATACATACAGAATTGATCCTAACTGGATCTGGGTTCTTTTAATTACATCATGGCCAGTCTGGGATTCCTCTGGCTTGGAAGGTTCCTTAATTGTGTTAAAATTTGGGCCGAATGGAAATTCAGAATTTTGTCCTTCACCACGTCCGCATACACTGCATTTTCATTCGCTGGGTGTCATCGGTACCAATTCACCAGTTTATGCATCTGCAGGTCCTTTTTTATGTCTTGTTCTTACATGTTTGGGGGAGGGGATCGCTATAGAATTTCCTCTTGTTCTTGTGTCTATGGAATCAGATAAAGTAGTCTTACTACTCAATTCCTTTTCAGGAACTAGAACAGGAACTAATACTCTAGTATTCCTCTTCAATACTCTGGAATATTGGAGAATGAAGAGATATTGTCTCTTTCACAAGCCACCTATCTGCTCATGCAGTCATTTCTATAGTAGTGACTTTCATCAACAAGCAGGGTAGTTGAAGTTATCATATTTTGTCTGGAGTCTTGGTCTTTCTCCTGCGGTGGAGATGTCAGGAAATCTTTCAGCATCTCACATTCCAGGTAGAATGCTTTTCCTTGTATCTCATTTATTACATCCCATTAAGTTTCTACTCAGTGTAGTGTTCAGATCTGATGTTCATATTCTTCCTCCAGGCTAGGCTCTGGCGGTAGATGCTCTGGCCCAGGCATAGACGTCACATTTTGTTTAAATATCTTATCAATTTAACTTTCTAGTGCCAATTGTCTTTAAGAACTTTTGTCAGCGGTTTTTAGTACCTTTAATCACTCCTGCTTCACCCAATGAGTTATTCAGTGGATCTCGCAGTCCTCTTTGTGGAAATCCAAAGCGTCTTCCCAATTTTGCGGATTTTCTATCTCGTTTAACAGCAGCTTTCATTTCATCATTCCACAAATCTTCAATATGTATATATGGTATTTTCCAAGAGACCTGTTTTACAGAAATTTATTTTTTTTGTCTGAACTTTAGTATTCTTAATCAATTCAAACTATCTGTTACAGGAGAATTTACCAGAGTATATTTAAGGTTTTCAAATGGTTGTAAGAACAACACATTATCACGCCCGATTCTGCATCCCATCATCACGTCATAGATTCATGGGATATTTTTTGATGACTTAAATCTCTGTATGCTGGGGTGGTGTTATCGTTTTCACTAGCATCTATCCTTCTTTATTTTCTAGAAGCCGGTTTGAGATTTATTACGTATTTACATCATTTATCCATGGTACAGGTATTTTTAGGGTATAGCGCAAAGACAAATACCTATAATAAATTCCTCTATTAATTCATGTCTTGGGTCCATCCGTCTAATTGTATAAATCTGAAATCATTCTTTTCTACTAGCTAGTTTGTTAGATGGCATTTTGATATTCATATTCTTTTTGTGAATGATCTTTTCTAAGTGGTAGGAGATCTGCCTTCATTCTTTGCTCTTGAAGAGATCTTATATATATAAAACCTAATTAATTGTTTTCAATCCTTTCTGAAAACTATACCCAATTTAAAAGATCTTTTTGAAACACCGCTCAGATTACTTATGCAAATTTGTTTAGTAAGCGCGCATCTCATCAACTGGATTACAGACACCATTAATTGACACTAGAATGTATCTCCAGGAGACTCAGTTTGTGTTAAGGCACACAATGTTCGTGGTATGGCCTTCTCCTTCTATGCAGATCTATCAGTGGACGACATTATGTAAGTTGCAGTATAAATGTCAGATTCTACATTATTTTTATCTGAAAGATCAGATTCAATTCACAATCTGACATTTCTAGTTTTGCCACTCAAACCTAGGCTCAATTGCCTAGATTCCTTAGTCAGCCGTCTTCTTCACCATCTCATGTCTGTTTTTAAATTCTCTTTGCTGAAATTTTCTAATTATCATTATTTTATTGTATTTTATTTAGAACATTTGTTTGTTCGTGCTCTTTCAGCACTTCAGCGATTTAGTATTTTTGGTGATTAACCTTTCATTCCTGATTTGCAATTTACCAACCCACCCAGTATTTGGGCTCTGACCAATTCTATGTTTTAGCAAATAGTGAATTGAGTGGCTTAGTATTTTTGTTGTGTTACATAATGACCCAGACGTATATACTGGTCTGGCGTTTTGTTAGGTTACTAAAATACTTACCACTCAATTCACTGTGGCCCATCTCGGCCACCCCGCATCGTTAAATTGCAAATCATTATTAAAAATTTGTGGAATTAATTAATGACGGCTTGGACTCGGTCGCATGCATAGTAGCATAAGTGCACATGCTCACAGACTCGTTTATGTTCTCTATAGGAATAGAGGAACCGGTTCCCTAGCGCAATGACTGCTTTAGAGTTAAAGAGATACTATCAAGACTACCCAATGGAGGGATGTATCTCTGCTAACCTTGTTTACTATGGAACCCACACACCATGGGAATGAATAGGTTAAATTTTCTGAGATATCTAAGTCAGGTGACTTATAGCAAACAGTGAATGGAGCGGTAAGCTAACAAAACGCCAGACCAGTATATACGTCTGGGTCGATTACAAAAACTTAAAAAGCATTTTGTTCTTCTAGTAACGGAGAATCTGTATTATGATTGTCAAGTTAATCAGAGCGATCCGGTATCTAATCCTCACAACATCTTTAAATTCATTATAGAAGCGGGTTGCAGCCTTGCTGCACCAATGGCACTCAGTCAAATTAGGTCCAAAATATGCAACAGCTTTCCTGTATAGGGTTTCGAAATTGAGATACTTTGTCAAAAATGCCGAATCGGGCGCATATCTGCCATTTTAGAGACAGGCACATTTTTATAATGAGCTTTATGGCTAGATGCGCAGTAAAGCTAAAACACGCTTTTTGCGGACCAAATAACAGCATTTGGTCATAAGACATTGCTGAGGGGAAATAAAGAGTGTTACCTATCTCAGGCTTCATGATGCGATAATACACCTTCCATACTGTATCCAGGCTCATACCACTGTCCAGATAGATGGCTCCAGCTACTGATTCAAAGATATCACCAAGAGCTTTGGGAATTTCCATATCGTCCTGAAAATATTAGCGATACAATAGTAATCAGACAGCTTGGTTAACTGTCTACTGCTGCACGCTCCCAGGCAATAATTTCAGCAGGCAATAACTCTGGATCATCTGAATATTTTGAAAAAAATTTGCCTGAAAGTTGCTGGTAATTGTAGACACCAATGCCTTTCAATCAAATTTTATTCAAAATATTCAGCATATCCAGAGTTAAACACCATGGAAAATGTAATTCAGCAGGCAAACCGTTAACAAAACCACCAACAGATCCACCTTTAGTGGGTTGGTCTGTAGTTTTATTAACCACTATAAAACATACTTACCGTTCATTCACTACTTGCTAAATCAACTGCTCTGCATTTAGCCACCAGAATAAGATTTGTATGCTTGCTTACAAACCCCCATATGCCTATTCCATTTCTATGTATACCCTCAACCAGGCTACTGGTAGGGTACACCCCAAGCATATGACCTGCTATAGACTGGCACCAGTCTGTACTCACTCCAAACTATAGACCAACCCACTAAAGGGGTGGGGGGGGGCTGTTGGGGTTGTTATTACAGGTCCAATCTTCTAATAAAACCATTGAGAATCCTTGATATCAGCATTCAGCAGACATGGAAGAGAATAAGCCAAAGAAATCTATAACCCCCAATGGTGATAGCTGATAAATGAAATGAATCAAATAGATACGATTAAGAATCTAACACCAAGGAAATAGAAACTGAATCAAGCAAGAAACCATGTTTTAAAACCATTCTCCAGATTTAATAGTCGACCTTTGTACAAATTCAACAGGTTGACTCCCTCATGGAAGAGACAATGCTTTCCTGAGATCTTGAAGAAAAGTTGATCTCACAGAAACCGGACATGCAAAAATTCTCCAAACACACAAGATGAAGAATTCTTCATTGGATGAAGATGTAAGCCGCTTCCTTACTTGAGCGATGATACTCGGAGGATAGCAAACTCTTACCAGAAGATCGAGAAAGGCTACCAATCAGATCCTCTTTGACCAAAAGGGTGCTGCTAGAAGAAATTCTTTAAACTGGTCCATGACTATCTTCAGAACCATTAGAATCAGGAATATTGGAAGGAACATGAAATTAAACAATCCTGTCAAGAACTGAGACAGTGCAATCATAGCCCAAACCTGACTGTCTGAAAAGAGACATGAAAGATGAGATCTGGGCAATCAGACATGTCGCATAAAGACCTACATGGGGAAGACCCAGAAGCTTGAAAATGCTTTTGGCAACTAACCTCCTAAACTCCCGCTCAGTGAGTGAGAACTTGCTAGGACTGAACTACCGGTCCGCAAGAAATATCCGACTGACTGGAACATGACTGGGAACTAGAAAGATTTGGATCTAGAGACATCCCGAGAAAAGGATCTAAAATCCCCATAAGAAAAAACCTCGTTCCTCCATCTGAAAATGAAAGAAAACCCTGTGGCATTGACTGATCGAATCGAGATCTTGATGCCTAACACTCAATCCGACCAAAAGTGGAGAGGGTTCTTGACAAGTTACAACTCCACTAAATTGATGTGAGAAAATGACTCCTCCAGGGACCAAAGACTGGCAAAATCAGGCCCCTCCTGTGAAAAAAACGTGAAATAATCAACTGAGGGGAGGTCTTGACTAATGGGACGCCCATCAAGAGGGAACTAGAAATGTACCGACTGCAACTAGAAGAAGAGCAGGAACATTAGAAAGTCTTCTCATCAATGTCACCCTGGGAATGACATTCTCGACGCTGATCATCAACCGTAGAATCCTAAGAAAAAATCTTCCCCTGCCATAGAAAGAGGATGTTAGGGTGACCACTGTCAACAAGATTGCCTCTGCCCTTGTCTCTGAAGGAAAAAACATGACCATGAAAACATCTCAAGGGAGATGCCTAGATGGGAGAAACTTGAGAAGGAACTAGGCTTGACTTATTGAAAAATAAAATTCAACCTAGGCTGCAAGGCGAACTGCAAACTGTTGGAATAAATCTTGAAAGAATTGAGAGACTTAGATTGCCTCTGCCCTTGTCTCTGAAGGATAAAAACTTGACCCTGAAAACAGCTCAAGGGTATTAACCGAACGTCTATAAAGACTGAATAAGAATAAAATGATGGCGCAAGACACCTGCCACGGCTGAGACCAGACGTGTGAAAAGAAAGGCGCTAAGGTCAGATCGCAGGGCATGGCTCAAACAGCCATACCCTATCCTTGAAAGCAAAACTCATATACCTTCAGAAGAAAAGGTACAAAAGTATCCTAACGATCGATAAAAAAGGATCACATGCCTGAAAAATAGACTTGCGATAGGGGAGGACTCCATCCTGAATTTTGGAGATAAAGAAAGAAGATATAACTTCTTCAGGAAGATAAAAGGATGCCAGCCTTATAAGAATTGAAAACTATGAAGATCGTTGAACAGAAGCCTGGGTCTACTTTTCAAGGTAGATCCTCTTCTATAGACTCCTTGACAATCATAGAAACAAACAGCCCCTCTAATGCTAATAGCTTCTGATTGGATGGAACAGAAACCATTTTGGAGAAGAAACTGCAGAGAAGGGTCCTAGATCCAAGAATAGCTGGCCCTTTTGATAAGGGCCGCCCTTAAAGATGGGGCAAACATATTATATGCTAATGAGGACTGCTCATAGAAACACATAGTTTACATATGCCATGATGCTCCAACCATAAAATCCTGGGCTACATCCTTATTCTTAGCCATCACTAAGGGAAATAAAATTTTGATGACATCGTCACGATTCTATGAATTGAATGCATAATATGGCCTGATAAGTGAACTATGGCAATACTTTGACTGTCTTGGAGACTGGCATAATTAGGGTTCAAAATATAAACAAAGCTTTGCCCTAGAAATTATCCTCATTTTGAAAAGAATTTCACAAAACAAATTTTTTTTTACAAAACTCAGGATAAATGCACACAACTTACACATTGAGGAAGATAGGTACAAAACACCACCAATACCTACGCATCTATGATTCTGTAAGCTTTGCAACCAGAACCTAATCGAGGATGAAAAACACTTAATAACGGAATGTCCACATTACGATCAGCTGAGACAATCGCTCTTTAAAAAGCCTAATGAGTTTACTAATTTTGTCTAGCTTGATAGGTGTAGCCAATTAAAATTTGTTGTGTCAGAAATAATAGTGATGAAATAAAAATTGTTATTGATTACATCAACGTTGGCCTAGCTGCTCGGGGGGTGTACTTTAAATCCTATGCAATGACACAATGCGTCAGATTGTCAAGCTGAACATGAGGCAGGTTCATATAATGATTGCATAACTGTGTCCAATATTTTAATCAAAGTCCATATCAATTTCATAAGGAAACTAGCCAACTTCATGATTCCTGGTAAATTCACCATACCTCACTGTATTTGATATATTGATTAATTAGATATCCCGAACAATCCAATATTTATGCCTAGTGGTAGTAAACTTAAATCATAGCCCTACACATTAAACCTGACACTGTACAGTTTTATTTATTTATTTATTATATTTATTATCCAGGCCCTATATTTTCATCTGTGTAAAATGTAGTTAAATGATTGTACCATGGCGTATATCACTGTATGTGATATAACAATAAAAAGATTGATAGATTGATTGATTGATAAAGAATCTCCAGGATCAGATCGAATATTAAATACATAAAACACTGATTCTAATTAACAACAAATGAAGAAGACAAATACGCATTTATGATGAAATAAAGCGAAATACACACTTCTGTGTTCAACTACTGGCAGAGACGATGATCGAAAGATACCGGAAGTAGGAAACGACAAAATTTTACTAGCCGAGAGACTGACGCCGAGATGTAAGGAAAGAACAAGCTTTGAAGCAAAAGGATAAAATTAGAAGCGACCCAAAAAGATGAAAAATAATAAAGAGAAAGTAAGAAAAAAAGACAACGAGGTGATATGAAACCATGGCGAAATGACTCGCCGAAAACCATGACGACAAAGAAGAAAACTCCGCTTATATTCCTTCTTCCTTTTCCGTTTTTTGGGTTATATTTCCTTTCTTAGTGTCATTTTATTCTAGTGGACATTATTCTTAGCGCATTCTCTTCCCTATGTAACCTCTTCTGATTTTCTTTTCGTTTAGTGACTGTCAGATTTAGAATAAGAATTATGCTAGAATCCAGGCAACAAATTAACTCCCTTTGGTTAAAATAAATGTCAACCTGCCGACATGAGAGGAAAAAAGGACGCAAAATTAAGGCTGAACGGCCCGAAGACAACTGGCCATCTAAAGTTGGATGAAAGGACAAATTACGTATCTAGAGATAATACGTAGAATAGACCGACTTATCGGCTGAGTGAGACCATTCAAAATTAAGCGATATGCGCATATGAAATAAGCTGCAACCAAAAACCCACACGGCAACCAGTCAGAAGGCTTTAATTACGTTGAAATATTGCCACTGAATAAATGCTAAATATCTATATAATTTCATGAGACTTCAAGACAGGCAATGTCTCGGTATGAATATTTCCCCATTAAACATTCTGATTTTTTAAAAACAATTATGGAAAAAAGACTAATTCTTATGTAAGATGATGACTAGATCCTAGGAAAGGAAAGCGAACATGAAAACCAGACCTGAAGAACAAACCTGGAACCCCAGGAAGTTCTCTATCACTGGAAATCCAAAACAGGAAAATCGGCCAAGGAGTTAATCCATGAACACCAGAAAGGTCCATGAAAACCAGAAATACCCTATCCCCGGATGTACGAAATCCGGAAGTGGAAAAATAGGAAACGGAAATGCGCAAAATGGAAGTGGACAACCGACAACTGAACAGGATCCTATAGACCCGGATGTACAGTAAAAAACCAGAAGCATAGGAAACCAAAATATGCAAACCGGAAGAAGAAAAACTGGAAGCAGAAGAGGAAGAACCGGAAACAGAAACCGCAAGTCTTGGAGACCCAAATCTACTAATAGTCCAGGAGCTAAAGCTAGGTCAGAATCGTGACGTAGCACACCCAGTATTCGGAAGGTCTGACACTTGCTGTGGCTAGGGGGGACATGTCCCACACATTTTAAGCCCTGTTGTACAAACAAATTGTGGTAGCACTAATTAGTTATCCTGATTTCTTTGCATAGGGGGTCTAGGCTTTGGCTGTATCCACAGTGCACAACGATATAAGCATGATTGTGTCATAACTCAAAGTAATATCATATTAGATTCACCATATATGATATTTAGACGGATATCGACCTAACATATATCCAACATACATTTTGCATGCATATACCAAAGGCGAGGGTGAAATGTGAAGGTTATATTTTATGTATGTATACTAACTCCATCATAGAATCTGTATATCCAGCTGTACCACTGTTGACAAAGCACCCAGGTAATGGTGGTTGGAATGAGACAATAAAATTGCTTGCGGTAGATCTTGTACCCATGATGACCACAGAAACACAAACAGTCCCTAGTTGGAGTGGATTTAATGCACTTGTATCATGTGCTAACGCACCTTTTACACAAATCGGTTACTGTCCAATGATTTCCGGATCACCAACTGAATTCAATACGGTGTATACGGTCATGAAACAAGTTCAAAGAATGATGACAACACTAGGACAGAATGACTCAGTCATTACATTCGACTTGGCCATATATGTCATGGCAAAGGAGATACAGTGGCGATATAAAGAAGAGTTTAGTGACACTGTGATCAGACTGGGGGGATTCCACATTGCGCTAAACTACTTAGCTGTTATTGGAAAGATGTTTGATGACTCTGCCTTAGATCTCCTCATAGAGGCCAACACATATGGTAGCAGCACGGCTGCTGCTCTACTTAAAGGGAAGTCATATAATCGAGGAGTGAGGGCTCACAAATTGGTTATGGAAGCGCTGCTGCGATTACAATGGCAGTCTTTTTCCAAATGGGTTCAACAAAATGGACAACATGAAGACCACATTACTCCAACAGAATTGGAGAGTCTGGATGAGAAAATTAAGATGTGCCGAAGCAGCATTGACGACTTAGACGCACTGCAAGAAAATTTCAAAGAGGTGTGTATGTACGTGAATAAATTGCAACAGCTGTTCAAATCCTTTAAAGTTGAGTCAAGCTCGAAATCACACCTGTTCGCATTTTTGAACTCATATATTCATATGGTAGAGCTGCTGCTTGGATTCATAAGAGCTGAGAGAACTGGAGATTGGCAGGCACACCTATCTGCTACTGCTGCTATGGCGCCATATTTCTACAGCATGGACAGAACCAATTAAGCAAGATGGCTGCCAATATATCTTGCGGACATGAAGATGCTTCCATGTACACATCCCCAGGTACATGAACAATTCTTGAATGGAAATCATTCCGTAAGTCGCTCAGACCATCCATTCAATCAAGTGTGGACAGATATGGCCTTAGAGCAATCGATTAATTTGGATTCCAAAAAGCGAGGTGGTATTATTGGAATAACACAAAAGCCAGGAGCTCTGGAGAGGTGGTTTTTAACTAGCCACGAGAGGGCAGCCATAACAACGGTCACAAAGCAAATGTGTGGGTTACAAGATAGTCACATGTTTGGAGTACATAAGGAAATGGGGACTAATCGAATGAACAGGGATGAAACCGATGTGCAGAAGATACTTTCGATGTTCTCATCAGATATAATGACCAATCCCTTTAATATTGCGGAAAACGATGACAGCGAGTGTCTTCCGCTTGTAAACATTGCAACTGGCGTGGTATTGCCTAGTGAAATCGCCAAGAGACTTGTTTCCGCCTGTGACATTGGTAAGGAGATTATGGAAAATTTTGTTCAGGAGCGGCTGGACACTAACACGAGAAGCTTTTGGGACACGTTGCCACACTTAAAACTTAAAACATTTGCCAGCCTAGTACAGAAGAAAAAACTCAAAACAAATGATGAAAAAATTCACAATGTGAGATCTGCCCGCGAACTATTTGGTCGATTAATTATTGCCGCAAGGTCCGGAGATGTTGATTTAAAACTAGTGATGACGTATGAACTGTCTGCTGTTCCACTATCATTGTCACATACGGATGGGACTCTAAGAAAGAATGTGAAGTGTTTTGTTAAGTGAACTAGAAAAGGAAGTAAATGTTGATGGACGGCTTCCACCAGTTGACAAGACAGGCGCAACAGCTTATGTAGTAGATGGCATGGCAATTGTGCAAATGGTTAAAACTGGAGGTACGTCTACATTTGGAGAATTGGCTGATAAATACTGGCACATCTTTACAGTTCCACTGAATCAAGAAGACTGCAACAGAGTAGATATAGTTTTTGACAGATATGATAGACTGGAATCTCTCAAAGCGGAAGAGTGGCTAAAACGTGGGTCATCAACAGCATTGGAAGTAAAGATTGCTGGAGAAAATACTCCCGTTCCAAAGCAATGGGCCAAGTACATCAGCAATCCAAGCAACAAAAGTAACCTGGTTGCATTTCTCAGCAAGCGGTGGCGTGATACTGGTCCAAATATGCTATCTGCCGACAATTGCGTCATTCTTGCTGGTGGCTTTAACGATGGAGTGGATGTTGTTGTCATTTCAGCGAACAATTCGTCGTATTTGGAAGAACTTCGATCAGATCACGAGGAAGCAGATACGCGTATGATGTTGCACATGCTACACGCTTCAAAAGACCACATGCGTGTTGTTATACAGTCTCCTGATACAGACGTGGCAGTACTTAGTATATATACGTATCGTTCGCTTCACTGTTCTGAACTATGGTTCCGTACGGGCACAAAGGACAAATTGCGATACATACCAATACATACAGTTGCTCAAGTACTGGGCCCAGCTATCTGTCTGTCTTTGCCTGGGTTTCATTCTCTTACAGGTTGTGATAGCACTAGTGCATTATTTGGAGTCGCTAAGAGAAAAGCATTCAATCTCTTAAAGTCATCTGAATGTCATCAGCTTAGCTTAGCCCAACTCGGCGAACATGTTGACTTATCACCGAATACTGCAATCCTATGTGAGAAATTTGTCTGTGAGTTGTATACCACCAGGGATGTGGGAAAGACAGCTGATGAAACCCGTTATTGGCTCTTTTGTCAAAAGAGACAAAGAAATGAAAATCTTCCACCTACATCGAATAGTCTAAAGCATCACACCGAAACGGCCAATTTTCAAGCTCTTGTTTGAAGACGTTCATTGCAAGCTGTTCAGAATCTTCCATCTCCAAATGGACATGGCTGGAGTATAGTGGATGGTCTACTCAAGCCTGTTCTAATGTCAAAGGATCCTGCTCCATTTGGATTAATTGAACTCACATCATGTAGATGTCAAAAGTCTGCCTGCAAAAGAACAGATCTCTGTCAATGCAAGGCTAACAATCTACTCTGCACTGAAGCATGCCTTTGTATGGGAGGTGAAATGTGTGACAATGTTCAGCATACAATTGTCGAAGATGACTCTGACACGGATGAGTAACATTCTCTCATTTGCTCACGTGATAAATATGTCCTGCCAGCTTGTGTAGACATGCACTGCATGTCAGTTAAAAGTTTAATTATGAAAAATGTAGAAAACATGGGCATTGTTGTAGCTAAGGTATTGCTAGTCACAAGAAGACCTAAGTGCCCCAATATGTACAAAGCAACATACGAGGTTGATTATGTATAAATCTGCGATATACGATCACTCCTTTCCATTTTGGTTAAGATTGTATTGATATAACATGCGCTTAAGTTTGTGAAAAATTTACCATTGTGAAAATTGTTTGAGAGCTACATTCAACACCTATTGTAAATGGGCTTCTCACGGGTTAGTGATACCACAATTTTCTTGTACAACACGGCTCAGAATATACCCAAGACATCGGTCTAGCATAATATAGAGACAAACCTTCTGAATACTGGGTGTGCTACGAAACCATTCTTCTAGACCCCTTTTGAAAATTGGCTCCCGGACTATAAGCACAAACCGGAAGCGCTTGATAAACCGGAAGTTACCAAACTTTCTGACTGCATTAAGCTAGAAACAGGTAATTTTTTAACATTACTGGCTACCAGTATAACAGAAAAATTTACGTTGGCATAGGCATTTGAATCGGAACAACCAGATGACCCGGAGGGTCTGGTCTTATGTTTTACTAATTACATATACCTACCTCCTTGCATTACTATTGCTCTTTCCTTCTCTGAAGGGAAACGTAGTAGGATGAAATTTTTACAGCCAATGTTTGCTGTGTATAGTGGTTACAGAGTGACTGAAGGCTTCGTCAGGAATCTCCATACTCTCTCCAATGATGAGATCCATAGCAATTCGCTTGAATTCTATATCTCAGAATGAGGTAGAAAGATGGTTAATACATAACCCAGAGCCATTGAATGAGTCATAGGGCACAATGATCATCTCATTGGCTGACAAACATCACATGACTTTGTTGTAGCAACCAAGTCTTCATTACTTGACGAATTCAGTCATATAATCCAGCTTTGTGCAGATTCATGAAGAGGCAGATGATCCTATCACTACTCGACTCTGAATCCAACTAAAGCTGAAAATTAAGAATTTTCCGAACTACTTAACATTATATGACTAAAAATTCTTTACTAAATCCCCAAATATGTCAAAAACTGAAAAATCTGGGTATACTCTAAGGCTGAGAGATATAGCGAATATCTTATACTGAATATAACTATTCTAACAAGATATGACCAAAGAACGAAGCCTCAAGCATCCCCCCTCCCCAGATTTGACAGAGGGGAGGCTTGAGGTGGGCCGTAATGCAAGGAGGTAGGTATATGTAATTAGTAAAACATAAGACCAGACCCTCCGGGGTCGTCTGGTCGTTATTACTTCATTACAACCCTCCTTGCATTACTATTGCTCAAATACAGATTTCAACATTGCACAACACTCGGAGGAAAGCAAATTTGTGTGCAAAATTGATGTAAAAATAGAGAATTAACACACAGTTAGAAATAACGAGTGATAAAGATACTCAAAGACGGAAATTCCTAAGAATTGCCCTCTTAAGCATCTTACAGATAGAGGTGCAGAATCATGATAATGATAATGAGAGACATAAAAGCTCTCAAAAGGTAAGAAAGAAAGATTAACATGCAGATAATAATTGAATGATATCCGAGATAGGATAGATGATATGAAAAAAAAAGGGTGAAACACACACACGAGAAGTAAGTAATGAATACACCCTCACCTTAATGAGAAGATCTAAGCGAATGAAGATGATGAATTAAGGGAAGATGATGAATGAGGAATGCGACTCATGGTCCCAGAAGCTACTCTATGAATATTTTTATAGAAGAAAGATGAGGGTCCAGAATCCTTAAGATAGAAGTTAATAAAGGTGTTCTCGGCCATCCAATTAGCTACTTGCATGATATCATCTAATGACGAACCATTAAAAATGGCACAAGAAATAGCAAGGCCCCTAACATTTTGGGCCTTGATCCCCACTAATGCATTATCACCTGGAGATGCAAGTTCATGACAAATTTTAATCGTATCTACGATCCAGCAGGAGATTGTGGTTAAAGAGGCAGGACGATTCACACCATCTGTAAATGTAACCCAAAGATGTCTATTGTCTGAACATTTCGAATCTGTATGAAGTTTATACATATTAAGGGCCCTAACAGGGCACCAGACAGAATCATCTGGTGACAGTGAGGAAAGTATGAAAATGATTGGTTTACCCAAGAATTTTACAGACTGAGTTTTAGATAGAAATTCAGCCCTAGGATAGAGAATAATGCTATTGCCTGTAACTTGAAACCTATCTAGTTCAGCTGAAAGAGCATGAATTTCCGAACGACGACTAGCTGAAGCTACTGCAAGAAGAAAGACTGCTTTAAGAGCAAGATGTTTCAAGCACACAGAACCCAAAGGTTCGAAATGTTTTCCCGCCAGAACCTGTAATACTAAGAAGAGGTTCCAAGAAGGGAGGAGTTTCTTAAACGGAGGGCGAGAATTACCCATAACCTTAATAAGGTCGTGAGTGTTTCTGAACTTGGACTGAAGTGCCAATTAAGCACTTGACGAAAGAGTTCAGACCAAAACGATAGGATCTAATAGTGTTAGCTGAAAGTTTCCTCTGATCAAAGAGGAAAACAAGAAAGTCAGTGGGCTGGGTTCCCTGTTTAAGACTATATGCTCGGCCTCAACGTGGCGCAGGGGTGTAACCCACTGGGTGTCAATCCAGACATTTGGAGGGGCTAACCAGAGCATTATGCACAACGCAAATGAATGACACTTGGAGATCGAATCAAACGAAATGGTGCTCGCCCTGTGAGGATCCGCCAGGCAGGTGCAGCACCGGGCTCCACGCCTCGAAGGAGCCCACCCTCAGCTACTGGAGGTCCCATCAACTCATCTTGTGGAGCCAGGAGACGAGGATGGAGAGCTACTGGCCAACTGAAAGAGAAGACCAAACCCAAAGAGAACCCCAGTATCAACATCATGCACTGGAATGCAGAAGGGGTTACCAACAAGAAATCAGAGCTCGCACAGTTCCTGTACGAAAACAACATTGATATCTGCTGCATCCAAGAGACACACCTGCAAGAAGGAAAACCATTTAAGATCAGAGGGTACCAGATTTTCCGGTGATCGAAGAGGAAGAAAGAAAGGTGGGGTGATCACCTTGGTCCGAAACAGCGTGAATGCCAGCCAGATCAAAACCTTTATGGAAGAGGCAGAATATATCAAGATCAAGGTAACAACCAGCAATTCTGTGATTGACATTGTCAATTATTACTGCCCTAATGACAAGAATCTCTCGCTTGACACAATCCAGGTCCCGGACTGCCACTTCCTCATTGCGGGAGACTTTAATAGCCAGTCTCAGAGTTGGGGATACAGAACACTTGATAAACGAGGGGAAGACATTGAAGCATGGCAAGATAAAAAGCACCTTTTACTTGTCAACGATCGCACAGATCAGCCTACCTTCTACTCACGCCGGTGGCACTCCACAACAACGCCGGACTTGGCATTTTGTACAGAAGACATTCACAGAAACCTCAGTAGAGTGGTCGGATCGCAGTTAGGAGGAAGCGACCACCGCCCAGTCCTCCTCTCTCTTTCTGGAAGTATTTCAACAAGTTCACCTCAACATCCACGGTGGAACTACAAAAAGGCAAATTGGAGTCTGTTCGGCATTCGTTCCAATGAGCTTACCCAAAATATAGCAGAAGGGAGAAACATCAACAATGCGGTCAAGGAATTTAATTCAAGTATCCTCAAGGCTGCCAACGAAGCGATTCCTCGAGGGTTCAGGAAAAACTACCGCCCCTACTGGACAACAGAACTGCAAGCAGCACATGATAAACTAGACAAGGCCAGAGAAGATGCAGAGGGTAATCCCTGTCATGAAAACCACTTCACACTACAACAAACTAAAGCCAGGTATCTAAAGACCAAGCTGGAGGCCAAAAGAAGAAGTTGGAGGGAAAAGACGGCAGGGTTTAATTTAGAGAGACACACAACAAAGCTATGGAGACTGACTAAAGCACTGAATGATGAGGGTGTCGGGGGAGAGAAGATTACTCTTGAAGAAGATGGACAAACACTGTCAGGAAAGATGGCTGCAGATGCCTTTGCGAAGGCATATGCAAAAGAAAGCAACATTTCTATACCACGAATGCGTCAGAGGTTAGAAAAGAGCAAAAGGAAAGAACAGACACCAACACTCACGATGCAATGAAAGTTGACATTAGTTTAGCAGAACTGAAGAAGTCTATCCGCCAATTGAAGAAGAAGAAATCTCCCGGGCCAGATGGCATTACGAATGAAATGATCCAACACCTTGGTAATGCATCTCTCCGCAAGTTGCTAGATATCTTTAATCTCAGTTGGACTAATGGAGAGGTTCCTCAGTGCTGGAAGGAAGCCAGAATGACTCCTATTCTGAAAAAGGGAAGAACAAGACGAAAGTGCTGAGCTACCATCCTATCAGTCTTACAAGCTGCATATGCAAGACCATGGAGCGCATCATCAACCAGCAGTTGCAGTGGTACATGGAATCGGAGAACACTATAGTTTCAGAGCAGGCTGGCTTCAGAAGATACAGGAGCACAGAAGATCAAACAACACATCTTGCACATGTCATAGAGGACACTTTTCAACCCAAGAAGGTGATGCTAGCTGCCTTTATTGATCTGCAGAAGGCATTTGACAAGGTGTGGAAGGATGGCCTCCTAGTGAAGCTCCGGCGCACAGGCATCGGTGGCAACATGTTCCGATGGACCAAGTCATACCTACACAATCGCAGAGCTAGGGTGCTGGTGGATGGACAATCTGGACAGAATGTATTACTGAGACAAGGGGTACCACAAGGCCGAGTATTATCACCAACTCTGTTCATACTCTTCATTAATGACATTGTAGCAGAGCTGCCCAATGGGATCCAAGCAGCCCTCTATGCAGATGACCTCGTACTCTGGTGCACCGAGGAGTACACAACGACTGCCACGTACAGAATGCAGCTCGCCTTGGACAGAATTACAGCTTGGGCCAATCGCTGGTGTATTACCATCAACAAAGAAAAATCATCAGCCATGCTATTCTCACTGTCCACCAAAACCAAGGTTGGCAATCTGACACTGGGCGGTACTCCACTCGAGTACGAGGACCAGCAGACATACCTGGGAGTCACCTATGACAGAAGATTAACATGGAAGGAGCACACACAGAACGCAGAGGAAAAGGCCAGAAGAAAGCTAAACATCATGAGGAAGCTGGCAGGAACAAAGTGGGGTGCCAATGAAAGGATCCTCAAGACCATCTACCTAGGTGCCGTACGACCACACCTTGAGTATGGATCCAGCTCATGGATGACAGCCGCTAAATCTCATCAACAGAACCTCGACAGAGTACAAAACCAGGCACTGCGCATCATCACTGGTGGAATGAGATCAACACCAATAGAAAAAATGGAGCAGACAGCAGGTATCCCCCCACTTAGTAAAGGAAGGGAATGCAAAGCACTGATCCAAGCTGCAAAGTTCAAAACGTTCAACAACCACCCGATGATGATCAGGCAAGCACAGCTGTCATCAGGAAGACTTAAAAGATCAAGTTTTGTGAAAGAGACAAAAGCACTTCAAAGGAAATACCAAGAAATGTTGCCAGCACAAATAGAAGACCCAAACCACACCCTTGATCCTCCATCCTGGGAAAACAAACTAGAGAGCATAGCTATTCGCACCACAGTACCTCATCTCACAACCAAAGATGAACACAGTGATGTGAGCAAAAAGATGAACACAGTGATGTGAGCAAGAAGGCCCTGACCCTAGCCATGCTGGAAGAAATGTACCCTCAGGAGACATGGATAAGGATCTACACAGATGGATTAGCCAAAGATGCAATTAGGAGCGGAGGTGCCGGACTGCACATACAGTATTCAAACGGACAACATCAGAGTCAGCTGCAATATCGACAGGCAAACACTGCACAAACTACAGAGCTGAAGTCGAAGCACTGGTCCATGCAGCTAATACCATCAGCAGAACAGCAGACCCTATTGCACAGATTGTCTTTTTATCTGATGCCCGCTCCGTCCTTGAGGCTATCACCAAAGGTAAGCTGCCACAACTTGAAGAAGCACTACAAACCATCAAATGCTTTCGGATAGCATTGCAGTGGATCCCCTCACACTGTGGAGTCCAAGGAAATGAGGAAGCAGCCAAGATGGCAAAGGCGGGTGCAGAAGAGAATCAGACAGAAAACATGGTTACGCATACAGAGATGAAGACTATCATCAAGTCACTCTATAGAACACCTCAATCAGAAGATGCCTACCATCATCTCTCGAGGCCAGAGCAAGTGACCATTTTTCGTCTCAGAACTGGACATAACAGACTAAACCAACACATGTACAGGCGGTTCCACCTTACGACATCGCCCGCTTGTCCTTGTGGAGAAGCAGAACAGACCACAGAGCACATACTTCAATGTTTCAGTACGTATCAGCTGCTGAGAGAAGAGATCTGGCCTTTGTCAACCTCTTTTCTTGAAAAACTGTATGGGCCTGTGGAAGAACTGCAGAAAACCACAGATTTCATCTTGAGAACGGCTCTCCAAGTGTGATACCAGCGATCGAAAAGAAGAAGAAGTGAGCTGGGTTACAGAGGCCTCAACGGGCAAGATAGAATGGTCTGAACACCATTTTTTGAAAAATTTAAATCTAGCTTTTTAAAAGTTTCTGCTGGAAGATTTGAGAGAGTTCTCCAATAATTCTTGAGATCTGATAGAAAGGACTGTCGAAGACGGGGGCAACTCGACAGTTTCCAAACTAACAGGTGAAATATTTCCGGATTCTGATGGAGAATATTGCCTCTGTTCTGGGATAAAAGATCGTGAGAGACCGGAAGAAGTAGAGGGAGATCTACAAGAAAGTCCAGGAGATCCGGAAACCACGATCTTGTCAGCCGAAACGGAGCTATTAACAGGACCAGCGGAATGAGAATCGTAGGGGGAAAGGCATAGGCGAACATGTTGTCCCATGACTGAGCTAGAGAGTCTACTGCCAGAGCCAGAGATTCCGGGAAAGGAGATATGAAAGTGGATATCTTTCTGTTCTTGAGAGTAGCAAATAGATCTACATGGGGACGACCGAATTGAAGGAAAATGGATTGGACTATAGCCTCTTTCAATTCCCATTCTGTCTCCGGAATCTTTGGATGGCGAGATAACTGGTCGGCCAGAAAGTTCAGTTTGCCTGGGACATGAGAAGCCCGAAGGGAAATGTTGCGAGACCTGCACCAATGGAGAATGATCATGGTCTCTCGACACAGAGCAACTGACCTGGTTCCTCCCTGATGATTGATGAAAGAGACTACTGTGAAATTGTCTGATCGTATGAGGACTGACTTCCCTAAAATCATGGATTCCCAATGAAGTAGGGCATGGAAACAGCACACAGTTCTAAAAGGTTGACGTGGTTGGAAGACTCTACAAGGGACCAGGTTCTGGAAATCTTCTTGGAATCCCAGATGGCACCCCATCCTTCCTGAGAAGTGTCTGTGAAGAAGATAGCTTGCGGATTTAGAAGATAGAGAGGTACTCCTAGAAGAAGGAATTGACGGTCTAACCAAAACTGGCAATGAGTCATGAGAGATAATTTGATGAGAATACGATGATGAGATAAAATTGGAAAGGTCTTCTCATCAAAGGGGCCCAAGGGATCACCTTCTCTACTGACACCATGAGGCCTATAATTCTGAGAAAAGATCTGTCCGTGACTAAATGGCCCACTTTGAGAGATTGTATTGTAGAAATCAGAGTTTGAACATTTGGGAGTGATGGAAATAACTTCCCTTGAGACAGGTCGAAAGTAACCCCCAATAGCCTGGAGGTGAAGGCAAGAGGCTACTGATGAAACCATATTCGAGTGAATACATAAGGGGATGTGGTCAAGCCGAAGGGAAGGCTGCAAAACTGCCAAACTCTGCCCTGGTATGCGAACGAAGGAACTTGCGAAAGGAAGGATGGATGGGAACATGAAAATAAGCATCTTTGAGGTCGATAGAGACCGTCCACAATCCTATCTGAAGAGATTGGACCGTCTCCATCTTGAAAGACGGGCTTACTATGAGGAGATTGAGCTTTGAGATTTATGATTGGTCTCCAGCCCCCACCCCCCACCCCAACCACACCTCCCCCCCCCCCTTTCTCCTGGACAAGGAACATGGTCGAGAAGTATCCTGGATTGCATTGCCAATCCAAAACCTCCTCCACAGCACGTTTTGATATGAGAGAAAGAATCTCGTTTTCCAGGGCTAATAGCTTTTCTGGGCATGAGGGAATAGGAGTCCAATGAGGGGACAACGAAAGAGGAGGAGGGTTTACCTTCAAACGAGGATGATGGCCTTGGTGAATGGTTTCTAGAACCCACTGGTCTTGAATAAGAAGCTCCCAATAATTGATGAATCTTGATAAGCGAGTGCCTACTGGGATAATTGGGAACTTTGAAATGGTGGGGCCTTGAAAATCTAACTCTACTGGAATACAATGAACAAGGCAATCTTCTGAACCTATAGCGTCAAAAATTAGATTGATAAAGACCACCAGAATTACGAGACCCTCTAGAGTGTTTCTTAAAAGGCATCTGAGCTCTTGACCTGTTAGAAACTACGTCAGAATATTTGTCCTGAACAGGAGATCTACGTTGAGGAGGACTTTCGAGGAGAGTGAACCCTCGAGGAAGATCTAACTGGAGAAGGTGATTTAGATCTATTGAATGATCTATTAGAGTTTACAAAAGTCCTAGATGGGAAGGATGATTGAGAATCCGGACGAGAGGATTTCTTAGGTGAAGATGACGAGGGAAAAGATCGAACTGAAGGAAAAGATCGTTTCTTTGAGGGCCAAGACAAACCCACTTTGGCAGAAATCTCCTGAATACTCTTAAGCCTTTCCACCTCCTTCATAATAAGACTGGAAAACTCGGGGCCAAATAACTCTTTACCAAAACAAGAAGTGGTAATGAGGGTATCTTTAAGTTTCTGAGATATTGCTAAAGGACTAAGAGCTCTTTTCCTACGATAGATATTAAGAAAACCTATCAGACGATCATCTAGGTTAAGATTAAATCTAGAGATATCGGCCATGCAAGCTAAGGAAGACTGAGGAATAGATTCTCCTCTAGCAGAAATCTTGAAAATAGCTTCTGACAGAAGAGCCAAGAAGTTAGATAACTTAAACCTAAGTCTAACTGATTGTTCCAAAGATTTGATCATGGCCGAATCAGAAACTACCAATCTACCTGTGTCTTTGATCAGGTCCCATGCATCACCAAATACAGACTTAGACCTGATAGCCGAGTCAAAATCTGAAATAGGGACTCTAACAGAAGAGGCTAACTCTGGAGGATATAGAGAAAAATTTGAAAAAACAGGCCTGTTGGGAAAAACGATCCACTATATCAGCGGAGACGTTATTGATGGGAATAACTCGATTAAAAGAAACATTATCTTCCGCCACCAGAGGAGAATCATAAGAGGAAAGATTGGTACGTTCTGGTAGTAAATCAATATGAAGAGTATCAGCAATTGATTGAATGATAGGATCTTGAGAAGGAATAGGGTCTTGAGAGTCATCCACTAAGGAAGAAACTTCTACATCACTAGATAAGATATCTGACACTAAAGAAGGATGAAATGAAGGTGGTGATGATAGAGAATTGGCAAATTTGACTTTGGGACGAGGATGACGAAGGATGCTTCTAGGAACGAAACTAGATTCGAATGATGGGAGGAAATCAATAGTGCTTTTAAAAGCGGTGATAATGGATTTACCCGAACTGACAAAGAAAAACACTTATTTGACAATCCAATAGAAGTGATTTCATTAACGAATGATTCATTAAGATAACAGGTAACTAGAACCTGGGCGGGATTATCATGGCAAATATAGTCTGAAGAGGAAGAGAGTTAGGAAGATTTTCCCAATAGGTTTAGAATGAGAGCAACAAAGATGATCGCTAGATGAGTAGCAGGGAAAATCTGAATTAGAATGATCCTGTAGAGAATGGTTAATGACTGAAATATGTCTATCATGAGAAGAATAAGGATCCAGAGATGAAGGTTGAATATTAGATCTAAAACTACCAGGAGAAAGATGAGATCTAAGCATGCTCGGGTCTCCAATGGGATCCATTAACTCTGGATGCGATCCCTGGGCCTCCCTGGGATTAATAGCAGGATCCCAGAGAGGGCCAGCCGATCATCCAGAAAGATCTTTAGATAGAAAGATTGATGATTGGGAATTTTGAACTAACCCCCGGTCCGGAGCCCAACTGGGTCCTGGAACTGGGGAAATCCGAGAGAACTCACACGAAGCCTTACCAAAATCCGAAACAATTTTTGAATAAAATTTAGATAACCCGGAATAACCAGGCCACGCTTGAGCCGCAGCTGGAGCGGGTAGACCGGGAGAAAGATTCAACAGATCAGAATTACCGGTCCAAACGAGGGCCGGAGCCGAAGGGGGGGGGGGGGATTTTTGAGAATGATTAAGCAGAGATGGATCAGGACCAGGACCCGAGAAAAATCCCGGGGCTGGGCCAGAGCCGAGATGAGAACAGAGGCCGAAGAATCCATGGGAGCCGGAGCCGGATAGAAATCCGGGTTCGAACCCCAAGAAGAAATCGGTAACCTGAGATGGCCGTCCTCCAGACCCAGGACCCCGACAAAACCCGGACCCAGGGCCGGAGCCGAAACCAACCGTGAACCCAAATTTATCCCAGAGGCCGAACCCGGATCGAAGGCCGGGTCGGGCCCCAAGGGAGAAACAGGTAGTCTAGCCCAGTCCATCCCCAAACCAGGAGAAAACTCGGACCCGGGGCCGGAAGATTAGCTGGAGACAAAGCCGAAACAATATATGATGACGAGACTGGTTTAGTAGATGACAGCGGGTGGGAGATCACTTGAACACTCTGGTCGGGAAGTCTTTCGCACCAGCCAGTGATGAAATAGTAATATGAAGCCCGGGACCGACTTACAACCCGCTCCGGCCCGAGAAAGGATAAACCTGACTCGGTCCTCATAGGTGCAGGATGCGGAATGTTGACTGTAGATGATACTTCAGTAGAAATGACTGGCTTCTGAAGCGATGAACGAGGCGAAACCCGACGATTTTTCGTACTCTTGTTCTTTCCTGTCAATGATGATTTTGAACCCCTGAAACAGCGAAAATCAGTAAGCCGTAAAACACTCTTTGACTTGAATAATCGTTTCCTAGGAACAGTCAGTTCCGACATTTCCCCTTCAACAATATCAGGAGATGAAACGTTGGAAGCTGACTGGTACAGGATCATTTTGTTAATCCTGCCATCTATTGACGCATCTATGTTGCTCACTTGTTTCTGCAGGCATTCCATTGATAAAACAATCCTTTTAAGGATGGATGAATCAAGTGAGGGCTCGGGTTTGGCCTTTATTTTAATCGCAGACCCTAAAGGAGAAGTATTCCCTTTAGAGTGATCAGGTGTATTAGGTTTGAAAAAGGCAAGTCTAGAGGCCTGGGACCATGAGCTGCAATCTGTCTTGATGAATCTATGGCAGCTGGTGTTAGGACATCTAATAGAATGAAGAGCAATCTCCTTTTCTTTAGACTTGACATTACTCTTCTTTGGAGACTTTTTCAAATCTGAATCGTAAAAGAGAAAGATTTGATAGGTTAGTCCCGAAGATAAAAAAGGGATCAGACAGCGCTGAACCCATTAAACAATAGAGACCAAAATAGTCTCTAATTTATTTAATATTGTTTTTTCTTTAAGAGAGTATGTTATGAGATATCATGGATTTCATGCTCAAATGCTAACCAAGCATGTACATAGGTAACTTAAAGAAGCTACTGTAAGGAAGAAGCAATTATAGACAATAACTATGTCTAAAACACTCTGGGCGTAAAAAAAACCAAACTGGTAACACGCCTACCACGAAAATAGAAATGATCAATAAAATCAATATTGATCAAAATGACCTACAACCACTTATCTTAGGTCTTTTCTTTTTGTCCGACATCTTGTTGATCCTTTGAACGCTTGAAATAATGCCACAGCAGTATTGAAAAGTTTAACTTTTTTAAAAATGGCTATAAAATTTTTCACTTCCACATTCCTTCATAGTAGGAAAGGAATGAAGACTTGGTTGCTACAACAAAGTCATGTGATGTTTGTCAGCCAATGAGATATCATTGTGCCCTATGACTCATTCAATGGCTCTGGGTTACGTATTAACCCTCTTTCTACCTCATTCTGAGATATAGCATTCAAGCGAATTGCTATGGATCTCATCATTGGAGAGAGTATGGAGATTCCTCAAGAAGCCTTCAGTCACTCTGTAACCACTATACACAGCAAACATGGGCTGTAAAAATTTCATCCTACTATGCTTCCCTTTAGAGAAGGAAGGAGCAATAGTAATGCAAGGAGGTAGGTTGTAATGTAGTAATAACATCAGTCGCCGACACCACTGCTTGAGGGTAATTCCCCTCAAGACCTATGTGGGATTTACTCAGTGACCTGCTCGAGTTCACCTTCGAGAGTCTTTTCTTTGAGTCTCTAGCCTCAAGTTTTGGGGACCGAATCTCTTGCCTGGATGTGGGGAGTACGCTTCCCCCATTTGCGGACACGCCCGCTAACCTTCTGGTTATCACCCGACTTGGATGAAACATCTCTAGTGGCGCGAATGGCAGACGAAATATGATCATCTAACGACTCTGTTAAGAATCTCGCAAAAAGAGCCAAAATGGCATCAGAATTAGAAGAGAAATGCCTTCCCCCCTCTTCTGTTGCTGGCGTAGAAGATACAGAAGTGCTTGCAAAAGACCAAACTTTAGATTTGGTAGCAATGGAGGGGAAGCGATCAATGGGCAATGCGGACTTGGCTACAAAATCCTTAAAATATGCTTTACAGACAGTCGACGACCATCCTTTGCATACGTGCATTTCACCGTCTCGAGTGATTTGACAGACTGCTAAAAACGAAATAAAAATAGAGAATGAAGCATACAGCTTTGAAAACTTCTCTAAATTAATGAGTCTGATAAAAGGAAAGACACGCGTTTGCTCAGAAAAAGCAGGAAAATTGAAATTCAAATATCCCTAATGAAAAGAACAACTAGATTTCAAACATTCTTAGGGATATAAAAAACGAAATGCACTAAAAGATTTGATTCTAGAAATAATTGAATATAAAGGCTCTTAGAGTTTAATTGAGGGTTAGAAATGATGATGATGACTTAGGCATTTTGTTTACCACGAAAAGGGGATACCACCACGAAAACCGGCAACACATATATACAGAGTATACAATGCAGTAAAAACCACAAAATACTCAATAAACATAAATTAGGGCGGATAGGCTTCATATTACTCATAATCATGGATTGAAGCACTCTCAACTAAGTAAGCTGAACTCAGCAGAAAGCTATAAAAACTTCGCTGCAATATTTGCAGACTGTACTGCTTGCAGAATATTTGAAAAGTGAATCTGTTTCCTATTTGGGCTCCTATGCGCATGCGCAACCATGCTTAGTTACAGGTGTCACCAAGGAGTGAGTACAGACTGGTGCCAGTCTACATCAGGTCATATGCTCGCGGTGTACCCTACAGTAGCCTGGTTGAGGGTATACATAGAAATGGAATAGGCTTATGGGAGTTTGTAAGCAAGCATAAAAATCTTATTCTGGTGGCTAAATGCAGTAGTTGATTTAGCAAGTAGTGATTGAACGGTATAGCTGTTTTTGTGGTGTAATAACAACATTACCTTTGACTTCAAAAGCTACTCCAAAGCTACTCCTGTGGCATAAACATTTAGAACTCAAACTGACCAAAAGCAACTTCTGCAGTGGTCTTGAAAAATGTAAATTTCCAAATTAACAAATTTTTTTAAACATTTACTACTGGAACGACTCGCTTGATGAGTAATTAGATAGTTATTTCAGTGATAAATTTTCAAATATAGTCTTCTCTCTTATTCTGCATATGTACATTTTCTATTAGAAATTTTCTCAATTAACTTTGAGCATTAAAGGGTTACACTCCTTAAAAGACACAGAATTAATCCGTCTGTTGTCTCGCTTATTTGATGTCTTGGCAATAGTCTGGAAGAAAAAGGGGTGTTTTTGCCTGAAGCTTCTTTTGGAGTATATACAAAGTTTTAGTGTTGTTTTTCTATCTCTGGGGTATACTATTACAAATCTGTCGGCCACCCTTGGGCGTTTTTTTAGAAAAATGGATTTTAATGCTTCGCGTTATAATGGGCAATGACCACATTTTTCATTATATACAATATTGTAGGTTTTATCACTAACCTTATCAATATGCATATCAAATGAAAGCTTGTGATGAGTAGAATACACCTAATCCTACATGCACATTTCCTAAAAAAAGATTCATTATGTTCGTATTTCGCACATCTTTGAATGCTGAAATCATACGATTACCTGATCCGATGATGATATCGCAAGGGTTAGCTCCTTATACTGACATACGAGCATCCACACTAGGGTTAGGAGATGCAGTTTGCATCAACCTCAAACCCGAGGGAATTCCCCATCTATTCACCCTCTCTCACCTCCAGCTCACGTACACTCAATTCCTAATCATAACAAGAGGCCAAAGGGCCTGTGCCGCTCACCTGGACCATTGGCATTTAAACCATTTGCATAATTTAAATAGACATGGGTGATTTTTGGAAAATCCAAGATGGTCATCCAAAAAAATTGATCAATCAAGATTCTCGTTTAATATGTTGAAGCCTACCATCATAGGATTGTTCCACCCAAGTTTCAGAAAATCAGAGATGGCTCCCAAAACATTGACCTATCAAGTTTCTGAATACAATTTCTAGATGCTACGACAATAGGATCCTTCCAGCCAAATTTGGTTGTAATTGCCCAAGCGATTAATGGGGAGTATAATAACAAGTTCCCATTTTTCGGAAAATCCAAGATGTTCACCATCAAAATCAAGCCATCAAAATTATATATACATGTTCTGAAGCGTACCCATCTAGACCGATTTCCAAAAATATTCAGAAAATCTAAGATGGCTGCCGGAAAAACTGACCAATCAAAATTCTGTATACAAGTTCTGAAGCCTACCGCCCTAAGCTCATTCCAGCCAGTTTGGTGGAGATCTCTCAAGAAGTTAATAAGGAAACATTTAAAACGATTTTCAGCCATTTTTTCAGAAAATTCAAGATGCCACTGAACAAATTGACCAATTAAAATTCTGTATACAAGCTCTAAAGCATACCACTTTAGGGTCCTTCCAGCCGAGTTAATGCATAGCCCCTTAACTGATATAAAGAAATCTACCATCCTAGTACCCTTCCAAGCAAGTTTGGTTGGAATTGCTCAAGCAGTTAATGAGTAGCCTTTTAAACCCTTTCCACCCACTTTTTTGGAAAATTCAAGATGGCCACTGAAAAAAATGGACGAATCAAAATTCTGCATAATATTTCTGAAGCATACTACGCTAGGGTTTTTCCATCCGAGTTTGACTGAAATTGGCCCAGTGGTTATCGAGTAGGCTCTTAACTGATTTCCAGAAATTTTCAGAAAATCCAAGATGGCCACCGGAAAAAAAGACCAGTTAAAATTCTGTATAGAAGTTCTGAAGCATCCTATGCTAGGTTTCTTCCATCAGTTTGATTGAAATTGGTCCAGTGGTTATCGAGGAGTAAGCTTTTAAGCGATCTCCAGAAATTCTCAGAAAATCCTAGATGGACCACGGCCAAATTGGCTGATCGGCTTTGTTTGAACAAACTTGGATCACTATGCCCTAAGGACACTTCCTGGCAAATATAATTGAAATCAGCCCAGTGGTCCTCGAGAAGTAAACATTTTAAATTTCTCTTTGCTTTAGTATGGGAGTATTGGGCGGGAAAACAATCCAAGATGGTCGCCAAACCCTTTATTCAACAGTTTTGAAAGTGGCAAATCTGAAATCAGTATAGCCAAAAAACATATAACACTAATTTCGGCTTCGAAATCCATCAAATAAAATAATCCTAAATGGCCGCCAAACATGCTAAATTTTTATTGGTCCAGCGTGGCCATGTTTTTTAACATATTAACTTCTCTTCAACAAGCTTTAATGACCCTTAGTCCCTAATAAGATCTCCCAATTTTCGGCCATATCCCTTCCGCGGTTCTGAAGAAGTCGTTTTTTGGAAAACTAGGTCATCCAAGATGGTAGCCAAACTATTTAGCCAATCAAGTTTTCTTGAATAACCTTGGTTCAGCTCTTGAACTAAATGAGATTTCTTGAGTTTTGAATCGATCCCCCTAAGTGGTTTTCGAAGATTTTTAGTTTCCTAAAATTGGCTAAAATCCAAGATGGCCAATGGCCAAATTGGCCGATCGACTTCATTTGAACAACCTTGTATCCGTATACCCTAAAGATGCTTCATGCCAAATATAATTGAAATCGGCCCAGCGCTTCCCGAGAAGACATTTAAAATTTCTCATTGCTTTAGTATGGTAGTATTGGTGCGAAAAAACTATTAAAAATGACCGCCAAACATGCTACATTTTTATTGGTCCAGGGTGGCCATGTTCTTTAACGTATCAACTTCACTTGAACAAGCTTTAATTGCTCTTACTCCCTAATCATATATATATATACACCAAATTTTGGCCCCATCCCTTCAGCGGTTCTGAAGAAGTCTTTTTGGGGAAAACTAGGTCATCCAAGATGGTCGCCAAACTATTTGGCCAATCAAATTTTCTTGAACAACCTTGGTTCAGCTCTTGCGCTAAATGAGATTTCATGAGTTTTGAATCGATCCCACAAGCGGTTTCGGCGATTTTAAAATAAGTTTCCTAAAATCGACTAAAATCCAAGATGGCCACCGGTCAAATTGGCCGATCGACTTTGTTTGAACAAACTTGGATCCCTATGTTCTTCCTGCCAAATATAATTGAAATCGGCCCGGCGGTTCTCGACAAGAATTTGCTTAAAGAAAAAGTTGATGGACGATGGATGGACACACAACGGACGGCCGCCACGACATAAGCTCACTTGGCCTTTCAGGTGAGGTAATGATAATTGTGTGTTTTACATGCTATAATGAAAATTGACATACATTGACACTGCTATGATTGCGGATTGAATGTATTTAACAAAATAAGTACGTTTGATGTAAGTCCACCCACCTTCCACTCTATTCCCCCCCCCCCAACCTTCCACTCTATCCCCACTGCATGCTATATTCTTGGTGGTCGTGCTTGTGGAGGTTTGCTGTGGTGGATTTGAAGTGGATTATGGAGTGGAATGGACAAGTAAGATATGGTAATGTGATGGTAGGTTATAACAGAGTGATTAGGATGTGTACCAACGACATGCCAGTGAGTAGAAATTTGGTTAGTAGATGGAGTGGAGAGACAGTGGTGAGGAGAGGAGAGGCTGGGTGATATGAAGAGGGGCTTTGATGTGATATGGGAAGAGATGTATGGGGATGCGATGTGTGGAGTTGGGTAGAGATGAGGTAGGACAGAATGAAATGGGTGGAGATGAGATATGGTAGAGGCTGAGATGTGAAAGAAATTGGATGGGATTTAGGTAGTGTGCTGTGGAATGAGATGATGCCGGATGACATGCGGTAGCATGAGATGAGATGAAATTGGAATGGATGAGATGTGGTCATATTCAAAGAGAAAGGCTGTGATGAGATGGAAAGGGGTGTGATATGGTTGGTACGAAAGGAGCTGGAATATAAAGTTGAGGCTAGTTGGTGTGGGATGATGTGGATGAGATGGGTATATGATTAATTTGTGTTGAACTTATTAGTGCTCATATTTGTAATTTCAAACTCCTAAAACATTACTATAATAAACTTACTTCTTCGAATTGATCAATCCTGTCATTGTGATCTTTTTGCCATTTCACAAACCTTTCAACAACCGAAAACAGTGCTGGGGACAGTAACTTGAAGAACTTATGAAAGTCCCATCTTACGGCCAGGGCAGCAAATATGTTATTGTTGACGAGTGCTGAGCGCAGATCTGTCAATACACCAGGGCTGTATTTGTGCGAATCCTCAAACAAATGTCGTGTGATCATATAGTCAAGTACAGCATCGCCAAGGAACTCCAGTCTGTAGAATGAAATAAACGAAATCACGGATTTCTTTTTTCATGAAAGAGTTGATACTTACCTCCATAACACTCTTTGATATTTCCTAAGTATCGACTATCACTCAATAAAACCTCAGATTAAAAAAGTAATGTGCCCCTACTAGGCAGGTAGTCAGTTGACAGTCCAGCGGATGCCAGCCCCAATATCATGCATGCGCAGACTGCCATTTCCTGACTAATTTATTGGCCGACACAATGCAACTAAGAAGCCTGAAGACTGAGCGTCTGTGGGGCGGAGAGGTCAGGTCCGTGTTAGGAAGTTAAGTATCAACTCTCGTGAAAAAAGAAATCTGTGACTTCGTTTATTTCACTTCAAGAGTATACTTACCTCCCTAACACTCTTTGATATTACCAGAATTTGTCAATGATTTCGGCGGGAGGGAAGCGAGGTCAACAGACCAGCTCCTCCAATGCGCTTTTTTGCGTTTAAAGCAACAACCTCCGATAATTGTGTAAAAACAACCAGGAAATGATTTGAACATCAGATAACACAACCGATGGCTGAGAGACCGTATGTCATATGCGCACCACACCACACCACACACCCCTCCCCCCTTTTCTTGGGAAGGGAGACAGTATGACCTCAATGTCCCATACGCACTCTATGTACTAGTGCCAAAGTACTATAATAGGACATCGGACGAAAAGCTCCATTTTAAGAGAGAACCGCATATAACACACACCATCACCATATAAGCATAAAGGGTCATGTGACAATGACAATCAAACAAGACATTTACAAGACTAACCTTGAAATCCTTGTCACTGTCATCAACTTCCTCTTGGTGAAGATAGAAGTAGCACTGACAAGTGGTTGTTTCCAATGATTAATTGTGCTGTTTATAAACAGTGAGAAAACCTCATCAAAATGTACACTAAAATTATCTTTTCAAAATCGATAAGGCGAGAGGATTTGAGGTGTTATGGAGATAATGGTCAGTAAAACTTGACTCAGTGCCACTGGGCTACCGACAATGTCATCCACTGGTACCCCGTTAAACAGCGTGGTGGATGCCACTACCCCACATACACTGTGAGCCTTGGTCATGTCAACATGTTTACTAGTGGCAGATTTATAGCAACATTGGATATACTCCACAATCCACCTGGAAATGGTGTCCTTGGATGCCCTCCCATGGGGTTCAATATATGACAACCATAACGATGCTGGGTGCGTCCGCCATTCCTGGGTACATTGTTTGTACCTGTTTAATGCGCGGCCTGGACTCCATGCCTTTGAAGTAGGATCATATCTGGTCAAATCTGGTAAAATTATGCGTTGACCTCGATATTTCAATGACCAGTTTTTAGCGATGATATTAATCCTATGTAGAAGCCTAAGCCCTTCCCCAGTAACCACATATCGGTCCGCCGTGGCAGATAAGGCATGAATTTCACTGGAATTTAACATCAGAAATTATTTGCCAATATATTGTTGATACTGGCTGTTTTTATCAATATCCCGCTTACTTATCCAACTGCTAAACAAAGTATATTAGAACAAGTATTTATATAACTGGCTATTGTATCACTCACCTGGACAATAGGAATTTCAACTAGAATGCTCTTTATCAACAAGATGGCCACCAAACCGTTTATCTGACAGTTTTTCAAAAATTGCAAATTTGAGATCAGAATACCCAAAAACACATATAAAAGCAACTTCGACCTCAAAATCCATCAAATAAAAAAATCCAATTTGGCCACCAAACATGCTATATTTTGATTGGCCCACGGCGGCCATGTTTTTTGACGGATCAACTTCTCTTGAACAAAATTTAATGGCCCTTAGGCCCTAATCATATCTGCCAAATATCGGCCTGATCCCTTCAGCGCATCTGGAGAATAAGTAATCTTCGCTACAACTAGGTCAACCAAGATGGCCGTCGAACCATTTGACCAATCAAGTTCCCGTGCCATAAATCATATTTCATGAAGTTTGCATCAATCCCCCAAGCAGTTTCGGAGAAGATTTTTAGACGTTTCCTAAAATCTCCCTAAATCCAAGATGGCCGCCGGCCAAATTGGCCAATCGGGTTCATTTGAACAAACTTAAAGCTCTATGTCCTATGAATGCTTCCTCCCAAATATAATTGAAATCGGCCTAGTGGTTCTTGAGAAGAAGTCGTTTAAAGAATTCCCATTGCTTTACTATATTCCCATTGCTTTACTATGGGAGACTATGGCGGGAAAACAAACCAAGATGGCAGGAAAACCGTTTATCTGACAGTCTCGAAAGTGGCATATTTGAACTCGCCACACTGATAAGCATATATAAAGCAATTTTCGCCATCAAAATACATCAAATACAAAAAAGCCAATATGACCAACAAACGCTAAATTTTGATTGGTTGATGGCAGCCATGGTTTTTAATGTACAAACTTCCCTTGAACAAACTTGAATGGACCTTGGTCCCTAAGCATATTTACCAAATTTCAGACTTATCCTTTCAACGGTTCGGGAGGTCATTTTCACGAAAACTAGGTCATCCAAGATGGCCACCAAGCAAATACGCCAATCAGCTTGCCTTGAACAAACTTGGGTCTACCGTTGCACTAGATGATGTGTTATGAGTTTTGAATCAATTCCTCCAGCGGTTTCGGAGATTTTTTAGTGTTTCTAAAAATCGGCTATTTTGGCTGGCGGCCATCTTGGATTTTGGCTGATAGGCTTCATTTGAACAAACATGAATCTCTATGCCCTAGGGATGCTTCCTGACAAATATAATTGAAATCAGCCCAGTGGTTCCTGAGAAGACGTCGTTTCAAAGGAAAAGTTGACAGACGGACGACGGATGGATGAACGGTCGCCACGACATAAGCTCACTTGGCCTTTCAGGCCAGGTGAGCTAACAAATTTGGTATGTGATTATGGAGTGCAGAGGACATTTACATTTGGCTCCGCCCCCAGGGATGGGATGGGTAGATGTCAAAGCGGTGAACATGGGGATTTGCTATAATGCGTCATCAACCAAGCAATCTAGTTATCACTTACTTTCCATCATTGTCGAGTACTCGATGCTTGATAGATAACATTATGAACAGGAGCAATGAGCTTGTAAACTACCGCCGAGAGCACCCTACAATTTTTGTCACAATGTAGATTAAAATAAAATTTCACATATCCAAATTTGTTAAATCATTATGTATGATCACACCGCCTCTCCGTTAAAATTTGAGCAAAATCTAATCAGTAGTTTCCGAGATGTCCATAGATTAAAATTTGTATCCGATCTGGATACTGGGTCTTTGTCCCGATCACAGCCAAAATCTGGAAAACCCTGTTTAGGTTATATTGCTTTGTTGTGTTAAAATCTTAAACGAATCGTATCAGTAGCTTTTTAGATGCAATACTGGATACACGCACACAATACCCTCTTTCCCCTTAGGGCAAGGGTAACGATACAGGAATGAATAGCAATAAAGATCAAACGTATCTGCAAATTGAAGAAGCAATCTGTTGAGTATATTTTGACAAATTCAAGAGGAATCTATTGTTGTCCAAAACAGCAGCCGTTTCCAATCAAATTGGACTCGATATATTCAGCAAATCTACTATACATAGTCCAGTCTGATTACCTAAGATGAGACCTTATTTGATATTTACACTGATAGGTTACAAATAATACAGTATTCAAACCTATAACATGCAGGCTTTACCACTGGAACATGTTGTCACATAATGCAGCAACATCTTCCAGTCCAATCGATCTCAAAATATTCAACAATTTTATCACAAGTCCTAAGTAATATGACACTCTTACATAGAAGAAACTGTATTTGATATACATGTAGTTTACAATGGCAGCTTACACAATAAGTGATTCAAAATAAAATGGTGCAGTAGATTTACATCAAGCACATCACATTTAACCCTTACCGCTCTTATGTCAATGTTCTATCTTTTAACGTGCCAATAGCAAAGAAACTAGTGTACATTTTTCAACAATTTTGGTTTGGTAGATGATGTTGCTATCTACGACAGCAACATCTTCCACCAAATCTGTTGAGAAATGAACACCAGTTCTTTTAATTTAATTTGAAAATTAAATATTTTGACATAAAGAGTGGTAAAATAGCACAGAAGATAGAATTACAGAATCATCATTTTCATGAAATCTCAATCTGATCACTGTCGTATTCACCATATTATCCTGAAGAAGAAGAGAAAATATTTACAAGATGAAAGAACAATAGAAAACAACAAAATTTATTTCAAACGGCAATAACAAGCCAATAGGCCTCATGACTGTGCTTACTCTAATAATGCATGTTACGGGCCTGTATTTAACCAGTAGCAAGCAGCCCGATAACATGTATTATCAGGATAGATGATTGAGGGACAGAAATTAGACCGTAGAGCACGCCAATATCTCACTAGAAGCTAAAATGACATGTGTGAGATAATGGTATTAACGGACAAACTATGTAAGGATGCACTCTTTAAATCTTTTAGGCGTCGGTCTAGATATTCAGTTATATGTAATATTTTATCGAACAAAATTATAAATCATAATAATTTCTTCGCGACTCTCGACCAATTAACTGAATTTGAACGTGCTCACTAGTCTACTTATGCATACCCACTAAGCGATTCCGTCCATAACCAAATCGACACGCTATCGTTGATGATTTTACGCTAGGAATTTCATTCACAGAAAACTTATATTTTCCCGTAGAAATTTGTAAACAAACTAAATTGACCAATCAAACAGTGGATTTATAAAATTCAATCATCTGACGTAATGTAACGCTAAGTTTGATTGGATAAAACGCCCTTAATGCTTGCGTATTTAGTGATCGAAAATGGGTCCCTTTAAAATCGTCCAGACGGCGCGTAGGACCGTATGTCCGCTTATTGAAAGCCGTCCAGACGGTTCTTAGGTTAATTTGTACACTTTTTGGGCGCCGTCTGGGTTCCGTAGGGTTAAAGGCGGTAATTTAGAAGCTAGTTTGAGTGAAATAAATTTACAGAAGCTACAGTCAAATCGTTTTCAAAATAATTAGCAAAGCTCCAACTATAACATACAAGTATCATTGACATGTATAAAATAGAAGGAAGTGTTAACACTCCACATTTTGAGAGTATTTCTTTATTTAGAAGGGAAATTTGAGTTTTTTCCTTCCTATTTGATTAAGATGGGACTAACGTATAGAAAGAAGCACTGATAAGACAGGTTATTGCAATTAGAATATATTGTTCATTTAATCTTGGCAAGTGTCTTACTAAAAATATAATCCCAGGTTAGAAGCGCTAATATATTGTTTACTGTAATAAGAGAGCAGATCTTTTAATATTTGCCGGTAAACTAAATCAGATGAAGAGAACTTGCAGTTGTTATTGGCAGATTAATGCTTTAGCCTACCTACGGAAATTGCTGTCAATTTCATATTAAAAGTTATTGCTACAATTACCTCTCCAATTAAAATTAGTGTGAAAGACCACATTTTTACAAATATTTCTGTATATTTTGCCGTATCTAATGAAACATTCACAACTGAACCATCTTCCATCTCCACTCATACGCTATCCCTAATTACAAATGCCATGTAAAATATGCCTTTCTGGAGATTCAGTTTGTGAAAGACAAACTCAGATTATATTGTTGTGGTCGATTATGGTCTGGGTCAAACGTATCACGGTTATGAATGGTGTCTCACCCACAGGGTGTGGGGGTTACCAATCTGCGTGATTAATACCAACAGGATCCATTGTGTGTAGTTGGTGGATCCAGTAAGATTCACGATCCTTGCGTGGGGTAGTGGCCTCAGTGCTTTCGGGATCGTGACGCAGAACTTCTATGACTCTATATCTGATACTATTTGCATCGTGTCCAGGCAGGTTAAAATGTATACATACATACATACACCTTGGGTTACCAACTCTCCCAACTCGGGACAACATCGATGACGTCAAACCCAACATGTCACACACCATTTACGTCACACGCACGTATGACATCACGCTACATTGACGTCATAAACCATAACCGCTAAAACCATTTAGCAACATTCACACTGTAATGGCTAAGTACACCTGTTCAGTTTGTGGCTCACAGTTTAAACAAAGCTCTAGCTTATCACGCCACAAGTCTACCAAACACGGCAACCTCATACGCATCCACTGTCAACAGTGCAACTCAAGCTACACACGGAAAGAAGATCTTGATAGACACCTCAACCACAAGCACAAGACTGGTACACAGACTGACAACTTCACCCACACGCAGACGCAGAAGGTGAGGAGTAGCATACCCGCCAGGGGAGTAACTTCTCCCTGTCTGATCACTAACACCTACACGCCCTCAACACAAGAGGAACCCCTAGATTTTTCCACCCACAACATTGTTTTAATCACCAACAACACCGCCGCCGCAGAAGCAAGGTTTGACACGCTAGACCCACCGATCCTCCCAGTAGTCCTCGACCTCGCCACTTTTGACAGGGAGCTCCACGAATTCCTGTATTCAGACACGCTCCACAACATCAACTTGGTCCCTGCTGTCCCCATATACAGCCAAGAGGACGAACGCATCTTCGACCCCCAAATCGAGATCAACTTCGATCTGCTGGACCAACCCTTCCCTTCAACATCAGACAGCGGCCTTAGTGATTTCGAAGAGGAAGATCAGCCCTCCCACCACCTGATTCCCATTAATCCGGCCTACGTTGCCCAGTTAGACAGACTACTTTTCCAGGATGCTTCAGAGGTTGAAGAGGACCACATATTTCTCTCACTTCCACGCGGATCCACATTCTGCATCCACAGATCCACACAGACAGAATAGAGGTAAGACTAATTATTATCTGTAAACCACAGATATAACTGAACCATAACATAAAAAATACACTTTTAAAAAATATATTTTTAATAATTTTTAAAAAAAAACTTTGAAAAATTCCAGCCAACTAATACAGTTTTCCTAAACAAAGGTTCAGAAGTCCTCTGATGAGTAACCTAAACTAGGTACGAAACGTGATGAGTCTGGATCACTGGGATGTGATGCACACCACATCACCGATGCCTATTTTTGGATATGCAAACCTTGTAATCCACGATCTCTTAACAACCCTCCCATTACCCACGCATTCTAAACGCTTCCGCGGGCGCACATGCTACGGGATTAAACCCACCGCCCGCATGTCCCCACCCTTCTCCATAAACCATGGAGGGAGTGAACTTGGAACCACACTTAACTCCAAATTCATATCTTTTTAAGAACCTCTTAAAATGACATAATCAACAGCTTGTTATGGGCGGGTACAACCACTGTGTACTTGCATGTAAATGCGGGTATGGGCGGCTAACTAACCACACTGAACGTGGTGTGGTTATAGGCGGCTAAATGCGGGTAATGCGGTAATGGCGGGTACCACCGCATTCCCGCATTAGCCGCACATAGATCGGATGTAGCATAGTTACCCGCACTGGGAACATATATAAAGGGTCAGAATCTGACCACTGGCATCCAGACTCTTCTTAAACCAAGAAAGCGTCAGGCATTCAGTTTAGTTCTCGAGTTTAGTTATTATCATGTATCACGGTTATGACGGCTACTGTAAATGTTATGCCTGTAATCCTAATTCCAACTAAATTATGTCTTGAACAACTAAGTTTCGGTGATATTTTAGCTCATTTGTACGAAAATAATGACATTCCAATAGGTGCACATATGTAACGGAACGATCTTGTAATAAAGAAAAGAATACCCGCTTGCGGAGATGGATAGGTGCACATATGTAATGGAAAGATCTTGTAATAAAGAGAAGAATACCCTTTTGGGGAGATGGAGATCATACCATTTAGTGTACTGATAGTAGTATAGGCATGGCTTTTACCAGTGCTTATATCATTGGTATGTTATAGTATGTTTAATACACTGATGCGTACTGTATTTACATGGGGCATACATGGTACGCATGAATATTTAAATGTTTGCGTGCATGGTATGTATGAATATTTAAATGTTTGCGTACATGGATGATTTATATGCATAGAGTACTCTTATATGCGCCTTATCTGGAGTGCTGACCTGAATAGATGAATCCATTGGATAAATACATCTTTTTGAGCACCATACTGCAAATCTGTTGATTTTATAATTATATGCTCTGGAGGTTGACCCCCAGCTGGCTTGCTTAGAACAGCCCTCCTTAATTCTAGAGTCCTTGACAACATCCACGCAATCAATTTGAACATTGACGGATCTGTTAAGGGTCATGCCCTGGAAGATAATTTTGTTTGTCAGAGGCAGAGGAACCAAATTGCAGACCAGAAGGTCCGGCAGATCCGTATACCATGATCAGCTGGGCCAATTTGGCGTGATCAGAAGCATGGCATTCCTCCTGCCTGATTTTCTAAGAATTTTTGGAATCAGGATTGCTAGCGGGAATGTGTATACATACATTACCCCCCACCTGATAGCTAGCGCATTTGATGATGCAGTCTTCTTCATTGCAAATAAATCTATGTTGGGTTTCCCCCAGTGGTTGAACAGACGATCCGCCACACATTCATTTAGTTGTCATTCCGTAGGTAAAACACTCATCCTTCGTTCGGTTCAATGAGTCTGCTAGCAAAAGATTTCAAAGCACTGATATTGTGGCTTCATCCAGGCAAGCTCACCCCTCCCTCCATTAATGCAGCTGTGCACGTCGTTACTTGAGAGTGGGGAGGGCTGAACATCACCACCCCCCACCCTGAGATTATCTCTTGATCCACCATTGAAGGTAGCCAATAAGAGGTTCCAATACTGAGATATTCGAGTCCAGTGAACCTGTATGCTGGGTCCACTGTGTCATGACTGGTTGACTGCCTGCACCCACCTTGCTGCTGTCCTGTTCGCGCACAGCCGCTGCATACACTGCTGGCCTCTGACTCTACGGAGCACCTAAAATTACTCGTGTACCACCCTCTGGTTATTTACTAGGGTAACTGTATCCCTCACCGCCAAAGAGTCCAGGACCTGACATAGGTGTCCGCAGCAGCCTATTGTATAGATCCTGGGACTGGCACAAATTGTCATGCAAGACACAAAGTTATGCTGATGAATTTCAAATTTGTCATCAGCTTCACGGGCAGACATGCCAGATATAATCAATTACATATACTTGTCTTGGCTCATCTTACTGCACACTTGTGGCTATACTCTAAGAGGGGACCATCTCTTTGTGGCACAAAACGATGAAGATTGAGTGTCCTTTGATGGTCTTGGCCTTGTTGAAACGCCATTCTAGATAATTTTCAGATTCACTTACTTTATCTCCCTGCTTCCACATACAAAAACTTTATGCCTGTAATTTCTTTGTCACAGAATTTGAACATCTCAAGGCAAGTTAATATTTCATTATTTGTGGGACGCTTAAGGCTTTCTTTGGTAACTAGTCTTTTAGTAGTCCCCCCCACCCCCCTCCCCCCTATGCCATCACAAGCGCTCTTTCCATGGGATGTCGCAAAGAAGTTCCACTCAACGTCTAGGTAAAAAATCCTCATGAAAACATAAGTTGATAAAGTTAAATTTATTCTTATACTGACCTGCACATCCATCAGTGAAATAATGAACTTTTTTCAGTAGTGGGGATTCACTTTGAAGAAATTCAAGAGCAACTTTCTGAAATGTCCCTACTGTTGTTGTTGAATGTTCTTGAGTCACTAATAACACAAATATTTTGATGTACTAGCTCTCCAGCATTATCACGCATGTAGGCTACAAATGGATTTAAGGTGGCTTGTTTGTTTTCCCAGTGAAAACTTTGAATTTCATCTTGAACAACAACAGATGATCTTGCAAATAAGTTACATAAGCTGACAAGGCACAGTTACACAGCTAAATTTCAAAGTGCGTATATAAAATCCTTGAAGTCTTCATTAATCCAATTTGCAGAAAACTACTCTTTTGTTGCCTGCACTGAGAGCGCTTGTCAACATCTTGTTAACTCACAGGCAGACAGCCTTAGAAGCGAAGTGACAAAAACCGTCACTAAATTCAACAAAAGACCAAATAGGAGAAGCAACATTACAATTGAAGAACGTAGGGCTCTACAACATCTGAAACACAATGACTTCATACAAATTTTGCCAGCCGACAAGGGGAGATGCACAGTGATAATGGATAAAGATGACTACCAAGACAAAATCAGTACCCTTCTTTCAGACCACCACACATACTCCAAATTATCTTCTGACACAACCAACCAGTATAAAAAACCCCTGCTAAAATTTCTCAAAGACTGGAAAAGCCAGACTATCATCGACCAATTCCTATACTTCACACTCTACCCCGGAACTGCCATTGTCCCAAGATTCTATGGACGCCCCAAAATCCACAAGACCACCATTCCTCTTAGACCCATCGTTGCCAGCATTGGATGCATCACATCTCAAGCCTCAAAATATCTCACAGAGATCCTGAAATCACTAATTGGCCACTCAGAGCACCACATCAAAAACAGCAACGATTTTGCCACCAAAATTCAGTCTCTTGAAGTCCCGCCCACACACAAATTAGTTTCCTTCGATGTATCTTCACTCTTCACCAGCATCCCAGTGGACAAGGCTCTTCCAGTCATCCAGAGAGTTCTGGACCTAGACCCCTCATTGAAAGACCGGACAAGCCTCTCTCCAACCCAGATTATCGGCCTATTGAAGATCGTGTTAGACCCCATCTATTTCGTTCAGAATGGCCACTTCTACCACCAAATTCATGGAGTAGCTATGAGCTCCTCAGTGTCGACAGTGATCGCAAACCTTTATATGGAATCCTTCGAGCAACAAGCACTTAGCACAGCCACAGAACCCCCAACATCCTGGTAACTATATGTGGATGACACTTTCACATGCCTGCACCTCTACAACATCCAACCTTTCACTGATCACCTCAACAGCATCGACTAATGCATCCAATTCACCAGCGAAGTCGAAGATGGCCAGATTGCCTTCCTGGGCGTCTTGGTACATGTCAGTGATTCCGGAACCACCAAACTTACCGTGTACAGCAAACCCACACACACAGATCAATATCTAAATTTTCACTCTAATCACCATTTGGAACACAAAAGGTCAGTCGTCAGAACTCTATTTCACCGCGCAGACTCCATCATCACAGAAACATCAGACAAAAAAGAAGAACATCATCACATCCAACAGTCTCTCCTAGCTAACGGTTATACTTCGTGGATGAGAAAACCACCTCCCCCAACTCGTAATAAACCACCAATGTTGAAAAACTTCCACTAGTCGGTCTTCCGTACATCCAAGGCCTATCAGAACACCTTGGCAGACTCTTCAGAGACCACATTATAACCTACCACAAGCCCGTCAACACCGTAAGATCACAACTAGTAAGACCCAAAGATAAACTGACCACAGATGAACGCTCTGGAGTCATCTACAAGATCGAATGTGACCAATGTGAAGGGACATACATAGGCGAAACCAAAAGGCCTCTCAGCACCAGAGTCAAAGAACATCTTAAAATCAATTCCAACTCAGCTGTGGCAGAGCATACAGAATCCACTGGCCACGTCTTCCCCGCCAGCAGTGCCTCGGTCATCAACATTGAGACCATCTTATTCAAATGGAAGGTTAAAGAGGCCATAGAATCTACAAGTATCAACCAACCATGAACAGAGACGAGGGCTACCATATACCAGCAGTCTACCAGTCCATGCTGTCACATGACTCCACAAGAACTGACCAGAGTGACGTTGCCAGCGACTGTCAGTTAGTGCTGAAGAAGTGACCGAGATTTCTATATCCCGGAGAGTAAACTAATTTTTCCTTATTATACTCGTTTGTTGTTCAAGATGAAATTCAAAGTTTTCACTGGGAAAACAAACAAGCCACCTTACATCCATTTGTAGCCTACAAAAGCCTGTCGGAACAGGAGCCTGGCTGCATCGCTTCGCCTCGTGCAGCGCAGTCATCCGCGCTTGGCTTAGGTACCACACCGTACTTCTGGTAGCGGCAGATGGCATTGCAGTAACTGTTGTCTTACCTGCCAACAATGGGCACTCGTTCCGCTGGCTAGCCGACTGATACACATAGGGTTCTGGTCTGATGCTTACCAGCCATTGGCTACCTGTGAATGTTCGACAATGTGCGGGCCTTCATCGTCCTCAACAACATTCACAGGCGAGAACATGGCTGGAGCTGTGGATACTTCTGGCAAGCTGGCAAAACATGCAGGCCGAAAAAGCAGGTATGTTCAGCGCCATGTCTAAACCAGGAGCCAGACCCATGGCATCATGTGGGGTAAAATCCACGACACCATGGCTCGGACTGGCCGCTGTCATAACATCGGCACACAGAGGTTTTCGATACGGCCGGCCATCGGCTCCAACCCGGGCCACCTTCTGTGCCGTGAATGCTACTCCTACGGGAGTAGACCCATAGAAAGTCGCCCGTGCTCCACGCGAGGGGTGCAGGTTCAACTAGCTCCATGGTCACGGCGTTATCAGGTGAACACCCCCCCCCTCCCCACCCACCCACCCCACCGCAGAAAATCCTCATCTTCCTGGCCAGCAAGATTAGACTCTGGGTTAGCAAAGAATGCTAATGAAGACTGGCCAGAGGTGCCATAAGAGGATACGGTACCCATGGGGTGTGGACGCTCCATGGAACCCGTAGAGTGGGAACCTGGGTCCAACGCCCCTGGCCCACGATCTACCGGTGAGTCATGCCTCCAGCCGGGATCATTAAGAGCCGCCCATGGATCTACCGCCGAGGTAAGCCTCAAGCTGTGATCTACCGAGACCACCTCTGAATCTCAAGGGAAAAATAAGAAGACAATCTGACAAGAAAACAACATCCAGGTGCAAGGCTGAATTGTATTCTAGACTCAAGAGTTTAAATAATGGATTGGTAGAGCAATAAGCTGTGAAAAATCTGGCCACAGAAATCTTAAAATATTTCAAATATAATACAGTGCCTATTTTTCATAACACTAGAATACCTGCTTCTTTAGCATAGACATAAACTACCCGATACAACGCTCTTGATAACTCCACCATCATAACCATGTCTCGCCACAAGAGGGGGAAGGGACCAAAAGGGCTTCTTACAAGAGCTCCAATTCACTCTGGACAGACTTTTTTGCTAACTTGGGAAAAGGGAACAATGGTGGGGAGAAAATCATCTCTTCTTTCTTTAGTGGCCAACAATCAAAGACATGTACCTGTGGACACAAAAACAAAGAGAGATTCGTATTTCGTAGTGCCAAATATTATTTAACCAGTTTATATGGCGCCTATCATGTCCAATCGTGAATCCCGGAAACACATAACAAAGTGTAACATGACGCGAATTAGACAAAATTGTAACAGAATTCACCTGATGACTTGTTCCTGGCATGGCCTCAGGTGTTTTAGCATGGTCAGACATTATCAGGTAGTTCACACAATTGTGGTAGAGCGTAGACAAATGCAAGACTTGAAAACTTTTATGCATGTGTCTCTTTAGCCAATAAATTGGAAAAGAGGAAGTGTCAGTCTGCGCATGTGCGAGGCTGGGGCTGACATTTGCCGGACTGTCAACTGACTACCTGCCCAGTAGGGGGACCTTACTTTTTTAATCTGAGGTTTTATTGAGTGATAGTCGCTATTTAGGAAATATCAAATAGTGAAAAGTGCAAAGCAAAGGTGTTTTTAATGTACTTGAAAGACAAGACTATCTGCGCTTGATTTCGGGTCTCAGATCGCGGGCAAGTTATCTCAGATAGCTGGGCTGAGTACTCATAGATAACCCCCAACAGACCACCGTTTAGTGGGTTGGTCTGTAGTTTTATTAACCACTATACACATACTTACAGTTCAATCACTACTTGCTAAATCAACTACTCTGCATTTAGCCACCAGAATAAGATTTTTATGCTTGCTTACATGCCTCCATATGCCTATACCACTTCATCACACCCTCAATAACGCTACTGGTAGAGTACACTCCCAGCATATGGCCTACTAGAAACTGGCACCAGTCCACATTCACTCATCTATGACACCTGTCACTGCACATGACCGCGCATGCGCAAAGGAGCACAAATAGGAAACAGATTCACTTTTCCAAATATATGAAATACACAGTAAACAGATTTGCAAATCATTCCCACGCGGGGTGGCTGAGGCCTGATTGAACGGTAAGGATGTTTATAGTGGTTAATAAAACTACAGACCAACCCACTAAACGGGGGTCTGTTGAGGGTTGTTATTACACCACAAACATCTATATCATTCGATCACTACTTGCTAGACCCATAGAATTGGTCAGTGCCCCCCACAAAAAACCCTTGGTGGGTGGAGATTTGAGAATCAGAAGGATAAAAATTAAAGAAATCATATCCAGATGTTAAATAAATTTAACATAATTGTGTATCCATATCAATCACACTGTCATTATCGAATACATAAAATAACAAACTCAATGGAATTAACAAAACATAAGAAATCCTCACCATTTCTACCACACTTGCAGTCTAACGAAAATGGTGGGATGTGCTCGATAAATGGTCTTCGGAATGTTTTGTTAAAGTAGATTTAATTCTAAGGACGAGTCCTCTGGACTATGACCCTTTAAGAACATGAGATACAAGTCAATTCGGATTGGCAACCTGTGACTTACATGACGTCGTCCAAAGATGAGCCGGCGAAACGTACGAGAGGAAGCCATTCCATCCTCGTGAGACTTAAGATGGCCTAATTAAAATTTGCCAGGAGAGGCAATCTCATAGTTGATTTTGATGGTCTCACAGATCCATCTGGCAACAGAGGCCTTAGAGACTCGTATAGCTAGCTCCTCTGCATACGGAACACATAAGTGGGAAGGATTGGATCTTTTAAAATCGGTTAGATGTTTATAGACTTTTAAAGCCCTGACAGGACATCAGAACGTATCAGATGGCGAAAAAGACAATAAAGATTTAAGAATAATCAGCTTAGCTGGGTAACGGTTAGACTGGGTCTTCGATAAAAAATCTCTTCTGGGATATAAAGCCGTCCCCAGATTCTATAAAACTGTCTTTTTATGCAGAAAGTGCATGAATTTTGGATCTTCTCCTGGCTGAAGCGGAAGCAACAAGGAAAACAGCCGTAAGAGTAAAAAATTTAAGATTGATAGATCAATTGGGCCAAAATGGTGACCTGGCAATACTTGAAGTATTAAGGCCAAATTCTAGGAAGGCAAAGTCTTAACCACTAGAGGACGAATATTGCACAATCCTCTAATAAAACCATAGAGAATCTTCGTATTCTTGAAATCAGCATTCAAGAGACAAGGAAGAGAAGAAGCCAAGGAAAATTTATAACCACTAACGGTGTTAGCAGATAAGTGTAATGAATCGAAAAGATATTATAAAAAAACTAACACCTGGGAAATAGAAACAGAATCGGGTTGGTCTGTTGTTTTATTAACCACTATAAAAACATACTTACCATTCAATCACTACTAGCTACCAGAATAAGATTTTTATGCTTGCATACACTCCTCCCCATGCCTATTCCTATAAATATGGACCCTCAACCAGGCTACTGGTTAGGTCCATCTCCAGTATATTAACTGATATAGACTGGCACCAGTCTGTACTCACCCCATAGTGATGCCTGTCACTAAGCGCGCTTCCGCATGCGCACTGGAGCCCAAATCGGAAACAGATTCACTTTTCTGAATTTAAGTGCCAAATATTATAGGCAAATTCTCAAATCAATTCCACGCGGGGTGGCTGAGGATGGGTCATAGTGATTGAATGGTAAGTATGTTTTTATAGTGGTTAATAAAACAACAGACCAACCTGCAAGGGGGTCTGTGGGGGGTTGTTATTACACCACAAAAACATCCATTACCGTTCAATCACTACTTGCTAAACCCGTAGATTTGGTTAGTGCCCCACTTAAAACATTAGGTGGGAGGCGATTTGAGAATCAACAAACAAGGATAAAAATCAAACCAATCTTATCCAAATGTTAATAACATAACATAATAGTGCATTTAAATCAATCACACCATGATTATCATATAAGGAAAACTTGAACTTAGAGATAAATAAAAACCAAAATAAACTCTCACCATTTCTTACAGATGCAATCTTAACGAAAATGGCGAGATGTCCTTGGTAAATGGTCTTCGGCTATTTTGGTTAAAATCGTAATATTACGAAAGAAGGAGGCTGCTGCATTCTGATCTTTCAGATAAAAGGTTGTAAAAGAGGGTTCAAATTTCCATCCTGCAAGCTGCATGACTTCATCTAAATACGAACCGGCAAAAAGCGCAAAAGATAAAGCCATTCCACTAACATCGTGAGCTTTAATATGGGGGATTAATTTGTTCCGGAGAAGCAATCTCGCAACAAAGCTTAATTGTCTCCCAAATCCATCAGGATATCATCAACTTAGAGACCAGCTTACCTAACTCTTCCGCATAAGAAAACCTAAAAGGGACAGATCAAATCTTTTGAAATCAGTTCACTGTTTGTACATTATTAATGCCCTAACAGGACACCACAGTTTGTCGGAAGGCGAAAAAGACGATAATGATTTTAAAATGATCGGACTAGCAGGAAACCGGTTAGACTCCTGAAACTATAAATCTATCCCTTTCAGCAGAAAAAGCATGAATTTATGAACGCCTAGGAGAGGGCGTTAATACTAATAGAGGAAAGAGGTTTAAAATGACGGCCTGCCAGCACTTGAAGAACCAAAGCCAAGTTCCATGAAAATAAAGGCTTAGCTATCGAAGTACGAATATTGCCTAGACCTCTAATAAAAACTATTAACGGTCTTAGTGCCGTTGACATCGCCATACAGAAGGCAAGGAAGAGACGATGCCATAGAAAATCTATATCTCCTAACCGTATTAGCTGATAAATGTAAGGAATCAAAGAGATATGTTAAAAAGTCTAATACTTGGGGAATAGAAACAGAATCGGGCACAAGACCTTGGTCTGAACACCATTCTCCAAAAATATTAAGTCGAAACTTGTAAACTCTGCAGGGCGACTCGCTTCTGGAAGAATCGATAATAACTGGAGATCTTGAAGAAACTTTATTCTCGTAGACTTTAGTTTCGATATTCTCCAAACACACAGACTGAAGATTTTTGGGTTTGGATAAAGACAAAGACCTGTTACTTGAGACAGAAGATCCTGGGAGAATGGAAGAAGACGAGGGAAGTCCACCAGGAGATCTAGAAGGTCTACAAACCAAATCCTCTTTGGCCAAAAAGGAGCTATTAAAAGAGTCTCGCAGATTTGTTCTTTGACCTTCGTCAACACTAACGGAATCAAAATTGTTGGCGGGAACGCATAGACGAACATTCCTGTCCAGGACTGAGACAGGGCATCCACTGCCAGGGCTTGACTGTCCGGAAAAGGAGACATGTAAGAGGAGATCTGAGCATTTAGAGATGTCGCAAACAGATCTACCAGAAAACGATCCATAAGACTGAAAATCGCTTTGACAACCGACCTCTTTAACTGCCACTCTGTGTGGGCGAATTTGCTGGGACGTGACAGTTGGTCCGCAAGAAAATTCAGACTGCCTGGGACATGAGAAGACACTAGAAGAATATGATTCTTGCGACACCATAAGAGAAGGTTCCACACTTCTAGACAAAGGAGGGATGACCGTGAACCCCCTGCCTGTTGAAATAAGAGACCACTGTCGAATTGTCTGACCGAATTGAGACTTCGAGACCTATCACAAGATCTGACCATGAAGGGAGAGCCTTCTTGACAGCACACAATTCCACAATTCCAGAATGTTGATATGAGCTGTCGATTCCTCCAGGGACCAAAGACCAGAAACCGACAGGGAGTCCCAGACCGCTCCCCATCCCTCCTGAGAAGCGTCTGTGAAGATAATCGCCTGAGGGGAGGACTTTACCAGTTGAACACCCATCAGAAGCAGAGACAGTAACTAGAGTGAACCGACTGCTTCCAAAGGGACATTAAATACATTTGGAAGGGTTTTCTCACCAGCGCCGCCCATGGAATAACATTCTCTACGCTGACCATCAAACCTATCACTCTTAACAGAAATCTTGCTCAGACCATGTAAGAAGACAGGATTTCCATTGCCACTGAGAAAGCCTCTATCCTTGGATTTGAGGGGAAGACTAGACACTGGGCCAGATCGAAAGAAACGCCTAGATGTGTGAAGATTTGAGAGGGACCTAGGCTTGATGTCTTTAGATTTAAAATCCACCCTAGGTTGCATGCCAGACTGCAAACCTCTGGAAGAATTCCTGAGAGATTTGAGGAAGACTTTGTTTTACTAACCAATCGACTATATAAACGTGAGGATGGATAGAATGACGGTGTAAAATTCCTGCTACGGTTGAGACTAGGCGAATAAAAAGAAAAGGAGCCGTGGTCCGGCCAAAAGGCATGGCGCGAAACTGCCAAACTCGATCTTTGTAAGCAAATCTCAGGAATTTTCTGAAGGAAGGGTGAATGAGAACATGAAAGAAGGCGTCATTTTGATTGATGGAAAATGACCACATACCCTGATCTAGACTGGAAATGATCTGGGAGATGGTCTCCATTTTGACTTGGGAGTAAGAATCATGAGATTTAATCATGTCATACCACCTTGTTAAATTAAAATTAATGCAGAATTCAATGTTTCAGAATGAATCGAGATCATTTCATTTTACTAAGATTTAATGACAGGGTAGAAATTCCTACCCTAGGCTGAATGCTCTCATGTATGTATAAGGCCCTGAACCTACGGATACAAAGAGCCAAGAAGAGGAAGAGAAGAGATAAAATAGAAGAAAGGGTTGGACCTACCCAGGCGGAGGCCACATCTTCACTCTCTTAGCTAGAAAAAACTCTGTGAGAAGACCTACCACTAGACCTTGAACTAGGTCTGTAAAAATAAGCCTGGCCCCCTTTCACTCTAAGAGCAGGGGGTTGACTAACCTTAGAAAAAAATTTTAACATGAGAGGAAAGAACTTCCCAGGAAGATCCAGAGAGAGAGAGGTGGCGACTCGTAAGTAATAATCTTTTGGGATCTGAAAAGGGAGCATCACATTTAGAGGTAAGAGAAAATTCCTTAGAATTAACATCATTCACAAAGAAAACTAACATGTTAATGACCAAATTGTCAATTGGAAGGACCCGAAGAGACAAGAAAGAAGAATTAGAAGAAAGAGCCAACACAAAAGAAGGAAGGACTATAGAAAACTTGTCCTTAAAAGGAAGAGGAAGAGTCTAAGCAAACCACCTGTGAGCCAGGGACCAGACATCCAAAGAGACCCTGACTGGACAAAATCTCCTCAGCCCTGACCGACTTGGGAATTGAAGAATTAGGAGATGGAGAATAAAAAAGATGAGAAGAATCACCAGAGGCCATAGAATCAATAGTTCAAATGGAAAGAGGAGAGCAAGGTCTCCTGGAAGCTTGAAGAGAAAACTGTAAAGAATCAGAAAAGGAATAAGATTGGTCAGAAGGAATGTGATCAGATACAGCAACCTGACCAGAGGACATGGACAGTGATTCAGGCCACTAGCGGAAAACCTTGAAAGAATAGAGAAAAAACCTGACATGAAAGAACGAACAAGAGACGAATCCATAAGCACAGAAAACAATGAGAAAACCAGACCGTAATCAACAATTTGAAACTCAAGCTCTTAATGACAGAACAACAGAAACAATCAGATCAAGATGATCAAAGGAGGAAGAAGAAGGAGGAAGATAGGAATTAAGAAGAATGGAAGATGAAGAGGAAAGAACAGGACCAGAAGATGCCTGGAGAGGATTGATAGAAGATGAAATATGGGAAAACCACAGAGGGAAAAAAAAACTGAGAGAGAGAGAGAGAGAGAGAGAGAGAGAGAGAGAGAGAGAGAGAGAGAGAGAGAGAGAGAGAGAGAGAGAGAGAGAGAGAGAGAGAGTGAGAGAGAGAGAGAGAGAGAGAGAGAGGAAGGAGAACATGACTAGAAGAAAACTTTAGGCAGAGGATGAAGGAAGAGACTATACTTATCTTTACTTATTTATATTTAAAGACTTAGAACCAATATTATCACCTTGTAAAGACGGATGTCATTGAGTTTGATATGCCAATAAAAGGAATGATTGATAGATTGATAATGAATCTCCGGGACCAGCTCGAATGTTAATTGCGCAAAACACTGATACTTGATCATGATGAAAACACTACGGGTTGAATCACGAAACAAACGCTGAAAGATAGAGGCGATATAAAATCAAAGCGAAATGACTCACCAAAACCATGACTGTAACAACGCAGAAGGAAAAACTCGGCTTTTATTCCTTCTTCCTTCACCATTTTTGTCTTATTTCTCTATTCTCAGCATCTTCTTGCTCTTGTTATCATTAATCTTAGAGCCATTCTCTTCCCTATGAATCAACTACTGAATCTTTTACTTTCAGCGCCTGTCAGAATTAGACTAAGAATTACGCTAGAAACAGGGATTTTCTTCAACAAATAAACTCCCTTTGGTTAAAATAAATATGTCAACCTGCCGACATAAAAGGAAAAGAGTGCAAAAAAAGGCTGAACGGCCCAAAGACAACTGGCCATCTAAAGTTGGATGAAATTAAAAATTATGTATCTAGCGATAATGCGTAGAATACTGACTGCATTATCGGCTGCAACAAAAAACCCATCCGGCAACCAGTCGGAAGCATCTTTAATTACGATGAATTGTTTCACTGATAAAAGAAAAAAAAATGAATATCTACAATTCCATGAGAGACTTCAAGACTGGCAATGTCTCGGAATCAATATTTTCAGCGATTAAACATTCCGATTTTAAAAGCACTTACTGGAATAAGACTAACTCTTAGGCAAGATGATGACTAGATCCTAGGAAAGACAAACCTGGAATCTCAGTAAGAGCTTTCACCGAAAATCCAAAAAAGGAAAACAGAACCGGAAGTTAATCATAGAACACCATGAAAACCCTATCCCCGGATGTACAAATCCAGAAGTGAAAAAATAGGAAATGGAAATGGGCCCCCTGTTTAAGACTATATGCTCGGCCTCAACGTGGCGCAGGGGTGTAACCCACTGGGTGTCAATCCAGACATTTGGAGGGGCTAACCAGAGCATTATGCACAACGCTAATGAAATTACACTTGGAGATCGAATCAATCGAAATGGTGCTCGCCCTGTGAGGATCCGCCAGGCAGGTGCAGCGCCGGGCTCCATGCCTCGAAGGAGCCCACCCTCAGCTACTGGAGGTCCCATCAACTCGTCTTGTGGAGCCAGGGGACGAGGATGGAGAGCTACTGGCCAACGGAAAGAGAAGACCAAACCCAAAGAGAACCCCAGTATCAACATCATGCACTGGAATGCAGAAGGGGTTACCAACAAGAAATCAGAGCTCGAACAGTTCCTGTACGAAAACAACATTGATATCTGCTGCATTCAAGAGACACACCTGCAAGAAGGAAAACCATTTAAGATCAGAGGTTACCAGATTTTCCGGTGTGATCGAAGAGGAAGAAAGAAAGGTGGGGTGATGACCTTGGTCCGAAACAGCGTGAACGCCAGCCAGATCAAAACCTTTATGGAAGAGGCAGAATATATCAAGATCAAGGTAACAACCAGCAACTCTGTGATTGAAATTGTCAATTATTACTGCCATAATGACAAGAATCTCTCACTTGACACAATCCAGGTCCCGGACTGCCACTTCCTCATTGCGGGAGACTTTAATAGCCACTCCCAGAGCTGGGGATACAGAACACTTGATAAACGAGAAGACATTGAAGCATGGCAAGATGAAAAGCACCTTTTACTTGTCAACGATCCCACAGATCAGCCTACCTTCTACTCGCGCCGATGGCACTCGACAACAACGCCGGACTTGGCATTTTGTACAGAAGACATTCACAGAAACCTCAGTAGAGTGGTCGGATCGCAGTTAGGAGGAAGCGACCACCGCCCAGTCCTCCTCTCTCTTTCTGGAAGTATTTCGACCAGTTCACCTCAACATCCAAGGTGGAACTACAAAAAGGCAAATTGGAGTCTGTTCGGCATTCGTTCCAATGAGCTTACCCATAATATAGCAGTAGAAGGGAGAAACATCAACAATGTGGTCAAGGAATTTAATTCAAGTATCCTCAAGGCTGCCAATGAAGCGATTCCTCAAGGGTTCAGGAAAAACTACCGCCCCTACTGGACAACAGAACTGCAAGCAGCACATGATAAACTAGACAAGGCCAGAGAAGATGCAGCGGGTAATCCCTGTCATGAAAACCACTTCACGCTACAACAAACTAAAGCCAAGCTGGAGGCCAAAAGAAGAAGCTGGAGGGAAAAGACGGCAGGGTTTAATTTAGAGAGAGACACCACAAAACTATGGAGACTGACTAAAGCACTGAATGATGAGGGTGTCGGGGGAGAGAAGATTACTCTTGAAGAAGATGGACAAACACTCTCTTGAAGAAGATGGACAAACACTGTCAGGAAAGATGGCTGCAGATGCCTTTGCGAAGGCATATGCAAAAGAAAGCAACATTTCTATACCACGAATGCGTCAAAGGGAGGTTAGAAAAGAGCAAAAGGAAAGAACAGACACCAACACTCACGATGCAATGAAAGTTGACATTAGTTTAACAGAACTGAAGAAGGCTATCCGCCAACTGAAAAAGAAGAAATCTCCCGGGCCAGATGGCATTACGAATGAAATGATCCAACACCTTGGTAATGCATCTCTTCGCAAGTTGCTAGACATCTTTAATCTCAGTTGGACCAATGGAGAGGTTCCTCAGTGCTGGAAGGAAGCCAGAATGACTCCTATTCTGAAAAAAGGAAAGAACAAGACGAAAGTGCTGAGCTACCGTCCTATCAGTCTTACAAGCTGCATATGCAAGACCATGGAGCGCATCATCAACCAGCGGTTGCAGTGGTACCTGGAGTCAGAGAACATTATAGTTTCAGAGCAGGCCGGATTCAGAAGATACAGGAGCACAGAAGATCAAACAACACATCTTGCACAGGTCATAGAGGACACTTTTCAAGCCAAGAAGGTGATGCTAGCTGCCTTTATCGATCTGCAGAAAGCATTTGACAAGGTGTGGAAGGATGGCCTGCTCGTGAAGCTCCGGCGCACAGGCATCGGTGGCAACATGTTCCGATGGACCAAGTCATACCTACACAATCGCAGAGCTAGGGTGCTGGTGGATGGACAATCTGGATGGAATGTATTGCTGAGACAAGGGGTGCCACAAGGCGGAGTATTATCACCTACTCTGTTCATACTCTTCATCAATGACATTGTAGCAGAGCTGCCCAATGGGATCCAAGCAGCCCTCTATGCAGATGACCTCGTAATCTGGTGCACCGAGTACACAACGACTGCCACGTACAGAATGCAGCTCGCCTTGGACAGAATTACAGCTTGGGCCAATCGCTGGTGTATTACCATCAACAAAGAAAAATCATCAGCCATGCTATTCACACTGTCCACCAAAACCAAGGTTGGCAATCTGACACTGGGCGGTACTCCACTCGAATACGAGGACCAGCCGACATACCTGGGAGTCACATATGACAGAAGATTAACATGGAAGGAGCACATCCAGAATGCAGAGGCAAAGGCCAGAAGAAAGGTAAACATCATGAGGAAGCTGGCAGGAACAAAGTGGGGTGCCAATGAAAGGATCCTCAAGACCATCTACCTAGGTGCCGTACGACCACACCTTGAGTATGGATCCAGCTCATGGATGACAACAGCTAAATCTCATCAACAGAACCTCGACAGAGTACAAAACCAGGCACTGCGCATCATCACTGGTGGAATGAGATCAACACCAATAGAAAAAATGGAGCAGACAGCAGGCATTCCCCCACTTAGCAAAGGAAGGGAATGCAAAGCACTGATCCAAGCTGTATAGTTCAAATCGTTCAATAACCACCCGATGAAGATCAGGCAAGCACAGCTGTCATCAGGAAGACTTGAAAGAATCAAGTTTTGTGAAAGAGACAAAAGCACTTCAAAGGAAACACCAAGAGATGTTGCCAGCACAAATAGAAGATCCAAACCACACCCTTGATCCTCCACCCTGGGAAAACAAACTAGAGAGCATAGCTATTCGCACCACAGTACCTCATCTCACAACCAAAAATGAACACAGTGATGTGAGCAAGAAGGCCCTGACCCTAGCCATGCTGGAAGAAATGTACCCTCAGGAGACATGGATAAGGATCTACACAGATGGATCAGCCAAAGATGCAATTAGGAGCGGAGGTGCCGGACTGCACATACAGTATCCAAACGGACAACATGAGTCAGCTGCAATACCGACAGGCAAACACTGCACAAACTACAGAGCTGAAGTCGAAGCACTGGTTCATGCAGCTAATACCATCAGCAGAACAGCAGACCCTATTGCACAGATTGTCTTTTTATCTGATGCCCGCTCCGTCCTTGAGGCTATCACCAAAGGTAAGCTGCCACAACTTGAAGAAGCACTACAAACCATCAAATGCTTTCGGATAGCACTGCAGTGGATCCCCTCACACTGTGGAGTCCAAGGAAATGAGGAAGCAGACAAGATGGCAAAGGTGGGTGCAGAAGAGAATCAGACAGAAAACATGGTTACCCATACAGAGATGAAGACTATCATTAAGTCACTCTATAGAACACCTCAATCAGAAGATGCCTACCATCATCTCTCGAGGCCAGAGCAAGTGACCATTTTTCGTCTCAGAACTGGACACAACAGACTAAACCAACACATGTACAGGCGGTTCCACCTTACGACATCGCCCGCTTGTCCTTGTGGAGAAGCAGAACAGACCACAGAGCACATACTTCAATGTTGCAGTACGTATCAGCTGCTGAGAGAAGAGATCTGGCCTTTGTCAACCTCTATTCTTGAAAAGCTGTATGGGCCTGTGGAAGAACTGCAGAAAACCACAGATTTCATCTTGAGAACGGCTCTCCAAGTGTAATACCAGCGATCAAAAAGAAGAAAGAAGAAGAAGAAATGGGCAAGTCGGAAGGAAGACAACCGGAAACTGACCCTGTACAGTAAAAAACCAGAATAAGCATAGGAACCGGAAATACACAAACCGGAAGTCAGACCGGATACGAAAGGAACGGAGGTAGATCCAGAAAATGGAAGTAACCCCTGTACTAAGGACCTGAATCCACTACAACTGATCTGACTTTGACACCACTGCTTGAAGGTCATGCCTTTTCTTCTTATTTACAACCTCAAGACTCACGTGGGTTTGACACAGTGACCTGCTCGAGATCACCTTCGAGAGCTTATTTGCTCTAATTATTTGCTCTTTGTTCTTTATTCATCCACTAGACTGGATGTTACGTCCCAAACGGAAGCGGAAGTCGGAAGAGTTTATTAATCATATCGGAAATGGTCGGAACGGAAGTAAGAACAGGATCTTGAAGACCTGGATGTCCTGCAAAACCAGAAGTCATACCGGAAACGGTCCGAACGGACGTAGCACCGGCAAACGGAAGTAAACCCGAGTCCTGAGGACCAGAATCTACCACAACAGAACTGAAAGAACTAGCAAAGTTAGAATGCAAACTCTTAGCTATAGGCGACCTATGGAGAATCTTGACGACTGGTATGACCAAAATATTGGCATTAGCATAAGGTTTTTGGACGGGAGCTTCCGCCGCCGCCGCCACCACTGCCTATGGAGAATCTTGACGACAGGTATGACCGAAATATTGGCATTAGCATAAGGCTTTTGGATGGGAGCTTCCGCCACCACCACCACTGCTTGAGGGTTATGCCTATCACCCTCAAGACTAATGTGGGTTTAACCCGGTGACTTGCACGAGCTCACCTCTGAGAGCGTTGTCACTCTAGACTTTTGTTTAGGAGACCTGATTACTTGCATTGACGTTAGAGGAATCGGTTTCCCCCATTTGCGGGAATGCCTGCTAGCCCTCGGACTATCGTCGGAATCAGAAGACACTTCCTGTTTCTTGGCCTCCATGATGGCAGAAGATATTCTTTCGTCTAAAGATTTAGTCAAAACTGCAGCGAAGCATTCAAATCTCGCAAATAAAGCTAACACAGCTTCCGAATTCACCGAAGAGGTCCACCCCCACCCACCTCCGTTGCTGCTGGAATAGACATATTAGAATATTGCAAGACACAGCTTTTGTCTTACTAGCAACGGAGGTAGGGGTAGGATGACCAGAGGGCAGCGCTGTAAGGACGAATAATCCGTAAAGAAAACTTAGATAAGAATGCAGACTACCCTATACAAAACCCGCACATTGGTGTGGGGGGTACACGTAATGCACTTAAAACAGACATGTCCTCCATACTCCAGATAGTGAACTCGTTCACAGATTGAGGATGTGCACTTGATTTATCGTTCGTTAAAACACTCTTAAAAACGAAAAAAGATTACGAAAGAAGCATACAGCTTAGAATTTCGATAAGAGGAGTCTGGAAACATACAAACGCCTTTCAAAGAAAGGCCGGAAAAGTTCAAATTCAAGATTGTTTTCTATCATAGGGAAATAAACATAATTCCTTGTAAAGCACTATTTTTCTTTTAACTGAAAGTGATTAAGGGCCCACTGGAGTAATAGAGTGTTTTTATATGATGATGACGTAGGCATATTAAAGTTGTTACCATGAAAACGAAACCCACGAAAACCGGTAACATTTATATACATAGTTATAAATTTCAATATAACCACGAAATACTTCCAAAAACATAATTTTGGGAGGATAGACTTCATAGTCGGCATATCTTAGCGTGAGGAAGTCCTTCAAGTGTAAGCTGACACAGCGCAGAGCTATAAAAACTTTCTGATAATATTTGTGCAGTTGTTCTGCTTGCAGAATAATCGAAAAGTCAATCTGTTTCCTATTTGGGCTACAGTGCGCATGCGCAAGCGCGCTTAGTGACAGACGTCACTATGGAATGAGTACAGACTGGTGCCTGTCTATATCAGTTAATATACTGGAGATGGACCTAACCAGTAGCATGGTTGAGGGTCCATATTTATAGGAATAGGCATGGGGAGGAGTGTATGCAAGCATAAAAATCTTATTCTGGTAGCTAAATGCAGATAATTGATTTAGCAAGTAGTGATTGAACGGTAATGGATGTTTTTGTGGTGTAATAACAACCATGGGTTGAACACCATTCTCAAAAGATTTTAAGTCGACCCTTGTAAACTTGACGGGTCGAAAAGAACTTGATCTCAGGGGCCGGACACTCAATATTCCCCAGATGCACACACTGAAGATATCTGGATTTGGATGAAGACATGTGCCCCTTACTTGAGAGAGAAGATCTGGGGACACTGGAAGACAAAATACTGGAAGCAGAATAGGAAATGGAAATGAGCAAACCGGAAGTAGAAAACCAGAAACTGGGCAAAACTGAACCAGAAGAGCACAAACCTGAAGTGCTAGCTAAACTGTCAGTATGTTCTCGAAGGATTCAAATCTCGCAAATAAAATCCGTGAAAAATAATTTGGAAACCATCGGAGACCAACCCTTGCATATGCCGCACATAGAAGTCGGCATACACAATGTTCACAGAGAACTCCACAGAGTGAATACGATCACACTTCATCGAAGTGCACTGTACTTTCTCTGCCGCTTTAACCGACTCCTATAAACGAAAAAAAAAAATAAATGAACCATACAGCCTCATAGAACTTTAAAAAAACACACTTAAAAATTAGGAATCCCAAATAAAAAACAAAGCCCATGCTTAGAAAGGGCGGGAAATTTTGAATTTAAATATCTCAGAGTAATAAAACTCAGAGAAAACTCTTAAATGATTTTGATTGGGTTACATAGAGATCTAATTCCTAGTACAGTACAGATCATAGTTAGCTTTACTTAAATACATCCTAAAGCTCATTTAAAATGCGTTTAAATGGCAAAATTTTCCCGTCATTTTCTTGTAGCGATTTACGTAGATATAACGCGTTTGGTCAACTCTCAAGCTGCATCTTGAATTTTATCTTTACGGGTTTAAATTTTGCCACTACGGGTTTGACATTTTGAAGGACGGGTTTCAATTTTTGCCATACGCGTTTGAAAATCTTACGAAAAATTAAACGCGCCATCAATTCCAACTGCGGATCTCCAGTTCTTTCGCCGAGTCCTATGGGTAGAGGCAACTGGGTAATTAGTTCCTAGTCTAGGCAGACTCGGTTATCAGTACACATTTTCCTTCCATGGTTTGCAAACTTTGAGCGATTCGTACAGCAGATTTTAGGCTATTTACTAGGGCTGGGGCGAACATTCGAACAATAGCGAACTCTGGGAAGACGAATCATATTTGAAAATTTATTTGATGAATCTTGTGGTTCGCGAACAATACATTAATTTTTTTTCCGCATGTATTTTCCATCTGTCTAAGGCAAATATATGGAAATCATGACGAAAACGATTTACTAAGCACTTATTATAGCCGTATACAAGGTTTGAATGATAAACCATAATTCAGATTTATGACAATATTTTAAATTATTTTCCGAGTAAGTTCAACCCACACCCATGATAGCGTAATCGTCCTAGAGTAACACATACCTTCCTCGCTTAAATGGTTTAATTTACTGGTAAATATCGACATTACAAGCCATTAAAATGTTGTTATGATGTGTATTACACCATCTCAACATATTACAGGCGTATAAGGTCTACGCGGCTTGCATGCTCTGTCAAAGAAAAGGTGAACGTGACATATTTTCTTTGTTATTTGCAAACTCGCCCATGATTTCCGAGAAATGATACAGTGTTCAAATTATTATTCTAATCATTCTTCCATTACATTTTCATTGGCTATTATAATGAACACCAGTCAGTATATCCAATCAAAATGCGATGTGCTTTCTCTGATTAAAATCGAGGATGTTCAGCGCGCAATTGTTACTACCGCAAATTGGTCAATGTCATAAAATGCTAGGTATAGATATACAATTACAGTATAGATCGCACTAAATGAACTACCAGTAAAACCGCTGTTTAGTTTTCTAGACCAACTGCATTTATATGGGCGTATTTTTTTGCAAATGTTATGCATTCTAATTATCTAGTAATATCTTGATACAAAATCCAGTTCAAAGTAGCCAAGAATTTGTATTCAGCAAAACTATTTTAGCTGTTTAAACTCAAGGAGATCTATCAGATCTAGATATCTGTGTTGTTTAGATGAAGTTCCTGTACTAGCCTGGTTCCCTGTATCGATTTATTTAACTAGTGTCGTCTATAAAACAGCAAGAAGTAACCAACTAACCATGCAATGAAACTTATTTGAGTGTATTGAACTTATCTGGCTGTTATATACTAACCATTTGTTGTGTATTTTGTCAATAAAGCCACTTGGAATTTACAAATGATTTTGTGTCACAATATTTCTAATTCTATTTCATCAGTTCAGATTTTGAATATTAGATGGTTCGTGAACCGGACTAGCGTATTGCGAACCGGTTTGGTTCGTGAAAATCTTCACGAACCACAGCCCTACTATTTACGTCAATTTGTGGCTGGATTTATCAGAAGATGTATTTAATTTAGTATTTCTTCGCGGGATTTGTCTAATTTCTGTGTTTTTATACTGAAAATCCCGATATATCTAATGCTGATCGTCTTGAACTGGAACACCATTCCATTCTGATGATGTCATCGCGTACATATTTAACCTCGTTATCTTTGATTGGCAGAGACATTGTTGGAAAAGCCATCAATGGCAAATCTGATTAGTTGAACTAATGTCATGACATTTTGACAGTCGTGTACTATAAGACGACAGTTGCATGGGTGTTTTGCGCGCTATACTGCATCTCATAAACTACTGATCTGATTTCAAATTTTAAAACAAAAAAGCAACATAACCTAAACAAGGATTTCCAGACTTTGGCTGTGATCTGGACAAAATCCCAGGAGGATACAGATTGGGTACACATTTTAATTTTTAATGGATGTATCGGAAACAAACTGGTCCGATTTTGCTCAAATTTTAACAAGTTGGTTGTGTGATCATATATTAAGATTTAATAACCTTGGAGAATTTTAGGCTGTGTGTTACAATCCCTGATAACTTGGATCTATCTGATGGATGGAAAGTAAGTGATAACTAGATTGTTTGGTCGATGACATGTCATAGCAAATCTCGACTTCGTGACAGCAATGAACTATGGAGATTGACCTCAAACATAAAATAAATCCAGGCGGCTTATCAATAAGAGGCCCAACGGCCTGTAACACTACCCTGGACAGTGTATGGCAATAAGGACTGCCAGCAGAGAAGGCTGCTACTATATCAAAAAGGCTGCCTATTATTTAATATACTGAGTCTGTACATACCTATCTATCGATCTATAAAAACTATTTTCGAAATATTCAGCAGGTTGCCTGTATACCCTTACCTAATTTCGACTTCCTATTTTTCTTTTCAGATGAGGTGGACAGAGGCAAACTGTCAAAATGTCTCATCTGATGACGGTTGTTGCTAAGCACAGATTTATAAATAGGGATAAGCAGTAACAAAAGTAATTTTATGATGTTCAGGTTTCGGTATAAAACCGTTTTAAAACAAACATGAATAAAATAAATTGGTTGAATAATTTCACTTTATTTCGTCAGTTATTTCTATAGTGAACACATACCATAACATGCAAAAAACTACTGAATGTTTGAATCGCATTCCATAAGGATCGAAAAGTCTAGCTACAGAAAAAAATAAAAATAAAAATCATTTAGATCTTCATATTCAATATTGATCGTTGTTCTTGTTTGATATGTTGAAGCTTACAGTCATATGATCATCCCACCCAGTTTCGTTGACATTGGAACACTAATTAAGGAGTAGGGTTTGAAATGGTTCTGGCATTTTCAAACAAGAGGCCCAAGGGGCCTGTGTCGCTCACCTGGAGCACCATCAATTTTTGTCAAAATTGTTGGTGGGTGGTTTAGCAGTCTTTTAAATTAGTTTGTGGACAATTTTGCAAGTACAATATGGCCGCCAAACACACTACATTTTGATTGGCCGACGGCACCCATGTTTTTTGATGGATCAACTTCCCTTGAACAAATCTTGGCCTGATCCCTTCAGCGATTCTGGAGGAGCAATTTTCGTGAAAACCAGGTCATCCAAGATGGTCGCTGAACCATTTGGTCAAATAAGGCCTCTTGAACAAACTTGGCTTACCTCTTGGCCTAGATGAAGATTCTCCAAGTGGTTTCGGAGAAGATTTTTAAAGACATTTCCTGAAATTGGCCGAAATCCAAAATGGCCGCTGGACAAATTGGCCAATCGGGTTCATTTGAACAAACGTGGATCCCTATGCCCTAAGGATGCTTCCTGCCAAATATAATTGAAATCGGCCTGGTAGTTCTCGAGAAGACATTTTAAATTTCCCATTGCTTTAGCATGGGAGCTTTTGACGAGAAAATTATGCAAGATGGCCGCTAAACCGTTTATCCCACAGTTTCGAAAATTGCAAATTTGAGCTCAAAATACCCAAAAACATATACAGAACCAATTTTGGCCTCAAAATCCATCAAATAAAAAAATCCTATATGTCCGCCAAACACGCTACATTTTGATTGGCCCACGGCGACCATGTTTTTTGATGGAGCGACTTCCCTTGAACAAACCTTAATGGCTCTTAGTCCCTAATCATATCTCCCAAATTTTGGCCTATTCCATTCAGCGGTTCTGGAGAAGTCGTTTTCGGGAAAACTAGGTCATCCAAGATGGCTGCCGAACCATTCGGTCAATCAAGTTGTCTTGAACAAACTTGGCTTACATCTTTGCCTAGATGAGGTTTCATAAGTTTTGAATCGATTCCCCCAAGCTGTTTCGGAGAACGAGATTTTTAAACATTTCTAAAAACTGGCCGAAATCCAAGATAGCCACCGGCCAAATTGGCCGATCGGCTTTGTTTGAACAAAATGAAATCTCTATGCCATAAGGATGCTTCCTGCCAAATATAATTCAAATCGGCGCAGCAGTTCTCGAGAAGACATTTGAAATTTCCCATTGCTTTAGTATTCGAGCTTTTGGCGGGAAAATGATCCAAGATGGCTGCCTAACCGTTTAGTCGACAGTTTTGACAATTGCAAATTTGAGATCAGAATACCAAAAAAACTATATAAAACGAATTTCGGCCTCAAACTAAATCAAATAAAAAAATCCAATATGGCTGCCAAACACACTATATTTTGATTGGTCCACCGCGGCCATGTTTTTTGACGAATCAACTTCTCTTGAACAAACATTAATCACCCTTAGTTGCTAATTATATATCACAAATTTTGGCCTGATCGCTTCAGCGATTCTGGGGAAGGTCATTTTTGTGAAAACTAGGTCATCCAAGATGGCCGCTGAACCATTTGATCAATCAAGTTCCCTTGAACAAATGTTTTGGGAGAAGATTTTTAGACATTTATTTAAAAATTGGCCGAAATCCAAGATGGTCGCCAGCCAAATTGGCCGATCAGGTTCGTTTGAACAAACTTGGAATCTCTATGCCTTAAGGTTGCTTTATGCCAAATATAATTGAAATCGGCCCAGTAGTTCTCGAAAATATATTTTTAATTTCCCATTGCTTTAGTATGGGAGTTTTCGGCGGGAAAATGATCCAAGATGGCCACCAAACCGTTTATCCGACAGTTTCGAGAATTGCAAATTTGAGATCAGAGTACTCAAAACCTATATAAAACCAATTTTGGCCTCAAAACTCATCAAATAAAAAAATCCAATATGGCCGCCAAACATGCTATATTTTGATTGGCCCACGGCGGGCATGTTTTTTTTGAGGGATCAACTTCTGAACAAACTTTACTGGCCCTTAGTCCCTAATCATATCTGCCAAATTTTGGCCTGATCCCTTCAGCGGTTCTGGAGAAGTTATTTTCGCTAAAACTAGGTCACCCAAGATGGCCACCAAACTATTTGATCAATTAAGTTCCCTTGAACAAATTTGGTTGAGTTCTTGCCCTAGATCATATTTCATGAGGTTTCCTTCAATCCCTCAAGCGGTTTCGGAGATTTTTAAAGACGTTTCTAAAAATCGGCCAAAATCCAAGATGGCCGCCTGCCTAATTGGTCGATCGGCTTCATTTGAACAAACTTGGATCCCTATGCCTTAAGGATGCTTCCTGCCAAATATAATTGAAATTGGCCCAGTGGTTCTTGAGAAGTCGTTTAAAGGAAAAGTTGACAGACGGTCGCCACGACATAAGCTCACTTGGCCTTTCGGCCAGGTGAGCTAAAAATCCAAATGGCCACCAAAAATGACCACACAAAATTCTGAATAGAAGTTCTAGAGCCAACTACTATAGAATCCTTCTAGCCAAATTTTGATATAATCCACCAAATGCTTATGGAGAATATGCATTTTCGCAATTTATGTCCAGCCAACTAAGGTTGCAATCTGTCAAGCGGTTAATGAGTAGCGTTTTGACAATTTCCACAAAATTTTTCATAAAATCCAAAATTTTCACACAAAAATTGACCAATCAAAATTCTGTATGCATGTTCAGAAGCATTAGGGTCCTTCCAGCCAAATTAGCTTGAAATCCGCCAAGCTGTTAATGTGGAGTAGTGTTTTTAAACATAAGTTGATGGATGAACGGCGGACAACAGATGGTTGCCATGCATAGCAGTAACGTGACCTTTTAGCCAGAACATCATTGTGTGATGTCGTGTCATTACAAGGAGGCATGTGTCCAAGTTTGGGACCAGTATGATTAACCAAACATGAGATATAAACAAAAAAGTTGAGCTAAACACAAATTGGACGCCATCGGGCGACGTGCAGGGTATCACAATAGCTCGGTTTACTTCATAGTTGAGATAAAAATGGCCTTTTGCACTCCATAGTAACCTACAACATTTGTTTGAATTCCAGCCACTGGTTTCGGAGGAGTTGCATGACACAGAAACTGGCGTGGATCGCTGTGAAGAAATCTAGATGTCATAAGGGGAAATGATCTGTGAGAGCAGGGGTTAAAATTAACATGAGGTTAGCAGAAAATTGACCAAGGCTAGTACAACTTGTAACTGACCAACCCAATGGTAACAATTTTATATGTCAACTATTTAATGGTCAAGGTGGTCAAACAATTCCTCTGCTGTGATCTTCAGAAATGTCGATTTGGAGAGCAAGATGATTATTTTTTTTAACAGTAGAATGATAGGCTCGATAATTGAGCCAGTCATTTGATTGGCTCTATAATTGAGCCAGTCATTCCAGTGGTAAAATTTCAAAAATAGTTTTCCTTATGGAAACTATGGAGAGGGTGTCAAATGATGTGTGAGAGTGTGGTCAGGACTATGGGAAATCTAGATAAATCTGGAAGACCCCAATCTCTGACTACATAAAATAAATGTTGTCAGCCTATCCGCAATCATACGGATAAACCACCTACCAAATTTGGTTGAATTCCACTCACATGTTTGGGAGGAGATAGCATGATGGATGGAAAGAGACAAATGTATCCTAATTTATTCAAAACATGGAGATAAAGAAAGGACTCGAGGAGATTTTAAAGGTACATGTAGGTAAGTAATTAATTCAACGTCATCATACCAAAATGTAATTTTCTTTCGGATTGAGAAATTAGGCTACCACCATCATTTACCATGCCACATTGTTTTCAGGACCTGTCGGTGAAAGGGTTAAACATAGCAAAAACTGGAATTGGCAAGAGGATAAAACAGAAATTTAGATTTTCTAATGGATGGATCCACGTTTAGCTATGCCCCGATGTCCAATCATTACCTTCACACATGGTTCATTGGCCCAATGGATTTTAGGACATAGATATCTTCCATGTATGTACTTGATCCAACATTTGTCAAAATGACCCATGATTTCTTCATCTCAGGAAGTGGGTCAGTTCAACCCACCAAGCAACCGGATCGGCAGAACACTGCTCATATCATTCAAAACCGGCTTCTGCAGTGGTGTTGAGAAATATTTATCTGCAGACCAAGAAAAGGCTATTTTTGAAAATTTATCACTGAAATGTTGTAAATTTTTAAAAATAGTCTTCTTTTGTTCTGCAAATGGATATTTTCCTATCGGTCATTGGTCGTCTGACTTGAGTCAGTCTTTCACTCTTCTGACATGTGCGATTCACTGTCCTCAGCGGTCACTCACCTAGAAACACCAACCCTCCACCAAAAAACTTTAAAGTCTAGACGCTCTCCGAGAGCAGCTGAGGCGTTTCCAGGTATAAATAGGCCTAAGGGGTGTTTTGTTGTCTATGAAATTTAGATATTTTTTACTAATTTTCCATAGAATTTTTTCTTTCAAACTTCACGTCACCCGAGTTGTAACCACTATGCATGTCAGCCAGAAAAATTAATGAATAATCCAGCACGCTTATCAGGTACTACTGCACCGCTGCGCATGTTACCCAACAAAATGAATGACGTGCTGGTTTATTCTAACAAATATTATCGGTGAGGTATGTGGTGGTATAGTGAATATTACTATGAGCAATGTACGCTGTACTCAGACAGAGTGAGATTATAGTAGCCAATTTATTATTGTGGTGTGAGACTGAGTAGTGGTAATAAACACATGACCCGGCAGCGCACCAGTATCATGCCAAAATAGCAATCTATCAGTATTTGTGTTGATACACTTTTCAATAATTTATTACATAATGTACTTGTACCAACACAGATAGAATGCTATTTTGCCATGCTACTGTTGCAGTGCTAGGTCAGGTGTTCACTACCACCGCTCAGTCTTACTTATAGTTTTGCCCAATGGAGGAATCCAGCTTTAGCTATGCCACGCCCATCTCTAGCTAAGCTCCACTCAAGCTTTACCTGCGTTGGGATCAATCTCTGCACTCTCTGAATATCAAATTCCAGAAAACTATACATGTAAGCTGTTGATATGACAGCAACAGCTCTCAGTCAAATTAGTTTTTAAATATTCAACATCATTTTTATTAACCCCTTAATGGTCATGCAGACCAAAAGTGGCCTCTGTTATGGCCTTGTGGAATGTCCATTTACAGGCCAAGAGAATAGAATTTTTGAAAATTCACCACAAATGACTGGCTCAATGACTGAGCCAGTAATCTGTCATAAATTTTCAAAAATTGTATTCTCTTGGCCTCTAATTGGACATTCAATAAGCGGATATTAAAATTTTCTTCACCAAATTTGACCATTAAAGGGTTAAATAGAATACATATAGCCCGTCATCAATTAAGTGTCTGTGAAGATTGACGAACTTATCTATGTCTTTCATTATGTCATTGATTATGTTGTCATCCTTATGCATCATGTAGTCGATTATGACATCATGATTGATGGATAAAAGGTCCATTATGTAATACTTATAACTCCCTGTGTAATCATATTCGTTTCACTTTCTATTTCAGCTACTGTTGAAACATAGCCAAACCACAAACACATGTTGCAAAAATAAACGTACAAAATCTGGAACAGTGAGATAAAAATTTGATAGACAACTATCAGTTATATATGACCTGTGACCAGCAACATCATTCATCAACACAAACAGTAGCAGAACCATAAAACACCGCTGATCACCAGCATGGGCAATATTATATAGGACCAAGATAGTTTACAGTTGTTCTAGAGAGTGGACTTGTATTGTTATTGATCATAGATAACAATACATATCTCAAAATCAACAGTAAAGTAAACTTAATCTTGGTCCTATATAATATTGCTCATGCTGGTAATCTGTGGTGGTTTGCGCTACTGCCTGTGTTGGTGATTGTTTGAGCAAACTCTGCATTATATCAATATGGCAGCATTCAATAACAATGACATTAAACTTTTAAGTGAATGAATAAACAATTTAATCAAATCCAAAATGACCTGGTTTGACTTATTTACTGTATGTAGGTAAAGGCTGTATGCTGTTTTCATCATTTCTTTGATCTTCAGTGGAACAAGGATTGAGAATTTTTCCCCACCGTGAACAACGGTACACAGTAGTTAAAGCTAAGTAAAGCTTCAGCTTTACAATCCTTTACTGTCCAACATTTGTCAAGAAAATGTAAATTTCTGCTGAACCCTTTAATGGGTAAATTTGGTCTCGAAAATTCCAATTGCTTCATAAAATGTCAATTTACTGACCAAGAGTATTCTGGGAGCCAGTCATTCGAGTGATAAATTTTCAAAAATAGTATTCTCTTAGTCAGCAAAAGGGCATTTCTCAGGAACACTGCAGAGGCTGGTTATGGCCGATTTGACTATTAAAGGGTTAATAAATGCCCATTTGCAAGCAGACAATTTTTTAACATTTAGAACTGTAATGACTAGCTTGGTTATCAAGCCAGCTATTCCAGTGGTCAAATTAAAAAAAATAGTCTTCTCTTGGCCTGCAAATGGTAATTTCTCAAGACAATTTGATTTCAGAGGCCGGTTTTGATCACCCACTGAGTCACGGTAACGTTTTCATGAACCGTTAATCCTAAAATTGGTTTAAGAAAATTTTAATTTTCCTATAGAAAATGTCCATTTGCAGAGCAAGGGAAATACATTTTTGAAAATTTACCAGTGGCTCGGTTATGGAGACACTCATTCCAGTAGTCAATTTCCGAAAAAATAATTCTCTTGTTCTGCATATGGACATTTCTCAAGGCCACTACAGAAAATGTTTTCACCAGCTGGAGTGTTAAACGGTCAATTGCTAAAATGTACAATTCTTATAACAGTGACTAACTACTAACTCTTGGTATGTCATTGGTATATCTAATCATGTTAGTTAGAGATAATTCAATATAACAAACTTTAACAGTTAATTAAATTCAAACAGCACAAATGATCATGGTGAATACACCAAAATAGCCCAGACTTCAGGGCAAACTCTTTGTCACTGATTGGAGAAGTTCACTCAATCTGTAGTGTACCAGCTTCAAGTTCATCTTCAAGTCTTACACATGTACTGTTAGGCCCTATGACCTGACAGCGGCTGTTATGGTCATACACTGCCCTCAGACTTTAGTGCAGAAATCAAACACATTATATAATACAGGGTGGGAATATCGCCTCCAACAAGGGAGTACTTCTACTATTGCATTAACAATTTAAAACGACAAGAGAAAATAATAAATTTGCTACGAATGTGTCAAAATTCTGGTGAATATTTTGAAACTAATTTGACTGAAAGCCAGCTTCCAGTCAAATTGCTTTCAAAATATTCAACATCATACTTATATAATGACTGTAAAAGTGGAATTCTGGGATTTCAGGTTCAAATGGGTAAAATGTGATAATTCATTGGTTTTGATTTGAGGCCAACATCGCTGATAATGCAGGTTACTAGGCCAATATTGGCCCAGTAACCTGCATTATCATTCTTGTTTTAGTAAATGCGATGTCACTGATAATGAGAAAGTTATAGATTGTCACAAGAGAGCTGCAGACACAAATATATATATATCCATTTCGTTTACCTCTGGTCGCGAAAAAACAATGTTGAACCTAAACAATCAGATAAACTCGAACAATTTTCGTGAAAACTAACTTCAAGCACTATCAGTAATAAAGCCGATTTAAGATGCAGAAGCGGTCAAATATATAGGCATCACACTTTCTGATTGGCAGTTTCGTTATTCCATGTTATCCGTCTACTTTTTAGTCTGCGGCGTACACGAAATGTGCATAGATTGATGTATTGCACACACAAAAATATGTTACTTTCTAAACAGTCGACACCATCTTTGCTAAATCTCATTAAATATGCGTGTATTCTTGACCAATCATACGGTGTTACCCATTGCCGAAAATGGGTAATGAGGTTACGTATTCGGATACTCCTGGAGTGAGTTCAGGACGGCGAACGTTCGCGTTCTATGCAGTAGTGTTCAGTTAATAACGGAAAACGTTTTTCGTGCTCCTGAACACACCCCAGGCACGGGTAAAAGAACTATGTACGCATGTGCATGTCATGTAAAAGCGGAGATTTTCGGTTACATATTATGTATCAAATAGCAAAATCGAAAACAACCGAATGTCAGGTTTACAGATTTTGTAAATCGCTTCCCTTTCCGCTATAAGACAAATTTGGCATAACACTGTAGCCGCAACTGGTGCATATATTGTTCTAAAAAGTTATGCCTAATACGTCGGCTCAAATTAAACAATATTGTAATAAACCCATTTCAGAGAATATCTTGGTATTATTCATCCAGATTTCAAAAGAAATTGTGGATTGAAAATTTATTAAAATATACGCAGTCATCACACTAGCTTCATACACAGTAAAGAACACCCAGGTGCGGAGTTCACATACGTCCATTTTATACAAAATTACGATTGACGATTACGATGATGACATTTTGGCAATTATCATTTACGCCCATGAGAAAAGCTAAAGGCGATGCATGTACTTAACACATATACAGCTCCAATTGCAATTTAAATTTACATGTACGGGTCCTTGACAGACTAGACCGATTCCACTTTATGTTTAATGATGCGTAGTAAGAATCTTTGTCGCGTTACTGAACACATTTTATTGCGCGTTTCACTTTTTTTGTGACGGGGTTTTAAATATTTCATGATGGGTTTAACATGTAGGACGGGTTTGACTTTCCTTTAGATGCCCCTATAAAATAAATTAAATGCGTTTGGTGTTTTGCCACACCTGTAAATGCTACGAGCTTTTGACGCTAAGAGAGACGCATTTTTATTTCGTTTTTGCTTCGTCAAACAGTAAAGCTAACTATGATCTGTACTGTAGGAGATATCCTACTTAAAAAACAAGAGGCCCAAGAGCCTGTATCGCTCACCTGGACCATAGGCATTTCATCTAGAATGCTCTTTATCAACAACATGGCCAACAAACCGTTTATCCGACAGTTTTGAAAATTGCAAATTTGAGATCAGAATACCCCAAAACACATAAAACCAATTTCGGCCTCAAAACCCATCAAATAAAGAAATCCAATATGGACGCCAAACATGCTATATTTTGATTGGCCCATGGTGTCCAGGTTTTTGATGGATCAACTTCCCGTGAACAAACTTTAATGGCCCTTGGTCTCTAATCGTATCTGCCAAATTTCGGCTCAATCCCTTCAGCGGTTCAGGAGAAATCGTTTTCGCTACAACTAGGTCAACCAAGATGGCCGCCTAACCATTTGACAAATCAAGTTCCCTTGGACAAACCTGGTTCAGCTCTTGCCCTAAATCATATTTCTTCAGGTTTGCATCAATACCATAAGCAGTTTCGGAGATTTTTAGACATTTCTAAAAATCAACCAAAATCCAAGATGGCCACCGGCCCGATTGGCCGATCAGCTTCGTTTGAACAAACTTGAATCGCTACACCCAAAGGATGCTTCCTGCCACATATAACTGAAATCGGCCTGGTAGTTCTCGAGAAAACATTAAAAATTTCCCATTGCTTTAGTATGCAAGCTTTTGGCAGGAAAATGATCCAAGATGGCCGCCAGCCCATTTATCGGACAGTTTCGAAAATTTCAAATCTGAGCTCAGAATACCCCAAAAACACATACCAAACCAATTTCGGCCTCCAAATCCATCAAATAAAAAAATCCAATATGGCCGCCAAACATGCTATATTTTGATTGGCCCACCGCGGCCATGTTTTTTGACGGATCAACTTCTCTTGAACACCCTTTAATCGCCCTTAGGCACTAATCATATCTGCCAAATTTTAGCCCGATCCCTTCAGAGGTTCTGGAGAAGTCATTTTCGCTAAAACTAGGTCAACCAAGATGGTCACCGAATCATTTGACTAATCAATTTTCCTTGAACAAACTTGGTTCAGCACTTGCCCTAAATCATATTTCACGAGGTTTGCATCAATCCCCCAAGCGGTTTTGAGATTTTAAAATAAGTTTCTAAAAATCGGCCAAAATCCAAGATGGCCACCGGACCAATTGGACGATCGGCTTCGTTTGAGCAAACTTGAATCTCTATGCCATAAGGATGCTTCCTGCGAAATATAATTGAAATCGGCTCAGTAGTTCTAAAGAAAAAATTTTTAATTTCCCATTGCTTTAGTATGGGAGCTTTTGATGGGAAAATTATCCAAGATGGCAGCCAAACCGTTTATGACTGTTTCGAAAATTGCAAATTTGTGATCAGAATACCACAAAAACACATACAAAACTAATTTCGGCCTCAAAATCCATCAAAATAAAACAATCCAATATGGCCACCAAACACGCTATATGTTGATTGGCCCACGGCGGCCATGTTTTTTGACGGATCAACTTCTCTTGAACAAACTTTAATGGCCCTTAGGCCCTAATCATATCTGCCAAATTTCGGCCTGATCCCATCAGCTATTCTGGAGAAGTCATTTTCGCTACAATCAAGATGGCCGCCAAACCATTTGATCAATCAAGTTTCCTTGAACAAACTTGGTTCAGCTCTTGCCCTAGATCATATTTCATGAGATTTGCATCAATCCCCTAAGCGGTTTCGGGTTTTTTTTTAAAGACATTTCCTAAAATCGGACTAAATCCAAGATGGCCGCTAGCCATATTGGCCGATCAGGTTCATTTGAACAAACTTGGATCCCTATGCCCTAAGGCTGCTTCCTGCCATATATACACCTGTGCAAAAGTTAAGCACCACCCTTTTTTTACGCACATGCGAGGGTATATTCATGTGCTATGAAGAAAGCAATAGCATAAACATTTATGTACCCATCCATCTTAGTGCAAGAGGTAATAATGCAACTAGAGGAATGCTGATTATGATGGTGGGGAAACACTGTATGTTTTTGTTTGAACTTGAAAACGAGGCCTGAATATGGTTACGTTGACACAACTGACAACTATTGCCCTACAGTTGACACACGTGGCTAGATTGTCATTAATGGTGTCTGAAAACGAAGTTTAACATCTGTGCACGAGTTTGAGACTGTCATTATTAATACCGGGTATATCCACCTTGTGCCTGGATGACGGCCTGGACAGGACGTCTCATGCTGGTCACCAACCGACTGATACGCCATTGTGGTATTCGTTGCCATTCAAGATGGAGTGCATCTGTTAATTCCTGTAGGTTCTGCACAGGAGGATCCCTCCTTCTCACCATGTTTCCCAGAATGTCCCAGATATGCTCAATAGGGTTCATGTTAGGGCTCCTTGCTGGCCATGGTAGGGTTTCGATGGCATTCTGGCGGAGGTATTCATGCACAGCTCTCGCACGATGTGGTCGGGCTTTATCATCCATGAATATAGGGTGGGTTCCAGGTGCATGATTTACAAAATGAGGGACCACAACTCTATCCAGTATGGAATCTTGATATCTTTGTCCATTTAGTGTTCCAGGTACAGTCAACAGATCCAGCTTACAATCAAATGAGATGCACCCCCATATCATAACGGAACCTCCACCAAATGGAACTTCTTCCATGATGTTACGTTGGTCGTACGCCGTGCGTCTGGACCTCCATACACGATTTCGACCATCTGTGGCATGAAGCAGGAACCGACTTTCATCGGACCAGTGTACCCGTCTCCAGGATCTCATGTTCCAGTGTCTTCTTTCGTTGCACCACCTCAGACGCTCCTCTTTGTGGTGTGCAGTGAGGAGAGGACGTCTGACAGGTCTCCTAGCTTTCATGCCAGCAGCATACAGTCTCCTTTTGACGGTAGACATTGACACTCTATTGCGCGTTTCCCATTGCTGGCTGAGCACTCTGCTGTTGGTGAATGGAGATCTCCTAACAAGGCGTACTAGGGCTCGATCATCACGGGCAGTAGTCTTCTTCGGTCTTCCAGATCTAGGCCTGTCCTTCACCTCGTTAGTTTGCCCATGTTTTGCAATCAAACGACTGATTACAGTATGGTTAATGTTCAGCTGTCTGCCAATCTCTCTGCATGACATACCAGTGGTATGCATGCCTATGATTTGCCATTTCACACGATCACTTAACCTTCGTCTTGCCATAGCGGTTCACAATCAAGAGCTAATTCTCTCTGTACAAATAAACCACGGTCATGAACACAAAATTCCTAATCTTGTCGCCTAAATCTGTATGTAATGTTCTACACCTCAAACTGGACTTTTACATAACTGAACACGTGTGCTGTTTCCCGCCACGCACGGACATCAAGCGGCGTGAAGTCATGCATGCATGTGCATTTCGTACTTGGAATTATGTCAGCTAACGCGGGGACAAAAAGTATGGCAGCCTAGTTGTACCATCATGTTTCTACGTTCTATTGTTTTTGCTGGTGCTTAACTTTTGCACAGGTGTATATAATTGAAATCGGCCGAGCGGTTCTTGAGAAGTCGTTTAAACGAAAGGTTGACGGACGGATGGATGACGGACAGTCGCCATGGCATAAGCTCAGTTGGCCTTTCAGGCCAGGTGAGCTAATAAGTGAGGGTAAATGATGATGATGATGAAATGGAAGGCACGGTTGAATACCACGAAAACCAGTAACGAAGTTACATAAGAACAGTAAATCATCAGAAATCCATAAAACATTCAACAAAAAAAAACTTTGTCAACAGATACTACATATTAGGCATGATTAAAGAATATAGATCCTTCAAATAAGATATTGAACATGGTAGACAAATACAACAAGAGGCCCAAGAGCCTGTGACGCTCACCTGTGCCATTAGCATTTGAAACATTTGCATTTAAAATATATACACAATTCTTTACATTAAACAAGATGGCCACAGGAAAAATTGTCCAATCAAAATTCTGAATGAACCGTATGGAGCCTATCACCATAGAATACATCCAACCAGATTTGTTTGAAATATGTCAAGCAGCTTTGGAGGAGTAGCATTTTGACCATCTCCAGTAAAATTGTTCACAAAATCTAAGATTTTCACCCAAAACATTTATGAATCAAAATTCTGAATGGAAATTCTGGAGCCCATCACCACAGGATTCTTTCAGCCAAATTTGGTTGAAATCTCTCAGAATGGTAAGGAAAGGAAGCATTTGGACAATTTCCGACACATTTTCCATAAAATCTCAGATTTTCACCCAAAAAATTGATGAATCAAAATTCTGAATCGAAGTTCTAGAGCTTACCACCATAGAAACCATCTACCCAAATTTGTTTGAAATATGTTAAGCAGCTAAGGAGTATCATATTGACCATTTCCGGTAGATTTTTCATAAAATCTAAGATTTTCACCAAAAAGAATTGATCAATCAAAATTCTGAAAAAAACCCAATGTCTGGAGGGTACTACCATAGGATCCTTTCAGCCAAATTTCAGCCATGGCATAAGCTCACTTGGCGTTTCAGGTCAAGTGAGCTAAAAACTTAGTCTGGATTTTTGGCTACTTTCTGCTTGCAGAATAGTTTCCCATTTGGGCTCCTTTGCGCATGCGCGGTCATGTGCAGTAGCAGGTGTCATAGAGGAGTGACTGTAAACTGGTGCCAGTCTCTAGCAGACCATATTCTGGAAGTGTACTCTACCAGTAGCCTAGTTGAGGGTGTATTGAAGTGGTATAGGCATATGGAGGCATGTAAGCAAGCATAAAAATCTTATTCTGGTGGCTAAATGCAGAGTAGTTGATTTAGCAAGTAGTGAGTGAACGGTATAGATGTTTTTGTGGTGTGATAACAACATTACCTTTGACTTCAACGTAAGTTTTACTTGGGTAATTTTCACTGAAACTTCACAGGCATGTTGAGTATTTCGGATGGGAGAAGTATTATATTTTCGGGCCATTTCATCCATCTGTCAGTTTGACTTAATTGCCAGACATGTGAAAATACTTGAAAATTCAAATCTCTCAATCTCTCGATTTCTTCGTCTGTTGATCTGGCTGCTCATGTTACTAGACATGTGAAACATCATGAAAATCCCAAATTTATCTTTTTTTCAGGATTTGGTAGATGATACGTGCCATGAAGGTGATCTTTGATACATAAACCTATATGAACCTAACTCTATAATACATAATTAATTCAGACTATTCCCTAAACAGGTAGCCTGCTGTCATGTAAATCGGGGTGCATGTGCAGTGACATGACTTGTTAGGTTTAATTTGTCGCCAGCTTTAAAATAACCATGCCTCGTACCGTAAAGAGGCACCGTTGTCTCCTCATGGTAAGTATCATGTTCCTCATAAAAATAGAAATAAAATCAGAAAATACTTATCATCAAGATGACTAGATATATTCAGAATACAAAAGAGACTTTGGTGGGTTTGAAGGTGCGCTCATGAAATCAACTCCAAGAAAGCAATATTTTTAGCATTAAACTCTCAAAGAAAGAGAGAGCAGCATATACAGGATGCTGGCGCCTTGCACTGTTTGTGAATACCTCGCTATGACTTCTTTAAGGAGCTTAGGGACACATGACTGTCCTAACTGCTGTATGTGGCCATACTTGCAGTCCTTTGATCTCTTGCTGTGAAGTAACATTACACTGTGGGCTGCCATCGGCCAATCAGGTTTCATTTATTTCTTATCGAACAATTTCATTAGCTGTGACTCCCAGCTCATTCGTATTTAAGTTTCGTTAACTTAGCGCAGATATCCAAAACCCATGCAATAGGCCGATGCATTGTCCTAATCCTTGTCCTACTAGTGCTAATAGTACTTTAAAGGAAAATGCTACAAATATTCCAAATCATTTCAAATCCAGTCATATTAATTTCAAAATATTCAATAGCTTTCCTGTTTGTTTGCTCTGACATTGAGATACTGAAAATTAATCGGTGAAAGGGATAAGACTCAAATGTTTCATAAAAACAGACACTAATGGCTCAAAAGATGTTTTAATTAATACTTGAAGAACTACTGATAACTGGTGGTTCCCCTAATGTTCACCAGTCATACTTTTGATCATCATAGAAAAGCTGGATACTGTTTCACTCTATTAGTCAAGCAACGAATTGTGGTTGATAATTTGAATACAGCTATTGAATTAGGCTGAAGGCTGGTGTGTGAAAATCCAAGCGGTTTAGGCATTATAATTTAAAACATTTCATAAAATTGTTAGACACAAACATAGAGAATACCCACCGTAAAATCGACCAAACACAATTCTGAATGGAAGTTTTTAAGCTAAAACCATAGCATCCTTCCAGCCCAATTTGGTGAAAATGCACCAAGTGATTTAAGAGAATACATATTATTGGATTTTCATGAAATTTCTAAAAACATCAATATAGATAGATGTCTGCCGAAACCACTGACAAATAAAAGTCCTCGTTCGAAATGTGGAGCCTATCATCATAGGAGCATTCCACCCAAGTTTCATTGAAATCAGGCCATTGATGAGAAACGTTTTAAGATTTCTTGAAAATCTTTAGAAAATTCCTGATTTAAAAAATACTCTTCTCTTGGCCTGCAAATGGATATTCAATAAGCAAATATCTTGATTTTCTTGGTTAAAGGGCTAAGCTCACCTTTGGTAACAATCTGTAACAAAGTTAGTATTATATGAAGCATGAGTGAATGCCTGCAGCAGGTATGACTTGTCCTGGAATGTGTAGCCAATCTTCCTCTCAAAGCCACTATAACCATCGGTTAAATGACGACAGATCGCTTCAGCATCGGAGACATGCACAAACAAAGGTGACACTGGAATGGTTAAGTTATTGAACTGATCAGATATCTGTAGAATATAACAAGAAAACTCACATACATAGAATGTCAACTATAAGGAAGACACCTTAATGATTTCATACATTTTAAGAACTAAAATAACGTTATTTGTTTAGTTCATCCAATTCAGAAAAACAAACAGGAGGCCCAAAGGGCCTGTATCGTTCACCTGGAATTATTGGCCACTGGCACAAATGAACAAGACGAGATGACCACTGGAAAAATTTACCAGTCTAATTTCTTTGAAGGTTTAGTCAAGTTTTATAAAATTGGCCCAGTTGTTAATAGGTAGACTTTTCATATGATTTTTTCCAGAAAATCCAAGATGGCCACCAAACATGCTAACTTTTGATTGATTTACGAAGGCAATGGTTTTTTTACGTATCAACTTTCAATGGACAAATTTTAATGGTGTTTTAGCCCTATTCATATGTGCCAAATTTCGGACCGATCCATTTGCCGGTTATGGAGTAAACTAGGTCATCCAAGATAGCCGCTGAACCATTTGGCAAATCAAGTTCCCTCGAACAAACTTGGTCAGCTCGTGCCCTAGTTCATATTTCATCAGGTTTGCATCGACCCCCTCCCCCCCACCAAGCAGTTTCGGAGAAGATTCTTTAAAGATGTGTCTAGAAGTTGGCCGAAATCCAAGATGGCCACCGCCCAAATTGGCCAATCATCTTCCTGTGAACAAACTTGTATACTTATGCTGTAAGGATGCTTCCTGTCAACTATATTTGAAATCGACATGGGTCACTAGACCCGAAGGAGCAGTCGAAAGGATGGCAGAGGTAATTGAAGCCTTGGAAAGAATGCATCCGTGGGGAGCGGTCTCAAGTGGCATGAAGAAATATCAACGAAATCAAGGATTTCTTTTTTCATGAGGGAGTAGGCTTGCACGATATTTTCCTAGGAGGTATCGCGATATATAACGGTACGAAAATCGCGATATTTTGATATATTGTATAGCTTATTTTATGGCATATGAATTCACGGGGTGAATTTGTCTTGGGTTGAGTTGGGCTGCACGGTTTGGCTTATGTAGCCATATCGGCTTCGCGAAAATCACGATATTTTGATATATCGTATAGCTTATTTTATGGCATATGAAGTCATGGGGTGAATTTGTCTTGGGTTGAGTTGGGCTGCACGGTTTGGCTTATGTAGCCATATCGGCTTCGCTACGAGTTTTCATATCAGTTTTAACCGAATATGACTTTAAATCCAGTCGCCAAGATGCTTAAAGAACGATCGTTAATAACATGAAAATAGGAAATTTCCAGGTGTAAATTTTTGACGTCTTACACCTTGGCTTAATGTATACCTTGTCCATCATTGCAGGAGTGAAATTATTACATTGGGCAAAACAAATATTGCGTACTCTGTTATAATCATCGTTTATTAGATCAAAATTAGTTAAAAATTTTGACATTTCATGCCGTCTTTGTGAAAATTTACAAATCAATTGATATTAGATCCATAGATATCTAATGTTTAGATCTGATCCGCATTTACCGAGTACCCGATTACTAATAATAGTTAGCCTTCAGAAACGTCTCGGATAGTTCACCTTGCAGGCTAAAGCATGTATACCATCTCATTTAGCTATCACATTTGTGAATGCACCACCTCTCGCCTCCAAAAGTAGGAACGCGAGCAAAATCACATGATTTATATATTTTAATAATAATAGTTAGCCTTCAGAAACATCCCGGATAGTTCACCTTGCTGGCTAAAGCGTGTATACCGTCTCATTTAGCTATCACATTTGAGAATGCACCACCTCTCGCCTCCAAAAACAGGACAGCAAGCAATTATATATTTAAATATTTTCGTGACGCCATTTATTGTCAAATTTAGTATTAATTCAGATTTTATAACCCATGCTTATTAAGAAATATACAATATTTATACAGTCCCAGGTAATAATTTCACTCACAGGATAATGGTTTTGAGGTATAAAGTACGGCGGCAAGAAATTGTACCGGTAAATTGCGTTCAATTTTCGTATTATTGTCCATCTTTCAAAACAATTTTAAAGAATGTACTTCAACCTTTTCTTGACCTATTCCTAATCTAAGCCCACACCTCTTGCAAAGATGTTGGTTTGGAAATAAATAGAACAGATTACCGTGATAGAAGGCTACTATACAAATACATGACAACTAGGCAGAATATGGCGTGACAGTAAAATCTTCATGATATTTTGATTTTTTTCAAAATCTTATCGTAAAAAATCCTGACTGTAAAAAAAATCTCGATTTTCGATACTATCGGACAATTGTGCAAGCCTACGAGGGAGTTGATACTTACCACCCTGATACTGTATGATATTTATCAAATATCGACCTAACTCAGAATTTAAAGAAAACCGCCCCTACTGGGCAGGTTAGGAAATTGACAGGCCGGCGGATGTGCTGCCCAAACTCGCACATGCACATGGCTGTCACTTCCTATTCCAAAATATTGGCTGACAAATTGCAGAATTTAACGCCGAAAGACCGAGCCTCTGTGGGGCGCAGAGGCCAGGATGGTATATTAGGGTGGTAAGTACTAACTCTCTCATGAAAAGAAATCCTTGATTTCATTTATTTCACATCAAGAGTTTGCTCACCACCCTGATACTCTATGATATAGTCAGAATTCGTAAGTGAATTCGGCGGGAGGGAGCCGAGGTCAGAAGACCAGCTCGTCCCTGGAAGAGAAAGCTCTTTTGTGTTTGGACCTCAAACATATGAAGTTGCATATGAAACACAACCAGGAAATGACTTGGACATCGGCTAATATGACAGATGTTGAGAGTAATGGCCGTTTATCATGCGCTCCTCCACCCCTCTAAAATAAGGAGTGATGACCTCAATATCCCTACATGCTCTCTATGTACTCGTGCTAACATATTATAGGACGAAAGGCTTCATTTCAAACACTCTCTGATGGCACTACATAAAACACGAACCATCACCGTATTAGTATGGAAAACCTGACAAAAAATAACACTATATAGGACTAACATATTTCCTCTTCGCCACTGGTGGTGAGAGGCGCAGTACTATATAGCAGGGATACACCCCCCTCCTGCCCACCCCACCAAAATGTACCGTTTGTGAATAATAAAGCCGTATATACACTATTTAATAATTATATACATTTAATATTTATGTAAAATCATAAAATCAGAAGGCAAGTGGATTGGCCATATCACTAAGGTAATGGTCGGTAAATCTAGACTCACAGTGCCACTGGGTTACTTACATGTCAGCCACATGCACTCCATTAAACAGACCTGTGAAGCCACTACGCCACGGACACTGTCAGCCTTGGCCATGTCAACTTGTTTTCCTGTGGTGGCTTTCTGTTAGTGTTGAATACATTCCACAATCCACCTGGATATAGTATCGTTTGACAATCTACCATGAGGCTCAATATAAGACAGCCATAATGAACTGGGGTCCGTCCACCATTCTTCTGTGCGTTGTTTATAATGAGTTAATGCACGAGGCCTTCCCCTGTAGCCACAAATTGACTGGCTCTGCCGACAAAGCGTGTATTTCACTTTGTCGTCTAGCCGAGGTTGCATCAATCAGAAGAAGAGGCCCAATGGGCCTGTATCGCTCACCTGGATCATAGGCATTTCAACTAGAATAGTCATTAACAATAAGTAGAACTCTAATGATTTGAACAGACTTGTAACAAGAAAACAGAGGCCATGTTTCTTTATGTATTAACCTCTCTTGAACAAACTTTAATGGCCCTTAGTCATCAATATCATATCTCCCAAATTTCGGCCCAATCCGTTCAGTGGCTCTGTAGACGAAGTTGCTTTCATGAAAACCAGACCATCCAAGATGGCCGCCCAAATATTTGGCAAATCAAGTTCCCTTGAACAAACTTATTTCAGCATGTGCCCTAAATGATATTTTATGAGTTTTGAATCAATCGCTCAAACAGTTTCGGTGAAGATTTTTAAAGACATTTCTAACAAGAGGGCCAAGGGGCTTGTGTCGCTCACCTGGAATTATTGCCGACTAGCACTACAAAACAAAATGAGATGACCACTGTAAAAATTTACCAATCAAATTTCTGTGAAGAAAATTTAGCCAAGTTCTATTAAAATTGTCTCAGTGGTTAATAATGTTCAGTCTTATGTTTTTCTCAGAAATTTGCAGAAAATACAAGATGTCTTCCAAAACGTTATATTTTGATCGATTCATGGCGCACATGTTTTTTTTACATATCAACCTTCAATGGACAAATTTTAATGGTGTTTTGGGCCTAATAATATCAGACAAATTTTGGCACTATCCGTTCAGCGGTTTTGGAGGTCGTTTTTGCAAAAACTAGGTCATCTAAGATGGCCGGCAAACCATTTGGCAACTTAAGTTCCCTCGAACAAACCTGGTTCCGCACTTGCCCTAGATCATATTTCATGAGGTCTGCATCGATCTCCAAGCAGTTTCAGAGAAGATTTTGACGTTTAAAAAAATTGGCTGAAAACCAAGATGGCCACAGACCCAATTGGCTGATCGGTTTCATTTGAACAAACTTAAATCTCGGTTCCCTAAGGATGCTACCTGCAAAATATGATTGACAAACCGTTTATCCGACTGTTTCGAAAATTGCTATTTTTTGGGATTAGAATACACAAAAACATATATAAAACCAATTTTGGCCTCAAAATCCATCAAATAAAAAAATCTATTATGGCCGCCAAACATGGTATATTTTGATTGGCCCATGGTGGCCATGTTTTTTGACGGATCAACTTCCCTTGAACAAACTTTAAAGGCCCTTAGCTCCTAATAATATATGGCAAATTTTGACCCGATCCCTTCAGCGGTTCTGAAGAAGTCGTTTCCGCTAAAACTAGGTTAACCAAGATGGCCCCTGAACGATTTGACCTATCAAGTTCCCTTGAACAAACTTGGTTCAGCTCTTGCCCTAAATCATATTTCATGAGGTTTGCATCAATCCCCCAAGCGGTGTTGGAGATTTTTAAAGAGGTTTCTAAAAATCGGCCAAAATCCAAGATGGCCACCGGCCAAATTGGCCAATCGGCTTCGTTTGAACAAACTTGAATCTCTATGCCCTAAGGCTGCTTCCTGCAAAATATAATTGAAATCAGCCTAGTAGTTCTCGAGAAGACATTTTAAATTTCAGAAGAGCTTGTGTCGTGTCTGATTAAACTTGGGAAATTGATCGGTTGACAGGGAAATTTAAGTGACTGATTCTTTCACAAAGTAAAGATGTGGTAGTAGTCATAGACCTTCATCCATAATGATAAAATGGCCTTGTTCGGCAGAAAGCTTCTCCTTCTTGCCGATGCTGCTGCAACCCTGAAAACTCGCATAAATATTAACAGTTTAATACCAATAGATCTAATTGGTTCAGAGGGATAGATTCCACGCAGGAATAGGCATAGGCTGTCTAGGTCGCAGATTGCTCATTCCTTTAACAACTTCATTTAGAGTATCGTTCTCCACTCCTAATAACGCCAGACTGGGAACAACTGACACTAATGCAGACTTATATGCTGTTAGGGTTGAAGGTACAACCTTGTCAACATCATATAAATGACAGATAAACTCGGCTACGTGTTGAACAGTTGCAGAAAAGGGATTAATACTTCTTCTCTTGCACCACTCTGCAAACTTGTTGATTCGATAATTATGTTTTGGTGGTTCTGGCTGAAGCGACAAATTTTGCTGTTTGTTCAGAAAAGCCACCCTCAATTGCTCGCTGCTTGACAACATCCATGCAGTCAATTTGAACATTTCCGGTCTGCTGTGGTGACAGATCCCTATTCTGAGAAATCAAGTCCCATCTGTCTGGAAGATGGATATGATTGCAGACAGAAGGTCCAGCAGATCCGTAAACCATGATCGGCTCAGTCAATGAGGAGCGATCAGTAGTACTTGGCATGTGCCTTATCTTTTCTAGAACTTTTGGAATTAGAATTCTTGGAGGGTATGAGTACGCGAACATCCATTTCCAACTGATTACCAGTGCATCGACTGCTAATGCTAACGGGTTTGGGATCGGAAACACATAAGTGTCCATCTTTGCATTTCCTTTCATCGCAAATATATCCACGTTTGGCTTGCCCCAATGATTGAAGAGGACTTCTGCTACTGACTGGTTGAGGTGCCATTCCATCGGATGTCAAAGCATCCTTCGACTGAGCGCATCCGCTAGGATGTTCAATCTTCCAGGAATGTGTGCTGCCCGAAGAATGACATTCTTCTATTGGCACCAAAACAGAAGTTTCCAAATCATCCTGCACAACTCTGGTGATCTTGTCCACATTGGCGGCTTAAATAAGACACCACTGTTGAGTTGTTCATCCGTATTAGGACTACTTTATCGCGGATTCTGTCCTCGAACTTTTGAAGTGCTAATGCCAGCTCTAATAGTTCTAAGACATTTATATATTTCTGCACATTTGCCAAATTCCATTCGCCTGACACGGACAGATTGTCCAGTACTGCTCCCCATCCTGTCGCAGACGTGTCCGTGAAGATGGACATCTGCGGCCGAGGAGCCTGTAGTTGAACATCTCGCAGGAGATTCTGTTCTGATAACCACCATTGAAGGTGGTAGGTATATAAATGGTTCTTTTACTGGAATCGTCAGAGATAACGCATCTGTCCTGAGACCAGAATGACATTAGGTACATCTGATGTGGCCTGCGTCCGAGTGCTGCATAAGAAACTACCTTCTCCAATGACACTAGCAAACCCAGTATTTTGAGAAACTGACGCGTCATCAAATAAGCTCCTAGAGAAATAGATCCCAGGACTACCAAAAAGCTCCCTAGTGCTTTCCACTGGAAAAGCCATACCGTCCCTGAGATTTAACAGTATTCCAAGGTAAATAAATTCCTAAGATGGAGTCAACTCGGATTTCTCTAGATTGACAATCCAACATAGCTCCTTTAAGAGATAGGGCAATTTTCAGATTGTTGCGCAGACTGACTGGGTTCAGCAGCTAGTCGTCTGTGTAAGTATGAACATCCATGTTTCTCCTGCAAATCAATGTAATCATGGCAAGAACCACCTTGGTGAAGACCATGGGGGCTGTTGTCAAATCGCTACGATAATGCATTCAATTCGCCCTGTAGGTGGGGCTTAGAATACACCTTCCGTATCCTCTGCGTGTCGTAAGGGGTGACTAAAGGAGGTAAGGGTGAGGTAACCCTGACAGAACCCTCGAGTGCTGAAGACGGAGGTTCCAGGCCGCACGGCGCACTCTAATAAACCATGGATCCATGCACTTAACGCTTATGATCATGTCGATAGTCACTTACAGGACTGGCGGTATGATCAGCGAACGAAAAGAAAAAGAAGAAGATGCATTCAATTACCAGACCTCGGTCTGGAACATGAACAGTAGGTATTTCTGAAAAAGAATTGACATTAGAATATGAAAATAAGCATCCTTCAGATCTGTCGACAATGCCTACATGCCCTTCCTCAGGACTGTCATCACATTTGCCACTGTCTCCCTCAGAAACCTGGGCGACAGAATGAATTTGTTTAAAAGCTTGAGGTTGAGGATCAGTCTCCAACCTCCGGTGCATTTCGGTACAAGGAACATCATCAAACAGAAGCTCTGAGCGGCTTGGTCATGGACTAAATGAATAGCATTCTTCCGTAGATGACATTCGATTTCTGAATTATCTCTAAACGATCAGTCTCCCTTGGAGCGGGAGTCCATACTGGAGTCGCAGTTAATGGAACTGAAGCTTCCTGGATGAGCCAATCCGGTTCGTTTCCGTTTCTTAACCAATGCCAGACTAAAGTCTTGCACCTGTTCCCATTTGCTTGAGAACAGTTGTAGTCTGCCCCCGATGGTAGGAATCGGCACACAGCTCGTGATCGATGTTGCATATGACAAGATGCTAACTCGTTTAGGTGATGATCTACGAATCCCGTCTTCCCCGATGCTACTGGAACGGTTCTCGCCGGATGCCCGTCAGGACCTGGAGTCCTGGACCCCACTATACGGCCTCCAACAGACTTCTTGGCGTATGACGGCCAGAACTGCCACCTCTGTTATCCTTACAATAACTCAACATTCCGGCACCACACCCTTCCTGTCATCATCATAAGGCCACATATTTGGTGCTTTATATGATGATGACCGACCAGCTGCCTGAGATCTGGATGACCGATGGGTATCACAGCCTGCAGGACGGAAGGGATATCTCTGGCGTTGGCGCTGCTGTTCTTGCATATGGTGCTTATAGGACTGCTGCGGCCGAGTCCTCTTCGTCGACTTCCACGACTTCCTGTTCTGCCACCATTGAGGCAAAGCTAGACAGTTCCTGTCTGGCCGAGCCACCAAACAGACATGGACCAATAAATGGCACAGAAGATAATGCAACCCTCCTTTCCAGTCCTCATTTTACGCAATCGAGAACCATTCCTCTATGCTCAGCCAATGTGCGAGTGATTACCCTGGCCAGGCAATTTTGGGACAAGTGCATAGCGCAGCGGACAACTCAGGGAGGCGCTTCAGGCACCGGCCCACATTCCGCCATGCAAGTTAGCATCCCCTGCAGGATGGTACAACCATGCGACAGGGCAGCCATGGCTGTCCGTGATGCATCTTCAATAAGCAAAAGCTCATTAAATGCATCCTTGTTGGCTGCAGACACTAGCGGCCAAGAACGACCCTTTGTCTTGCCTGCCAATGGCCTATTAAGCGCTTCACGTTCCTTCATCGAGGAACTCGCATACTGATGATAGGCCCGCTCTGAAATGCGGACCCTGCTTCTGATGGCCCTGGGGGGGGGGGGGGCAATGAACTCTGGCTGCACAAGTCTGTAAGCCGCGACTTCAAGCATGTCTGAAGACTGAGAATCAAGGGAAGCATTGAAATGGCAGAAGACACTAGAAAGAGTGCTAGCTGCATGCTCAGACGTCCACTCCATCGCCGAATCGCACCGAGGTCTCTCTTCCGATGCTAACCCAAGACGGTTAGACATCCACGTCAGGACCTGTACCCGCTCAGCTTCTGAGCAGAACGAAGACTCATTCATTAAAGGACTACCATTTTCATCCTCCTCGCCCTTGGATGAGGCTGCTGCTCCCAACGATCCCTGCTGACAGCCCTGCAACCGGCTTCCAATTCAAAGTGGGTCTACGGTTCGGCTGCTGGCGACCACCTCAATGTCTAGGAAATCCACCGACATTGATTCCACATCATGAAGCGGACTCCTGACAGGAGCCGACACGATGGCCACTGGTATGGCGGAATGAACGCCTCCCATGGGAGCCGTCAATACCGCACTATCCGGCAACCCAACAGGAGCCTTACTAGATGGCCCCCGCTGGCGGGACGGATTCCACGAATTCTGGATGAAAGATGCCTGATGGAACTATATCCCCATCCAACTGACACCCGACCAAATCCCGAGGGAGACCTGGGAGCCCAACCCTTGAACGGGCAAGACTGCCATTGGAATATCATCCAACAGCAACAGTTCTTCCTCTTCTGCTGTAGGCCCTTAAGCACTAGCGATCAGAGGGGTGGTTGCCGTCTCCTCCAGATGGCGGGTAACACGCTTCCACTCTTGGACGTGGGAGGCCAGAGGGCCTTCCACAACCCATCTCGGGGCTGAGATGAAACCGAGATGCGTAAGAGTGGCACTGTCTCCAGTTTTGTTCCCAGTAGCACAGTGGTCCTTGTGAGGGCAGCACCATTCACCATCAATGTTGTTCGGGCTGTCTGGTAGATTGGGAGGGTGGAGCCTGCTCTTCCACCCCCCCCCCCCCCCTCCTCTCTGCGCTGGCAAGGTCTAGGCCTTCACTGCACTGGAGGTTGGGCTCCCATTTGCTGGCCACAACCTCTTGGCTGCTGCGGACAGTAAAGAGGGGGTGCCATGTGAATACATTTTCTGTGGAGCACCACAAATTGCTCCTGCATTGCCCTCTAGTTATTCCCCATAGCTACGGTTTCTTGAAGTTGCTTTCACCCTTCACACCCCGAAGAGACCATGCCCTGTCATAGGTGTCCAAAGAAACCCTAATGTACAGATCCTGGCACAGATTGTCAAAGGCAAATTATTGCCGCGCCCAAAAACTTGTGGTGACACTACTCGTCATACAGTCTAGAGCCAGGTTCCTGCCATCCTGGATGGCTCTCTGGACCGCAAGTGCCGATGGAGTACGAGAAGCGGATGCTGTGACGACCCCTTGCAACTGCTGCGAGGCATGCGAGTGCCGAAATCGCTACTCTTGCACTCTCCTACAAGTCTCATAAAGCGGAAAACGTTCGCGCACAAGTGTCCTGTGTCAGACCGGTACCCAGGCTTCGTATCCTTGCTCAGCCATGTGATCATCTGCTGCCTTCACGTCCTCCACCAGGCTTGATGGAAGTCTCCACCTGCTTGAAGACATCAATGATATGTTCAGCATAAGGCAGAAATGGCATTGCAGCTGTCGGCTTACCCTGACTCCACGGGTGATCCGGCTGGACAGCCGATGGCTCTACCTGGAATTCTGGCCTAACGCTTACCAGCCATTGGCAAATGGTAAGCCTGTTCTCGGTAGCCACCTGGGAAGTTTCAACGAATCTATGGGCTTCGTCGTCTTCCACGTTTCCCCATGGATAAGTAGTTGGTGCCATGGAAACCTCTGGATAGCCAAGCAAGCCATACAGACCCGCAAGGCCTGGCATGGCTTCAGCTGTGGCAATACCAGGAGCCGGACCCATGGTGCCATACAGGCTGCAATGCATGGAAACAGCCGATGGCTCTACCTGGAATTCCGGCATAACACTTACCAGACATTGGCAAATGGTAAGCCAGTCCTCGGTAGCCACCTGGGAAGTTTCAACGAATCTAGGGCCTTCGTCGTCTTCCACGTTTCCCCGTGGATAAGTAGTTGGTGCCATGGAAACCTCTGGATAGCCAAGCAAGCCATACAGACCCACAAGGCCTGGCATGGCTTGAGCTGTGGCAATACCAGGAGCCGGACCCATGGTGCCATACAGGGTGCAATGCATGGAAACAGCGCCTTCCATATCAAACCAATCGGAAACCAGGGGGATTCGGTATGGTCGACCACCCGCACCAACTTAGCCAATCCACAGAGCAGAGAATTTTACCCCTGAATGGGTAACTATAGAAATAGTTACCCATTTGCCCCGGGGGAGGCATCCGGGTATCCATTTCCATGGTCATCGGATTGATCACCTAACAAGATTTACTCTCCAACCTTCTCAGTAAGGTTAGACCCTGGATTAGTCAAGAAAACTAATCCAGCCAGAGCAGGTGACATTGTTGGAAGAGCCGATACCTGCAGCTGATGGACACTAAGAGCCCACATGAACTCGCAGCTCCTGTTCCCAGGTCAAGAGGCAAGGCACAGCTCTAGCTGGACTGACAGGACCCACCTCTGGATCTTTACCAAAAACTGACAAAACGCTAGTGGAAATACCAAATCGAGAGGTGGGGAATTCCTGATAGGGAACAGATGATGTAGGCTCTGAAGCACATGATGCAGGAAGCATGCTGCGCAGCATCTCTGGCATCATATCCGTCAAGGTATTCTTCATCTCGCCCATCATCTCCAAACGAATAGTTTCCATGTCTGGCATGGGAGCCTTTAATTTCTTACCAAAAAACTCCGTACGACGAGCTTCTTCATTCGCCTTTTCTTTCTCTTGGAGTTTTAGGCACTCCAGGAATAACTTATCTGACCATTGGTCACAGATATGACATATGTAAACATGGTCACATGTGCTACACCTGGTGCATATTTGGTAGCCAAACTTGACCTTAGTGTAACGGTGACACACTGGAAGTCTGTAATTAATTTCTGAAACTACAGACAAAAACAATTAGTTTTTAGTCGTTTGCGAAAATAGAGATGAAAGAAAATAGCACAACTTTTAAACTTTAAACCGTAAACAATTAAAGATTATGACATTTTCTTTGGGGAGAGTTAGTTAACAAATAACAATCTAATGTATTACTACACAATCCGTAGAATAATCAGATCATTTCCATCCATTTGAGATCCTTGCTCCTATTAAGGATAGAATGATTTGAATAGACCAATACTTTACAATCAGAGAAAGCAGGAAGAAGGATAGGCTCTCAAAAAACCTTAGAATTGGCAAATATTTTGAAAGCCCTCCTGCGACATCCCTACCTAACTTGACCATCTCCAGTATTAGCTTACACAAAGATGCTGCATCCGTGAGAAAGACACTGATGTACAGCTCTGCACAGTTTCTGGAACAAGGAGTCTACGGGCAGACAGATGTGAAGGTTTGTTTTACACACCCTTACTACGCCCCTGAAAGTGGGGTCTTAAACTGCACCTTGTGGGGTCTGAAAGATATAAAATATGGGATTAGCTCCTTGTCACGTTTTTAGTGAATCCCCGAAATACGTTACACTAAGTGGTAACACTGAATTTTATATTCGATACACCTGATACCTCATCCCTGGCGGTTCCTCAGGTGTTTGAACATTCTCAGCCATGATTCTCGTTCTGAATTATGAGGTTAGATAACCAACAATGACAAATTTTAAACCAAACCAAACCAAAAACTATAAAAGGAGAAAAAATGTTGAACTGGAAGCCAATATCTAACAAAAGTAACTGGTCCCTGCGCATGCGCTCCTTTGGGTCCCCGGATGCGCCGAGACAGTTGGGGCACATGCCTAATAGTAGTTTAGTTTAAATTCTGTGTAATATTCGGCTAGGAAGATATTTTTTACAAATATCAATGCGTATCAGGATGCTAATTATACTGTGCGTGCGTGCATGTGTGCGTCTGTGTGCATATGCATGTGGGTGCGTGCGTGAGAATGAGAGCGGGAAACCTTATGTTGAAAATATTTAGGCATAGCTCTATATATATATAAGGATAAATTTGAATCTGGAGCCAGTCCAGAAATTAGTATGTAAATCCGGAATCGGAAAATCATATGTACTTTTCTAGATTCAGATCCAGGAAATTTTATCGCCGGAACTTAGTTTGTGAAATCTAGGTCATCCAAGATGACAGTCAGACAAATTGACCAATCACCTCTTGATCCATTCTGGACAGGTGAGCTAAAGATTATTGCATACTGTGCTTTTATACATTTTATATCATTGAATTCTTCTTTCATTTCTCTGAAATATAGCATCAGTATATCATTTCTTTCTAGAAGCAATATGGTGAAAATTACTGTGGAATGTGCAATAGTACCCTATTTTTTATTTTTAACAGATTATGGCTGCAGAAAATAGATATGTCACTGTAATGTCTCAGGATGTGAAAAAGTTAAACTATAGATGGCAGTCTATTTAGAGATGAAATGTAGTAGACAGTGTTTATATATTATGCATAATGGGCTGATCATTCGAATCATAGTAATAATAGGAGTACATATACAGTTTTGTGGGATTACCATTATGCTCAGAATACATTTAACTGTTTAATATTCAAACCAGCCCAAAACTGATTCTACAGTGGTCTTGAGAAATGTACATTTGCAGAGTAAAATATTTTTGAACATTTACCACCAGAATAACTGGCTCATCATTCCAGTAATAAATTTTTTTAAATAATCTACTTGTCTGCAAATAGACATTTTCAAGAGCAAGAGAATTGACTTACAACTTTAAGTAGGAATCAGTGGCTTCCAATTGTGAAGGAATTAATCCATACAAGTGTACATAGGAACAAATATTATATGGTCAAGGCCTACAAAGTGACCAATTGCTTCACATGTTAATATCCATCAGCCTTGGGGTGTGTGCGTGCGTGTGTGCATGCGTGCGTGAAATAGGACTGACCTTGCCAAGGTCAGCTGTCTTGTCTTGACTCTCATTAGCCTTAGACCTTTTAGGCAAAACACGTAAGCCTAGCCATGACATAAAGATAAGAGCTGCTCGATTTCCACACGATGTCAGATAGCAGCCAATCATGGCTTCAACGCAGTCAGCAACGCTTTTGTCTGGAATACTATGCTGTGTACGTAAGCTGTATGGCATTGTTTGGTGCAGTGTGGCACTAGAGATAGGATGAATATCACCAGTCTCGTCAGCCCGACGGGTCACTTCCTCAAGTTCATCACAGAACAAATGGTGTTCGTCTTCCCCAGGTTTATCCAATGAAAATTCAGAATTTTCAAAAGACATCTCTACATTTTGATCAGTGATACTTCCAGTCTTGGCTTTAATTTTAGTTTTGGTCTTAAAATCAGTTTCATTGTTAAATGTGTCAATTTGACATCTGTTAGAGTCATTGTTTGAGTTGTGTGTTTGTGTTCCTGGCATCAATAAGCAGCCACGCTTCCAGGGTTCATCCTTTGCTCCACAATGGCTGACATTCACACGCACACCGGATCCCTTATTCTTGCTGTCACTCACGATATAGCCAGGAGGTAACCAGTTCTCATTGGGTTCGAACTGAGATGAAATCATCACTTCTGGTAAACCTTTTCTCTTGCCTAGATAATAGAGATTACAGTTGCTAGCCTGCTTACTACGCAAATAGGAGAGCTTTCCTTCATGGATTCCTGGGTATGAACAATACAAATAAACAGTGATTGCATACTTCAGAAATGAATCACCAATAGTTTCTAGACGTTCCAGACTGACAAAGTCCTTAGCATTTGACATAGTAAGCGCCTGGAGTATGGTACAAGGGCTGGGGCCTATGTAAGTATTCAAATCCACATCTTCATCCATCTGAACAAGCGGTATTACATCTTTATCCATTGCATACATCGTCACATTATCCTTTGCTGGTGATTTAGGTATGTCATCATCAGATTCTTCGTCGCTATAAAGATTCCAAATTTTGTCATTAAAACGGCGAACTTTCTTCTTCACAGTAAGAGTGCTGAGTTTCATAAATCTGATCACTGGCATCTCATTATCATAATCACAGCTTTTTTTCTCTTTATCACTGGACTTTGGCAATAAATCACATGTCTGAATAACACCGTTCGATCCATGTTCTATAGGCGCAGCATTAGCCATTGGATCAGTAGTACTGGCATAGCCGGGAGTGCCATACACAGTATCACACTTGGTTTCTAAACGTCTTTTCTTAGCTACGTGTGTATATCTCTCATCGGATGGCAAAGAATCCAGGGTAGTACTGGGGCTTGTCTCAAAACCAAAGTCCAACTTAGGAAAGGTAAATCCATTTGGTAATTCATGCATACCAATACTCGTCACACTGCTAATCAAAGCCCTCATCTCCTCGGCAACCAACAGTTGGTTCAGTCTGTAGAGAATTGTGGGAATACAGATTGCTTTTTGCCACAATGAGGCTGGGAATGCTTGCACATCACAAAGCTCAGGAATCAGTTGGATAGTCTCTCTCTGCACACGCTTACTATTAGCATGACTAGTAGGCAGAGTGCCCCCTTTTGGATTCATATAGCGTGGTGTTAGTAAGTTAAGGCGAGGAGAAACGTGATTAACATTCAACAATGGGTGCGATGGATTAACTATCAGCAAACCATATTTCACAAGATAATATTCATAGAATGTTTTGTACAAAGCGAGAGATGGGAATGGACTCTGTGGAGTGAGATCCTGACTAATTTCCACCACATAAAAATACTGAGGCTCATCAGTATCTCTATACGACGTCACAACAACTGCATCCTGGAATAGCTCTTTGTTAAAGCTAAATTCATCCCGCGTTGGCTGCTTCTCTGGCCACGGTGGTACGTAACTCTCCACGTATTCAATAAAACTCCAGTCAATTGTGGGTGTATCAGATGCATCTGCAAAAATAGTAGCATTATTATATTATGTGTGGAAGCTAACCACCTTTATTCATGAAATTCCTGTCTCAAATTCCACGCAAGTATAACTAAAATAAACTGTCAATATTTTCTAACTAATTTAACTGGAGGCTACAGTACAGCTCAGAAATAACTTAACATGTTGCCAAAACAAAAAACGCAAATATTCAACAGACCATTTCTTACATCATGTTCAAAATTGTACTAACTAATATGTTTTTGACATTGTTTTGGAAACAGCTTAACTTATTTATGAGCTGTAGTGTACTGCTGTCTAAATCCATGTTTTCATGTAAACATGTGTTATCCACAACTCATAAAAGCTTAATTTTATAATCACACACAGCTTTGTGTCACATAGTGCATTATCCGCCATCGATAAGCCAGCCAATCCAAATACCAAGAGGCCCAAGGGACTTGACGCTCAGCTGGTTAAAACTGGGACTGCATGCTCTATAATTTGCTTAAGAGAATTTCTTTATCGAATTGGGTTATAATAATAATACATGTACATAATGTGCATAAAAGGGCTTCCATCAGCGCCACTATTGACTAATGGTTCAAGTGTTCCAGCAGTGACATTTACCACAGGGGCAATAGTCACGGTAAAAAATTTGGATCATGAAACAGAAGAATATTGGAATCCTTGACATTATTGACCAATTGAAAAATTACCATTGATCAATCGCAGGGAGAGCCATCCATTACACTATTGATGACTGGTTAAAGTGTACTATAGGAAGATTTCTGCCAATCTTGTTTTAATCATCATTGGTTTGATTGGTGTCTATCGAGCCCCTGATTAGAGGTCCATTCACGCCATATCTAGGCTGGTTTATATTTCAGTCTATTGTTACTAACTTTACACTGATACCCATTTAGACTCCTGGGTTGGGATGCAACGAGGAGTGAAGGATATTGCCTATGTCTCCGCCGATTTCTCGGCCATCACCTTATCGCCTTACAGTCAAGCTGGATTTGAACATGCCAGGCCGATTGTTTTAATCCATTCACAAATGACTAAAGGTGCCACACATATATTTTACCCTTCCCACCCCGATCAAAGATCAAATGATGAGCACATTTACATTTGGCCCGCCACCAGAGGGTGGGGGAAATTGATTGTAATGCAACAACTCCGAAACTAATGGTTAAATGTACTCAAGTATATATATATATATATATATATATATATATATATATATATATATATATATATATTTTAGATAGCTCAATAAAATAGCTATCTAATTCAGTGCTCAGAAGTGGCTAATTTGCAAAATATATGCAAATCAGCTATTTTTACCTTTCTGACAAGTTTTATGTTGTTCTGAAGTGATACATATGTAATTTTTTATATAAATTGTTGAAATACATATCATTTAGCCATATTCAGGTAGTAAGATTAGGTTTTAAAGCAATATTCTGCCTCAGTAGGCTAAACCGGGTGCATATGTCGTCACGATGAAAAATCCCGAACAGCATAATTTTGTCAGCGTCAAATGCTTCGCTCACCTGTCATGTTTCACATCGATGACCATGTCCCCAGTTATGTTGTTGGTGTTGGTAATCGAACAATATCAATATTTACCTCAGAATCGGCACTATCTGAGTCTGAATCATTTCTACGGCCTCTCATCACTAATATCAGAATCTGTGACCGATTCATCACTAGAACTCATGAGAATTCTCAAAGCCTCCTCGGCAGAATAATAATAATAATAATAAAAAAAATAATAATAATCTTTATTTCACGAGGGTAAATCGTCAGTTGCCTGATGTTAACGAGGCCATCAAACATATACGCTATGTACAATACTATAAAATAATATACACTACATGTTTGTACAAATACAGAAATTTTTTTTTAAATTGCTGCATGAATCATACTAAGAATAGCATTATTAGAATTTATTTGCTTTTCACCTACATTCCTAGTTCAACAAATCCAATCGTCACAACACTCACATGGACACGAACAAACTCATACATTTACGCAATTTCGCACACACACCCAAGCACCCAGACAGACACACACACAATTTTATCACAAAGGCATTCTCTCTTCAAGGTAATTATACTGGTAAATTGTTGAATATTTTGAAACTAATTTGACTGAACTGATGTTGATGCCTATGGCATAAGTGCGTGTTCTCACTGGAGATTTTAACCGCCACAACGCAATACTGAGGTATGGCGTTATTCCCGATTACTGTCCAATGAGATCACGGCTTACACATTACATCGTACATGTCACAGGGGACTTCAAATGTTCATGACAGAGCTAGGTACGTCATTTTTTTTTATTGCAGTTTTGATTGTGACATCAGCCTGCAAGTGACTTACTCACCCCTGCATACGGTGGGTACGCATTTAAGTATAATTCAACAGTGAGAAATTTAATGCATAGCAATCAAGTCTGACACATCAACACCACCAATTCAGGTGGCTCAGCACAATTGCTTATGTAAATTATTTTATATTTTGAGACTAATTTGATGGCAAGATATTGCTGCCCTATGCAACAACCACTTCCGATCAAATCTGCCTAACATATTCTGCATCGTATTCGTTATAATAGATTAATTCAGTTTAAGCTAAGCTACACCCATCTTTGCCTGCATTGTGATCAATCGAACAGGGAAGTCCCTAAATCTGATTCTTAATTTACAGAAATCTATACCTGTACGGTACTGTAGGTAAATTGATTGAATACTTTGAAACCAATTTGACTGGAGAACTTTGCTACCTATGACAGCAACAGCGCCCAGTCAAATCGCCTTCAAATTATCCAACAGAATGTTTAACGGACTATTAAACGTTCATGAAGGACTTAGATATATCAGTCACAATATAATTGATTGTGTATATATATGATCACATCTCAGGGTTTGATTTGGGAGGCAGGCGTGGGCTTAGCGTACAAGAAAGAACACTGACTTGCCCCGTCTTGTTAGCCACGCGCACGCTGCACTTTTTAATAAACATAGCCCAGTATTATAGGCTTTCATTAATGTGTTTTGGAAATGGATTACCAATTGTATAAACAAACAATCACAGACATATTTCGCATTATTAGTGTTCTTATTTTGGATGATTCACGTGTTGGTAGCGATGCGTAATATCCGAAAAGAAAGCCTGGTAGGTGTCTCATTTCAGTTTGATCAGCAGGCAGCACAAACGTTGTCTCCAAGGCGGGTGTGGCAATGAAAAGAAGAACAAATTATTATTATTATTATTATTATTATTATTATTAAATAATTATCTATCCTGTATGCTTAATGTGAATGACCTAAGTGTTGCCGAATGCTTAATATTAATCGGTAAAGAATTCCACATTTGCGTCGCCGTGTATGTAAAGCTGTTTTTTCTGTAACCCGTTCTTATTTTTGGAGGCTTTAATAGACCGTTGGTCTTTGATCATAGATTCCAAGAATGTGTGTCTTCTACCAACGTAAACAGGTTTTTCATGTACATAGATGCAAGCAAGGCCGTTTAAGGATTTATATGTCATGATGTTAGTCTTAATTGCCATTCGCGTTATTAACGTTGTCCAGTTCAATTTTTCGTACATTTCTATTGATGGGGTCCTATAGGGTACTTCTAATATTATTCTAGCTGCACGCTTTGGCAATTTTTCAAGCTTATTTAACAATGACGGTGTACCAGCATAATACACAAGACAACAGTAATCTATATGGGAAAGGATATATGCCTTATTAAACAGGTTTCGTTCTTCCACATTCATGTATTTCTTATTTTTCTTTAGCATATAAATAAGTGAAGCGATCTTGTTACAAATTTTGCTAATATACTGCTGCCATGAAAGGTTGTCATTAATATATAAGCCTAAAAGTTTTGCTTCATTTACTATTTCTAGCTCACCACTATATATTGGGATCTTCATTTCTTCATAGTTTATCTGCTTCAGTTTGTTTTTACTGCTTATCATTAATAGTTTAGTTTTCACCATATTCAAATCCATTTTATTATTTTGACACAAATTTTGTACTAAAGCCATTCTGTTGTTAATTGTTCTTTTACCGTTGGCAAACTTTCAAAATTACAATACATAGTCATGTCATCACAATACATGTCAATGTCACTATCTATACTCATGAAGATCATTCACATATAATATAAATAACAGAGATCCCAGTACCGAACCTTGCGTTACTCCTATACATACTAGTAAATGACCAGAGCCCTTATCAGAAATGGACACGGAAATGGACACGTGTTGATATCTGTTTGCTAAATAGGAAGACAAGAATTCCACGGAATTAAATGTCTCGCCTGTCGCATAGACCTTAACCCTTGACCTTGTGGGCTCAATGTGTCTAAATTAGTTCTGGCAGTGTGAAGCAATTCTGAAATATAAATGTCTATGATTTGCTAAACGCAAAAACTTAATGTTGAAAAATCAGAGATAAAATAGCAATGTCCCAATGACCTTAATGTTAAAATAACAGAGTCCTGTATTAAGGTCAGAGTGATATTGACCTTTGACCTTGTGACCCCAACATCATCATGCAGCTTCCTAAGATTAGATGTAATCATGTATCTAAGTTTAGTTGCAATAGGCTTAAGCAATCCTGAAATATAAGCCAAGATGTTTTGCTAAACACAAAAACTTAATGTTGAAAGAACAGAGTTCTGTATCAAGGGCACAGTGACCTTGAGACCGTGCGACCACAATGTCACCATGCTGCTTCCTAACAATATATGTAACCATGTATCCAAGTTTAGTTGCAATAGGCTTAACCAATCCTGAAATATAAGCTGAGCGTTGAAAAAGTTTTGTACAAAGGTCACAGTGACTTTGACCTTGTGACATCATTATCATTATGATGGTTCTTAACTACATAGGCACCCACTTTACCAAGTTTAGTTGTAATAGGCTTAATCAATCCTGAAATGTAACTTGATAAGTTTTGCAAAATGTTAACGTTGAAAAAACAGTTTTTTACCCAGGTCACAGTGACCTTGACCTTGTGACCTCATCATCATCATGATGGTTCCTAACTACATAGGCAACCACTCTACCAAGTTTAGTTGCAATAGGCTTAACCAGTTCTGAAATATTAGCTGATTAGTTTTGCTAAACACAAAAACTGAACAATTGTTACGCCGTCGCTGTCGGAAAAGTGATACCTATGTCTCACATTTTCTGCTTCGCAGGCGAGACAACAAAGATTATACTGTGACCTTTGACCCCCATAACCTTGCATGCATGATGCCTGCATCAGCGTGCTGCTTCCTTTCGATGTATATTCCCATGTATCCAGGTTTGGTTTCAATTGGATCAGGCATTGCTGAGATATAAGACAATAACTTTTGTTTAACGCAAAAACTTAACGTAAAATATTAACACAAATTATACTGTGACCTTTGACCCCATAACCTTGACGTCGTGATCGCTTTATCAGTGGGCTGCTTTGATTCAATGTATATCACCATGTACCCAAGTTTGGTTCCAATTGGATCAGGCATTGCTGAGATATAAGGCAATAACTTTTGTTTAATGCAAAACCTTAACGTAAAATATTATACCATGACCTTTGACCCAATTAACCTTGACCGCATGGTTTCTGCATCAGTATGCTGCTTCCTTTTGATGTATATCACCATGTACCCAAGTTTGGTTCCAATTGGATCAGGCATTGCTGAGATATAAGGCAATAACTTTTGTTTAATGCAAAAACTTAATGTAAAATATTAACAAAGATTATACTGTGACCTTTGACCCCCATATCCATGACCTTATAATGTCTGCATCAGCATGCTGCTTCCGTTAAATATAAATCACCACGTACCCAAGTTTGGTTTCAATTGGATAAGGCATTGTTGAGATATAAGGCAATAACTTGTTTAATGCAAAAACTTAACATAAAATATTAACAAAGATTACACCGTGAACTTTGATACCATAAACTTGACCTCATGATGCCTGCATCAGCATGCTGCTTCCTTTCGATGTATATCTCCATGTAACCAAGTTTGGTTCCAATTGGATCAGGCATTGTTGAGATATAAGACAATAACTTTTGTTTAACGCAAAAACTTAACATAAAATATTAACAAAGATTATACTGTGCCCTTTGACCCCATAACCTTGAACGCATGATGCCGGCATCAGCGTGCTGCTTCCTTTTGATACATATCCCCATGTATCCAAGTTTGGTTCCAATTGGATCAGGCATTGCTGAGATATAGGACAATAACTTTCGTTTAATGCAAAAACTTAACGTAAAATATTAACAAAGATTAAAATGTGACCTTTGACCCCATAACCTCGACATCATGACTGCTTTATCAGTGGGCTGTTTCCATGCAATGTATATCACCACGTACCCAAGTTTGGTCCCAATTGGATAAGCATTGCTGAGATATAGGACAATAACTTGTTTAACGCAAAAACCTAACGTAAAATATTAACAAAGATTATACTGTAACCTTTGACCCCTGTAACCGTGACCTCATGGCCTTTTTATTGGCGGGCTGCTTCCTTTTGATGTATATTACCATGCACCAAGTTTGGTTCCAATTGGATCAGGCATTGCTGAGATATAAACTTAACTTAAAAGTTAACGCAGCCGCCGCCGGAAGTGATACCTATGTCTCGATCCTGCTTCGCAGGCGAGACAAAAACTACTTTAAGGTTAACGAATCAAATTTATAAATGCCAAGCTTTCTAATAATATACTATGATTAACTAGGTCAAATGCTTTTTTAAAATCTAAAATTGCACCTACAACGTCGCCATTATCTATTGCAAATCGCCATTTTTCAACTAACTTAAGTAATGCAGTCTGGCATGAATGTTTTGGCCTGAATCCTGACTGCGATTCGTTCAATAAATCATAATTACTAAGAAATTTGTATATATGATTATGAATATGTCGTTCAATAATTCTGGACAAAATCTGTAAAATAGAAATGGGTCTGCCATTACTAATATCTCCTTTGTTGTCTGATTTGTATAATGGTTTTACCTTTGCTCACTTCCACACTGTCGGAAACACGCCTGTATCGATACTTATTTTTATAATAGGTGTTATTGATGGCGCTATGACTGGGGCTGCTAATTTGAGAAAATGTGCATTCAGCCCGTCAACGCCCGCAGACTTATTTGTTTTAGGTGCCTAAGTTCCTCGTAGACGTAATTAACTATTATTCTCGGTATTTTAAATTTAATTTCTATTGGGAATTTAATTCTAACATACATTTTAGGTCATTTGATATTGCGTTTGATTGTGTAGTTATCGAATTTGCGCCATTAACAGCAACAGTAACAAAATATTGATTAAACTTTTCACAATGGTTTTCCATGTCTCTAATTTCATTTCCGTGACTGTCATGCAACACCAATGACATTTTGTTAGCTTTCGGATTTACGCTTTTCATATTTTCCATATATTCGAAGAACTCTTTTTATTGTCAACCAACGCTGTGCTTAAGTAGTTTCGCTTGGACTGTTCAATTAACGACATTACTTTATGTTTCAACTGTTTATATCTAACCATATTTTTAACCTTTTTATAATAATCTCTGTCTTTTATTGCCCTTAAATATCATCATTTATCCATCCTGGCTGACAGATGCGCTTGACTCTGTTCGATAATAGGAGCGCGATCATCTAGCATAGCTTCATCTGGTTCATTTAGCAAATCAGTTATCTCCCAGTTATATTCAGACAACGTTTGAAGAAATTTCTGATTGTCAAAGTTCTTCTTGCATCTATATTTTATAGAATGGTGACTGTGTGATATTTAAAAACAGGAGAGTGGTCGCTTGATGCAAAATCGCCTAAGCTTACTGATGTAAATTTCATTTGTTCCGTAATATATATATGATCAATTAGCGTAGCTGTTTTCTCAGTTATTCTAGTTGTGGTTTTTACTAATTGTTCGAGATGAAACATTTCCATTACTGATTGCCATTTCGGCGTGACAGGTTCTAGAAAATCAATATTGAAATCACCTATTAGTATTATATCCATATTATCTGAATAAGCCGGCTCAAGTATTTGTGGGGGTCGATAAACGTACCATAATAAAAATGGTTTCGTTTTATAAGGCATAACTTCAATCCATAATGCCTCTATATTCGTTAATTCTAAGTCAAGCCTCATACGATGCGGCTGATTATCGGCTATGTAGATTACTATTCCACCTCCATTATTTTCCTATCTTTTCTCTCGGCACTATAACCACGGATATCAATTAAATTATCCATAACGACACAACTTATACATGTTTCTGTTATTTCAAATATTTCAATTTCCTGTGCACATTTTTCCATTATTATTTTTAACTGGCTTATTTTAGGCATTAAGTGTTGTATGTTGAAGTGTCCAATGCGTAAACATTTTCCGTGTAAATTAAATGATGTTATATTATACTACTTCACTTGTTTAATAAAGGCTTTACTACAAACCCATTGCTCTTCATTGGAAGTGATGTTAGTACCACCCTGTGTGTGCAGAAAATTATCATGTTTAATTTTACACTACCGCATAATATTGATAAAATTTATGAAATTAACTGATAGTATAATAGAAAATACTTAAATAATTCATATATTTATTCCCGCTATTAATTATGCAATTCATGTCATAATTTATTGATATTAATTTTCCGGATGTAACAACCTTCTGTGTATTATTATTATTATTTATTATCATCATCATCATCATCATCATCATCATCATCATCATCATCATCATCATCATCATCATCATCATCATCATCATCGCCGCCGCCAGCATTATTATTTATTATTATTATTATTTTTATTATTACGATTGTCATTATTATTATTATTATTATTTGCTCTTTTGTCACAGCACATTACACCAATAGATTTATCAACAATAAGGTATGTAGCTTCATCTAATACATCGGCCATGCTAGCACAAACAGTACAGCACCCAGTATGTGTCTTTTATAATGCTTTTTTCATCACTGCAAACGTGAACACCACTAATAGTAGCAGCAACTTCATTATCATTAAAGCGTAACAGATTAAATCTGTTTTGTACTGGCACATCATAGATAATGACAGCAACACCCTTATTCTCATTATCACTATCATATATAACATACTTACATTTGTCAGCGTCTTTTGTGTTATGTTCTCATCTCTGCAGGGTTTTTTAGGCACTCCTTCTTGACCAGACCTCTAGCGTCCCGGGCATCGATTTGACTTATGACTGGTTGTGTTGCATGAATGACACCAAACTATTCAACCGTGACGACATGACATATGGCTATGATTAGGCTCGCTGCAGAAATTACACGCTGGGTTGACGAGAATCGGAACACTCGTTTATACACCGCACAAAAACTGTCGATCCACTTCTATTTATGTGCAACTTGTCCGCGAAAAATAATGCATTATTTATGACTCCTGCTTTGCTGTTTGAATAGAAGAGACCGGCTGATTCTATCACTGTGAAGGCCAAGAATTGCGCGTGTACTTCTCGGTGCCGATTAAATCACCTGACAAATTCCTGTCTCCGTAATGCGGACAGAGTTCGCATACAAATAACTAGTGCTGAGGCGCTAGCTGATGTACTGCATGCACTAATGCGTCCAGAAGATTTAGAGCGACACATAGCGGTCCATCAGAATTGTTTGTCCTGGCCATGACCACTATTTTCCGAAAATTGTGTAAATCCATGGAAGATAGCACTTCCACAATGTCCTGTAGTTTGGCTCCTCTGTGACAGATTACCTGTACACTTGAATCCGGGGGACTGTGGGTGTGTGTATAAGATATGGTAGTTTTATTTACCCTATATTATCCCTCACGAATGTTTTGAATCAACATTGCTCTCATAGCTTGCCCTCCTTGGTTTGCAATTTGCAATGCGGGTACGGGCACATCTGCTGGCCCAGCATCATCTCCATTAGGCAAAGTGACGCCTGCTTCTCTTGAGATGTTGTGAAGAACGGAAAAGGCGACGATAACTGTTAGGTTGGTCTTAAGCTTTAGTCTTAGTTGATATCGTAGGCACGGGAATCGACGTTTCCAGATACCAAATGTATTTTCGATTTTCACCCTTGCATTACTCAATGCATATTTATAACGGCGCTCTTCCCTGTTGGTACAGTTAAGAAGAGGTGTCAGGAGATATTGTCTGAGAGGATAACCATTATCACCAACCAAGATGCCATTAATTTCCCTTCTTTCCAGTTGCGCACAAACATTACTGTTTTCAAATATCCTGCTATCATGAGTACTACCTGGCCATCTGGCAACGACGTTTGTACAATTATAATTATTGTCGCATGTTGCTTGCACATTTATGGAAAAGTAACCTTTCCGATTTCTGAACAATTCTGCGGTGTCCCTATCTGGTGACTGTATAGGAATGTGAGTACAGTCTATTGCTCCAATGATACCAGGTATTCTGCTTTGCAGTATAAAACTCATTTGCACCTCTCGTAACGTTGCTCCGGTGGGAAATCTTACATAGTGTTTATACAGTGATGCTAGAGCACAAGAAACACGCTTTACTATACGTGAAACAGTACTTTGGTCCACACCAAATAGATCACCGTCAACTCGTAAAAAACAACCAGTTGCGTAAAAACGTAACGTAATTAAAATTTGGTTAAGTAGCGAAATAGTTGACACTTTATTTTGCTTTCTTTCTAACATATTTTGAACGAGTTCCAGCATCATCAACACAGCATCCTTATTTAGTCTGAATCTGTACAGAAATTCATCATCAGAATAAAATGTAATAGCGTTCAATCGATCTCTAATCACTTGTTCCCACCTAATTAATCTCTCAACAACATCAATATGGTCTACTAGATTTAAATACACCGCCATTTGTAGAGCTGATCTTAGGTCTGAACCTGCCCTATAGTAGGTTCAGATTTTCCAGCGACTTGAGCGGAGTTTACGTAAGCCAAGCTGGTATGCAAGCGGACAAGAATTATGAGCTTTGCGTAAGCCCGGGATCACGTTGAGTACAGCTTGAGCTTTAGGTGCGCAATCGGCCATAAAAGTTAAAATGGCAAAAAGATATGGAAAGATTTTGAAAATCAATATTTTTTATCTGGACAAGCATCGTATATAACACATCTGTGAAGTTGTATTCAAATCGAATAAACCCTTGTTGTCGACATTGTCGTTTGAAAAAGACTTAACACAGCCAAGAATCATAACCAGGATATAACCTGCATGCAAATCAGCACTAAAATAGTCAAAGTTTAAACGCCGAAAAAATCTGGAAAAAATTTGAAAGTCCATTTCCTTTTTATGTGGACTGGTCCTAAGCATTGTATAGAACAAATCTGTAATGGTTTTTTTTTAATCGGACCTATGGGTACAAATGTTATTTTAAAAAAGCTAAATGCAGCCAAGAAAGATAACTCCTGACCCATAAAATATTCTATGTTCAAAACATGATAAAAGTATGGAAAAAATTATAAAATCAATATAATTTTGATGCAGACTAGTCCTAAGCATCCCATAGAATCAGATATGTGTAATTAAAAAAATCAATCAGATAACCACAAATGTCATTTGAAAAAAGATTAACCTGTCCTGCCCACGCCGACATTTTTCGCCCTCTCCCAAAATCAGTTTTTTCAACTTTGTTGAAAATACGAGATAAAAATTTACGATTGTTTTGTATGTATTTCATATGATTTGAAAACTTTTGGAAAAATATTTCTTGTACACGAAAATGTAATTGAAACCCATCCTGAGCCCTTTAGGGCTACTTGACACTTTTTTCGGAAAATGCCAGGAATGAACATTTCTTAAGAGTGAGTTTTATTTGTATAACATTGAATCTAACAATTATGGTTAAAATTCCTCTTGTTTGCGAACAAAGGGTACTTGAAGCCCCTATTGGACCCTTAATGGCCATTTGACCCTTCTTATCTGAAAATGACAGGAATGAAAATATCTAAGTGACTTTGTTTATATTACGTTGGACATAGTAATTACAGTAAAAAATGTCCTGGTACTCAAATATGCAATTGAAATCCCTTTGAGCCCTAAAAGGGCCTTCTTTATTTTCTTAACTTGCATCTTTAAAATCACTGATATTGCCTATTCATAAACTGATTTTCAGAGATGTACAAGTGTAATTGAAGCCCTTTCGGCCCCCTTAAGGACTATTTAACTCTTCTTATCTGAAAACTCTCTGCCAGTGTCCCATTCCACTGCTAGATGATTGCTAGGGCATGTTAGTGATCAACTTCACCTCGTCTATCTGCTACACCGTGCTTGCGCATGAAGGACGCAGTCCCACATATGACATCATTACCACCATCCACTTGCCATAGGCTGCCAGTGCTATCACAAGATATGGGAGCCATTGACCAGCAACATCAAAGTATGTGCCTATGCCCAAGGTGATGGCCGGGTCTCAGAAATCTTCTCAACCCCAGACAGAGAATTCTTAGTAATCTTGAGGAATACCTCACCAGGCTTTCGTTGTAAACAGAGCAATCAGATCACTGACTGCTGCCAGCTGACTGAGAGAGCCCTTCACATATGTCCGATAAATCCCTTTTGCGCGGTGGATTAGTTGGTAGGATTTTGGCTCTACATCATCAGGATCATAGTTGCCACATGATAGTCCTCATCCCCATCATAGTCCTCATCCTCATCATAGTCCTCGTCGACTGTATCCTCGAAAGCTTCTGGTTCATACAGGCTCCTCCGTTGGGACTACAAAAGAGCTTGAAACTGAATAAATATAGACATAACATCCACAATCTTGAATGCCAACTGTATGTGCCGTTATGATGGAGAAACTGTTCAAGAAGTTTTAGCACAGCAAGGTGCCAACAGGAGGCACGCCGATGAGTCTCGATGAGTACTTCAATGCTTTGAAGCAGTCAGAGCCAACCTTTGGTATAAGGAATCAACAGGCCAGAAGATGGCTGATGTCATAGTAGTAGTACTTGGAGCAGAGGCTGTAATAGGTGGGGCAGTAGGAGTTATGCTCTACGTACATTCAAACTGTATACGCACATTTCTGCGAGATGCAGACCTTGCTATAGCCGAAGTACATTACTGTTACTCCGACCAAGCGAGTGCCCACTACCATGTTGAGGTTCCCCACATGGAAGTTGAGCTAGTTCCTACCCCGAGGTGGTACTGGGGCTCCAGCGCTAACTCAAGATCGCCATGTCCGCTGGTCAGGCGCAGAAATGTGTGCAACTTCATTTTCTGGACCAGCTGGTTCTCTCGCTCCATGTGTAGGATCCGCTGTTTAGATCCAACATGTTTCAACTCATGGACGTTCTCATCACACCAAACATGAAGAAGTCATTGAAACATCTGTGAACTGTCGCATGGTTCAAAGCAGCTATATGGAACCAGATTTAACCCATCATGTTAGGGAAAGTTATTCACGAAGTTGTCTTCGGACAGTAGAGGAATCCAGTACAACCCTCCCAGAAGAAGGCTACCCTTATACAGATTGACAGGGTCTGAGGTTTGCTTCGTGACATCAACATCATCCACGAGTGAGCCAAGGCCCCACTTCCATCTGATGCGGAGATACTGGCTCCATGGAACAGATTACACCAGCACATAGGATAAAGGAACTACTGCCTCGGATACTCTACAAGATGTTTGACAGTGCCCAGGGCATGGCACTCAGCCAACACTTTGATCAGAACAAGAGTCCAGTTATTCTAGCTCTCTAGAAGGCTAGGGTTGATCCCAAAGATCTACTAACAGTAGGGAAGTGTGGCATATTCGACCTCCACTGATGAGCGCCACCAGCTGGATGCCCTACAGGCTGGCGCCACAGATTACTTACCAGAGGGGGGGGGGGGGGCCGAGTGCTGCCGTGACTGAGGGCTATGAGGCCAGACATGCCACAGGTGCTCAGGGGGCGAGTCAAGGGTCAGAAGGTAGTCATTGTGCATATCTTCAATAATAGAGGGCGAAACAGGATGGCGAAGAGCCTGGCAGCATTAATGTCATTCCCCGTGAACTACCAGGACTACCTAATCAGTCCCGCTCGCACATCAGATACTAGTAAAGTTCCTGATGATTCTGATGAAGGACCTCCTCTAGCCTAAAAAATATCTTGGTTGCCATATGTCACCCTTCGAGGCGAGTTGATGGGGCTGCCAATGCCTACTGTCTACCATGTCAGACTTGTCATCACGATTGACACCTGAGCTTCCTGAATGCCTTCAGCATGTGGCTGAAGTTTTCTGCAGTATCCAATGATGGTTTGAAGTGTGAGAGTCCAAAGAACCCTGACTTCTTCACTCAGCTAGTTGAAGGCTGGCGATAACATCTTTTGGTACGTCGACGGTGATGTGGCTCCAGCTGATGGTGCCTACCTTGAGATTATCTCCATCTTGGAATGAGCTCCATGGTTTGAGCATGTACTTAACGAGGTCTTGTGTGTAAGACTAAGGGATCATCTTGATGGCCCCAGCCTCGTCGACTCTTGAGCATGCCACACATCACTGCCCTGTCCTTGATGCCCATCACTCGTGCACAGTCTTAGCCTTGTTGATGGATGATTGACCTAGCGTATAAGTGTTTCCAACTAGGTCTCCCGGATGGTACCTCGGATCTCCCGAGGTTCTTCCTTCTGATAGGAGTCTAGGCAGATGGGAGCAAGTGTCACCCAAAACAAACCAGGAATCGCCCAAGTGAGCCAAGTCTCCAAGTCTCCAAGCTCTGCTTTCTAGGTCTGTGAGTCATGACTGTATGTATATTACTATCTTAAACATGGGTGAAAGAATTCCAATAACGGAGGCTCGCCGCAACTTGCATGATGAATTGGTGGTGATCTGAGGCTCCATGACTGATGCCTCCTCTTGCGTGTACAATTGGCCGAAGTAGTCATGTATGACCTTCCTCTGTTCTTTGGTGAGGATCTTCTTACAGACAGCATTAACCTGGAGGTGGGCCATATAGCTGTCCTTCTTGGCCACATGGGTCGGCAGCTAGGATGCCTTTGACTTCATCGCGGTCGTCTCTGAACGCACCCCGTAACTTGGACTCGGTCACCCATATGGCCTGACAGAAACCATTCTTTTCTTCACCTTCCCCCAATCCCCTTCTGCTCCGACTGTCTTCGTGTGGGGAGCTTTACACACCACATGTTTGATCTCATCACCAGCTCCGAGCTCCTCGAGTCGGGTGAGGATGATCATCACGAAGTCCTCGATGACCAGTTGTTTGATCCCATCACTAGCTCCGAGCTCCTCGAGTCAGGTGAGGATGATCATCCCGAGGTCCTTGATGACCAGTTGTAGGTTGTCCATGACTTTGTCGCCGGATGAGTTCATCTTGTCAAAATTGTGTTTGCATGATATATATATATATATATATATAATCTTAAACCTTCAGCCGGCCATGTGGCAGTGCCTTATCAGACATAAGCAATGATAATCTCTAACATAGCACTCGTATCCAGACCGAGCATGACTGCTTCCATTGTTCTGATGCGTTCGCCCATTACCTTCGCTGCAACAGTATACGAGTAATTCCCAAATAGTACTCAACGACCTCACTCGCCACTGTAGCGAGGACAGCGGTGACGGCAGCAGGAATGACCTCATTACAACCTGGCAAACGCTGCCACATTATTGGTGATATGAACTTCCAGGGGCATAGCCTGTGTCAGTATCTTCTGGGTTTTACTTTGACCAGCTCTTCTACCCTCTGAAGACTCGCCTGACTCAGGGAGTTACTGTACTATCTGTAGTCGGCGTGATTGTTCAAGCGCTGAGTAAACAATGCCGTTAAACGTCTGCAATCTGCTGTGTGAGAGCTAATCAGATCTGCCCAGTCTGCATCTGCTAACAGATCAGGTCGATGCTCATGGATATCTATCTCTATAGACAGCTTAACCCTTTAACCATCGAATTTGTTCAAGAAAATTTAATTTTTCTCATAGAATATGTTCATTTGCTGACCAAGAGGACAATTTTTGAAAATTTACCACTCGCATGACTGGCTCGGTTATCGCAGCAGTCATTTCAGTAGTAAATTTTCAAAAATAGTATTTTTTTGGTCTGCAAATGGATATTTATGAAGGCCACAGTAGAAAACCGTTTTTGGCTGATATGAGGGTTAAAGGGTTAAATATGGCCCAAGCTTGCCAGGTCACGCTGTACTATGACGTCTTCTGGACAGAGTTGAAGGGCTACAAGAAGACACTGGATGAGCTTGCTCAGCTCTCTAGTGCTGAGCTAATAGAGAGACTGACAGCCTTGAAGCTCTACCTAGGGTTTGGAAAGAGACATATCTACTTCATCGAATACCTCATCATGGGTGGGAGTGTTATTGAGCAGCTCCTGTGAGCTAAAGGATTCTACAAGGATCGGGAGTACTTAGCAGCTATCTTTCGATTACTACAGACATCCATGGCATCCACCAACTCGGAGTTGAATACGTCTCTGCGCGACTACAAGCTTGAATAAATGGCCCAAGGTCCAGTGCTCACCTAGCTAGTAAGGAACTGCAAACGTGTTTAGATTAATTAATGCACAACAAGCATCATTGGTCCATCAGGCAACCATAACCATTGCCATAGAGAGATGGCAATAGTCCTTATCATTATTGACCAATGCAGCAATCATCCTTACCACTAATACAACAGCAGCTACACAAATGGTGCATAATACCAGGACATGATGACAAATCACTGAATGAGAGTTATCAGAAGTAGACAAGTCATCCTATAAAGGTTCACTGTGATCCGCTACAGTCATGGAGTTATTGCCTGGAAATCAATTTTCAAGATGGCCACCACGAATTGGGTTTCGGATCATCTACAATTTCAATAAGTTGTTTCCTCAAACCGAGTCCTGTCAGCCCATGAAGTTTCAACGCGATCTGCTAAACAGAAATGGAGAAATCAATTTTCAAGATGGCCACCACTGGCTGGGGGGCATCTTGGATTTAGGATCATCGTCGACTTCAAAAGTTTCTTTCTCTAGAACGAGTCCAACCACCCTATCAAGTGTCAAAGCAATCCGATAAACGGTAATGGAGTTATCATCCGGAAATATATTCAAGATGGACACCATTGGCTGGCAGCCATCTTTGATTTTGGATTATCATCAATTTCGATGAGTTTCTTCTAAAGACCTATCCAACCGCAACATACTCGTGGCTGGCGACCATCTTGGATTTTGGATCATTGTTAATTTATAAAGATTTCTTGCAGATCTAGTCCACCCATCCTATGAGGTTTCAAAGTAATCCGATAAACAGTAAGAGTTATCATGCAAAAAACCCTTTACCACATGTCCGGGTGGCGCCATCACATATCCCGCCAAAATATTGGTGACACTACTGACCAATTGGAAAGGTACCATTGACCAATAGGGCAGTCATCCCTGACATTAATGACCCAGCAGATGAAATTTACCAACAGGATGATGGTCACAGTAAAAATTTGGATGAGAAAACACAAGAATATTGGTGTCATTCACATTATTGACAAATGGGAACGGTACCATTGGTCAATGGGGAAGCCATCCCTGACATTATTGACCCAGCAGACATTTACCCACGGGACGATGGTCATAGTAAAAAAGATTGGATGAGGAAATTCAAGAAAAATTAGTGTCATTGACATTGACCAATGGGAAAGATACCATTGGTTAATGGGCCAGCCATCCCTGACATTATTGACCCAGCAGATGAAGTGTTAGTCCATTACCAATTTACGAAATGTGGCACAGAGTATTTTTCCCATATGGTTTAATACTTAAAATGCTTTAAAGAGCCCGAGTTATGGCCCTTATTTCAAGTCATGGCTACTTCATATTCATAGGGCGAATAGATATTGCCTGAAGGAACATATCTGCTAAATTTGTTTTTAATCCATCAACAAGAGGCCCAAGGGCCTGTGACGCTCATCTGGACCTTTAGCATTTGAAACATTTGCATTTAAATATACATAATTCTTTACATTACACAAGGGAAAAAAATTTCAAGCAAAATTCTGAATGGAAATTCTGACGCCTATGATCATAGGATCATTTTATCCAAGGAGAAGCAATTTGACAATTTGCAGTAAATTGTTAATAAAATGTAAGTTTTGTAACACAACAAAAATACTAAGCCACTCAATTCACTGTTGGCTATAAGTCACCTGAATTAGATATCTCAGAAAATCTTACCCTATTCATTCCCATGGCATGTGGGTTCCCTAATAAACAAGGTTAGCAGAGATACATCCCTCCATTGGGTATTCTTGATAGTCTCTCTTTAACTCTAAAGCAGTCATTGCTCAAGGGAACCGGTTCCTATTCCTATAGAGTACATATAAACGAGTCTGTGAGCATGCACACTTATGCTACTATGCATGCGACCGAGTCCATTTCTTCGTTAATTAATTTTCTGTATCACAGGAAACACCTGTTTTTATCTCAACAAATCCTATTCATTCCATAATCTTGTGGCGCTACAACCACATTTCATTTTTCATGAATGTCACAGAACTTACAGTCTTTGTTGAGCAAGTCATGTACTTTATGTAAAATAGTTATAATTTGCATCAGCATCCAGCTTCGCAGTACAATTAATCAAGGAAGTCAAAATCTGATCCTATTTTAGCCACAGAGGCTCGTTCCTACATAAGGTATACTATATATCAGTTTGGAACATCTCCTACATAAGGTATCCTACATGACATATGTAACATACTGGTTGGGAAGTTCTTGGATCAATTAAGAGTTTTGACTAGGTACGTATTTCCGAGCATCATTTTTTCCCGACATAAGGTATACTACATATCGGTTTGGATCGAATCCTACATAAGGTATCCTACATAACTATGTAACATACCGGTTGGGAAGTTATTGGATTTACTAAGAACGTGACAGTGGTGCAAAAAGACGTGGTGGACCGGATGAACACCACAAGGATATACCACGATCAATCCCTGAAGACAAGTGACACGTTACAATAAAAACATGACCATCATATTAATTCGCGATTCGGTCATCCAATTAAAATTTCCCATATCGGATACCCTGGTATTGGCACCGTTTTTGCAGGCTAATTTAACATTACTAGCAATGGGCCATGAAACCTTTTTACCTTTTATTTAATAACTTGCAAAAATCACTCAAGATTTTATGTTTTATAATACCGGGCGGGGTTATTCGATTGGCAAACCGGACGATCTCTGAATGACTGGATGTTTAAAATTATGATACTGATTTGGATCCTCGTAATCATATAAACCTCTTTTGTTAGATAGGCTATTAAGCCTGTGTCAGGTTATCAGGTTCACTTGATTTCTAAATCTAGCGAGAAACTTGCGTTCACTTGATTTCTAAATCTAGCAAGAAAATTTATCATATATATGACTGGTTATATTCTAATGTAAGTGACCAACAAATAATGATCCAAAACGAAATGTGATGTTTGAGAAAAATTGCTTGAACGCCCGAAAATTAAGCCATGGTAGACCGTTCTAGTGTTAGTGTGTCAGCCAGTGGAAAAGTAAATCTCCATTTGGAGGCCAAATTTCCGATTCCAGGATAACTATATCCGAGTACTCGCTCAAGATACCTCATTAAAATTTGCTTTAACCTGATCTGATCAGATAATATCATGTGATTTATATATCACGTGATTATCATGTAATTTTGATTTATATATTTTCAAGACGACATTTATGTCAAGTTACGATTAATTTTGATGGAATAAACAAGCTTTATTAAAAGATACGCAATATTTAGGCTATTCAATTTAATAATTTCCCTTGTGCGAATGATGTTTTGATGTACATATTAAGCATAGCCGTGAGGTGACAAGATTTGTGCTGGGGAAATTCAAAATCCAAATGTATTTGTATTTGAAGTAATTTAAAAAAATATTTCATGTATTTGAAAGTATCTGTATTTTCAAAGTATTTAAGGCAAAAGTATTTGTATTTGTATTTAAATACATTGTCAATGTATCTGAGTATTTTCAAATACTTTTCAAAATACTTCTGTCTATTTCTGATAAATTCTTACATGCATATTGCAAATTAAAATTGTATACAGATTTCTCATATCTTCTGTAACTCTTTGCATGACTTACTGATTGTTGAATGTCTCCAAATTAATTCAACTGAATGCAGTTGTTGCCTCAAGAAGCAACACTCTCGAGTGAAACATTTGTCAAAATAATTAACAGGATGTCTTTCAACATAGTTGCTTGGGCTTCAGTGTTAATAATATGAGCCAATCATAGTATAATGATATTTTTATTATAAAAACAGACTACATCCCATTAAGAACAGAGCTAATCCGTGTATAAATAGTTACAAGTGCCTTGAAATTATTTTTAAAATTATTTTTCATACACTTCACAAATGTCATCCTCAATTTTAATCTGTCTGGTTTTAAAGATGGAAATGAAATCTTTAGAATATTTTTTTTAAATTTAGCTGAAAGTATTGTGGTCTTAGGCAGCAACAACTTTGTCAAATGTTTTTCAAAATATTCACGATTTTCTCTGTTTTATATATGACACATCAATGCATATATAGAATCCTTAGCAATGTATACTACTGTACTGCTCTCTAACTGAATCCTACTGTCTGAGTCTTGTAAAGCTGGTTTAATTCTCAAATTGTTATCAGCAATAGAATGGGCAATTATCACCTTTCAAAGCAAGCTAGGTAGAGCTGGTCAAGTTACAACAACACCTCCATTATATTAGTTTTCTGGACTCATACCAGTCTCACATACCCCTTTTCACCATGAATATTATATTCAAATCATTCGTTTAGATGGGGTGGGTGGAGTGGGGTTAGTTAGCCTTTCTTGCACTTATGTCAAATGATTGAAATTTGTAGACGGCTCATGTTGGAAATAGTGTTGCTTTCTTAGACAGAATGCTTACAAGCAGTATGAAGAACAGTTACCATGTGAAAAGGAATGACTTAGGAATCTGAAATTTAAATAAAAGATCTGAATATTTTTGGATGAAATTTGAATACAAGTTTTTCCCAAAAACTACTTTGAGTCGGATAGTTTTAGCACATCTAAATAAATAAACTAAATAAATAAATAAACCCTGCCATCGCATTCACACCGAAATTAAAAAAAAAATTCCTTTTCAAAGGTAATAAACATAAGACTAACAATTACCCTCTGTAAATGTTTGATACTATTTGCTATACCTTTAGTGGTTAAAATTTAAGATTTCTGCTTTGTGAATCTCCATTTAGAGGCCAAAGGAAGACTATTTTTGAAAATTTTCCACTGGAATGACTAGCTTGCTTATCAAGCCAGTCATTCCAGTGGTAAACTTTCTAAAATTGTTTTCTCATGGCCTGTAAATGGGCAATACTCGAGACCAATGCAGGGACCAGTTTGGGCTGGCTTGACCATTAAAGGTATGAAGGGGTTAACTGCATAAAACTGTGATAGATCAAGTGAGAAAGAGTTGTTTAGCTGGTCTAAATATCACACCTCTTAATACTAGTAGATTGGGCAATTATTTCCTTTCAAAGCAACCTAGATAGAGCTGGTCAGGTATTAACAACACCTCCGCTGTACTATCTTGCATAACTCTCTGTTAACCATTTTCATTATGAATTTTATGTTCATAGCATTCATTTAGATGCTACTGTTCATTAAGCCTTATCATAATGATGTCAATATTTTTTAGTACATTTTGGAAATATTATTGCTTTATTAACCCGTTAACACTCAAATTTGTTCAAAAATTTGTTTTAATTTTCTTATTTCTCATAGAAAATGTCCATTTACAGACTAAGAGAAGACTACTTTTAAAAACTTCCACTGGAATGACTGGCTCAGTTATCGAGGCAGTCATTCTATTGGGAAATTTTAAAAAATTTCAAAATATTCTTTTATTGGTCTGCAACTGGACATTTCTCAAGACTACTGCAGAAGCCGTTTTTGGCTGATATGAATGTTAAAGGGTTAAACACCAGCAGTATACAGCAACTTTGGTTTTCAAATTAAATAAAAGATTGGAATATCTTGGGCATTTGCATACAAGTTTATGAATGAGATAGCCTTAAGAATAATATGCAAGGATCTACATAAATAAACAGAAACAATAAATAAACATTGTTTTAATGTTATCCCATTTTTGTTTGAACTTTATTCAACCTGGTTTCAAAAGTAATATATATGAAATTAATATTTTTTAAATAATTTGACTGGGCGTGATCTAGTCATAGACAACAACAACTCTAAGTCAAATTGTTTTCAAAATAGTCACATGATTTTGTATCAATTAGTATTCTCTATACTCTCCTGTAGGAAATGTCATATACACGTTTCAGTTAAACAGAAACCCACAATCATGGAAGCCTCACTGGCAAAGCAAGATTTAATATATGTCTTACGGCTTTGGTCTGGTGGAAGCGACAGCATCCATTTGAGATAAAGTGGGAAGGGATTAGGCCTTGGCAACATTAACATAGATCAGGAAAGTACAATTTCATCAAACTTCAATTAGATATTGACCTATTTACTTGTTTATGACTGCATTTAAATGTGAAAAGCAAAGGTTATCTGCCATTTTGAATTTGATGTAATTTTGCATTAACCATTCAGGATTCTGGTTGACTAACTATTCTAGCTAGTTTACTATTTCAACTTTGGCTGGGATCGTGTCAACTATATTTAACTATGCTTAGCCTGTCTAACTTGATTTCATTTCGCACCCTTAATTTGGTATCTATGATTGTCTGTGCTCATATAAATTTGAGGGTTTGGCTGTTCATCACTTAAGTTACATCAGTACCATACTTTGGTCTTCTATAAGCCATGTAAGAAGTATTTGAGAAGTATTTGAAATATTTACCCAAGTATTTGTATTTGTATTTAAATACTTTGCAAAAAACAAGTATTTGTATTTGTATTTGAAGAATTCCTAAGTATTTGCATTTGTATTTAAATACTTTTGAAAGTATTTGACCCCAGCCCTGATGACTACACCGTACATGCAACCCATGACCATAAGTGATGGCACAGTCATGGAGATAAATGAAGAAAAGATGAGCATAAGGCCTAATTGTCCTGTGCTCATTATTATTACCTAGATTATAACGCTCAGTATTTATGGTATATCAACTGATTATAATTAAACTTTGCATGCTTTAGGTATGCCAAATCAATTCACTTCTGTTGTTTTGCTGGTATTGTTTGTTTCTAAATCACGTTTGACAATTTAAATGCCATATCTCAGGGGCTCTTAATTTAAAATTTGTAATTCTTTATTAGTTGTTCTTAGCACAATGGCTGAACCATCCAATTATCCTCATCCTTCATAACCTTGTGGACACCCATCTCTGCCTAGTGTCCTAATTTCTTATGCTCTAGTTCACCCGTATACATCTGCATTTATCTTCTAAGAATAATTTTATTTTTTCTTATGATCCTAGCAGTTCTTTTGTCGTTTTGACTTCACTAGATTTCGTTTTTCTCCTGAATCTTCTCATGTATTAGTCTCTTCCCATCAGCCTCCATCTTTCGACCAGTTCTCTCAAAAAATTGGAATCAATAATCTTTCGATTCTCCTAATATTAATTTGCAAATCAGTGCGTCAGTCTTTATTATTTTAATTGTGAATAGTGGTTTGCTATCTTTTAGTATCATATCTGCCCGATTTATTTTTCAGATAGTTTTTTACATCAGGCTTTCCTTTCTGTCAGTCAGTAGGATCCCTCACCATGACGAATCAAATTTATGTGTGAAAGTAAGCTTGTCACAATAATAAGGATACTCTACATAACTTACCTCCTCTAATAGTTTTTGTCTTATCAAGATTTACACTGCTCCTTTCTCGAGTCCAGTAGAAATTTTGATCTTTTTCTTTGACTAGTGATATGTCTATTTCTGTTATTTTCATATGGAGCAGTTTTCTCTGCCTTATCTATACAAGCCTATTTTTAATCTTCTAAATTCTAATTTCCAGGCATTATTAAATAAATTCCTCAAGGGGGCTTAACTCATTCGATCCCAGTGACGCCATATGGCGTCATAAAAAAAGTCCTTCGATCCCAATGACGCCATATGGCGTCATGAATTTTAGTTAAGAGGGCGTGTCCACTTAGGAGGTGTGTCCGTAAAACGGATGCTCATTGGTGAAAACTAATTTCACTAGCCAATAGAAAATTATCTGACTTTTAACCTGGTACCTCATTCATATTCATGTTGAGATTTATGGGAAACTTACTTTTACTTCCGACATAAATTACTGCGAAAATATGCATGATTCGTTTGTTCGCTAGCCAACTTTGAACGATTCGAGTCGCTAATATTTACAAATTTATTAAATTAATTTAATAAATTTATTTATTTACAGGATTTATCAGAACATAGTTATTATTTAGTGTAGTGTTTCCTAGCCGGGTTCATCAGAATTCTTGCTTTTTATATTTTGATAGCCGACGACGTTCAGAAATGCGAGATCGCCATCTTTGATTTTAATTTATATTTTAGCGGTCACTAAATTATCCGAGTCAATCCTCTAAATATCAGTCAGATTTATTAAAATCATCATTGACATCCGCATTATAAGAGATTTTACTAATGGAAATTGAAAATTTTGTAAAGTTTCATGATCGAAGTAGTGAGAAATTAGTTCGAGAAGACGAGCATATTTTAATGAAAATTGAAGCGAGAAGGTTGTTTACAAAATTCTCGCTAGGATTTAGACCCGCGAGTCGAAATACTCGGTAAACGGGTAGGGCCGAGTCCACTAAACGGTTCCTTAACATTCCTCAACAGAGATCTCGGAGTCGCTGGACTGATTGGATAAAACCTGCACATTACGTCAGCTAATGAGCAATAGAAATTGTTATTTTTAAAGGAATTTAGTATTTCGGATTTCCCGTGCTTTGTAGACAAATTCTCGCGATTATATTGAAAACACCGTTTGAATATAATTAACTTCATGGGCAGCAACCGATTTATAGCAACTTTTCTCATATATTCAGTGATGGATTGAATTTTGACAAATTACAAAACTACTAGGTCCACGAAGATACCATCATCGAGGTTGACTCTTCATAGCCTGTTAGAGAATAGGCATGTTGTCAAATCATGTGACGTCACATTTATAGGAATTTTGAGGACAAATTGAGAATTGTGATGCAAAGAATGGCAAACTGAGACAGTGTAATTATAACTACACACACATTGGAATTTTGTCACTTCACACTTAGAAGGGGTGAGGTGGTGGTGTTGTTAGTGTCTGACAGTGGTACACACAAAATTTGAACAGTTGTTCTGAGAGGTTATTCCCGGCATTCTGGCTTATATGGTAAACAACACATTTATCTTGCCTCCAAACTTTGCTTATAATTCAATGGTACCTTTTAATATTTCTAAGTAGGTTCTGCTTTTGGGAAACGTTCATTTGCAGACCAAGAGAAGACTATTTTTGAAAATTTTCAACAGCAATCACTGGCTCGACAACCGAGCCAGTCATTCCAGTAGTAACTTTTAAAAAAATAGTCTTCTCTTGGTCTGCAAATGGAAATTTTTTATGAGCAAATTCAAATTTTTAAAAAACAAATTCAAGGGTTAAAAGGCTAATATGTAAATTAACAGTCCACATGTCCATCTAAGGCAAGGCCATTGTTTGATCACCCCCAACATAAACTTTAACATGTGGCATAACAGTGTTATGTTAAAAGGATTTATTTTTCCAGGTAGCACAGACAGCTCACTGGTCAGCCAATCGGCGATTCATCTAAATAATAAGTCTAACTAACAAATGATAGCCATCATAGCCACGATGGAGGAGTCCTATATGTCGATCAAGTATATGATGTCATAATCAACAAGGCAAATCAATAAATTGATGTATGTTCCCCGAAGGCACTCTGCATAAACTGAATTTTCTGTAATAATCAATACCAAGTTTGGTGACCATATATGAGTCTTGAAACTATGGCCCAGAGAAACATTTTCTGTGATATTCAGTCGACCATGAAAAGTAGGTCAGCATAACTTCTCCCTAAGATGCATCCACATACCAAGTTTGGTGACCAGATGTGGAAACATCTTGAAACTATGGCGCGGACAAACATTTTCTGTGATATTCAGTCGACCATGAAAAGTAGGTCAGCATAACCTACTTTTTATACTCCGCAACCTTCTCCCTAAGATGCATCCACATACCTAGTTTGGTGACGATATGTGCAAAGATCTTGAAACTATGGCACGGACAAACATTTTCTGTGATATTCAGTCGACCATGAAAAGTAGGTTAGTATGACCTACTTTTGACCTAATTTTCACACTCTGCACACCTTCTCGCTAAGATGCATCCACATACCAAGTTTGGTGACCATATGTGCAAAGATCTTGAAACTATGGCATGGACAAACATTTTCTGTGATATTCAGTCGGCCATGAAAAGTAGGTCAGCATGACATACTTTTTACCGACTTTTCATACGCCGCACACCTTCTCCCTAAAATGCATCTACATACCGAGTTTGGTGACAATATGTGAAAGTCTTGAAACTATGCCCCGGACAAACTTATATATGGTGAATGGACGAACGGACAAAGCGGCGACTATATGCTCCTGCCAAATTTTTTCCGGGGAGCATAATTATGTCACATGACATCACAATCATAATTGGAATACGCCGTCAGTTGTACCAATTCTTTACTACCTACAGCCCCCAGTCAAATTACTTTCAAAATATTCAATAGGTTTGCTCTATAGTAACATGTACTATGCTATTTGGATTCAGGGTTCAAAGTATATAATTCGATCCCAACATGCACAAAACATGGACAGAGCTTAGCTACAGATGGGTGGGGCATAGCTAAATCCATTTCTTCATGTGTTTATTTAGTTGTTGAGTACGATGTATTTAAACCATAGAACCCTGCCATTGAAAAACAAATCCTGGCAGAGTATTATAAGCAGTGCCAGTGACCGTGACATTTGACATCAATCAATACTATTGAGCTGTTGAATATATACAAAACAAATGTGACACGCTAAATTTGTGATTTATTCAACCCAAAAATTTGACAAAGCGGTACTGACAGATTTATAGTAGTTGCAACTAAACACTAAAACGTTGGGCCTGTGCCGCTCACCTGTAGCATTATGCATTTTTGTCAAAATTGTTAGTGGTTGTCCAATATGGCCACCAAACAAAACTACATTTTGATTGGTCCACTTCTGCCATGTTTCTGACTAAGCTCCTTCACTTGAACAAACTTTAATGGCACTCAGTGCCTAATCATATCTCTCATATTTCGGCCCAATCCGCTCAGTTGTTCTTGAGTCATTTTGGCAAAATATAGGTCATCCAAGATGGCCGCCAAACCATTTGGCCAATCAAGTTCCCTTGAACAAACTTGGTGCAGCTCTTGTCCTAGATATTTCTGTGTTTTGAATTGATCCCCCAAATGTATTTGGAGCTCTTTAAAGACATTTCTAAAAATCTACCAAAATCCAATATGTCGTAAAAATACATTTTTAATTTCTCATTGCTTGAGTATGGGAGATTTTGGCGGGTAAATGATCCAAGATGGCCGCTAAACCGTTTATCCGATAGTCTTGAAAATGCCAAATTTGAAATCACAATATGCACAAAAAATACATAAAACCAATTTTTGCCTCAAAATCAATCAAATAAAAAAATACAATATGGCCGCCAATGACGTTATATATTGATAGGCCCATAGCGCCCATTTTTTTTTTTACAGATCAACTTTTCTTGAACAAACTTTAATGGCCCTTAGCCCCTAATCATATATCACATATTTCCGCCTGATCGCTTCAGCTGTTCTTGGGAAGAAGTCGTTTTTGTGAAAACCATGTCATCCAAGATGGCCGCTGAACCATTTGGTCAATCACGGTCCCTTGAACAAACTTGATTCAGCTCTTCCCCATGATCATATTTCGTGAGTTCTGAATCGATCTCTGAAACGGTTTGGAAGATTTTTTTAGACATTTCTAAAAATTGGCCAAAATCCAAGATGGCCACTGGCCAAATTAGCCGATCGGCTTCATTTGAACAAACTTGGATCTCTATGCCCTAAGGATGATTCCTGCTAAATATAATTGAAATCGGCCTAGTAGTTCTCCAGAAGAAGACATTTTCAATTTCCCTTTGCTTTAGTATGGGTGCCTTTGGCGGGAAAATAATCCAAGATGCCCGCCAAACCATTTATCCAACAGTTTCAAAAATGGCAAATTTGAGCTCAGAATACCCAAAAGCAAACAGAGACCCAATTTCGGCCTCAAAATCCATCAAATAAAAAAAAATCCAATATGGCCACCAAACATGCTACATTTTGATTGGCCCACAGCGGCCATGTTTTTTGATGGATCAACTTCCCTTGAACAAACTTTAATGCCCCTTAGTCCCTGATCATATCTCCCAAATTTTGGCCTGATCCTTTCAGCGGTTCTGGATAAGAAGTTGTTTTTGGGAAAACTAGGTCATCCAAGATGGCCACCGAACCATTTGGTCAATCAAGTCTTCCTGAACAAACTTGGCTTACCTCTTTCCCTAGATGATGTTTCACGAGTCTTGAATCGATTCCTAAAGTGGTTTCGGAGAGGATTTATAGACGTTTCCTAGTCGGCCAAAATCCAAGTTGGCCATGAGCCAAATTGGCTGGTTGGCTCCATTTGAACAAACTTCAATCCCTATGCCCTAAGGATGCTTCCTGCACCATATAATTGAAATTGGTCCAGTGGTTCTTGAGAAGTCGTTTAAAGGAATAGTTGACGGACGACGGATGGTCGCCACGACATAAGCTCACTTGGCCTTTTAGGCCAGGTGAGCTAATAACCAAACATGTTTATAACTACCGGAAATATGCATAATATCATGAATTTTGGCACAAACATAGATAAAATTTAGTCAATTTGCCAGTATTTTTTAGCCAGTTTCGCTAAATTATGTCCGGTTTCGCCAAAACGTAAAATTCCATGAACGAAACCGATGGTATCACTGACTAGCATGCCGTCGCTACCGACACTAACGTCATATTTTAGCATAAATACGTAACCCGCACTATTGTTTAAATATAATATTTCCCCATAACTTAAAATAATTTCATTAGACAGCGGCATAATTTCGCTTTAGAATCTCAAAAAGTGCAGCATAAATACGCGGATCTTTTCCGTTACAAACCAGGAAATGCCATTGAATAGAACCGAGTCTTGTACTTTATTATCCGGCTGTTATCAGGACTCACCACCCGCTTACAGACCGTTTGTTTATCGGCGGAATTTTTTACTTGGAGAGTGTGATATATGTCTACTCTTTCCTATATAGCAGCGTATCGCGTTGTTTGATTTCAAATATGAATATACTATCTGAAAGTGGATAAAATTCTAAAGATTTCATAAGCTGTCTCTCCAGAGGAAAGATTTCTAATTTTCTGAGAAAAATGTCATCAAATGTTACTAAAATATTTTTTGCCATTTTATTAATTAATTAATTAGGTAATTAGAAGATTATTGCACACATATTTATAAATTTTATATCATTTAATTCCCTTATTAATTGTCTAAAATTCACCTTATTTTCTTTTTTTCATAGGCGCAATACTTTTAAAGTTATTAGAGAATGAGTAACACTACACTATTTTCCTATTATTTATAAAATAACGTCTGGGAAAAACTGAGCTTTTTAGCTACAAGTCTCTGGGATCGAATGAGTTAACCAAGATGATTGGGTCATTGCCTTCTCATGGATTGTGGAATATGTTTTTTTCCTTTCACCCTTCTGTGTAGTTTCAGTCTTTTATCTGGACTTCTTTCCTGTTTAATCATCTGATAAAGACATCAACAATTGGGCTCATATCATACTAGTCTGCAGGTTTATTCTGATCCTAGCTGTCATGCTTAAGCACTTCTAGATAATCTCTACTCTCTCAGGGGTGGGGATGGATATACCTAGCCTCATAGGTAGCAGATTTCCTACATATAAGGTACAATCAACTTAGTCATTGAATCCTCCCTCTCTTTTCTATCAAACCATGTTAGTCTCCTGTTCCATTCGTTCTGCTTCTGTTCCTCATCAATAAATTTCTGCTCTTCAACTAGGATACAGTGGAGGAATGGCAGAATCCAAGAATTTTAAGGAGTACGAGGTGCTGGTAGATCATCTTTTTACATATTTATCCTTTTCTGACAACTTCCAGAAAAGTTTTACACTCCATGTCCTTATGATTTAATACAAATACTGTTGCTTATTTTGGAATTATTTTGACTGGAACCCATGGCTGCTTTATTGCTGTTTGAGACACCGATGACTTACAGTCAAATCGTTTTATAATATTCAACTCTTTTCCTCATACATTGTCTCAGAAATGGAGTTCATCGATGAAAGGAATAATATGGACATGGGAGTCATTTTGGCCAGTCATCACTGGTCTCATCAAGGATAAGGGACAGTGTTTTCTCATATTTCCATACATACAGAATTGATCCTAACTGGAGCTGGGTTCTTTAATCACATCATGGCTAGTCTGGGATTCCTCTGGCTTGGAAGGTTCCTTAATTGTGTTAAAATTTGGGCCGAATGGAGTCAGTTTTGTATAGGAAGGCCAAGTCTGGTAATTCAGAATTTTGTCCTTCACCCTGAACGCATACATTGCATTTTCATTCACTGCGTGTCATCAGTACCAATTCTCCAGTTTATCTATCTGCAGGTCCTTTTTGATGTCTTGTTCTTAAGTGGCGTCATCAAATCACCCAAGTTTTTCAGTCCGGTCTTAGACAGGATAAAAGATTGAGAAAAAGTTGAGTATATTCCCATACAAATCCTTCATCATCATATATAAATTTGATCTGTTGCTGGGATTTTTCCCCATAATATCATTTTGGACTCAATATCAAGCATGATGTATTTTCTTCTCCAGAATAAATTGGTATGTTTAAGCTTCTTCCTCAGAGTTTCCTCAGTCTCATGGCCAGTTCAAAGATTGCTAAGCCATATCTTTTACGAGTCTCGTTTAAATTCATCATATGTTTGAACCCATTCTTCCTTTGATCCTTTCTACTAAGAGTTTGGAGGAGGGGATCGCTATAGAATTTCCTGTCATTCTTGTGTCTATGGAATCAGAGACAGTAGTCTTATTCCCTCTTCAGTACCCTGGAATATCGGAGAATGAAGAGATATTGTCTCACAAGCCACCTATCTGCTCATGCAGTCATTTCTGTAGCAGTGACTTTCATCAACAAGCAAGGAGGTTGAGGTTATCATATTTTGTCTGGAGTCTTGGTCCTCCTCCTGCGGTGGAGATGTCTGGAAATACATCAGCATCTCACATTACAGGTAGAATGATTTTCCTTGTAGCTCATTTATTACATCCCATACGTTTCTACTCAGTATAGCGTCCAGAGTTGCCCTTATGCGTCCTTTTGCGCGTATATACGCATAAAAATGGCAGAGGGATGCATAGAAATTAATCCTCTGCATCCCTGAGGACGCAGTGAAAAAGTGACGGAAACTGGTAACTTTGCGTGTGCTTAATTATCGATTATATTATCGTCTGTGTATATTTATTTGTGCATGTTTTTACTTTTAAAAATATACCTAATGTGTTGTGTTCTATAAAAACGAACGTACTGCGTTGTTTAAGACTATGATTTGTTGTATGTTTTCTTGCACAACTCAAAGTTGTTAATGCCCATAAATCAGATTCAACCACCACATTTAATTGTAAACACAATCCCCAAATCATCTTTAGTATTCCATTTGATCTAATTTTTTTTATAAATAATGAGTACAAGCCCGATGGTAGCTGCCTTGTTCGGCCTACAAATTGCAAAAATACCTGCCATGTTTCTGTCTGTTGTGCTAAACGTCGGTGTGACGTGTCAGTATTTGATTGGATAACAGCGAAATCTCCCTCTAGAGGAACTCACGATTGAGAAATCCAATACAACTGATTAAGCGTATACAAATGTGTCTGGGCGTCTTAACCCTTTCACAGCTCAGAACATTGGACAGATCACAAAGTCGTTATCACTAATCTGCTTAATATTTTGAAATTAATTTGCGCATGCCTACTTGCCTAAAGAAACAACGACTTACAGCCAAAATATCTTTTTATATTTACTTATCAAAATATCTAAATGGATGAAGGAATATATGGAAGATATTGTGATATCTTTTACATTTGAATGGTCATTTGGCGGATTAGTGGCGGTGTCTTTATATTGCTGTTTGAATAACAGTATCAATACACGCTATAAGCCAGCTTTTATTTAGCAATAGCAGCTGATTGATTGACTGATGGATTAGTGTTTATAATGTTTAACAATTGATCGTTAGATGTTCTCAATTTCTCAACTAAAAAGCTCATCCCAGCAGCGATGTTCAACGATATCGTCGCTCTACGGGTAGGCATACGTTAAAATATTGATTTTTTTCCAAACAGCTCAAAGCTCCCCAATACAAGCATCCTTATTGGATACACGCTAATGCATTATCAATGCTTCAACCAATCGGCAATCGCGTTACATAGTTACTCCCTATGAATTAGACATATCCGGTTATTGGCTGATATATTTTCACTAATTACGCATTTTAATCTGATTTATACAGATTATTTTTGATAAATTATTGTTTTGTCTGATCTTAGCCTATGTATTCCACTATATTTAGTCCTTCCAGTTACATTATAAAAAATACACGCGCATTATATCGAAGTAGGTCAGGTCGTCCTTGAGCAAACTCGCCCCAGATACTTGTAATTTTTCAATTCGTCCAAAGTCAAGTTAGGGTTTTATAGAAAAACTAATGCAATGGTCTTTGCTAATTACTAGTGTAGTGGTCTTTGGAAATGTTAATCATACAAGGTTGTCAATGTAGGTTGGTTGGTTTATCAGACAACAAACAAGTACAGTGCTTTAAGTTATTGTTTATTGGCATGCAGTTCAAATGTTAGTAGTTAAATATACAACGGCCATTTCAATAGATCAATTTTAGCCACCATTGTAGATCACAGAATACATATTTTTTAAATTTTACCACTGGAATGACTGGCACTGTTTAGAGCCAGTCATTCCAGTGTTAAACTTTCAGAAATAGGTATTTTGGTGATCGACAATGGTGGTCAAAAGTGTTAAGTGCTAAAGGTTAATAAACTATGCACAGTTAATATTCTCTATATATACATTAATAGTATTTACACAATGTCATAACTAGTGCTTTCAACATGTTTAATAAAGTGCTTTATAATTAGATCAATGTGTTGTGTTTATTTTAAGAAAAAAACATGGGGCCCCCCCATATTTCAGATGAGGAGCCCATGGGACCGCCAGATTTTACACTGGGACCCACAAATCTGAGTGTGGGGTTCTTTGGACCCCCAAAAATCATATGTTGTGGGCAACACTGATAGCGTCCAGATCTGATGTTCATATTCTTCCTCCAGGCTAGGCTCTGATGGTAGATGCTCTGGCCAAGTCCTAGACATCACATTTTGTTTAAATATCGTCAATTTAACTTTCTAATGCCAATTGTCTTTAAGAACGTTTGTCAGCGGAATGCATTATCCCTTTCATCACTCCTGCTTGGCCCAATGAGAGTTATTCAGTGGATCTTGTAGTCCTCTTTGTGGAAATCATTAGTCTTCCCAATTTTGCAGATTTTCTATCTCGTTTAACAGCAGCTTTCATTTCATCATTCCACAAATCTTCAATATGTATATTTGGTATTTTCCAAGAAACCTGTTTTTCAGAAATTGATTTTTTTTTGTCTGAACTTTATTTAGTATTCTTAATCAATTCAAATCTATCTGTTACAGGAGAATTTACCACAGTATATTTAAGGTTTTCAAATGGTTGTAAGAACACATTATGACGCCCGATTCCGCATCCCATCATCAAGTCAGACTCATGGGATATTTTTGATGACTTAAATCTCTGTATGCTGGAGTGGTGTTATTGTTTTCACTAGGATCTATCCTTCTTTATTTTCTAGAAGCCGGTTCGAGATATATTAAGTATTTCCATCGTTTATCCATGGTACAGGTATTTTTAGGGTATAGCTCAGACAAATGCCTATAATAAATTCCTCTACTAACTCATGTCTTGGGTCCATCTGTTTAATTGTATAACTCTGAAACCATTCTTTTTCTACTAGCTGCCGCGTTTGTTAGATGGCGTTCTGATATTCATATTCCTTTTGTGAATGATCTTTTCTAGGTGGTAGATCTGGCTACATTCTTAATATATATACTGGTCGAAAAAAGTTAGGGATCATGGATTATATTTTGAGTATATTCTGGTAAACGGCTCAGATCAAGTGAAAACAGCTTTTGTTTACTTCTTTTATTGGTCATTGAGACATGCACGGTGTTGTGTGTTGTCAATTTCACTTTTCACGTGCAAGCGTGCAGCACATGTGAAAGGTGGCTAAAATTGAGTGTTTTCAGAGATCACAGGTGTGACTGATTTTTTTATGAAGACATCTGATTGAGTCTGATTGAGGCCTTGGTTAACGTATACATTTACCACGGTGGACCACCTTTACAAAATGCCGCAAAGAAGAAATTTACGAGCTTGTGAGGCAAATCAAGCAGTTGGAATGATCCAAACTGCCCAAACACAGAGACAGGTGGCTGTTGCACTTGGTGTTTCGCAAAGTGTGATATCCAGGTTGTGGACACGGTTTCAAGCAACTGGAACTGTCAATGAGAGGCATAGAAGTGGAAGACCACGTACCACAACACGCCGCCAAGACCGGTATATCGTCACTTTAGCCAGGAGACATCGTTTTGATAGTGCACGTTCTCTCAACAGACAGTTCAATGCTGCTACAGATGTTCAGATAACACCCCAGACTTTGAGGAACCGACTTCACGGAGCCAATCTTAGAGCTCGCAGGCCAGCTGTGAGACCAAGGCTACTCCTACGTCATCGACAAGCTCGCCTGGAATGGGCTCGTAATCACATTATATGGCAAAGACGTCACTGGCAGCCAGTTTTGTTCACTGATGAATCCAGATTCTGTTTAGATTTCCATGATGGTCGCAGACATGTGTGGAGAGAACCCAGACAACGGTATGCACAGTGTATGGTCGCTGAACATGACCGTTTCGGAGGGGGCTCAGTGATGGTTTGGGGTGGGATTTCTTTGACTGGTCGCACTGAACTGGTTGCTATCAGGAATGGAGCTCTGAACGCCATCCGGTATAGGGATGAAATCCTTCATCCAGTTGTGAGATTGTTTGCTGGAGCTGTGGGTCCTGACTTTGTTCTCATGGATGACAACGCTCGGCCTCACCGTGCTCGAGTTATCACACAGTACCTTGAGAGGGAGTCCATAGAGAGAATGGAGTGGCCAGCAGTATCACCTGACTTGAACCCCATTGAGCATGTGTGGGACCTGCTTCAACAACAAATTTCACAACGCTAGGTGCCCCCAATGACTCTGGATGACCTGGAAACTGCTCTCAGGCAGGAATGAGACAACCTTCCAGAACAGAACATCGTGCGCCTCATCAACAGCATGCAGCGGCGTTGTCAAGCAGTCGTGGCTGCACGTGGAGGTCACACTCATTATTAAAGTGCATATGGACTGATTTGGAGTGACACACGTTTATACGCTTGTTGACTTGCAATCATGAATTCTCATTGTTTCATGGATGCCTTTCATTAACACCTATGTGATGCATTGCTGACAAATCAATTTCAAAACTGTAATTAAATATGGATTCAGCAGAGGCTGTTAGTTATCATTTCGAATCTGTATATGTCTGTTATATCGAATGTTTCTAACAATACTGAAAAAACTTCGTGATCCCTAACTTTTTTTGTCCAGTATATATATATATATATATATATATATATATATATATATATATATATATATATATATAAAACCTAATTAAGTGTTTACAATCCTTTCCGAAAACTATACCCAATTTAAAAGATCTTTCTGAAACATCGTTCAAATTACTTATGCACTTTTGTTTAGCAAGCGCGCATCTCATCAACTGGATTATAGACACCATTAATTGACACTAGAATGTATCTCCAGGAGACACTCAGTAAGTGTTAAGGCACATGATGTTTGTGGTATGGCCGTCTCCTTCGCATTCTATGCAGATCTATCAGTGGATGACATTGTGTAAGCTGCAGTATAAATGTCAGATTCTACATTACTTTTATCTGAACGATCAAATTCAATTCACAATCTGACATTTCTAGTTCCGCCACTCAAACCTAGGCTCCTTAGTCAGCCGTCTTCTTCACCGTCTCGCGTCTGTTTTTAAATTCTCTTTGCCGAGATTTTCTTATTATCATTATTTTAGTGTATTTTGTTTAGAACATTTGTTTGTTCGTGCTCTTTCAGCACTTTAGGGATTTAGTTGGTTTTAGTATTTTTGGTGACTATCCTTTCATTCCTGATTTGCAATTTACCAACCCACCTAGTATTTGGGCTCTGACCAATTCTATGTTTTAGCAAACAGTGAATTGAGTGGCTTAGTATTGTTGTTGTTGTTACAAAATGACCTAGACGTATATACTGGTCTGGCATTTTGTTAGCTTACTAAAATACTTACCACTCAATTCACTGTGGCCCACCTCAGCCACCCGGCATCGTTAAATTGCAAATTATTATTAAATTTTGTGTTATTGATTAATGACGGCTTGGACTCGGTCGCATGCATAGAAGGCATGTGTGCATGCTCACACTCATTTATATGTACTCTATAGGAATAGAGGAAGAGGTTCCCTAGAGCAATGACTGCTTTAGAGTTAAAGAGATACTATCAAGAATACCCAATGGAGGGATGTATCTCTGCTAACCTTGTTTATTAGGGAAAACACACGCCATGGGAATGAATAGGCTAAATTTTCTGAGATATCTAAGTCAGGTGACTTATAGCAAACAGTGAATTGAGTGGTAAGTATTTTAGTAAGCTAACAAAACGCCAGACCAGTATATACATCTGGGTCGATTTGTACCCAAAAAATGTTTGGTGAATTAAAATTCTGAATGGAAATTCCGGAGCCCATCATCATAGGATTCTTTCAGATTTTGTTGAAATCGCTCATTTTTCATAAAATCTAAGATTTTCACCCAAAAAATTGATTAATAAAAATTCTGAACAGAATATCATGATAGAATCTATCTAACCCAATTTGGTTGAAATATGGCAAGCAGCTATGGAGGAGTAGCAGTATTTTGACCATTTCTGGCAAATTTTTCATAAAATCGCAAGTTCTGGAGCCCATCACCATAGGATCTTTTCAGGCTAATTATGTTGAAATTGCTCAGAATGGTAATGAGAAGAATCAATTTGACAGTTGCCAATACATTTACAATTTTCACCCCAAAAATTGATGACTCAAAATTCTGAATGCAAGTTCTGGAGCCCATCACCTCAGGATCCTGTCAATCAAATTTGGTTGAAATCGCTCAGAATGGTAAGAAGCAATTTGACAAATTCTGATACATTTTTTCACCCAAAAAATTGATGAATCAAAATTCTGAATGGATGTTCTAGAGCCTATGGCCTTAGGATCCTTTTCGCTAAATTTGGTTGAAATCGGCCAGAATGGTAAGGAGAAGTAACAATTTGGCAGTTTCCAGTACATTTTTCATAAAATCTAAGATTTTCATCCAAAAAATTGCTAATCAAAATTCCGAATGGATGTTCTGGAACCTATGACCATAGGGTACTTCCAGCCAAATTTGTTTGAAATAGCACCAGTGGTAAATGAGTAGTGTTTTATAGCAAAGTTTGACGGACGGACACCACAGTGTACGCTCGCTTGGCCCAAAGGGCCAAGTGTTAGCTAACAATTCACAAAACACATGAATTTAAACCAAAGGGTTCAATAGTTTCAATGGACCAGAGTTATGTTCTTGTTTCTTTATATAAATAGTCCAAATAGATGTTTGCCTGAAGAAACATATCTGCAAAATCTGATTTTAATCCATCAACAATTGATAAAACAAATGGATTTCCAACATAGGTTTCAATAGTTTAAGACTTAATGAGCCAGAGTTATTGCCCTTGTTTTAAAATGCATACTCTTTATATCCATAGTTCAAATAGACTGAAGGAAAATATCTGCTGAATTTGATTTTAGTCTATCAACAATTGGCGAAAACATGTATTTTCCACATATGGCTCAATACTTAAAACACCTCAATGAACTTGAGTTATGGCCCTTGTTTAAGGGCATGATCATTTCATATTCATAGCTCAAATAGACGTTATCTAAAGGAACATCCCTAAATTTAGTTGTAATACATCAATAAATGACGACAAGTGCGACAAACATATTTTCCCCATAGGCTTCAATACTTTGAAAACATAGCAAGGGACATAACTCTGCTATTTGCGGGTGTAGCCACTTCATATTCCTAGCCCAAATAAATATTGCCTAAAGGACCATATCTGCTGAATTAGGGTGTAATCCAATGATAAATGACAAAACGTGTCATAAATGGAATTTCCCCATAGGCTTCAATACTTAAAAACAGATTAATGAATCAGAGTTATGGCCCTTGTTTAAGGGTGTGGACACTTCATCCATATAGCACAAATAGAGATTGCCTAAAGGAACATGTCTGCAAAATTTGGTCTTAATCAATTGATAAATGACGAAACGTGCCACAAACATATTTTCCCCATAGGTTTCAATACTTTGAAAATATAGCAAGGGCCATAACTCTATGGCTATTTGTGAGCATGGCCTCTTCATCTTCATAGCCCAAATAGATATAGTCAAAAGGAACACATCTGCGAACACAATTGTTGACAGGCGACAGACAAATCATGATTGCATGCCTCTGGCCCATCTAACCATTGGCTGTGTATGCTGGTGGATGTATACGGGCAGTCGAGCATGCCAAGCCAGTTCAGGCGATCTTGCTCACATCCACGACACCTGTTATGACCGCTGTTCATCAATGAGCTGTCCATCCTCCAGAGAGTCACTGACTGATGCTTTATTAGCCTGCAGGGTACCCTGTGCTAGTGTCACATACTTGTTTCACAAGCTTCCAGGTGATTTGGCACTGTCCAACCGCCAGGGCGGTGGCCACCACACTGGCAGCGACGGTCACTCAGCTAAGTGGTATACCAACAATCGGACCCAAACCCCTAGCAAGGCTGGCGACAGCCGCGGCACTAGCTCCAATCACACTGGCAACAGTGGTTAAGCGGGCGAGAACGTTGTAGTTTGTTTTATACCACCTGTGCGATCTGCTGTACTGTTTAACCTCGAGGCACAGATTCTGCCTGATGGTGTCAATCTGCTGTAGTCACCACCCATGGACTGTGCCACCCTCATCAGTTGCTATGGCAGGATATAATTCAGGTTGCTTTCACCACTCAAATTCAGCAGCCATGGTATAAATCAAGCCTTAAACCAGTCTCATCACCTGTAGGATCTGGTGACGAGACACTGTGGGATTCATTGTTAAGAGGTTGGTGAACCATTCAGCTTTTCGATCCGATGACAAACCTCGCTTAGCCACCAGTCTAGCGGTACTGTCTCTGCCAGTCTCTGCAGCCTGTAGCTTTTGGAGTCGTGACATTTGCCAAAGATATTCCGATCTTTATTTAATTTGAAAACCAATGTTGCTGTATCCCACTGCTGTCTAAGAAAGCAATACTATTTCTAAAAGGTACATCAGTTATTCTACAGTTAATCTTTTAACATTATTATGAAAAGGGATAATTAACCGCCATTCAAATGAATGCAATGAATATAAAATTCATGATGAAAATGGTTAACACTCAGGTAGAGTCATGCAAGCTAGTAAGATGGATGTGTTGTTAATATGTGACCAACTCTGCCTAGGTTGCTTTGAAAGGAAATAATTGCCCAATCCATTACTGATAAGACATGAGATTTATAGCAGCTAAACAAGTTTCTTATTCACAATCTATCACAGGTTTATGCAGTTAACCCTTTAATGGTCAAACCAACCCAAACTTGTCTCTGCATTGGTCTTGTGTATTTCCCATTTACAAGCCAAGAGAAGACTATTTTTGAAACTTTAACACTGGAATGACTGGCTTTATAAGCAAGCTAGTCATTCCAGTGGACTGGGATAGGTTTATTACCTCTGAAACAAGGTTCTTAACCCTCTCGGACTTACCAAGAATTTACAAAAAAGTGATAGAAAGCCTACAGCCAAAGGCTAGAAACTTGCTTAGAACCCTAGCCTATAAGTGGTAGTGGCGTGATAGCAGCGCACTTTTGGCAAAGTAACAGACCACTATATATATAAAACTATATATCATTAGAAAGGGCAATAAAATTCCTTTTAGTACATATAAAATTTGTATGAATAAAATATATTTTAGTTAGTCAATGTGCCTCTCAAAATGGACACCCCTTGTAGTATAAATACATTGGTCTATTGTTGCAAAATTTATCAAAGTTTTTTTATATTTCACGAATGCCATTGATAAATTTAATCACAATCGCATTAGAACTAACAGATACCAACGTTTCGTCAAGGTTTTCATCCGATAAGATGTAAAAATGACAATTATATTATGCCATGGTACCGTAAAATTTCTCAAAATTTTGGTCCAAATTTTGGCGGGGAAGACTCATTCAATGTTGATTAATTCCTTTATACATAACCGAACACATACGTGGGTTTCTCAGCGTTGACAGCGAATAAATGGCAAATTTTATGCTATGTAGCATTGCTGGTTGCAATCAGCCATTTAAAAAGCGAACGCGAATGTTTTACACGAAGATTCTATAGCATCAGACTTTTTTCGTAGCGGCGTCTCCAATAGGAATCATTTATCGTGAAAGATTGTGAGAGAACGAGAGTAATTTGTAGAATTATACCTGTATCTAATATACGAGTACCAAGCACATTACCCGTTATTGGCAACACAGTATCACATGCTATACGATTGATGCATCTGATTGGTCGGGAATACATGAATATTAATTTAAAAGTAGACAGATGACTAGATTAACGATATTGCCAATCGGGAAGTGGGATGACGATATATTTGATAACTTTCGCATCTCAACTCGGCCATATTACTGACAGTAATATGAAGAGTAAGTTTTCTCAGAAATTGTAAACAAAGACAAGCATCGATGATTGAGCATATTGGCTTGTTCATCTATAAGCTTATTGTTACTTGGCGATCAGAGGTAGATGAAATGTTATTGGTTCTGCTGCTCTCTTACCACAATCTATAACTTTCTCGGTTAAATTAGTCATTGAGTAACTGAAAACTTACAAGTAACAGCACATTTACTAATAATCATTGATGTCTGGAACTTACTAATAATTCCTCAGAAAACAAATATTTCACTATTGCCCTGATTACTAACATTCTATCACAATTTACTGTGTGGCCAGTATCCTCTGATCAAAGACATAGAGAACCGGGGGCCCTGAAATAAACTTGGACTATCATGGAAGTGTGCCCAAAATCAAAAACAATTGTCACATTTGAACCTGAAATTACAGAACTTCATGTTTACAGTCATTATAAATGTAAGATGTTGAATATTTTGAATCCAATGTGAAGCTGATGCTGCCTTAGCCAGTTTCCAGTCAAATTAGTTTCAAAATATTCAACATAATTTTAAAACATTTGTAACAAATTTATTATTTGCTCTTGTCGATTGAAAAGGTTAATCCAGTAACTAGTAGTCATACTCCCTCGGACTATATATGCCCACCATTTATTATATTATTCATTTCATTTCTGCGCTAAAATCTGAGAGTGGTGTATGAGCATAACAGCCATTGTCGGGTCATAATGTTTACCAGTATATGCCGTAGTCCGAGTGCGCTCTGACTCAACCTGCCCCTGTGACTGATATTTGGACAGACTGACAGTCTGTCCAAATATCTGTCCCAGGGGCGGGTTGAGTCAGAGCAGACTCAGACTATATATCCCTATGACCTTGCGCCGTTCATGTATATTGTTAACCATCTAACATTTGAGTCAGACCAAAACTGCTACAGTTGTCTAGGAAAATAAGTAAGATTATTTTTGAAAATGTATCACTGGAATGACTTGCTCTTGGTCTACATATGGGCATTGTCTATTAGAAAATTGAAATTTTCATGAACAAATTTGATTGTTAAAGTCTTAATATAACTCTTAGAATTTGCCTATTTCTAACGTATTGTTCCCATTTTTTTTCAGGTGAGCGGGGGAAGTAGGCTGATGGATTTACTAACATGGATTTTATAAAGAGAAAAATTTGGTGATCTGTGTAAAATAAGACTGCTGGGATATTGCAATTGCCTCTCAAAATTGTTAATGTAAATTACTGATATGATTATGGATTCGGAGACACCGCATACACTAGGCTGCATCGCAATCAATCAGCCAAGAACGACGCACAGCAAATATGGTTCGCCGGCAGTGAAATATACAACATAAATCCGTACACGAGCAAGATTAACCGTTTTCCCGATGAATTCCCCATATCTCATTTTAATGATACCATAAAGGAAAATTGGTGAATATTTTCAAATTAGTTTGACTGCAAACTGCCTTAGGCAGCAATGGCTTTCAGTCAAATTAATTTCAAAATATTCAATAGAATAAATTTTATATTGTAAGAATCATACTTTTTCAGGGATTTGTCAGTGAAAATGAGAAAGGGTTAAATAATAGATGAATCCAATCTGTCACCCAAGTATATGACATCATAATGAACTATATCACATGTAGGCTGATGTCACAATCAAAATATCTATTGGATGACGTAGCTAAGTCCATCATGAACTTTTGAAAGTCTGTCAGTTGTACGAATTGTATGTACTTAGCATTTAATAAACATTCTGTTGAATAACTGAAAACAGACCCCAGCCAAGTTAATTTCAAAATATTTAACAGGTTAGCTGTATCTATAGTTATCATGGAATTGGGAATTTAGGATTCAAAGTATATAAACTGATCCCAACACACGCAAATCATGGATGGAGCTCACCTAGAGATGGGGCCGAGCTAACAGTGGATTCATCTATTAGAAAATCTAAATTTCTGCCATGTCCACTTGTCAATTCCAGTCTTTGCTATGTTTAACATTTTCACCGACAAATCCTGGAAACAATGTGCCATGGCCATTGATGGTGGTAGCCTAATTTCTCAATCCGAAAGAAATTTACATTTTTGTATAAAGATTTTGAATTAATTACCTATCTGTATCTCATCGCCTTTCATGAGCCCCATGTTTAAAAAAAATGGTGATATAATCGCCTCCATCTACCCGTCTGTCGGTCCATCATGCTATCCCCTCCCAAACAGGTGGGTGGAAATTTGGTATGTTGGTTACCCATGATTGAGCTTTGTAAGACCCCATTTAGATTTGTTTCCACCCCCTGTGGTTCAGGGGGTGGGGTCCAAAGGACAAATATCCGAAAAATTGTCCGTCACGCTATCTCCTCGTGTGGAATTCAAAGGAATTTGATATGTGGGTTGCCATATAATTGTGAATTTCCTGTTTCCACCACGGGGGGGAGGCTGTTCAAAAGATCAAGAAATTGATTGTAAAGATTGTAGTCTACCAAATTTATCTGGATTTCCAGATTTTTCATATTTCTGACCACTCTCGCACACCCTCTCCTTGAATTGAAATTAAGCCAAATGAGCCACTACATGTCTCTAGCAGGATTACTAGATTCTACTTTAGCCCTTGAAATTTTCTTTGCAGACCAAGGGAAGACTATCTTTGAAATTTTAACACTGGAATGACTTGCTCACTTACCGAGCCAGTCATTCTAGTGGTAATTTTTTACAAATAGTCTTCTCTTGCACTGAATATCGACATTTCTGAAGATCACAGCAATGGCATTTTTTGGCCACCTTGACCATTGACATATAAAATTGTTACCATCAGGCTGGTCAGTTACAAATTGTACTAGTCCTGGTCAATTTCTACTAGCCTCTGGGCTCATGTTAATTTTTAACTCCTGCTTTCACAGATCATTTCCCCTTATGACATCCAGATTTTCCACAACAATTCACGCCAGTCTGTGTAATGCAACTCTTCCAAATTAAGTGGTTGGAATTCAAACAAATTTGGTAGGTGATTATGGAGTGCAAGAGGGCATTTACATTTGGCTCCACCCCCAGGGATGGGATGGGATGGGATGGGGTAGAGGTCAAAGTGGTGAATATGGGTTCTGCTATAGGGGGGGGGGGCTTAAACTGTGGGAGAGGAAAAAAGGGGGCATCTCCCAATTGGGCCCCCTCGTTCCTTCCCCATGTGAACCATATCTCCAGTGGTCAATATTTAAAAAAATTTTTTTTATTGTCTATGCTGATATGCCCTTCTAGGTTCCAGACCACAGGCCTTTGAATTTTCGTCCATGCATACCACTACCACATACCCCCTTCCCCCCCCCCCCCCACTATAATATATATATATATATATATATATATATATATATATATATATATATATATATATATATATATATATATATATTTTATGTGTTAAAAGGTTTGGAAGAAAAAATATTTTTTTCAAATTATTGACAACTGTCTCTCAATACCTAAACCCCACTCGACCATTGATTTTAAATATTTCACCATGATGGATGTTCAGTAATTTTGAGAGGCTTCCAGTTATTCAGTAATGACAAATTGACATTATAAAGTAATTTAAAAGCGTGGAAACGTAGTTTTATTAAAATTAAACTAACTGTCATAAGCCGGTAACATCATATCACGTGACAAAGATAACAAACAAAATTCACGATCTTCTTAACTACGGAGAGCGGGTTGCGTTCGCATTTCCGTATTATATATAACACTGCTTGGCCAATCGTTGAGCAGCTGTATAATAATAATGATAATAATAATAATAATAATAATACCCAATTCCATCTATCCGGATAATCGGGTACTCGCGAGTACTCGCTTAAATAAAGGAATTGCTTCGTCATCTTCGACATTTTTACGCAAACTATTTCATTCACAAAGATCTATTTATATTTTCCCGCAGAAATTTGTAAACAAACTGAATTGACCAATTGACAGTGGATTTAGAAAATTCAGCCTTCTGACGTAATGTAACGCTAAGTTTGATTGGATCAAACGCCAGTAATGCTTGTGTATTTAGCGATCGAAAACTGGCGGTAGTGTGAGCCGATAATACGTCCCGTTGACCCAGTCAGCCAATTATTTTGAGCCAATAATACGTCCCGTCGGACCAGGAACCTAATTATTTTGCGCCGATAATATGTCCCGTCGGTTCCTTGGGGTTAAATATTCTGTGGAATATTTTGAAACTAATTTGACTGGGCACTGTTGCTGCCATATTCAACAGCTTCCATGTGTAGTTTTCAGGAAATTGATAGTTAGAGCAGTTGGGGATCGATCAATCCCAACACGGCGAGGTGTGGGTGGAGCTTAGCTAGTGATGGGCGGGGCATAGCTAAAAATGGAAAGGTCCATTATCCTCCTCACTCATCATAAAACCTACCTTTCATGAGAGGCACCAGAATGTAGTTTACGCTGGATTTCTCTGGATCAAAGGCCATCGGATCTTTTTCCAGGTGTAGGACATTGCTGAAGACAAACTTGTGAAACCAATGGAGTCTTGTAATCTCTGCAGCAGATACCACTATGTTCTTGCTAACACACGTCATAGACATAGTGACCTCCCCTGACCGTGTATAAACCGGAAAATTTGGAACCTGTGAAATGATACATGACTCGCAATGACAGAGACCGATAGATGTTTCAAAGTGGTCTGCTAAACAGTTATGGAGTTATTGGATGGAAATCAGTTTTCAAGATAGCCACCAGTGGCTGGCGGGCATAATGGATTTCGGATCCTCTACGATTAAAAAATTTCTTCCCCAAACCTAGTCGTCATCCTATGAAGTTTTGAAATGATCCACTAAACAGAAATCATTCAGACATTTTCAAGATGGCTGCCAGTGGCCATCTTCGATTTAGGTTTCTTTTCCAGAGCTAGTCCAACAACCCCTATGAAGTTTCAAAGCAATCTGATAAATCATAATGTATTTTTATAATAAATACATAATTATACTATTATTGGGTCATATTTTAATACTGAAGCACCAGCAACTATATTTCAAAGCAACCAATCAAGAAACCTGTTGATTATATTGAAAAAGATTTCACTGGCGGTTGTTACATTTTAAGGCAACTCCATCCAGTTAAATAGTAAATATTCAACAGAATATGCTATGCAGAGTCACATATATGAGAAATCTGGATTAAATTCTAATTTGCATGTACATTTGAATGTAAGAATTTATCCAAAATAGACAGAGAAGTATTTGGAAGGGTATTTGAAAATGCTCAAATACATTGACAATGTATTTAAACACTTTGCCATACATACTTTTCAAATACAAATACTTTTAAATACCTGAAAAATATGTTTAAATTAAATTACTTTAAATACAAATACTTTAGTATTTGACCTCAGCCCTGCTGCATGTACAAGCACATGATTTTCCATGTCGTCATACAGACTGGGAAATTTCATCCATTTTGCCATATTATATGACACTAAGTGTAGAATTCTTTGCGTGAATAAGAACCATCCTGCTTGGCAGTCTGTTGGTACAAAGCTCTAGGTATGGTAATACTGCTTTTAAATCTAGAGCAGCAGCGAAGATCATCACCCGAGTGGTGCAGAGGTAGTGGTGGAATAAGTTGTTCCAAGAGCAGCATAATTGAGAACAATTATAAGCTTACAGACTAGAACGAACAAATTCCTTACAATATCATTAATGTTCTGCTGGATAATCTGTGTAGTAATAATCTGCACAAATTATTTTCAAAATATTAACAGTTTTTCTATATGAATGGCGATACTAGGATTTCAGGAACAAATGCGTTCCCATTTCAACAAACCTGTGGCAATGTTTTGGAAAGCAGGATGCCAAATCCTCTTGGACTATCTTCCGGGGCATATATTTTGTGTCCCCTCATGATCGGCTGATCCGTTATCGGTCCAGTAAGTACCATGCAGACATGGTACAAAACTGAAGGTTCATCAGGTAGTGGGTGGCTGTGGATCAGAGCAGCGGCTGGCTGTAAGAAATCGCAGAATAAACATATAAAAGATAATCTGTATATTATGGCAGAATTTGTCAAATTAAAGGACACATTTTTTTTGGTCAAATTACATGTTCTAGGAAAGGGGTGCGTGCTATAATCGAGTACATTCTTTGAGCACATTTTTCTGGTCTAAGGTATTCTAAAAAAAGTTTAAAATGATACCACGAAGATTGAACTCAATTTCGCGGTACAAATTCTCGCTGCCTTACGACTATGTTTAATGTATACCTCAAAAACATCATCGCCAAAGTGAAATTATTAAATTGGAGCGCCTAAATATTGCGTATCCATTAATAAAATTCATTTATTACATCAAAATCAATCCTGAATTTGACATACAATGGCCTCAAGAAAAGATATAAATCATGCGATTCGCCTCCAATCGCAAAAGAACTTCATTTAGAGTGAGTACTCGGATATAAATATTCTGGACTTGGAACTCGGAATTGCTTTATATTATCATTGCGTGATAGGAATGAAGTATTACACTTTAGGTCTGATCCATACCAGTTTGATAACAAACCCTGTTAGCGTATGGGATCTCGCAAGAACACCACACCTCCAATCACAAAAGAGCCAGCGGCTTGGCTCGCCAACATAAGAAGCACGTTTTGATTCCGCTTTGGATCCTTTGATGTTGGTCGGCATTACAAAATTAATATGCAATACGAGAGAAAACACTGTTCCATTATTAATTTTTTCTGAACAGAAATATTATTTCTCTATTCTGATTAGATAAATTCTCTCGTACAAGCCAATGAAAATAGAGAATGACCGTCATTAGAAGAGATCTAGTAAAGACAACTGGTGATTGTTCTGTAATTAATTCCTTTAGGAAGAGAAAATATCCTTCTGAATTTTGACAGGATTATATAATTTTGTCTTCGCTGTGCTCCAGATTTTGATTGGATAATTCTCTTTGTACAGCAGAGAAACGAAGCCACCTAAACACACACTAAACAAAGCAGTTTTCATAAAGCTTTCCAGAATTATAAGGAGGGTATTTATCACTCCAAAACTGTTTTAGCGTATTTTTCAACCCCCAATAGTATGGAATAAACTTTGTTTTATCTTGAACATATGTGGACATAAGCAAACATACACAAGGATTTAGCTTGACTGCTGGCTGACTGATGGTAACTTTTTATACCAATTTTCGTTATCTTTAAAGGTATGTTTTTCTAAATTTCACAGTGTCTTATACTTGAATAAAATGTTTTTTGTGAGGATATCGCCCAAATTTTGGCTCAATCGATTTAGTGGTTCTGGAGACAAAGTCGTTTTCATGAAAACCCGGTGATCCAAGATGACTGCTAAAGCATTAGGCCAATTGAGTTCCCTTGAAAAAACTTCAGCTGTTGCCCTAGATACGTAACCGATCATGAGTTTTGAAGCAATCCCCTAAGTGGATTCGGAAAAAAGAAGATTTTTAAAGGTGTTTTAAAAAAATGGCCAAAATGGAAGATGGCGACCAGGCAAATTACCGACTGGCTTCATTTGAACAAATCTGTATCTCTATGCCCTAAGCATGCGTTATGCCAAATATACTTGAAAAGACATTTAAAATTTCCTATTGCTTTAATACATGGGAGTTTCTGGTTGGAAAATGATCCATGATTGCTGCTAAACCATTTATCCAACAGTTTTAAAAATGGCAAATTTGAAATCAGAATACCCAAAAACCTATATAAGACTAATTTCGCCTACAAAATCTGTCAAAATTGGCAGCCAATCTTGAAAAATTAAGTTGATTTACAAACCTTAACCAAGTGCTCAAATGATGGATGACGATGACGTCAACACTGGAATTAGTGATCCCTATGTCACGCTTTCTGCTCCGCAGCGAGACAAAATTTGTCCTCATCCTCGGAGGCAGTGTTCTACCAAGTTCACATCACCTTGTTTAATTCGAAGCCAGATCGAGCTATGTCTGCTCTCATTAAGAAACTTTAAGGATGGCAGTGTTAGTGCTTGTACAAAGGCTGTGACTGGAGAAACATGGCTAGAAATGTTTATGGAAACATTAGATAAAGGTGATAGAAATTCAGTCGAGACATTGCCACCAGACACTAATTTTTGGTTTGGTGATGGGACTGAAGTGAACTCTACCAAATTAGTTAAATTTCCAATATGTGTTGGGAAAATTAAAGTTATGATGGAAGAGAATGTTGTCAAGAATGAGTTCCATTGCTTCTGCATCGCTCGTCCATGAAAAAGGCACAGATGGTAGAAATTGATTTCGATTCAGACATAGGTGTTTGGTGATCGAGTAAAACCCCCAACAGAAACCCCCTTGTGGGCTGGTCGGCAGTTTTATTAATCACTATAAACATCACTACATGCTAAATCAAACCATCTGCATTTAGCCCCCGAAAAAGATTTTTATGCTTGCTTTCATGCCCCCACTTGCCTATACCATCTCATTGTACCCTCAACCCGGCTTCTGGTAGAGTACACTCTCACCCTCTAGCCTGCACTCACTCCTCTGAGACCTAGGTCATAGAGGAGACTAAGAGTAACATAGAATCAATTTCCAAATTTAGATGCAAGAAAGAATAACGAGATTCTCAAATCATTCCTACGTGGGGTGGCTGAGGTCAGGTCTTACTGATTGAATGTTAAGTATGTTTATAGTGGTTAATAAAACTACAGACCAACCAAGACCTGTTGGGGGTTGTTATTACACCACAAACATCCATTACCGTTCAATCACTACTTGCTAAACCCGCAGAATTGGTCAGTGCCCCACTTAATAACCCTTGGTGGGTGGAGATTTGAGAACCTAAAAGTATAAAAATAACAGATACACAATTAAATAAACATAAAAGTGCATCAAATTCAATCACACAGTGATTATTAAAAAAGTAAAATGAAAACCAAACAAAGAAGATATAAATAAAGATTCTCACCCATATCAAAACAGGAACACAGCCTAGCGAAAATGGCGAGATGTGCGTGGTAAATGGTCTTTAGCATGCTTAGTTGAAACGGTTATGTTTCTAAAAAGGGAAGCCGCTGGACTCTAATCTTAAAAAGAGGTAAATGTCGACTCCGACTTCCAGCCAACCATTTGCATAACATCATCTAAGGATGAGCCGGCAAATAAGGTGAATGAGGTAGCCATTCCAGACATCATGGCCTTTAATATGAGCCAATTGGATTTCACCAGATGAAGCTATCTCGTAGCACGTTCGAATAGTATCACATAACCATCTGGCAATAGCGGCTTTGGCAACAGGTCTGGCTACCTCCTCCACATACGGAACCCATAAATGCGTCTTATCGGATCTTTTAAAATCAGTACAAGATTTATAAGCCTTTAGGGCTCTAACCGGACACCAGAATTAACTGACGGCAAAAATGACATTACAGATTTCAAGATAATCGGCTTCGCAGGGTGATTGTCAGATTGAGATCTTGTTAAAAATTCCCTTCTGGGACAAAGAACTAAACTGACGCCCTTCTCGATAAATCTATCCTTTTCCGCGGAAAGAGCATGAATCTCAGATCTCCTCCTGGCTAAAGCAGATGCGACTAGAAAAATGGTTTTAAGAGTTAAAAGCTTAAGGCTAATGGAACCAATTGGTTCAAAATGGCTACCTGCCAAGACCTGAAGGACCAATGGCAAATTCCAAGAGGGTAAAGGCTTAGCCACTGGAGGACGAATGTTACACAAACCTCTAATAAAACCATTTAAAATCTTGGTGTCTTTGACATCGGCATTTTAAAGGCACGGAAGAGAAGAATCCAAAGAAAATCTATATCCCCTAACAGTATTAGCTAATAAATTCAAAGAATCAAACAGGTAAGACAAAAAAACTAACAATTGGGATCTAGAAACAGAATCGAGCAGGAAACCATTATTGGAACACCAATCTCCGAAAATTTTAAGTCTACCCTTGTAAACACGTCTTGTTGACTCTCTCCTGGCTGAATCAAGAATTTCTTGCTCGTGAAGAAATTGGGATCGGAGGGACCATACGCTCAAAATCCTCCAGACGCACAGACTGAAGATTTCCGGATTGGGATGAAGGCACTTGTCCTGACTTGAGACAGAAGGTCTGGTGATTCTGGAAGAAGACGAAGAAAATCCACCAGTAGATCAATGTCTACGAACCAGATCCTTTTTGGCCAAAAAGGAGCTACCAACAGAATTTCGCAGAACTGGTCCCTGACCTTGTTCAACACAACTGGAATACGAATTGTCGGCGGGCCAGCGTACGCGAACATCTCTGCCCAGGACTGAGACAGGCCGTTCACCTCTAGGGCCTGGCTATCCGGAAAAGGAGACATGAAACAAGAGATCTGGGCGTTGACAGGTCGCAAATAGATCTACCCAGGAGGAAAATCACTTTGGCAACCAACTTCTTTAGCTGCCACTCCGTGTGAGCAAATTTGCTGGGCCTCGACAATTGGTCCCCAAAAAAATTCAACCTGCCTGGGACATGGCTTGCAATGAAAGATCTGATTCTTGCGGCACCACAGAAGACTCCACACAAAGAAGGTAAAACCTGGTTCCCCCACCCCCCACCCCTGTTGATTTAAGAGACCACCGTGGAATTGTCTGAACGAATCAAGATTCCGAGGCCCCTCGCTCGGTTCGTCCACAGGAGCCTTCCTGACAGTCCATAACTCTAGGACATAGATATGGGCTTCTGACTCCTCCAGGGACCAAAGGCTTGAAACTGACAGGGAATCGCAGACTGCTCCCCACCACTTCTGGGAGGATTCTGTGAAAATAACCACCTCTGGGGAGGACTTCACCATGGGACACCTCTGAGGAGCAAAGCACGATCGCGCCAAAAATCAAAATGAGGAATCAGATGCTCTCTTATCTGACAGTAAATGGAATGAATTGGCTGCTTCCAGAGGGACATCAGATATATTTAAAAGGGTCTTCTCATCAGCGCCGCACATGGAATAACATTCTCGATGCTGACCATCAAGCCCAAAATCCTGAGGAAAAATCTTGCTTTGACAACAGGGGAGGAGCCAAGGACTTCTACTGCAAACAAGATTGCTTCTACTCGAGCCTCTGAAGGAAAGATTATACCTTGAACCAGGTCGAATGAGACTCCTAAATGGGGGAATACTTGGGAAGGAACAAGGCTTGACATCTGAACCTCTGGGAGAATGCCTGAAAGAATTGAGGAAGACGGCTTTTATTAACCCGTTGTCTATATGAACGTGAAGATGAATAGAACGATGGTGCAAGACTCCTGCTACAGCTGAAACTAGATGGGGAAAAAGAAAGGGAGCTGTGGTCAGGTCGAAAGGCATGGCACGAAATTGCCATACCCTTCCCTTATAAGCTAATCTCATGAACTTCCAAAAGGAGGGGAGGAAAAGAACATGGAAATATGCATCCTTGAGATCGATTGAGGCTGTCCACATACCTGGAACTAGGCTTGCAATAACCTGGGAAATGGTCTCCATTTTGACCTTTGGGGTGAGAATAAGGAGATTTAACTTCTTTAGGTTATTGGATGCCAACCCCGTCTTTTTGGACACCAAGAAAATTGTTGAATAGTAGCCCGGATCTACTTTCCAACAGGGAACCTCCTCTATAGCCTCCTTGATGATCATGGATTCTAACTCCTCCTCTAAAGCGGAAAGCTTCTTCTGATTGGACAGAACAGGAGTCCACTTGGGAAGGAAAGACAAAGGAGGATCCTGAATCCATGAAGGACCGTACACTCAGCGAATCTGGTCGATAAGTCAGGAGTCCTGAACGAGGGCGTGCCAAGTCTCCCACAATAGGCACTGAACCAAGGGATCCAAAGGAGGCTGAGGGTAAGAGAGAATTAAAAGAAGGGCTGGACCTACCAGGGCAGAGGCCAGACCCTCAGGTCCTCCTCCCTTGAAAGCCACGATAGGAAGAGCAAACCTTAGGTCTCGATCTACTGCCCTGAGAAGACTGAACACCTCTTGCCTGAAAATAAGAAGGATGGCGCGCCTGGGACCTTTGACGATGGGAGAAAATAGATTCAAATCGATTCCCTCCACCGATATCTCTTGGGATCTAGAGCGGGATCTATTAGAATTGGTTATAACTCTGGAGAGATATGCACCAAACTCATCTGGTTTCAGACTCTTCCTCCTAGGGGAGGAATTCGGACTCTTAACTGAGGAAGAATCTCTCTTACTAGGCGGCTTAGACACTGCAATCTGGGAATTAATCTCTTTAGTAGATTTAAGGCGCTCAGACTCAGCCTGGATGAGATTCGAAGAACAGAGGCCAAAAATGTCTGAACCAAATGGGGAGCTGAAATCAAACTTGGCTTAAGATTGCTAGAAATACGTACATCCTTCAAACAAACTCCCACGTAAGAATATCCCAAGTCGGACCGAAAACAGATTGAATAGAGGCTACCTTTAAAAAATCATCCTTGGGAACCTGAACAGGGGCATCAGATTTTTGAGCCAAAGGAAAATCAGAAGATAAGACGTCATTGTCATAAAAATCCAACAGATCAATAACCAAATTATCGATAGGGAGAACCTGAGGAGAAAAACCCTCAGAAGAGGAGAGGGCGGAACCATAGGAGGGACGATTAGAACCAAATTCATCCTTCAAAGGAAGAGAAAGTTTCTCCGCGACCCATCGGCGAGACAACGACCAGTCATCCGAAAATGCTTGAGTTGGGCAAAACCTCTTCCAATCCCTGGCCCTGATAGACTTCGGGACCGCCGAAGAAGAGTGAGAGGCAGAAAAGGGAAAACAGACTCAGAAGAAGCATACGAATCAGGATCTCCAGCAGAATCAGACGACAGAGACTTGTAGAGAACATGAGGAGAGACAGAAGGAACAGATTCAGACATTGAAGAAAACTGATCAGAAAGGACAGAATCGACACCAACCTCCTGAACAGAATGGGAAGATGGCTGATCTAAATAAACCACTGGCAGAAAAACAAGACAAAATTGAACAACGAGCCGAAACAAAAGAACGATGGAGCGCAGCATCTCTGACTACAGAAAACAAAGAAAAATCTAACTCTGAATCAACAATCTGAAATTCTAATTCAGGAGAAAGAATTACAGAAATGATAGCATCTGAGGATTCAAAAGAGGAAGATGAGGAAGGCAAACTAAACACTGGAACTAAAGCAGGAGAAACCCGAGGAACACCAGAGGGAAGTGGGGAAAAACCTGGAGGACGCAGAGAAGGAAAAAGATAGGACGACGCAGAAACATGCCGAGAGGAAAAATCTCTAGCTGACAGTGAAGAAGAAGAGGAAGAAGATAGAAAAGCTGTAACAAAATGACCCCGAGAAGATCCAGATGCAGAGGACAGAGGAACACCAGGGGAAACAAAACCAGAAACAGCATCCCGAAAACTAGAAGGAACAGATACAGAAGAGGAATGACCATTCATCGACGCAAAACCCCCGGAAGAAGCATTAACCTCCTACACCTCAGGAAACCTAGAAGGCTCAGAAAACGATTGATCTACACACTCCTGAGAATCTGGAACAACTCTAACAGAGGAAGAGGAATAATGGGAAGCCACCAAATTACTATCACCTGAATAAACTGAACTACCAGGAATTCGCAAACCAGAATTAGAAAATGAGGAACCTGAGCAAACAGGGGCAGCATAGTGAGAATCTAAAACCAGAGGCAGAAGTGAATGATGAACCGGAAACTGCCTAGGATTACTGGGACCCGGAAGGTCAGAAAACCGGAATTCAAAGAGACCGGAAATACGCGAACCGGAAGCTGAAACCAGAAATTGACCAGGATCATGTAGACCCGAGTGATCAATAAAACCGGAAGTCGATCGAGAAATGGAAGAACGAGAACCAGAAACTGACACCAGAAACCGACTATCATGAAGACCCGATTGATCAGCAAAACCAGAAGTCAAACCCGAACCAGAACTACAAACAAGAGGCTCAAGTGGCCTGTGTTGCTCACCTGGAGCACCATCAATTTTTGTCAAAATTGTTGGTGGGTGGTTTAGCAGTCTTTTAAATGAGTTTGTGGACATTTTTGCAAGTGCAATATGGCCGCCAAACACACTACATTTTGATTGGCCCACGGTGCACATGTTTTTTTGATGGATCAACTTCCTTTGGACAAATTTCGGCCTGATGCCTTCAGCGGTTCTCGAGGAGTAATTTCCGTGAAAACCAGGCCATCCAAGATGGTCGCCAAACCATTTGGTCGTCCTCTTGAACAAAATTGGCTTACCTCTTGGCCTAGATGAAGATTCCCCAAGTGGTTTCGGAGAAGGTTTTTAGACATTTCCTGAAATTGGCCGAAATCCAAAATGGCCACTGGCCAAATTGGCCGATCGAGTTGATTTGAACAAACTTGGATCCTTATTCCCTAAGGATGCTTCCTGCCAAATATAATTGAAATCGGCCTGGTAGTTCTCGAGAAGACATTTTAAATTTCCCATTGCTTTAGCATGGGAGCTTTTGACGAGAAAATTATGCAATAATCTTAAAAAAGCTTTTGCAAGACAAATTTAATCTATCTAGACAAAGAACATGCGAATTGGAAGCCAATTCATTAACAAGAGGCCCACGGGCTTGCGGCGCTCACCTGGACCATTAGCATGCAAACCATTTGCATTTAAATAGATATGATGGCCACCCAAAAAAATGACCAATTACAATTCCGAATACATGTTCAGGAGTCCACTATGATAGGGTCATTCTAGCCATATTTGGTTGAAATATGTCACGTGACTAAGGAACGTATGCGCCAACATATTGACAATTTCTGGTAAATTTTTCATAAAATCTAAGATTTTCACCCAAAAATTTCTCAATCAAAATTCTAAATAAAGTTTCTAGAGCCTACCACCATAGAATCCATCTAGTGAAATTTGTTTGAAATATGTCTAGCAGTTAAGGAGGCATAGCAATTTGACAATTTCCGGTAAAATTCTCATAAAATCTCAGATTTTCACCCACAAAAATGGTCAATCAAATTTCTGTAAAGAAATTCTAAAGCCTACCAACATAGAATGCATCTAGCCAAATTTGGTTGAAATATGTCAAGCAGTTGGTAGCATTTTGACCATTTCCGGTAGATTTTTCATAAAATCTCAGATTTTCACCCAAAAAAGTGATCAATCAAAATTCTGAAAAGAAGGTCTAGAGCCTACCACCATAGAATGCATCTACCCAAATTTGGATGAAATATGTCAAGCAGGTAAGGAGGAATAGCATTTTGCCCATTTCAGGTCAATTTTTCATAAAATCCCAGATTTTCACCCCAAAAATTGATCAATCAAAATTCTGAATAATTTGTCTGGAGGGGACCAGCTTAGGATCAGTCCAGTCAAATTCGGTTGAAATTGGTCAAACCGTTATGAAGACGTAATTTGATGGACGGACGATGGATGGCCGCCATGGCATAAGCTCACTTGGCCTTTCAGGCCAGGTGAGCTAACAAGCGGCCAAATCAGCGGCGTATGAGTCAGTGGCACATGATGCACTGCATATGCGAGGCGTGACTTGTGTATGTGCCAGTCTGACAGCTAGATCATCTGTCTATTAGGGGCAGGTTTATTTTGATTCTGTGTTGAATTGAGCCAGTTAGACATATTAACATATATCATAGAGTAACAGTTAATGTTGAAAAGATTTTTCCCCAATGCCGCAGATGCGAGACCATGACCTTTTGACCCCAAAGGATATTGTGTCATTATAAGGAAGCGCTTAAGTTTGAGTCCAGTATGATTAACCAATCATGAGATATGAACTACTAAGTTTAGCTAAATGCAAAATGTTAATGCTAAAAAAATATCACAATAATATTAACCTTTCACCTTTTATCCCAAAGGGTATTGTGTCATGCACTCTCCTTAAAAGGAAGTATGTGTCCAAGTTTGTATCCAGGAAGATGGAAACATGAGATATGCATTGCTGATCTGAGCCAAGTTTTGACCAATGTCACAATAACCTCACCCTTTGACATTTGACCCCATCACTATGGTGTGATTCACTGTCAATATAAGGTAGCATGTATCCAAGCTTGGGTCAAGTATGCTTAAGATGAGATATAAACTGCTAAGTGGAGCTAAACAGAAAATGTTAATATTGAAAATGACGAGTAATTATAAGGAAGCATGTGTCCAAGTTTGGACCAAGGTCACAGTCACCTTGACCTTTCGACACAAAGGTCATTGTGTGATGCCGTGTCATTATAAGCATGCATGTGTCCATGTTTGGGTCCAGTATGATTAAACAAACATGAGATATAAATATAAAAGTTGAGCTAAATGCAAATTGGATGACGACGACGACGTGACGGTATCACAATAGCTCATTTTACTTCATAAAGTCAAGCTAAAAATAACTATTTTGACGAACCCTTTTGAAAAAGAACTGTTTGCGTTTGGTTGTACCAGGTTGTGTCTGGCCATCACCATCATCTTCATCCTCTTCCATATCCTCTTCATCTTCATACTTTACAATTTCTTTACTGACTGGAAGCAGGTTGTCATCAAGTTCACCTAGAAAATAAATGTATATCAGTAAACATTGTCCCTTTGCATTACAAATTTCTAGAAACCTTGGTTCAAGGCGATAACTTAAGAAACATGTAAGTTTGTGAGCCTACCTGTACATAATAATATGATGTCATTTCGTGATTTCAATATATTTTACCTAAATAGCTCTAAATAATACAGTAGAAAGACTACAACCTGCATGGCGAGTCCATTTTGTTTTTATTTACACAACAAATAATATGCAGCAGTGATGCAATATTTGCATTGTTACGGTATGATATTGAAGTGACTGTAGTGCGCTATGATATATTACATAGGGACGGATGGGGCAGGGTGGAATTCAGAACTTGGGTGGACCGATCCTATAATGGAAGGCTTCAACACATTAAACGAGTCTTGACTGGTCAACCTACCCATTCACCAATTTGTCAAATGCTAGTAAAATTGGGATCTGGCTAATAGAAAGCAGGATTAAATAAATATTTGGCTAATGATTAAAATTGTATTATCATACATAATTTCTAAGTAGAGAATCAGCTAAATTAACATTGAAGAACATGTTAAGATAAATATTTATGTAACTAGTATTACTTATATTGTCCTTAGTGTCACCAAATAAATCCTGAAATCCTAATATATCTAGGATTTAAAGCACCAATATAGGCCTACTGTTGAATATTTTGAAACCGCAGTAACAGCTCCCAGTTTCTAAATGTTCAACATAATCTTGTACCTGGTATTTAGAGTTTAGTTGAAATGGTTACCTGGTAGTTATGAATTGTAGACATTGAAAAACATTGGTTAAGATAGTAAAGATTTGGCCAAGAAAAAGTGTAGTTCGCTTATCTTTTGGTTAATAATTTGTGAAAGCCAGGTCTGTCCCTGGAAGTGTGATGCCTTATTGAAGCCATAGGTAACATGTAACATCGCAATTTGAATATGAATGCGAACTAGACAATGTTGTTTGACTCAGATGGCCACGCAATCACAGAAAATACCTTTCTCTATCTAGTAGGTAGCAATTTTATACAAAGCCTTCATATTTAAAAAAAATAAAAACACAAAAAATAACAAAATTAAAAAAACAAGAGGCCCTGTGAAGCTAACCTGGACCATTGGCATTTAAACCATTTGCATTTAAATAGAGATGATGATATGACCAATCAAGACTCTCATTTAATATGTGGAAGCCTACCGTCATAGGATCACTCCACCTGACCCTTTTTAAACAGTTCCGGATAACTTTCAGAAAATCAGACTGTTGCCAAAACATTGACCTACCGTATCAAAATTCTGAATAGAATTTCTAGAGGCTACATCAATAGGATCCTTCCAGCCAAAATTGGTTGAAATTGCACAAGCTATTAATGAGTAGCATTTTATATGGATTCCAATTTATCGGAAAATTCAAGATGGCCACCATCACAATTCACTATACAAGTTCTGAAGCGTACAGGCCTAGGGTTCTTCCAGCTGAGTTTGGTTGAAATCGGCCAAGCGGTTAATGAGTAGCCGCCTTTCAACTGATTTCCGATAAATGAGCCTAGGGTTCTCTCAGCCGAGTTTGGTTGAAATCAGCCAAGCAGTTAATGAGGAGTAGCCTTTTAACTGATTTCCGATAAATGAGCCTAGGGTTCTTCCTGCTGAGTTTGGTTGAAATCATCCAAGCGGTTAATGAGGAGTAGCCTTTTAACCCTAAGGAACTAACGAGCCGTCTAGACGGCATGCAAAAAGCGTACAAATAAACCTACGAGCCGTCTGGACGGTTTTCAATAATTGGATGTGGTGGCCTACGCGCCGTCTGGATGGCTTTAAGAGCACCAGTTTTCGATCGCTAAATACGCAAGCATTACAGGCGTTTTATCCAATCAAACTTAGCGTTACATTACGTTAGACGATTGAATTTTATAAATCCACTGTTGATTGGTCAATTCAGTTTGTTTACAAATTACAATGTAATGAATTTGCAATTTCTGGTCTCAAAGGGTTAAATAATCGGTGATGAATAATATTTAACTAAATTCTCAAGTCATTATCAATGATTATCTAGGGATAGCAAATTCTGTTAGAGATCCACTGCAAACTTGGTGCAGCTCTTGTCCTAGATGATATTTCATGCGTTTTGAATTGATCCCCCAAACGGTTTTAGAGAAGATCTTTAAAGACATTTCTAAAAATCGACCAAAATCCAAGATGTCACAAAAATACATTTTAGATATGGTAAATGATCCAAGATGGCCGCTAAACCGTTTATCCGACAGTCTCGAAAATGGCAAATTTGAAATCATAATATGCACACAAATACATAAAACCAATTTTTTCCTCAAAATCAATCAAATAAAAAAATACAATATGGCCGCCAAACATGCTATATATTGATAGGCCTATAGCGCCCTTTTTTTTTTTTACGGATCAACTTCTCTTGAACAAACTTTAATGGCCCTTAGTCCCAAATCATATATCACAAATTTTCGCCTGATCGCTTCCGCGGTTCTGGGGAAGTTGTTTTTGTGAAAACGAGGTCATCCAAGATGGCCGCTGAACTATTTGGTCAATCAAGTTCCCTTGAACAAACTTGAGCGAGCTCTTGCCCTAGATCATATTACATGAGGTCTGAATTGATCCCTCAACCGGTTTTAAAGGAGACTTTCATTTCTAAAAATCGGCCGAAATCCAAGATGGCCACTGGCCAAATTGGCCGATCGCCTTCATTTCAACAAAATAAAATCTCTATGCCATAAGGATGCTTCCTGCCAAATATAATTCAAATCGGGCCTGTAGGTCTCAAAAAGAAAACATTTAAAATTTCCCATTGCTTTAGTATGGGAGCTTTTGGCGGGAAAATGATTCAAGATGGCTGCCAAACCATTTAACCAACTGTTTCGAAAATTGCAGATTTGAGATAATACCCAAAAAGCTATATAAAACGAATTTCGGCCTCAAAATCAATCAAATAAAAAAATCCCATATGGCTGCTAAACACACTATTTTGATTGGTCCACCGCGCCCATGTTTTTTGACGAATCAACTTCACTTGAACAAACCTTAATAGCCCTTAGTTGCTAAATATATATCACAAATTTCGGCCTGATCGCTTCAGCGGTTCTGGGGAAGTTGTTTTTGTGAAAACTACGTCATCCAAGATGGCCACTGAACCATTTGGTCAACCAAGTTCCCTTGAACAAACTTGACTCAGCTCTTACCCTAGATCATATTTCATGAGTTCTGAATTGATCCCTCAAAAGATTTGGGAGAAAAAGATTTTTAAAGACATGTCTAAAAATCGGACAAAATCGAAGATGGTCGCCGGCCAAAGTAGCCGAACGGGTTCGTTTGAACAAACTTGAATCTCTATGCCTTAAGGATGCTTCATGCCAAATATAATTGTAATTGTCCCAGAAGTTCTCGAGAAGACATATTAAATTTCCCATTGCTTTAGTATGGGAGATTTTGGCGGGAAAAACATCCAAGATGGCCACCAAACCGTTTATCCGACAGTTTCAAAAATTTCAAATTTGAGATCAGAATACTGAAAACCCTATATAAAAACAATTTCGGCCTCAAAATCCATCAAATAAAAAAATCCAACAGGGCCGCCAAACATGCTATATTTTGAATGACCCACGGCGGCCATGTTTTTTGACGGATCAACTTCTCTTGAACAAACTTTACTGGCCCGTAGTCCCTATTCATATCTGCTAAATTTCGGCCTGATCCCTTCAGCGGTTCTTGAGAAGTTATTTTCGCTAAAACTATGTCAACCAAGATGGCAACCAAACTATTTGACCAATTAAGTTCCCTTGAACAAACTTGGTTGAGCACTTGCCCTAGATCATATTTCATGACGTTTCCTTCAATCCCTCTAGCGGTTTCGGTGAAGACATTTCTAAAAAGCAGCCAAAATTCAAGATGGCCGCCAGCCTAATTGGCCGATTGGCTTCATTTGAACATAACTGGACCCCTATTCCCTAAGGATGCTTCCTGCCAAATATAATTGAAATTGGCCCAGCGTTCTTAAGAAGTCGTTTAAAGGAACAGTTGACGGACGGACGGATGACAGACACACGACGGACAGTCGCTACGACATACGCTCACTTGGCCTTTCAGGCCAGGTGAGCTAAAAACAAAAAAAGACTCACCATTTCATGCAGACGAGCAGTCTTAACGAAAATGGTGGAGTGTGCTTGGAAAATGGTCTTAAGCGTTTTTATATAGAATCAAGATATATCTACTAGCCTTACCTCAACTAAAAATGAGCCAGTGAAAAGCGAAAGAGGAAGCCCTTCCTCTAACTTCATGAGCTTAAATGTGAGAAAGATTAATATGATCAGAAGAAGCAATTTCAAAACATCGGTCTCACAAATTCATCTGGCAATAGAGGCCTTAGCGACTGGACTGACTACCTCCTCCTCATACAGAATCTAGAAGTGGGATGTATTGGATCTCTTAAAATCAGTACTACACTTGAAAACTTTTAAAGCTCTGACAGGACACCAGTCTGTCAAAAGGTGAAAAGGAAATTAAAGATTTTCAAATAATTGGCTTAGCTGAGTGACGGTTAGATTGAGTTTTTGATATAAAAAAATCCCTTCTAGGATATAAGACTAGACCGCCACCAGATTCAAAAACCTGTCCTTCTCAGTGGAAAAAGCATGAAATTTTGGATCATCTTCTAGCAGAAGCAAATGTAACCCAAAAAATGAACTTAAGGTTGCAAGGTTCATGCTAATAGAAGAGAAAGGTTCAAAGTGATGGCCTGCTAAAAAATCTGAAGAACCATAGCCAGATTCCAGGAGGGCAAAGGTTTCGCTATTGGAGGACGAATATTGCATAAACCTCTTATGAAACCACACCAAACCTTTGTATCATTAACATCAGCATTCAAAAGACAAAGAAGCAATGATGCCAAAGAAAATCTATAACCTCTTACAGTGTTAGCAGACAAATATAAGGAGTCAAAGAGATAAGATAAAATATCTAACACTTGGGAAAATTAAAACAGTATCTGTCAAGAGACCATGGTCTGCACACCATTCTCCAAAAATTTTGTGACAGCCTTCAAAACTCTGCAGCTTGACTCCCTCCTGGCAGAATCAATGATTTCCTGAGAACTCGCAGAAATTTAAATCTCAGGGATCGAACAGACGAAACTCTCCATGTAGATTCGTGAGACTGAATACACGTGTCCCTTACTTGAGACAGAAAGTCCGGGGAGACTGGAAGAAGACAAGGAAAGACCACCCGGCGACTGAGGAAATCTGCGACCCCGATCCACTTTGGCCAAAATGGAGTTATCAGAACTAAGATCTGATCCCTGACCTTCCTCAAGACCAAAGAAAATCAGGAAAGTTGGAGGAGACGCATAATCTAACATTCCTATCCAGGACTAAAACAGGGCATCCACCGCCAATGCCCGATTGTCCGGAAAAGTGGGCATGCAAGAAGAAATCCTGGCATTCAGACAGTTTGCAAGAAGATCTACGTGGGAACAATCCCTAAGGTTGAAAATTGCTTAGACAACCAACCTCTTTAACTGCCACTCTGTACAGGAAATCCCAGACCGTTCCCCCTCCTCATAGGAAGCGACTGAAAATAATCATCCGAGGAGAAAACTTGACCAAAGGAACACCCAACAGAATCAGAAACGATCCTTCCAATAAACTAGAAGGGGAAATAGGTTTCTCTGATTGGAATCTGAAGGTACTAGAGTGAACTGACTGAAGCCACAAGGACATTAAGTACATTGGAAAAGTCTTCTCATCAGCACCTCCCTAGGAATGATACTCTTGACTCTTGATCATCAATCCTATCACCCTGAAAAAGCAATTACCTCTGACCATGGAGGAGGATGACAGAAAATCCATCCCTACTAAGTTGGCTTCCACTCTTAGGTGTAAAGGGAAAAAACAAGACCCCGAGCTAGATCAAATACAAACGTCTAGGTGGGGGAAAAGCAGAGCAGGAATTAAACTAGACTTTTAGAGATTTAAAATCCAACCTAGGCTGCATGCCAGGATGCAGATCTCTGGAATAATACTGATAGAATTAATAAAAACTGCTTAAACTAGCCAATCGTCTATATAAACGTGAAGGTGACCAGAATATTCCTGCCATGGCTAACCCTAGACGAGTGAAGAAAAAAGGGGGCCGTGGCCAGACCAAAGGGCAATGCTCGAAAAGTCATACCCAACATGGTAGAACGAATCTCAAGAACTGAAGGCATGAAGGGTGGATAAGAACATGTAGAAAGACATCCTAAATCTCTATGGAAGAGAACCACAAGCACAGATTCAGACCGCCGCTAATCTGAGATATGGCCTCCATCTAGATTTTTGGAGATAGGATAAGGATTAACCCCTTCAGATGATGATCGGACGCCATCCACCCAACTTCTTGGGGCTCCCTAGTGGAACGTCTTCTAAGGCCTTCTTAGAATCATCTACTCCAACTCATCCTCTAGGGCTCCCATCTTCACTGGGAAGGAAGGAAACTGAGTCCACCTAGAAAGGAAGGACAGAGGATGAAAAATCCAGGATGGTGAGAAAAAACCCCAGCGAGGATCTATGATCCAGGGGACCTGACCGAGGGCTTACCAAGTCTCCCAAAATTAGAGACAGGCACCCTCCTACTAGCACGCTGGGAGAAAAGGGGAGCACGACCGGATCCAAAGGAATGGAAGAGGAAGGGACAAAATAGGAAAAAGAGAAAGGGATAGGCCTACCCAGGCTACTACCATCCCTTCAGACTCTTACTCTGAAACCTTTAAAGGAACGACCTCTATGACTAGATCAAGGTTCACAGAAATAAGACTAGCCCTTCTCACCTGAGGAGTGGACTGCCGGACTTGGGATCTAAGACAATGGGCAAAAAAAGACTTTAGAACCTGACGACAGAGAAGAATTGGTAATTATCCTTGAAGGATAAGCGCCAAACTCATCAGGCCTAAGACTCTTCCTCAATGGAAGGATTAAAGCGGCCTTAACAGAAACGTCTCTCTACACAGAAGGCTTCAAAACAGAAATATGAACTCAAAGATCCCTTGGCGGATCTAAGACTGTCAGATTCAGCCCGAAGAATATGGAAGAAGATTGACCAAATATATCGAGGCCAAAGGGAGGAATTGATATAAGAATACTCCTAAGCATAATCAAAATATTAACATCGGATGGCTTTCTAGGTCTTCTCTTAGAGGCAACGAAGCCCAACAAACTACAAACTGAGTTCAAAGAGCTTCTAAAGATGGTGGCTAGAGAATTTCTAAGAACCTCAGAAGGGACTCTGATCACTTCTCTCTCCAGCGCCTAAAGAGTATCTTCCGAAATAAGAGCTAGAAAAATGGTTGGTGTAATCTGTGCCTTACATACAGATTCCCAACTAAAAAGATCCGAAGAAGACTCAACCTTAGCGAAATCCTTCAAACTAGACTAGAAATAGACTGAAAGAACACTAGGAGAACAAGAAAAAGGGACAGATGAGAAAAAGCTCATCCTGAAGAGGAAGAGAGAGAGAGAGAGAGAGAGAGACAAGAAGCTATCCATTGATGAGACGAGGACCAATCATCCAGAGGCCCTGATCGGGTAAAACCTCTTCAGATCCCTGACCGTGACTGATCCAGGAATAGAATCTAGAGACAATAGAAAAGACTAGCGGAAACAGAAGAGCGATTGAGCGAGGAATCCCAGATTACAGAAAACAAAGAGAACACTAAGCCATAGACAACACATAGAAAACTATTTTCTGAGAACGAAAAACAGACACAGTTGGATCTAGACAAACAAAGTTGAAGAAGAAGTGGAAGAATAAGAAAGAAGAGAATTAGAAGGGACAGAGGAGGAAAAAGATGAAAAAAGAAAAGGTGATATGAAGAAGCCTATGATAAACATAAGGAGTGAGAAAGCCAGCAAAGGAAGGATAGCCAAAGAATGAGAAAGAGAGAACACTAGAACAAGAAAAGGGACAGACGAGAAAAAACTCATCCTGGACAGAGAGAGAGAGCGAGAGAGAGAGAGAGCGAGAGAGAGAGAGACAAGAAGCTGTCCATTGATGAGCCGAGGACCAATCATCCGACGAGGCCCTGATCGGGTAAAACCTCATCAGATCCCTGACCTCGACTGATCCAGGAATAGAATCTAGAGAGAATAGAAGACCAGCGGAAAAAGAAGAGCGATTGAGCGAGGAATCACAGATTACAAATAGAAGACTAAACCAGAGATAACAAATAGAAATCTAGTTTCTTAGAAAGAAAAACAGACACAATAGGACATAGAAGAACAATGGTGAAAAAGAAGTGGAAGAATAAGAAGGAATAGAAGAATTTGAAAGAATAGAGGAGGAAAAAGAAGATGAAAAAAGAAGACATGATACGTAGAAACAAGACTATTATAAGCAGAAAAAGGAAAGTCAGGAACCCCCGAGAAGGAGGGATAGCCAAAGAATAAAAAAGAGAGAAGATTGGGAAAACAAGACTAAAGAAAATCTTGAAGAAAAGTAGGAAGTAACAAATTGAGTCAGAACTAAGGAATTATTATTAGAAGAAGAATCTGAACGATCAGGCGATTCATAGCCATAAGCTCGAAAATAACTCCCGGAAAGAGAATCAGTAAAAACTGATAAACCAGAAACGGAATTAGGATACTTAGCCAGCTCTAACAGACCCGGACAGCGCCTCTCAAACCGGAAGTGGAAGCACTACCACCGGAAATAGATACAACGAAACCGGAACCGGAAAAGGAAGATAAAAGCTTAGCCGGATCTAACAGACCCAGCAAAGTACCTCTCATTCCTGTATCAGAAACTCTATGTAGCTGAACTTCAGCGCAAAGCTATAAAAACTTAAGCTGGATAGCAGGCCGACTTCTGCTTGCAGAATATTTGAAAAGTGAATCCGTTTCCTATTTGGGATCTGTTGCGGGCGCGCTTAGTCACAGGCATCACCAAGGAGTGAGTACAGCTTATTCACAGGCATCACCAAGGAGTGAGTACAGCTTAGTCACAGGCGTCACCAAGGAGTGAGTACAGACTGGTGACAGTCTATACTGAGGCTTATGCTGGGGGTTACCTTACCAGTAGCCTGCTTAAGGGCATGCATGGTGATGATAAAGGTATAAGGGAGTATGTAAGTGAGCATAAAAATTTTATTCTGGTAGCTAAATGCAGATAATTTTATTTAGCAAATAGTGATTGAATGGTCAAGATGTTTTTGTGGTGTAATAACAACTAGGATTTTCACCCTAAAAATTTATGAATCAAAATTCCCATTGGAAGATCTGGAGCCTACGGCCATAGGGTACTTCCAGTAAAATTTGGTTGAAATCAGCCAAGTGGTTAATGAAGAGTAGTGTTTTAAAGCAAAAGTTGACGGATGGACGGATGGTTCTCACAACATAAGCTTTCTTGTCCAGGTGAGCTAAAAATTGGTCGGAATCCAAGATGGCCATCAGCCAAATTGGCCAATCAGCTCCGTTTGAGCAAACTTGGATCTCTATTGGCTTCGTTTGAACAAACTTGGATCTCTATGCCATTAGGATGCTTCCTGGGAAATATAGTTGAAATCGTCCCAGTGGTTCTTGAGAAGACATATTAAATTTCCCATTGCTTTAGTATGGGAGATTTTGGCGAGAAAATGATCCAAGATGGCCGCCTAACTGTTTATCCGACAGTTTCGAAAATGACAAATTTGATATCATAATACCCAAAAACATATATAAAAACAATTTCCGCTTCAAAGTTCATCAAGTAAAAAATCCAATATCGTCGCCAAACACGGTACATTTTGATTGGCCCAGGGCAGCCATGTTTTTTGACAGATCAATTTGCCTTGAACAAACTTTAATGGCCCTTAGTCCCTAATAATATTTCCCAAATTTCGGCCTCATCCCTTCAGCGATTCTGGAGAAGTCATTTTCATGAAAACTAGGTTGTCTAAGACGGCCGCCGAACCATTTGGTCAATCACGTTCTCTTGAACAAACTTGGCTTACTTACCTCTTACACTAATTGATGTTTCATGAATCGATGTCCCAAGCGGTTTCAGAGATTTTAAGATATTTCTAAAAATCGGCCAAAATCCAAGATGGCCGCATGCCAAATTGGCCGATCGCCTTCGTTTGAACAAACTTGTATCTCTATACGCTAAGGATGCTTCATGGCAAATATAACTGAAATTGGCCCAGTGGTTCTTGTTGTTTAAAGAAAAATTTGACGGACGGACGGATGGACAGACAGACACACAGACGATGGATGATTGCCACGGCATAAGCCCACTTGGTCATTCTGGCAAGGTGAGCTAACAAACAAAAACAGGCACCCAACACAAAAACAAAGAATTTAATATCTTACATTGTTGTTTTACCAAGTTGAGAACCATGCCCCGCACACAACAACAAATTTAAATTTTCTAAAGATGATTATTCTTGAACATTTACCAATGGAATGACAGGCTCGTTATGACTGGAAGCCCTAAGGCTGCAACAGACCCGTCATATTGTTTTCAAAATATTCAACGGAATATGCTTTAATTTGTAAAGAATTCCACCTGTATCAAAGAACCATCATCTTAATGGCCCTCAAAAACAAGTGTCAGCTATACACACGTTTGACTGCGTATTGAATAGCATGCAGAATATGTGGTATAGTAGTGATCTTCCCAGTAATGAGGCAGTCAGTCTTTCATGGTTTCAGTTCGGTCTCACTTTGCAGGCAACATGTGACAGGTGATTTCCCAGTAATGAGGAAGTTAGCTGCAGCAATTTCCAGGAAATAGGACAGCTTTATTTAGAATAGAGGCTATTATATTTTGGTGGATATAACTCCAGTAACTGTTACTGGTTTATGCCATTGATTTATATCATACATCAAAGGATCGCTGTTAAATATTTTGGAAACTATTTAACATAAGCATAGGCAGCGCCAACCTTCCGTTAGATATATTATGAAGTCATTGTGAGAGATTACTTGATTAGGAGCACCGCCAGCAAATTCTATGATGCTATTGTGTTACAGAGGCATGTCAGATACCATTCCTGACAAGCAAATGCTCAAGCATTATTTGCAATCGTGCGTGCGTGCGCGCATCAATATGTTCCTCACTTACCTGCTTTATGCAGCAACTCGCATGCTTTCAAGGCAGCTGCCATCTCTGCCCAGCGCTTACGCTCCATTGGTCTTACACCCTGGGTTGACAGAAAAACTAATTAGGCTAAGGGAAGAGTGCAGCTATACAATGCATTATTACAATCATCATTTAGCTAAAAATCTGAAACTAATATAGACCGAAGCATGTTGCTCCCAGTAAAAAAATTTTCAACACAATATTTCTACAATGTAATGAATTTACAATTTCTGGTCTCAAAGGGTTAAATAATCGGTGATGCATAATATTTAACTAAACTCTCAAGTCATTATCAATGATTATCTAGGGATAGCAAATTCTGTTAGAGATCCACTGCATACCACATCAAAAGAATTTTCATCCGTAAACATCTCAATGTTACAAAGTGTTATGAGTCAAAACACGGCCACCATTTACAGCCATGTATGTGAATTGTCAATGTATTTATGTAAAAAGAATAATCTGGTACGGTCTTGATCAATATTGTTACGGTCTGCTAAGACATTTTAATCTTTTCTCATATAGCAAACTATCAGATCAATCTACAACAAGCATTCTGTAAGTATTGCTTTGCAATACATGTCCCCTACCTGGTGATATAACTCTTAAGAGATTGACAATCAAAAAACTCCAACAAAAATTTACAGAAGCAGCTGAAACTCAAACTTGATCTGTAAATCCTCATATCAAAGCAATAAACCAAGTTTCAGTTATATATGGTGAAGATGAACGAAAAAGTCTTGAAAGCTGATATGTTTGTATTTCATAGTTATATATGGTGAAGGAGAATGAAAAAGTCTTGAAAGCTGATATGTTTGTATTTTATAAGTCGAAAGGGGACATAATTCCATCAAATATTGACGCAAACGCCTGAAACTCGAACTTGCTCTGTAACTCCTTATACTAAAAGGATGTACCGATTTTCCCTTGAGTGCGAAAAAAAGTGCGGAAAGCTGATATTTTTTGTATTTCTTAAGACGAAAGGGGGCATAACTCTGTAAAAAATTGATGCATACGCCTGAAACTCAAAATTGGCCTGTAACTTCTCGTAACAAAGCAAGGTACCAATTCTCAGTTCAATATCTTGAAAGACCGCGAAAAAATGTGCGGAAAACTAATATTTTTCATATTTCATAAATCGAAATGGGGCACAATTCAATGAAAAATTGACGAAAATGTTTTGAAAATCGAACTTACTCTGTAACTCCTTATAGTAAAGCGATGTACCGCTTTTCCCGTAAATATCTTGGAGTGCGAAAAATACGCCTGAAACTCGAACTTGGTCGGTAGCTTCTCATAACAAAGCAATGTACCAATTCTCAGTTGGACTGCGAAAAAGTGCGGAAAACCAACTGCAGTCAGACAATTAACCTACAGGACAAATATCATTGGTCAAGCGTGATGCCTCTAATTAATTGGGTCCTTTGCCTTATTGACCGATGAGTCAAGTACCAGTGACACGATTAACCAAAGGAGTAAGTGTAGCTGATGCCATTGACCAACAGGGCATAAGTTCCTGACATTATTGACCAGTGACAATACATTCTTAATACTAATGATCATCAAAGCAAGTGTCACAGACATAAATGACCAACGGGGCAAGCACTCTCCAAGCCTTTATTCATGACGCTTTCTTAGTGTCTAAGATGACGTTCTTCACGCTAAGAATGACGTCTTAGTAAAAATCAGTATTCATGTGGCGTCTTCTTAGGCCTAAGAACATTATTAAACCTTTCTTAATTTATGACAGGTACCTCCGTGGCGTAAATCCGCTAAGAAAGTTCCTAGTGAAAATTTCTTCTTGTTTGGTGTATGTTCAGCTCTGGCTGATGCGTGCCAGCGGGTATCAACCAAACCATGCTGATTACATTTAAAGGGATGCTTATCTCATCTCAGATGTTGCATTGTACCGATAGATTATGGTTTATAGATTCCATATCATTCATATCCTATCACGTTCCCTTATCTGTATCACGATTATCTGCTTTGTAATATCGTGTAAATGTTGAACAGTGATCGCCACCATTTTGTCTCCTCAAACGATAGTGTGTGATGTCATGCATGTGCCAATGCATCACATTCCTTATTATGTAATGCGTATCCCGTTGAATATTTTGAAATTAATTTTACTGGAAGTTGTTGCTGCCTATGGCAGCATCAACTTCCAGTCAAATTAGTTTCAAAATATTCAACTGCCTACCTGTATGATTGCTTTTATACTACACTGCCAAACTATAGCTAGCACCTCTATGACTGAGCTATATCCCGAGGCAGGCACGCTATGATTTTTCTGATTGGTTGAAAAGTAAATCATGACAGCCATCATAGGCTATAGAAATGTACTAACATTTAGCTACTAAAGCCGGAATATCTTTCTTTAGCGGCATGATAAAATGCTTACAATTACCTGCATAGTTTATGAGCGGCATATTAGATCACCTGAATAGCTATCAACAGATGATGTTAGTTATCCTTTAAATATTCCCATTTGAAACAAATATAGAGTGGTATATGCATACTTGCAGCAGAATGCGTTTTGTCTTCTCACCATTACAAGGTTAAATAGTGATATCATACTCTGTAGACAAGCTACATGTACATATAGTGCAACCCAGAATTCATTTAGAGTTGAAACGTTGAAAACAAGTTATGGCATCAAAGACTCTTTAGTTTGTTTGTTAAATATTGATTAACACAAAAAGAAAAGGTCGGCAAAGCTAGCAAAATTATGCTTTCATATAATTCGAATAAAAGAAAATAATTATATTGTTTGCATATTTTTTAATACATTAGTAGTAAATTTTGCTATTTAAAAAAAATATTTTTGAAGATGTAAGCCATGTATATGCCTTTCAATGTTTAATATATGTTTGTCTAGAGTACAGCTCATAAATTTATCGATAACATGCATGTTTCCAAAGCAAAAACAAAACACAAAAACACATAGTTGTTAGCAAGAAATGTTCTGTCAAATATTTTGAACATAATTGGCAGCAATGCCTTCCTATCCAATTATGTTCAAGATAGATTTAGCATTATGCCTACATTTTATTTTGTTTTTGGAAGCAATTAAAGTTATTTCTGAGCTGTACTGTGCATGCATAAGTAGTGCCCAATCCATATGGATATGTAGCTCGCCGGGTAGTGTCGGGCCGTTCCGGTGTATCATGTCAACTCGCCGCGCCGCAAGTGCACGACGAATGATGATGCTGGTTAGCATCCGGTCTCGGGGTAACGGACCTTGTACGAGACTGCCCTGCAGGTAACAAAAACTGGCTCCTAAGGCCGGTGGAACTCAATTGTTCCGGTGGGTCCGTGCGACCATCGTCATGAACATTAAACACGACTGTCTCATCCCAAGAATTTGTGTCACAAGTATGCCTGTCCATAGCAATTTCGTGATCAATGGACTTACAAGATTTGATTTGGTGACCCAAAAATATAAGTCTATACAATGATTTTACCTAAACAATTATAAATATGCTAGATAAAACTACAATAAGAGCATACGAAAATACAAGACAGAGACAGGTAGATGAACCTTTAAACATGGGGCTCCCGGAGGTACCACACAGACTTGTGACTCGTAGGGCCGCAGAGGTATCCCCGCAAGGGAGGCTCCCGCACACGAGACTTAACTACTTAACTTAACCCTGTGGCAGCGACGGGACGTATTATCGGCTTGAAAAAATTACGTTCCTAGTCCGACGGGACGTATTACCGACAAGAGACAATTAGACACCGGGAGCGACGGGACGTATTATCGGCTCAAGCTACCACCAGTTTTCGATCGGTAAATACGCACGCATTACTGGCGTTTTATCCAATCAAACTTAGCGTTACATTACGTCAGAAGGCCAAATTTTCTAAATCCATTGTCAATTGGTCAATTCAGTTTGTTTACAAATTTATGCGGGAAAATATAAATAGATCTTTATGAATGAAATAGTTTGCGTAAAAATGTCGAAGATGACGAAGCAATTCCTTTATTTAAGCGAGTACCCGTTTATCCGGATAGATGGAATCGGGTATTATTATTATTATTATTATTATCATTATTATTATTATAGAGCTGCTCAATGATTGGGCAAGCTGGAAAATCTTTATAAACGGCATCCTATACTAGCAGTGTCATATATAATACGGAAATGCGAAAGCAACCAGCTCTCGGTAGTTAAGATCGCGAATTTCGTTCGTTATCTTTGTCACGTGATATGATGTTACAGATTATGACAGTTAGTTTAATTTTAATGAAACTTCAGTTTCCACGCTTTATTTTATAATGACAATTTGCCATTACTGAATAACTGAAAGCCTCTCAAAATTACTGAACATCCATCGTGGTGAAATTATTTTAAATCAATGGTTGAGTGGGGTTTAGGTATTGAGAGACACTTGCCAATAATTTGAAAAAATATCACATATCCCCATACCACTAACACATATCCCCCTACTATAATATATATATATATATATATATTATAGTAGGGGGATATGTGTTAGTGGTATGCATGGACGAAAATCTGGAACCTTCAAGGACATATCAGCATAGACAATACAATTGTTTTAAAGATATTGACCACTGTGGAGATATGGTTCACATGGGGACAGAACGAGGGTGGGGGGGATTGGAAGATGCCCCGACCCCTTTTTTCCTCTCCCACTGTTTAGACTCCCACCCCACCCAGGTCAAAACACATTCTGACACCCCAGTTATTGCGCTTGATTGTCCTGTCCATTTTTGTCAATCTTACTGGGGTTTGCTGCTGTTCATGTTGCAATGTTATTAATGTATCTATCCTTTTATTTTTCAGCTTGAAACACCATTTGAGCGAAAAATTAAAGAAAATTTAAACTTGATGATTTTTATAAACCCTGTATCACTTAAATTTGCTAAAAAAAATTACATCTCAGTAAATATCCATTTCCAGACAAAGAGAATCTGTTTGAAAATTTACCACTCGGTTATTGCGCCAAAAATCATCTCATGATCTGCAAATGGCCATTTTGCAGTCACTGCTGTAGCCATTTTTGGCCGGCTTGTGTGTTATAGGGGTGATAATATTTAAATACTGTATTGTGTAAACTACCAGTGCAAATGTCAAATAAAGTTCTCGAAGTGAGAGGGAGAGAGAATCTCATATTAGGTAATCAGACTGGACTATGTATAGTAGATTTGTTGAATATATCGAGTCCAATTTGATTGGAAGCTGCTGCTGCTTTAGGCAACAATAGATTCCAATTAAATATATCAAAATATACTCAACAGATTACTTTTTAGACTTCAGGATCTTTACCCTTGTCCTGCAAGGGGAAGGGGGTATTTATTACATTTGTGTGCGTCCGGTATTGCATCTAAAATATTGATCCTACTGGTTTCAAATTTTAACGCAACAAAGCAACATAACCTAAACAAGGATTTCACGAAGTTGTCTGTGATATGGACAAAAACCCAGGATCCAGATTGGATACACATTTTAATCTATGGACATCTCGGAATCAAATCTTGACAAAGTAGAGGGCCATACACTATGATTTAACAAATTTGGATGTGCTACAAATTTATTTTAAAACCGCTATGTACATTGTGAGAAAAATGGTAGGGTAGTCTTGGCAGTGGTTTACAATCTCTGATTACTGTTGTTCATAATGTTATCTATCAAGCATCAAGTCCCGACAACACTGTTGTGCTTTAAAAACTGAATCTACCCGTCAATGGAAACTAAGTGATAACTAGATTGCTTGGTCGATGATGCATTATAGCAGAACCCATGTTCACCACTTTGACCTCGTTACCCCATCCAATCCCTGAGGGCGGAGCCAAATGTAAATGCCCTCTTGCTGCCTTGCACTCCATAATCACGTACCAAATTTGTTTGAATTCCAACCTCTGATTTTGGAAGAGTTGCATTACACAGAGACTGGAGTGGATTGTTGTGGAAAATCTGGATGTCATAAGGGGAAATGATCTGTTAAAGCAGGATTTAAAAGTTAACATGAGCCAGAGGATAGTAGAAATTGACAATGATTAGTACAATTTGTAACCGACCAGCCTGATGGTAACAATTTGATATGTCAATGGTCAAGGTGGCCAAAAAATGCCATTGCTGTGATCTTCAGAAATGTAGATATTCAGATCAAGATAAGACTATTTGTAAAAATGTACCACTAGAATGGCTGGCTCGATAACCGAACCAGTCATTCCAGTATTAAAATTTTAAAGATAGTCTTCCCTTGGTCTGCAAAGAAAATTTCATGGGCTAAAGAAGAATCTAGTAATCCTGATAGAGACATGTAGTGGCTCATTTGGCTTAATTTCAATTCATGGAGAGGGTGTGTGAGAGCGATCTTTTGAACACCCACTCTTCCCCAGCAGAAAATTCACAATTGTATGGTAACCCATATCAAATTCCTTTGAATTCCACACAACAGTTTGGAAGGAGTTAGCAAGCGTGATGGACAGTTTTTCTGATATTTGTCCTTTGGACCCCATCCCCTGACCCACAGGGGGCGGAACCAAATCTAAATATGGTCTTACAACGCTCAATCATGGGTAACCCACATACCAAATTTGGTTGAATTTCACCCACCTGTTTGGGAGGGGATAGCATGATGGGCCTACAGACGGGTAGATGGAGGCGATTATAATACCTCCATTTTTTCAAAACATGGGGATCATGAAAGGACCCAAGGCGACAAGATACAGGTAGGTAATTAATTCAAAATCTTCATACAAAAATGTAAATTTCTTTTGGATTGAGAAATTAGGCTACGACCATCATTGCCCACGGCACATTGTTTCCAGGATTTGTCGGTGAAAGGGTTAAACATAGCAAAGACTGGCATTGACAAGTGGGCATGGCAGAAATTTGGATTTTCTAATAGAGGAATCCACTTTTAGCTCCGCCCCGTCTCTAGGTAAGCTCCATCCATGATTTGCGTGTGTTGGGTTCAGTTTATACACTTTGAATCCTAAATTCCCAATTCCATGATTACTATAGATACAGCTAACCTGTTCAATATTTTGAAACAAATCTGACTTGGGCCTGTTCAATTATTCAACAGAATGTTTAGTAAATGGCATACAATTCGTACAACTGACAGACTTTCAAAAGTGCATGATGGACTTAGCTACGTCATCCAATAGATATTTTGATTGTGACGTCAGCCTATATGTGATGTAATTCATTATGATGTCATATACTTGGGTGACAGATTGGATTCATCTATTATTTAACCCTTTCTCATTTTCACCGACAAATCCCTGAAAAAGTATGATGCTTACAGTATAACATATATTCTATTGAATATTTTGAAATTAATTTGACTGAAAGCCATTGCTGCCTAAGGCAATTTGCAGTCAAACTAATTTTAAAATATTCACCAGTTTTCCTTTATGGTATCATTAAAATGAGGTATGCGGAATTCAACGGAAAAAGGGTTAATCTTACCTTGCTCGTGTGCAGATTTATGTTGTATATTTCACTGCCATCGAATCATATTTGCGTCATTCTTGGCTGATTCATTGCGATGGAGCCTAGTGTATACGGTGTCTCCGAATTCATAATCATATCAGTAATTCACATTAACAATTTTGATTGAATTCCACCAAAAGCTTTTGGAGATGGATGGATAGACGGATGAATGGAGGCAATTGCAATATCCCAGCAGTCTTATTTTACACAGATCAACTAATTTTTCTCTTTATAAAATCCATGTTTGAAAATCCATCAGCCCAATTAGCAGAAGAGTCCATGATGTTTTTAAGCCATTGTCCGATCACCTTAAAAAAATAGGAACAACAAGTTAGAAATAGGCAAATTCTAAGAGTTATATTAAGACTTTAACAATCAAATATTTTCATGAAAATTTCCATTTTCTCATAGACAATGCCCATATGCAGACCAAGAGCCAGTCATTCCAGTGATACAGTTTAAAAAATAATGTTACTTTGGTCGGAAAATTGGCATTTTCCTAGACAACTGCAGCAGTTTTGGTTTGGCTCAAATGTTAGATGGTTAACAATATACATGTACGGCGCAGGGTCATAGGGATATACTGGTAAGCACTATTACCCGACAACGGCTGTTATGGTCATACACCGCCCTCAGATTTTAGTGCAGAAATGAGTAATATAATAAATGGTGGGCATATATAGTCCAAAAAGGGAGTATGACTACTAGTTACTGGATTAACCTTTTCAATCGACAAGAGTGAATAATAAATTTGTTACAAATGTTTCTAAATTCTGTTGAATATTTTGAAACTAATTTGACTGGAAGCTGGCTAAGACCAAACTGGATTCAAAATATTCAAAATATTCAACATCTTACCTTTATAATGACTGTAAACGTGAAATTCTGGAATTTCAGATTCAAATGTGATTTGTTTTTAATTTTGGGCACACTTCCATGATAGTGCAAGTTTGTTTCAGGGCCCCGGTTCTCTATAGCTTTGATCAGAGGATACTGGCCACACAGTAAATGGTGATAGAATGTTTGTAACAAGGGCAATAGTGAATTATTTGTTTTCTAAGGAATAATTAGTGAGTTCCAATCATAAATGATTGTTAGGCAATGTGGTGTTACTTCCCAAGTTTTCAGTTACTCAATGACTAATTTAACAGAGAAAGTTATAGATTGTGGTAAGAAAGCAGCAGAACCAATAATATATAAATCCATTCGTTTACCTCTGGTCGCGAAATAACAATAAGGTTATAGATAAACAATCCGATAATCTCAATCATCGATGCATGTCTTTGTTTACAATTTCCAAGAAAACTTACTCTTCAAATTACTAGCATTAATTACGCCGAGTTGAGATGCGAAAGCCGTCAAATATATCGGCATCCCACTTCCAGATTGTCAATATGGTCTACTTTTTGGTTTGTGGCGTACGAGAAATATGCATAGATTGACATATTTGAACATACAACTATTTTCCAAAACAGCTGATCATGTCGCCATCTTCCCGGAAAAATTAATATTCATGAATTCCCGACCAATCAGACGCGTCAATCTTATAGTGCGTGATACGGCGATGCCAATAACGGGTAATGAGCGTGGTACTCGTATATTAGATACGGGTACGATTCTACAAATTCATCTCGTTCTCTCGCGATCAATCACGGTAAATGATTCCTATTGGAGACGCCGCTACGAAAAAATGTCTGATGCTATAGAATCTTAGTGTACATTTGCGTTCGCTTCTTAAATTGCTGATTGCAACCAGCAATGCTATATAGCATAAAATTTGCCATTTATTCGTTGTCAACGCTGAGAAACCCTGGTATGTGTTCGGTTATGTATAAAGGAATTATTCAACATTGAATAAGGCCTACCCCCCAAAATCATGACCGGAATTTCTCGAAATGTTACAGTACCATGACATAATATGATTGTCATTTTCACATCTTATCGGATGAAAACCTTCACGAAACTTTGGTATCTGTTAGTTATAATACCATTGTGATTAAATTTATCAATGGCATTTGTAAAATTTAAAAAAACTTCGATAAACTTTGCAAAAATAGACCAATGTATTTATCCTACAAGGTGTGGCCATTTTGAGAGGCACGTTGACTAACTAAAATATATTTTATTCATACAAATTTTATATGTACTAAAAGGTATTTTATTGCCCTTTCTAATGATATATAGTTTTATATATAGTGATCTGTTACTTTGCCAAAAATAGTTAATATAGTTGGCATGGTAGCACTACGCCGCTATCACGCCACTACCGCTTATAGGTTAGGTTTCTTAGCAAGTTTCTAGCTTTTGGCTGTAGGGTTTCTAGCACTTCTTTGTAAATTCTTGGTAGGGCCCAGAGGGTTAAGATAAGTTATTATACCTCTAAGCTGAAAGGAAGAAGGTTATCTCGGACGAAAAGTTATGTGCCTCACGCGGGCACTACTCCTCGTGCTAGTTTGGGTGAGGAGTATTATCCTCGCGTGGACCGTCATCGCTGAATCCTTGCGAGAGGTAAGCGTCTCGCGCGGGCCTCCGTCTCGGGAAGGCGTCGCCACTGCTCAAAACGGGAGAAGAGTAGAAGGCAAAAATGGGCCCACTAATATTTCAACCAAAAATGCTTGAGGAAGAAAAGACCATACCTAGTGAGATTATGACTATGACTATAGGGTTGCGTGCTGTTTTACGTGAAGACGGGACGAGCGATTCCCGATGGATTCCCTCATCCCCGTCTTATGTGATTCTTAGTATGCTGAATTAGTAGTTGCCGCTTTATTTATGCGGGCCTTCTGCTTCGCTTAATTAGCTGTTAGTTGTTTGCAAAACAAGAACTATCTTTGGTCACAAATGGCTGGTTTCTACCTAGCTATTAGACACGGCTGTCACTGAGAACAGATGCCCTAAGACATCAATACTGAATACAGCGCTTATACATGTTACTTAGTAAGATCTCCGAACTGATAAGAATCTGGACAGTCCGCTCCGTAACCACATAAAACGTTACAAGACATAGGTTACTTTTCACGAAAGCATTATTAGACCATCGTTCTATCGTTATGGTGGAGGTGAGAGAGACGAATACCCACCGTAAATGTCCTTCCCGTAAGGGCGTGGCAGATCTAAATATCATGCCCAGACATTCTGATGGAATTCGGTGGGGATACACATCTCGCCCGTCACCGGGTCCTATGGGACTAACCGTTTAACCTGTCGTTAGGTTTATATACAAGTTGCCCTGTTTTGCACTGCGGTGCAGGCGGTTTGTTCAGTAAATAAAATATAATTAACATGTTTTCGCAGTGCATTCCTACATTGGCTAAAGTGCTAACTACTAAGTATCCAAAGATACAGGGGAATGCATGTGATACCGCACCCTGGTCATCACCGCTCGGAAACCCCAACAGATTCCCACAGTCGGATCAGCACATGGTGCGGATGCGGTCAACCAAACAATTAAGAAGCCACAAGGCTAAGTGGAGCATGAAGAGACAAAATCTTGGAGTTATGAGTCTTACCGGAGTGCGGGGCTAGATTATCGCACTGCCGGAAGAGAAGAATATATTACCGCATTGGTAATGAAGAAAGTGTCTCTAATCATTTTGAACCTATCTTATCAAGCTGAATAGAAAAATGTTTAGTCGGTAGCATGCCGGGCTAAACAGAGTTATAGCATGGACAGCGACCTCAGTGAAAAATTGTTGGTGGCGGGAGAAAGTGCTGTATATATAAGTGGTGCTGTATAGTGTTTCCTACATGCACTGCAGTCCTATATTTTCTATAAATAAGCAAAATATATGAACAGATGGCCACTGGCCATATATATACATAATCTAACCAGAACAATCACTACGGTATCAAATGATCTCTTAAGCTAGGCTACCGTGTTACTGAAATTGATACGTCATTCCGTGGTTGACGTGCGATGGTGCGTTCCCAGGAAGCTGGAAAGTTCCCGCAGATTGGGTCCCGCAAGCTGTTTTCCGCAAAAACACTCATGGCGGGACTACATCACTCAGCACTGTAAACCTAATAGGATGTCTAACGAGCAGTCTGTAAAAGATACGATAGTACTACTGTGGCGAAAAAAGTTCCCGTACACCGATGGCATGGATGGAAGGTGTAAACAACCCGATCACAAGTGGGAGTTGTCAGATACGAATGAAGATACAAGACAAAGCTTCACGGTGCTGGGTACGTCAGCCAGCTCTGAAGACGCACCGGGCAGAGTTTACTTGCTGCGGTCGAAAGTCAGAAGAACCTACACAATATTAGTGCGGTGACAGTTGAAATACCACTTAGGCATGGCCGGCAGATCCGGCGAGTCATCCATCAAAGAACATCCTGCCTCTACATCTGTAGAATCACATATTCAGGCCGTAATGGCCTCACCGCAAATTCGTGTTCCGAAGTAGATATTGATATTCGTGAACAATAATCAGAGTTCCAAATTACTCCCGTAAGTAGGAGTTACAAAATTGTTTTAGTGCGGTGGGTTGGGCAACTGCCAGCTACTGGAGAAAAACCCGACACATAGCGAAGTAATACACGTGTTGTTTGTCGCGCTGATAGTAGCTGGTACAGATCCAACCTGTTCGGCCCCTGGCCGAGGATGCTCTCGATCTCTGGATCGCATCTCCTTTTACACTCCTCGTGACATCACAGGCACAGGCTCCAACCAATCATCGTTCGAGCAACAGCCAATCAGCGTGTAGCTAAAAATATTGCAGCCGAATGTTCTAGAACATTCTAGAAGTTCTGCATCCACGTGGTTATGACGTCACGGCAATATTTTGAAGATAATCAAGAAGGGTTTTCCGTGGATAACTCAGCCATTTCTTAACCGATTTTGAAATGGTTTACAGATTTATAAAGCCCGTTGAATTCTGGTCTTGATTAATGCCAGATTTAAGGGGAACAGGCAATCAATAAAGATTACAGGGTACCATCTCTGTACACCAAAAGCGCCATCCTATCTTGGTCGGAAACTTCGTGCTCTATCAAAACAGCATCTTGACGCGCACATGCGCATTATGCGTTTTAACGAACTTAGTCGTTTTCGCAACGCATTCTCTCTCATAGGCTCTTATACGCTTATGGATCTACCAAGGGGGGCATGTTCATAGAGAGAATCCAAGACGGGCGGTACGTACCCAGCTTAGCTGGTACGGCCGGCACCCGACCGGTCGATCCGAACTGCAGATACAAGTGCATACGCACACATACACGTACGTAATTACATATAGGCCTAAGATCTAGGCCCCATGTGCATGGGTGTGTACATATGTAACAGGCCAATATAGAATTTGCGCCATTGGTCTTGCGCTGTTAACCAACGGCACAGTGACCAATATGGAATTTGATATCAGTGCGCCAGTTGAGTGCAGATCGGAATTTGATATTGGCGCGCCAGTTGGTCATCGGCACAGTGGACAAATATTAATTTCTATATTTGGGCCGATATGAAACTGTATGATTTTACATAAATTTCCGATTGCCTGTTCACTTTTTATTCACTCCGGCGAAGGCAAAATGTATAAACGTTAATTCAGGTGTTACATAAGGTTGTATTAGCTCCATAGGTGTGAGAATATCAGAGAAGTGAAATGAATGTAAACTATTGGCTACATAGTGTCAGACACCATAAATAAAGCACGATAATTCATAAAACTTCTGTTCTGTAATATTAAATCTACAAAGTGTACAATGTCTCGCCTGTAAAGGTATGGACAGTTTTGATTGGCAAAGTAAACTTGGCATGGTTTCTAATACACATATTCAGTAATGCACCACCAAGTGTCACATAAGGTCATATAATTTCATATAAATACATTTAGGGATGGCGTAAAAACTCAATGCTCGACATCAGATAACAAGAATTTGCACGACGCAAATTTTAGAGGACTGTATAAAATTATCTTGACCCGATTTTGTAAAAATCACTGCAAAAATAACAAAATATGAGTGATGACCAAAATAATTTACTATTGGTTCCAATTGGCAAAATTCACTTTTTGTCCTATATTATTGTCGAGCATTATCTTTCCACATTGGCGCCAATGTGTTAGAATAAGTGGTCGAGATCAAATCATCTCCATATGATGTGAGTGTACACAGAAATAACAAAATATGCGCCATCAGCGTTTAGCTAAACTTAAAATTGAGGATCATATGGTCCTAAAGAACAATTACATTTAGGCACCAAACTGCAGGTCTGTGATCTTTATACACACTTTTAAATGTATATGTTTATGACAATTTACCTGGATTTCTTCCTTAATTGTAGAGTTGATTGGCAGCCGAAGCGTAGCAATATACATAGGGTCAACAGCTCTAGAAGATACACGTTTCACTTTACAACGTGGTGTCAAGTGTGTGAATGTGTCACTAGGCAACTTGGCACAATACCTAACATATGGAGAAAGATTTTCATGACAGACATTAACCCTTTAACACTCTCACCGATGAATTCCCTATATCTAATTTTAATGCTAACATGCAGGAAAACTGTTGAATATTTTGAAATTAATTTGACTAGATGCCGTTGTTATTAATTAATTTCAAAATATTCAACAGGATAAGTTTTATATCGAAAAGAATTTAACTTTTAAAGGATTTATCAGTGAAAGAGTTAAGGGTCAATCCGGCCAAAAGCGGCCTCTGCAGTGGTCTTGAGGAGTGTTCATTTGCAGACCAAGAGAACACTATAACCGAGCCAGTCATTCCAGTGATAAATTAAAAAAAAAATCTTTTGGTCTGCAAATGGGGATTTCCTAGTCAAACTTGAAATTTTCTGGAACAAACTTGACAGTTAAATGTTAAGTTGCTGATAAAAATGAAGAATGTCTTAGATGTATCAAATCATTAACTATTCAACCCTTTCACTGACCCGATACAAATTTCAGTGTAAAAAATATTCTGATCTAATAAGCGTAGACTGGCTATGACTCTCTCATATGCAGAATTTCAGTTCAGGATTTTATCATAAAATTAATATGTTTTTGTTACTAATTCTATTACGTATGAATAGTGTCAGATTAATATAGACAATATTATTTCTAATAAAATTATATACATTTGCGTCTTGTTTAATTTCCCTTCTAATTATCAAGAGAGAATTTACTCACTTTTGGAGACTATATATGCTATTGATCTTTTCTGCATTTAACCGAACTCACGTCACTGGACAGTATGTGCATATCCATTCTACGCTCATTAGATTTCTATTGGCCTGCCCTAAGCAGATTAATTTCAAATAAATCAAGTTTTTGTGAGTAATTTTATTGAATTTGAGATAATAGGATGCAGAAACGTAGAATACATCAAAGATATAAGCTTTGTATAGTAGGAACCAACTCAATGATGCAAGAAATATTATGTTGAAGGTCTTGAAAATACATATTTAACTTGATTAGAAACTGATGCTACCTAATTCCAGTCAAATATTACCCGACTCGGCTAGCAGTTAGTTGAGTTGTATAAGTTCATAGTACATTATTCACGTTGTAGGTCAAATATGTGACAAAGTCATATACATCAAAGCAATAATGCATCCACGTCTGATAATTTTTCAACAAATTTCCTATGAGGGTGTATTGAAATTGAAAAACTGGGATTACAGAGGTATAATGAGGATTGGTACCATATTACCTGTTCAAGAGAGAAATAGCTGAGCAGATAGTAACGCGAGCGTAACCTTCCTTCTCGATCGGCATGTAAGCTGGTAAGATATCCTCTGGTGGATTATTCTCTATCTCTTCCTTAGTCAATGACTTCCGACTTTGGCATCGATCAAATAATGCCTAAAAATAAAGATTAAGCATCAGTAGCATTTCAATCAAAAACTAAAATGACAATCAGATTGCTGAAATATATGTCAGCACCACACACACACACACCCACCCCCTTATAATGTAGTATGGAGTGTCTTGCAGTGCAGCATCAAAGGAAATTGACACAGCATATTGTGTTCATGTTTATTTATGTATGCACATATGTACTGCACTGCTGACATCTAGTCACCCATAATGGCCATAATATTAGAATTAAAATAAGTTCAATTTATTAATTGGGATACTGTGATGTTGACCTTTCAACCTCTAAAGCAATAGGCTTCTTTAGACCGGAAAGGGCAATGCAGCAGCCAAATTTGGTCAAAATTCCTTCAGTTACCTTCGGGAAAAACAAACTGATTTCCTTAATTTGTAACTATGACCTTGACCTTTCGACATCAAAATTAATAGGGTTACAATACTCAAGGGTAAGAAACAACCCAAGTTTTGCGAATATACCTTCAATAGAACTCGAGTTATCATCAGGCAATGCAAACAAATTTCCATAATTGGATCACTATGATACGACACCAAAATTATAGGCTTCTTCGAACCCCCAAGGGCAACACACACACAGTTTGGTGAATATGCCTTCACCAGAACTTGAGTTTTGTAACACAACAAAAATACTAAGCCACTCAATTCATTGTTTGCTATAAGTCACCTGACTTAGATATCTCAGAAAACTTTAACCTATTCATTCCCATGGCGTATGGGTTCCCTAGTAAACAAGGTTAGCAGAGATACATCCCTCCATTGGGCATTCTTGATAGTATCTCTTTAACCCTAATGCAGCCATTGCTCTAGGGAACCGGTTCCTCTATTCCTATAGAGAACATATAAACAAGTCTGTGAGCATGCGCACTTACATGTGCATGCTACTATGCATGCGACCGAGTCCAAGCCGTCATTAATTAATTTTCTGTATTACAGGACAGACCTGATTTACATCTCAACAAATCCTATTCATTTCCTAATCTTGTGGAGCTACATCCACGTTTGATTTTTCATGAATACCACAGAACAAGCAGTCTTTGTTGAATAAGTCATAGTATTTATGTAAAATGTTTATAATTTACGTGAATATGAATGGAAAGTTTGTTGTGACCAAGTTGAAAGAAAATGGCGCCAGCTTCACATTACAAGCCAGGTGAAGTCAATAACTCTCATCCTATTTTAGCCACGAGGCTCGTTCCTATGAAAGGTATACTATATACCGGTTTGGAACATCTCCTACGAAAGGTATCCTACATAACATATGTAACATACTGGTTGGGAAGTTAGTGGATCAATTAAAAGTTTTGACTAGGTACGTATTTCCCCGAGCGTCATTCTTTCCTACATAAGGTATACTACATACCGGTTGGGATCGAATCCTACATAAGGTATCCTACATAGCATATGTAACATACCGGTTGGGAAGTTATTAGATCTCTTAAGAACGTGACAGTGGTGCAAACAGGCGTGGTGGACCGGATGAACACAAGGATACACCACGATCATCATTATCCCATGAAGAAAAAGCGAGTGGTCCTTTTAAGGACCGTTACTAAGCAACTATCATGAAACTCGCAAATAACAATAAAGACAAGACCATTTTTATTCACGATTCGGTCATCGTGATTAAATTTTTTCCGGTACAAGATTTCATGGCTTGAGTGTCATGGGAAAATGTAAACATGGCGTTGCTATGGGCATTCCTCTTTAGCGTGTAGTAATCCGTAAATGACTGTATTTCTCGTAATACCCGGATGTTCAAAATTACGATATTGAGCTGTTTCCTCATATTCACATAATCATCTTCTGTTAGAAAAGCTATTAAGCCCAAATATACCTTGTAAAGAGGTCTGGGTGTAAATAAGTTCACCAATTCAAGCCTGTGTCAGTCTAGCATTTTTTTAGTTTTTAAATCTAGCGAGAAAATGCATTACATATGTCTGGTTATATTGTATTTAAGTGACCAACATAAAATGATCCAAAATGGCATGCGATGTACGAGAAAAATTGCTTTAACGCCCGAGAATTAAAGCGAGGTACAACGATTCTAATGGGATTCAGTGGCAAAATAAAAGTTACTTTGGAGGCGCTGATGAGACTTACAATCTAATCTTAGAGCCGTAGTTTCTCGCTATCTCACTCTCGTTAGCGTAGATCTCGCAAGAACACAAATGGAGTCTGTTAGATCGCATTTCCGCTTCCCGGCTAATTATATATGCGAGTACTCACTCATTTGTGAGATACTTCATTAAAATTTTATTTAACCGGGGCGAACACCTAATATCACGTGATTTATTTATGTATTTCAAGACGACATTTTATGTCATGTTTATGATTAGTTTTGATGGAATAAACAATCTTTTTTGAAGAGTACGCAATATTTAGGCGGTTCAATTTAATAATTTCACTTCCGAATCATGTTTGGAGGTACACATTAAACATAGGCGCAGGATGGCAACAGCTCATGCGGAAGTGATGTTCAATTTTCGTGATATGTTAGATGTTCAGAAATGTTTCAAAATTCAGAGGAAAACATCACTAAGTATGTAAATTGAGCATAAATATGCAGTTTAGCGCACTTTCATTTTCTAATTCTAAACTTTAATAACTTCGAGAGAAATGGTTAATATTTTGATATTAAAAAGTAACTGCTCAATTTTAGTATATCATCTCATGCATGTGTGTCTATCTCCGTGTTTAAGTAGGAAGCATCATCTTTGAATCAGGAACGTTATTGAGTATCAGACCGTTATTAGTCTAAGCTAAACACAAGCTAAGATGGGTCTTTTCCTACTTAAGGTATACTCTTTCATACTATTTTGGAAATTCTTTTGGTGGATCTTCATATCACTCTGGATTTAATGAGCAGTTACCCAGGGTAGGAAGGATAATTTTCTACAGTAGACGTCTTCAAATTCGTTCCTACGTAAGGTATACTATATACCGGTTTGGAACAACTCCTACAAAGCTATTCTACATAACATATGTAACATACCGGTTGGGAAGTTAATGTATTGATTAAGAGTCTGTGGAATAAACTACCATCGGATGCAGCTGGTGGGTCCATAAGATGTCAACAATAATGTACAATGTATGTAGTTTTAACATTTTTATAAAAGTTTGGCACCAGCTCCTTCGCGCAGTCACACATACATTGTAGGACATCCAATTGGAATTTGCAGAGTTAACATATACAAATACAGATCAGCTCTCAATCGATTGTTATAGCCAAATATAACTTGTTTTCATTATTTATGATATACCAATTGATTATAATTGAATTGCGGTTTTAGGTATGCCAAATCAATTCACTTCTGTTTTGGGGCATTGTTTATTTTTCTAAACCACATTTGACAATTTAAATGCCCCATCTCAGGGGATCTTATTTTTAATTTTTTTTTTTTTTAAATTTCTTTATCACTTGTTCTTAGTGGCTGAATCATCCAATTCTGCTCATCCTTCGAAACCTTGGGTACACTCATCGCGGCCTAGTGTTCCTAATTTTTTATGCTCTAGGTCACCTTTATACATCTTCGCATTTATTTTCTAGGAGTAATTTTATTTTTCCTTATAATCCGAGCAGTTCTTTTGTCTTTTTAACTTCACCAGATTTCGTTTTGCTCCTGAATCTTCCCATGTATTAGCTTCTTCCTATCAGCCTCCATCTAGCCAAATCCCGATTTTTTGACTTGTTCTCTCAAAAAATTGGAATCAATCTTTCCATTCTCTTAATAACAATGTGCAATCAGTGCGTCAGTCTTTTTATTTTAATTGTGGATAGTGGTTTCCTATCTTTTAATGTCATATCTGGCCTGATTTATTACATCAGTCTTACCTTTCTGTCTGTCAGTAGGATCCCTCGGTCATGACGACGCATATTTATGTGTGAAAGTAAGCTTGTCACAATAATAAAGATATTCTACATAACGTACCTCCTCTAATCTTTTTTGTCTTATCAAGACTTACACTGCTCCTTTCTCGAGTTCAGTAGCAAGTCTATTTTTTATCTTCTAAATTCTAATATCTGCTGGCATTATTAAATAAATTCCTCAAGAGGGGGGGGGGGGGGGGGCGAGGGGCTAACCAAAATGATTGCGCCATTGCCTGCTCATGGATTGTGGAATATGCTTTTTTCCTTTCACCCTTCTGTGTATTTTCAGTTTTTTGTCCTTATCCATCATTTATCTGGTAACAAGTTTGGTGGACTTCTTTCCTGTTTAATCATCAGATAATTATATTAACATTTGGGTTCCTATCATACTAGCTTTGTTTAACATTAGATTTTGTAAAATAAGATTCTGCAGGTTTATTCTTATTCTAGCTGTTATGCTTAAGCGCTTCTAGATAATCTCTACTTTCTCAGGGGTGGGGATGGATATAGCTAGCATCATGCTGTCATAGGTAGCAGATTTCCTACATATAAGGTACAATCAACTGGTCATTGAATCCTTCCCCTTTCTTCTATCAAACCACTTTGGTCTCCTTTGACATAGTCCTGCCTCTGTTTCTGATTATAAATTTCTGCTCTTCAAGTAGGATACAGTGGAGGAATGGCAAAGAATCCAAGGATTTTAAAGAGTAGGTGCTGGCAGATCATCTTTTAAAGAATCTCGGCGCTTATCTTCACCATACATATTATCATTTTCCGACAACTTCATGTCCTTATGATTTAATACTAATTCTGTTGCATATTTTGGAATTATTTTGACGAAGCCATGGCTGCTTTATTGCTGCTTGAGACAACGATGACTTACAGTCAAATCGTTTTATAATATTCAATTCTTTTCCTGATACGTTGTCTCAGAAATGGAGTTCATCGATGCAAGGAATAATATGGACATGGAGACTTTTTGGCCAATCACCACTGGTCTCATCAAGGATAAGGGACTAAGTGTGTTCTGATATTTCCATACATACAGATTTAATCCTAACTGGATCTGGGTTCTTTTAACCACATCATGGCCAGTCTGGGATTCCTCTTGCTTGGAAGGCTCCTTAAGTCTGGTAATTCAGATATTTGTCCTTCACCATGACTGCATACATTGCATTTTCATTCGCTGTGTGTCATCGGTATCAATCCACCATTTTATCCATCTGCAGGTCCTTTTGATGTGTTGTTCTAAAAGTGGCATCATCAAATCACCCATGCTTTTCAGTCCGGTCTTAGACAGGATAAAAGATTGAGAAAAGTTGAGTATATTACCATACCAATCCTTCATCAACATAAATAATTTTGATCTGTTGCTGGGATTTTTTCCCACTAAATTTATGTTGGACTCAATGTCAAGCATGATGTATTTTCTTCTCCAGAATTCATTGGTATTTTTAAGTTTCCTCCTCAGAGTTTCTTCAGTCTCGTGGCCAGGTCGAAGATTCCTCAGCCATTTTTCTTTAGGTATCTCATTTAAATTTGTCATGTTTGAACCCATAGTCTTTGGACGAATCCTTCCTTTGATCCTTTCTACTAAGAGTTTGGGGGAGGGGTTTGCTATAGAATTTCCTCTCGCTTTTGTGTCTATGGAATCAGATTAACTAGTCTTATTCCCTCGTCAATATTCTGGAATGTCGGATAATGAAGAGATATTGTCACTTTGACAAGCTACCTAGTTGCTCATGCAGTCATTTCTATAGTAGTGACTTACATCAACAAGCAGGGCGGGTGAAGGTTATCATTTTTTTTTGTCTGGAGTCTGGGTCCTCCTTCAGTGGTGGACATGTCAGGAAATATGTCAGCCTCTCACATGCCAGGTAGAATGATTTTCATTGGAGCTCATTTATTACATTCCATTAAGTTTCTACTTAGTATAGCGTCCAGATCTGATGTTCATATTCTTCCTCCAGTCTAGGCTCTGGCGGTAGATACTCTGGCCCAGTCATTGAAATCACATTTTGTTTAAATATCTTCAATTTAACTTTCTAATGCCAATTGTCTTTAAGAACTTTTGTCAGTGGAATGTATTATCCATTTAATCACTCCTGCTTTGCCCAATGAGAGTTAATCAGGGGATCTCGTAGTCCTCCGTGGAAATCCAGAGTCTCCAATGTTGGAGATTTTCAATCTAGTTTAAGAGCAGTTTCATTTCATCATTCCTCAAATCTTCAATATGTATATTGGGTATTTTCCAAGACCTGTTTCTCAGAAATTAATTAATTAATTTTTTTTTGTCTGAACCTTAGTATTCTTAATCAATATATCTGTTACAGGAGAATTTACCACAGTATATTTAAGATTTTCAAATGGTTGTAAGAACTACACATTATCATGCCCAATTCTGCATCCCATCATCAAGTCATAGCTTCATGGGATATTATTTGATGACTTAAATCCCCCCCACCAGAGCCCCATTGCGGGTTGGTCTGTTGTTTTATTAACCACTATAAAAACATACTTACCGTTCAATCACTACTTGCTAAATCAATTATCTGCATTTAGCTACCAGAATAAGGTTTTTATGCTTGCATACACACCTCCCCATGCCTATTCCTATTAATATGGACCCTCAACCAGCTACTGGTTAAGTCCATCTCCAGTATAATGACTGATATAGACTGGCACCAGTCTATACTCACTCTATAGTGACGCCTGTCACTAAGCGCGCTTGCGCATGCGCACTGGATCCCAAATAGGAAACAGATTCACTTTTCTTAATTCAAGTGCCAAATATTAAAGGCCACTTCTCAAATCATACCACGCGGGGTGGCTAAGGCCGGGTCGTAGTGATTGACCGGTAAGTATGTTTTTATAGTGGTTAATAAAACAACAGACCAACCCGCAAGGGGGGTCTGTGGGGGGGGGGGTTGTTATTACACCACAAAAACATCCATTACCATTCAATCACTACTTGCTAAACCCGTAGATTAGATCAGTGCCCCACTTAAACATTAGGTGGGAGATTTGAGAATCAACCAACAAGGATAAAAATCAAACCAATCTTATCCAAATGTTAATAACATAACATAATAGTGCATTTAACTCAATCACACCGTGATTAACAAATAAGGAAAACTTGAACTTAAAGAAATAAATAAAAAACAAAATAAACTCACCATTTCTTACAGATGCACAGTCTTAACAAAAATGGCGGGATGTGCTTGGTAAATGGTCTTCGCCTTTTTTGGTAAAAATTGTGATGTTACGAAAGAAGGAGGCTGCTGCAGTCTGATCTTTGAGATAAAAAGATGTAAAAGTGGATTCAGATTTCCATCCTGCCACCTGCATGACTTCATCTAAAGACAAACCGCCAAAAAGAGCGAAAGAGGTAGCCATACCTCTAACATCGTGGGCTTTAATATGGGAGATTAATTTGATCGTAGACTTCGAGACCGGCTTAGTTAATTCTTCCGCGTAGGAAACCCATAAATGGGATGGATCAACTCTTTTAAAATCGGTTCGCTGTTTGTACATTCTTAATGCCCTAACAGGACACCAGAATTTGTCGGATGGTGAAAAAGACAATAATGATTTTAAAATGATCGGACTAGCAGGAAAGCGGTTAGACTGAGTTTTAGATAAAAAAAATCCCTTCCGGGATATAAAACCAAACCGTCTCCTGAAACTATAAATCTGTCCCTTTCGGCAGAAAGAGCATGAATCTCTGAACGTCTTCTAGCAGAGGCAGCAGCAACAAGAAAAACAGCTTTAAAAGTTAAAAGTTTAATACTGATAGAGGAAATAGGTTCAAAATGGCGACCTGCCAAAACTTGACGAACCAAAGCCAAATTCCATGAAGGTAAAGGCTTAGCTATCGGAGGACGAATATTGCCTAGACCTCTAATAAAACTATTAAGTCTTAGTATCCTTGACATCAGCATTCAGAAGGCAAGGAAGAGAAGATGCCAGAGAAAATCTATATCCCCTAATCGTATTAGCTGATAAATGTAAAGAATCAAACAGATAAGATAAAAAGTCTAATACTTGGGGAATAGAAACTGAATCGGGCACGAGACATTGGTCTGAACACCATTCTCCAAAAACTTTAAGTCAACACTTGTAAACTCTGCAGGTCGACTCTCGTCTGGAAGAATCGATAATAACTGGAGATATTGAAGAAACTTTATTCTCGTAGACTTTAGTTTCGATATTCTCCAAACACACAGACTGAAGATTTCTGGGTTTGGATAAAGACAAAGACCTCTTACTTGAGACAGAAGATCCTGGGAGAATGGAAGAAGACGACGGAAGTCCACCAGGAGATCTAGGTCTACAAACCAAATCCTCTTTGGCCAAAAGGGGGCTATCAAGAAAATGTGATCTTTGACCTTCAAGACTAACGGAATCAAAATCGTTGGAGGGAACACATAGGCGAACATTCCTGTCCATGACTGAGACAGGGCATCCACCGCCAGGGCTTGACTGTCCGGAAAAGGAGACATGCAAGAGGAGATCTGGGCATTCAGAGACGTCGCAAACAGATATACTAGAGGACGATCCATGACTGAAAATCGCTCTGACAACCGACCTCTTTAACTGCCACTCTGTGTGGGCGAATTTGCTGGGATGTGACAGTTGGTCCGCAAGAAAATTCAGACTGCCTGGAACATGAGAACGACACTAGAAAAATCGGATTCTTGCGGCACCACAAGAGAAGGTTCCACACTTCTAGACAAAGGAGGGAAGACCTTGTATCCCCCTGCCTATTGATATAAGACACCACTGTCGAATTGTCCGACCGAATCGAGACTTTGAGACCTATCACAAGGTCTGCCCATGAAAGGAGCCTTCTTGACAGCTCACAACTCCAGAATGTTGATATGGGCTGTCGACTCCTCCAGGGACCAAAGACCGGAAACTGACAGGGAGTCCCAGACCGCTCCCCATCCCATTCCATGGGAAGCGTCAGTGAAGATAATCGCCTGAGGGGAGGATGTTACCAGTGGAACACCCATCAGAAGCAGAGAACGATCCTTCCATAAATCTAGATGAGAGATCAAGTGTTCTCTGATGGTAAATAGGGTGAACTGACTGCTTCCAAAGGGACATTAAATACATTTGGAAGGGTCTTCTCATCAGCACCGCCCAAAGAATTACATTCTCTACACTGACCATCAAACCTATCACTCTTAACAGGAATCTTGCTCTTACCATGGGAGAAGACAGAATTTCCATTGCCACTGATAAAGCCTCTATCCTTGGATCTGACGGGAAGACTAGACCCCGGGCCAGGTCGAAAGAAACGGCCAGATGCGTAAAGATTTGAGATGGAACTAGGCTTGATTTCTTTAGATTTTAAATCCACCCTAGGTTGCATGCCAGACTGCAAACCTCTGGAAGAATTCCTGAGAGAATTGAGGATGACCTTGCTTTTACCAACCAGTCGTCTATATAAACGCGAAGATGGATAGAACGACGGTGTAAAATTCCTGCTACGGCTGAAACGAGATGGGTAAAAAGGAAGGGAGCCGTGGTCAGGCTGAAGGGCATGACTTCAAACTGCCAAACTCGATCCTGGTAAGCAAACCTCAGGTATTTTCTGAAGGAAGGGTGAATGAGAACATGAAAGTAGGCGTCCTTTAGATCGATGGAAGACGTCCACATTCCCTGATCTAAATTGGAACTGATCTGGGAGATTGTCTCCATCTTGAACTTGGGGGTAAGAATCATAAGATTTAGCTTTTTCAAATTTATGATAGGACGCCAACCTCCTGTTTTCTTGGAAACTAAAAAGATGATTGAATAGTAGCCCGGGTCTACTCTCCAGTGGGGAACTTCTATTGCCCTCTTGACAATCATGGATTCCAACTCCTCCTCCAAGGCAACAAATTTTTCCGGATTGGAGGGAATTGGAGTCCATAATGGAAGAACAGAAAGAAGAGGAGGATGACGGATTCATGACGGTGCATAACCCCACCGTATCCGAGAAACTAGCCAGGAGTCCTGAATGAGGGCCTACCAATTCTCCCAAAACAGAGAAAGGCGCCCTCCTACTGGCACGTTGGGAAACAGGCACTGAACCGACTGATCCGAAGGCACAAGAAGAGGGGGAGGGATGAAAAAGGAAGAGAGAAGGTTGGCCTTACCCGGGAATAGTCCACACCCTCAAACTCTCTTTCCTTGATACCCTCTAAAGGAAGAATGACCTCTGGACCTGGAACTAGGACGACGAGAAGGGGTCTGACCCCCTATCGCCCAAGGAGAGAGAGACTGCCTCCCTTGAGTCCTAGAACGATGAGAGGATATGGAATCAAAGCGATCCTCCTCCGTGGATCAATCTCGAAGATTGGAAGAAAGATTGGAATTATTAATAATCCTAGAGGGATAAGCCCAAATTGGTCTGGTTTGAGGCTCTTTCTTCTAGGAGAAGAATTCAGACTCTTCACTGAAGAAACATCTCTTTTCGAGGAAGGATTAGCAAAGGAAATCTGAGCCTGAAGCTCCCTAGAGGCCTTCAGGCGCTCAGATTCCGCACGAATTAGACTAGGAGCCGACTGTCCGAAAATATCCTGACCAAACGTGGGTGCTGAAACAAGACTATTCTTCAAAGAATTAGAAATCTGAACCTCAGAGAGCCTCCTGGATCTTCACTTAGATGTAATGAAACCCAAAGACCTACAAACTGAATTGAGGGAGCCACGAGACAGATCTGCCAAGGAACGAAAGACTGCTAAAGGAACTTGATCACCGTGTTCTTCAGCCTTAAGAACAGCATCAGATAACAGAGCAAGGAAATTGGGCGACTTAAGCTGAGATCTGCAAATAGACTCCAATCTAAAAAGATCAGTGGAATGCTCAAACTTGGAAGACTCCTTTAAATGAGAAGAAAGAACATCCCAAGAAGAACCAGAAAGAGACTGAGGAGAAGCAACCTTCAAATAATCCTCCTTGGGAACTTGAACAGGAGCATCATATTTGGAAGCAAGAGAAAACTCCTTAGTGTTAGCATCATTAACAAAGAAATCCAGCATATCTACGACTAAGCTATCAATAGGAAGAACTTGAGGAGAGGAAGAAGAGGAAGAATCAGACGTAGAGAGAGCAGACCCGAAAGAAGGAGGGTCAATAGCAAATTCCTCCTTAAGAGGAAGAGAAAGAGTAGATGCGATCCACCTGTGAGCCATGGACCAGTCTTCCGAAGAGGCTCTGACCGGACAAAACTTCTTCATTTCCCTGGCCCTGACAGACTTAGGAACTGACGGAAGAGAAGAATGCGTAGGAGACGAAGAAGAGATGAGAAGAGAAGAATCACCTGAAACTAAAGATTCACCCGCTCTAGAGGACATAGGAGAACAGGGTCTTCTAGCAGACTCAGGAAAGGAAGAAACTTGAGTAGAAGAAAAGAAATCCCTACCATGATCCCGACTAGAGAACAAGAAAGGATGAACCAGAGCACTGGCAGAAAACCTCGAGGATCGAAAAGCGAGCTGAAACAAAAGAACGATCTAGAGAAGAATCCCTAACCACAGAAAACAAAGAGAAATCTAAACCTGAATCAACAATTTGAAATTCTAACTCAGGAGAAAGAACAACGGATACAATTGGATCAAGATGATCAAAAGAAGGAGAAGCAGAAGAGGAAGAGAAGAAATTATAAGAGCAGATGCAGAAGGAGAATGATCTAATGAACCATGAGTGTAATCAATCGAAGAAGAAAGACGGGAGAAACCCGGAGGAGGAGGAATAGATGATTGAAAAAGAGATGACGAATTAGACACATGACTGGATGAAAAATCCTTAGCAGAAAGAGAAGCAGAGGCAGAAGAAGGAATATGTTTAAAACCTGGAGGATGAGAAGAGGAAGAGAAAGAAGGAGACCTCGAGACACATGAACTCAAAACAGCCTCACGAAAAGAAGGAGCCGAAGACGGGGCGGTTAAATCAACCTCAACTACCTGAGAAGGCTGGAAAGAACCGAGAAAAAACCTGTTGCGATATTTCAGAACCAGAACCTACAAAACTCCTATCATCACAATACTTATGCCTATCCTCTGAAAAATTGTCTGAATCTACTGAGGACTGAAAATGGAATTGTAAGTTGATGCTCGGATAATATCTTAGACAAGGCTAACTGACTATGTTCTTTCGCTATCCCGGAAGTTACATAGTCGGAAGTCTATCTGGATCTGAACGACCCGGAAGTACACCCCTAGATCCAGAAGCGGAAGTGTACAGACAGGAATCCAAACCGGAAGCGGAAGCGCTTCTACTGGAAGACGAAAAATAATAAGGGTCCACAGACCCCAGATATCCGGCATGACCAGAAGCGCTGCTAAAACCGGAAATGGAAGTAGGACCCGTATCTTGAAGACCCGGATGTCCTGCAAAACCGGAAGTCATACCGGAAATGGTCGGAACGGAAGTAGCACCGGAAAACGGAAGTAAACCTGAGTCCCGAATCCACCACAACGGAACCGGAAGAACTAGCAAAGCTAGATTGCTGACCTTTGGCCATATGCGACCTATGTAGAATCTTGACGATCGGTATGACCAAAATTTTGGCATTAGCATAATGCTTTTGGACGGGGGCTTCCGCTGCCGTCACCACTGCTAGAGGATTATGCCTATCACCCTCAAGACTAATGTGGGTTTGACCCGGTCACCTGCTCGAGATCACGTTCGAGAGCTTTGTCGCTCTAGACTTTTGTTTATTTAGGAGACCTGATTGCTTGCATAGATGGCCTCCATGATGGCAGAAGAAATTCTTTCGTCTAAAGGTTTAGTCAAGACTGCAGCGAAGGATTCAAATCTTGCAAATAAAGCTAAAACGGCTTCCGAATTCGCCGAAGAGGCCCCCCCCCCTCCCCCTTTCTGCTGGATTAGACACATTAGATTTTGCAAGACACAGCTTTTGTCTTACTAGCAAAGGAGGTAGGGAAAGGACGACCAGAGGGCAGCGGTTGTTTAGTGGGCAAATCCTTAAAAAAGGCCTTAGCAACTGATGCCGACCACCCTTTGCAAATCCCGCATATCGCTGTGGGGGTGCACGAAGTGCATTTCGAACACACATGACCACCAAAATCAGCAGAGTGAAGATGATCACACTTCGCGGACGTGCATTTGTCTTATCGGACGATTTAACAGACTCCCAAAATGGAACAATGAAGCATACAGCTTGGAAATTCGTTAAAAAGTCTAGAAACATAAACACACTTCTAAGAAAGGCGGGAAAGTTCAAATTTGTTAACAACTTCCCTAACGACAAGAAACAAACTTTCATAGGGATAAATGTAATTCCTTATAATGCACTACGTGAAAAGTGATAAAGGGCTCCTGGAGTACACTAGAGAATTAATATGATGATGATGATATAGGCATAGTAAATTAGTTACCACAAAAATCATAGAGACCCCCACCTAAACCGGTAAGGTTTATATACATAGTTATAAAATACAATATAACCACGAATATACTTCCTAAACGTAACTTAGGGAGGATAGACTTCATAGCAGGCATAATTATTATAATATGAAGCGCACTCAAGTATAGCTGACACAGCGCAAAGCTATAAAAATCTCTTGAAAATATTTGTGCAGCTGCTCTGCTTGCAGAATAATTGAAACGTGAATCTGTTTCCTATTTGGGCTCCAGTGTGCATGCGCAAGCGCGCTTAGTGACAGGCGTCACTATAGTGAGTATAGACTGGTGCCAGTCTATATACTGAAGATGGACTTAACCAGTAGCCTGGTTGAGGGTCCATATTAATAGGAATAGGCATGGGGAGGTGTGTATGCAAGCATAAAAATCTTATTCTGGTAGCTAAATGCAGATAATTGATTTAGCAAGTAGTGATTGAATGGTACTGGATGTTTTTGTGGTGTAATAACAACTCTGTGTGTGGGGTGGTGTTATCGTTTTACACTAGCATCTATCTTTCCTTATTTTCTAGAAGCCGGTTCGAAAGTTATTAAGTATTTACATAATTTATCCATGGTACAGGTATTTTTAGTCTATAGCGCAAAGATAAATGCCCATAATAAATTTCTCTATTAACTCATGTCCTGGATACATCTGTTTAATTGTTTAACTCTGAACTCATTCTTTTTCTACTAGCATGTTTGTTAGATGGCATTCAGATATTCATATTCTTTTTGTGAATGCTCTTTTCTAGATAGTGGTAAGAGATCTGGCTACATTCTTTGCCTTTGAAGAGATCTTATGTATAAAAACTAATTAATTGTTTTCAATCCTTTCCGAAAACTGTACCCAATTTAAAAGATCTCTTTGAACAACCGTTCAGATTACTTGTGCGAATTTGTTTAGTAAGCACGCATCTCATCAACTGGATTACAGACACCATTAATTGACATTAGAATGTATCACCAGGAGACACTTGGTAAGTGTTAAGGCACACAACATTCGTGGTATGGCCTTCTCCTTCGCATTCTATGCAGATCTATCAGTGGATGACATTATGTAAGTTGCAGTATAAATGTCAGAATCTACATTATTTTTATCTGAATGATCAGATTCAATTCACAATGTGACATTTCTAGTTTCTCCACTCAAACCTAAGCTCAATTGCCTAGACTCTTTAGTTAGCCGTCTTCTTCAACACCTTGTGTCTGTTTTTAAATTCTCCTTGCCGAGATTGTCTAACTATCATTATTTTAGTGTGTTTTGTTTAGAACATCTATTTGTTCGTGCTCTTTCAGCACTTACCGATTTAGTTGATATTAGTATTTTTGGTGATTAACCTTTCATTCTTGATTTGCAATTTACCAACCCACCTAGTATTTGGGCTCTGACCAATTCTATGTTTTAGCAAACAGTGAATTGAGTGGCTTAGTATTTTTGTTGTGATACAAAACGACACAGACGTATATACTGGTCTGGCGTTTTGTTAGCTTACTAAAATACTTACCACTCAATTCACTGTGGCCCACCTCGGCCACCCCATGTCGTTAAATTGCAAATCATTATCAAATTTTGTGGAATTAATTAATGACGGCTTGGAGTCGGTCGCATGCATAGTAGCATAAGTGCGCATGCTCACAGACTCGTTTATATGTTCTCTATAGGAATAGAGGAACCGGTTCCCTAGAGCAATGACTGCATTAGGGTAAAAGAGATACTATCAAGAATACCCAATGGAGGGATGTATCTCTGCTAGCCTTGTTTACTAGGGAACCCATACGCCATGGGAATGCATAGGTTAAAATTTTCTGAGATATCTATGTCAGGTGACTCATAGCAAACAGTGAATTGAGTGGTAAGTATTTTAGTAAGCTAACAAAATGCCAGACCAGTATATACATCTGGGTCGTTATCATCCGGAAATGAAAGCAAATTTTGTTAGTTGGGTCGCAGTGAACTTGACCCTTGACCTTTTGACCCCCAAATTATTACAGTACATTGGAAACCCAAGAGCAACAAATAAGTGAGGCTTGGACACCAAAATTAATAGGCTTCATCTGGCTGCTAGGACAATGCACAGGCCAAGTTTACTAGTGACACCTTCAGTAAAAGTAGTTATCGACCAGAAATGAAAACCTGGCCGGACAAAGAGATTTCACCTGTTATTCGGAAAACATAATCACCCCCAAACTAAAATCTGGGGGTCCCCAGCTGAAATCAGGGGGGGGGTAACTATAAATATTAGCTGTGGAAAAGCAGGGGTGTTGGTGAATCCCGCCAAATCGGCCGAGAACAACACTCGCCAAATATTATGATTTGATTTGCTAGCAGTGAATTTTACATGACGTCAGCTCTGTGAGTTTGAGGTAAGACTGACTCATTTGAAAATCTAAATTTCTTCTTTGTAACAAGTACTCCTTTTATCAATTCGAGTTTGTACTATAGTGAATTTTACATGACGTAAGCTCTGCGAGTTTAAGGTAAGATTAAATAATTTGAAATTCTAAATTTCTTCTTTGCAACAAGTAATCCTTTTATCAAAACGAGTTTGTACTATGTTTAATTAGGATTCCAAGCGTGATATGAAAAAAAAAATAAATAAAGAAACACGCTACGAAAACATCCACGCTCCCAATCCAAACATGCTATTATTTCCCTTAAATTTTGACAAACATAAAATGATTCAGCATGGAAGAAGACCTAAGAAACAAATATTGCTTGAATGCCTGAGAAATTAAAATGATTTAGGTTCACTTCTTATGGGGGCAAACATAAAAGTTTTACAGTTGTAAAATAAACCTCTTAGCCTCTCAAATACAAGCATGTGATTGTGATTGGTTGTTAATGAATTCTTCCGCCGGGATATTCACTACTATTGATTTTATGAATGAAATTCCTGTAAATCATAGTATTTTTATCGATTGACTTTTTTGGTCGATGGGAGTTAGAATCACATCATTTTGTTTAATGGGGCATGTTCGTATATCTGCCAGACTACTGAGTGTTGATTTAAGTAGATTTAAGCTAGATTCCTGCGAATCATTGCATTTAAGTTGTCAATTTATCATAATCTATTTATTATGGCATCTCGAAAAATATTCAGACAGACAGCTTTTCGTGAGAATTCGTGAGATGCGATTTCTGGGAAATGACTACCCTTTAGTTACGTGCTGAATGACATTTACCCGCGTAGACACGAATGACATTTTATTGCATTACTGAATACCGGGTACTTGAATACAAATACCTGACTTACTAGATTAGATCATACTGTAGGTGGTTACGCGAACTTCAGCCGTATCGCGCTCCTCTACGAGCTGCCTAAACTTGTTCTAATATCCTTAATTACAACGTTTAGTACTATTTTTGATGAACATCTGTTGCCTGACGCTTGTCTTCGCTTTGAAGAGCAAAGTCTGAATGGTCTGAGCACAGATTGCGCACTCTTTTTATACCCTTGGGGAGGTGGGATTTGCCTAAACTTGTTCTAATATCCTTAATTATGTTTAGTACTATTTTTGAACTTCTGTTGCCTGACGCTTGTCTTCGCTTTGGAGAGCAGTCTGAATGGTCTGAGCACAGATTGCACGCTCCTTTTATACCCTTAGGGAGGTGGGATTTGCCTAAACTTGTTCTAATATCCTTAATCACGTTTAGTACTATTTTTTAACCTCTGTTGCCTGACGCTTGTCTTCGCTTTGAAGAGCAAAGTCTGAATGGTCTGAGCACAGATTGCGCGCTCATTTTATACCCTTGGGAGGTGGGATTTGCTCATGCATGTGTGCATGCATTCTGGGGTTGGTGGCGACTTGGGGTGGGGCATGGTGGCGGCTTTGTAGGCATTGGTGGCTTTGGCAGTTTTTGTGGCAACTTAGGTGGTTCGGCTATTTTTTTGTTGGCCCTCGCTGGTGTTAAGGGGTGTGTTGGGTATAAGACCGGGGGGGTGGGGGGGTGGGGGGGGTGTGTATTGTGGTTTGCTAGCTGCATTGTATTAGCACATCAGTGATTCAGACTTATGGCATTTCGTTCTAAAAGTAGAATTCATCAGAGGCTGGGTGTGATTTTTTTTTTCACCCTTCTATTTGATACTTTGTTGTATCTCTCATGTGTCATTCAGTCATGTATGCGAGACTGGTGATGCCTTTGGTTGCTTTGGAGCGTGCATGTTGGTGTGCGTGCTTTTGTGTGGTTGTGGAGCGCTCTGTGTGATGTCTAAGGATAGTAAGTATGGCAGAGATTTGAGTAAGTCGTGAGATTTTCTCTAGTGGCACAAATTGAATTTGTAATAATGTATATACAAATTTTTGAATTTTTTTCAAACAGAATAGTTAGTGGAACAAGAACATAAAAAGTTTTTGTCTTAGTTATTTTCAGTACTGCTTTGCTACATCCGGATCCACTTCCACATGGTGACACTGTAGGTCCATATGTGTAAGAGTTTTTTTGCAGATGCCTGTTGCAATATTTTTAGAGAGAATCTGTTTTAGGTTGATGTAACACCTATGACAATTCATGTCATAGAACAAATACTTGCATCCAGGGGCCACATTCTTGCTAATGGTATTTGTCACCTCTTTGTAAAATGTCTTTTTCAACCCATGGACCCTTTTTTTTCCGTTTCCGCACTGTGTTGGCCTACAGTGGCACTGAGCGGTGACCTGTCTCCTGGCATGTTCATCCCAAACAGTTCTTGAAAGATAGAGCTTCTTTTGGATGGCAGAGGGCTTACGGGTGGTGACGGTAGCCGTACTGACCCAGAACTGTATGTACTGGAGGCCGGTGACATACTTTTGTGAATGTTACTGTACATACCCTCTGTCCCCGTGTTTATCTCTTGGATGGTGTCTGGAGAACTTTTTATAGAATCACTCGACAGGAAGAAATTGGTTCCAGATGTGTTTGATGGTGGAGCTGGTGGCTGTGCTGTTGCGGCCGGGATTGTAAAACCTGGGACACATTGGTGCAGGAGAGTGGCGATCTCTGTTGGTAAGACCGTGGTTCCCGAAACGGTTTCTCCGTGCACCTCGTCCTGCTGGCAGCCTGGCCAGTCAGCGGACGTATCCTGGCAGTTTTGATGGCCGGTCCTGGGTGAACGCATATCACTCCAACAGCGGTTGCCTCCGTCAAGAGCAACAGGGATGTACTCAATCATTCACCAAATTCAGTAATCATGTACACAAAAGGATTCCGTGCAACAACCTCTTCTCAGCAGAAGAGAAATCTCTTGAATCTCTAAAAAATAACAAAGCTGTTGTCATAAAGCGAGCCAACAAGGGGCAAGCTCCAGTCGTGCAATCTCTAAGACTACACAACTGAAGCAATGAGACAACTTTCGGACGACAGATTCTATATGAAACTGCCCTCCAACAGCACACATCTACATACCCAACTCGTAGAAAAGACGACAAAATAGTATTAGAGGGCGAAATGGATAATACCACAGCCAGACTTCTGCCAAAACCGCCAAAAAATGGCCTGGTTCTATCTCTTACCAAAGGTCCACAAGAAAAAAGATGGGATCACACACGGCAGACCAATCATTAGCGGCAAGCCGGCAATGGCTGCCCTGCAGCTCATCAGTAGCTTCGTTGATGAACACATCAAAGTCCACATAACAAAGATCAAATCTTATGTAAAAGACATCACAGACTTTATCAATAAGATAGAATTTGGACCCACAAAGGAGAATTCTCTCTTGGTCACTATGGACATCACCTCTCTGTACACCAATATTCCCAATAACAAAGGCTTACGTGCAGTAGCAAAACACTGCATGAAAACTTACTAAATTTATTAAAGCTGGTTTTAGAATGAGAAACATGGAACACCTGGCTGGCACTTTACCAGTACGAAACTTAATAAATTTATTGAAGCTGGTTTTAGAATGCAACAACTTTGAATTCAATGGGGAACATTTCCTACAAATAGGAGGCACAGCCATGGGCAGCAAAGAAGCCTGCTCATACGCATGTATCTTCATGGCAGACTTAGAAGAGACATTGCTTGCAAACGTCCCACACCAACCAGCACTGTATGTACGTTAAATAGACGACATATTCATATGGGAACACGGCCACGTGGCCCTATCAGAGTTTATCCAACACATGAACAGTGGACTCCATAGCATAAAATTCACTATGGAGAGCTCAAGAGAAAGTGGCATTCCTGGACACCTGGGTCAAGAATGAAGATGGACACACCATCTCTTTTGACCGATACACCAAAACCACACACGCCCATGGTTACCTCCACTACGCATCGGCACACCCGCTCTCATGCAAGGATGCCAGCCCATACAGTTTCTCTGCGTCAGGAGAATATGTACCCACATTGCAGACTATGACAGGAGTAATACCGCAATGGAGCGCTTCTATCAAGCCAGAGGGTACCCCACTGACATTCTCATCACTGCTAGGGCAAAAGTCAGGAACAAAATTAGACACCCGCTCCTCAAGCCCACACCACCAATCACCCCTGTACCCTACAAACAGGTGTTCAAACCTATCTTTATCTGCGAATTCACACGCACAGGTACTTTGCTTAAAAGAGTAATAAAAAAATACTGGGAAAAAACAGAACCCAAAGAAACCCTCTCATAAATTGCAAAACAAAAGTCCCGCTTCTTCAGAAGCACACATACAGGACTCACATATAGATGCAAGATCATCTGGAATTGCTTGACGTGCAATGTCGTATATCTCCTTACTCAGAATACAGGAACTCCTTAGATCCATAACACACTTTTTACAGAAAAGAAAGTTACGACACCCCAGTCTCAAGGCATTTCAACATGAAAAACCACACAAGGGAACACATCAGTTTCCTGATAACACAAGTGCTGTCCTCCGACCCCACGGACCCAGAATCCACCAAATGGAGACGAGAAAAAGAATCGCATTGGATTCACCAACTCCACCCGAGAATGTAGTTATAACTCATTCTAATATTCGGGTTTCTATTTTGATGCATTATATTTTACTACTCTTTCGAAAATAGTTACCGAACAAGAGTGTTGAAAATCAGCATTTTAGCAGTTATGGTGTTAATTTCACGACATCACACGAAGCAGACTATTTATTTTAGCTACTATTTTCAGATGGGTAGCAGCGAAGTGGACAGTTGTACATAGTTACCGTTCTAATTTCGTGGCAATTTATGTCGGTTGTTAAAATCGCAAAATACATGTACTGTAGCTAATGAAAACAAGATATTTTCATATTTTGAATTATTTTCGATCACTCTAGCCGTTTTAATTAGTGATACCATCACCGGTTTTCTTTTAGGCCAAAACACCCAGTCCTACAGTGTAGTGTTACCGATTTTCGTGCCAAATTTTCTGTATGGGATCCAACTTAATGTGTCTATATGCGCAAAAGGACGTAAATGAGAAACCCTGAACGTAATTGAAGTTTAATGGTTGACAGTCAATCAATCATTAAACATGGTTAATAGATGCATATTGGATATTACCGTGATATAATTCAGTCAAACCATAGTCAAGCAATTGATATTAAGCTGATTGAGGTACAATGTAGTCCAAGAGTCACCCCCCCCCCCCTTGATAGAAGGTAGACCAAGCGTTATCCCCAATGATAGGTGATGTTTTCATAGCATCTGCTATACAGTTATGGAATGCAGGGTAAGCAAGCAGCATACCTAACTAATGACGTAATGAAGCAGTCACCATCCATATATGGAAATCTGAATATTCTAAGGCAACAGTCCATCACCTCATACAATCGCATGATTATTCCAGCCAATCATGGTAGATTCTACAACATAGTACCAGTGAGGTAATCATGTTAGTAGTTACTGGACTTGGCTGCTTCAGTTCCTTTCTCAATGCCAGGCAGTCAACATCTTTCTCATTTTTCCCACCAAGCGTCGTGTTGCCTGCCCAGGGGAGGCAACCAGTACGTTAGACATAAATGCAGGCGCAATCGGCTTATGTCTGTCGCCCTGAGTGATTTACGATAGACTGACTAACATTCCTGTTTTTATAGAGTAACGCCTGTAAATGTATTATATATCAATAAACACCATCCTGGCAAGTAATCAGTTGCTAGGCGACATCTTCGGCTAGCATGTTCATTAAATATTTAACTTTTTAATCCACCAATTTGTTCAAAAGAATTTTTCTCATAGAACATGTCAATCTGCAGAAGTGAAGAGTATTTTAAAAATGTTTACCACTGGAATAACTGGCTAGCCTATAGTCTTTTGTTCTACAATGAAGGTTTCGCAATACCAATGCAGAAACCGCCTTTGGCCAACTTGAGACTTGCTTTAAAATTCTTACAAACCAGAAAGACAAATTCATGATGTTAATAATGCAAGGAATATTTTGTTGAACATTGTTGAACTAATTTGACTAGGAACAACAAAAAAACAAGAGGCCCAAGGGGCCTGTATCGCTCACCTGGACCATAGGCATTTAAATTAGAATGGTCATTAACAATAAGTACAATTCTAATGAGTTGAGCAGACTTGTAACAAAAAAACAGAGGCCATGTTTCTTTATGTATCAACTTCTATTGAACAAACTTTTATGGCCCTTAGTCATCAATATCATATCTCTCAAAATTCCGGCCCAATCCGTTCAGCAGCTCTGGAGACAAAGTCGCTTTCATGAAAACCAGGCCATCCAAAATGGATGGCCGCCAAACCATTTGGTCAATCAAGTTCCCTTGAACAAACTTGGTTCAGCTTGTGCCCTAAATAATATTTTATGAGTTTTGAATCAATTGCTCAAACAGTTCCGGTGAAGATTTTTAAAGACATTTCTAAAAATTGACCAAAATCCATGATGACTGCCTGTCAAATTGGCCGATCGTCTTCATTTGACCAAACTTCAATCTCTATGCCCTAAGGATGCTTCCTGCCAAACATAATTGAAATCGGCCCAGTAGTTCTCGAGAAGACATTTTAAATTTCCTATTGCTTTAGCGATGCAAAATTTTGGCGGGAAAACGATCCAAGATGGTCACCAAACTGTTTATCCTACAGTTTTGAAAATTGCTAACTTGAGTTCATAATACCCAAAAACATATAAGCCCAATTTCGACCTCAAAATCCATCAAATAAAAAAAATTAAATATGGACGCTAAACACGCTATATTTTGATTGGCCCACGATGGCCATGTTTTTTGATGGATCAACTTCCCTTGAACAACCTTTAATGGCCCTTAGTCCCTAATCATATCTCCCAAATTTTGGCCTGATCCGTTCAGCGGTTCTTGAAGTATTTTTGCTAAAACTAGGTCAACCAAGATGGCCACCGAACCATTTGACCAATCAAGTTCCCTTGAACAAAATTGGTTCAGCTCTTGCCCTACATTATCTTTCATGTGGTTTCAGAGATTTTTAAAGACGTTTCTAAAAATCGGGCAAAATCCAAAATGGCTGCCGGCCAAATTGGCCGATCGACTTCGTTTGAACAACCTTGGATCTCCATGCCCTACGGATGCTACCTGCCAAATATAACCAAAATCTGCCCAGTGGTTCTTGAGAAGTCGTTTAAAGGAAAAGTTTAAAGGATGCTCGCCATGGCATATGTTCACTTGGCCTTTCAGGCCAGGTGAGCTAAAAATGGTTGAAACTTTGATCCTGGCAAAAACATTAAAGATATGCGGGTGCACAGATCCAGTAACGGATGTATGCACGGACAAAGTGATTACTATATACACCATCTTCTACATGGAGATAAATAATCAACAGCATTTCTGTGTAGTTGTTTTGACATTTAAAGGGTTAGATGTACCTTGTCGATTGTCTTGAACATATTCCACTCGCTCTTAAACCATTCCAAGCCTGAGTCAATCACCAGCATGGCATAGAGTGATTTCTTGGCTCGAGCTCGACCCTAAAAATACAAAATGTACTTTTGGCTCACACTGCAAATGGACATTTAATAAGCAAACATGTTGATATGTTGACAACTAAAAGGTTACAGTGGAAAAATAATTTCCCCAAAGGCCATTGTGCTCAATTGGCGGATGACGAACTCTAAACATGTTTACATTAATTAATGGACAACATGCATCATTGGTCAATCCAGCCAGCATCACTGTTGCGATAGGGCAATGGTCCTTATCATTATTGAACAAGAGGCCCAAGGGCCTGTGACGCTCACCTGGACCATTAGCATTTAAACCATTTGCATTTAAATAGACATGGAAAGGTTTTTTAAATCCAAGATGGTCATGAAAGAAATTTACCAATCAAAATTCTTGTTTGGTATCTCGAAGCCTACCACCATAGGATTGTTCCACACAAGTTTCGTTGAAATCGGGATATTATTTAAAATTCTCGTGTCCCATTAAATATAGACCCTTTTGCACGAGATATGAGATGCCTGCTGATTTCTGTTCAATTTACCCAGCATGCTATGATACCCAGCATGTAATACTACCCAGCATGCAATTTCTTGACTCCCTAATCATTGCAACTATTGGACACCATATCGTTTAGTCTATTGTCTGTATAGGCCAGAATTTCTCAAACAAAACCAACCTGCCTGCACGTGAAAATAGTCATTTGTCCTCCACTTCTGAAGCGTAAGCATGCACGTAGGGCTTACTATTCACGGCAGTATATTCGCCAGCCTGAATTCCAATACTGTTCAGCGCAAGTGTGTCAATTTCCAGAAGAAAATTATAAAGCTTTTATATATATTTTGACAATAATTTGCGTGAAAGTTATTGCTATCAATGACAGCAACATTATTCAGTAAAATTATTGTCAAAATAATTATTCGGTAATGCGATTACTACTTGGTACAGATTTCATACTAATTTGAATGAAAGTTACACACGTGCAATGAATATATTACTATTTAGGTAAAGTGAGCCTAGGTCTATGGCCTATATACGTGTTCTCGCCAAGAATAAATGATTAGCAAACGGTGTGTATGATTCTTTGACAGATTTGTGCATTTGTTTGAATTGCATTGGTCGAACAGAAACGTACACACTGTAGCTAGGCGAAATATTTCCTTCGTGCAGGCGAAGCATATTTTGGCCATCTACTCACTCTACTTAGATAGTAATACTGTGTGCCATGTGATTCTATGGACACCAATTTGTTGGTGCCTTAGTCAGAAACAACTTACAGTCAAATTGCTCTTGAACTCCGTAACAAGTGATGATTATTATATTAGAATACATAGACTGAAAGCTGTTGCAGCAACACTTTTCAATAAAATCTTTGTCAAATAAATAGCATATAGTAATTGCATTACATACTAATTATTTTGACAACAATTATTTGACAGAATGTTGGTGCTGTTATTGATAGCAATAACTTTCACACAAATTACTGTCAATGTATATAAACGCTTTCTTCTATTGTCTCCTGGACACCGACACACTTTCTCTGAAAAGTATTGAAATACGGACTGTCGAATGCACTGCCGTGAATACACCATATGTGCATACTTAGGCTTCCAGAGCTGGAGGACAAATGACTATTTGCACGCGCAAGCAGGTTGGTTTTGTTTGAGAAATCCTGGCTTGTGCAGACAATAGATTAAACGAATATGCCATCCAATAGTTACAGCGATTATGGAGTCAGGGCATTGCATGCTGGGTAGCATTGCATGCCGGGTAGCTTTGCATGCTTGGTAAATTGAATAAGCATCTCATATCTCGTGCAAACATGTTTATATTTAATGGGACGCAAGAGCTTTAAGCAGTAGCATTTTAAATGGTTATGGAAAATTTAAAAAAAAATTCACGATGGCCACCAAATTCTCAATATAACTTCTAGAGCCAACGACTATAGACTATAAAATCCACCAAGCGGTTAAGGAGATGCATTTTTACAATTTCTGGGAAATTTCTCATAAAATCTATGACTTTCACCATAAAACTTGACCAAACAATATCCTGAACAGAAGTTCTGGAGCCTACCTTGATAGGGTAATTCTAGCCAAATTTTGTTGGAATCTGTCAAGCAACTATTGAGAAGCATTTTGACAATATCCAGTAAATTTTTAATAATATCTAAGATTTTTACCCAGAAAATCAACCAATCAAAATTCTGAACAAAAGTTATGGAGCCTACCCCAATATGGTCCATCCAGCCAACTAGGGTTGAAATCCGGCAAGCGGTTAATCAAGGGTAGCGTTATGACAATTTCCGGTAAATTGGTCGATTGGCTTCGTTTGAACAAACTTGGATCGCTATGCCCTAAGGATGTTTCCTGCCAAATATAATTGAAATCAGCCCAGTGGTCTTGAGTCGTTTAAAGGAAAAGTTGACAGATGCCGGATGGGCGATGGATGGACGGACGGTCGCCATGGCATAAGCTCACTTGGCTTCTCAGGCCAGGTGAGCTAATAATCAAAGTTCAAACACCCCCAAAAAATAGAAAACAAATTTTAGCTTTTCAAGGGAGAATATGGGCGGATTTTGGCGAAACAAAACCCTAACACTTCGTCCATCCCTAGTACATCTGAAAACAAGAGGCCCAAGGGGCCTGTATCGCTCACCTGGCACATAGGCATTTAAACTAGAAAGCCGATTGGCTATAAGTAGATTCTGAAGTTGTTTTTGCGAAAACTAGGTCATCCAAGATGGCTATTAAACAAATTTGGACTTTTGCCCTAGATGATGTTTCACAAGTCTTGATTTCGGAGATTTTTAAAGACGTTTCTGAAAATCGGCCAAAATCCAAGATGGCCCCCGGGTAAATTGGCCGATCGTCTTCGTTTGAACAAACTTGAATCTCTACACCCTAAGGATGCTTCCTGCCAAATATAATTGAAATCGGCCTAGTAGCTCTCGAGAAGACATTTTTAATTTCCCATTGCTTTAGTATGGGAGCTTTTGGCGGGAAAATGATTCAAGATGGCTGTCAAACCGTTTATCCGACAGTTTCAAAAATTGCAAATTTGTGATCAGAATACCGCAAAACATATACAAAAACAATTTCGGCTTCAAAATCCATCAAATAAAACAAGAGGCTTGTATCGCTCACCTGGAATTATTGATGACTAGCAAAACCGAACAAAACCAGATGATCACTGGAAGAATTTACTAATCTAAGTTCTGTGAAGACGGTTGAGCCAAATTCCATGAATACTTAACTGATCACCTCTAGGGAGTTCACGTACTTGCATGAAAGGTATTCGTTATGCTACTAATCGCTCTTCAAGCTAATGTAAATTTAATTCTGGAGGCCTATCTGGAAATGACATTTTATTTGCAATACTCAACGGTGGTATTTTTCCCTTCTGCAATGTCGATAGGCAGGTTTTACATATCAACTCTTTTCCATCTTTTGAAATATTTGAAGTCAAGCATTGCTTAAAATGATGATTACCGGTAGTTAATGAACTCAATATTTTAGTTTTTGATACTTGTACTACTGAATGTCTAAACCAGGTCTGATGACAACATGGGCATATATAAATGGGTCCGCTAGCAATAGGTTTATGAAACTGATATGTTGCATTCTTTATTCCTTGAAGTCGTTCATCTTCGGTATTCTGATGGGCTAATGATTGTTGTCTATGAATTCGTTTAATACCCATATCACGGTGTCTTTCTTTATGCCTATGGTCTTCATCCTGTCTTGAAGACTGTAGGGCTGGGCGGTTTGGCCTAAAAGAAAACCAGTGGTGGTATCACTAATTAAACCGGTATTAACGAAATACCGGTTTAAGGGGTTAAAATGATCGAATATAATTTCAAATATGAAAATATGACATTTTCATTAGCTACAGTACATGTATTTTGCGATTTGACAACTGACGTAAATTGCCATGAAATTAGAACGGTAACTACGAACGACTGCTCACTTCGACGCTATCTATCTCAAAAATTTAAAATAAATAAAATAAATAAAGTCTGGTTCATGTGATGTCGTGAAAATAACACTAACTACTAAAATGTTGATTTTCAACACTGTTACTAGGTAACTATTTTCGAAAGCGTATTAAAATCTAACGCGTATAAGTAGGAACCCGGATATGAGAGCGAGCTTAGGCTCCTAGTAGAGTACCGCACATACGGTTAGAGTTCATATAACCACCTACAGTATGATCTAGTCTAGTAAGTCATATGTTTGTATCCGAGTACTCGGTATTTAGTAATACTCCTCGATAAACTGTCATTCAAGCGGGTGAATGTCATTCAGCATGTAACTAAAGAGTAGTCATTTCCCGGAAATCGCGCCTCAAGAATTCTCACAAAAAATGTGTTTGTTGTGTTTCGAGGTTCATATGTCATATAATAAAGAGATTATGATAATTTGACAACATAAACACAATGATTTGTGAATCTAGCTTAAATCTACTTAAATAAACACTCCGTACTTGAAGATATACGAAGACGAAAAAGACCGGGCCATAAAACAAAACGATGTGATTCTAACGCCTATCGAGCAGAAAAGTCACGTGATAAAAAATACTACAAATTTCATTCATAAAATCGATAGTAGTGAATATCCTGGCGGAAGAATTTGTTAACAACCAATCACATTACGCCTGCTCGTATTTGAGAGGCTAAGAGGTGTATTTTACTTGTAACTACTACAACGTAAGAAGCGACTTAATCGTTTTCATTTCTCGTATGCCTTAGTCCATGATGGATCATTTTATGTTTGTCGAAATCTAAGGGAAATAATGATTTGTTTGGATTGGGAGTTCATTGTATATAGCGTCGTTGTTTTCGCAGCGCGTTTCTTGATTTTTTTTGTATTATATCACATTCGGAATCCTAATTAAACATAGTACAAACTCGAATTGAAAAAAGGATTAGTTGTTGCAAAGAAATTTAGATTTTCAAATTATTCAATCTTACATTGAACCCGCAGAGCTTACGTCATGTAAAATTCATTGCTGGCAAATCAAATCATATTTGCCGAGGGTCGTCCTCGGCTGATTTGTTGGGATTTCACCAACACCCTTGCTTTCCACGGCTAATAGTTATAGATGATTGTATTTTATGTCTCTAGTAGCAAATGGTTACACTTGATGATATTATTAAACTGCAAGTCAAGGACAAACTAGTTTAGGACAGTTACCAGATTTGGCGCAATGGCGATCTTACGGACGGTTTTTCGGTTTTTTAATTTTCGTAATGGTTTTTAAACCGTCGCCATAAAAAACCGTGAGACGGTGTGAAACCGGTATACCGCCCAGCCCTAGAAGACTGTTTGGCTATTCTTTCCTTTTCCTGGAAATACTTTTACTTTCTAGCCTTCTGCATACTTAGAACATTTCTCATGCATTCCCTTTGCCTGAAAATCTCATTTGCTCAAGATTTCCTCTTTGTACTAAGTTCATTTACTTTTTCTTTTCTCTGTAGCTTTCATTAAGTCGAACGTTTTTCTTTGCAAAAGCTTCATTTTGCCTGAAAGTTTCATCTGCTCTAGATTTCCTCTTTGTATTAAGTTCGTTCAGTCTCGCCTTTTGCCTGAAATTCTCATCTGCTGTAGATTTCCTCTTTGTATTAATTTCCTTTACTTTTTCTTTTTCTCTGTAGCCTTCATTAAGACGACCGTTTCTTCTTTGCAAAAGCTTCATTTTGCCTGAAGGTTTCATCTGCTCTAGATTTCCTCTTTGTATTAAGTTCGTTCACTCTCTCATTTTGCTTAAAAATCTCATCTGCTCTAGATTTACTCTTTGTGTTAAGTTCGTTCACTCTCTCATTTTGCCTGAAAATCTCATTTGCTCTAGATTTCCTCTTTGTACTAAGTTCGTTCACTTTTTTATTTTGCCTGAATGTTTCATTTGTTCTAGATTTTCTTTTACTGTCAATTTCCTTAATTTTCTCTTGACTTCGAAATGCTGAATGTAATCACTGTTTATGTTTATATTCTCTATCATAATCACGATTCCGTTGCTTGGTTTAAAATATCTTGTCAGTCTGCACACTATCATTCTTAGGTGTCATCTCCATTTGACTTTTTCATGCTCAGCATGATGTAACTGCTCTACTGGCACCAAGCCAGTTGACTGAATTGTAAGAGGTTGCACTTCAAATTGAGTCAAATTCGATACCTAGACTCATAAAATGCATACAAGTAGGTAAGTAAATCATCAACGCTATCAAAGAACTTTAATAGAGCTGTTCCATCTAAACAAGAGAAACCATTTCGGCCATGTGAGCGCGAATCACAAAATGCGAAACGTCCTTGAGAATCTCTAAATATAGCTGAACAAACAGAACCCCATGCTTGTGGCATTTCAATAATTGTACCAAGTAACACAGTTTTATTAGAAATAGTGTAATTATGCGAAGACAATTGGATATTTGATGGGAGTTCCTCAAATTGCAACAAATATTCAAATCTTTGGCTTGTGATTAGGTCGTATAGCACATTGTGATACAGTTCATCACCTTTTCTCAAAATTTCATCAAGTACGTTTGCAGCGAAATGTTTCTTTTGATGGCAATACAAAAGCATTACAACTGCATTGCATGTACACCGTCGACCTCTGGAGATCTGAAAATGTTACATCAGACTGTGAAAGTGAGGTGCATACAGTTTCCTGTAAGCTATACATATTTTCAACAGTAAATTCATTACTCTTATTTGGTTCTTCAGTGGTTTCATTATCATTGTCCTTGCCGAGTTCATTTCCAAGGTTTTCCGACTCGGCAGGGTTGATTTTCAAACATTTCGGGCTTCTTGCGCAGCTGATTTTCAAGTATTTAGGGCTCCTTGCGGAACTGATTTTCAAATTGATTTTCAGATAATTTGAGCTCCTTGCAGAGCTGATTTTCAGATAATTTCTCAGATAATTCGGCCTCCTTACCGAGTCTATAATCTTTTATGCTGTTTTTACCGAGGCCAGCATCAGTTCTGTCTACTGTTATGTCATCGGCACTGTGTTTGATGAGGTCAGTATCCTCAGTCAAGTCTAAGTCTATGGCGCTGTTTTTAATGAGGCCAGCATGATTACTATCCACAGTCCAGTCCAGTCAGTCCGTCGCTTCTGCTCCTCTTTTTGCCAATACTTCTTACAAGGCATTTGAAAATACAAAAGAAAAAAATTTAACACTTGTATCACTCCAATGACTAAATTCAACTTTATACCAAGCCCATGCAAGTCAGGTAGTGCATATTTTAAAACAATATTCCTGTAAGGCGTTGCTCCAATACTTCTTACAAGGCATTTGAAAATACAAAAGAAAAAAATGTAACACTTGTATCACTCAAATGACTAAATTCAACTTTATGCCCATGCAAGCCAGGTAGTGCATATTTTAAAACAATATTCCTGTAAGGCGTTGCTATCTCAGACAGCAACTGCTTACAACAACATTGTCATAAAAATTTACACTATTTTGATTTCATAATTTGACATTTTACCAGTCTGGAAGAGAAAGTAGTGTATATTTTTTAAATGTTGATAGTTGTTGCTGTCTGAGATAGCAACATCTTAAGAAGTAGAATCTTGAGAGTGATAAGGGATAATATTTTTTCTTTTGTATTTTCAAATGTATAAGTGTTAACCCTTTTGATGATAATCAGAAACAATGATGTGCAAAAATTTCCGTTGAATATGTTGAAACTAATTTGCCTGGAAACTGTTGCTTCTGAAGTAGACAACTACTTCCAGACAAATTATTTTCAAAATATTCAACATCTGCATAGTGGCACTGAAATTGAGATAAAGGGATTTTGATCAGGGAAAGGGTTAATGAAATGACACACAACTGTGACAAAAATACCGATGCTTAACCCTTTCATTATCAAATCCCTGAACAAGTATATTCTTTACGATATAAAACTTATTCTGTTAATATATTAAAATTAATTTAACTGGATCCTTTGCTCCCTAAGGCTGCAATGATTTCGAGTCAAATTAATTTCAACATATTAAACAGTTTTCCTGTATGATAGCATTGAAAATGAGATTAAACGAAATCATGGATCAACGAGAGTTGATACTTACCACCCTGATACTCTATGATATTTCCTAAAACTCGACCTAGCTTCAAGAATACTCAGAATTAAAAAGAAACCCAACCCCCCACCCACCCCCTCCCCCCACTGGGCATGTACTCAACTGACAGATCAGCGGACATATGGCACAAACATGCGCATGCGCTGGGCTGTCTCATTCTATTCCAAAATATTGGCTGATATAATTGCAACATAAAACGCTGAAAGACCGAGCCTCTGAGGGGCGGAGAGGCCGGGATCGTATCAGGGTGAAAAGTATCAACTCTCTCGTGAAAAAAGAAATCTGTGATTTCGTTTATTTCATATCAAGGGTATACTTACCACCCTGATACCCTATGATATAGCCAGAATTCGTAAGAGAATTCGGCGGGAGGGAGGCAAAGGTCAGAAGACCGGCTCATCCCTGGAAGAGCAAGTTCTTTTGCTTTTGGAGCACAAAAAACATCTGAAATTGCATATGTAAACACAATCAGGAAATGATTTAGACATCAGATAACACGACCGATGTTGAGAGTAATGACCATTTAACATTCGCTCCCACCCCTCTTTTAAAGAGGGAGAAATGACCTCAATGTCCTATACGCTCTCTATGTACTCGTGCTAAAGTACTAGAAGACATCGGACGAAAGCTTCATTTCGTATACTCTCAGATGGAACCACAAAGAACACAAACCACCACCATTTTAGTAAGTAAAATGAATGTGACAAAAAATAACCATCACCAAATATAGGACTAACCTATTTTGAAGAGATTCCCTTTAATCACCGCTGGCGATGAAACGTACAGTACGGAAAAGCGGGGATTCCCCCACTAAATTGCACTGTGTGTGAGTCAACGGCCGTATGTACAATATTTACACAAATATATAGTTTAACATTTATGTAAAATCGATAAGGCAAGCAGATTAGACGTGTCACGGAGGTAATGATCTGTAAAACTAGACTCACAGTGCCATTGTGCTACCGACAGAACAGCGCTAAACAGAACCGTGGATGCCACTACGCCACGGACACTATGAGCCTTGGCCATGTCAACTTGTTTTCCCGTGGCGGCTTTGTGGCAATGCTGGATGCATTCCACCTAGAAATGGTATCTTTACAAGCTCTCCCATGGGGTTCAATGTAAGATAGCCATAAAGCACTAGGGTCCATCTGCCATTCCTCTGTATGTTGTTTATAACGTGCTAATGCACAGACAGGACACAAAGCCTTTGAATTAGGATCAAACCTAGTCAAAGCGGGTAAAACAACAGGCTGACCAGGATATTTTAGACTCGTTTTTCGCCATAAAGTTAACTCAAGGTAGAAGCCTGAGGCCTTCCCGTGTAGCCACAAAATGGTCTGGCTCTGCTGATGTATTTCACTTCTTCATCTGGCTGAAGCTGCAGCAATCAGAAAAACTGTTAAGCGTCAACATTTTCATGGAAATGGAGCTTAGTGGTTCAAAGGGTTTATCCGCTAATACTTGAAGTACTAACGATAAACTCCAAGACGGAACCATTGGTGGATTCCTTGGTCTAAGATTACCCATGCCTTTGATTAAAGTATTTAGATTACATACTTCATCACTTCCCTTTTAGCCAAGCAAGGGATAACTGACATTAAAGCTGACTTGTAGCCAGCAATAGAGTTAGGCTTGAGGCATCAAAAAGGTGACAGAGGAAATTGGCTACTACCTGCATAGATGCATCAAATGGATTAATACGTCTTTTTGAGCAGCATTCAGCAAATCTGTTGATTTTATAATTATATGCTCTGGAGGTTGAACCCCTTCTGGCTTTAGCCATAAACATGGCTGCTTGCTCAGAAAAGCCCTCCTAAACTGCTGATTCCTTGACAGCATCCACGCAGTCAATTGGAACATTGACGTGTTGTTGTGCAAGGCCTTGCCCTGGAAGATTATGTCATCCATCTGAGATGATCGGCTTGGCCAATTTGGGGCGATCAGAAGCACTTGGCATTCCTGCTGCCTGATTTTCTGGAGAACTTTTGAAATTAGGATTGCTGGTGGAAATGCATATGCATACATTCCCTCCAAGCTGATAGCTAGCGCATCTATTGCGATAGTGCTCGGATCTGGAATCGGAGAGACGTACGTCGTCATCTTCGCATTCTTGTCCGTTGTGAATAAATCTATGCTGGGCTTGCCCCAGTGGTTGAACAGACAGTCCCCCCCACATTGATTTAGTTGCCATTCCGTGGGAAGAATGCTCATCCTCCGGCTGAATGAGTCTGCTAATAGATTTAGCCTCCCCGGAATAAGAACTGCTTTCAGGGAAATCCCATGATCTAGGCACCAGCAAAGCAGTTTCCATGTTATCACACAGAGAATGGCGGCTTCGTTCCGCCATGGTGGTTTATGTAAGTCACTACTGTTGTATTGTCTGATCGAACCAGAACACTTGCCCTTGACCTTCTCTAGGAAGTGTTCCATGGCTAAGACGACTGCTGGCATTTCCAGCAGTTTGATATGTTCTTGTGACTGATCCAGATTCCAAAGCCCTGATACTTTGTTTTCTTCCAGGCAAGCTCCCCATCCCCCCACTGATGCATCTGTGTACATCATTAACTGAGGGTGAGGAGGTGACAACCTCACCCCCGGCAAGGAGATTCTCTCTCTTCATCCACCATTGAAGGTGGTGAATAAGAAGTTCCAACACTGACACCTTTGAGTCCAGGGAACCTGTATTCTGGGTCCCCTGTGTCATGAGAAATAACTGGATCGTCCACCTGCGTAAGGCTTCCTGTGGAATGACTGGTTCCAAAGAAACCATGAACTCCAACATTCTCATGACGACTGTTGCACACTGACTGTATGACTGAGATGAGTATTTCTACTCTCTCTCTCTTGAGATGGGTAAACATACCCTACCTCTAGATCTAAGAACATGCCAAGATATACACACTTCTGGGATGGAGTAATCTCTGATTCTTGAAAGTTGATTACCCAGCCTAGATCTGTAAGAGTTTTCAAAACTATTCCCAGATTTGCTGATAGAATTTCTTGATTGTGTGCTTTTAAAAGCCAGTCATCTATGTACGTGTGGATTGCTAATGTGTCTCCTGCGGAGGTATGACGTCATAACTTGGACCACCCGAGTGAAGACCCGAGGAGCCGTCAATATACCAAATGGGAGAACCCTGAATTCCCATTGGTGGTGCTGGAATGCAAATCTCAGGAACCGACGAAACCTCTTCGCAATGGGAATTTGAAAATAGGCATCTTTTAGATCTATTGATGCCGTCCACATTCCCTTCCTCAATCCTGCTAACACTGTTCTTACAGTTTCCATTTTGAAACTTGGTCTGAGGATAAACCTATTGAGGTTTGAGGTTGAGAATTGGTCTCCACCTTCCAGTGCTTTTTGTCACTAGGAACATGGTTAAATAATAACCTGGACATTTTTGTGCGGGTTGAATTGCATGTTTTAACACGAGGGATTGAATTTCTTCCTCTATACACAACCGTTGATCTGGATCTCTTGGATTTTGAGTCCAGATCAGAACCAGACAGGCGCGATGGCTGGTTTGAAATCCAGTCTAGATGGTAACTGACTGAAAGCCATCACAAGACCGAGTGGTCCTGAGTAACCTGCTCCCACGCTTGCATGTGGAAGGCCAGACAGCCTGCCACGAGTGCACCTAACGATTGAGGTGGACCCGAGAAGTGCAAGAGAAGCCCGCCTCTGGTGGCTGTCCTAGCAGCACTGGTGTGATCTTTGTGAGAGCCGACACATCCGGTTCGGCTCCCACGACCAGAACCCCGCGCTCCTCTCCCAGCACCACGCACACCTCGGTACACGGGCTGCTTGGCGTGTTGTGCTGGAGGAGCCTGCGCTTCCCCCCTAGCTGGCTTACACTGGTGTTGCCGTGGCCGACACTGCATAGGGGGTTGGCCTCTGACAAGGTCAGACTGGGACCCAGGCCACGTGTCTTCGCTCAAAGCTGCACGGTCATCGGTGCAAGGCTTTGGGATGACGACATACTTCTGTTACAGATCAGAACTGATACGGCAGCACCGTGCCACCAGGTGAGGGGCCTTCGCAAGGCATCTCTTCAGCTAAATGGACATCTCTGCCGCAGCGAACATATCAACAATATGCTCCGCATACGGCAGAGATGGCATGGTGCTCGTCACCAGCTTTCCTCCCAACCACGGGTGCTGGTCCCGCTGGGAGTCCGGTGGATTCACCTGGCGTTCCGGCTTGATGCTCACCAGCCACTGGCAAGCATCCAGCCAGTCCTCCTTGGTGGCCACCTGTGAATGTTTGAGGCCTAGGGCCTTCGGCGTTCTCAACCACATTTACTGGTGGGATAATGGCCAGAGCTGAAGATATGCCTGAATAGCCATATGAACCCACAAGGGCCGGCATGGCTTGCGCTGTGGCTATTCCAGGAGCCGGATTTACAGCATCATGGGGGGGGGGGGGGGGCTAAATGCATGACGTCGCAGTCTGAGCCTTCCTCACGGTAACTCTCGGCAAGCCGAGGGATACGGTATGGATGGCCATCGGCTCCTAGATAGTCTAGTCGTGAAACCTACTCCCGAAGAAGTAGTTCCATGGAAACGGTCACTCATGGGTATCTGTTTCCGTGGCAATTGGCAGGCCATAAGTGTCCTCTTCTTCCTGCCCAGAAAGATTAGATGCCAAGCTTGAAAAGGGATCAAACTCGGCCTGGGCAAGAGGGGTATCGCGTGAGGCACTGATACCCGTAGCCTTAGACTGCTCGATAAGCGAGCGCCCGAGGCCATGGCTTTCACTCCTGGGTCCATGGGCGATGTAAGCCTTAGCGCTGGACCAACAGGAGCCGTCTCTGGGTCTATAACGAAAACTGGCTTACTAAGAGAACCAGACCCAGAGACTGGAACACTCTCTCCCTGAGCAAATGAAGAATACAATGATGAACTTGAAACGGGAAGCAACTCCGGGACAAGATCCGTGACTGTCTTCTTCAATTCTGCCATCATTTCAAGATGGAAGGCCTCCATGTCTGCCTTCCGTTTCTTACAACTCTTTTCGAAACACCTCTTCTCACCTGCTGCCCGGTCCTTCACCTGCCCATTTAAAAAATCAGTCATAACCTCCACCGGCTATGACTCACACACATGGCAATTTAGAAGGGGCTCGCACATGCTGCTCCTAGTGCCGTCATGAGGGAAAAAGTGGGCCTTCACGAAACGGTGGCAGGAAGGGCATTTGTTCTCAATTACCCTCTGAAATGACACAAACGGAAACAATTAGTTTTTAGTTATGACGAACCAAAAAACCAATTGCAGAAGGCTCATAAGTTCCATATGGAAAACTTTGATTATCAGATGAAAAGATAAGCCATAGAGAAAATTATGGGCCTGACTGAAGGTAAACAAATCCTAAAAACTTCTTATTCTTCTTTAAGAAGACGAGGATAAATAACTCAACACTCAGTCATAAAATCTCTAAAAAGATTTCTAAAAATGACTGAAATTTTCTCTCCAAAATAAACCTCAGAAGATGACTCCTGAAGAATGAGTGAAGCCTGATGAACAACAACAGGAATACCTGATCGTGAATCCAAAACCCTGTGCTGGGGGGAAAATGCGGAAACATTACTTCTTATGGTAATAATTCCCTCTGCAAACTCATAATAAATTAGATGGACCCAGAAAACCAAGTATAAATATTGTTCAAATAAAGGATACATTTCAGAAATCAGCTCATGTGTCTGAAAATATAAAGAACAACATGCGTTAACTAATATATAGGCCTCCACCAAAAAAAGATAAAGACGTATCCACGAGTTAGTGCGACTCCTGGAAAGACCATACGAGCCCAACACGCCAATTTTTTATCAATAAATTTATTTGGATTGGCTTGGACCGGGAGCATCTCCCGCCGACTTGGCAGCGTCAGACATACTAATATTAGTCAAAATCAAGTTGCAAAACAACTTAAAGCTTCAAAAAGATCGAAAGCAAAAGCAAGGCTAGAAAGCGTGTTGCAATGGCAGGTCAATATTTTAGGAAGAGGATGAGACAGCCCCCCCCCCACCCCCATGCGCAAGTTTGGGCCGCACATCCGCTGATCTGTTAGTTGAGTAACCTGCCCAGTGGGGGCGGTTTCTTTTTAATTCTGAGTATTATTGAAGCTAGGTCGATATTTAGGAAATATCATACAGTATCAGGGTGGGAAGTATACTCTTGATGTGAAAATGGGGTAGTCATAGGTGAAATGGTTGATTCCCTCAAATTTAACCACTGAAATTTACATATCTAAATTGCATTGGCATTAAAAGTGTAAAGCTGGTATATATTTTGAAGATAATTTGACTGGAAGGCATGATGCCTTAAGCAGGAATAGCTTCCAGTCAGATTACATTCAAAGCCACAGAAATCAGAGACAAAAATTCTTATGTTAAAATTTGAAATGTATACACTTCCAAGACAAATCAGACAGACAGACAGATGAATGAACAGACATCCATCCCGCTGTTGACTAAATATATTGATATTTAAAATGTACTTTTATTGAAATCTATAACAGTCATGTACACAGATTTTGTCGTCCTTTTCTGCAATAGAATAACAAAAAAGAATTTCTTCATTTCACCCCAAACAAAAATGACAACCAGAGATTGCTGAAATTTATGCCCCGATCCCACCCCACCACCCATTACCAATCGATACATGTACTATGAGCATTCATTGCATCACCAATCACCAAGAACAACCTCCCAAACAAGTTCAGTAAAGATCCCTTCAGGAAAACTCGACTAATCAGGAAAATACAATTTACTTAATTGGGTCAGCATAACGTTGACCTTTGGAGTTTGGACCCCAAAACTGATACAGTTCTTCAGTCCACAAGGACAACCTCCCACCAAAGTTTGTTACTTATCACAAGAATGTGATATATATATATATTGGGAGGGGGGGGGAGCGGCGGCGGCGAACTGGAGGCATAATTAACAGAACTATAAAACAGAACTCATGAGATATCAAAACAAGAGGCCCAAGGGGCCTGCATCGCTCACCTGGACAATAGGCATTCCAACTAGACTGCTCTTTATCAACAAGATGGCCACCAAACCGTTTATCCGACAGGTTCGAAAATGGCAAATTTGAGATCAGAATACCCCAAAACACATACAACCAATTTCGGCCTCAAAATCGATCAAATAAAAAAATCCAATATGGCTGCCAAACATGCTATATTTTGATTGGCCCACGGCAGCCATGTTTTCTTGATGGATCAACTTCTCTTGAACAAACTTTAATTGCCCTTAGGCACTAATCATATCTGCCAAATTTCGGCCCGATCCCTTCAGCGGTTCTGGAGAAGTTATTTTCGCTACAACTAGGTCAACCAAGATGTCCACCGAACCATTTGACCAATCTATTTCCCTTGAACAAACTTGGTTCACCACTTGCCCTAAATCATATCTCATGAGGTTTGCATCAATCCCCCCAAGCGGCTTCGGAGAAGATTTTTAAAGATGTTTCTAAAAATCGGCCAAAATTGAAGATGGCCACCGGCCCAATTGGACGATCGGCTTCGTTTGAACAAACTTGAATCCATATGCCCTAAGGATGCTTCCTGCCAAATATAATTGAAATCGGCTGAGTAGTTCTTGAGAAGAAAACATTTCAAATTTCCCATTGATTTAGTATCGGAGCATCTGGCGGGAAAATCATCCAAGATGGCTGCCAAACCGTTTATTCGACAGTTTCGAAAATTACAAATCTGTGATCAGAATACCGCAAAACATACAAAACCAATTTCGGCCTCAAAATCCATCAAATAAAGAAATCCAATATGGCTGCCAAACAAGCTATATATTGATTGACCCACGGCGGCCATATTTTTTTGACGGATCAACTTCTCTTGAACAAACTTTAATGGCCCCGAGGCACTAATCATATCTGCCAAAATTTTGGCCCGATCCTTTCAGCGGTTCTGGAGAAGTCATTTTCGCTACAACTAGGTCAACCAAGATGGCTGCTGAACCATTTGGCCAATCAATTTCCCTTGAACAAACTTGGTTCAGCACTTGCCCTAAATCATATTTCACGAGGTTTGCATCAATCCCCAAAGCAGTTTCGGAGATTTTTAAAGACATTTCTAAAAATCAGTCAAAATCCAAGATAGCATCTGGACCAATTGGACGATCGGCTTCGTTTGAACAAACTTGAATCCCTATGCCCTAAGGATGCTTCCTGCCAAATATAATTCAAATCGGCCCAGTAGTTCTCGAGAAGGAAACATTTTAAATTTCCCATTGCTTTAGTATGGGAGCTTTTGGCGGGGAAAATGATCCAAGGCCACCAAACCGCTTCAGAGGTGCCAACTTTGGAAGATTGCAAATAGTAATGAGCAACACGGCGAACACGAGCGAGCGAGTGTGAAGCCAATGCCTATTGCCGGGGGTCTGGGGGCCCCCAGAAAATGTATGCGTTTAGATGCTCTGTGGTGCATTCTAAGCTCATTATGGCACTCAAATTCCCCTTTCCTTCAACAATGTTATGTGCTTCAGAACCATTCAAATCACCTTTTTAAAAAAGTGTGAACATGCTATAGTTGCGACTTTGGCAGCTTTCTTAAAAATTTGGAGACAGACAGACTGACTGACCGATCAACCGACTGACAGACTTATTTATACTAGTTACGCACCGGAACTAAACGTTTTTCTGTCATGTACAGCTCAAAATGAGAATCGGTTAGTGTTTGGGGCCACAACCATCATGTTCAGCTGTATGACTAAAAAGACGTCGTGTTAATTGTTATTGCTTAAAACTGAATACAGACAATAACTTGACACCTTTTTCAGCTGTGAGGGCTCAGTATGATTGATGGTCCTAAAAGTAAGAATTATCATTTTGAGCGGTATACATGAACATAAATGATAGCTGAATGTTTGTCCTATCTAGGCAAAGTTGACATAATGATTTCCTAGTTAGTAAGTACTACAGGAAAAGTCCTCTCCAATGACCTAGAGAAATGTCCATTTGCAGAGCAAGAAACTATTTTTGAAATTTTACCACTGGAATAACTCGCGATAGTCGAGCCAGTCATTCCAGTGGTGTATTTCCAAAAACAATGTTTTCTAGCTCTGCAAATGGGCATTTCTCCAGGCCATTGCAGAAGCAACAGCTTCCAGTCAAATCAGTTTCAAAATAATCATCACATTGCTACAAAATTTAGATGCATATAAAGGAAATTCAGGCTTGTAAGGATAAAGTATTTAGAATGTAGTGGCTCAAACCTTTCATGGCTCAATTTGTTCAAGTATATCAAAATATTAGCTCAATTATGAAGTTAGTAAATAACACCTCGGCTTTTATTGATCCATAGTCTGTATCATGTACACAGAAACTTGTAATTTTACTAGATTCCGATGCGGCTTTACCTTTGCGTATATGGCCGAGCATCTTTAGATGTTTTGAAGAGTCATCCACCGTGAGCTACCGAGAAGTCAATTCCACACGTTTGACAGTGCGCGTGATATTTGGTTAGTCGTAATTTTATTAAAACCGGAAATTTTGCACTGTAATCTTGTTTAAATTTCTGATCCACAGTCTTGGTACACTTTGGTTTAGTCGATTCGCGACAGTCGAATGTTTACGTTTATCCGCCATTTTTTACACAAATTTACCCGGGATATAAACATTCTGAACACGATTACATTAGCTTGGTTCCTAGCTACTATTTGGGAAGGTAATCGTCTGAAGATCACGTTCGCAAAATAGTAGCCAGGAACCAGGCTAGTTTTGGCAGATTTTTGAGTTTGTTTAACAACACTATTTCATGTGACTTTAGGCTGGTACCAGACTCCTCATTCCTTCGCTGGCAACTCTCTTGCTTAGGATACTATTGTGATTGAGTAATTGGAGTCGGGTACCAGCTTAATGCGACTTGACTAAGTAGGGGTTACGATACAGCAGTATAAATTTAAAAAATTATTTTTTTAATGAAAAATGTATGTTAGCATAATAAATGATTATAACATCATAATAGCGTAATACGAATGATAAAATCGTAATGATTACACCAAAATCGTAATGGTTGGCACCTCTGCCGCTTATCCAAGTTTTGAAAATTGCAAATTTGAAATCAGAATACCCAAAAACCTATATAAAACCAATTCCGGCCTCAAAATCCATCAAATAAAAAAATACAATATGGCCGCCAAACATGCTATATTTTGATTGGCCCACGGCGGCCATGTTTTTTGACGGATCAACTTCTCTTGAACAAACTTTACTGGCCCTTAGTTCCTAATCATATCTCCCAAATTTCGGCCTGATCCCTTCAGCGGTTCTGGACATGTTATTTTTGCTAAAACTAGGTCAACCAAGATGGCCGCCAAACTATTTGACCAATTAAGTTCCCTTGAACAAATTTGGTTGAGCTCTTGCCCTAGGTCATATTTCATGAGGTTTCCTTCAATCCCTCAAGCGGTTTCAACGAATAAGATTTTTAGACGTTTCTAAAAATCGCCCAAAATCCAAGATGGCTGCCGGCCTAATTGGCCGATCGTCTTCATTTGAACAAACTTGGATCCCTATGCCCTAAGGATGCTTCCTGCCAAATATAATTGAAATTGGCCTAGCGGTTCTTGAGAAGTCGTTTAAAGGAATGGTTGACGGATGGTCACCACGACATAAGCTCACTTGGCCTTTCAGGCCAGGTGAGCTAATAATTAGAATGCATAACATTTTTCCCTAGGGGAGCAGATAGCTAACATCGACGTCAGCTCCAATCCAAACGAAGCCATAGCCAAAATACTGATATCTATGGAATCATCAGCTACTAGCACCATAGTTGTTCTAAAAAACAACAGAACTAGGTATACTTACGACCCTCTCGTAGTAAAATTGTCAGCAGAACAGAAAGCGTTATGTCTGCGCATCTATCAGTGGCCAAAGTGAACATCACACCAAACTATGCCAGGAACACGATAACATTCTGCACCACATTAGCGAATGCTTAAAAGATCTTGCTATCCAACAAGCAGACGCCCTAGCAGATGAAATCACTGCCACGGATGACTGCCACAAAATGTTTCGGGCAGCCCGACCCCTGAGAGTTGCTGACTACACACCACCACTAACTGTACACAACTCTGAAGGACACTTTATCGGGACTGACTAGGGCAAAGCCAAGGCAATTTGAGAATGCTTCAAGGAACAGTTCACTGACCACGATGATGAGCCCTTGCACCCATTCTCAGGAGACCCCAGGCCAATACTAACACCAATCAATATATCAGAGGTTGAGAAGGCAGTTAAATCCCGGAAAAATGGACGCGCATCTGGATCTGATGGCATCAGCAATGAACTATTCAAATATGCAAGTGACATTATCTCAAAACCGATCATGCACATAATCAATTCAGCTTTTATGCACCACCTTTCCATCGACGCTGTAGGCCAAGGCATCCTTATCGCGCTACCCAAGCCCAAGAAGCCACCTGCAACCCCCTCCCCCCACCCAATCTGCGGCCCATTGTGCTCCTCAACACCATATGGAAAATCCTATCCAATGTTACTCTATGCCACATCTGAGACAAGATTGATTACTTCACTGGATCATGTCGAAGTGGCTTCAAACGTGGACGCAGCTGCGCAGACATTGTATGGGCTCAATGCATGCTTGTGTCGGTAGTCATGTCCAAACACTGGGACTTCCACAAAATGGGCATTGACATGTCATGAGCTTTCGACACAATTAAACGCTCAAAGATCCTAGATGTACTATGCCAGGCCAGTTGCAATGAAGATGAGCTACGACTAGTGAGACTACTGCTTGCAGACACCAAGCCAAGAGTACGAGTCAAGTCAGTGAAGTCTGTAGAGTTTGAGACATCAATCGGCTCCCCACAGGGAGATGGTCTATCTCCGGTGCTTTTCACCTGCTACCTTGCTGCCGCATTGAAACCTGTGCGGGAAGGTTCCACAAGACCAAACCCCCCAGTGTCAATACTGGCCATGCCGCTAGAGATGGAATATGTCAATGATGTGGAGTTCAGACGAGGAAAAGAAACCCCTCGACGAACTTCTCCCAATAGCTGCAAGCAAACTAAAATTTGAGAATCTCTATGAATGAATCCAAAACAGAGTTCACCCACATATACATATCGACAAAGCATGAAACTATAGAAAATGACGACACACTTCGTGGCGGTGAACCATGGAGGAAATGTAAAATCCTGGGCTCACTGCTTTGCAGTACTGCTGACATTTCTGCACGCTGCGTCATGGGGAACATAGCTTTCCAGTCCTTCTGAAAGCTATGGATGGATTCGTAGATCAAAGATGCCCTTGATAAAGAGGCTATGTTTATACAATGCAAACTGCATATCCTTGATGCTGTATAACTGTAACAGCTGGCCAGCTCCAAAGGCAGCTCTAGACAAACTCCATGCCTGCCACCGCAAACACCTACGCACCATCACTGGACACCGATGGCCAGACAGCATAATTTCCAACGCTGCACTATACAAGATGTGTAATACGTCGCCGATGTCTTTATATGTCGCCCACAAAGATGGTCCATGTTTGGCCATGTGCTAAGGATGCTAGAAGAGACACCAGCACAGAGCCTTGGAATTCGCCCAACTCGGAGCCAGCAAATACAAAGACAGGAGAGGACCTCATTGCATAAATCAGCTAAGCGTGCTACGAGATGACCTCAAGAAAGCAGGACGCGGTATACTCAAGTCAAGAATGGAACTGAGGAAGCTAAGGATTTCGGCTGAGGACAAGACACAGTGGGAAAAAGCGTAGAAGGACCGATTGCAGCTGTAAGATGTTTCTATTACTACAGCCGCAGAATACAATAATCATACATATATAACATTTTGCAAAAAAAATACGCCCATATAAATGCAGTTGGTCGAGAAAACTGTTCTAAACAGCGCTTTACTGGTAGTTCATTTAGTGCGATCTATACTGTAATTGTATATCTATATCTAGCATTTTATGACATTGGCCAATTTGCGGTAGTAACAATTGCGCGCTGAACATCCTCGATTTTAATCAGAGAAAGCACATCACATTTTGATTGGATAAACTGACTGGTGTTCATTATAATAGTCAATGAAAATGTAATGGAAGAATGATTAGAAGAATAATTTGAACACTGTATCATTTCTCGGAAATCATGGCCGATTTTGCAAATAACAAAGAAAATATGTCACGTTCGCCTTTTCTTTGACAGCATGCATGCCGCGTAGACCTTATAAGCCTGTAATATGTTGAGATGGTGTAACACACATGATAAAAACATTTTCTTGGCTTGTAATGTTGACATTTGGTGGTAAATTAAACCATTTAAGTGAGGAAGATATGTATTAGTCTAGGACGATTACGCTATCATGGGTGTGGGTTGAACTTACTCGGAAAATAATTCAAAATATTGTCATAAATCTGAATCACGCTTTATCATTCAAAACTTGTATACGGCTAGAATAAGTGCTTAGTAAATTGTTTTCATCATGATTTCTGTATGTTTGCCGTAGACAGATGGAAAATATACGCGGAAAAAAAAAAATGTATGGTTCGCGAACCACAAGATTCGTCAAATAAATGCTCGAAAATGATTCGTCTTCCCAGAGTTCGCGATTGTTCGAAGGTTCAAATTTTGCCCCAGCCCTAGCCACCAAAGACTTGAAAGTTTGATTGACCCACGGCGGCCATGTTTTTTTTACAGATCAACTTCCCTGGAACAAACTTTAATGGCCCTTATTCCATAATCATGTCCCAAACTTCAGCCCGATCCCTTCAGCGTTTCTGGAATTGTTTTCGGGAAAAATAGGTCATTCAAGATGGCCACTGAACTGTTTGGTCAATCAAGTTCTCTTGAACAAATTTGGTTCAGCTCTTGCTCTGGATGATATTTCATGAGTTATGAATCGATCTCTCAAACGGTTTCGGAGATTTTTCAAGACATTTCCAAAAAATCAGCCGAAATCCAAGATGGCCACTGGCCCAATTAGCCGATCGGCTTCATTTGAACAAACTTGGATCACTATGGCCTAAGGATGCTTCCTGCCAAATATAATTGAAATCGGCCCAGTAGTTCTTGAGAAGACATTTTAAAGTTCCCATTGCTTTAGTATTGGCGCCTTTGGCGGGAAAATAATCCAAGATGGTCGCCAAACCGTTTATCCGACAGTTGCGAATATGGCAAATTTCAGCTTAGAATAGCCAAGAACATATATAGAACCAATTTTGAAAAAAATACCTATATGGCCGCCAAACAACCTACATTTTGATTGGCCCACGGCGGCCATGTTTTTTGACAGATCAACTTCCCGTAAACAAACTTTAATGGCCCTTAGTCCCTAATCATATCTCCCAAATTTCTGCCTGATCCCTTCAGCGGTTCTGGAGAAGTCGTTTTCGGGAAAACTAGGTCATCCAAGATGGCCGCCGAACCAATCTGTCAATCAATTTGTCTTAAACAAACTTGACTTGTCCTTCCATAGATGAGGTTTAATGAGTTTTGAATCAATTCCCTAAGCGGTTTCAGAGAAAAAGGGTTTTAATGATGTTTCCTAAAATCGGTCGAAATCCAAGATGGCCGCCGATCAAATTGGTCGATCGGCTCCATTTGAACAAACTTGGATCGGTACGCCCCAAGGATGCTTCCTACCAAATATAATTGAAATCGGCCTAGTAGTTTTCCAGAAGAGAATATTTTTAATTTCCCATTGCTTTAGTATGGCCACCTTTGGCGGGAAAATAATCCAAGATGGCCGCCAAACCATTTATCTGACAGTTTCGAAAATGGCAAATTTGAGCTCAGAATATCCAAAAACACATAGAACCAATTTCGGCCTCAAAATCCATCAAATAAAAAAATCCAATATGGCCATCAAACACGCAACATTTTGATTGTACCATGGCGGCCATGTTTTTTGACGGATCAGCTTCCCTTGAACAAACTTTTTCCCAAGTGGTTTCGGAGACTTTTAAAGACATTTCCTGAAATTGGCCGAAATCCAAAATGGCCGCGGGGCAAATTGGCCAATCGGGTTCATTTGAACAAACTTGGATCCTTATGCCCTAAGGATGCTTCCTGCCAAATATAATTGAAATCGGCCCAGTGGTTCTTAAGAAGTAGTTTAAAGGAAATGTTGATGGACGGACGGACGGACGGATGGACAGACACACGACGGATGGTTGTCACGGCATAAGCTCACTTACCCTTTCTGGCCAGGTGAGCTAAAAATATGGCTGCCAAACACGCTATATTTTGATTGGCCCATGGCGGCCATGTTTTTTGACGGATCAACTTCCCTTGAACAAACTTTAATGGCCCTTAGTCCCTGATCATATCTCCTAAATTTCGGCCTGATCCTTTCAATGGTTCTGGAGAAGTTATTTTCGGGAAAACTAGGTCATCCAAGATGGCCACCAAACCGTTCGGTCAATCAAGTCTTCTTGAACAAACTTGGCTTAGCTCTTTCCCTAGATGATGTTTCATGAGTTTTGAATCGATTCCTCAAGCGGGTTCATCGAAGATTTTAAAAGACGTTTCCTAAAATTGGCCGAAATCCAAGATGGCCACCGATCAAATTGGCCGATCAGCTTCATTTTAACAAATTCGATCCCTATGCCCTAAGGATGCTTCCTGCCAAATATAATTGAAATCAGCCCAGTGGTTCTTGAGAAGTCGTTTAAAGGAAATGTTGATGGACGGATGGACAGACACACAATGGATGGTTGCCACGGCATAAGCTCACTTACCCTTTCAGGCCAGGTCAGCTAAAAATATGGCTGCCAAACACGCTATATTTTGATTGGCCCATGGCGGCCATTCTTTTTGACGGATCAACTTCCCCATAAGAAACTTTAATGGCCCTTAGGTCTTAATTATATCTCCCAAATTTCGGCCTGATCCCTTCAGTTATTTTCACTAAAATTAGCTCTACCAAGATGACCGTCGAACCATTTGACCAATCACGTTCCCTTGAACAAACTTGGTTCAGCTCCTGCCCTAGATCATATTTCATGAGATTTGCATCAATCCCCTAAGTGGTTTCGGAGATTTTTAAAGACGCTTCCTAAAATTGGACTAAATCTAAGATGGCCGCCGGTCAAATTGGTCGATCAGGTTCATTTGAACAAACTTGGATCCCTATGCCCTAAGGATGCTTCCTCACAAATATAATTGAAATCGGACCAGTGGTTCTTGAGAAGGAAAAGTTGATGGATGACGAATGGATGACAGACGGATGACGGACGGTCGCCACGGCATAAGCTCATTTGGTCTTTCAGGCCAGGCGAGTTAAAAATGAAAAATGTTGCTATAAGTATGAGCAGTGATTATGAAATGCTACAATTAAAGTCACAATCACGTTGGTTATGATTGACCCTTTGATTCAGTCTGATCTTTAAAAGATCTCCATGGTATTGCCCCAATATGGAAGCTACCAGGATATATCCTCAAGACTGAACTGTAAAGCCTAAATGAACACTGTAACGCCAAGCACTACAAGTCAGACAAATCAAATAAGCAAGTTCTCTTGAAATATGTTTAAAACCTTGGCCTAGATGAATTGCCTTGAAGTTCAAAGCAATCAGCGATGTTTAAAAATGAGTCTAAAAATAGTGCATGATCTAAGATGGCCATCACACAAATTAGCTCCATTTGAACAGATGAAATAGGACCTGTGTCTCTTGATAAGATGTTTAAAGGAAAACTTGACTACTCATGGATGGATGGATGCCACACACTGGACAGATGCCATGGCATAAGCTCATTTGGGCTTTCAGGCCAGCTGAGATATTAACATACCTTTGACTGTGTGTATGACCGATAGTTACTGGGTTCATCAAATCTAACAACTAAGTTGCATTTAGGAACATCAACACCTTCTTCAAGAACGCTTGTGGAAATCAAAAGATTACACTCATGCATTCTAAACTTGTTCAGAGCTTCCATCTGCTTATGAAACATCATACTCTCCTTGTTACCCATACCGGTTGTTCCATGCCCCAAGACATAATTACAGTGCACAAAACTTAGAGCAGGGTCACACGCACAAAGTTTTTCCAGACACTGCTTCAATGTATATGCATCGTTGCGTCGCTCAACAAACACGAGACCACAAAGCTTTTTATCTTCATCATTGTTATCATCTGGTTTGAAATTCCGTAAAATGTCAACAAGCTTAACCACTTTTGGAGTGACATAATCAAAAAAGTCTTTGACTGTAGAAACTTTGTCAAACTTTTCATCAACATACACAGTCACTAGTTGTAGGCTAGTTGTAACTAGACGCAAAATGGCAAGCTCAAAATCCTCAAATGTCCGCTCCTCCATTTTCCTGAGGTGCTTGATCAATGTTTGAGCAATACTAGATGCACACCAAGGACCTAGCACTTCCAAAATATGCAAACACTCGTCTAGCGCATTAATAGGTAATTTGGTAGGGTCTGTGTTATCGTCCTCATCATCATCATCTTCATCCGTAATGACGTGACAGCCCTTTAAGAAATGCCATACCGGTAGTAAATGGCCTTTAATTTTAGATATTAGTCGAGTAGGATCAGCAGTGCTGGAACAGCTGTAGATCACTTCCTCGGGGCATGTGCCTGACAAAAGAAAAAGATAAATCTGTCTTTAATGGAAATAATCAATTACGTCATAAATGACTCAATTTAGTCTGTCTTAAAGACTTAATAGTCCGCCAGGTTGTACAAATTGTATGTCTTTACTATTTGAATATTTTAAAACTAATTTGACTGGGTGCTAGGCAGCAAGACGAAATCAACGATTTCTTTTTTCACGAGTGAGTAGTTACCTCCCTAATACTTCTTGATATTTCTTAAATATTGGCCTTGCTTCAATAAAACTCAATTTTAACAGAAACTGCCCCTAAAGGGAAGGTAGGAAAGATGACAGCTTGGCGGATGTGTGCCTCACCATCGCGCATGCGCCAACTGTCTCTTCCTGGACTTGATAATTGGCTGGCAATATGCAACATAACAGCCTAAAGACCGAGCCTTAGTGGGGTGGAGACGCCCGGGATCGTATTAGGGAGCTAAGTAACGACTCACTCGTGGAAAAAAGAAATCGTTGATTTCGTTTATTTCATTACATGTGTATATTTACCTCCCTAATACTTTTTGATATTGCCAGAATTCGAAAGTGAATTCGGAGTGAGGCGCGCAAGCTCTTTTGTGTTTGAGGCGCGAACATCTGAAGTTGCGCATAAAACACAACCACGAATATCCAGGCATAGGATAACACAACCAATGTTTGAGAGTAATGAACGGTAAGAGACAGGCACTCCCATGCCTCTTTTGACAAAGAAGAATCGGTGACATCAATGTCCTAAACGTTCTCTATGTAGTAGAGATAAAGTACTACAGGACATCTAAACGAAAAGCTCCATTTTCGCATACTCTCAAATGAAAACCACATAAAACATGAACCATCACGTATTAGATTATATGAAAAACGTGACAAGTGACAAGACACACTAACATAAGACTGACCTTGAATGATGATACACCATCCACCCCGCTGAAGAACGGGGCAACATCGAAAAGTGGGTGTCTCCACTACTTAAAATTAATGTATGAAATTAGTGAGCCTTATATACAATATTTCCTTAAAATCCATAAGGTAGGGGGGGGGGGGGGGGCTGATCGTGTCACAGAGATAATGGTCCATAAAACTTGACTCACCGTGCCACTGGGCTACCGACATATCATCCACCAGCACTCCATTGAATAGAGCCGTGGAAGCCACTGTGCTACGGACACTGTGAGCCTTGGCCATGTAAACTTGTTTACCCGAGGCGGCACTGTGGTAGTACTGGCTGCACTCCGCAATCCATCTAGAAATGGTATCCTTGTAATGCTGATTTATAACCAACAATTGAATTAGGCTTAAGGCTGTAGGTATAATACAGGTGACAGAGGAAATCAGCTACTACCTGAATAGATGCTTCCATTGGATTAATACATCTTTCTGAACACTATTCTGCAAATCTATTAATTTTATAATTATATCCTCTGGAGGTTGACCCACTTCTGGCTTTTGTCATGAAAATGGCTGCTTGCTCAGAAAAGCCATCCTTAATTGCGGATTATTTGACAACATCCACACAGTCTATTGGAACATTGATGGAGTGCTGTGAAGGGACTTGCCACGGAAGATAATATTGTCCATCAGAGGCAGAGGAACGGGATTGCAGACCAGAAGGTCAAGCAGATCCGTATACCATGATTGTTTTGGCCAATTTGGTGGCGATCAGAAGCAGTTGGCACTCCTCGTATCTGATTTGCTGAAGAATCTTTGGATGAGGAATGTTTGGAATCAAGATTGCTGGCGGGTATGCATATGCATATATTCCCTCCCCCCTTATAGTTAACGCATCTGTTGCAATAGCGTTCAGATCTGGAATCGGAGAAACGTACGTCGTCATCTTCGCATTGCTCTTCGTTGCGAATAAATCTATGTTGGGTTTTCCCCAGTGGTTGAACAGATGATCACTCACACATTGATTTAGTTGCCATTCCGTGGGAATTATACTCATCCTTCGGCTCAATGAGTCTGCAAGAGATTTAACCTTCCTGGAATATGAACTGCTTTCAAGGTGATCATATGATCCAGACACCAGCAAAGCAGTTTCCATGTCATCATACAGAGAATGGGCGACTTCTTTCCGCCCTGGCGGTTTATGTAAGTCACTACTGTTCAGTTGTCTGATCGAAACAGAACTATCTTGCCTGAACTTTCTCCAAATGTTCCAGGGCTAGCACTACTGCTCGCATTTCTAGTAGATTGATGTGTTCTTGAGACTGTTCCAGATTCCAAAGCCTTGATACTGTGGCTTCTTGCAGACAAGCTCCCCTCCATCGATGCATCCGTATACATCATTACTTGAGGGTGGGGAGGGGATAACATTATCCCCTTCAATGAGATTTTCTCTTTTCATCCACCATTGAAGGTGGTGAATAAGAGCTTCCAACACTGCCACCTCTTGAGTCCAGGGATCCTGGACTCTGGGTCTACTGGGTCATGAGAAATAACTGAATCGGCCCCCTGCGTAAGGCCGCTTGAGAAATGACTGGTTTGAGAAAACATCAACACCAGCATTCTCAAGTAAACCCGTACCAGGACACGAGTATTTTTACTTTCTCCTGAGATGGATACTCAAATCCTATCTCTAGATCGAAGTACATGTCCAGGTAAACAAACTTCTGGGATGGAGTCAGCTCCGATTTCTGAAAGTTTATTATTCAGCCTAAGTCTGTTGCAAGACTTTCCTGATTGTGTGCTTTAAACAGCCAATCGTCTATGTAAGTGTGGACAGCTTTGCTTCTCCTGCGGATGTATGCTGTTATTGCAAGAACCACCCTGGTGAAGAGCCGAGGAGCTGTGGAAATTCCGAATGGTAAAATTTTGAATTCCCACTGTCGGCCCTGGAATGCGAATCTCAGGTACCGACGAAAACTCTTCGCAATTGGAATGTGGAAATAAGCATCCTTCAGATCTATGGACACCATCCACATTCCCATCTCCAACCCCGCCAACACCATTTTGACTGTTTCCATTTTGAAACTTGGTGTGTTGAGGTTGAGAATTGGTATCCACCCTCCAGTGCTCTTTGTCACTAAAAACACTGTTGAATAGAAGCCCGGGCAATTTTACGCCGGTTCAATTGCTCCTTTTTGTATTAGGAAACTTATCTCTTCCTCTATACACAACCGTTGACCTGGATCTCTTGGAATTTGAGTCCAGACCAGAACCAGAGACATGTGCGATGGTGGGCCTATCAGACAGTCGGGCTGGTACCCGGCTGAAAGCCATCGCAAGACTAAGCAGTCCTGGGTTAACCGCATCCACTCCGGCTTGTGTAAGGTGAAACGACCTCCCATGGGTCCACCTAGGGAGACAGGTGGACATAAGCAGTACAAGAGTGGGACTGTCTCTGGTTCTAGCATTGGTTTGCTGCTTGTAGAAATCGACCCATCAGGCCCGATTACGACCAGATCCTCGCGCGCCATGGCTTGCGCTGCCCGCACCACAGCCCGCTCTTCGCGTGCGGGCGGCTGCCTGTACTTGAGGAGCCTGTGGCTCCCCCTGCAGGCCGGTGCTGGCGTGGTCGTGGCCTACGCTGCCATCTACGGCCTGCTGTGGACGGTATGCAGGGGGTGCTGAGCGAACGTGCTCCCTACGAAGTACCTCAAATTGTTCATGTAGCGCCCTCTGATTATTGACTAGAGAGATTGTCTCCTGGAGGTATCTACATCCCTCCCCCCCCACCATCCCCACAGACCAGGACCTGACATAGGGATCTGCAGCAGCCTGTTGTACAGATCCTGAAACAGACACAAATTATCTAGTGCAAATGTGCGTCTTGCCCTGACACTTCTAGTCACTGCCCTGGTCATAAAGTCCAGAGCCAGGTTAATACCATCCTGGATGGCTCTCTGAACTGAGACAGGGCTTGCTTGGCGTGATGCAGATGCCGTTACTACACCCTGTAACAGCCGAGACATGCGACAGGGCCGCTATGGATGCTCTCGAGCATTCCTCTGCATCGCGCAACGCAGTGTTTGCTGAGAGCAGGGCGCTCGAGCACAGCGTTCCCGTGTAAGAATGGGAGCATGGCCGCACGTCCTTGCCAAGAGCTGTGCGATCATCAGTGCTCGGCTTTGGCACTGTACCATATTTCTGGTATTGGCCAGCAACAATATGGCACCGCCTCGCCACCTCATGTGGGAGGGGGGGGGGCTTCGCAAGCCATCAATTAGGCTTAATGGACGTCTCTGCCGCCGTGAACATATCAAATATATGTTTTGCTGATGGCATGGCAGTAACTGCCAGCTTTCCAGCCAACCACGGGCGCTGGTCCCGCTGGTTTGCCTGCGGGAGTAGTTCCATGTTAAAATCGGCCGTGCCCCCAACAAGGAGTGCACGATTGTCCGTTTCCATGTCCACGGCTTCAACGGTTGAAACCAGCAGAAAATCCTCTTCCTCCTGGCCATCATACACTGCCCCTGGGCTAGCAAAGAGCGCTAACCTGGGCTGGCCAGGGAAGGTACCGTAAGAGGCGGTGCTACATTTAGGGCCCGGACACTCTAGGGGCGAGCCTGTATCCAGCGGCCCCGGTGCAAGATCCACCGACGAGGCAAGCCTTCAGCTGGGATCCTTTAGACCTGCTCGAGGATCCATTGGCAAGGTGGCAGGCCTTCCAAGATCTACTGAAGCCACCACTGATTCTGAGACATTTTGGGGATTTTCTGCTCAGAAGCAGATGAAGAAGACAAATTACTCGGCCCAGGAAGCATGTTGCAAAGCAGCTCTGGTACCAAATCTTTTGTTGTCTTTTTCATCTTCCCCCATCATTTGCAACCTGAGTGTCTCCATTTCCGAAGAAACAGAGGCCTTTCTCTCTCCCTTGCCACTTACACTCTTCTTCGCACACTTCAACTCCTCCGCCGCCTTATCCTTCGTAACGACAAGAATACAGAGAATAAGTCGCCCCCCCACCAATGTTTACAGACATCACATTTTAATAATGGCCCGCAAGGTGAACATTTTACAGAGGTGAGGAGCAAACTGACTTGATGGATCGGTTACAACTGACACAAGAAGGCTTCTGAGAAAAGGGACAAGATGACGACAATGAGTTAAAGCTTCTTTAATAATTAAAATAAATTAAATAACTCATAAAGGAGAAAGAAAATAACATATAGGCCTACAAAGGATGTTGAAAAAGATATACCAGCCTCAGAGGATATTAAAAATAACAAGAGGCCCAAGGGGCCTGTGTCGCTCACCTGGAGCATTATGCATTTTTGTCACAATTGTTGGTGGGTGTTTAGGAGTAGTCTTCTAAATGAGTTTGTGGACATTTTTGCAAGTCCAATATGGCCGCCAAACACGATACATTTTGATTGGTCCACTGCACCCATGTTTCTGACACAGCGCCTTCCCTTGAAAAAACTTTAATGGCACTCAATGCAAAATCATATCTCCCAAATTTCGGCCCAATCCGCTCAGTGGTTCTGGAGTCATTTTGGCAAAAATTAGGTTATCCAAGATGGCCACGAAACCATTTGGCCAATCAAATTCCTTTGAAACAAACTTGGTGCAGCTCTTGCCCTAGATGATATTTCATGCATTTTGAATTGATCCCTCAAGCGGTTTTGGAGAAGATTTTTAAAGACATTTTAAAGAGACCAGTTTTTTTCGACGGATCAACTTCTCTTGAACAAACTTTAACCCTAAGGAACCTACGAGCCGTCTAGACGGCGCGCAAAAAGCGTACAAATAAACCTACGAGCCGTCTGGACGGTTTTCAATAATTGGACGTAGAGAACTACGCGCCGTCTGGACGGCTTTAAGAGCACCAGTTTTCGATCGCTAAATACGAAAGCATTACGGGCGTTTTATCCAATCAAACTTAGCGTTACATTACGTCAGATGATTAAATTTTATAAATCCACTGTTGATTGGTCAATTCAGTTTGTTTACAAATTTCTACGGGAAAATATATAGTTTTCTGTGAATGAAATTCCTAGCGTAAAATCGTCAACGATAGCGTGTCGATTCCTTTATTTAACCGAGTACTCGATTCCCTAATGGCCGGAATCGCTTAGTGAGAATGTCTAACCTAATTTATAATTGCGTCGGTAAAATATTACATACAGCTGAATAGCTACACTGACGCCTACAAGATTTAAAGTGCATCCTTACATAGCTTGCCCATTAATACCATTATATCACACCCGTCATTTAGCTTCTAGGGAGATATTGTCGTGCGTCTACGGTATAATTTCTGTTCCTCAATCATCTATCATGATACCGCATGTTACGGGCCCGCCACTGGGTCAATACGGGCCCGTAACATGCATTATTAAAGTAATGCCAGTCATGAGACATAATAGCTCGCTATTGCCCTTTGAAATCAATCACCTTTGTTGACTGTTCCAGTTTTATTTCCGTTTTCTATTGTTCTTTCATCTTATAAATGTTTCTCCTCTTTTTTTCTCCAGGATCATATGGCGAATAGGACAGTTATCTGGTTGAGATTTCATGAAAATGATGATTCTGTAATCCTATCTTCTGCACTATTTTATTAACCCCTACCATTGTCAAAATTTTAAATTTTCAAATTAAATTAAAAGAACTGGTGTTCTTGTCTCAACAGATTTGGTGGAAGATGTTGCTGTCATAGATAGCAACATCATCTACCAAACCAGTTGTTAAAAAATGTACACTAGTTTCTATTAGTAGAAGTAGAACAGTACCAGTTTTCCAGGCTATTGGCACATTAAAAGATAGAATATTGACATAAGAGTGGTACGGGTTAAATCTGATGCGCTTGATGTAAATCTACTGTACCATTTTATTTCGAATCACTTATTGTATAAGCTGCCATTGTAAATTACATGTATGTCAAATACAGTTTCTCCTATGTAAGAGTGTCATATTACTTAGTAGGACTGGTGATTAAATTGTTGAATATTTTGAGATCGATTGGACTGGAAGATGTTGCTGCATTAGTTGAATACTGTATTATTTGTAAGCTATCAGTGTAAATATCAAATAAAGTTTACTCGAAGTGAGAGGGAGAGAGAGAATCTCATCTTAGGTAATCAGACTGGACTATGTATAGTAGATTTGTTGAATATATCGAGTCCACTTTGATTGGAAACTGGTGTTGTTTTGGACAACAATAGATTCCAATTAAATTTGTCAAAATATACTCAACAGATTGTTTCTTTAGATTGCAGGTACTTTTGATCTTTATTGCTATTCATTCCTGGATTATTACCCTTGCCCTAAGGGGAAAGAGGGTATTATGTGTGTGCATGCGTCCAGTATTGCATCTAAAAAACTACTGATCCGATTCGTTTAAAATTTTAACACACCAAACCAACATAACCTAAACAAGGGTTTCTAGACTTTGGCTGTGATCTGTGTGATCATACATAAAGATTTAACAAATTTGGATATGACAAAAACGGTAGGGTGGTCTCGGCGGTGGTTTACAATCTCTGATTACTCCTGTTCATAATGTTATTTATCAAGCATCAAGTCTTCGACAATGCTGGTAAGCGAGTGATAACTAGATTGCTTGGTCGATGACGCATTATAGCAAATCCCCATGCTCACCACTTTGACCTCATTACCCATCCCATCCCTGGGGGCGTATACTCTGCACTCCATAATCACATACCAAATTTGTTTGAATTAGTTTCATTACACAGAGACTGTAGTGGATTGATTTGAAAAATCTGGATGTCATCAGAGGAAGTGATCTGTGAGAGCAGGAGTTAAAATCAACATGAGCCAGAGGCTAGTAGAAATTGACCAGGGTTAATACAATGACCAGCCCAATGGTAACAATTCATTTGTCAACCCTTTAATGGTCATGGTGGCCAATGAATGCCTCTGCTGTGATCTTAAGAAATGTTGATTAGCAGAGCAAGACTTTTTGAAAATTTACCACTAGAATGCTCGGTAATTGAGCCAGTCATTCCAGTTGTAAAATTTCAAAAATAGTCTTCCATTGGTCTGTATAGAAAATTTGAAGGGCTAAAGTAGAATCTAGTAATCACTAGTCCTATCTGAACGTAGTGGCTCATTTGGCTTAATTTCAATTCATGGAGAGGTGTCAACTGGTGTGCGAGAGTGGTCTATGAAAAATCCAGAAATCTAGATAAATCTGGAAGACTCCAATCTCTGCTTACAATAAATTTCTTGACCTTTTAACCCCTTCTCCAACCCAAAGAAATAAATGTCAGGCAACCCACAATTATATGGGCAACCCACACACCAAATTTCTTTAAATTCCACACAACAGTTTGGGAGTAAAATATGAGACATTTTTTTTGGATATTTGAACTTTGGACCCCACCCCTGACCTTCAGTGGGCGGGGCCAAATCTAAATGTTGTCTTGCAAAGCGCAATCATATGGGTAACCGCCATAACAAATTTGGTTGAAATCGACCCAACTGTTTGGGAGGAGATAGCATGATGGACATACAGATAAGTGGATGGAGGCAATTATATCCCCATTTTTTCAAAACATGGAGATAATGAATGGACTCAAGGAGACAAGGTAGGTATGGGGATAATGAATGGACTCAGAGACAAGGTTGGTAGGTATAATTAATTCAGTCATCATACTAAAATGTAATTTTCTTTCGGATTGAGAAATTAGGCTACAACCATCATTTGCCACGCCACATTGTTTTCAGGACTTGTCACGAAAGGGTTAAACATAGTAAAAACTGGAATTGACAAAAGGAAGGAGAGCAGAAATTTACATTTTCTAATGGATAATTTTTTAGCTATGCCCCCGCCCATCTCTACATAAGCTCCATCGATGATTTGCGCGTGTTGGGATCAGTTTATATACTTTGAATCCTGAATTCCAAATTTCATGGTAACCATAGATACCGCTAACTTGGTGAATAAATTTTGAAACCAATTTCAAGTACTTTGATTTGACTGAAAGCTGTTGCTGCCCAACTCACCAGGTCAGCAAAGGCAAACTAATTCTAAAATATTCACCAGTTTTCCTTTATAAATTTTAATTTTTTCTCATTAAAATGAGATATGGGCAATTCACCTCTTACCTTGATCTTGTGCATGTTACATTGTGTAGATTTCACTCTGCTGTCATTGCTACTCACATAACAAATTCAGTTGACGTTTTGCCCCTCCCCCATCAGCCTCTTCCGACCCGAGCAGTGTCACAGCCTAATGTATTAGGTTGTCTCACATTCTACACCCATAGGGCCATGATATGGTAAATCACCAGATTTGGTTATATTCCTTTAACAGTCTTCCATCAACCCTACCCCCCCCCCCCCCCCCCCCCTCCCCCACACACCCCCCCCCCCCCCTCTGGGAATGGAGCCTAGTGTAAATGGTATCTCCCAATCCACAAGCATATCGGTAATTTACACAATAATTTTGATTGAATTCTACCAAAAGCTTTCTGAGGAGATGGATGGACAGACAGACAGATGGAGGCGATTGTAATATCCCTGCAGTTTTTTCAAAACGTGTGGGTATAATTAAGAGATTAAATTTAATTTATTGATATTTGATTAAAATCCCACCCAATCTTAAATGATACATAGAGCTTATGTGAGATGCACATTAGCTGAGCCCTCGGGAATACGGTTGATAACAGTCGGCAGTCGATCCAGAACAGCCGCCGGCATAGCTGTCAGCCATTGATGTGTGTAGTAGGTGATCATGTTTCGAATGTACATCATCATGTTTTAGTTCAAATATACTGTTTCCATACAAAAATTAGATTATAGAGTAACACACGTCATCAAGTTTTTATTTTTATAAAATCCATGTTAGTAAATCCATTAGGCATAGCAGGAAAAACTGAGTCCGTTTAGAGTTTAGAAGCCATCGCCCATCAGTCACCTGCAAAAAATAGGAAGGATAAGTTAGAAATATCCAAATTCTAGAAGTGTTATATTAAGACTTTAACAATCAAATTTTTTCATGAAAATTTAAATTTTCTCAGACAATGCCCATATGCAGACCAAGAGCAAGTCATTCTAGTGATACATTTTCAAAAATAATCTTACTTTGGTCGGAAAATTTACATTTTCCTCGACAACTGCAGCAGTTTTGGTCTGACTCAAATCTTAAATGGTTAACAATATACATGTACGGCGCAAGGTCATAGGTATATATAGTCCGAGTCTTCTCTGACTCAACCCATCCCAGTGACAGATATTTGGACAGACTGTCACAGACTGACAGTCTGTCCAAATATCTGTCACAGGAGCAGGTTGAGTCAGAGCAGACTCAGACTAAGGGATATACTGGTAAACATTATGACCCGACAACGGGTGTTATGGTTATACACCACCTTCAGATTTTAGCGCATAAATGAAATGAATAATAAAATAAATGGTGGGCATATATCGTCCAAGGAGGGAGTATGACTACTAGTTACTGGATTAACCTTTTCAATCGACAAGAGCGAATAATAAATTTGCTACGAATGTTTCAAAATTCTGTTGAATATTTTGAAACTAATTAAACTGGCTAAGGCAGCTTCACATTAGATTCAAAATATTCAACATGTTACATTTATAATGACTGTAAATGTGGAGTTCTGGAATTTCAGGTTCAAATGTGACAATTGTTTTTGATTTTGGGCACCCAAGTTTATTTCAGGGCCCCGGTTCTATATATCTGTGATCAGAGGATACTGGCCACACAGTAAATGGTGATAGAATGTTTGTAACCAGGGCAATAGTGAAATATTTGTTTTCTAAGGAATTATTAGTAAGTTCCAGTCATCAATGATTATTAGTAAATTATGTGCTGTTACTTGTAAGTTTTCAGTTACTCAATGACTAATTTAACCGAGAAAGTTATAGATTGTGTTAAGAGAGCAGCTGAACCAATAATATATAAATCAATTTCGTTTACCTCTGGTCGCGAAATCACAATAAGGTTATAGATAAACAATCCGATAATCTCAATCATCGATGCGTGTCTTTGTTTACAATTTCCGAGATAACTTACTCTTCAAATTACTAGCATTAATTAGGCCGAGTTGAGATGCGAAAGTTGTCAAATATATCGGCATCCCACTTCCCGATTGGCAATATCGTTAATCTAGTGATATGTCTACTTCTTAGTTTGTGTCGTACAAGAAATATGCATAGATTGACATATTTGAACACGCAACTATTTTGCAAAACAGCTGATCGTGTCGCCATCTTGCCGGAAAAATTAATATTCATGTGTTCCCGACCAATCAGACGCATCAATCTTATAGTACGTCATACGGTGTTGCCAATAACGGGTAATGAGCTTGGTACTCGTATATTAGATACGGGTACAATTCTACAAATTCCTGTCGTTCTCTCGCGATCTTTCACGATAAACGATTCCTATTTGGGACGCCGCTACGAAAAAATGTCCGATGCTAGAGAATCTTAGTGTAAAACATTCGCGTTCGCTTTTTAAACGGCCGAGTGCACCCAGCAATGCTACATAGCATAAAATTTGCCATTTATTCGCTGTCAGCGCTGAGAAACTCTGGTATGTGTTCGATTATGTATAAAGGAATTACTCAACATTGAATGAGGCCTCCTCTCAAAATAATGACCGGAACTTCTCGAAATTTTACGGTACCATGACATAATATAATTGTCGTTTTCACATCTTATCGGATGAAAACCTTCACGAAACTTTGGTATCTGTTAGTTTTAATACCATTGTGATTAAATTTATCAATGGCATTTGTAAAATTAAAAAAAACTTCAATAAACTTTGCAAAAATAGACCAATGTATTTATCCTATAAGGTGTGGCCATTTTGAGAAGCACGTTGACTAACTAAAATATATTTTATTCATACAAATTTTATATGTACTTAAAGGTATTTTATTGCCCTTTCTAATGATGTATAGTTTTTTATATAGTGATCTGTTACTTTGCCAAAAATAGTTAGTATAGTTGGAATGGTAGCACTACGACGCTATCACTCCATTACCGCTAACAGGCTAGGTTTCTAAGCAAGTTTCTAGCTTTTGGCTGTAGGGTTTCTAGCACTTTTTTGTAAATTCTTGGTAGGGCCCAGAGGGTTAATGGCCCGTAGTCTTTAATCATATATTACAAATTTCGACCTGATCGCTTCAGCGGTTCTGGAGAACGAGTAATTTTTGCGAAACCGAGGTCATCCAAGATGGCCGCTGAACCATTTAGTAAATCAAGTTCCCTTGACCATAGTTCTTACCATAGATCATATTTCATGAGGTCGGAATTGATCCCTCAAATGGTTTTGGAGATTTTAAAAACATTTCTAAAAATCAGCCGAAATCCAAGATAGCCACCGGCCAACTTGCCCGATCGGCTTCGTTTGAGCAAACTTGAATCTCTATGCCTTAAGGATGCTTCCTGCCAAATATAATGGAAATCGGCCCAGCAGGTCTCGAAGACATTTTAAATTTCCCATTGCTTTAGCATGGGAATTTGGGGCGGGAATAACATCCAAGATGGCCGCCAAACCATTTATCCGACAGTTTTGAAAATTGCAAATTTCAAATCAGAATACCCAAAAACCTATATAAAAACGATTTCAGCCTCAAAGTCCAACAAATAAAAAAATCCAATATGGCCAACGAACATGCTATATTTTGATTGGCCCACGGCGACCATGTTTTTTGACGGATCAACTTCTCTTGAACAAACTTTACTGGCCCTTAGTCCTTAATCATATCTGCCAAATTTTGACCTGATCCCTTCAGTGGTTCTGGAATAGTAATTTTTGCTAAAACTAGGTCAACCAAGATGGCCACAGAACCATTTGACCAATGAAGTTCCCCTGAACAAACTTGGTTGAGCTCTTGCCCTGGATCATATTTCATGAGGTTTCCTTCAATCCTTCAAGCGGTTTCGGAGATTTTTAAAGATGTTTCTAAAACTGGGCCAAAATCCAAGATGGCCACCGGCCAAATTGGCCGATCGGCTTCATTTGAACAAACTTGGATCCCTATGCCCTAAGGATGCTTCTTGCCAAATATAATTGAAATCATCCCCGCGGTTCTTGAGAAGTCGTTTTAAAGGAAAAGTTGATGGACGGACACATGACTGACGGTCATCACGACATAAGCCTTCCAGGCCAGGTGAGCTAATAATAAGGTTGATTATGACATCATAATTTCCAAAAAAGAAAACAGATGAACAACATCCAGGTGTAAGATGAATTGTATGAACACAAGAGCACACTAAACAGTAATATGAACACAGTAATAGCTCATAACAAGAGGCCCAAGGGTCCTGTGTCGCTCACCTGGAACATTTACAACTCAACTAATCTTTATGGAGTTTTACATCAATCAGTGCCACTTCCAATGACTTTCAGTCAAATGGTTGATTTTGCAAAGGTTCTTTTGAACAATATTCAAGCAAAAATGGAAGACATCAGTACTAACAACAGAAATTGATGACATGCAGTCAAACTTGTATTAAGACACCCCTCAAGTGAGAATCAGAAGACAGCCTCTTATGGTAGCTGGTTTCTTAACCCTTTAATGGTCATGATTTTTCACTAAAACAAAACTTTCAGGTTATGTCTATTTTCAGGCCAAGATATGGAGCATTTTGAAAATGTATCACTGGAATGACTGGCTCGATTATCGAGCCAGTCATTCCAGTGGTAAATTTTCAAAAATACTCATGCTGGCCTGCAAATCGACATTCCTCAAGGCCACTGCAGAGGCAGGTTTTCGCTGGTTTGACCATTAAAGGGCTAATAAAGTTTCAAATTCATTGCTTAATTGCATTTAGCAAATGAAGAAAATAGTCTTTAATGCAGGTGGTCTCTTAACCCTTTCACCCATAAATCCCGGAAAAAGTATATTCTTTATTATATGAAACTTATTTTGTTGAATATTTTGAAATTAATTTGACGCGAAGCCGTTGTGCCTTAGGCAACATTGGCTTTCCGTTAAACTAATTTAAGAAGGGTTAATACAGATGGTCTTTATAGCAGGTTCAACTGAGTATATTCCAAACCATCCTTTTAACACGTGTACATCTTGCTGAATGGCCAAGTTCGCGATGCTGCAGTTTATTTAAAAAATAATTTGACTTAGTCATAGCTGACTAGCAACAACTTTCAATGAATCAAATACATTTCAAAATATTTTAACAGTATAGGTATCAGAGTACACAATACATATCTTAAATAGTTAGGCAGCAGTTGCAGGGAAAAGGTTAACCTGTTAATTTAGTTTTTATCTATTATGGTAATAAAAGCTGTCATATGTCAATGGATGGTGGAAATAAAACTCCAATTGCACATTAATTAACCATTTAACCATTGAATTTAAGAAAAGTTGAATTTTCTCATAGAAAATGTCTATTTGCAGAACAAGACTATTTTTGAAAATTAACCACTGGAATGACAGGCTCGTTAAAAAGAGTCCGTCATTCCAATGGTAAAATTTACAAAAATAATCTTCATTTGGTCTGCAAATGGGCAATTCTCAAGACCACTGCCGAAGCCGTTTTTGGCTGATATGATGGCTAAAGGGTTAACCGCTTTCCTAACCTACCAAAATAGGTAAGATATTGTGTCCTCTGATATCGATGGCCAGGTGAGCTAATAATAATAAATTGATAAGAAGCGAATCTTATTAACGCATTTAACTGGAAATAATGCGCTAAGCTGTTGCTTAACAGCTGTTGTGTAAGCTGTTGCTGTCAATTGTATAATAGCAACAGCACTGTCTATGACAGCAATGGTCTTCAGCAATGGTGTTTACAAACTGTACACCAGCCTTTCTAATACTGGCTTTGTAACAATTAATCTCTAGACATTGGTGTGACAAGGGTTCAATAGTCATGCTGAAAACTGTTGCTGCACTTGACAGTAACAGACATCATCAGCAAAACCATTTTCAAAATGTCCGTCACCATGCTACATGCTATCCAACAAAACTAACGCAATACTCAACTAAATTCATTGCTAGAATTAATTGGCTTTAACCCTTTAACCCTCAAATTTATTCAAGACAATTTAAATTTTCTCAAAGAAAATGTCCACTTGCAGACCAAGAGAAGACTATTTTTGAAAATTTATCACTGGAATGACTGGCTCAGTTATCGAGCCAGTCATTCCAGTGGTAAATTGTCAAAAAACGTCTTCTTTTAGTCGGCAAATGGACATTTCTCACGACCACTGCAAAAGCCGTTTTTGGCTGATATGAGTGTTAAAGGGTTAATGATGAATTAATTAAATAAATCTTTTAGAATCAGTATGTGAATATGGTACACTTCATCAGCTCACTACCTCACAGGGTATTAATTTCATTTAAATCCTGAGAATTAGAGTTGTGGTTTTAAATTACAAGATTAAATGTTTTCCTATGCTGGCTAAATATCTAAGATATGTATTGTGTGTGCTGACATATATGACTTTGAACATTTTGATATTTATTTGACAGAAAGTTGTTGCATTCTAAGGCAGCAATGACTTTCAGTCAAATTATTATTTTGAACTAGTGAACAACTGCTGCTAAGTGAGTTTTGTCACCCTGTCAAATGATTACAAGGGTTTTAGAATGCAGTTAAACATGCTATAAAGACCACCTGTACTAAATGCCAATTTTACATGCCGCCAAGCCGTTTATCTGATAGATTCAGAAATGGCATGGTTGAAATCAGTATACTCATAACCCAGTACTGAACAAATTTTTGCTTCAAAATCCATCAAATAAAAAAATCCAATATGGCCGCCAAACATGCTGTATTTTGATTGGCCCACTGCAGCCATGGTTTTTTAATGGATCAACTTCCCTTGAATAAACTTTAATGGCCCTTAATCCCTAATTAGATCTGCCAAATTTCGATCCCTTCAGCGGTTCTGGAGAAGCTGTTTTGGCAAAAACTAGGTCAACCAAAATGGCCGCCGAACCATTTGACCAATCAAGTTCTCTTGAACAAACTTGGTTCAGCTCTTGCCATAGATCATATTTCATGGGGTTTGTTTCAATCCACCAAGCTTTTTCGGAGAAGATTTTTAGACGTTTTAAAAAATCGGCCAAAAATCAAGATGGCCACCGGCCAAATTGGCCGATCGGCTTCCTTTGAACAAATTTGAATCTCTATAACCTAAGGATGCTTCCTGCCAAATTTAATTGAAATCGTCCCATAAGTTCTCGAAAAGTAGACATTTTTAAATTTCCCATTGCTTTAGTATGGGAGCTTTTGGCGGGAAAATGATCCAAGATGGCCACCAAACCGTTTATCCGACAGCTTTGAAAATTGCAAATTTGTGATCAGAATACCCAAAAAACCTATATAAAACCAATTTCAGCCTCAAAATCCATCAAATAAAAAAATCCAATATGGCCACCAAACATGCTGTATTTTGATTGGCCGACTGCACCATGTTTTTTGACGGATTAACTTCCCTTGAACAAACTTTAATGGCCTTTAGTCCCTAATCATATCTGCCAAATTTTGGCCTGATCCCTTCAGCGGTTCTGGAGAAGTCATTTTCGCTAAAACTAGGTCAACCAAAATGGCCGCTGAACCATTTGTTCCCTTGAACAAACTTCGTTCAGCTGTTGCCCTAGATCATATTTCATGGGATTTGCTTCAATCCACCAAGCGGTTTCGGAGAAGATTTTTAAAGACATTTCATAAAATCGGCCGAAATCCAAATTGGCCGATCGACTTCGTTTGAACAAACTTGGATCCCTATGCCCTAAGGATACTTCCTGCCAAAGATCGGCCTAGTGGTTCTTGAGAAGAAGTCGTTTAAAGGAAAAAGTTGACGGACGGCCACCGGACGCTCGCCATGGCATACGCTCACTTGGCCATTCTGGTCATTGAAAAAAATTGACCTATTAGATTTCTGTGTACAAGTTCGGAATCTCTTGCTCGTTGGAAATTTCTAACCAAGTTTGACTCAAATTGGTTCAACAGTTATTGGATATTTTCTTTTAAATCCAAGCTGGCTGTATGAGCAAATGACCAATCACATTTCTGTATATAAGTTCAGAAGTCTAGAGCCATTACACGAAATCATGGATTTCTTTTTTCATGAGAGTTGATACCTACCACCCTGATACTCTATCATATTTCCCAAATATCGACCTAGCTTCAATAAGACTCAAAATTAAAAGGAAACCGCCCCCACTGGGGGCACAGATTGCTCAACTGACAGTCCAGCGGATGCACCGCCCAAACTCATGCACGTGCAGGGCTGTCTCTTCCTATTCCAATTATGACAAATTGCCACATAAAACGGCGAAAGACCGAGCCTCTGTGGGGTGGAGAGGTCGGGATCATATCAGGGTGGTAAGTATCAACTCTCTCGTGAAAAAAGAAATCTGTGATTTCGTTTATTTCACATCAAGAGTATACTCTATGATATAGCCAGAATTCGTAAGTGAATTCGGAGGGAGGGAGACGAGGTCAGAAGACCGGCTCGTCTCTGTAAGAGCAAGCACTTTTGCATTTGGAGAACAAATATCTGAAATTGCGTATGAACCACGACCAGGAAATGACTTGGACATCAGCTAACACGACCGATGTTGAGAGTAATGACCGTTTAACATGAGCTCCCTGCCCCCCCTCTTCTGTGAAAAGGGGAGCGATGACCTCAATGTACCACACGCTCTCTATGTACTCATGCTAATGTACTATAGGACATCGGATGAAAAGCTTCATTTCGTATACTCTCTGATGGAACCACATAAAAAACCCGAACCATCACCATATTAGTAGTAAAAAACGTGACAAAAAATAACCATCACCAAATATAGGATTGACCTATTTTGACGTGATTTAATTTCCACTTAAAGGTACTGTGGGTGAGAAGTAGGCCTTATGAGCAATATTTACAAATATTTACAGTTTAGCGTTTATGTAAAATCGATAAGGCAAGTGGATTTGAAGTGTCATAGAGATAATGGTCTGTGAAACTAGACTCACAGTGCCACTGTACTACTGACATAATGTTATCCACCAGCACTCCCTTAAACAGAAACACTCCCTTAAACAGAGCCATGGAAGCCACTACACCTGAGCCTTGGCCATGTCAACTTGCTTGCCCATGGCGGCTTTGTGGCAGTGCTGGATGCATTCCACAACCCACCTAGATGTGGTATCTTTTGAGGCTCTCCCCCGTGAGGTTCAATGTAAGATAGCCATAAAGCACTAGGGTCCATCAGCCATTCTTCTGTACATTGCTTATAACGTGTTAACACACGGCCAGGACACCAAGTCTTTGAATTACGATCAAACCTCGTCAAAGCAGGCAAAACTATGGGCTGATCACAATATTTTAAAGACTAGTTCTTGGCCATAAAGTTAACTCTAGGCCTTCCCCTGTAACCACAAAATGGTCTGGTTCCGCTGACAAAGGATGTATTTCACTTCTTCATCTAGCCGAAGCTGCAGCAATCAGAAAAACTGTTTCAAGCATCAACATTTTCATGGAAATGGCGCTTAGTGCTTCAACGGGTTTATCCGCTAGTACTTGAAGTACTAATGATAAACTCCAGGGCGGAATCACTGGGGGATGCCCACAGCATTTTTCAGATTGAGTGTACCCTTTTTTCACAAAGCTGTTACAAGCTCATAAAGTAAAGCATAAGATATTTTGTAAAGTTTGTTAGTGTCTTATTAAGTACTTTCTAATCAATCAAGCAAAAAGGAATTTTGAAAATCGGTTGAGAATTGGCAAAAAAAATAAGAATTTGTGTGGTCAAAATGTACTGAAATATTTGTGTTACGATGTGACACTTAAAGCTTTATTAATCTGAAAAGCAGAAGTGTATTAAGAAATCTACATGTTTTCTTTTATTTTCTATTTATAAATGCCAAATAATATGTTATCTTATATTTACAGGCTATTTGGATTCACTGGTAATTTTAAGTCTTAAATCTCATCGTTACAGATTTTCATCAATTTGGAGAGCTGCTATTATAAACAATATTATATGCTCAATAAAACATTTAAACATACTAAATTTACTTTACAAAAAGAGTAATTGACTGGTTTATAAATAATGCAAAACTTGAAATATCCCAGGAAATTTTGAATTTGTAAAATAGTAACTTAAAATAAGGCCTTAGCTTTCCAGAATATTTTGTATTGTTCGTACCCCACCCTTGATTTTCCAACTTACTTGCAGGATTCAGACAATATGTCACCTATTTATAATGACACATGATATAGTCTCATACAACATATTTATTGAGTGAATATCATAAAGCAGTTAAAATGTGTACCATAAAATATCATCAAATGTAGTGTCCATACCCCATGTAGTGTCCGTACCCCCGTGAGAGAAGTATATAATAAACAGATTCAGTAGTGAAATAAACAATCCAAAGTTAATTAAAACCTTGTGATAATCAGTTTAGGTATGAGGTGAACTAGAGAACATGTTATTGTTTGGAAACTAAGTTGAGCAGTAGTCTGCCAGAAAATTTCCAACAGTACTAGCACGACAAATGCATCACAATGTTTTTAAAATTAAGAAATGGGGCCGAAATATTTTAATGTTTGACTAAATTTGATTTGGCAGAGATCAGTATAAAACACATAATGAACTCTGTGAAGATTTTAACAAAACTGCTTTCACAGGGGTACGGACAATACAAAACATTAGATTTATCACTAACTCTGCTATTTTGTTGTTTTGCAGTGAACTGAAAACTCAGAATGGACCAGCCTAAGAGAGCATTGAGAGAACGAGATTCCACAGATACCAACATTCCAGCATTGAGCAAGAATACGATTAAGAAACGTAAACAAAGAGCGAATATCAAGAAAGATACTGTTCATTTAGCTGTGATGCGAAAAAGGATAGAGAGAGAAAGAAACAAGAGACAAACAGCTACTGGAGAAGCACCCTCATTTAAAGAAAGCAGAAAATGAGAAAGAGACTTCAAATGAGAAAGTACAGAGCGCGCAAAAAGGACAGAAAGCGAAAGGAAGTGGAAAAGCAGACTAGACAGGAAGAAGTGCTTAGAGTTCAAGCCTGGAGGATGAAAATTAAGCTTAAATCTCCCCAAATTCAACAAGATTATCAGGCAGCTAATGAACCTACATTTACCTCTCCTGCTTCAGAGAGACAGCATATGCTGTCAAAAGAGTAAGAGAAACTTTGCCAACAACGTCTAATACATGTAGAAAAGCGAGAGTTCTCCAAAAGCTTATAGTCTCCATCTTCAAAGAAAATCCTTCAAAATACAGGCATAATAACATCAACTGACACAAGACATCTGAAGATGGGCAAGATCCTGTTCGTTTAGCTGTGATGCGAAAAAGGATAGAGATGCCATTTCTGAAAAGTTAGTTGAAGTGAAACCACTTGGTGGTGTCGACCGCTCTAAGAGAGCCGCATACAGCATTTTAAGATCAGTCATCAAACACACACGAAAGTACAAGATGAAGACAGCATTGAGAACAGCTCGTAACCTGTGGAAAGATCTGACAACAAACCCACAACAAGGAAATATGTGGTGGATACCAAATTAGAGCTAGAAGAAAGGATGCCATTTTAGAATCAATTAAAGAAAAGGTTAATACATTCTACCCGAGTCCTAAGATAAGCAGAGAGGTGCCTGATAAACGGGCAGTCATCAAAACAAGGGTCCTGTATCGCTCACTTGCATCATAGGCATTTCAACCAGAAAGGCCATCAACAATAAGTAGAACCCTTCAGAACTGAGCAGAATTATAACAAGAAAACAGAAGCCATGTTTCTTTATGTATCAACTACTTTTGAACAAAACTTAACGCCCCTTATATCATATCTCCCAAATTTCGGCCCAATCCATTCAGCGTTTCTGGATACGAAGTTGTTTTCATGAAAACCAGGTCATCCAAGATGACTGCTAAAGCATTAGGCAATCAAGTTCCATTGAACAAACTGGATTCAGCTGTTTCTGTAAATAACCTGTCATGAGTTTTGAATCAATCACCCCTGCGGATTCGGAAAAGAAGATTTTTAAAGGCATTTCAAAAACCCAGGATGGCCGCCAGGAAAATTAGACCAGCTTCATTTGAACAAACGTGTATCTCTATGCCCTAAGTATGTTTTCTGCCAAATACACTGAAATCAGAATGCCCAAACACATATGTAAAACCAATTTCGGCTTCAAGAATCGTCAAAATAAAAAAATTCAATATAGCCACCAATCATGCTACATTTTGATTGGGCCACGGCAGCCATATTTTTTGATGGATCAACTTCCTTTGAACAGATTTTAATGGCCCTTAGGCCATAATCAAATCTCCCAAATTTCAGCCTGATCCTTCCAGCGGTTCTGGAGAAGTCGGTTTCGAAAAAACTAGGTCATCCAAGATGGCCGCCGAACTATTTGGCCAATCAAGTTCTCTTGAACAAACTTGTTTCAGCTGTTGCCCTAGATCATATTTAATGAGTTTTCTAAAAATCGGCCAACATCCAAGATGGCCACCGCCCAAATTGTCCGATCGGCTTCATTTGAACGAATAGCTATGCCCTAAGGATTGTTCCTGCCAAATATAATTGAAATTGGCCCAGTGGTTCTTGAGAAGAAGTTGTTTAAAGAATTCCCAATTGCTTTACTATGGGCTCGTTGCTTTACTATGGGAGCCTATGGTGGGAAAACAAACCAAGATGGTAGCCAAACCATTTATTCGACAGTCTCGAAAGTGGCATATTTGAACTCACCACCCTGATAAGCATATATTGAGCAATTTTCGCCATTAAAATACATCAAATACAAAAAAAAAACAATATGACCAACAAATGCTAAATTTTGATTGGTTGATGCCGACCATGTTTTTTAGTGTACGAAATTCCTTTGAACAAATTTGAATGGCCCTTGGTCCCTAAGCATATTTAATAAATTTCAGCTCTATTCCTTCGGCGGTTCGGGAGAAGACGTCATTTTCTGGAAAACTACGTCATCCAAGATGGCCGCCAAGCAAATAGGCCAATAACATTGGCTTGAACAAACTTTGGTCTAACCTTGCCATAGATGAATGTGTTATGAGTATTGAATCAATTCCTCTTGCGGTTTCGGAGATTTTTTAAAGCGTTTCAAAAATCGGCCATTTTGGCCGCCGGCCATCTTGAATTTGTACCGATCCGCTTCGTTTGAACACACTTAGATCTCTATGCCCTATGAATGCTTCATCCCAAATATAATTGAAATCGGCCTAGTGATTCTTGAGAAGTCGTTTAAAGAATTCCCCATTGCTTTACTATGGGAGACTGTGGCGGGAAAACAAACCAAGATGGCAGGAAAACCGTTTATCCGACAGTCACGAAAGTGACATATTTGAACTCGCCACACTGATAAGCATATATAATGCAATTTTCGCCATCAAAATACATCAAATACAAAAAAGCCAATATGACCAACAAACGCAAAATTTTGATTGGTTGATGGTGGCCATGTTTTTTAACGTACAAACTTCCCTTGAACAAATTTGAATGGACCTTGGTCCCTAAGCATATTTACCAAATTTCAGGTCTATCCATTCAGCGGTTCGGGAGGTCGTTTTTGCGAAAACTAGGTCATCCAAGATGGCCACCAGGCAAATCGGCCAATCAGGTTGCCTTGAACAAACTTGGGTCTACCGTTGCAATAGATAATGTGTTATGAGTTTTGAACCAATTCCTCCAGCGGTTTCGGAGATTTTTTTTAAATGTTTCTAAAAATCAGCCATTTTGGCCATCTTAAAATTTGGCCGATCGGCTTCATTTGAACAAAGTTGAATCTCTATGCTCTAGGGATGCTTCCTGCCAAATATAATTGAAATCGGCCACATGGTTCTTGAGAAGTCGTTTAAAGAAAAAGTTGACGGACGACATACAGACGGCGGACGGTCACCATCACATAAGCTCACTTGGCCATTCTGGCCAGGTGAACTAATAAAAATGACACAAAAAGAGTATTGGTGCAAAGGCACAACATGACAATGACCACTGAAGATGCATATGGTGTCTAGAAGGATTTACATCCTGATGACAAAATATGTCTTACTGTATTCTGGCGACTTCGCCCTGTCCAAGTTAGAAAGCTTTTTGAAAAAAGCAGACATACCCGTCTGTGCCAAGTATGTTGTAATCCAGCTTTGAAAGCAGACGCGCTTAAGAAATTCATGATAAAGGGATGCAAAGACAGAAATCAACGTATTAACATCTAAGCGTGAGATTATAAAGATGACTCTGTGCAGCTACAGTAATGAAACCCCGAGAGTTATCTGCCCACAGAGCATGTAGTAATTGCGGAACAAACCTTTTCTTGGATTACTATAAAGAAGCTCTTATCAACAAAAAAGACACCAAGATACAGTGGAACAAGTTGGAGGACATAACCCTTCAGAACAAGGAAGACTCTACCAAACATGTAACCTCATGTGTGACTAAAACAACTTCACTGGACGTATTCATGACTGAATACATAGGTAATCTAGAGACTCTTCCAAGCCACATGTTCAGAGCTGACTGGCAGCATTCTCAGATGAAACACCGCATTGAAACTCTAGCTGAAGATGAAGCACTTCTTTGTATGGATTACGCAGAAAGCTTTCAATGTCATTTCCAAAGTGAAGTACAGTCTGCCTTCTTTGAGCAAAATCATGTGACACTGCACCCAAAGATGGGTTATTACCGACAGATCATAAAAGACAAAAGCCTACTTGTGAAGCATGCTTTGATTGGTATTACTTATCACCGAGCTCTAGGTCAGTGTTGTGATGACATATGGTGACAATAATACCCTGGGGGTAGCTTGGCCAGTGAGGTCTGGGATCGACCCTGTTCTATAGATATCTGTGATATGATCATGCTTACTGGATACTACTCAAGACACTGACTTTCTAGTTTGTATCTTCTATTGATCATCTGATTATAAGTACTTGCTGTAATTTAATACCATTTATTCTTATGACAGACTAATGCTTACACGGTCTACATGATTTGTCTTTTGTCTCTGGCTGTCCCCCCCCTTTCATGTGTCCAAATTTTATCTCACTTATATTGTAACGGTATAACACGTAGCTTGCTGGTATTGACTAGATTCTCAGCATGGCATTTTTAGCCAACACACACCTGACAGTGTGTGACACTCATTAACCCTATTTACACTAACTACCAGAATGTATTACTTATCTCGTTTTATTATGAGGAGTGGAATAGCTTTCTGAGCAGTGTTGCTGAAAACTGTTGCAGTCACTAACAGTAACAGATTACAACGCCCCGTTTCCAAAATGCAATTCCAGCCCATACTTGATGGCTTTCTCAGTTATAATTTGGGACTCTAAGAAGCATCAGCACATGTGTCTTACAATTAAGCTGTATGTGGCCTGGTATTACAATGTTTTGTACATAGTCATTCTTGACTATGTGGCTGTACGCTTTCATCCTTAAACTTCAAACACTGCTTAATGCAATATTGCTTTAACATGTGACATTCCAGCCATAAGGCTGAAATGGTTAATTGTTATTTAATGTTTATAGTACCACAGAACAATCTCATGTGAAGAGGCTTGCCTAGGTCTCCCTGTCCATTACACAATTACATCCTGTGGATCTATACTTTACAGCTGATACAAACTGTCTCATTGTGATGTGGCTTGTTTACTTCTAAACTTTGCTGAATGTTAAAACATGGATTTTAGACTGAAATACATGTAACTATGTGATACATAGTAATAGTCATATTCCTTATCCCAGTTCTGCCATGCCTAGAGAGTCCTGTCTCAAAGGTAAGATTTAAGGTATATCAATAGCCTACTATTAGAACGGTTAGTTTCATTCATCCTTCATGTAAATTCATTCTAAGTTCTCATCTGAGAAATATTTGTCTGACAATTAATCTATTAATCAGTGTCTGAGGTAAATCCATTGTCAGAGAAATATCTGTCTGATAATCCGCTTCCTGCCTGAAAAGTTTCGTCCTCGAAAAATTACTTTCTCTAGTAGGTTTAGCGAGAAAATTTTGTAAGAAATGGGAAGGGCCTTATATCAATACAGGCATTGGTCCTAATTACACCTACAAAATTTGCAGATGTAAGGATAGTATGGAATATAAAACACTAATCAACGCCAATCGCTTAAAACCATATCATGATCCTGATGACAGAACTCTCAGAGATGAAAAACTAGAGTATGCAAGAAATGATTACCAAACAATCAGAGATTTATGAGGAAGACACTCAAAATCTGCAATCAACATTACAAGCACACGGTCCACCAGAACACACACAGGGTACACAGTCAACATCACAACCACACAATACACAGCATGATAGTGAGGATACCGATACATCACCAGTACAAGAAACACAGAAAAACACACCAGTATTTAAGCAAGCAAAGAAACTCTTAGCCATGAAAAAACATAATGGGAGGCGGTGCTATAAAGTTAAGTGGGAAAATGAACACAATACCACATGGAAATATGCAGAAAACATTGGTGAGGGTCTTATCAGGGAGTTTCACCTAAGGAGGACATTAAGTGGGAAACGTAGGAGGAAACCATTGAATCTGAATAACCACACGAAACAGCAATGACAACAATGACGATGATGACGACGACGACGACGACGACGACGACGACGACGACAAAACACTTTATCATGTGTAAGATGCAGAGAAAAAACGTTTTCTAAAAGAAGGTTCGATACAGAGGTCTTCACTAAGCACTAGTAAAACAACAAGAAACCCTGTATAGGCTAGGGTATGGGGAAGATGCACATGCCTCATACCCACCTTTTATCTTGTTGGACAAGCATCCAATCTAGCAAAGGCAGTAGCTCAGCATTCTGGACACTTATCATCCTACATGAAAACAACTAACGATCGTATAGACAATGTAGTAGCAGGCATGAAAGACAATCATGAAGCATTAGTAACATTGAATGAACGAGTAACTAAAACTATTGAAGATCTTATCAACATTCAAGTGTCAATGACCTCTATTTTAACGAATCAGATGCGCTTAGTGACGAAGTTGGAAGGTAGAATTGAAGAATTACAGACAGGAGTGCAAGAGTTTATTACTGGCAGACTATCTCCATTGATAATATCAAAAGAAGTACTGATTGAAGTTATAGAAGATATTTCAACATTGCTGAAACAAAAATTCGCAGAATTCACACTCCTATATACTGATGCTGGATATTTCTACCAGAATGCAAAATTTATAGTCACAAGGAAAGCAAATGATATTTTCCTAGCAGTAAAATTCCCACCGACTAGTTTAGGCAGTCCCATGACTGCATATCAGATTGACACATTTCCAGTACCAGTAACAGTTGACCTAAAACAGTCTACTCAGCTAAATACTTCATCATAAGCGAGGACAAGAATGATTTTGTAGAACTTAATGATAATGAGTTTGTCCAGTGTACAGGTGAATTACACATTAGCTGGCCATTTCCATTTCTAATACAGCAAATGCATGTAGGCATTTGCCTGCCAGCATTGTTTATGGATGACACAAATATCCATAGTGTGCAATTTTAGACTAAAACAAGAAGTTCTAAAACCTAGCATCCACTACATAGCTCCATCAAAGTTATTATTAACAAATATAACACAATTAGCAGTACAATGTCCTGATAAACAGCAGATGTTAAAAGGATGTAATTATTGCATTCTTACCATTTCATGCCACTGCAAAGTAGCAACACATCAATCCCGTTTGAAGGCTCAAATACGAAATTGTCATACAAACACATCAAAGGTTTCTAAACTACATCCTATTAATTTGGCCTTACTTAAACATTTCATTGCACCAGATAAGATACTAGGAGTAACTGGAGACCAGACATATGAAGTACCTGCAAATATCAGTATTCCTCGGCTTAAAATCTTTCAGCATAATTTTTCACAGATTATTAGTAATGACCAACAAGCACATCTTAGTCTGCAAAGGGCAGCAAATGCTATAAAGGATGAAAAACGCATATTTCAGTCATTATCCGAACCAGTGCTAGAACAACTATCAGAGAAATATCTGTCTGATATTACTGATGACCAACAAAAGGATGCCAGTGGAGTAAAATCATTTGAAAATTCAGCAATCAACATAATTGAGAAAGAAAAAGGCATGCAACTTAGTAAGTTACACGAGTTTACTGATGGTTGTGCCAGCCAATATAAAGGCAAGTATGCGTTTTATGATCTCTCACAGAGGAAACATCCATTGATCATCAGAAATTTCTTCGAGATGAGTCATGGAAAGTCAGTGTGTGATGGGCGGCTTGGTGCCATTGTAAAGGGAAGCTGCACCCAAGCAGTTATTAGCGGAAAGGAAATCATTAATGATGCACAAAGTCTCCTTAACTTCTGTGAAAGAAAACTGATAGTTTCATTTAAAATTGTAGTATCTTAAGATGGGACAAATCATGTGTCAAAGAGAGAATTCATATTTATCAACAAAGCTGACGTACAGAGGGGTCGCCCAGACTGCCAAACTGTTCCTGGAACTCGTCAAATGCATTCTGTTAGATATATCCATAAGCAGCTTGAGGTGAGACCACTTACTTGTTACTGCCAGGGCTATCGACATGGGGATCTTTGCCAACAGGTTAATTACATGAGGTTGACCAGTGACTACCACATTCAATTAAGTATCCTTGTATCCTTTCAGAAATATTTTAATTATAATCACAAGACAATCAATTCTCAAATAAAGAAAGTATATTCTTGCTTAGGCATAACTAAATTTATAACTTGCTTAGAACTAGTATATCCTCCTAGACTTGTTAGGTTTTCTTTAACATTCTTGTCTAGGTGCCTCTACCTCCTGTTGTTCGGTGACTGGAACTCGCCCCAGGACTGGAAATCATTCAACTCGCAAGACAAAAAAAGTCCACATACCAGGTACTCACGCATATATAATAAAGTTTTTGAATACTGTACAATGTGCATGCATGATAAACAAACAGTAATTATAGCTACTATTCATCATATAATAGTTATTCTGAAATGTGAATGAATATCTTTGTCTATCAGACATATTTTATGATCAGTTATTAGCCTATAAGAAAATTCACGATGGCTCAGTATTATAGTGAAGCTAATGATTAATGTGTGCAGTATCCTCCCAGAATGTAATCTTTTTTAACCCCCACCCTCCACCAATGGTGTGAGCGGATATTGTAATTGGATTTATCTGGCTGACTATCTGTTTAGGTATGTGTCTGTACATCCGTCCATCAAAAGTTGTATCTGATACTTCAATTTGCCTCAGAATTTAGTAACAAGAGGCCCAAGGGGCCTGTGTCGCTCACCTGGAGCACCATCAATTTTTGTCAAAATTGTTGGTGGGTGGTTTAGCAGTCCTTTAAATGAGTTTGTGGACATTTTTGCAAGCGCAATATGGCTGCCAAACACACTACATTTTGACTGCCCCATGGCACCCATGTTTGTTTGATGGATCAACTCGCCGTGAACAAATTTTAATGGCCCAAATTTCGGCCTGATCCCTTCAGCGGTTCTGGACGAGTTATTTTCGTGAAAACCAGGTCATCCAAGATGATCGCCGAACCATTTGGTCAATCGAGACCTCTTGAACAAACTTGGCTTACTTCTTGGCCTAGATGAAGATTCCTCAAGTGGTTTCGGAGAAGATTTTAAGTCAATTCCTGAAATTGCCCGAAATCCAAAATGGCCACTGGGAAAATTGGCCGATCGGGTTCATTTGAACAAACTTGGATCCTTATGCCCTAAGGATGCTTCCTGCCAAATATAATTGAAATCGGCCTGGTAGTTCTCAAGAAGACATTCTAAATTTCCCATTGCTTTAGCATGGGAGCTTTTGATGAGAAAATTATCCAAGATGGCTGCCAAACCGCTTATCTGACAGTTTCGAAAATTGCAAATTTGAGCTCAGAATACCTAAAAACATATATGGAACCAATTTCGGCCTCAAAATCCACCAATAAAAAAATCCAATATGTCCGCCAAACACACTACATTTTGATTGGGCCACGGCGGCCATGTTTTTTGACGGAGTAACTTCCCGTAAACAAACTTTAATGGCCCGTAGTCCCTAATCATATCTCCCAAATTTGGGCCTGATCCATTCAGCAGTTCTGGAGGTTGTTTCTGGGAAAACTAGGTCATCCAAGATGGTTGCCGAACCATTCGGTCAATCAAGTCATCTTCAACAAACTTGGCTTACCTCTTTGCCTAGATGAGGTTTCATAAGTTTTGAATCGATTCCCCAAGCCGTTTCGGAGAACGAGATTTTTAGACATTTCTAAAAATCGGCCGAAATCCAAGATGGCCACCGGCCAAATTGGCCGATCGGCTTCGTTTGAACAAAATGAAATCTCTATGCCATAAGAATGCTTCCTGCCAAATATAATTAAAATCGGCTCAGTAGTTCCATCAAAATCCATCAAATAAAAAAAATACAATATGGCTGACAAACATGCTATATTTTGATTGGCCCACGGTGGCCATGTTTTTTGATGGATCTACTTCTCTTGAAAAAACATTAATTGCCCTTAGTTGCTAATTATATATCACAAATTTCGGCCTGATCCTTTCAGCGGTTCTGGGGAACAAGTCGTTTTTGTGAAAACTAGGTCATCCAAGATGGCCACTGAACCATTTTGTCAATCAAGTTCCCGTGAACAAACTTGATTCAGCGCTTACCCTAGATCATATTTCGTGAGTTTTGAATCGATCCCTTAAATGGTTTGGGAGATTTTTAAAAACATTTCTAAAAAACGGCCAAAATCCAAGATGGTCGCCGGCCAAACGGGTTCGGTTGAACAAACTTTAAACTCTACACCTTAAGGATGCTTCATGTCATATATAATTGAAATCGGCCCAGTAGTTCTCGAGAAGATATTTTTAATTTCCCATTGCTTTAGTATGGGAGCTTTTGGCGGGAAAATGATCCAAGATGGCCACCAAATCGTTGTTTCGAAAATTGCAAATTTGAGATCAGAATACCCAAACTTTACTGGCCCTTAGTCCCTAATCATATCTGCCAAATTTTGGCCTGATCCCTTCAGCGGTTCTGGAGAAGTTATTTTCCCCGCCAAACTATTTGAGCAATTAAGTTCCCTTGAACAAACATATTTCATGTTTACTTCAATCCCTCAAGAGGTTTCGGAGATTTTTAAAGACGTTTTTAAAAATCGGCCAAAATCCAAGATGCCCACCGGCCTAATTGGCCGATTGGCTTCATTTGAACAAACTTGGACCCCTATGCCCTAAGGATGCTTCCTGCCAAATATAATTGAAATTGGCCCTGTGGTTCTTGAGGTCTTTTAAAGGAAAAGTTGACGGATGGGACGGACCAGGTGAGCTAATAATATAAATGAAATCGGCCCAGTTCTTCTTAAGACAATTCAATTCCCCAATTGCTTTAGTATTGGCAGTTTTGGTGGGAAAACGATCCAAGATGGCCGCCAAACTGTTCGTCTGACAGTATTGAAAATGGCAAATTTGGAATCAGAAGACCAAAAAAACTACGTAAAATCAATTTCGGCTTGAAATTTCAACAAAATTACAAAATTCAAAATGGCCGCCAAGCATGCTGAATTTTGATTGGTCGATGGCGGCCATGGTCTTTGCCGCATCAATTTTTCTTTAACAAACTGTAATGCCCCTCAGTCCCTAACTAGTCATACCACCCAAATTTCGGCCCAATCCATTCAGCGGTTCTGGAGACGTTGTTTTCATGAAAACCCCCAACAGACCCCTATAGTGGGTTGGTCTGTAGTTTTATTAACCACTATAAAAAAATACTTACCGTTCAATCACTACTTGCTAAATCAAATATCTGCATTTAGCTATCAGAATAAAATTTTTATACTCGCTTACATACTCCCTAATGCCAATACCATCACCATGTAGACCCTCAACCAGGCTTCTGGTAGAGGGACCCCCTGCATTAGCCTTACAATAGACTGGCACCAGTCTGTACACACTCCTTGGTGACGCCTGTCACTAAGCACGCTCGCGCATGCGCAGTAGGTCCCAAATGTGAAAACTGATTCACTTTTCTAAATTTAAGTGCCATATATCCAGAATAGATTCTCAAATCAATACCCAGCGGGGTGGCTGAGACCGGGTCGTAGTGATTGAACGGTAAGTATGTTTTTATAGTGGTTAATAAAACTACAGACCAACCCACTAAAGGGGGGTCTGTTGGGGGTTGTTATTACACCACATAAACATCCATTACCATTCAATCACTACTTGCTAAACCCGTAGATTTGGTCAGTGCCCCACTACGAAACTTTGGTGGGAGGATATTTGAGAATCCATAAGCAAGGATAAAAATCAAACAAAAGATAACCAAATGTTAATAACATAACATAATGGTGCATCTTAATCAATCACACAGTGATTATCAAAAAAGAATTTCTTTAAACTTAAAGAAATAAATAAAAACCAAAGAACAACTCACACCATTACATGCAGACCCACGGTCCTAACGAAAATGGTGGGATGTGCTTGGTAAATGGTCTTCAGCCTTTTTAGTTAAAATCATAAAGTTCCTAAACAAGGAAGCTGCTGTGCTCTGGTCTTTTTCAATAAAATTCCCTTCAAGGATATAAGACCAAACCGTTCCCAGATTCGATAAACCTATCCTTTTCAGCGGAGAAAACATGTATTTCGGATCGTCTTCTAGCAGAAGCAGATGCAATTAGAAAAACGGTCTTAAAAGTTAAAAGATTCAAGCTAATCGTAGAGATAGGTTGGAAATGATGACCTGCCCAAGAACCTGAAGAACCAGAGCCAAGTTCCAGGAAGGCAAAGGTTTAACACCTGGAGGACGAATATTACCTAACCCTCTGATCAAAAGATTAAGAACCATAGTATCTTCAACTTCAGCGTTCAACAAACCAGGAAGAGAAGATGCTAAAGAAAATCTATATCCTCTTACAGTGTTAGCTGCCAAAACCTGAAGAACCAAAGCCAAGTTCCAGGAAGGCAAAGGTTTAGCAACAGGACGACGAATATTACCTAAACCTCTGATGAAACCATTAAGAACCTTAGTATCTTTAACATCAGTGTTCAACAAACAAGCAAGAGAAGATGCTAAAGAAAATCTATATCCTCTTACAGTGTTAGCAGACAGATGTAGAGAATCGAACAGATAAGATAAAAATTCTAACACCTGGCAAATAGAAACAGAATCGGGCACGAGACCATGATCTGAACACCATTCTCCAAAAGTCTTAAGTCGACCCTTGTAAACTCTTCAAGACGACTCCCTCCTGGCAGAATCGAAGATTTCCTGAGATCTTGTAGAAACTTTATTCTCAAGGATCGAGCACTCGATATACTCCAAACGCACAGACTTAAGATTCCTGGGTTTGGATGATGGTAGCTACTAGAATATCGAGAAGGTCTACAAACCAGATCCGTATTGGCCAAAAGGGAACTATTAACACGATCTCGCAGATCTGGTCCCTGACTTTCTTCAGAACCAAAAGAAATCAGGATTGTGGGAGGGAACGCATAAGCAAAGATTCCTGACCAGGACTGAGACAGGGCGTCCACAGCCCACGCCCGAGACAATTGGTCCGCAAGAAAACTCAGACAGCCTGGGACATGAGTGGACACTCGAAAATCTTTATTCATGCGACACCCCATGAGGTTCCACACTTCCAAGTACAGGAGAGACGACTTTGTGCCCCACTGCCTGTTGATATAAGAGACTGCTGTCGAATTGTCCGATCGAATCGAGAACTAGAGACCCTTAACCTGACTGTCCGAAAAGGGAGACATGAAAGATAAAATCTGGCCAATCAGACATGTCGCAAACAGATTGGATCTAGTGACATCCCAAGAAAGACTCGATCCTCCTTCTATAAATGAAAGACAACCCCATGGCAATGACTGAACGAATCCAACCCAGAACAGAAGCCTGGATTTACTTTCCACAGAAGAGCCTCTTCTTAGACTCCTTGACGAGCATAGAAGACAACAACCCCTCTAAAGCTAATAGCTTCTGATTAGAGGAACAGAAGACCATTTGGGAGGAGACTGCAGAGAAGGGTTCTAGATCCAAGAATATCTGGCCCTTTTGATAAGGGCCGCCCTTAAAGATGTGGCAAGCTTACTATATGCTAAAGAGGACTGCTTATAGAAAACACATAGATTACATCTGCCATGATGCTCCAACCAAAATCCGGGGCTATATCCTTATTGCTTAGCCCTCACTAAATAGGTAACTCATGTTTATTATGGATATTTTAATAATACCGCTTACTCTGAATGGAGAAAAGTCTCATATCAGTATAGCGTAACTTATTAAAAAGCTAGACTCGGCAAAAATTATAGATAATTTTATTTATAGAGATTTAACCAGATATCGTGGGAAATCAAAAAACCCATAGTAAGCCTAAGGGAGTGCTTAGAGTCAAGATATAGCCAAATCCTGTACCTGAGATCTGCAATAATCCCGACTGGAATTCGAAAACCTCAAATTGTGACAGAATTTAGCAAGATAAAATGCAGAAAAGAAATTACGGTTTCCCAAACCACCACTCAAAAAGATGAAATAAGGGAAACTTACTTGTGATGACATCATCACAATTCTACGAATAGAACGCATGACAAGGTCCTGTTAAGAGAACTATGGCAAACATTTCACTATCTAATTTAAAAATTGTATAATAATGGAGCAGATTTAACAAGAAAATTGTTATTGAATACATCAACGGTTGCTTAGCCGCTCGGGCTTGACAGATCATCTTGTCAGCTTGTCAAATAATACTTGATCTACGCAAGTATTTCTTACAAATAGTGTTAATGTATGGAATCCTTTACCAACAGAAGCAACTAACGCGCCAACATAAAACACATACACAAACGACCTAGACTCATTCTTCAAGTCACAGGGTTTTATATATATATATATATATACCTAAGGTCGACTAACTCCCAAGATTGCACTCACTTCTTCTACACTGAGGCATTAGACTGCAATCACTGGAAAATCATCAGCCTGAACGTGACAGGATCCTATAATGATTGCAAAAATGTGTCCTATATTTAAATCAACGACATAGGAAAAACAAGCCAGCTTCAAGACTTGGCTTAGGCCTACTGATCAATTAGATATCCTAAACCATTCGATATTTATGCCCAGAGGCAGAAAACTTAAAAGATTTTGTATATATTTATTGATTCTTATATTTATAGTCTTAGAATCAATAATTTCATCTTTGTAATAACAAATGACATTGTGTTAGAAATCCCGATAAAAGGAAAGATTGAACACTGATACTTTATATTAACTGTCTGGATACTGAATTTTGCAGATGACATATTACAACTGTAATATCTGTGGACCTGCAAAATATTTTGAAAACATTTTGACCGAAAATTGTTGGTGGCTGCTTAAATCCAGATTCTCAGCCATTCCTCCACCCCTCCAGCGCAACCCCCACCCCACTCCAACTGGCCCGTCGCCAGCCCCCAGACAACAACTTCAACGAGCAAAAAACCCAAGACCCACCGAACAGTCCGGGAACAATCCAACCGAAAGTTGCCAGTGGCTTCACCGTTATCCAGTCAACTCGGCCCAAATACACACACCCGGCCCACCCTCAACTCGGCCTAGTTCCAACTCGACCTATGTTTATGCCTAACATGTGCGAATATACCCTTGGGTCGAGTTGACCCTACAGTATCACCCATAACCACATACGAATGTACATATGCGCACACATGTATATACCTATAGGTGCACTATTAGGCCGAACCGACACTGCGCATTTAACTGTACATATGAACATAGCTATAGCAATATTATTGGGCTAACCAGTAGGCTTAAATAGGATAAAGTTTATCGAGTGTAGCAGGCCCACCTAGACTTCTATGGTAGCTACTACACACGATAATCTGTATACCATGACATACACGGAAATCTCGGTAATATCTTAAGATCGCCATTGTCTTATAAAGATAGTGCTTTTAGGATTGTCTACGTCCTATGTAAAATAGTTGCGCGTTAGTGAAAATAATAGACACTAATAATTCTGACCGTCTTTTAATAAAGAGACGTAAACGCCAGTAAATATTATTAGATCCACCAACAGACGACTAATGCTGGTATAATACGACTGGTATAAGAGGGATCTCATATTTCCATATCATCAATTTTTGAAGAAAAATTCCGAAATCAAGGATATAGAAATATGAGATTCCCAATTATTCCATGCTCTAGCCAGGTAAAAAAGATTTCATTTTGAGAACGGCTCTCCAAGTGTGATACCAGCGATCGAAAAGAGAAGAAAGAAGCCAGTTAAATGCATTCCTAGGCCTATTTGACCATTAAATCGGGCCAACATGACTTTTTATCCTAGGCCGATCCGACTAATTTAAGTAGGCCGGGTTGGCAATTGGACCGACTCGACTGGAATTCGCTTCACCAACAACCCTCAGCCAGACCGCCCCCAAACAAAACCAGCAAATCCCGAGTCCCTGCCCCCCAAAACCACCGTCCGGAGGCCTGCAGCAACCCAGTCAAAATAGAGCCAAAAAAATTACGCTAGAAAAGGGAAAACAACCAAAAATCTGGAAAAAATTAAAACAAAGCGAACTCACCGAAACTATGTCAACGCAGAAGAATTCGGCTTATATTCCTTCTTCCCGCCCCCTTATCCGCTTGATTATCTTTTCTAAGCGACTATTGTTCTTGTAGACATTAATCTTTTAGTCATACTGATCCCTATGAAACCTTTACTGAATCTAATTCTTTTCAGTGACTGACAAAACTAGACTACGATTTACGCCCGATCAGGGTTTTTCCCTATACAAATTCACTCCCTTTGGTTAAAATAAATATGTCAACCTGCCGACATAAGAGGTAAAAGGAGTGTGAAAAAAGGCCGACTGGCCCGAAGACAACTGGCCATCTAAAGTTGGATTTAAGTCAAAATCGTATCTCGAGATAATGCATAGAATAGATTGACTTATCGGCTGATGATATGCGCATATAAAATAATCTGCAACAAAAAACCCATACGGTAACCAGTCAGAAGTCTTTAATTACATTGAAAATTGTCACTGATAAACGATAAATGTCTCAATAGACTACAATTCCAAGAGAGACTGGCAATGAATATTTCCAGCCATTCAACATTTCCAATATTAAACAAATACGGAAATATGACTAAATCTTAGGCAAGAATATGACAGGATTCTAGGAAAGCGAACATGTAAACCGGACTTGAAGAACAAAACTGGAACCCCAGGAAGTTCTCTATCACCTGAAATCCAAAACAGGAAGACAGACCCGGAAGCTAATCCTAGAACACTAGAAAGATCCATGAAAACCGGAAATGACCTTATCCCCGGCTGTACGAATTCTGGATGTGGGAAAAACGGAAAACGGAAATGTGTAACCGGAAGTAGATACAGGAAACTGATCAAGATTCTACAACCCGGATGTACAGAATTACCGGATGAGGAAGCTGAACCGGAAACAGATATAGATGAATGATGCAATGCCCGGTCTAACAGACCCAGATAAGCATTCTTCGTACCGGAAGTAGCAACACTACTACCGGAAGAGGAAGCTGAAAAACCGGAAACGGAAATAGATGAATGATGCAATGCCAGGTACAACAGACCCAGATAAGCATTCTTCCTACCGGAAGTAGCAACACTACTACCGGAAGAGGAAGCTGAAAAACCGGAAATGGAAGTAGACGGATGATGCAATGCCACATTCTTCCTACCGGAATCGGAACTCTATAGCCGGAAACGGCGGAAGTTGACGAACAAAACAGATTATCATGAGTCACCGGATGTTCAGCCAAGCCAGAAACAATCACGGTGCTCATTTCCGGATGCCCGGTAAAACCAGAAGACAATCCGGACGGCAAACCCGCTTGCCCGGACAAGCCAGGAGCAGAGACGGGAGCAGAGGCGATCCTAAAACATTCCTGGCAATCGGTATCACTGAGAAACGAACTTTTGCATGTGATAACAAATCGGAAGCTTCCGCCACCGATGCCATCTCTTGAGGATTATGATGATCCTCAAGACTAACATGGTCTTTGGCCTGGCTCCTACCAGAGGATGACTTACCAGGCTTCTTTCTCGAGTCGCCGGGTTTACCTTTTGGAGACTTGATGTGTTGCCTAGATGTCAAGGAAACCGGCTTAGCCCACTTGCGCAGGCTTAATGACAAAATCTTTGAAGAACGATTTAGATAAGACTAATGGCCAACCCTTACAAATCCCACACATTTTTTATTTTGAGGGGAGCAGGAGGTACACCTCAGGTAAACGTGGCCCGCATAGTCCTTAGCGTGAAAAACGATCACACTTGATTGACGTACATTTTACTTTCTCAGAATTTAAGGACACTTCCTTTGAAAAATAAGAAATGATAAGAAATAAAGCAGCTAGCTTTTATGAGGATACGTCATAGGCGTACTTAAGAAAGTGACTGAAGAAAGGAATCATAATGATTCCTGAATGATGATGTTTGAGGGCACTAGGAACTACGTTAATAGGAGTGGTACTGGCTATTTTATAACATGGTACTCTTGATGGTATATAATAGGCCTGGTTACTCTAACCTCGAAAACGGGAGTAGTGACACGAAAACTGGTAACTCAAAAACTAGAGTTACAAACACCTCTAAAACACCATGATATAAAAAGTTAAACATAACTTAGGAAGGATGGGTTTCATGGTAGGCATTATTCGTGTCAAATATAGTAATAACTGAAAACTTTCAGTAGCAAAGCTAAAACTTTTATATCAGATTGATAGCAGGCAAACTGTACTGCTAGCAGAATATTTGAAAAGTGAATCAGTTTTCACATTTGGGACCTACTGCGCATGCGCGAGCGTGCTTAGTGACAGGCGTCACCAAGGAGTGTGTACAGACTGGTGCCAGACTATTGTAAGGCTAATGCAGGGGGTCCCTCTACCAGAAGCCTGGTTGAGGGTCTACATGGTGATGGTATTGGCATTAGGGAGTATGTAAGCGAGTATAAAAATTTTACTCCGATAGCTAAATGCAGATATTTGATTTAGCAAGTAGTGATTGAACGGTAATGGATGTTTTTGTGGTGTAATAACAACTAGGTTATTCAAGATGGCCACCCAACTTTTTGGCTAATCAAATATCCTTGAACAAACTTGGTTCAGCCGATGCCCTAGACGATAGTTCATGAGTTTTGAATCAATTCCCCAAGTGTTTTTTTCGGAGATTTTTAAATACGTTTCCCGAAATACTATAAAATCCAAAATGGCCACTGGCCTAATAGGCCGACCAGCGTTGTTTGAACAAAATCAGATCTCTATTACCTAACAATGCCTCCTGCAAAATGTAATTGAAATCCACCCAGTGGTTTCCGAGGAATTTAAATTTTCCAATTGCTTTACTATGGAGGAATTTGGCGGGAAACGATCCAAGATGGCCACCAAACCGTTCGTCCGACGGTACTGAAAATGCCAAATTCGGAATCAGAAGAGCGAAAAAGTATGTAAAACCAATTTCGGCTCCAAATTTCAAATAAAAAAATTCAAAATGGCCGCAAATCATGCTGAATTTTGATTGATCGATGGCGGCCAGGCTTTTGGACATATCAATTTCTCGTGAACAAACTCTAATGTGCCTCAATCCCTAATCATATCAGGCAAATTTTGGCCCAATCCATTCAGCGGTTTTGGAGAAGTCGTTTTCACGAAAACTAGGTCATTCAAGATGGCCACCCAAGTTGTCGGCCAATCAAATTCCCTTGAATAAACTTGGTTCAGCCAATGCCCTAGATGATATTTCATGAGTTTTGAAATAAATCCGCCATGTGGTTTCCGAGGCGCAGGTTTTTAAAAATGTTTCCCGAAATACTACAAAATCAAAAATGGCCACCGGCCTAATAGGCTGACCAGCGTTGTTTGAACAAAATCAGATCTCTATTTCGTAACGATGCTTCCTGCAAAATATAATTGAAATCCACCCAGTGGTTTCCGAGGAACGCATTTTAAATTTCCAATTGCTTTACTATGGGGGAATTTGACGGGAAACGAATCCAAGATGGTGGTCAAACCGTTCGTCCGACAGTATTGAAAATGGCAAATTTGGAATCATAAGATCCAAAAACCAATTTCAGCTTCAAATTTCAACAAATAAAAAAATTCAGTGGCCGCCAATCATGCTGAATTTTGATTGGTCGATGGCGGCCAGGCTTTTGGACGTATCAATTTCTCTTGAACAAACTCTAATGCCCCTCAATCCCTAATCATATCAGCCAACGGCCCGATTTGTTCAGCGGTTCTGGAGAAGTCGTTTTCACGAAAACTAGGTCATTCAAGATGGCCACCCAAGTTCTGGGCCAATCAAATTCCCTTGAACAAACTTGGTTCAGCCGATGCCCTAGATGATATTTCATGAGTTTTGAATCAATCGGCTAAGTGGTTTCGGAGATTTTTAAAAACGTTTCCCGAAATACTACAAAATCCAAAATGACTAACCAACATTGTTTGAACAAAATCAAATCTCTATTACCTAATGATGCTTCCTGCAAAATATAATTGAAATCCACCCAGTGGTTTCTGAGAAGGTATTTTAAATTTCCAATTGCTTTACTATGGGGAATTTGGCGGGTAACAAATCCAAGATGGCGGCCAAACCGTTAATCCGACAGATTCGAAAATTCCATATTTGAATTTCTCGACCCCCAAAACCTCTATATGACCAATTTGGGATTAAAATTCCTTCAAATAAAAAATTCAATATTTCCGCCAGGCTTGATTCTGATTGGTCCATACGCAAATCCGTATTTTTAGAGCTATCAACTTCTCTTGAACAAACTTTTATGAGATCTACTCTCTGATGGCTAGCATCCCAGTCACTAAGACGAGAACCTTATCTGAGCCAGCCCGTATAGGTGTCTTAGAGCCTAAATAGCTGGAAATAGTTGGATTAATGCTGTCAGTTTTATGGAATTATGTGAGAAGGTTACAGTAGGAATCTTCTTTATCCGACCAGTCTACCCATCATTGAATGTGGATTTGAAAAACAAACAATCGTGTGTCAACAATGGCAGTAAAAATAATACAAGAGGCTCAAGGGGCCTGTGTCGCTCACCGGGAGCACCATCAATTTTTGTCAAAATTGTTGGTGGGTGGTTTAGCAGTCTTTTAAATGAGTTTGTGGACATTTTTGCAAGTGCAATATGGCCGCCAAACACACTACATTTTGATTGCCCCACGGCGCCCATTTTTTTTGATGGATCAACTTCCCTTGAACAAATTTTAATGGCCCAAATTTCGGCCCAATCCTTCCAGCTGTTCTGGAGGTCGTTTTCGAAAAAACTAGGTCATCCAAGATGGCCACCAAACTATTTGGCCAATCAAGTTCTCTTGAATAAAATTGTTTCAGCTGTTGCCCTAGATCATATTTAATGAGTTTTCTAAAAATCGGTCAACACCCAAGATGGCCGCCACCCAAATTGTCCGACCAGCTTCATTTGAACAAACTTGAATATCTATGCCCTAAGGATTGTTCGTGCCAAATATACTTGAAATTGGCCAAGTGGTTCTTGAGAAGAACTCGTTTAAAGAATTCCCCATTCCTTTACTATGGGCCCATTGCTTTACTATGTGAGCCTATGGCGGGAAAACAAACCAAGATGGTAGCCAAACCATTTATCTGACAGTTTCAAAATTTTCCCCCATTAAAATACATCAAATACAAAAAAACAATATGACCAACAAATGCTAAATATTGATTGGTTGATGCCAGCCATGTTTTTTAACGTACGAAATTCCTTTGAACAAATTTGAATGGCCCTTGGTCCCAAAGCATATTTAATAAATTTCAGCTCTATCCCTTCCGCGGTTCGGGAAGAAGAAGTCGTTTTCGGTAAAACTACGTCATCCAAGATGTCCGCCAAGCAAATAGGCCAATAAGGTTGGCGTGAACAAACTTGGGTCTAACATTGCCATAGATGATGTGTTATGAGTATTGAATCAATTCCTCTTGCGGTTTCGGAGAACATTTTTTAGTGTTTCTAAAAATCAGCCATTTTGGCCGGTGGCCATCTTGGATTTTGACCGATCCACTTCGTTTGAACAAACCTAGATCTCTTCCTCCCAAATATAATTGAAATCGGCCCAGGGGTTCTTGAGAAGAAGTCGTTTAAAGAATTCTCCATTGCTTTACTATGGGCCCATTGCTTTACTATGGGAGACTATGGCAGGAAAACAAAACAAGATCGCAGGAAAACCGTTTATCCGACAGTCTCGAAAATTGGATATTTGAACTAGCCACACGGATAAGCATATATAAAGCAATTTTCGGCATCAAAATACATCAAATACAAAAAAGCCAATATGACAAAGAAACGCTAAATTTTGATTGGTTGATGGCGGCCATGTTTTTTAACGAACAAACTTCCCTTGAACAAACTTGAAAGGCCCTTGATCCCTAAGCATATTTACAAAATTTCAGCTCTCTCTCTTCAGCGGTTCGGGAGGTCGTTTTCGTGGCCACCAAGCAAATCGGCCAATCAGGTTGCCTTGAACAAACTTGGGTCTACCGTTGCCACAGATGATGTGTTATGAGTTTTGAATCAATTCCTCTAGCGGTTTTGGAGAAGATTTTTTAGTGTTTCTAAAAATCGGCCATTTTGGCCAGTGGCCATCTTGGATTTCGGCCGATTGACTTCGTTTGAACAAACTTGAATCTCTATGCCCTATGGATGCTTCTTGCCAAATATAATTGAAATCGGCCCAGTGGTTCTTGGTCGTTTAAAGAAAAAGTTGACGGACGGCCGCCACGGCATAAGCTCACTTGGCCTTTCAGGCCCGGTGAGCTAATAATAACAAGAGGCCCAAGGGCCCTGTGTCGCTCACCTGGAGCACCATAAACTTTTGTCAAAATTGTTGGTGGATGGTTTAGCAGTCTTAAATGAGTTTGTGGACATTTTTGCAAGTGCAATATGGCCACCAAATATACTACATTTTGATTGGCCAATGTTTTTTTGATGGATCAACTTTCTTTGAACAAATTTTAATGGCCCAAATTTTGGCCTGATCCCTTCAGCGGTTCTGGAGGAGTCGTTTTTGGGAAAACTAGGTCATCCAATATAGTCGCCGAACAATTTGGTCAATCAAGTCCTCTTGAACAAACTTGGCTTACCTCTTGGCCTAGATGAAGATTCCCCAAGCGGTTTCGGAGAAGATTTTTAAAGACATTTCTTAAAATCAGCCAAAATCCAAAATGGCCGCTGGGAAAATTGCCCGATTGAGTTCATTTGATCAAACTTGGATCCCTATGCCCTAAAGGATGCTTCCTGCCAAACATAATTGAAATCGGCCTAGTTGTTCTCGAGAAGACATTTTTAATTTCCCATTGCTTTAGCATGGGAGCTTTTGACGAGAAAATTATCCAAGATGGCCGTCAAACTGTTTATCCGACAATTTTTAAAATTGCAAATTTGAGCTCAGAATACCCAAAAAACATTTGGCCTCCAAATCCATCAAATAAAAAAATGCAATATGGCCGCCAAACAGGCTACATTTTGATTGGCCCACGGCGGCTATGTTTTCTTACAGAGCAACTTCCCGTGAACAAACTTTAATGGCCCTTAGTCCCTGATCATATCTCCCAAATTTCGGCCTGATCCCTTCAGCGGCTCTGGAGAAGTCGTTTTCAGGAAAACTAGGTCATCCAAGATGGCCGCCGAACCATTCTGTCAATCAAGTCGTCTTGAGCAAACTTGGCTTACGTCTTTCCCTAGATGAGGTTTCATAAGTTTTGAACCGATTCCCCAAGCGATTTCGGAGATTTTTAGACATTTCCTAAAATTGGCCAAAATCCAAGATGGCCACCGATCAAATTAGCCGATCGGCTTCATTTGAACAAACTTGGATCCCTATGGCCTAAGGATGCTTCCTGCCATATATAATTGAAATTGGCCTAGTAGTTCTCCAGAAGGCATTTTAAATTTCCCATTACTTTAGTATGGGCGCCTTTGGTGGGAAAATAATCCAAGATGGCCGCCAAACAGTTTATCCAACAGTTTCAAAAATGGCAAATTTGAGCTCAGAATACCCAAAACCATACATAGAATCAATTTCGCCCTCAAAATCCATCAAATAAAAAAAATCCAATATGGCCACCAAAAAAGCTACATTTTGATTGTCCCACGCGAATATGTTTTTTGACGGATTAACTTCCCTTGAACAAACTTCAATGGCCTTTTGTCCCTGATCATATCTCCCAAATTTTGGCCTGATCCCTTCAACGGTTCTGGAGAAGTCGTTTTGGGGAAAGAGGTCATCCAAGATCGCCACTGAACCATTTGGTCAATCAAGTCTTCTTGAACAAACTTGGCTTACCTCTTTCCCTAGATGATGTTTCATGAGTTTTGAATCGATTCCTCAAGTGGTTTCGGAGAAGATTTTTAAAGACTTTTCTTAAAATCTGCCGAAATCCAAGATGGCCGCTGGTGAAATTGGCTCCATTTGAACAAACTTGGATCCCTATGCCCTAAGGATGCTTCCTGGCAAATATAATTGAAATTGGCCCAGTGGTTCTTGAGAAGTCGTTTAAAGGAAAAGTTGACGGACGGACACACGACAGATAGTTGCCACGGCATAAGCTCACCTGGCCTTTCATGCCAGGTGAGCTAATAATAATAATAATAATAATAATAATGACAACGCAGATGATGATAATAATGCTCATGATGATGATGATGTTGATGACCATGATGATGCTGTTTGATGATGATGAGCATTTGATGACAATGTGAAACCCATAATAAAGACTGCCATAACAATTTAAAACAAGGCAAATCAATAAATTGATGTATGCTCCCTGAAGGCATACACCGCAGAGAAACTGAATGGATAACCCCGAAGGCATATGCTTCAGGGAAAGGTTTGGAACTGTGGCTCAGACACACACAGAGAAACGAACTTGAAATTGTCAATGAGATATCACCATATTAGGCCATCCTTAAAATATTGTTGGTTTGGGGTAATGATGTTAAATCCACAATTTGGGGAGTAGGAATGATTCGGTGGGCCATCATTCTTTTGCTCTGGCGGGATATGTCCTAATGAACAATTTGTTAAGGATAGCTTAATAAAAGCAAAATCTAAGTTTCTCTAAATAAACACACTTAGACTTTGCTTGGCAGCATATGAAAAATACATATAAAAACTATGTTCAAAATGGAGATATTTTCTGTAATAATCAAGACCAAGTTTGGTGACCATATGTGAAAAAGTCTTGAAACTATGGCCCGGAGAAACATTTTCTGTGATATTCCGTCGACCATAGAAAGTAGGTCAGCATGACCTACTTTTCACACTGTGCACACCTCTCTCACCTCTCTAAGATGCATCCACATATCAAGTTTGGTGACCATATGTGAAAGTCTTGAAACTATGGCATGGACAAACATTTTCTGTGATATTCAGTCCACCATTAAAAGTAGGTCAGCATAACCTACTTTTCATACTGTGCACACCTTCTCCCTAAGATGCATCCACATACCAAGTTTGGTGACCATATGTGCAAGTCTTGAAACTATGGCCTGGACAAACATTTTCTGTGATATTCAGTCGACCATGAAAAATAGGTCAGCATGACCTACTTTATGCATCCACATACCAAGTCTGGTGACCGTATGTGCAAAAGTCTTCAAACTATGGCACAGACAAACATTTTCTGTGATATTCAGTCCACCATGGAAAGTATGTCAGCATGACCTACATTTGACCTGCTTTTTATACTCCACACATCTTTTCGCTAAGATGCATCCACATACCAAGTTTGGTGACCATATGTGCAAAAGTCTTGAAACTATGGCACGGAGAAACATTTTCTGTGATATTCAGTCGACCATGAAAAGTAGGTCAGCATGACCTACTTTTCTACTCTGCACACCTCTCTAAGACGCATCCACATACCAAGTTTGGTGAGCACATGTGCAAGTCTTGAAACTATGCCCAGGACAAACTTTTTCTGTGATATTCAGTTGACCATGAAAAGTAAGTCAGCATGAACTACTTTTCATACCCCGCACACCTTCTCCCTAAGATGCATCCACATACCAAGTTTGGTGACCATATGTGAAAAAGTCTTGAAACTATGCCGCGGACAAACATTTTCTGTGATATTCAGTCGACCATGAAAAGTAAGTCAGCATGACCTACTTTTGACCGACTTTTCATACTCCGCACACCTTCTCCCTAAGATGCATCCATATACCAAGTTTGGTGACCATATGTGAAAAAGTCTTGAATCTATGCCCCGGACAAACTTATATATGGTGAACGGACGGACGGACAAAGCGGCGACTATATGGACAGCGAAATTATTTTCGGGGAGCATAAAAAACATTAGATAAGTATAAGGTGAGTACTGTTGTTGTATGCTGAAGGGGTTCAAATAGAACTGATAATTTAAAATGTGTACTGTTTTATTCCCTGACAGGTTACTGAATATACAGAGGATGAAGATGAGATTCATCTGGCATTCATGAAACATTGTGGAGGGCATCTTTATATCTGACCAAACAAGAAATATGAGTCCTGGGAACCAGTGATCAGTATTGTCTGTGCCATAGGCTTTCCAGAGTTGACTAATACACAGGAACAGTTCCACTTTTGTGACAATGACATTAGTGAAGTTAAAAAACATTTTGAAAGGACAAGCATACCAACTGAAATAGAACTGAACTTTCCTGGTTCATATTATGATGCATATATAATTGTAATGTACTTGCCACTTGGCAAATCTGTTATTAACTTTGACAAGTTTGTAGTAAAGGGTACGGACACTAGTAGTGTCAGTACCTCTTACTACAGTCTTGCCAAAGTTTATTACAGATTTGCCAAGTCACAAGCTATAGTATTTTGCCCGCACTTTCATGTTACAGACTATTTTATGCTTTTAAAAATGCATGTACATGTGTAGTTTACATGATTAGAACTCTTTTTTTTGTAATCTTAATATGGCGGCGCCTACTTTCATTTAGTATCATGTGCCTAGCTTCTATATATATATATATATGTTCATCAATCACTAAGCACACTTTCATATTGGATCTAATCAGGCTCACTACATATGTAATTCATTCAAATTGTTAACATTACTCTCACACTAACAGTTATCTAAGTGATAATTACCATATTCTGATGGTAGTGTCCGTACCCTTTATATACGCTCAAATATACGAAGGTTATAAAAGTAAAAAACCAATAATAGTCAATATCTTAGTTCATGGCCCTAGCTACACTGCATCCATTTCTATTATTACTGTAACATATCTTTAATAAGCTGATTAATTAATAAGTACAGGGGAAATAGCATTATCAGTCATTATTAGAGTGATATAATGAGCTTTGTCATTTAAATTTAATACTACACAGATATGCATGGTATGTTAAGAATCATTTAACACAAGACATGAACAACTATAGCATAATAGTAAATGATATCTGTTATCAGGATGATCTTGACAAAGAAATTAAGCACAAACTCATGCCCTATATAACAGGAGGATTGTTGTAGTGTCCATACTCCATACATGATGTTTCCTTTAATCGCATTGTATCTCTCAATATAGCTTGTGAGTGAACGTTCTGGGTAAGTCAGTGAGGGAGATAGATCATTGGTTGAATTTTGCTAATTATTGATAGACTGAGGTTCTCTGTATTTAAGGAAGCAAAGTTTCTTATTACTTGATAATACTCTACAGTGTTTTTAATCTACCCCGAGTTACCAATGAAATGTGATGGACCATGTAATAGGGCTTCGAGTAAAGAACATTTTCTAATGTTACTAAAGCCATTCCTTTAAGAAAAAAGGAAATAACTGTGTATATCTGTAATAGTGAATGAAAATATCAGCAGAGATTTAAAACTGTAGTGTCCGTACCCCTATGTGAGGTGACATATAAAACATGCAATTTTTAAAGAACCAAAGCAGTTGGTGCAAAGCTGATTTAGAATAGTATGCCAGAGACATGTGATAACTGGTAGGTTTGGTTATTTTTCTTAACCCTCTGGGCCCTACCAAGAATTTACAAAAAAGTGCTACACACCCTACAGCCAAAAGCTAGAAACTTGCTTAGAACCCTAGCCTATAAGCGGTGGTGGCGTGATAGCGGCGTTCGTGCTACCATGCCAATTATATTAACTATTTTTGGCAAAGTAACAGATCACTATATATAAAACTATATATCATTAGAAAGGGCAATAAAATTCCTTTAAGTACATATAAAATTTGTATGAATAAAATATATTTTAGTTAGTCAACGTGCCTCTCAAAATGGCCACACCTTGTAGGATAAATACATTGGTCTATTTTTGCAAAGTTTATCGAAGTTTTTTATTATTTTACAAATGCCATTGATAAATTTAATCACAATGGTATTAAAACTAACAGATACCAAAGTTTCGTGAAGGTTTTCATCCGATAAGATGTGAAAATGGCAATTATATTATGTCATGGTACCGTAAAATTTTGAGAAATTCCGGTCCTGATTTTGGGGGGGGGGGGGGAGGCCTCATTCAGTGTTGAATAATTCCTTTATACATAACCGAACACATACCAGGGTTTCTCAGCGTTGACAATGAATAAATGGCAAATTTTATGCTATGTAGCATTGCTGGTTGCAATCAGCAATTCAAGAAGTGAATGCGAATGTTTTACACTAAGATTCTATAGCATCAGACATTTTTTTGTAGCGGCGTCTCCAATAGGAATCATTTATCGTGAGAGAATGAGAGGAATCTGTAGAATTGTACCCGTATCTAATATATGAGTACCAAGCTCATTAGCCGTTATTGGCAACACCGAATCACGCGCTATAAGATTGACACGTATGATTGGTCGGGAATTCATGAATATTAATTTTTCCAGCAAGATCAGCTGTTTTGCAAAATAGTAAGTGTGTTCAAATATGTCAATCTATGCATATTTCTTGTACGCCACAAACTAAAAAGTAGACAGATGACTAGATTAACCATATTGCCAATCGGGAAGTGGGATGCCGATATATTTGACAGCTTTCGCATCTCAACTCGGCCTAATTAATGCTGGTAATCTGAAGAGTAAGTTTTCTCACAAATTGTAAACAAAGACACGCATCGATGATTGAGATTATCGGATTGTTTATGTATAACCTTATTGTTATTTCGCGACCAGAGGTAAACGAATGGATTCATATATTATTGGTTCTGCTGCTTCCTTACCACAATCTATAACTTTCTCGGTTAAATTAGTCATTGAGTAACTGAAAACTTGAAAGTAACACCACATTGACTAACAATCATTGATGATTGGAACTTACTAATTATTTCTTAGAAAACAAATATTTCACTATTGCCCTGGTTACAAACATTCCATGACCATTTACTGTGTGGCCAGTATCCTCTGATCAAAGATATAGAGAACCGGGGACCTGAAACAAACTTGCACTATCATGGAAGTGTGCCCAAAATTAAAAACAATTATCACATTTGAACCTGAAATTCCAGAATTTCACGTTTAGTCATTATAAAGGTAAGATGTTGAATATTTTGAATCCAGTTTGAAGCTGGTGCTGCCTTAGCCAGCTTCCAGTTAAATTAGTTTCAAAATATTCAACAGAATTTTGAAACATTTGTAACAAATTTATTATTCACTCTTGTCTATTGAAAAGGTTAATCCAGTAACTAGTAGTCATACTCCCTTTTTTGACTATATATGTCCACCATTTATTATATTATTAATTTCTGCGCTAAAATCTGAGGGCGGTGTATGAGCATAACGGCCATTGTCGGGTCATAGTGCTTACCAGTATATCCCTATGACCCTGCGCCATACATGTATATTGTTAACCATCTAACATTTGAGTCAAACCAAAACTGCTGCAGTTGTCTAGGAAAATGTCAATTTTCTGACCAAAGTAACATTATTTTTGAAAATGTATCACTGGAATGACTAGCTCTTGGTCTGCATATGGGCATTGTCTGAGAAAATGGAAATTTTCATGACAAAATTTGACTGTTAAAGTCTTAATATAACTCTTAGAATTTGCCTATTTCTAACCTATTGTTCCTATTTTTTTCAGGTGAGCGGACAGTGGCTTAAAAAAATCAGAGACTCTCCTGCTAAGTGGGCTGACGGATTTACTAACATGGATTTTATAAAGAGAAAAATTTGGTGATCTGTGTAAATTAAGACTGCTGAGATATAGCAATTGCCTCCATTCATCTGTCTATCCATCCATCTCCAAAAGCTTTTGGTAGAATTCAATCAAAATTGTTAATGTAAATTACTGATATGATTATGGATTCAGAGACACCGTATACACTAGGCTCCATTGCAATGAATCAGCCAAGAACGACGTGCAGCAAATGTGATTTGATGGCAGTGAAATATACAACATAAATCTGCACACGAGCAAGGTAAGATTAACCCTTTTTCCGATGAATTCCCCATACCTCATTTTAATGATACCATAAAGGAAAACTGGTGAATATTTAAAAATTAGTTTGACTGCAAACTTCCTTAGGCAGCAATGGCTTTCAGTCAAATTAATTTCAAAATATTCAATAGAATAAATTTTATATTGTAAGCATCATACTTTTTCAGGGATTTGTCGGTGAAAATGAGAAAGGGTTAAATGATAGATGAATCTAATCTGACACCCAAGTATATGACATTCTAATGAATTACATCACATGTAGGCTGACGTCACAATCAAAATATCTATTGGATGACGTAGTTAAGTCCATCATGCACTTTTGAAAGTCTGTCAGTTGTAGGAATTGTATGTCCTTACCATTTAATAAACATTCTGTTGAACAATTGAACAGACACCAGTCAGATTAGTTTCAAAATATTGAACAGGTTAGCTGTATCTATAGTTATCATTGAATTGGGAATTTAGGATTCCAAGTGTATAAACTGACCCCAACACATGCAAATCATGGATGGAGCTTACCTAGAGATGGGGCCGAGCGAAAAGTGGATACATTTATTAGAAAATCTAAATTTCTGCCATGTCCACTTGTCACTTTGCTATGTTTAACACTTTCACTGAGAAATCCTGGAAACAATGTGCCGTGGCCAATAATGGTGGTAGCCTAATTTCTCAATCCAAAAGAAATTTACATTTTTGTATAAAGATTTTGAATTAATTACCTACCTGTATCTTATCACCTTGGGGCCTTTCAGGATTCCCATGTTTTGAAAAAGTGAAGATATTATAATCGCCTCCATCTACCCGTCTGTCGGTCCATCATGCTATCCCCACCCAAACAGGTGGGTGGAATTCAACCAAATTTGGTATGTGGGTTACCCATGATTGAGCTTTGTAAGACCACATTTAGATCCAGTTCTGCCCTGTGGGTCAGGGGATGGGGGCCAAAGGACAAATATCCGAAAAACTGTCTGTCACGCTAACTCCTCATTGTGTGGAATTCAAAGGAATTTCAAAAGATCAAGAAATTGATTGTAAAGATTAGAGTCTAACAAATTTACCTGAATTTCCAGATTTTTTATATTTCTGACCACTCTCGCACACGCTCTCCTTGAATTGAAATTAAGGCAAATGAGCCACTACATGTCTCTAGCAGGATTACTAGATTCTACTTTAGCCCTTGAAATTTTCTTTGCAGACCAAGGGAAGACTATCTTTGAAATTTTAACACTGGAATGACTGGCTCACTTACCGCGCCAGTCATTCTAGTGGTAAATTTTTACAAATAGTCTTCTCTTGCTCGGAATATCGACATTTCTGAAGATCACAGCAATGGCATTTTTTGGCCACCTTGACCATTGACATATCAAATTGTTACCATCAGGCTGGTCGGTTACAAATTGTACTAGTCCTGGTCAGTTTCTACAAACTTCTGGCTCATGTTAATTTTTCACTCCTGCTTTCACAGATCATTTCCCCTTACAGCATCCAGATTTTCCACAACAATCCACGCCAGTCTCTGTGTAATGCAACTTTTCCAAATTCAGTCGTTGGAATTCAAACAAATTTGGTAGGTGATTATGGAGTGCAAGAGGGCATTTACATTTGGCTCCGCCCACAGGGATGGGATGGGGTAAAGAGGTCAGTGGTGAACATGGGTTCTGCTATAGTGCATCATCGACCAAGCAATCTAGTTATCACTTAGTTTCCATCGACAGGTAGATTAAATCTTTAAAGGCCAACGGTGTTGTCGAGGACTTGATGCTTGATAGATAACATTATGAACAAGAGTAATCATAGATTGTAAACCACTACCAAGACTGCCCTACCATTTTTCTTACAATGTACATAGCGGTTTTAAAATAAATTTTAACACATCCAAATTTGTTAAATCGTAGTATATGATCGACCCTTTACTTTGTTAAAATTTGAAACCAGTAGTTTCCGAGATATCTATAGATTAAAATTTGTATCCAATCTGGATCCTGGGTTTTTGTCCAGATCAGACAATTTCTGGAAATCCTTGTTTAGGTTATGTTGCTTTGTTGTGTTAAAATTTGAAACCAATAGGATCAGTATTTTAGATGCAAGACCTGACGGACACATGCACGCACATGCACACAAATGTAATATCCCCCTAAATATCCTGCAGTCTAAAAAAGTAATCTGTTGAGTATATTTTGATAAATTTAATTGGAATCTATTGTTGCCTAAAGCAGCAGCAGCTTCCAATCAAATTGGACTCGATATATTCAACAAATCTACTATACATAGTCCAGTCTGATTACCTAATATGAGATTCTCTCTCCCTCTCACTTCAAGTAAACTTTATTTGATATTTCCACTGATAGTTTACACAATACAGTATTTAAATATTATTAACACTATAACACACATGCTGGCCAAAAACGGGTACTGCAGTGACCTTGCAAAATGTCCATTTGCGGATCATGAGAATATTTTCGACAAAGTACGACTGAAATGTCTGGCGCAATAACTGAGTGGTAAATTTTCAAACAGATTCTTTTGTCTGGAAATTACTATGAGATGTAATTTTTATATATTATAGTAGAGGGATATGTGATAAAAGGTTTGGAAGAAAATAAAATTCCAAATTATAGACAACTGTCTCTCAATACCTAAACCCACTCGACCATTGATTTTAAATATTTTCACCATCATGGATGTTCAGTAATTTTGAGAGGCTTTCAGTTATTCAGTAATGACAAATTGACATTATAAAGTAATTTAAAAGCGTGGAAACGTAGTTTCACAAAAATTAAACTAACTGTCATAAGCTGGTAACATCATATCACGTGACAAAGATAACAAACAAAATTCATGATCTTCTTAACTACGGGGAGCGGGTTGTGTTCGCATTTCTGTATTATATATGACACTGCTAATGTAGGATGCCGTTTACAAAGAATTTCCAGTTTGGCCAATCGTTGAGCAGCTGTATAATAATAATGATAATAATAATGATAATAATAATAATAATAATAATAATAATAATAATAATACCCGACTCCATCTATCCGGATAATCGGGTACTCGCGCGTACTCGGTTAAGTAAAGGAATTGCTTTGTCATCATCGACATTTTTACGCAAACTATTTCATTCACAAAGATCTATTTATATTTTTCCGCAGAAATTTGTAAACAAACTGAATTGACCAATCGACAGTGGATTTTGAAAATTCAGCCTTCTGACGTAATGTAACGCTAAGTTTGAGTGGATAAAACGCTAGTAATGCTTGTGTATTTAGCGATCGAAAACTGGTGGTAGCGTGAGCCGAAAATATGTCCCGTCGGACCAGGAACCCAATTATTTCGCGCCAATAATACGTCTCATCGGATCCGTGGGGTTAAAGAACAGTCGATTTTTCACTCTAAGTGACTGCAAAAGGGTACACTCAATCTGAAAAAATGCCACTAGGTCTTAGATTACCCATGCCTTTGATTAAAATATTTAGATTACATACTTCATCATTTCCCCTATTAGCCAAGCAAGGGATAACTGACATTAAAGCTGATTTATAGCCAGCAATTGAGTTAGGCTTGAGGCTATAGGCATCAAAAAGGTGACACAGGAAATCACCTACTACCTGAATAGATGCATCCATTGGATTAATACATCTTTTTAGCATCATTCAGCAAATCTGATTTTATAATTATATGCTCCGGAGGTTGACCCCCTTCTGGCTCGTGCGATAAACATGGCTGCTTGCTCAGAAAAGCCCTCCTTAACTTTGATTCCTTGACAACATCCACGCTGTCAATTTTTTTAAAAAATTCAAAATGTCAGCCGAAGAAATTGATCATTCAAAATCCTGTATACTTGTTCTAAAGCATACCCCATAGGAGCATTCATGACAAATTAATTTGAAATCCATCAAGCTGTTGATGAGGAGTAACGTTTTTAACCAAACTTGGATGGCTGGACGCCAGACGAACAGACAATTGCCATGGCATAAGCTCATTTGGCCATGTGAGCTAATAATGCCAACAATTAGACAAAAATGGCCTCAGGCGACTTACCATGATCAGACATGATTAAATACACTCAACTACTCTTTAAATGGTCAGAAAAGCAAATACAAATTGAGCAAAAAAGAATAACAGCATGTGTCTGTGGTCCATATACAGGAAAGAGTAAGTGTCAGTCTGCGCATTCTTTTTTTCACGAGAGTTGATACTTACCTCCCTAACATGGACCCAGCCTCTCCGCCCCACAGAGGCCAATAAATTAATCGGAGGAAGTGTCATTCTGCGCATGCGCGAGGTTGGGGCCGGCATCTGCCAGACTGTCAACTGACTCCCTGCCAAGTAGGGGCACCAACCTTTTTTAATCCGAGGTTTATTGAGTGACGGTCGATATTTAGGTAATATCAAAGTGTTAGGGAGGTAAGCATACTCTTGAAGTGAAAATGCAAGATCGCCATCTCAAGTTTCACATTTGATGTGTTGAAAGGCTACCATGATCGTATTCTTCAATCTAGCTTTTGTTAAAATCATGGCATTGGCTAATATTCATATTATATTCATAAGACATATTTTTCAAATACATCTGGGAATATTTGTTAGTTTATGGGTATTTTAACTAGCTAGAAGTGTGGACACCATGTTAGATTTAGATTGCAATCAACATTTTGTTTTAATGTATTCTCTGAGCTGGCTGGAAATTCTTGTATTCATATAAAAGCACAGCATCCTTTGCTGGCTCCTTCATTCACCAGCAAGATTCTGAACAGTAAAACCTGTGCAATCTTGGCAATATATTAAACTTGGCTGTGTATTTATAAATTATTGATTTGGGGCCAAATATTTTTCAGGGTTTCTGACGGCTCTACCTGTTAGTCCTTTACTTAATCAGGTTCTGGGAGTGGGCAATATGCCCGCTGATACCGTGTTTGCTGCTAGTATACCTCTCCACTAAACTTATTAAGCAGAATGTGCCTGTTGATAATTACACTAGCTTGCAGGGGCAGACTGACAGTATTATGGGCCACAGGGCAAATAAACTGGCGGTGGCCTAGGGTCAGCATCTCTACCATTTCTGGAGATAAATACATACCTTCGCTTGGAGGTGAAATTGTTTTATTTCTGCCCATTTTCTCATAAAATGTCTACACATATATGCCTCCAAAATGTCGCAACTGTTGATCGTTTCCTTTATATGCTTGGCTTGGAACGAATTGCAAATAAAACAAATAGTTTTATTTGCCAACCCAATAGTTCAATGCTAATCAGACAAAGGTATGTCTACAAAATTAATATGTTCTTGTCACACTAAAGTTTGCTAAACTTCAACCCCACCACATCACCCCTCCCCTACCCCACAGCTTCACTATGCCACCAGTTCAGTAAAATTTATTTCAAAATGTTTAACATAGTTTTTAAATGTCTGGTCGGAATGATTGAAAGGGTTTTACCTTTAGAACCCTGAAAGTGATGCATCTCAATTTCAGGCCAATCATGCAGGTAAGCCTTTTAACTCATTAGAATGGACGATGCTCCTGCCATTGGGAGCAACAACTCCTAGTTAAATTGGTTGCAAACATATTTATTAAATTGTCATTTATCAATGGCTTTTTGTACTTGATGTTTTTAGTTCAATTTGCATAACAGCTCAAAGGCAAAGCATCCTTGAATTGACATTCATTTTCAAACTACAAGAAAGCATGAGAGAGTGAGTGAAGCGAGCGAGCTGAGATTAATTAAGTAGTAGGTCTAGGCATGGTAATTGGTACTATGTTAGGCTATGAATTGATGGGCATTGTAACAAGAAAGCATGTTTCTTTACATATCAACTCCCCTGAACAAACTTTAATCCTCTCAAATTTTGTCCCGATCTGTTTAGCGGTTCTGGAGAAGTTGTTTTCATGAAAACTAAGTCATCCAAGATGGCCACTAAAGCACTAGGCCAATCAAGTTCCTTTGAACAAACTTGGTTTAGCTGTTGCCATAGATGATCATTCATGAGTTTTGAATCGATCCCCCAAGCTGTTTTGGGGAAGATTTTCAGACATTTCTAAAGATCGGCCAACATCCAAGAAGGATGTCGGCCACATTAGCCGACCTTCATTTGAACAAATCTATATTTCTATGTCCTAATGATATTTTCTGCCAAACAGCAACACGATACAAGATGGTCACCAATTATTCGGCACTTTCGGCAAAGGCAAATTTGAAATATGAATACCCAAAAGCCTATATAAAACCAATTTTGGCTTCAAAATTCATCAAATAAACAAACAAGCACTCTGTAAGCATTGTTTTGCAATACATGTCCCCTACCTGGTGATATAAATCTTTAGAGATTGACAGTCAAAATTTCATTAAAAATTGTCAAAAGCAGCTGAAGCTCGAACTTGATCTGTAACTTCTCATAACATAGCAATAAACCAAGTCTCAGTTATATATGGTGAAGGAGAAGGAAAGTCTTGAAAGCTGATATGTTTGTATTTCATAAGTCGAAAGGGGACACAACTCCATAAAAAAAATGACGCAAATGCCTGAAACCCGAACTTGGTCTGTAATTTCTCATAATAAAGTAATGTATCAATTTTCAGTTGAATATCTTGAGACTGCGAGAAAAAGGGCGGAAAATGAATATTTTTCGTATTTCATAGGTCGAAAGGGGGTCATAACTCCATCAAAGATTTACGCATAAATGCCTGAAACTCCAACTTGGTCTGTAACTTCTCATAACAAAGCAATGTAGCAGTTCTCAGTATAATATCTTGAAAGACTGCGAAAAAAGTGCGGAAAACTAATATATTTTGTATTTATTAAGTCGAAAGGGGGCATAACTCCATGAAAAATTTACGAAAATGTCTGAAACTCGAACTTGCTCTGTAACCCCTTATACCAAAGCGATGGAACTGATTTTCCCGTAAATATCTTGAAGGAGTGCGAAAAAAAGTGCGGAAAGCTGATATTTTTCATATTTCCTAAGTCGAAAGGGGGCATAACCCCATCAAAAATTTACGCATACACCTGAAACTTGAACTTGGTCTGTAACTTCTTATAACAAAGCTATGTAACAATTCTCAGTAAAATATCTTTGAAAGACTGCGAAAAAAGGTGGGGGAAATTAATATTTTTCATATTTCATAAGTCGAAAGGGGGCATAACATGAAAAATTGACGAAATGGCTGAAACTCGAACTAGCTCTGTAACTCCTTATACTAAAGCAATGCACTGATTTTCGCTTAAATATTTTGAAGGAGTGCGGAAAGCTAATATTTTTCGTATTTCTTAAGTCGAAAGGGGGCATAACTCCTTACAAAAATTGACGTATACACCTGAACCTCGAACTTGGTCTGTAACTTCTCATACCAAAGCAATGTAGCAATTCTCAGTATAATATCTTGAAAGACTGTGAAAAAAAGTGCGGAAAACTAATATTTTTCGTTTTGTGCGAAAAAAAGGGCAGAAAGCTGATATTTTTCGTATTTCTTAACTTGAAAAGGGGCATAACTCCATCAAAAATTGACGCATACGCCTGAAACTTGAACTTGGTCTGTAACTTCTCATAACAAAGCAATAAACCAATTCTCAGTTGAATACCTTGAAGGACTGCGAAAAAAGGTGCGAAAAACCAACTGCAACAGACGGACGGATGGACAGACAGATGGACAGACGGAGCGCAAACCTATAGTCACCCCCCAGTTTTACCGGTAGGGGACTAATAAACAAATCCAATATGGACGCCAAATAAACGAACTCACGGATTTCTTTTTTCACAAGAGTTGATACTTACCTCCGAAACACTCTGATATTCCTACCATATCAACCTACACTGAATAAAAGCTTAGATTAAAAGTCAGGTGCCCATACTTGGCAGGGCGTCAGATGACAGCCCGGCGGATGCTGGTCCCAATCCATGCATGAGCACGCTGCCACTTCCTCGACTTGTTTATTGCCCGACATAATGCAACTACAACATGCCTAAAGACACAGCCCCTGTGGGGTGGAGGCCGGGTCCTCGTTTTGGGAGGTAAACATCAACTCTCTTGTGCAAAAAAAGTCCATTATTTCATTTATTTCAATTCCAAGAGTATACTTACCTCCCAAACACTCTGATATTTCCAGAATTCGTCAGTGAATCTGGCAGGAGGGAGGTCCAAAAAACCTGCTCTTCCCTAGGATAGCCAAGCTCCTTTTGCATTTAAGCAACTTCCATAAGAGAGCCAAACTGATTTTGCATTTAAGCAGCTTCCCTAGGAGAGCCAAGCTCCTTTTGCGCTTAAGCACTCACAAATGAAGTTGTGTATAGAAACACAACGAGGAAAGATAAGAACATTGGCTCATAACTGCTGGGTGAGAGTAATGACCGTTGTTCCATATACGCTCGCACCCCCAACCACCCCACCCCCTTGACTCACTGGGCTACCGACATAATATTATCCACTGGTAACCCAATAAACAGGGTGATGGAAGCCACTATGCCACGGACACCGTGAGCCTTGGCCATGTCAACCTGTTTACCAGTGGTGGATTTGTGGCAAAACTGGATGCATTCCACGATCCACCACAAAATAGTGTCTTTTGATATTCAATGAAAATGGAACTTAGTGGTTCAAAGGGTTGATCAGCTAGTACATGTAGAACTAGAGATAAACTCTAAGCCGGAATCACTGGAGGATTTCTCGGTCTTAGATTACTCATGCCTTTGATTGAAGTATTAAAATTACATACTTCATCACTTCTCCTATTAGCCAGGCATGGAATAACACACATTAAAGCCGACTTATATCCAGCAATACAATTAGACTTAAGGCATTATACCGGTGACAGAGGAAATCGGCTACTACCTGAATAGATGAATCCATTGGATTAAAACATCTTTCTGAGCACCATTCTCCAAATCTGTTGATTTTATAATTATATGCTCTGGAATTTGACCTCCTGGCTTTTGCCATGAACATGGCTGCTTGCTCAGAAAAATCCTTCTTAATGGCAGATTCCTTGACAACATCCACAAGGTCCAGCAGATCTGCATACCATGATCGGCATGGCCAATTTGGGGTGATCAGAAGTACTTGGCACTCCTCCTCTGATTTTCAGAAGAATGTTTGGAATCAGGATTGCTGGCGGGTATGCGTATGCATACATTCTCTCCCAGCTGATAGCTAGCACATCTCTTGTGATAGTGCTCGGATCTGGACGTTCCTTGTACATCATTATTTGAGGGTGGGGAGGAGTGAGCATCACCTCCGCGAGATTTCCTCTCTTCACTCACCATCAAAGGCAGTGAATAAGAGGTTCCAAGACTGACACTCGAGTTCAGGGATCCTGTACTCTGGGTCCACTGTGTCATAAGAAATAACTGGATAGGCCGTCTTCCCAAGACTGGCTCCAGAGAGACCATCAACCCCAGTATTCTCAAGTAAACCCGTGCCAGCACGTAGCGACTGATGCACACTGGCTGTATGACGGAGATGAGCATTTCTACTCTCTCCTGAGATGGGTAAACATACCAGATCTCCAGATCGAAGAACATGCCCAGATAAACAAACTTCTGGAATGGAGTCAGCTCTCATTTTTTTTTTGATTATCCAGCCTAAATCCTTGACAGTTTTCAAAACTATCTCCAGATTTGCTGATAAACTTTCCTGATTATGTACTTTTAACAGGCTGTCGTCTTTGTAAGTGTGGACTGCTATGCTTCTCCTGCGGAGATATGCTGTGATAGCAAGAAACACCCAGGTGAAGACCCGAGGAGCTGTCAAAATTCCAAAGGGAAGAACTTTGAATTTTCATTGGCGGCCCTGAAATGCAAATCTCAGGAACCGACAAAATCTCCTCGCAATTGGAATATGGAAATAAGCATTTTTCAGATCTATTGATGCTGTCCACATTCTCTTCTCTAACCCCAACAACACCGTTTTGATCATTCCCATCTTGAAACTCTGTGTGTCTATGAACTTGTTCAATAGCTTGACGTCGAGAATTGGTTTGCACCCTTCAGTGCATTTTGTCACCAGAAACACTGTTGAGTAGAAGCTCGGGCAATTTTGTGCCAGTTGAATAGCTTCTTTTTGTATGAGGGAATTTATTTCCCCCTCGATACACAACCATTGATCTGGATTTATTGGACTTTGAGTCCATATCGAGACCAGTCAGTTGCAATGCAGGGGCATAGGCAGCATGGTAGATGGGGTGGTTCTTGTTGGATAAGTGGGACATGGTTCCAAGTCTGAGGGTCCTTTCCCAGAAAATTTTCCAATTTCAGTGCTCTCAGATGGCTTCTCGTGAATTTCTGGAGGTAAATATGGCCCTTGTACTGAATGAAAACCTGAACTTGGGTGGTTCATTCGAACACCCCCAACCCCCCCCCCCCCCCCCCCCTTGGCTACGCGCCTGTGATGGCGGACATATTGTCCAGTCGGGAGGGTACCCGACTGAAAGCCATCGTAAGACACCGGTTCCACCTAGTGATAGAGACACAAGAGTGGCACTGTCTCTGGTAGCACTGGAGTGGCTCTTGCGGTAAGTGCCAGGGTTGGGACTCATGTACTCAATACTTGTGTACTTGAGTACATATTTTCAAGTACTCGCATGTACTCAATACTCATGTATTTTTAAGAGTACATGTACTTGTACTTAGCCTCACTACATCTCCAAAGTACTTGTACTCGAGTACACTCTCTGTACTTGTACTTTTGAGTACTTAAGAGTATATGCCGAGTACTTAAATCCATTTTCTACATAAAAATTAAATGCATACTTTATTCTTTTCATTCAAAATTCCAAGCACTGGTTCCCAGAGAGGTGATATGGAATCTAGTAACTTAATATTTCAAAAACAATTTGACTGACTAGGTGCTATATGCTCAAAATTTTGCAATTAGTCTGCCTTGTATTATGTTTTCATACATGTAGTGATTTGTTTAAAAAAGTAGTTTTAAAATTGAAATTCTGATGTTTGCCTGGAAAAGGGCAATTTCTGTAGTAGCTATGCTTATAGGGAATGAGATAACAAACATGTGACTAATGACACTAATGAAACCGTTTTATCTAAATTTCAAGGCTGTCATACATAAATAAATTGACTAGAATCCATTTAGCCCGCAACTCCTTTAAGCCAAATTAATTTCAAAATATTTAAAAACTTAGCTGTTAATTGCGTTTGAAATTGAAATTCTGGATGTTTGTGTTGAAACAGGCAATTGCTGTAGGTATGCTAATAGGAAATAATATTAAACAAGTAAAGCATTTTAACCCAGCAATATAAAAACCCTCTCTACCTTTCAAGGCAGTCATACAGGTAAACGTAATAATTTGTCTGTAAAGATTAACTGCTGCTTAAAGCAGCAAAACTACCACCAAATAACTTTCAAATTGTTCAACGGAATCTTTTTAGCAGCATAAAAATTGTCATTTCTGGTCATTTATCATTGAAAGTGTTGAGAGATGTAAAGCGGATTAGAACAGAGCTTGTGCAATGCGCAAGCCTTATGGCCGGTGAGTCTAGACCCTAGCATTGGGAACTAGCATATAAACGCCTTAAATATTACAACACACAAGCCTTATGTCAACAAATACCTGGCTCAGGCAATTATATGCCTACTGATACGATACCATTCACACATGATAGTCCTGACAATGAAATTGGACAACGCCCATTATTTCAGTCTTTATAGACATCCCAACTCTTAACCCTTTAACACTCATTCCAGCGACAAAAGCCTTCTTTCTGTTTTCATCCTGGAAAATGTCAATTTGCAGACAGAGAAGACTATTTTTTTAAAATATTTAACACTGGAATAACTGGCTCAATAAGAAAGACAGTAATTCCAGTAGTAAATTTTCAGAGATAATCTGCAAATTGACAATTTCTAAGAGAAAATTGAAAATTTCTTCAACAAATTTGAGGGTTAAAGGTTTACTCAATGTTAATATTACATAAACTATTTTAACAACAAAAGTTCAATGTTGAATATTTCGAAAATAATATGACTGGAAGCGAATGGTGCCATCAGCAGTAATGTAATGTTTATCAGTCAAATTAATTTCAAAATATTCAAAATTACTTTATGATTTATCTGAAATAAATTATTTTTAATTTAATACTTTCACTGATGAAGCCTTATATTATACATTTATATCAATCATGTCAGGAATTGGGCATATTCTTTATGAAATAAATATTCTGTTAAATATTTTGAAAATAATTTGACTGGAAGCAATTTCTGCCTAAGTTAGGAGCAACTGCCAATTAAATTATTTTCAAAATATTCAACTTTTTTTTTAGGAGCAACTGCCAATCAAATTATTTTCAAAATATTCAACTGGTTATTTCGTGGTATAACGAATTTGTCATTTTATCTGTATCATTTAAAGGAAGTAGATATTCTGTGAAATGTTTTAACACTAATTTGGCCGAGAGCTAATGCCGCCCACGCCATTCAGTCTGATTACATGTATATCCAAAATATTCAACAAGGTACCTTTGATTAGTAAACAAATAGAGGGAAACACTACTACAGAAGCCGTATTTTATATTTACATGTATATTTACGGAATTTGCAGCAACTTCACCCCATATAGTAAACACAGGGTAATAATGTAGTATGGTGTTCTCCCCATACCCTCCATACCCACCTTGGATGACACCTTAGTATTACCATGTACTTGTACTCGTACTCAAGTACATTTACAATGTACTCTTACTCAGTCTCAGTACAATTGCTAAAAGGTACATGTACTTGTACTCAGCCTCAAGTACTTTATCAAAGTGCTCGTACTCAGCCTCAGTACAGCTGCTGGTATTCGACCCCAACCCCGGTGGTATCCGGCCCATCAGGCACGGTTAGTAAAACCAGATCGCGCTTCTCTGCCAGCGCTGCGTGCACCGTGGGCTGTTGCCTGGCTGGCTGCGCTGGAGGAGCCTGCGCAACACCCCCCACCTCAGAACAGAACCACACAACCCGCACCCCACCCCCCACCCCTTCAGAGGCCCTGTGCAGGCGTGGCCGTGGCCTACGCTTCACTGGGGGCTGGCCAGACTTGACCAGTGCCACTTCGGGCTGGTCTCTGACTTGACCAGTGCCACTTCGGGCCTGCTGCGGATGGAGCACTTTAAATTGCTCAGGTAGCACCCTCTAATTATTCACTAGAGTGGCTGTCTCTTGGAGGTGTCTACATCTCTCCCCTCCGAAAAGATGGCTCTCTGGACTGTGACGGGGCTTGGCTGTTGCGACACAGAAGCAGTGACTACTCCTGTAGCATGTCCGAGACGTGCGAGTGTGCTGAAATAGCAGCTCTCGTCCGTGTCATGCAATGCAATGTATCAGTGTGGGGAGCCTGCTGGTATGTCTTCGCCTAGCGCAGCACGCTCACCCGCACTAGGCTTAAGCACCACACCACACTGCTGGAACTGGCCAGCCACGATACAGCAGCATTTATACACCTCGTAAGGGGCCTTCACCACATGTCAGTTAGGTTTGATTGACGCCTCAGCCACTGCGAACATATCTGTGATATGCTCTGCTAATGGCAGAGATGACATAGTGCTCATCGTCAGCTTTCCTACTAACCACGGCCGCTGGTCCCACTGGTTAACCGACGGTTCTACAATGAGTTCTGGTCTAACGCTCACCAGGCATTGGCAAGCATCAGACCAGTTCTCTTCAGTGGCCACCTGCGAGTGCTCGACTAGGCGCAGGCCTTCGCCATCCTCAACAGCACTCGCAAGCATAATGGTGGCTGGAGCCGTGGATGCACCTGGGAAGCCGGCAAAACCATGCGGGCCAGCATGGTATGAGCCATAGCTAAACCAGGAGCCAGAGCCACACCATGGAATGGGCCTACAGTAGCAAACCCATCAGCAAGCCGTAGAATGCGATACGGATGGCCATCGGCTCCAACCCGGGCTACCTTCTGGGCTGTGAAAGCTACTCCTGCTTGAGTAGTACCATGTATAATACAGGCGAGACATAATGAATTGTTAAAGTAAACAAAGGGCTGATTATGATGTCATATCTTAAAAATATCCAACAGAAACAATCAGTAATTGAAAACATCATCCAGGTGTAAAGACGAAATGTATTCAACACACAAGAGCATAAATCATTAGTGATGAATAAAGTAATAACCTATGCCAACCATCAGAAACAGATGAACAAACTTTGGCAGATAATTTTTGTAATATTTTCAAATATATTAGTGCCATTAGAGTACCTGCCTCTTTAGCATAGGCATACTTCCATATCAAGCACTTTTGAGTAATCCACCATTTCACATGCCTCTTCATCATATCTAATAAAGAGAGAGAGAGAGAGAAACTCCAACTCATATGGCGAGTTCTCTACTCTCTGGGCATAAACATTCCTAACAGGGAAGGGGTGAATGGTGGAGAATTTCTTCACAGACCAGTTCCATATCCATTACACATACATGGAAAAAAAGTGGTTAGAAATTCAAAGCGCCTAAATACAATTTTACCAATTTACATGACACTAAAGTCATCTAAATCGAATACCAAAAACACATGAAGTTACATAACACAGGCAGAATTTAGACAAAATATTAATTAGACAGCTGCTGTAAATGATTTCCCGCGATTTTTTGGAAAATCCAAGATGACTATCAAAAAAAGAATGAAGTAGTCAAATTTTGTATATTATTTTTTAGCATATCAGCCTAGGGTCCTTCCAGCCGAGTTTGGTTTAAATTGGCCAAACGGTTAATGAGTGCCTGCTTTTTAACTGATTTCCCAAAATTTTTTGAAAACCCAACATGGCTGCAAGAAAAATTGATTGATCAATCGAAATTCTGCATATAAGTTCTAAAGCATACTACTCTAGGGTCCTTCCAGCTAAGTTTGCTTGAAATTGGCCAAGCGTTTAATGAAGTGGCCTTTAATCGATTTCCCAAATCTTTTGAAAAATCCATGATGGTCGCTGAAAAAAATTAACCAGTCAGAATTCTGTACAAACGTTCTGAAACCTACCAGCCGAGTATCCTTCCAGACAAGTCTGGTTGAAATTTCCTAAGCAGTTAATGAGGAGTAGCATTTTAAAGGATTTCCTACCATTCAAAAATTCAAGATGGCTGTCGAAAAAATTCACCAATCAGAATTCTGTATACAAGCTCTGAAGTATGCCAATCTAGAGTCCATCGAGCCAGGTTTGCTTGAAATCGGCTGAGTGGTTAATGAGGCGTAGTTTTAACTCATTTCCAGAAATCTTCGGAAAATCCAAGATGAAGTCAGAAAAATTGACCAATCAAAATTCTGTATACATGTTCTGATACATACCACCATAGTATCCTTGCAGCCAAGTCTGGTTGAAATTGCCCAAGCAGCTAATGAGTAGTGTATTAAATGAATTTCTCGCCATTTTTTGGAAAATTGAAGATGGCCGCTAAAAAAACAGACCAATCAAAAATTCTGTAAAAAAAGATCGAAACATTCCACTATAGGGTCCTCCCAACCAAGTCTGCTTGAAATCGGATAAGTGGTTAATGATGAGTAGGCATTTAACTGATTTTCAGAAATTCCAAGACGGCCGCTGGAAATATTGACCAACTAAAATTCTCGTTAAAAGTGTTGAAGCCTACTAGTATAGAATTAGTCCACCCAAGTTTCGTTGAAGTCGGGCCATTTATATTGGAGTACAGTTTTAAATGATTTGCAGAAAATTAGAAAATCCAAGATGGTCACCAGAAAAAATGACCAATCAAAATTCTGAATAGAGGTTTTGGTGCCTATCACAATAGGATCCGATCCTTCCAGCCAGATTTGATTGAAATCTGTCAAAGCATAAATGAGATGCGACTTGATGGACAGATGTATGGATGATGGATGGCCACCATGGCATTAGCTCACTTAGCCCTTCAGGCTAGGTAAAAGTCAGGTGAGCTAATAATTGATTAGCACGAATGAGAAAGCTACATAGCACACACAACTAGTATTGGCTAACTTTATTATGTTAAATTATGTTACAGTCCCGACAGCAGGTCTGTAAATGTAAAGAGAAATGGACAGTTAATCACCATATATAAAGTTGTTTTTGTATTTTGTAAAATGAAAGATCTGGCTGATTGTCGTGCCTCTGAAGTCCGAACTCTGCTAAAATTCTAGTGCAGTATCAAAGTATAACCTTGAGCATGGGTGGCGGGCCCCCGATGGCTGGGACCTCTGTCCGTGCCCGATTGACCGATGGATCAGTGCGGCCCTTCTGGCTTCTACATACCATATTCAACAGGCAACTCGAATGCTGTTGTAGCAGCTTTGCAGTGCAATGAAAGCTCAAGACTCTTGATCTTGTTCTCAAGATCCCATGAACTCTTACAACTGCTGTTCAAGATACATGCTGTTAGACCCAAAATCTGAAAAAACAAAGATATTGAAGAGGAAAGTTTGCCTTTTATTGGGATGAAGTTTTTTATTTGATAAATTAACGATTCGAGAGTTGATACGTACTATCCTGATACTCATTGATATTTCCTAAATATCCCTCTAGCTACAATATAACCCAGACTTTTAAAGAAAACCTGTCCTACTAGGAAGATTACACATCTGTCACTCTCCGGAAGAACGACCCATAGATATAACTAGATATAATTGGATGACAATAGCGAACATATAAGAGTAAGACCGAGTCTCTGTGGGGCGGAGAGGCAGAGTTGTATCCGTCAGTCACTCATGCAGTCGGTCATCCGGACTGTCACTCACGCAATCAGTCATTCATCCTAACTGTCCCTCATGCAGTCGGCCACCCTGTCTGTCAATCCATCACTCATGCAGTCATCCCATCTGTCACTCCATCAGGCAGTCCATCATTCATGCAGGGAGTCGGTCATCTGATCTGTCACTCATGCAGTCATCCGATCTGTCATTCATGCCGTCAATTCGTCCATCACTCATGCAGTCAGTCATCCGATCTGTCACTCATGCAGTTGATCAGTCATCCGACCTGTCACTCATGCAGTCGTTCGTCCTGTTCGTCAGTCCAATCACTCATGCAGTCCACTAGTCCATCACTCATACAGTCCGTCATCCGCCCTGTTACTCATGTTGTTGGTCGGCCATATGATCTGTCACTCATGCAGTCGGTTAGTTCCTCGGTCAGCCTGTCCGTAAGTCACTCATGCAGTCAGTCATCTGATCTGTCACTCATGCAGTCGGTTGGTCATCTGACCTGTCACTCATGCAGGCAGTCAGTCAGTCGGCCTGTTCGTCAGTCTGTTACTCATGCAGTCCATCAGTCATGCAGTCGGTCATGCTATCTGTCCCTCATGTAGTAGGTTGCTCAGACGATCTGTCACTTATGCAGTTGGATGGTTGTTCTGCCGGTTGGTATGTCTGTCAGTCTGTCCCACATGCAGTCATCTGATCTGTCACTCATACAGCTGGTCATCTGATCTGTCACTCATGCAGTTACTCTGTCATCCAATCTGTCACTCATGCAGTTGCTCAGTTAATCAGCCTCTCTGTCAATCCATTAGCGAGGCAATCATTCGCTCGGTCATGCATGAAGTCGGTCATCTGATCTGTCACACATGCATCCGGTTGTCATTTTATCTGTCAGTCGGGTGATCATCCAATCTGTCACTCATGCAGTCGGTCGACCTGTCCATCACTCATGCAGTTATCTGATCTATAAATCTGCAGTTGGTCAGTCATGAGATTCGTCATGCATGCAGTCAGTCAGCCTATCAGCCTGTCCATCACGAATGTAGTCAACCCATTGGTCACTCATGCAGCCCATCAGTCACTCAGTTATACGGTTGGTTATCCAATCTGTCACTCACGCAGTAAGTCTGTCATCCGATCTGTCACTCATGCAGTCTGTCACTTATGCAGTCAATCATCTGATCTAGTACTCATGCAGTTCCCAGATCTGTCACTCATGCAATTAGTTGGTCAGTATGTCGGCCTGTCTGTCAGTCCATCACTCATGCAGTCATCCAATCTGTTACTCAAGCAGTCGGTCATCCGATCTGTCACTCATAGTCGGTCATCTGATCTGTTACTCCTGCAGGCGATCGCTCATCCGATCTATTACTCATGCAGTCGGTCGGTGTCCGTTGCTCTGTCCGTTAGTTCATCACACATAGTCATCTGATCTGTCAATCAAGCAGTCTGTCATTCTGTCACTCATGTAGTTGGTCATCTAATCTGTCAATCCTTGAGTCAGTCGGTTATCCAATTTGTCACATGCATTCAGCCAGTCATCCGATTTGTCACTCATGCAGTCCATTAGTCCATCACTCATGCAGTCGGTTATCCAATCTGTTGGTCGGTCGGTCATCCGATCTGTCACTCATTGAATCTGTTATTCATGCAGTCAGTCGCTAATCCGATTTGTCGCTCATGCAGTCGGTCAGTCAGAGTGCCCACCAGTCTCAGTCAGTCAGAGTGTCCATCAGTCTGTCATTCTGGCAGTCAGGCATCTGATCTGTCATTCATGCAGTTATCCGATCTGTAACTCATGCAGTTGGTCGGTTGGCCTGTCTGTCAATCAATCGGCCACACATGTAGTCATCTGATCTGTCACTAGTCGGTCGGTCATCCAATCTATTACTCATGCAGTTGGTCAGTCCGTCACACATGCAGTCATCCGACCTGTCATTCATGCAGTCCATTACCCATGCAGTCGGTCATCCAATCTGTCACTCATGCAGTCAGTTGGCCATCCGATCTGTCACTCATGCAGTCTGTCATTTCGTCACTCATGCAGTCGGTTATTCAATCTGTTGGTCAGTTGGTTGGCCGGTCTGTCAGTGCATCACTCATGCAGTCATCCGATCTGTATCTCATGCGTCAGTCATCCGCTCTGTCACTCATGCAGTCGGTCACTCATCTGATATATGCCGATCTGTCACTGATGCAATCAGTTTGTCATCTATCTGCGACTCATGCAGTTGGTCGGCCTGTTCATCAGTCCATCACTCATGCAGTGATCCGATCTGTCACTCATGCAGTTCATTAGTCACTCACTTATGCAGTCGGTCAACTGATCCATAAAACATGCAGTTGGTCGGTCATCCGATCTGTCCCTCAAGCAGTTTGTCGGTCAGCTGGTGGGCCTGTCCATCAGTTATTCACTCATTCCGTCATCCAATCTGTCACTCATGCAGTCAGTCAGCCTATCAGCCTGTCCATCAGTCCATCACTCAGGCAGTCATCCGATCCATCACTCATGCAGGAGAGGACCCATCCGCACGAGCCAGTGATGACCGGCTCCACCCTCACACCCTTTTTCCTCTTAGTCACATGAGTCGGGTGGGTTTGTCTGTAGTTTTATCAACCATTATAAACATAGTTACCATTCAATCACTGCTTGCTAAATCAAACCATCTGCATTTAGCACCAGAAAAAGATTTTTATGCTTGCTTTCATGCCCCCACTTGCCTATAACAACTCATTGTACCTTCAATCAGGCTTCTGGTAGAGTACACTCTCACCATATAGCCTGCATTAGACTGACACCAGTTTATACTCACTCCTCTGAGACCTAGGTCAATGAGCATGCGCAGAGGAGACTAAGAGTAACATAGAATCACTCTTTCAAATTTAGATGCAAGAAAGACTAGATTCTCAAATCATTCCCATGTGGAGTGGCTGAGGGCGGGTCATAGTGATTGAACGGTAAGTATGTGTATAGTGGTTAATAAAACTACACACCAGCCCACAAGGGGGTCTGTTGGGTGTTGTTATTACACCACAAACATCCATTACCGTTCAATCACTACTTGCTAAACCCACAGAATTGGTCAGTGCCCCACTTAATAACCCTTGGTGGGTGGAGATTTGAGAACCTCAAAGGAAGTATAAAAATAACAGATGCACAATTAAAAATTAATCAAATAAACATAAAAGTGCATCAAATTCAATCACAGTGATTATCAAACAAGGAAAATGAAAACCAAAGAAAGAAGATACATATAAAGATTCTCAACCATATCAAAACAGGCATACAGCCTAGCGAACATGGCAAGATGTGCTTGGTAAATGGTCTTTAGTTTGCTTAGTTGAAATGAAATAGTTGTTTCTAAAAAAGGAAGCCGCTGGACTCTAATCTTAAATAGGTAAATGTCGACTCAGACTTCCAGCCAACCATTTGCATAACATCATCTAAGGATGAGCCGGCAAATAAGGCGAACGAGGTAGCCATTCCACGGACGTTATGAGCTTTAATATGAGCCAATTGGATTTTACCCGATGAAGCTATCTCGTAGCAGGTTCGAATAGTATCACATATCCATCTGGCAATAGTGGCTTTGGAAACAGGTCTGGCTATCTCCTCCGCATACGGAACCCATAAATTGGTTTTATTGGATCTTTTAAAATCAGTACAAGATTTATAAGCCTCTAGGGCTCTAACCGGACACCAGAATTTATCGGACGGCGAAAAATACGTTAAATATTTTAGGATAATTGGCTTAGCAGGATGACGGTTAGATAGATATTTTTTTAATTCCCTTCTGGGATAAAGAACTAAACCGTCCCCCTTCTCGATAAATCTATCCTGTTCCGCAGAAAGAGCATTGATCTCAGATCTTCTCGTGGCTGAAGCGGATGCGACTAGAAAACTGGATTTAAGAGTTATGAGCTTAACGCTAATGGAACCAATTGGTTCAAAATGGCTACCTGCCAAGACCTGAAGGACTAATGCCAAATTCCAAGAGGGTAAGAGCTTAGACATTGGAGGACGAATGTTAGCCAAACCTCTAATAAAACCATTTAAAATCTTAGTGTCTTTAACATCGGCATTTAAAAGGCATGGAAGAGAAGAAGCCAAAGAAAATCTTTATCCCCTAACAGTATTAGCTGATAAATTCAAAGCATCAAACAGCTGAGACAAAAAATCTAACACTTGGGATATAGAAACAGGGATATAGAAACAGAATCGGCCAGGAAACCATTATTGGGACATCAACCTCCGAAAATTTTAAGTATACCCTTGTAAACACGTCTGGTTGACTCTCTCCTGGCTGAATTGAGAATTTCTTGTGATCTTGAAGAAATTGGGATCGGAGGGATCGTACGCTCAAAATCCTCCAGACGTACATACCGAAGATTTCCGGACTGGGATGAAGACACTTGCCCCTGACTTGAGACAGGTCTGGGGATTCTGGAAGATGACGAGGAAAAGCCACCAGACGATCGAGATAGGCTTGCAACAATCTGGGAGATGGTCTCCATTTTGATCTTGGGCGTGAGAATACGGAGATTTAACTTCTTTATGTTGATTATCGGACGCCAAACCCTCCCCCCTTGTCTTTTTGGACACTAGGAAAATTGTTGAATAGTAGGCCGGGTCCACTTTCCAACGGGGAACCTCCTCTATAGCCCCCTTGATGATCATGGATTTCTCCTGATTAGATGGAACAGGGGTCTATTTGGGGATTACTAGGAGGCTTAGACACTGCAGTGTGTGTGTGTGTGTGTGTGTGTGTGTGTGTGTGTGTGTGTGTGTGTGTGTGTGTGTGTGTGTGTGTGTGTGTGTGTGTGTGTGTGTGTGTGTGTGTGTGTGTGTGTGTGTGTGTGTGTGTGTGTGTGTGTGTGTGTGTGTGTGTGTGTGTGTGTGTGTGTGTGTGTGTGTGTGTGTGTGTGTGTGTGTGTGTGTGTGTGTGTGTGTGTGTGTGTGTGTGTGTGTGTGTGTGTGTGTGTGTGTGTGTGTGTGTGTGTGTGTGTGTGTGTGTGTGTGTGTGTGTGTGTGTGTGTGTGTGTGTGTGTGTGTGTGTGTGTGTGTGTGTGTGTGTGTGTGTGTGTGTGTGTGTGTGTGTGTGTGTGTGTGTGTGTGTGTGTGTGTGTGTGTGTGTGTGTGTGTGTGTGTGTGTGTGTGTGTGTGTGTGTGTGTGTGTGTGTGTGTGTGTGTGTGTGTGTGTGTGTGTGTGTGTGTGTGTGTGTGTGTGTGTGTGTGTGTGTGTGTGTGTGTGTGTGTGTGTGTGTGTGTGTGTGTGTGTGTGTGTGTGTGTGTGTGTGTGTGTGTGTGTGTGTGTGTGTGTGTGTGTGTGTGTGTGTGTGTGTGTGTGTGTGTGTGTGTGTGTGTGTGTGTGTGTGTGTGTGTGTGTGTGTGTGTGTGTGTGTGTGTGTGTGTGTGTGTGTGTGTGTGTGTGTGTGTGTGTGTGTGTGTGTGTGTGTGTGTGTGTGTGTGTGTGTGTGTGTGTGTGTGTGTGTGTGTGTGTGTGTGTGTGTGAAATCAAACTCTGCTTAAGATTACTAGAAATATGCACATCCTGTAATTTCCTGGATCTCCTATTAGACGTAATGTAACTTAAGAAGCGGCAGACGGAATTAAGGGAACCTCGAGAAACATCAGCATGGGTATGCAAAACTAATGCAGGAACCCGCTCACCCTGTTCCCGAGCAACTAAACCAGCCTCAGAGAGAAGAGCTAAAAAATTCGCATATTTCAGTTGAGCCCTACATACAGACTCCCGCTTAAGAATATCAGCAGAAGCCGAATCATGAGAACAACCTCCAGACACCGAATGAGAAATAATGTCCCAAGTCCGACCGACAAAAGATTGAGTAGAGGCTACCTTTAAAAAATCCTGTACAGGCGCATCAGATTTTGGAGCTAAAGGAAAATCAGAAGACAAGGCGTCATTAACGTAAAAATCCAACATACCAACAAGCATTCTGTAAGTATTGCTTTGCAATACATGTCCCCTACCTGGTGATATAAATCTTTAAGAGATTGACAGTCAAAGATTTCATTAAAAATTGTCAAAAGCAGCTGAAGCTCGAACTTGATCTGTAACTTCTCATAACATAACAATAAACCAAGTCTCAGTTATATATGGTGAAGGAGAAGGAAAGTCTTGAAAGCTGATATGTTTGTATTTCATAAGTTGAAAGGGGACATAACTCCATTAAAAAAATGACGCAAACGCCTGAAACCCGAACTTGGTCTGTAAGTTCTCATAATAAAGTAATGTACCAATTCTCAGTTGAATATCTTGAAAGACAGAGAAAAAGGGCGGAAAACTAGTATTTTTCGTATTTCATAGGTCGAAAGGGGGCATAACTCCATCAAAAATTTACGCATATGCCTGAAACGACAACTTGGTCTGTAACTTCTCATAACAAAGCAATGTAGCAGTTCTCAGTATAATATCTTGAAAGACTGCGAAAAAAAGTGCGGAAAACTAATATATTTTGTATTTCATAAGTCGAAAGGGGGCATACAACCATGAAATATTGACGAATATGTCTGAAACTCAAACTTGCTCTGTAACCCCTTATACTAAAGTGATGGAACTGATTTTTCCTTAAATATCTTGAAGGAGTGCGGAAGGTTAATATTTTTCATATTTCCTAAGTCGAAAGGGGGCATAACTCCATCAAAAATTTACGCATACACCTGAAACTCGAACTTCGTCCGTAACTTCTCATAACAAATCTATGTAGCAATTCTCAGTATAATATCTTGAAAGACTGTGAAAAAAGGTGCAGAAAACTAATATTTTTCATATTTCATAAGTCGAGTGGGGGGGGGGCATAACCCCATGAAAAATTGACGAAAATGTCTGAAACACGAACTTGCTCTGTAACTCCTTATACTAAAGTGATGCACCGATTTTCGCTTAAATATCTTGAAGGAGTGCGTAAAAAAAGTGCAGGAGGCTGATATTTTTCATATTTCCTAAGTCGAAAGGGGGCATAAGTCCATCAAAGATTTACGCATACACCTGAAACTCGAACTTGGTCTGTAACGTCTCATACCAAAGCAATGTAGCAATTCTCAAAACAATATCTTGAAAGACTGCAGAAAAAAAGTGTGGAAAAATAATATTTTTCGTATTTCATAAGTCGAAAGGGGGCATAACTCCATGAAAAATTTACGAAAATGTCTGAAACTCGAAGTTGCTCAGTAAGTCCTTATACTAAAGCGATGCACCGATTTTCGCTCAAATATCTTGAAGGAGTGCGAAGAAAAGTGCGGAAAGCTGATATATTTCATATGTCGAAAGGGGGCATAACTCCATCAAAAATGTACGCATACACCTGAAACTCGAACTTGGTCTGTAACTTCTCATAACAAAGCTATGTAGCAATTCTCAGTATAATATCTTGAAAGACTGCGAAAAAAGGTGCGGAAAACTAATATTTTTCGTATTTCATGTCGAAAGAGGGCATAACTCCATGAAAAATTGACGAAAATGTCCGAAACTCAAACTTGCTCTGTAACTCCTTATACTAAAGCGATGCCCCGATTTTTGCTTAAATATCTTGAAGGAGTGCGAAAAAAAGTGCGGAAAGCTAATATCGTATTTCTTAACTCGAAAGGGGGCATAACTCCATAAAAAAGTGACGCATACGCCTGAAACTCGAACTTGGTCTGTAACTTCTCATAACAAAGCAATTCACCAATTCTCAGTTGAATACCTTGAAGGACTGCGAAAAAAAGTGCGGAAAACCAACTGCGACAGACGGACGGATGGATGGAGTGCAAACCTATAGTCCACCTGGTTTTACCGGTAGGGGACTAATAACCAAATTATCGATTTGGAGAACCTGTGGAGAAGACACATCAGAAGAGAGAGCAGAAACATAGGTGGGATGATCAGAATCAAATTCATCCTTAAAAGGAAGAGAAAGTTTCTCCGCGATCCATCGGTGAGACACCGACCAGTAATCCGAGAATGCCCAAGTTGGGCAAAACCTCTTCAAATCCCTGGCCCCGACAGACTTTGGGAACGCCGAATAAGAGTGAGGAGAGGAAGAAATGAAAACAGACTCAGAAGAAGCATACGAAACATCAGGAGAGCAGAAACATAGGAGGGATGATCAGAGAGGAAGAGAGTTTCTCCACGATCCATCGGTGAGACACCGACCAGTCATCCGAGGATGCCCGAGTTGGCCAAAACCTCTTCAAATCCCTGGCCCTGACAGACTTCGGGACCTCCAAATAAGAGTGAGGAGAGGGAGACGGGAAAACAGACTCAGAAGAAGCATATGAATCAGGAGCCCTAGCAGAATCAGAAGAGACTTGTAGACAACATGAGTGGAGACAGAAGGAAAAGATTCAGACACAAGAAAACTGATCAGAAAGAATAGAATCTACACCAACCTCCTGAACAGAATGGGAAGATGGCTAATCTAAACCACTGGCAGAAAAATGAAACAAAATTGAACGAGCCGAAACAAATGAACGATGGAGAGCAGGATCTCTGACTACAGAAAACAAAGAAAAATCTAACCCTGAATCAACAATCTGAAACTCTAATTCAGGAGAAAGAATTACAGAAATGATAGGATCCGAGGATTCGAAAAAGGTAGAAGAGGAAGGAAAACTAGCCACTGGAGCTAAAGCAGGAGAAACATGAGGAACACCAGAGGGAAGGCGGTAAAAACCTGGAGGGGGACACAGAGGAAAAAGATAGGACGCAGAAACATGTCGAGGAGAAATCGCTAGCCGACAACGAAGAAGAGGAGGAAGAAGATAGAAAAGCCGTATCAAAATTAACTTGAGACGATCCAGACGCAGAGGAAAGAGAACCACCAGGGGAAACAAAGTCAGAAACAGCATCCCGAAAACTAGAAGGAACAGAGACATATGACCGAAGAAAAAAACCCAGAAGAAGCATTAACGTCCTGCATCTGAGGAAGCCTAGAAGGATCCGAAGATGATTGACCTACAAAATCATGAGAATCTGGAACAACTTTAACAGAAGAAGGATAACGGGAAGCCACCAAATTACCATAACCTGAATAAACCGAACTACTCGAAAATTGCAAACCAGAATTAGACAATTAAGAACCAAAGTATACAGGAGCAGCATAGAGACTCTAAAACTGGAAGCGGAAGTGAATGATGAACCAGAAACTGACTATGATCACTAGGACCAGGAAGGTCAGAAAAAACGGAAGTCAAAGAAAGACCGGAAATATGCGAACCGGAAACGGAAGTCGGAAACTGACCAGAATCCTGCTGATGATTCAAACCGGAAGTCACATGAGAAACGAAGTGCGAAGACTGGAAGCTGAAACCGGAAATTGACCAGGGTCATGCAGACCTGAGTGACCAATAAAACCAGAAGTCGATTGAGAAACGGAAGAACGAGAATTGGAAACTGACACCGGAAACCGAAGCGGAACTACGAAAACCGGAAGCACCAAGCGGAAGCTGACCAGGATTATGTAGACCCGGAAGAGTAGCCAAACCTGAAGTCGGATATGAAATGGAAGAGTGGGAAATGGAAACCGGCAGTTGACCGAGGTCCTGCAGACCCGAGGCAACTGAATTACCGGAAATATGATCGGAAAAACGCGGACCTGAAGAAACGTTCAAATTATCCTCAAAATTAGCAGGAATCAAATCAGGCGACCTATGAACGTTGCACATAAATGGAATAACGGAGACTTTGAGGTTGGCAATAGGTGAACCAGACAGGTCCGGCACCACTACTTGTGGGTCTTGCCTAGCCCAGGCATGGGAATTGGAGTAAGTGAAAACATCGGGGAAAAATGCGTAAAATGGCATCTCCTGTATTTCCAGAGGTAAATATAGACCTTCAATAGGCTGTGAAATTAGTCAATTTTTACCCACTATCAACATTTTTCCCAAAGGGGGTATTACATATTGTGGGTATAGTTGTACCGGTCATGGGACTCCTGACAAGGTTTTTAATCTTTTGAACAAATTTCATGAAAAAACTCAAATTAATTAATCTATTGAATATTTTAAAACTAATTTGACTGGGAGCTGTTGCTGCCTAAGGCAGCAACAGCTCCCAGTCAAATTTGTTTCAAAATATTTAACAGCAAGATTTCCTTGAAATTGAGATTCTGGGGCCTCATCGTTCAAGGTTCTAACTTTCCATGACCGTTTCATGACATCATTAATTTTATAAACAAGACTTACCCTCAGTTTAGTGTGTCCTCCATGTAAAAATAGATGTAGTTTCAGCAACTATAAATTATACACCTTATAATCATCAATGTTTTGAATAAGCCATTAAATGATGCTTGAAATTAGACAAGTCCTCACTTCTGTATCAACTGTCATCTTTGTCAACACTATTCACAAATGTTTTGCATAAAACTGTCACTCATGCCACTTTATAACTGAAGAAAATAAGTCATCACTTTACATACTGTCACAGAAATTTAGAATCACAAATGTCACTAAGTAGTTTTGGTTTTCTTCCTTGCAACAAGTGCTTCCAACTTTGTTTTCCTTTTCAGATTGATCTGTCTCTTCTTAATAAATGCCAACCTTGCTTTCTCCTCAAGAAGTTGCTGCGCCGCTTTCGCTTTCTGTTTGTTTTGAAGCTTTGTGGCTTTCAAGGAATACTTTGCCTTCTTCTCTTCCATGCCCTTATGGTTCCTTTCATTCTCTGCTTTGTAATACTTCCAAGACTCCTGCATATTTTTAGATACAGTACTGTCAATTGAATCGTGAAGAATGTCTTGGCGGTCGAAAATTTTAGTAGCTGTTTTCTTCTGAGCAGCAATATTGTACTTAACAGTTTGAAATGCATTGAAAGTTTCAATCTTCATCCTCTCTGATCGAGTGTCAATGATATCCTGCATTAGGTTGAAGATACTCTCCACTTGTGGGTCATGGAAGCAACTAATAATTGCTTTTGCCATCTTACAGTGTGTGAGGTACTTGCCTGTTTTCATCACCTGGCTCCACCAATGATTAAGCCCTACTGGTGTTTCATCTGGGAGGAATGCAGCTGGAAGACTGGCGTCAACTTGAAAAGCATGAACTTCCCTGTCATAGGCATCTCTTTCGGAAGTAGTTAGTATTGTCGGAAGTGTTATTGGTAACTTCTTCAAGTACTTTAGGGTCAAGCTGTGGCCGGTGGCAGCTGGGTCAATGGCCGATAACCGTTGCAACGTTTGGTTTCTTAGGGGCAATTTGTTTTGCATGTACTTAGCACATTCTTTGTAATGAGGCTGAGCCGTAGTGAGAAACTACTCTGATCCTGTTCTGTTTAACTCTGTCAGCATTTTGCTAGTAGCCTTCAAGAAACAGATTTCCGACTGAGTAGGTCTGTCATATCAAAATCCATCTCCTGGAGTTGGCTTGTGGACTTATCATTAATGTCTTGTGGATTCACAAAACATGCCAAGAAAGTCTGACTTCTAATCCACTTTTGGAACCATGCATCACATTGCAACTGCCCATCAGAAAGCAAAGGTGAATGGTCTCACAAATCCATCTAGCAATATTTGCCTTAGAGACTGGTCTGGCTACCCCTTCCGCATACGGAACCCAGAAATGGGACGGATCGGATCTCTTAAAATCAGTACAACTCTTATAAACTTTTAGAGCTCTGACTGGACACCAAAATCTGTCAGACGCAGAAAATGAGGATAAAGATTTAAAAATAATCGGCTTAGCTGGATAACGTTTTGATTGAGTCTTAGATAAAAAAATCCCTTCTAGGATATAAGACCAAACCGTCCCCAGATTCGATAAACCTATCCTTTTCAGCGGAAAATGCATGGATTTCGGATCGTCTTATAGCAGAAGCAGATGCAACTAGAAAAAACAGTCTTAAAAGTTAAAAGTTTCAAGCTAATCGTAGAGATAGGTTCGCAATAATGACCTGCCAAAACCTGAAGAACCAAAGCCAAGTTCCAGGAAGGCAAAGGTTTAGCAACAGGACGACGAATATTACCTAAACCTCTGATGAAACCATTAAGAACCTTAGTATCTTTAACATCAGTGTTCAACAAACAAGCAAGAGAAGATGCTAAAGAAAATCTATATCTTCTTCCAGTGTTAGCAGACAGATGTAGAGAATCGAACAGATAAGATAAAAATTCTAACACCTGGGAAATAGAAACAGAATCGGGCACGAGACCATGATCTGAACACCATCCTCCAAAAGTCTTAAGTCGACCATTGTAAACTCTTCGGGTCGACTCCCTCCTAGCAGAATCGATAATTTCCTGAGATCTTGCAGAAACTTTATTCTCAGGGATCGAGCACTCGATATTCTCCAAACGCACAGACTTAAGATTCCTGGGTTTTGATGAAGGTAGGTTCCCCTCACTTGAGACAGAAGGTCTGGAGAAACTGGAAGAAGACGAGGGAAATTTACTAGAAGATCGAGAAGGTCTACAAACCAGATCCTCTTTGGCCAAAAGGGAGCTATCAACAAGATCTCGCAGATCTGATCCCTGACTTTCTTCAGAACCAAAGGAATCAGGATTGTTGGAGGGAGTGCATAAGCGAAGATTCCTGTCCACAGCCAACGCCTAATTGTCCGGAAAAGGAGACATGAAAGAGATCTGGGTATTCAGAGAGGTCGCGAACAGATCTACGTGGGGACGATCCAAGAGGTTTAAAATCACTTTGACAACCAACCTCTTTAACTCCCACTCTGTGTGGGCGAATTTGGAGGGGCGAGACAATTGGTCCGCGAGAAATTTCAGACAGCCTGGGACATGAGTGGACACTAGGAAAATTTGATTCATGCGACACCACATGAGGAGGTTCCGCACTTCCAAGCATAGGAGACGACTTTGTGCCCACCTGTCTGTTGATATAAGAGACTACCGAAGAATTGTCTGATCGAATCGAGATCTTGAGACCCTTTACACGATCCGACCAAAAGAGGAGAGCCTTCTTGACAGCCCACAATTCCAGAATGCTGACGACTCCTCCAGGGACCACAGGCCTGAAACAGACAGGGGAATCCCTCCCCACTCCCCATCCCTCCTGGGAAGCGTCTATGAAAACAATTGCTTGAGAAGACTTGACCAGAGGTACACCCATCAGAAGCAGAGAACAATCCTTCCAAAATTCTAGGTGTGGAATTAAATGCTCTCTGACAGGAATCTGATGGTAAATCGAGCGAACCGACTGTTTCCACAGGGATATAAGATACATTTGGAAAGGTCTTCTCATCAGCGCCGCCCACGGAATGATGTTCTCGACGCTGACCATCAAGCCTATTACCCTGAGAAAGAAGATTACTCTGACCACGGTAAAGGACAGAATTTCCATGGCCGCTAAGATGGCTTCTACTCTTAGATTTGAAGGGAAAACTAAGCCGCCAGCTAGGTCGAAAGATCAAGCCAGACTGCAGACCTCTGGAATGATTCTTGAAAGAATTGAGGAAGATTCTGCTTTTACTAACCAATCATCTATATAAACATGAAGGGGAATAGAATGACGGTGCAGAATTCCTGCTACGGCTGACACTAGGCGGGTGTAGAAAAAGGGAGCCGTGGTCAGGCCGAAAGGCATGACTCTGAATTGCCATACCCGGCCCTTGAAAGCGAATCTCATGAAAGAAGGGTGGATGAGGATATGAAAATAGGCGTCCTTCCGGTCTATAGAAGACGTCCACATACCTGGACTCAGACTGGCGATATTCTGAGATACCGTCTCCATTTTGAATTTTGGAGTAGAAATTAGGTTTAACCTCTTTAGATTGATAATTGGACGCCATCCACCCGTTTTCTTGGGGACTAGAAAGAGTTGAGTAGTAGCCCGGGTCTACTCTCCAAAAAGGAACCTCTTCTATAGCCTTCTTTAGAAACATTGACTCCAATTCATCTTCCAGAGCTCCCAACTTCTCCAGATTGGAAGGAACTGGAGTCCATTTGGGCTGGCAAGCCAGAGGACTACAAGCCAGGAGTCCTGAACAAGGGCTTGCCAAGTCTCCCAAAACAGAGACAAGCGCCCTACTACTGGCACGCTGGGAAGAAGGGACAGCACCGATAGATCCAAAGGTGGTAGAAGAGGAGGAAAGACTGGGAAACCAGAAAAGGAAAGGCCTACCCGGGCTATGGCCATCCCTTCAAACCCGTCTAGTTTGAAAACTTCTATCGGAGCGGCCTCTAGAATTAGATCTAGAACCTCGTGAAGAAAACTGACCCCTTCTTACCTGAGAAGGGGCTTGACGAACTTGGGCTCTAGGTCTATGTGACGAAATGGAATCGAAACGATCCTCCTCCGCGGATCTGGATTGGGAACCAGAAGACCGATTTGAGTTTGTGATAACCCTCGAAGGATAAGCACCATACTCATCCGGCTTAAGACTCTTCCTGCTGGGAGAGGAATTCAGACTTTTGACCGAGGAAGAGTCTCTCTTGACCGATGGTTTCAAAACAGAGATCTGATCTCGCAGATCCTTGGCTGATCTAAGGCGATCAGACTCAGCTCTAAGAATATTAGTAGAAGCTTGGCCAAAGATATCCAATCCAAAAGGAGGAGCTGAAATAAGGTTACTCCTGAGTGAGTTCGAAATATTCACCTCTGAAAGTTTCCTTGATCATCTTTTAGAGGTAATGAAACCCAAGGAACGGCAAACCGAGTTCAAGGAACCTCTTGAAAGATCAGCTAAAGATCGAAAAATTTCACGAGGACTCTGATCACCCATCTCCCGAGTCTTGAGAAGAGCCTCTGAAAGAAGGGCCAGAAAATTTGCTGATTTTAATTGAGCACGACAAACAAATTTCCCATTAAAAAAAATCAGAAGATGACTCGACCTTAGAGGACTCCTTGAGATTTGAAGAAAGAACGTCCCAAGTCGGCCCATTGAGAGATTGAGTAGACGCCAATCTAATAAAATCAACTTTCAGAACTTGAACAAGAGCATCTACCTTAGGAGTGAGAGAGAACTCTTGATTGAACATCATTAACATAAAAATCCAGCATATCTACAACCAAATTATCCACTGGAAAGACACAAGGAGCACTAGATGAAGAATCAGATGATTTAAGAGCAGATCCGAAAGGAGGATCAATGGAAAATTCATCCTGAAGAGGAAGAGATAGAGAAGCTTTCCATTGATGAGACTTAGACCAGTCATCCGAGGAGGCCCTTAACGGATAGAAACTCCTCAGATCCCTGGCCATGACTGATCTCAGAGTAGCATTGGTAGAAGAATGAGATGGAGAAGAGGGAGGAGGACAAAGGTCCGAGTCTAAAGAAGCAGATGAATCAAAGTTTCTTAGAGAGGAAGGAGTGGTTAAACCTCTAGAGGCAGAGCCCGAGTAAGAGTCCAAAACCAAAGAAGACTGATCAGATGGACTAACACCACGTTCCTCTCGCTGATTAGAAGGAAAGGAATATGAATCCAAACCACTGGCTGAAAATCTAGAGGATCGAAAATCTAGCGGAAATAAAAAACGATGAAGAAAGGAATCACAACTTACTGAAAACAATGAAAAATCTAAACCCGAATCAACTATCTGGAATTCCAATTCTGGACAAAGAACAACAGACACAATAGGATCCAAATGATCAAAAGCAGAAGAGGAAGAATAAGAAGGCAGAGAAGAGGCAGACGGAGAAGAGGAAGAAGGGACATGAGGAGAAGAAGAGTTCTGATGGACAGAAGCCGGGATATGAAGAAAACCTGGGGGAAGAGATAGTTGAAGAGTGAGAGAGAAGATTTAGAAACATGACCAGACAAAAAATCCATAGCCGACAAAGCAGATGAGGAGGCGGCAGAAGGATGATTACTACATTTCTTAGAAACTATATGAGAAATGTGAGGAGGAGAAGAAGAATGAGATACTATCTCACGAAAGGAAGGATGAACAAAATCAGAAGAATGAACAGACTGAGAGAAGAATTTCACCGGATCTACCTGACCTGGAGAAGCATCTCTTAAACTGGAAGCAGATACACTGCCACCGGAAGCGGAAACGGAAAAAACGGAACCGGAAATGGAAGTTGAATGCATGGATGGATCCAACAGAACTGGATATGCATAATTCGTACCGGAAGTAGCTACACTGCTGCCGGAAACGGAAGTTGAAAAACCGGGACCGGAAAAAGAGGATGCATGCAAAGTCTGGTCCAACAGACCCGGATGTGCATTCTTCCTACCGGAAGTATCAACACTACTACCGGAAGAGGAAGCTGACAAACCAGAAACGGAAAAAGAAGAATGATGCAATGTCGGGTCCAACAGACCCGGATATACATTCTTCCTACCAGAAGTAGCAACACTACCACCAGAAGAGGACCCGAATCAGCAACAATACAGTCGGAACCAGAAAAACTGGAAACGGAAGTGGACGGAAAAGTCAGATTATCATGAGACACCGGATGTTCAGCCAAGCCAGAAACAATCACAGTGCTCATTTCCGGATGCCCGGTCAAACCAGAAGACAAACCGGAATGCAAACCCGCTTGCCCGGACAAGCCAGGAGCAGAGACGGGAGCAGAGGCGATCGGAGATCTTAAAACATTTCTGGCAATAGGAATCACGGAAAAATGAACTTTTGCATGAGATGAAAGATCGGAAGCTTCCGCCACCGATGCCATCGCATAAGGTTTATGCGGCCCCTCAAGACTTATATGGTCTTTAGTCTGGCTCCTACCTGAGGATGCTTTACCAGACTTTTTCCTAGCATCACCAGACTTTAATTTAGGAGATTTCATCTCTTGTCTGGACGTGAGAGAGATTGGCTTGCCCCACTTACGAGAACGACCGCAAGAATGGGAGCTGTGCTCAGAGTCTGACGACTCCTCTTTGGCAGCCTTAATTGCAGAAGAAATGTGTTCGTCTAGAGACTTAGTCAGCACGCTTGCGAATGATTCAAATCTAGCGAATAACGCCATAACGGAATCCGAATTTGAATTAGAAGAGGGGCCCCCTCTGTTGTTGATACAGACGTTTTGACTGAGGTAGAGGCAGTAGTTACTGCCTTGGTACACTCAACAACGGCGGGAGAGTGACCCGAGGGCAAAGCAGGCTTTGAAATACACTCCTTGAAAAAAACTTTGGAAATAACAAAAAAAAAAAAATAAACGTAAATAGCCTTTACACATCCTACACATTTTGAGAGGGGAGCAAGTGGTACACTTCAAGCAAACGTGACCCGCAGTCTTTAGCATGAAAACGATCACACTTTGCGGACAAACATTTGATTCTCTCAGAAGATAAAACCACTTCCTATAAATAAAAAAATGATAGGAAATAAAGCAATAGCTTCGTTAAAACTAATGAGAAAATCTAGAGACGTCAAACGCGAACTTAACAATACTGACTGAAGACTGGAATCACAATGATTCCTGAATAGAATTGTTTGAAAGCACTATATAGGATCTACGTAATAAGAGTGGTACTTGGTTATTTTATAACATGGTAATTTGATGGTATATAATAGGCATGGTTTCTCAAACCTCGAAAACTGGAGTACTGACACGAAAACTGGTAACTCAAAACTAGTTACAAAAACCTCTAAAACACCATGACATAAAAGTTAAACATAACTTAGGCAAGATAGATTTCATGTTAGGCATGTTATCTGTCAGATTGAATGTAACTGAAACTTTTCAGAGCAGAGCTATAAACTTTTATTTCAACTTGATAGCAGGTGAACTGATCTGCTAGCAGAATATTTGAAAAGTGAATCAGTTTTCACATTTGGGACCTACTGCGCATGCGCGAACGTGCTTAGTGAAAGGCGTCACCAAGGAGTGAGTACAGACTGGTGCCAGTCTATTGTAAGGCTAATGCAGGGGGTCCCTCTACCAGAAGCCTGGTTGAGGGTCTACATGATGATGGTATTGGCATTAGGGAGTACGTAAGCGAGCATAAAATTTTTATTCTGATAGCTAAATGCAGATATTTTATTTAGCAAGTAGTGATTGAATGGTAATGGATGTTTTTGTGGTGTAATAACAACTCTGGTATATGACTGGGACCCAGTTCCACAATACAAAACTATGTATTCACTGAATTACGAATGAGGATGAGGAATTCTGTAATATGTTTCCGGTGATGATAAATTATATACATAGTGAAATTAGTTAGCGAACGAGGACAGGGAACCAAGTGGGTAAAGATGTCAATTTGTTATGTTTACCGACATTAATTTATCATTGTTTCTGTATCGCCGACATCACCGGGATTTACATCGATCTCAAAATCGATCTTTCCAGTAGCAAAGAAGCTGGAATTCTCATGCCTGCTAGACCCACGCATTACGTGGATTTGAGAAATCAGTGACCTACACGAGACCACCTTTCTCTTCTTGTACTCCTTCTTCCTGGCCTTAGGTGAACTCGCTACATGTCTCGTAGTCAGGGACATGGGTTAACCCCCACCTTACAGACCTGGCCTTTAGGATTCCGACTTTAGAAATGCGCTCATCCAAAGTGCGTTAGAATTGTAGCGAACAACTCGAAACGAGCGCAGAGCCATTACCACTATTTTGATTACTAGAGGAAGACGCCCCTTCCACTGCTGCTGGAGCTAATTTTGAAGGGCTAGAAACTGATTTGCCCTTTGCAGCAATAGGAGGGGAGTGATACGAGGCCATCAGCACTTTCGTAACATAATCTTTAAAATAAAGCTTTTGCAAAGCTGGCGACTGCCCCTTGAAAATTCTGCACATTACGAGAGGTGTACATGAAGTACACAAAGCCACACGTGCCCTGCGAATTCGGAGGGATGATGGCTATCACACTTTGAGGACGGGCATTTCACCTTTTCTGCTGATTTAAGATATTCCTATAAACGAAAAGATACGAAAAAACGAAGCATACAGCTTCTGATAATCGGGAGCAATCTCTAACAAACGTCTAATACCGGTAGAGAAAGCACATGCTAGAAAAGGCGGGAAAATGAAGATTTAAAATCAGATTTGTTTTAGTAAAAATTACAGAAATAAACTTTGACCGCTTCAGATAGAGTAAGAGAACCTTAGTGGTAGAACTTCTACTTAGTGGGTTTAATGAGTGTATAAATGGTAAGGCATAGTTGACCACCACGAAAAACGGTAACAAAATTACAATAGTACAAGTAACACATATAAACCGACAAAGTTACTCTACCACGTAACTTAGGTAATAGAGACTTCATATTAGGCATGTTTATAAGAAAGTAATCTTCTTAAAAGATAGCTGTAACACAGTTGGCAAGCACAAAAAGCTTAGACCGGCGCAAACAAACCTTTCTGTTAGCAGAAAAATTTGAAAGAGTGGTTCTATATTACTCTTAATCTCCTCTGCGCATGCTCATTGACCTAGGTCTCAGAGGAGTGAGTATAGACTGGTGCCTGTCTAATGCAGGATATATGGCGAGTGTACTCTACCAGAAACTTGGTTGCGGGTACAATGAGTTGGTATAGGCCAGTGGGGGCATGAAAGCAAGCATATAAATCTTTTTCTGGTGCTAAATGCAGATGGTTTGATTTAGCAAGTAGCGATTGAACGATAATGGATGTTTGTGGTGTAATAACAACCGCAAGACATTTCACTTTCTAAAACTACTGCCTCGAGCAGGATCTCCAACATTAAGTTAGGCACACATACAGACGGACCGCCTCAAAATGAATGCAGAGAACATCGGATGAACCAGCCAGCACCCACTAAACATTAAGCGAAGACTTCCCTTCGACCGCATATTAAAGTAGAAGTGCAAGACCCGTTACCACTTTAAGCGGTAATTAGTCCACTTTTTCACGACTGATCAACACCTTATAGACGAAAAAAGGACGACAGCGACTGCTGACAGAATTTCCGCTGTCTCTCCCACGAGTCCAGTCACCCCTCGCTTTACTGGCCACTATTAAGTTAGCGCCTGAGAGACAGCTACGTACCCCTCAAACAGGCCCTCCCACCTCCCGAGCAACTATTGGCGTAAGAACGACATTTTCCCCGACAATGAGGATGCAAATTGCTGCTCTAGCCCCCAAGCTTGCGCACCTTCGGCTGACTGAAAATACAGTGCACGAGGCATTTAAATGAGATTAAACCCTCCCTTGCGACCTTTCTCTCCCCCGTTCCTGCTCTTCCGCACATTATCGCCATGAGAGATTCGCTACATCAGGTACACCGCATATCACAACGAACACATCTGCAAACACCTCCCTCTTCCTGTGGATAACCCGATCACACACAAGACACACCCGCCCACATACTACTTCTCGGAGAGGAACCATCCGCACGAGCCCGTGACAACCGGCTCCAGCTTCACAGTAGCACTGCCTCCAGTCGAGCACCGACGCCCTACTCCCGATCTGATGACCGACCCTGGACAAGCGGCTCAGCCTCTGAAATAGCACAGCACCACAACGATGGAAGCCTCGTGCACCGCTTCCGAGGGCACCTCGACCAACCAGCAACTACGCCATGTCGGGCATTGACCAGCACAACTCAAAGAAGGCAGCTGGCCGCTTCAGTCAGAAAATATTTGTGGAGAGCACTGAAGGATTGCCCATGAGACGGCATCACAAGTCCGAGAACGACCTCGAACCACTAGCTATGGAGAATATCCAACTGGCTGATCAGCCAATGCCAGATCATTGACTGGCTGACGTCATTCTAAAAGTGATACGCAAGCTTTTGTGATGACTGGATACCCGGCCCTCGGCCAACCAAGTGCGGGGGACATGCAATGAACGCCGGCTACCCAGTCACGACTTTCTTGATTTTTCAGACCGCATGAATTTATCCAAAATACGCAAGAAATATATGCGAATAAAATCCCCCCACAGACCACCCTTGTGGGTTGGTCTGTTGTTTTATTAACCACTATAAAAACATACTTACCGTTCAACCACTACTTGCTAAATCAATTATCTGCATTTAGCTATCAGAATAAAAATTTTATGCCTGCAAACACCTCCCCATGCCTATTCCTATTAATATGGACCCTTAACCAGGCTAATGGTTAAGTCCATCGCCAGCATAATGACAGATATAGACTGGCACCAGTCTATAATCCCTCATAGTGACGCTTGTCACTAAGCACACTCGCGCATGCGCACTGGAGCCCAAATTGGAAACAGATTAACTTTTCTAAATTTAAGTGCTAAATATTAAAGTCCAATTCTCAAATTTTACCACGCAGGGTGGTTGAGGCCGGGTCGTAGTGATTGAACGGTAAGTATGTTTTTATAGTGGTTAATAAAACAACAGACCAACCCACAAGGGGGGGTTGTTATTACACCACAAAAACATCCATTACCGTTCAATCACTACTTGCTAAACCCGTAGATTTGGTCAGTGCCCCATTTAAACATTAGGTGAGATTTGAGAATCAACAAACAAGGATAAAAATTCAACCAATCTTATCCAAATGTTAATAACATAACATAATAGTGCATTTAGCTCAATCACACCATGATTAGCAAATAAGGAAAACTTGAACTTACAGAAATAAATAAAAAACACAAAAGACTCACCATTTCTCACAGACGCAGAGTCCTAACGAAAATGGTGGGAAGTGCTTGGTAAATAGTCTTCGGCTTTTTTAGTTAAAGGTGGAAATGTTACGAAAGAAGGAAGCTGCTGCACTCTGGTCTTTGAGATAAAAGGATGTAAAGGTGAGTTCAGATTTCCATCCTGTCACTTGCATGACCTCATCTAAAGACGAACCCTCAAAAAGAGCGAAAGAAGTAGCCATACCTCTAACGTCATTGGCTTTAATAAGGGAGAGATTAATTTGATCCGGTGAGGCTATCTCATAACAAAGCTTAATTATTGTCTCACAAATCCATCTGACAATCGAAGAATTTGAGACCGGCTTAGATAACTCTTCCATGTAGGAAAACCATAAATGAGATGGATCGACTCTTATAAAATCTGATCGCTGATTGAAGGTTCCTAATGCCAGGACACCAAAATTTATCGGATGGCGAAAGACGAAAAAGATTTTAAAATCATCGGACTAGCAGGATAGCGGTTAGTTTGAGTTTTAGATAAAAAATTCCTTCTGGGATATAACACCAAGCCGTCTCCTGAAACTATAAATCTCTCCTTTTCAGCAGAAAGAGCATGAATCTCTTGAACGCATTCTAGCAGAGGCTGTAGCAACAAGAAAAACAGCTTTGACAGTTAAAAACAAAACAAAACTTAATACTGGTAGAAGAAATAGGTTCAAAATGACAACCAGCCAAAACTTGAAGAACCAAAGCCAAACTCAAGGAAGGTAAATGCTTAGCAATCGGAGGACGAATATTACTTAGACCTCTAATAAAGCTATTAAGTCTTAGAATCCTTGACATTGGCATACAGAAGACAAGGAAGGGATGACGCCAGAGAAAATCTATACTCCCTGACCGTAATAACTGACAAATGAAAATAATCAAACAGATAAGATAAAAAATCTAATACTTTGGGTATAGAAACCGAATCGGGCACGAAACCTTGTTCTGAACATCATTAACCAAAAATTTTAAGTCGACCCTTGTAAACTCGACAGGTCGAATCCCTTCTGGCAGTCAATAATTTCCTGAGATCAGAAGAAATCTTATTCTCGAGGACCTCAGACTCGAGATTCTCCAGACACACAGTCTAAAATTTATTGGATTTGGATGCACACAAAGACCTCTTACTTGAGATAGATCATCCTGGGATACTGGAAGAAGAGGGAAATCTACCAGAAAATCTAGAAGGTCTAAAAACCAAATCCTTTTTGGCCAAAAGGGAGCTATCAGAAGAATTTTGCAAACCTGATCCTTGACCCTCTTCAAGACTAACTGAATCAAAATCGTTAGAGAGAAGGCATAGGCGAACATTCCTGTCCACTACTGAGACAGAGCATCCACCACCAGGGCTTGACTGTCCGGAAAAGGAGACATGTAAGAGAAGATCTGAGCACTCAGAGAGGCCGCGAACAGATCTACTAGAGGACGATCCATAAGACGAAACCTCATTCCTCCTTCTAAAAATGAAAGAAAACCCCATGGCAATGACTGAACGAATCGCGATTTAGAAGCCTAACAGACAATCCAACCAATGAACAGAAGCCTGGATCCACTTTACAATGAATAGCCTCTTCTATAGACTCCTTGACAATCATAGAAAACAACAACCACTCTAAAGCTAATAGCTTCTAATAAGAAGGAACAGAAGACCATTTTGGAAGAAGAGACTACAGAGAAGGATTCTAGATCCAAGAATATCTAGCCCTTTTGATAATGGCCACCCTTAAAAGAAGTGTCAAACTTACTATATGCTAAAGAGGACTGCTCATAGAAAACACATAGATTACATATGCCATGATGCTCCAACCAAAAATCCTGGGCTATATCAAAATGCTTAGCCCTCACTAAAGAGGTAACTCACGTTTATTATGGATATTTGAATAATATCGCTTACTCTGAATGGAGACAAAAAAGGGTCATATCAGTATAACCTAACTTATTAATAATGCTAAAGACTCTGCAAAAATCATAGATAATTTTATTTAGAGATTTAACCAGATATTGTGGCAAACCAAAAACCCATAGTAAGTCTATGGGAGTGCTTAGAGTCAAGATATAGCCAAATCATGTGCCTGAGATCTACATGAACCACGGAAACCTTACTAGTGACGACCGTCATCACAATTCTATGAATAGAATACATGACACGGTCCTGATAAGAGAACTATGGCAAACATTAGACCATCTAATTTAAAAATCGTATAATAATGGCGATTTAATAAAAAATTGTATTGAATACATCAACGGTTGCCTAGCCGCTCGGGCTTGCTGATAAATTAGATATCCTAAACAATTCGATATTTACGCCAAGAGGCAGAAAACTTAAGATTTTAATAAATTTATTGATTCTTATATTTATAGTCTTAGCATCAATAATTTCATCTTTGTAATAACAAATGACATTGTGTTAGAAATCCCAATAAAAGGAAAGATTGAACACTGATACTAGATATTAACTGATTGAATACTGAAATTTGCAGACGACATATTACAATTGTACTATCTCTGGACTTGCAAAGATTTCGAAAACATTTTGACCGAAAATAGTTGGTGGATGCTTAAATCCAAAGATTCGCGCCCGCTCTTCCCCCCTCCAGCGCAACCCCCACCACACTCCAACTGGCCCGCCGCCAGCCCCCAGACAACAACCTCAACGAGCAAAAACCCAAGACCCACCGAATAGTCCGGGCATAATCCGACCGAAAATTGCCGGTGGCATCACCAACAACCCTCAGCCACACTGCCCCTAAAATACCCAGCAAATCCCGAGCCCCGCCTCCCCGAAACCACCGTCCGAAGGCCCGCAGCAACCCAGTCAAAATAGAGCAAAAATTACGCTATAAAAGGGAAAACAAACAAAAATCTGGAAAAAATGAAAACAAAACGAACTCACCAAAACTATGTCAACGCAGAAGAAGAATTCGACTCATATTCCTCCTTCCTGCCCCTTATCCGATTGATTATCTTTTCTAAGCGAATAATGTACTTGTAGACATTAATCCTGTACTCATAATGATCCTATGAAACCTTTACTGAATCTAATTCTTTTCAGCGACTGACAAAATTATACTGCGATTTACGTAAGAATCAGGGTTATCCCATCCACAAATAAACTCCCTTTGGTTAAATAAATATGTCAACCTGCCGACATAAGAGGTAAAAGGAGCGAGAACAAAGGCTGAATAGCCCGAGGACAACTGGCCATCTAAAGTTGGATGAAAGCAAAAATCGTATCTCGAAATAATGCGTAGAATACAAACTGACTTATCGGCTGATGAAATGCGCATATAAAATAATCTGCCGCAAAAGCCCATACGGTAACCAGTCAGAAGTCTTTAATTACGTTGAAAATTGTCACTGATAAACGAATATGACTACAATTCCAAGAGAGACTACAAGACTGGCAATGACTCGGTATGAATATTTTCAACCATTAAACATTCCCAATATTAAACAAATACGGAAATAAGACTAATTCTTAGGCAAGAAGATGACTAGATTCTAGGAAAGCGGATGTGGAAAAAAGGAAATGGAAATGCATAAACTGCAAGTATACTACCGGAAACTTATCAAAATCCTACAACCCGGATGTACAGAATTACCGGAAGAGGAAGTTGAAAAACCGGAAATGGATGAACAATGCACTGCCGGGTAAAACCGGAAATGACCCTATCCCCGGCTGTACGAAATCCGGATGTGGAAAACAGGAACCGGAAATGCACAAAACCGGAAGTAGACTAGTGGAAACTGATCAAAATCCTACAACCCGGATGTACAGAATAACCGGAAGAGGAAGCTGAAAAACCGGAAACGGAAATTGATGAACAATGCAATGATATGCATTCTTCCGGAAGCGCTCACGAAACCGGAAACGGTCCTAGGAACCGGATCTTGAAGACCCGGATGTCCTACAAAAAAGGAAGTCATACCGGAAACGGATGGAACGGAAGTAATAACCGGATCTTAAAGACCTGGATTTCCTACAAAACCGGAAGTCCTACCGGAAACGGACGCAACCGAAGAAAGAACCAGATCCTGACGACCCGGATGTCTTGCTAAACTGGAAATTAAAACGGTATCTGATGGAGCGGATGCGAAAAGGAAATAAACCCGAATCCAGAGGACCCGAGTCCACCACAACGGAACCGGAAGAACTAGCAAGACTAGGATTCTAGGATTCTTGGCAATGGGCGATCTACAAAATACCTTGACGACCGGTATAAACGAAAAATTGGCATTAGCATACGGTCTAGCCTTATGGATGTCAGCTTCAGCCTCCGCCACCACTGCTTGTGGGTTATGCCCTTCACCCTCAAGTCTTAAGTGGGTTTGACCCGGTGCACTACACGAGCCCACCTTCGAGAGCTGGGTCGCTCTAGACTTTGCTAAAGAAACTTATTAACCTGCATCGAGGTTAGAGGGACCCAAGACCGACGCGAATGACTCAAATCTCGCAATAGAACTCGTACGGCATCTGAATTCGGCGAAGAGATTCCCCCTCCGTAACAACCGGTATGAGGGTACAAAAAATGACATTTCACACAGACATGTTCGGCAAATTCAGCTGAGTGATGGCGATCACAAATCGATGACGTACATTAAATCCTATCTGACGATTTACCAGACTCCTAAAACGAAAAAGGCGTAACAATGATAGCTACCACTTAGAAATCGTAAAAAGGAGACTAGAAACATAAAACGCACTTCTAAAAAAGGCAAAAAAGTTCAAATTAGAAATCAAAATCCCTACTGACAAGAAAACAAACTTGCCTAGGAATAAATGAAAATCTTTGTCGAACGCTAGATAATGATGATGATGATAAAGGCATAGTAATTAGGTTACCACGAAACGAGAACTCGATCTTTCACGAAAACCGGTAACAATATGAACATAGTTATAAAATACAATATAACCACTAATAAACTTCCTAAACAAAACTTAGGGAGGATTGAATTCATATTAGGCATATTGCTTGGTAATATCAAAGACAATAGTGTAGCTGACACAGCGCAAAGCATAAAAAAACCCTTAGAGAATATTTTAGCAGTAGTTCTCCTTGCAGAATAATTGAAAAGTGAATCTGTTTCCTATTTGGGCTCCAGTGCGCATGCGCGAGCGCGCTTAGTGACAAGCGCCACTATGAGGGATTATAGACTGGTGCCAGTCTATATCTGTCATTATGCTGGAGATGGACTTAACCATTAGCCTGGTTAAGTGTCCATATTAATAGGAATAGGCATGGGGAGGTGTGTTTGCAGGCATACAAATTTTATTCTGATAGCTAAATGCAGATAATTGATTTAGCAAGTAGTGATTGAACGGTAATGGATGTTTTTGTGGTGTAATAACAACTGTGGCGAACAAATTTGTGAGATTTTCAAATTCTTAAAATAGCCGCTTCTGAGCAGGAAAAGAGAATGATGTCATCATTGCTATCAACAATCAACATGTGATTGCTGTCAGCCAATCAGCTCCCTTCTTAGCAGAAGCGGCCTCTAGCTCAGGCTATGGGTATTGTTTATTAACCCTTTGATTTCCAATCTATTGAGCTCTAGTGTTCAAGCAAATTACAAGGATTCTCAACATATAGAGAGTAGATAACTGAAGGAGCCTTTCGATACTCAGTAGTCACAATACCCCCCAAGACAGTGAGAAGGAAAGCGCTATATTGTAATCTGTGGAGGTAGGTTGACATGCAATAAACACTGTGGTTACAAAAGTAATAGCTGTCCTACTGACCACTGCTTGCTCTGCCTATATTTGTTGGCTCATTTTTGATCAATTTTAATGTTAAATATATTACATAATATATAAATCATACATAAGTACACCTACATGTGGATGCTCTTTCAATGGGCACTTATCAATGGTATGCATGATACGTTTGTATGGGTGATTGCTGACAGCATGATGACATTCATCGAAGATCAACAGATTAACGCACGATAGAGCGAAACGTCCATGCAAGAGGATGTCCAGGAAGATCTGGGCTGTCATGACTAGAATGTTGTGTTTGCGAAGTTCTTCTTCCTGTAAAGAAACCAAATGAATGCCGTCATAAAAAAACCAAAACCCATCATTTCATTTTCCCTTTCATTCTAGTTAGTCAAGTGACAAATGTACATATGATCTTTTGAAATCTCCATCAAAGAAATATAATCAATACTTAATAGGAGAATTCTGATATATAGTTTTTCAACCTATAAGAAGAAACCTTGCCCATGACATCAAATATGCTCAAAGAATATGTCAGTTTTGGAGGAAGCATATGTTTGTACTTTGTCAGCACTTCATGTCATCAAACTGATAACAGCTCTCACCGAGAAAACAATTCATACTAAACCACAAGGGTTACATGACAATTTTTTTTTTATTTGGAGGCATGACTCTCATCATAATTTTAACTAAAACATTTCCGAGGTTTTTTTCCAAATGTTGTAAGCTGGAGACAAGTATATGAGAACCTGTTTCTTTTAAACTTTTAAGGATAACTGCTGATGTTACAGAACAACAAACTGCTTGATTGACAGTATTTGGAATGTATAATACATGCAGAAATTTTCTTGAACGAATTCGAGTGTTAAATGGTTAAAATGAAAACTGGTACCAGGTTCTATCATACAAACCCAGATATCTTTTGTCCAGAAGTCCACACCCATCTCACCGACATAATGACCGACCGTTAGCTCCACAGATCTCCGCAGAACTTCCGCTTGTTGTATCACCAGAGGCACTGCAAAGTACATTTCCATACCTCATTCATTAACAGTATGCAGATCACACCCCTGTCAATGTGGACAGGTTTAAAGCTTATTAGAGGATAAAACATTTGCACTGTTATGAAATTTATATTTTCATGGCAATAACTATGTTACAAGGATATTAACGCAGCATATCTTACACAAATCCAATGATGCTTCATATGGAAATTAGGTTATTGATGAAACTAACTTGTTCAAGGGTTAGTAGTCTGGCGATAATGTGTTGTAGGAATCCCGTCACTCACAAGGTATTCACAGAGGTGTTCTAACACAGTAGTAATGATAGAATTTGAATAGGAATACATGCACACTCATGGATATTTGTTTATGCATATAATTTGCATTGTCCAATATTTGTGACTATTTCCGGTAAACTTTTCATAAAATATAAGATTTTCACGCACAAAATTTACCAATCAATATTTCTGTATAGAAGTTCTCAAGCCTCCACCCATATGGTCCTTCCCGCCAAATTAACCCTCTGGGCCCTACCAAGAATTTACAAAACAGTGCTACAAACCCTACAGCCAAAAGCTGGAAACTTGCTTAGAACCATAGCCTATAAGCGGTAGTGGCGTGATAGCGCGTAGTGCTACCATGCCAATTATATTAACAATTTTTGGCAAAGTAACAGATCACTATATATAAAACTATATATCATTAGAAAGGGCAATAAAATTCCTTTAAGTACATATAAAATTTGTATGAATAAAATATATTTTAGTTAGTCAACGTGCCTCTCAAAATGGCCACACCTTGTAGGATAAATACATTGGTCTATTTTTGCAAAGTTTATCGAAGTTTTTTTTAATTTTACAAATGCCATTGATAAATTTAATCACAATGGTATTAAAGAAGAAGTACAATGGCATTGAACGTGGCTTTCATATACAACATTGAGCACTAAAGAATGAAATAGAAAGTGCTATTAGAAGATAATTATTCGGATTTATTTTAAATTCGTCGATCCTGCGCCGACCCGCTGAAAAACGAAATGAGAACGGCCTTGGCATGTGACGTCATTTCAGGCGATCGGCTGAGCTTGCCTGAAACAGCTGAGCGAAATAACGTTGACGCTGTGTCAGAAGACTTGTTCTAACAGACAAGAGACCATCAACTACATTCGTAATAAAATCTTTATATATATATATTATATATATCCTACACACCCACCTAACACAAGTAGTCTAATGCGTGGGAAAGAACAAAATGTACATTGTCAAATTACGTCGTAAATATCAATCCTCTATTATTCAACAAAGATCTCGGCAAACTAGGTCTAACTGTCTGTTGGCACTTAACCCTTGAAATTCCGGTGTCTTGATTATAAGAAGACTACACAAGGAAGCACTTGAATATTTTTGAAACTAATTTCACTGGATTATGTTGCTGTTGTCATAGACAGCACTAACTCCTAGTCAAACTAATTCCAAAAATATTCAACAGCAGGGAATGTGTACAGGTGTGGGTGGGTGGGTGTGGGTGTGTGAGTTAATTGAATAGAATCAGTGCCTACACAATTTCCTGGGGGGCAGCGGTGGCAGTAGTAGTAGTAGTAGTAGCAGCAGCAGCAGCAGCAGCAGCAGCAGCAGCAGTAGTAGTAGTAGTAGTAGCAGCAGCAGCAGTAGTAGTAGCGTCGCAGCCGCCATAGCCGTCTCTGCTGCTGCTGCTGCTACTGCTGCTGCTACGTAAAAATGGCATGCGTATATGTGGTTTGCTGCATGCCAGATGCATTCAGTGTGTTAAGTTTCCGCTGTGCAGTGGATGAGCACCTTTACATTTGGTTCCGCCCCCAGGGGTGGGGGATGGGCGTCAAAAGGTCATGAAATTGATTGTAATGCAACTCCTCTGACACTGTTGGACAGAATCCAACCAAATTAAGTATGTCAGTTACCCCTATCAATGTGGAGTGGATGAGCACATTTACATTTGGCCCTGACCTCAAGGTGTATGGGATGGGGGTGTCAAAAGGTCATGAAATTGATTGTAATGCAACTCCTCTGACACTATTCGATGAAATTCAACCAAAATTGGTATGTGAATTACCCATATGATTGCGGAGTGCAAAATGACATTTACATTTTGCTCCGCCACCGAGGTGTGGGTTGTGGGGTGTGACAAAAGTTCAAAGCGATGAATGTGGGGATTTGCAATGATGCATCATCGACCGATCAATCTAGTTATCCCCACGCTTTTCGAAGAAAAGGTGGGGATTATGTTATGCGACCTGTGTGCGTGTGTGCACTTATAGATTGTAACGCATCTCCTTCTAGACCGTTTAAGATAGCAACTTGAAACTTTGGGGATGATTATACCTATGGGCAAGGACGTGCATGGCACTTTTGAAATTCAGTTCTGACCCCCCCCGGGCTGGGCCCAGGGGGTCAAAACTGGCCAGTTATTATCGATTGTAATGCAACTCCTCCTAGACCATTTCAGATATTCAGATAGAAACTTAAAAGTTTGGGGATGATTGCTCATATGGACAGGGATGTATATGACACTTGGAATTTTGGCATGACCCTCAGGGGCAGGGGCCCTTGGGGTGGGGAATGTGGGGTCCAAAAATTAAATTTTTTCAAAGGTTGTCATGTCGCATATCATTTTCAAGCCAATGATTAGTAGTCTACAGGACAAGGAACTATTTTGATCTTGGGTCAAACTGAGGTTAGGGGGCTGGATCAAAAAGTCAAAATTGGCCAGTAATTATCGATTGTAATGCAACTCCTCCTAGACCATTTCAGATAGAAACTTAAAAGTTTGGGGATGATTGCTCATATGGACAGGGATGTACATGACACTTTTTGGAATTTTGGCATGACCCTCAGGGGCAGGGCCCTTGGGGTGGGGAATGTGGGGTCCAAAAATTAGATTTTTTCAAAGGTTGTCATGTCGCATATCATTTTCAAGCCAATGATTAGTAGTCTACAGGACAAGGACCTATTTTGATCTTGGGTCAAACTGAGGTTAGGGGGCGGGATCAAAAAGTCAAAATTGGCCAGTAATTATCGATTGTAATACAACTCCTCCTAGACCATTCTAGATAGAAACATGAAACTTTGGGTATGATTACACATATGGCCAGGGATGTGCATGACACTTTTGAAATTTTGTTATGATCCCCAGTGGTGGGGCTCAGGGGGTGGGGATTGTGAGTCAAAAATTAAATTTATCCAAAGGTGGTCATGTCGCATTTCATTTTGCAACCCATTACCCATTGAAACTACATTTCAAGGAATTTAATGTGTTTTGGGTCAGTGAGGGTAAAGCTCGAAGTGGTGAACGCGTGGATATTTGCGATGGCATGCCATCGACTGCACATTTTAGTTCCTAATGTAAACATTGTCTTGTAAACCGCAATCAAATGGGTAATTAACATACCAAATTTGGTTGAATTCCGCCAACTTTGAATTTGTCCCCCCATCCTCCACCCAGCCACACCATGTGATTGGAGCCTAATGTAAACGTTATCTCAATATTATGGGTAACTCACATAACAAATTTGATTGAATTCCACCAATAGGTTTCAGATCAGATAACCAGATGGATGGATGGACAGACTGACTGACGGATGCAATGAATATCCCATTCTATTTTTTAAAAACACATGAGGACGAGCTACAGTTGCGACTTTGGCATCTTTGTCAGGAATATAAAAAATTGACAGACAGAAACAGGCAGACTTATAGTAATCGTGAGTCCAGATAGTTCCACAATATAAAAATTTTCTGGATGTTTTTCGGATTACACATCAGGTTGTGGAATCCTAATGTATGGTCACACCCTTTCATTTGTTAAAGTTGTAGCCAAATCAGACCAGTAGTTTCCGATCGAGATATCCAGATTCAGAATTTGATCCTACCGGAATCCAGGTTCTTTTATACGGATCATGGACAATACTGGAAATCCTCTTTGACGGCAAGTTTCTTCATGTTAAAATTTGAGCCAAATTGGATCAGTAGTTTTTGAGTCGCAGCTAAAAAGTATATGAGAAAGCAAAGCCTGGGATATAGAAATGCGCGGATTGTGATTTAATTATAGGCATGTGAATGTGATAGTACTTATTACTAATGAACACATACAATAACACCAACAAACATCATTTATAAATCCTAGAAGAAAGAACATTGTTTTGATTAAATTATTTAAATTTATTGTCCACTTCTTCGGAGCTGTCAGTCCTTTATCATTTGTTATTGGCGATGTGGAAGTAAGCATATTGACGTATAGTACCATATATATATATATAGTTCCTTGAAGAATGCCAGACACACTGTAAAATTGAATAAAAAGACAACAGATTCAGGAATGTATCATATATAATAATGTATATAGAACACACTCTCCGCTCACCCCCTCCACCCCACCCTCTCCCAGACACTTTAACCCTTTGGTGGTCAAGCTGGAAAAAGCAGGCCTCAGCTCTAGAGCTATCTTGTGAATGTTGGACCATTTTTTTTTTTAAGATTTAACATTGGAATTAGTGGCATGATAACATCAGGTCAGTGATTCTGGTGGTAAACTTTAGAAATTAATCTTGGCCTGCAAATGAACAGTTAGCAAACAAGATTTTAGATGTTCTTTAGACCAATTTTGCCTATTAACTCTTTAATAACCAAATTTGGTCAAGAATATTGACATATCTGCTTATTGAATGTCCATTTGCAGGCCAAGAGAAGGCTATTTGAAAAAAATAGACCACTGGCATGTCTGGCTTAATAATCGAGTCGGTCATTCCAGTGATAAATTTTCAAAACTAATCTTCTTATGGGCTACAAAAGGATATTTCTCAATACAGCACATACTTTCTGTCAAAACTTTGTTAAAAAACAGCTGACCTGTATGACTGACATGCAATTTAAATTTTAATACTAGATGTTATTTCATGAGTTTTGACTCAATCCCCCATGTGGTTTCGGGGATTTTCAAATGATCACCAACACGCAAGAGAGCTGTCATAATGTTAGCGAGTCAATTTTCGGTCGTACGCAGATCCCTGATATTACGTCATAAGCCTTGTCTTCGGGTGTTCGAGTTTCGTTTTCGGAAGGTAAAAAAATTAGCACTTTTGATATGAAATTTTATATAAATAGTAATAGTCTATAAAATATTTTATAACCATATCATTATGTTGGCATATACCGAGTTATTTCCATACACTAACGCAGTAAGTTGGCTTAGCGTTTTACTTACACTTTAAAACTAACAGATACCAAAGTTTCGTGAAGGTTTTCATCCGATAAAACGTGAAAATGACAATTATATTATGTCATGGTACCGTAAAATTTTGAGAAATTCCGGTCCTGATTTTGGGGGGAGCCCTCATTAAATGTTGAATAATTCCTTTATACATAAATGAACACATACCAGGGTTTCTCAGCGTTCACAACGAATAAATGGCAAATTTTATGCTATGTAGCATTGCTGGTTGCAATCAGCAATTTAAGAAGCGAATGCGAATGTTTTACACTAAGATTCTATAGCATCAGACATTTTTTCGTAGCGGCGTCTCCAATAGGAATCGTTTATCGTGAAAGATTGTGAGAGAACGAGAGGAATTTGTAGAATCGTACCCGTATCTAATATACGAGTACCAAGCTCATTACCCGTTATTGGTAACACCGTATAAGATTGACGCGTCTGATTGGTCGGGAATTCATGAATATTAATTTTTCCAGCAAGATGGCGACACGAGCAGCTGTTTTGCAAAATAGTTGTGTGTTCAAATATGTCAATCTATGCCTATTTCTTGTACGCCACAAACTAAAAAATAGAGAGATGACTAGATTAGCCATATTGCCAATCGGGAAGTGGGATGCCAATATATTTGACAGCTTTCGCATCTCAACTCGGCCTAATTAATGCTGGTAATTTGAATAGTATGTTTTCTCGGAAATTGTAAACAAAGACACGCATCGATGATTGAGATTATCGGATTGTTTATCTATAACCTTATTGATATTTCGTGACCAGAGGTAAACGAATGGATTTATATATTATTAGTTCCGCTGCTTTCTTACCACAATCTATAACTTTCTCTGTTAAATTAGTCATTGAGTAACTGAAAACTTGGAAGTAACACCACATTGACTAACAATCATTGATGATTGGAACTTACTAATTATTCCGTAGAAAACAAATATTTCACTATTACCCTTGTTACAAACATTCTATCACCATTTACTGTGTGGCCAGTATCCTCTGATCAAAGATATAGACAACTGGGGCCCTGAAACAAACTTGCACTATCATGGAAGTGTGCCCAAAATTAAAAACTATTATCATATTTGAACCTCAAATTCCAGAATTTCACGTTTAGTCATTATACGGGTAAGATGTTGAATATTTTGAACCCAGTTTGAAGCTGGTGCTGCCGTAGCCAGCTTCCAGTCAAATTAGTTTCAAAATATTCAACAGAATTTTGAAACATTTGTAACAAATTTATTATTCACTCTTGTCGATTGAAAAGGTTAATCCAGTAACTAGTAGTCATACTCCCTTTTGGACTATATATGCCCACCATTTATTATATTATTCATTTCTGCGCTAAAATCTGAGGGCGGTGTATGACCATAACAGCCGCTGTCGGGTCATAGTGCTTACCAGTATATCCCTATGACCCTGCACCGTACACGTATATTGTTAACCATCTAACATTTGAGTCAAACAAAAACTGCTGCAGTTGTCTAGGAAAATGTCAATTTTCAGACCAAAGTAACATTATTTTTGAAAATGTATCACTTGAATGACTGACTCTTGGTCTGCATATGGGCATTGTCTATGAGAAAATGGAAATCTTCATGAACAAATTTGATTGTTAAAGTCCTAATTAATATAACTCTTAGAATTTGCCTATTTCTAAGTTATTGTTCCTATTTTTTTCAGGTGAGCGGACAATGGCTTAAAAACGTACTAACATGGATTTTATAGAGAAAAATTTGGTGATCTGTTTAAAATAAGCCTGCTGTGATATTGCAATTGCCTCCATTCATCTCTCTATCCATCCATCTCCAAACGCTTTTGGTAGAATTCAATCAAAATTGTTAATGTAAATTACTGATATGATTATGGATTTGGAGACACCGTATACACTAGGTTCCATCACAATGAATCAGCAAAGAACGACGTGCAGCAAATATGATTCCACGGCAGTGAAATATACAATATAAATCTGCACACGAGCAAGGTAAGATTAACCCTTTTCCCGATGAATTCCCCATATCTCATTTTAATGATACCATAAAGGAAAACTCGTGAATATTTTAAAATTAGTTTGACTGCAAACTGCCTTAGGCAGCAATGGCTTTCAGTCAAATTAATTTCAAAATCTTCAATAGAATAAATTTTATATTGTAAGCATCATACTTTTCAGGGATTTGTCGGTGAAAATGAGAAAGGGTTAAATAATCGGTCACCCAAGTATCCCATCATAATGAATTACATCACATGTAGGCTGACGTCACAATCAAAATATCCATTGGATGCCGTAGCTAAGTCCATCATGCACTTTTGAAAGTCTGTCAGTTGTACGAATTGTATGTCCTTACCATTTAATAAACATTCTGTTGAATAATTGAACAGACCCCAGTCAGATTAGTTTCAAAATATTGACCAGGTTAGCTGTATCTATAGTTATCATGGAATTGGGAATTTAGGATTCAAAGTGTATAAACTGATCCCAACACCTGCAAATCATGGATGGAGCTTACCTAGAGATGGGGCAGAGCTAAACGTGGATTCATCTATTAGAAAATCTAAATTTCTGCCATGTCCACTTGTCAATTCCAGTCTTTGCTATGTTTAACACTTTCACCGACAAATCCTGGAAACAATGTGCCGTGGCCAATGATTGTGGTAGCCTAATTTCTCAATCCAAAAGAAATTTACATTTTTGTATAAAGATTTTGAATTAATTACCTACCTGTATCTTATCGCCTTGGGTCCTTTCATGATCCCCATGTTTTGAAAAAAATGGAGATATTATAATCGCCTCCATCTACCCGTCTGTCGGTCCATCATGCTATCCCCTCCCAAACAGGTGGGTGGAATTCAACCAAATTTGCTATGTGGGTTACCCATGATTGAGATTTGTAAGACCACATTTAGATTTGCTTCCGCCACCTGTGGGTCAGAGGATGGGGTCCAAAGGACAAATATCCGAAAAACTGTCCGTCACGCCAACTCCTCGCTGTGTGGAATTCAAAGGAATTTGATATGTGGGTTGCCATATAATTGTGAATTTCCTGTCTCCACCAAGGGGCGGGGGGTTGTTCAAAAGATCAAGAAATTGATTGTAAAGATTAGTCTAACAAATTTAAATTTTTCATATTTCTGACCACTCTCGCACACCCTCTCCTTGAATTGAAATTAAGCCAAATGAGCCACTACATGTCTCTAGCAGGATTACTAGATTCTACTTTAGCCCTTGAAATTTTCTTTGCAGACCCAAGGGAAGACTATCTTTGAAATTTTAACACTGGAATGACTGGCTCACTTACCGAGCCAGTCATTCTAGTGCTAAATTTTTACAAATAGTCTTCTCTTGCTCTGAATATCGACATTTCTGAAGATCACAGCAATGGCATTTTTTGGACACCTTGACCATTGACATATCAAATTGTTACCATCAGGCTGGTCGGTTACAAATTGTACTAGTCCTGGTCAATTTCTACTAGCTTCTGGCTCATGTTAATTGTTAACTCCTGCTTTCACAGATCATTTCCCCTTATGACATCCAGATTTTCCACAACAATCCACGCCAGTCTCTGTGTAATGCAACTTTTCCAAATTCAGTGGTTGGAATTCAAACAAATTTGGTATGTGATTATGGAGTGCAAGAGGGCATTTACATTTGGCTCCGCTCCCAGGGATGGGATGGGGTAAAGAGGTCAAAGTGGTGAACATGGGTTCTGCTATAATGCATCATCGACCAAGCAATCTAGTTATCACTTAGTTTCTATCGACAGGTAGATTAGATTTTTAAAGCCCAACAGTGTTGTCGAGGACTTGATGCTTGATAGATAACATTATGAACAAGAGTAATCATAGATTGTAAACCACTACCAAGACTGCCCTACCACTTTTCTTACAATGTACATAGCGGTTTTAAAATAAATTTTAACACATCCAAATATGTTAAATCGTAGTGTATGATCGCACCCTCTGCTTTATAAAAATTTGAGCAAAATCTAACCAGTAGTTCCCGAGATATCTGTAGATTAAAATTTGTATCCAATCTGGATCCTGAGTTTTTGTCCAGATCACAGACAACTTCTGGAAATCCTTGTTTAGGTTATGTGGCTCTGTTGTGTTAAAATTTGAAACCAATAGGATCAGTATTTTAGATGCAATACCTGACGGACACATGGACGCACACGCACACAAATGTAATAACCCCCTTCCCCTTGCAGGACAAGGGTAAATATCCTGCAGTCTAAAAAAGTAATCTGTTGAGTATATTTTGATAAATTTAATTGGAATCAACCCACAGATCCCCCTTGCGGGTTGGTCTGTTGTTTTATTAACCACTATGAAAACATACTTACCGTTCAATCACTACTTGCTAAATCAATTATTTGCATTTTGCTACCAGAATAAGATTTTTATGCCTGCATACCCACCTCCCCATGCCTTTTCCTATTCCTAGGGACCCTCAACCAGGCTTCTGGTTGAGTCCCTTCTCCAGCCTATCATCAAGTATAGACTGGCACCAGTCTATACTCGCCTCATAGTGACGCTTGTCGCTATGCGCGCTCGCGCATGCGCATGCGAGCCTGAATAGGAAACAGATTCACTTTTCTAAATTTAAGTGCAAAATATTTCAAATCTGATTCTCAAATCTTACCACGCGGGGTGGCTGAGGCCTGGTCGTAGTGATTGAACGGTAAGTATGTTTTCATAGTGGTTAATAAAACAACAGACCAACCCGCAAGGGGGGTCTGTGGGGTGTTGTTATTACACCACAAAAACATCCATTACCGTTCAATCACTACTTGCTAAACCCGTAGATTTGGTCAGTGCTCCATGTCCCCAGACGGTGGGAGGAGATTTAGAGAATCATTAACACACGATAAAAATCAAACCAATCTTATCCCAATGTTAATAACATAACATAATAGTGCATTTAACTCAATCACACCGTGATTTAACAAATAAGGATAAGTAGAACTTAAAGAACTAAATAAAAACCAAAGAAGACTCACCCTTTTTTACAGACGCACAGTCCTAATGAAAATGGTGGGAAGTGCTGGGTATATGGTCTTCGGCTTTTTCAGTTAAAATCGTAATATTACGAAAGAATGAAGCTGCTGCACTCTGGTCTTTAAGATAAAACGAGGTTAAAGTAGACTCAGATTTCCATCCTGCCACCTGCATGACTTCATCTAATGATGAACTGGCAAAAAGAGCGAAAGAAGTAGACATGCCCCTAACATCGTGGGCTTTAATATGAGCGAGATTAATTTGATCCGGAGACGCTATTTCGTAGCAAAGCTTAATCGTCTCACAAAGCCATCTGGCAATCGTAGCCTTTGATACTGGCTTAGATAATTCTTCCGCATAGGAAACCCATAAATGGGAAGGCTCTGTTCTTTTAAGATCGGTTCGCTGTTTATAAGTTCTTAACGCTCTAACCGGACACCAAAGTTTGTCGGAAGGCGAAAAAGACGACAAAGATTTTAAAATAATAGGACTAGCAGGAAAACGGTTAGACTGGGTTTTAGATAGAAAATCCCTTCTCGGATATAAAACCAAACCGTCACCCGACACTATAAATCTATCCTTTTCCGCAGAAAGAGCATGAATCTCTGATCGTCTTCTAGCAGATGCAACAGCCACAAGAAAAACCGTTTTAAGAGTTAAAAGCTTAAGACTGATAGACGATATAGGTTCAAAATGGCGACCTGTCAAGACTTGAAGAACCAAAGCCAGATTCCAGGAAGGTAACGGCTTAGCAGACGGAGGATGAATATTACCTAGACCTCTAATAAAGCTATTAAGAGTCTTAGTATCCTTAACCTCGGCATTCAGAAGACAAGGCAGGGAAGATGCAAGCGAAAATCTATATCCCCTGCCCGTATTAGCCGACAACTTCAAAGAGTCAAACAGATACGATAAAAAATCTAAAACTTGTGGTATAGAAACAGAATCGGGCACGAAACCTTGGTCGGAACACCACTTTCCAAAGATTTTAAGATGACCCTTGTAAACTCTACGGGTCAATTCCCTTCTGGCCGAATCAATAATTTCCTGAGATCTTTTAGAAACCTTATCCTGGAACCTTTCAGACTCGAGATTCTCCAAACGCATAGATTGAAGATTCCTGGACTTGGATGTACACACCGACCTCTTACTTGAGATAGAAGGTCCTGGGATACTGGAAGGAGACGAGGAAAGTCTACCAGAAGATCCAGAAACCAAATCCTCTTGGGCCAAAAGGGAGCTATCAGAAGAATCTCGCAAACTTGGTCCTTGACCTTCTTCACCACCAACGGAATCAGAATAGTATGAGGGAAGGCATAAGTGAACATCCCTGTCCAGGACTGAGACACGGCATCTACCGCCAGGGCCTGACTGTCCGGAAAAGGAGACATGCAAGAGATCAGGGCATTCAGAGGTCGCGAACAGATCTACTAGAGGACGATCCCTGAGATTGAAAATCGCTCTGACAACCGACTTCTTTAACTGCCACTCTGTGTGGGCGAACTTGCTGGGACGTGACAGTTGATCCGTCAGAAAATTCAGACTGCCTGGGACATGAGATGACACTAGAAAAATCTGCCTCTTGCGGCACCACAAGAGCAGATTCCACACTTCTAGACAAAGGAGAGAAGACCTTGTACCTCCCCGCCTGTTGATATAAGCTACTACTGCCGAATTGTCCGACCGAATTGACACTTTGAGGCCTATCACCCAATCTGACCAAGAAAGGAGAGCCTTCTTGACAGCCCACAACTTCAGAACGTTGATGTGGGCTGACGACTCCTCCAGGGACCAAAGGCCGGAAACTGACAGGGAGTCCCAGACCGCTCCCCAACCCTCCTGAGAAGCATCTGTGAAAATAATTGCTTGAGCAGGGGAATTTACCAGAGGAACACCCATCAGTAGCAGAGAACGGTCTTTCCAGAAATCTAGATGAGGGATCAAATGTTCTCTGATGGGAATCTGATGGTAGATAGAATGGACTGACTGTTTCCAAAGGGACATCAAATACATCTGAAAGGGCCTTCTCATCATGGCCGACCAAGGAACCACCTTCTCTACGCTGACCATCAGACCTATCACTCTTAAGAGGAATCTTGCTCTTACCCAAGGCGAGGAAGCAAGAATTTCCATGGCCACTGATAAAGCCTCTATCCTTGGCTCCGAGGGAAAGACTAACCCCCTGGCCAGATTGAAAGAAACGCCTAGATGAGTTAAGATTTGCGACGGAACTAGGCTTGATTTCTCTAGATTCAAAATCCACCCTAGATTGCAAGCCAGACTGCAAACCTCTGGAAGAATACCTTCGAGAATTGAGGAAGACCTTGCTTTTATCAACCAATCGTCTATATAAACATGAAGATGGATAGAACGACGGTGTAAAATTCCTGCCACGGCTGAAACTATGCGGGTAAAAAGGAAGGGAGCCGTGGTCAGGCCGAAGGGCATGGCGCGAAACTGCCACACCCGATCCTTGTAGGCAAACCTCAGGAACTTTCTGAATACAGGATGAATAAGAACATGGAAGTAAGCGTCCTTTAAATCTATGGAAGACGTCCACATTCCCTGATCCAGACTGGCAATAATCTGGGAAACCGTCTCCATCTTGAACTTTGGGGTGAGAATGTTCTGATTTAACCTCTTCAGGTTTATGATTGGACGCCAACCTCCTGACTTCTTTGGTACTAAAAAGATGGTCGAGTAGTAGCCCGGGTCTACTCCCCAACTGGGAACTTCCTCTATAGCCCTCTTTACAATCATGGCTTCCAACTCCTCTTCCAAAGCCCTCAGTTTCTCCGGATTGGAGGGAACTGGAGTCCACACTGGGCAAAAGGAAAGAGGAGGAGGATGATGGATCCATGACGGAGCATAACCCCAACGTATCTGGGATACTAGCCAGGAGTCCTGAATGAGGGCTTGCCATTTCTCCCAAAACAGAGAAAGGCGCCCTCCTACTGGCACGATGGGAACGCAGCACTGGACTGCTTGCTCCAAAGGGGGAGGAAGAAGGGAATGAATGGGATAAATAAGAGAGATTTGGAACTACCCGGGAACTGTCCAAACCTTCAAACTCTCTTCCCCTGAAAACCTCTAGAAGAAAAACGTCCTCTGGATCTAGAAGCATGGCGAGAAGGAGTCTGACCGCTCCTCGCCCAAGACGAAGGAGACTGCCTCCCTACCGACCTCGACCGATGGGAGGAAATGGAGCCGAATCGATCCTCCTCCAAAGATCGATCCCGCTGATCAGATGAGGATAAATTCGAGCTAAGAACGACCCTAGAAGGATAAGCTCCAAACTGATCAGGTTTGAGACTCTTTCTTCTCGGAGAAGAATTAGGGCTTTTAACCGAAGAAACATCTCTTTTACCGGAAGAATTGGACCACGAAACCTGAGCCTGAAGCTCCCTAGAGGCCTTCAAGCGCTCAGATTATGCCCTAATTAAACTAGGAGCGGACTCTCCAAATAGATCAGTCCCGAAAGGAGACGCAACCACAAGATTCTGTTTCAACACCTGAGAAATCCTAACCTCAGAAAGCTTTCTAGACCGACGTTTGGAAGTAATAAATCCTAACGACTTACAAACAGAATTAAGAGAACCCCGGGACAAATCAGCCAAAGAACGAGACTGCCACCGGAACTTGTTCACCTCTTTCTCCCGCCTTAAGAATGGCGTCCGACAGCAGAGCAAGATAATTAGACGATTTAATCTGAGACCTACAAACTGACTCCCATTTAAACAGATCCGAGGAAAAATCCGACTTAGAAACCTCTTTCAGCTGAGATGATAAAACCTCCCAAGCAGGACCAGACAGAGACTGAGCAGAAGCTACCTTTAAAAAATCCTCCTTGGGAATCTGAACCGGCGAGTCATACTTGGAAACCAGAGAAAAATCAGAGCTAACCGAGTCAGTAACGAAAAAATCTAACATATCTACCACTAAATTGTCAACAGGAAGCACCTGAGGCGAAGATGAAGAAGGATCAGCAGAAGAAAGAGCGGATCCGAAAGAATGAGGATCCAAAGCGAATTCCTCCTTAAGAGGAAGAGAAAGCGAAGAAGCAATCCAACTGTGAGCCATGGACCAGTCTTCCGAAGAGGCCCTAACTGGGCAAAATCTCTTCAGATCCCTGGCCCTGACTGACCTTGGAGCAGAAGAAATAGAAGACAGAAGAGGAGGAGGAGAATAAGAAGAAGAAGAAGCTATAAGAATTGAAGTCTCCTGAGACCAAAGAATCACCTGCCCTCGAAAACACAGGAGAGGAAGGCCTACTGACCGAATCATGAAAAGAGGAAGCATGCCTGGACACGGAATCTCTACCCACCTCCTGACTAGCCGATGAAGAAGGCCGAACCACTAAAGAAGCCGAAAATCTAGAAAGAATAGACAAACGAGCAGACACAAACGAACGATCTAATGAAGAATCTCTAACCACTGAAAACAGAGAAAAATCTAACCCTGAATCAACAATTTGAAATTCGAGCTCAGGGGACACAACCACCGATACAATCGGATCAATATGATCAAAAGATGGAGACGACGCCAGAGAGGAAGGAGGAGACGAAACTGATTGAGCAGAAGCAAAATCCTGATCACACTGATTCTGAGAGGAAGAAGAATGAAGAGTAGAATGAAGATGAGCAAATCCAGGAGGAGGAGGAATGGAAGACTTAAAGAGAGAAGAGTTAGAACCATGAGAAGAGGAGAAGTCTTTCGACGAGAGACAAGAGGAACGGGAAGAATATCTAGAAAAAACTGGATTAACCACACCATCACGAAAAGAATTCGCTTGAGAAGATAACTCCACATCAATGAGCCTTGGAGGAAGGAAAGAATCATAAATAGAATCTGCCGAATCCTGTGAAAACCTTTGCGAATTTACTGGACCAGAATCAAAGTTCCTAACATCCCCGAATCTAACTGGGCCTAACGAATCTTGTTCTCTCGTTAAACCGGAAGCTGACTCCCCACCGGAAACGGAAATCGGAATTACATCCAGGTCTGACCGACCCGGAAGTACACTTCTAATACCGGAAGTGGAAGTAAACTGACTAGTGTCCACCCCGGAACCGGAAACGCCTCTACCGGAATTCGGAAAATGAAAGGAGTCCTCAGACTCCGGATATCCGGAATGGCCGGAAGCGCTAAGACCCGGAAATGGAAGTAGACACTAGACATCTAGGACCCGGATGTCCTACATAACCGGAAGACAGACCGGAAGTTACCGAAACGGAAGTGGTAACCGGATCTTGCCGACCCGGATCACCACCCAAACCGGAAGTCCTTCCGGAAACGGAAGCTACTGAAGCCGGAACCGGATCTTGACGACCCGGATGTCTCGCTAAACCGGAAGTCCGGCCGGAAAAAGACTGAGAATCGTAAAACGGAAGTAAACCCGAGTCCAAATGACCCGAGTCTACCACACCGGAACCGGAACTAGCAAGACTAGGTAACGACCTCTCAGCAATGGGCGCTTTCGAGACTACTTTAACCACCGGAACCACCGTTACATTGACATTCTCATAAGGTCTAGCCTCATGGACGCTGGTTTCAGCCGACGCCACTAGGGCTTGAAGGTTATGCCCGTCACCTTCAAGTCTAACGTGGATTTTCTGTGGTGCACCCTCCGAGCACACCTTCAAGAGCTTAGATGATCTTGTCTTCTGCTTTTTCGGCGATTCCATCACCTGTCTAGAGGTCAGGGGGACCGGCTTCCCCCATTTGCGGGAACACCCGCTAGCCTTCGGGCTATCCTCGGAGCTTGACGAGCTCTCCTGCCTTTTTGCCTCTTTTATTGCAGAAGAGATCCTTTCATCAAGTGATTTCGTCAAAACGGTGGCGAACGACTCAAACCTAGCAAAGAGCGCCATCACGGCGTCCGAATTTCCCGATGAATTTCCCCCCTCCGTTGCTACCGATAATGGAACAGAGGTTGAAGCAAAGGACACCGCCCTTGTCTTGCTAGCAACGGAGGAAGGGGAAGGACGACCAGAGGGCAGCGTTTGTTTCGACAAATCTTAAAGTACAATTTCGCAACCGAAACCGGCCACCCTTTACATATCCCACACATAGCAGTGGTTGTACAGGTCGTACACTTCACGCAAACGTGGCCGGCGAACTCAATGGCGTGATGACGATCACATTTCGCCGACGTACATTTAGTCCTATCTGATTTCGCTGACTCCTACAAACGAAAAAACGTAACAATGAAGCATACCGCTCAAACTCTCAAACAAGAGACACCCTCAACTCAGTTCTAAAGGCGGGAAAATTCAAATTTCCTTACCAGAAACTTTCAAGGGATTTTAAGATAATCCTTATAATGCACTAGAAATAACTTCGTTACAGGCTCTATATATGGACTGGACTTATTAATGATGATGATGATGATGATTTAGGATAGGCATAACAATCAAGATACCACGAACTAACACGATCTTCACGAAAACTGGTAATATCTCAAATTCGTCTATAAGTATACCATACAAACACAATTATACTCTTAGGGAGGATTGACTTCATATTAGGCACGATATATCCTTAATATAAAGACACAGGTATAGCTATCACAGCGCAAAAAATTTATTTTCAAATATTTTGGCCAACTATTCTGTTTGCAGAATAATTGAAAAGTGAGTCTGTTTCCTATTCAGGCTCTAATGTGTATGCGCGAGCGCGCATAGCGACAAGCGTCACTATGAGGCGAGTATAGACTGGTGCCAGTCTATACTTGATGATAGGCTGGAGAAGGGACTCAACCAGAAGCCTGGTTGAGGGTCCCTAGGAATAGGAAAAGGCATGGGGAGGTGGGTATGCAGGCATAAAAATCTTATTCTGGTAGCAAAATGCAAATAATTGATTTAGCAAGTAGTGATTGAACGGTAATGGATCTTTTTGTGGTGTAATAACAACTATTGTTGCCAAAGCAGCAGCAGCTTCCAATCAGATTGGACTCGATATATTCAACAAATCTACTATACATAGTCTAGTATGATTACCTAATATGAGATTCTCTCTCCCTCTCACTTTGAGTAAACTTTATTTGATATTTGCACTGATAGTTTACATAATATAATATTTAAATATTATTAACCCTATAACACGCAAGCCGGCCAAAAATGGGTACAGCAGTGACCTTGCAAAATGTCCATTTGCAGATCATGAGAATATTTTCGAAAAGGTACGACTGAAATGTCTGGCGCAATAACTGAGTGGTAAATTTTCAAACAGATTCTCTTTGTCTGGAAATGGATATTTACTATGAGATGTAATTTTTAAAGCAAATTTAAGTGTTACAGGGTTTATAAAAAATCGTCAAGTTTAAATTTGTTTTCATTTTTCTCTCAAATGGTGTTTCAAGCTGAAAAATAAAAGGAAAGATACATTAATAACATTGCAAGATTTGCCCTGTAGGTGGGGCTTAGAATACACCTTCCGTATCCTCTGCGTGTCGTAAGAGGCGACTAAAGGAGGTAAGGGTGAGGTAACCCTGACAGAAACCTCGAGTGCTGAAGACGGAGGTTCCAGGCCGCACGGCGCACTCTAATAAACCATGGATCCACGCACTTAACGCTTATGATCATGTCGATAGTCACTTACAGGACTGGCGGTATGATCAGCGAACGAAAAGAAGAAGACATTGCAAGATGAATTGCAGCAAACCGCAGTAATTTTGACAAAAATGGACAGGGCAATCAAGCGCAATAACTGGGGTGTTGGGATGTGTTTTGACCTGGGTGGGGGCTAAACTGTGATAGAGGAAAAAAGGGGGCATCTCCCAATTGGGCTCCCATGTGAACCATATCTCCACAGTGGTCAATATCTTTAATGCAATTTTATTGTCTATGCTGATATGCCCTTCTAGGTTCCAGACCACACGCCTTTGAATTTTCGTCCATGAATACCACTACCACATACCCCTCCTTATATATATATATATATATATATATATATATATATATATATATATATATATATATATATATATATATATATATATATATATATATTGAGCCAAAAAAGTTTAGCAACAGTGAAGTTTGGTTTGTTGTATTAAATCTATGCGTCCATTTATAGCCAAATTTGCAGGCATGTTTCGTCAATGTAATGTCTCGCTGATCATGAAGAAATGCAAATCATTTCTTGCATTTCTCGGCCGCACGCTTACTGCATGTTAAAATGCATTTTTTCATGCACTGGCCCACATTGGCGGGTAGCGAAGGCAAAAATTCACCATATCCCAAAAGCAGATAATGAACGTTAACAGAAAATGCTTAAAAGTTTACCCTACCGAACATGGGCCGCCACCCCGGGCTACCCGAAGCCATGAAGCAATGGGAAGACTCGCTGCTGGGCAGCGTTCGCGCTGTTGCTCGACATTTTAATGTTCACGCCTCAACCATTTCCCGTCTCCGCCAACGTGAGCAGGAAACTGGACATGTTAATGACCGACCACGATCTGGCAGACCGAGAGCAACAACACCACGAGAAGACCGCTACTTAGTGACGTCATCACGACGTCACAGGTTTGAGACTGCACCGCGGCTGTCCCGTAATTTGCACACCGCTACCGGCACTACAGTGCATCCACAAACTGTGCGAAACAGACTCCATGGTGCTGGACTGCATGCCCGTTGTCCACTTGTTGCTGTTCCGCTTACAGAACGTCACATCGAGAATCGGTTTGCATGGGCAAGAACTCATCAGCGATGGCGTGCTCAACAATGGAGCCACATTTTGTTCAGTGATGAGTCGAGGTTTTGTGTGGATGTGGCGGATGGTAGGCAAAGGGTTTGGCAACGTTTAGGAGAATGGTATGATGCAGCCAACATCATTCAGCACGACAGATTCGGTGGCGGCAGTGTCATGGTGTGGTCTGGAATCCATGAAAATGGCAAAACAGATCTTATTGTGATTCGCGGAAATTTAACGGCTCAACGTTACTGTGAAGAAGTTGTCGCCCCTGTTGTCAGCCCTTTTATGCAGCATCATGCAGACTTTATGTTCCAGCAAGACAATGCCAGTCCTCATTCATCTAGGGTCACCAGTGATTTCCTTGAGGCTAACAACGTTCCGGTGTTGGACTGGCCAGCGCGATCACCGGACCTGTCTCCTATCGAACACGTGTGGGACATTCTTGGCCGTATGGTGCGTGAGAACCATTCACATCTTCACAACGTGCGGGAGCTGGAAGCTGCACTGCTCCAGAAATGGGATGCGATTCCTCTTCGTGACATCAGGTGCTTAATTCGAAGCATCAGAAAGCGATGTACGGCGGTGGTTAATGCGTGCGGAGGTCACAACCGGTATTGACAGCTCAGTGTCATTATTTAAATTGGACCCTTCCGTTGAATGATGCTGTGTTAAAGGCGCGATACTAGCATTACAGTAACAAGAGACTGTTGTTCAAATTGGAAAATGACCTATCAATTAAATAATATATTTGAATCAATTTATTGTTTTTGTTAAATAACATTTATACAGTAATATTCTGTATTGCTAAACTTTTTTTGGTTCAGTATATATATATATATACATAAAATATATATTATATATTATAGTAGGGGGATAGGTGATAAAAAGGTTTGGAAGAAAATAAAAAATTTTCAAATTATTGACAACTGTCTCTCAATACCTAAACCCCACTCGACCATTGATTTTAAATAATTTCACAATGATGGATGTTCAGCAATTTTGAGAGGCTATCAGTTATTCGGTAATGACAAATTGACATTATAAAGTAATTTAAAAGCGTGGAAACGTAGTTTCATTAAAATTAAACTAACTGTCATAAGCTTGTAACATCCTATCACGTGACAAAGATAACAAACAAAATTCACAATCTTCTTAACTACGGAGAGCGGTTTGTGTTCGCATTTCCATATTATATATGACACTGCTAGTGTAGGATGCCGTTTACAAAGAATTCCCCGCTTGGCCAATCGTTGAGCAGCTGTATAATAATAATGATAATAATAATAATAATACCCGATTCCATCTATCCGGATAATTGGGTACTCACGAGTACTCGATTAAATAAAGGAATTGCTTTGTCATCTTCGACATTTTTACGCAAACTATTTCATTCACAAAGATCTATTTATATTTTCCCGCAGAAATTTGTAAACAAACTGAATTGACCAATCGACAGCGGATTTTGAAAATTCAGCCTTCTGACGTAATGTAACTAAGTTTGATTGGATAGAACGCCAGTAATGCTTGCGTATTTAGCGATCGAAAACTGGTGGTAGCGTGAGCCAATAATACGTCCCGTCGACCCAGTAAGCCAATTATTTCGAGCCGATAATACGTCCCGTCGGACCAGGAACCCAATTATTTCGTGCCGATAATACGTCCCGTCGGATCCTTGGGTTTAAGTTGAAATCCGCCACGCGGTTAATGAGTAGCATTTAAAAGCATAAGTTGACGGCCAGACGACGGCATGGCATAAGCTCACCTGGCCTTTCAGGCCATGTGAGCAAACTAGGAGCATGGTAACATACCCGACTCTAAATACCCTGGAATGGTGATACAATGAGAAATCAGGTAACACCTAACCATCGTTAACAATCGATAGCTATTCGGGTGGACATCACCAATGCCCATGCTATGTAAATAGAAAAGATTGTGTAATTTATGCCATGGCTAACCTGTGTTGGCAAGAAACACCGTTCTCTTCCCTCCGGCATTGAGTGCTGGTCTTACCGCATGTGCAAGCTCCCTAACCAGCATAACAGCAATGAATGTCTTGCCAGTGCCTGTTCCCAGGCAAACAATTGTATTCTCCTTGAGTGCGATATCAAGCAGCTCATTCTATAGAAATAATGACAAAGGCAATGAATTACTTTTGCTGAAAAGTTAATTAAACAGCTCCCGAAGGAGCCTATATGGCTCACCAGCAATGTCAATATTTGACCCATGAACATAAAATATATATATATAATTTTGGATGGAAATACATATATTTTGTAAAAAACAGAAATCAAACATCTAAATCTGAACATTTTTATAAAAAAAACATGAGCATTCAAGTAAAAATAAAGGAATTTGGGTACATCATCAACAAATTTTGATATAAAGCAGAGTAATTTATCATTGCTACTGAACTGATCGATAAATCACCTTGAAATCTCAAATTCCTATTCAGCAAGGCTCAAACCTATATATCGCTGGCATTTGCTGTCAAAATCCATTAACTAATAGCTCAATTTTGATTGTGCGGTGGCCAATTTTCTTTGCATACTTGAATTGCTTTTATTATATTTTATTAATTGCAGTTTCATCACGAGTATCAGGATAAGTCATTTTTATGAAAGCCACGTCATCTGTAACGCAAACTGACAATAAGCATGGCTCTTTTGAACAGGAGTCCCAAACGCCTTGACGCTCAGTCGCATAAAATGTAATTAATTCCAAAGTGATATCAACATATTTGGTCTAAATAACTGAAACTAATAGAATTTATGCATTAGCTCAATCTTAATTTCTCCTTCAAACAAGACACCCAAGGGTCTGTGGAGCTCAACTGACCATTAGCATTTGAACCATCCAAGACAACCACAAAAGAAAATGAACAAAATCCAAATTGTTATTTGATATATTGAGGCCTACCTACCGCCCCAGGTTCTTTCCACCCAATTTTTGTTGAAATCAGGGGGCCAGTATTTAAGGAGTAACATTTTAAATGGTTGAGGACAATTAGAAAAAAATCCAAGACGGTTGCCAAAAGATTTTACCAAACAAAATTCTCAATAGACATTCTACAGCATACCACTATTGAATCCTTCCGCCAAATTTTTCATTAAATCTAACATTTTCACTGAAAAAATTGGCCGGGCAAAATTCTGAACTGAAGTTCTGGAGCCTATCCTGATAGGGTCCATCCAGCCAACTAGGGTTGAAATCAGTCAAGCAGTTAATGATTTGTAGCATTTTGACAATTTCCAATACATTTTTTCATAAAATCTCAGATTTTCAAACACAAAAATTGACCATTGAAAATTCTGTACACAAGTTCTGAAGTCTAGCTCCAATAGGGTAATTCCAGTCAAATTAATTTGAAATCCGCAAAGCGGTTAATGAGAAGTAGTTTTGCCATTTCCATTAAACGTAACATTTTCACCCTAAAAACTGAACAATCAAAATTCTGTATATATGTTCTGAAGCCTAAACCCGTAGGGTCCTTCCAGCCAAATTAGTTTGAAATACACTGTTAATGCGTAGTGTTTTTGGGCAAAAGTTGACGGACAGCAACTGGGCGACCGGATGCCACGGCATAAGCTCCATTGGCCATTCTGGCCAGGTGAGATAAAAATGATGGATCAAAATTCTGATTAGAAGTTCAGGAGTCTACCACCATATGATTGGTCTAACTAAATCTGTTTGAAATCGGTCAAGCTGTTAAGAAGATATTTGACAATTTCCAGTACATTTTCCCTAAAATCAAGGATTTTCACCAAAACTTTTTTTCGACAAATTAAAATTCTGAATGGAAGTTCTAGAGCCTATCATGATAGGGTCCTTTAAGCCTAATTTAGCAGAAATCGGTCAAAATTCCAAGGAGAATCAAGTTGACAATTTCCAGTACCATATAAACCCATAACCAGTCTGCACATTTTAGCTCAATTTACATGTTCTAAAGCTGGTATAAATTCTTGCCACATTGTGACTTTATTTAATGTATACCTAAAAAACTTCATCATGGAAGTGAAATTATAAATTGAACCGCCTAAATATAACGTACTCTTTAATAAAGATTGTTTATTCCATCAAAGTTAATCCTAAAATTGACACAAAATGTCGTCTTGAATATATAAATCACGTGATATTAAGAATACATTTTCAAAAATAGTCTTCCCTTGGTCTACAAATGGACATTTTCTAAGAGAAAATTGAAATTTTCTTGAATAAATTTGAGGGTTAAAGGGTTAAATAACTGGCTCGATAATTCACTGTCATCTCATTGCTAAATTTTCAAAAACACCCATCTCTTTACCTGCAAATGATCATTCAAAAAGGGACTATTTTGATTTTCTTGACAAATTTTGATGTGTCACTCACACATTTTGCATCTTAGTACGAGTCCTCTGCAGATTGGCACAGAAAATGGACTCCTAAGTTGTCTGCAATCCGAGATCGAAAAGGTTATTACTCCTCAGTAGCCAGGCTATAGAAAATGTTACTCCTCAGTAGCCAGGCTATCGAAAATGTTAGTCCTCAAATTACCCTGGAATCTGGATCAGATAGCTAAGAATGTTCTATAACGGCCTCCTACTCTCAGGGCAAAAATTACAGATAGTAATCGTTTGACAGGTGGCGGCTTAGCTAATAACTGATAAGTCATTAATTCTCAGCAAGGCATTAACACTCTATATGATGCTATGTTTGTTGTGTTTGCTATAACCACAGATTGTTAACACATATGTATTAAAAAGCCAGGTCATTGGATTACTATAGAGTTTAACCCTTACTACTCTGATGTCAATATTCTATCTTTTACTGAGTCAATAGCAAAGAAACTGGTGTACATTTTTCAACAATTTTAGTGAATGATATTGCTGTCTATGACAGCAACATCTTCCCCCGAATTTGTTGAAAAATGAACACCAGTTCATCCTATAATTTAATTAGAAAATTTAATATTTTTATGTCAGAGTGCTAAGGGTTAAGAAGTGTAACCAAAACTGGTAACACAGCTAATACCTTTCAGCTTAGCAATAAATACATACCTTCTAATATAGGTTTATTTCCCTTATAATGTTACTAGTGCTAAGTATTCCATCTAACACTTGTATGAGTGCTTTTAACGTATTAAATTCTGTATAGTACATAATACCTACATGTATATTATAACTCATGGTCAGTACACTGGATTTCTTCGGACAGACTTAAATTTCCCGCCAATTAGCAAGTCATGAGGTCAACTTCAAATTCATGTCAGTAACAAATGTCCGAGCATATCCTAGCTCTAGCTAAAAGTTCAGACTTTTTTACTTTTTCAAATTTATATACATTACTAACATTCCTGGCTTTTACTGTCTTAATCATTTGCCACTTTCTGTCCGGGCTTTTCCCAGCTGTTCCAGGCTTATCAGAGCCAGGAAAAGCCTGGAATGTTATTAATACACTCAGTCCTGGCTTTTCCTAGCTTTGGAACCTGGGAAATACCAGGATATTACAGGCAAGAAAGTTCCTGGCTTAAAGAGCTCGGAGTAAGCTTGGAAATGCCATTAAAAGAATAAGCAAATGATATACCTGTAATTAAAAATAAAAAAGATTAATAACACAACAGAAACTGGAAGGAAAAATAATCGAAGCGCAGCGGTTGTTTTGTTACCGGTTTTCATTCACAAGTCTTCTGATCACAGCAGATTATATACAAAAAAAAGAATTTTTCAAAGCGATTTGGGTCAAATTTATGGCCGCAGACTAGACACTAGCGGACTATCTTTCGGGATAAGAAGTAAATTTTAAATAAAAGCTAAATTCCAACAGTTCTAAAGGCCTTAAATAAATTTTGAACTGGGGATAACCAAGATGATTGGGTCATTGCCCTCTTATGGACTGTGGAACATGTTTCCTCCTTTCGTCCCTCTACATGTACTTAGTTTCAGTCTTTTGTCCTTTAATACTTTGAACAATCTATTATTGATAATAGATTTGGTGGACTTCTTTCCTGTTTAATACACCTTTCCAACATTGACGTCATTATGCCAGGATTCCCCTAAATCAATGCTCAGAGCAGAACTGCTGGCTGGTAATACCGCTAACAAGCAGCTGGCCCACATTGAGTTACTATTGTACTAAAGTACACCACAATTGCACTCTCTGGGCCCTACCAAGAACTTACAAAAAACAGCCACATAGCCCTACAGCCAAAAGCTAGAAAATGTACTTAGAACCCTAGCCTATAAGCTGTAGACGTGATAGCGGTGTAGTGCTACCATGCCAACCATATTAACTATTTTTGGCTAAGTAACAGACCACCATATATGAAACTATATATCATTCGAAAGGGCAATAAAATTCCTTTTAGTACATATAAAATTTATATGAATAAAATATATTTTAGTTGGTCAACGTGTCTCTCAAAATGGACACACATTGACAGAGAATAAATGACCAATTTTATGCTACGTAGCATTGCTGGTTGCAATCAGCCATTTAAAAAGTGAATGTGAATGTTTTACACCAAGATTCTATAGCATCAGACATTTTTTCGTAGCGGCGTCTCCAACAGGAATCGTTTATCGTGAAAGATCGTGAGAGAACGAGAGGAATTTGTAGAATCGTACCTGTATCTAATATACAAGTACCAAGCTTATTACCCGTTATTGCCAACACCATATCACGTGCTATAAGATTGACACGTATGATTGGTCGGGAATTCATGAATATGAATTTTTCTGGCAAGACACCGACACAATCAGCTGTTTTGCAAAATAGTAACATGTGTGTGTTCAAATATGTCAATCTATGCATATTTCTTGTAAGCCACATACAAAAAATTAGACAGATGACTAGATTAACGATATTGCCAATCAGGAAGAGGGATGCCGATATATTTGACCGCTTTTGCATCTCAACTCAGCCTTATTACTGACAATCCTATAAACTTATTGTTATTTTGCGACCAGAGGTAAACGAAACGGATTTATATATTATTGGTTCTGCGGCTCTCTTACCACAATCTATAACTTTCTAGGTTAAATTAGTTATTGACAGATGATAACAACATAGTCAGTTATAGGAGTTCCTCGTCGAAGGTTGTTAAGCCTGATGCTTGGTCTCGATGTGAGACCAAGTCTGAATGCTCTGGACTGGAATTTTCTTCCCTTTTATACCCTTCCTGAGTGAGCCTGTGGATTGAGTCGATCTTGACTATATATGGGCAGAAAAGAACCAGATTGGCGGTTCCCCCATTTGGAATTTTTGGGGGTTTGGCGGCCTGTTCAAACATTTTACCGGTTTACCTGGTTTGGCGGCCTGTGACCGTTTTTTGGCAGTTGTAACTTTTTTAACGGTTGTGCCAGTTTTGGCGGCGTGTGACTGTTTTTGGTGGCTGTGATAATTTTTAACGGTTGTAAGTTTTTTGCTGGTTCTACCAGTTTTGACGGTTGAGCAACTTTTTTGGCGGTTGTGGTCATTTTTACCAGTTGTGAGTTTTTTAGTGGTTGTGTCCATTTTGGTGGTTCAAAAAACGTTTTGGCGGTTTAGGATTATTTACTGGGTGTAGGACATTTTGGTAAAAAATTTCCAAGGGTTTCTGAAGGTCAAGATCGTAGAGGTATTGCTCCTTTAGTTGAGATTTTTTGCCTGCTTGTATGGGTAATGATCATGAGTGGTCATCACTGTTTTTGATTCAAACTTCATGGCGTTTCGTTCCTTCAGCGGAACTCATCAGAGGCGAAGTTTTGTCAACTGGGAGTGGGCATTCTTGGGTTCCACTTTGTTCTGATATGGCAACTATGGTGTGGGTGTTTGGACTGATACACAAGGTGTGTGTGTGGGACATCCTTGCCCAGTCTAGATGGTTTGGTGCATTCAACGGTGAAATATGTATCACAGTGACAGTCAAAATCAAAACTGGTTAGATATTGAAGCTATGTAAATTTTTGTTTCAAAATTTGCTTTGAAAAAATTAAATGAATAAAATAAAACATGACAACTCTGTGAGTTACGCATCTTTGTTGTTCTTTTATTTGTGCTGAACTCCACGTAGAGGTGCCATATTGAAGAGCATCTTTAAAAGATGTGAGGTGATGACAATGGGTATGACATCAATGTGTGATGTCTATGGTGATGGCAATGACGTCGCCAAAAATGCGTAGAAACTGGCTGAAGAGATCGATTCTTAAGGACACCGTAGAATTAAAAGAATAATAACACCATACTGGGGGTGTCCGCCCGTGGTGGGCGTGTTGGTCAAGGACAAGGGCGTCCCTTATTCTTGCTCGCTCAGGAAGGGTATAAAAGGGAAGAAAATTCCAGTCCAGATCATTCAGACTTTTGCTCTCACATCGAGACCAAGAGTCAGGCGTAACAACCTTCGACGAATAGCTCATATAACTGACTACATTGTTATCATCTGTCATTTCACAATTGATTCATCCATTAAACCGTTGCTACCGGCTGAAGAGATCGATTCTTAAGGACACCGTAGAATTAAAAGAATAATAACATACTGGGGGTGTCCGCCCGTGGTTGGTCCAAGAAAAGGCCGTCCCTTATCCTCGCTCGCTCAGGAAGGGTGTAAAAGGGAAGAAAATTCCAGTCCAGATCATTCAGACTTTTGGTCTCACATTGAGACCAAGTCAGGCTTAACAACCTTCGACGAGTAGCTCATATAACTGACTATGTTGTTATCATTTGTCATTTCACAAATGATTCAACCAGCAAACCGTTGCCACGGAAACGGAGATAGGCACAATACCTCCGCTGTTCACACTGAGTCTAAACTCAGTAGGTTCGGACACACAAGCCGCCAGGTCTACACAGACCTGAAAGCCACCAAAACAACCGGTAACAATTACAACCAGTGAAGTTGCCCACAACCGCCAAAAAAAGTTGCCCAACCACCAAAAATGGCAGAACCGGCAATAACCATCCATAAGTATGTAGGGGAAACTACGCCCCTCTAAAATGAGAATGCAATGACATCTCAGATTGATATCAAACCGCCATAGGTATTCTCATCAGACCTGGATGATGAAAACTCCACCTCATGGAGAACACAGAAAGAATGTCATTGGATACACCAGCTCCACCCGATGAAGCCTATAGGCACAAACCGAGCAGGACAAGGGACGCCCTTTTCCTGGACCAACACGCCCACCGCGGCCGGACAGACCCAGTATGTTGTTATTATTCTCTAAATTAGTTATTGAGTAACTGAAAACTTAGAAGTAACAGCCCATTTACTAATAATCATTGATGATTGGAACGTACTAATAATTCCTTAGAAAACAAATATTTCACTATTTCCCTGGTTACAAACATTCTGTCACCATTTACTCTCTTGCCAGTATCCTCTGATCAAAGATCTAGAGAACCAGGGTCCTGAAACAAACTTGTACTGTCATGGAAGCATGTCCAAAATCAAAAACCATTAACACATTTGAACCTGAAATTCCAGAATTTCACATTTACAGTCATTATAAAGGTAAGATATTGGATATTTTGAATCCAATGTGAAGCTGGTGCTGCCTTAGTCAGCTTCCAGTTAAATAGTTTCAAAATATTCAACAGAATTTCGACACATTTGTAACAAATTTATTATTCGCTTTTGTCAATTGAAAGGTTAATCCAGTAATTAGTAGTCATACTCCCTTGTTGGACTATATATGCCCACCCTATATTATATTATTCATTTAATTTCTGCGCTAAGACCTGAGGGCAGTGTATGACCATAACAGCCGTTGTCGAGTCATAGTGCTTACCAGTAATATATCCTTATTACCTTGCACCATACATGTATATTGTTAACCATCTAACATTTGAGTCAGACCAAAACTACTTCTGCAGTTGTCTAAGAAAATGTAAATTTTTCGACCAAAGGAAGATTATTTTTGAAAATGTATAATGGAATGACTGGCTCTTAGTCTGCATATGGGCATTATTTATGGAAAATTGAAATTTTCATTAAGAATTTGATTGTTAGTCTTAATATAACTCTTAGAATTTGCCTATTTCTAACTTATTGTTCCTATTTTTTTTCAGGTGAGCGGACAATGTATTCTCCTAAAAAAATCAGACACTTTCTCCTGCTAAGTAGGCTGATGGATTTACTAACATGGATTTTATAGAGAAAAATTTGGTGCTCTGTAAAATTTCTATTCTGTAGCGAGACATTATATTTGAACTAAAAATGCTTTGAAACATAATCAGCTACTACACACATCGATGGCTGAGAGCTATGCCGAAGGATATTCTGGATCTACTGGCAGCTGTTCTTGACCGCAGTTGTTATCAACCGTATTCCCGAGGGATCAGCTGATGTACATCTCACATTTAAGCTCTATGTACCATTTGAGGTTGGATGGAATGTCAATCAAATATTAATAAATTTTCTTTCATCTCAATGTTGTAAAGGCATGGATTATGTATTGATTGGCAAAGCAAACTTGGCATGGTTTGTAACACATATTCAGTAATGCACCAACAAATTAGTGTAACCCATCGAAGATGGAAATTTTTTTTTACCAAACTACGGATAGTCTGATCTGGAAATGTTTTTCTAAATGTAACTAGTAATGATGCATATAGTATATAACTCTACTATAAAATTTTGTTGATATCTGCTGAGCCATTGTTCAAAATGAGTGATCCATAAAAAACTACAACAAAACAAACATGAAAAACGTTCAAAGTCCAAAACCATGAACAAAGTAGTACAAATTGCACAAAATCACATCCCTGGCCATTTGTGTAATCATTCTATGTGAAATGGTGTAGGAGTTGCGTTACAATTGATTGGTGCCCACTTTTGACCCTGCCCCCTACGCTCAGTTTGACCCAAGATCAAAATAGTTCCTTGTACTGTACTCTACTCAGCATTGGCTTCAAAATGACATGTGACATCACATCAGCTTTGGAAAATTGTTACTTTTTACCCCACATTTCCCACCCACCCAGAGCTGTACCCATGGGGTCCTACAAAAATTCCACAAGAGCTATCAGAATATAGCAAACAACTTACCTGTACTGTATATTAATTGTACATTACAGGATATGATGGACCACCAGTCTCATTTTGAAATTTAACAATCAACATGCCAATTCAAAATACCCATGGTACTACCCATCTGGCAAGCATAGCTTGGAGACTGAACCCATAAGCCTTTCTACCCAGGAGTAACTTGAAGTCATTGTAATGACAATTGGCACCCTGGGGATAACCGAAAGGGAAATTAATGGTCCAAACATAAGCAAAGTTCATAGTCTGAAAAAAGAAGAAACATTAAAAAAAACAATCAGCATAATACATATTTGGATGTGAAATGATCTAGGAGTTGCGTTACAATCGATTGGTGCCCATTTTCGATCCTTCCCCCTACCCTCAGTTTGACCCAAGATCAAAGTAATTCCTTGAACTGTAATCTACTCATCATTGGCTTCAAAATGATATGTGACATGACAACCTTTGGAAAACTTTAATTTTTTTACCCACAGTCCCCACCACCTTGGGGTCATAGCAAAATTCCAAAAGTGCCATGCACATCCCTGGCCATATGTGCAATCATCACCACACATTTTCAAGTTTCTATCTGAAATGGTCTAGAGTTGCATTACAATCGATTGGTGCCCACCTTTGACCTTTTGTCCCCACCCCCTACCCTCAGTTTGACCCAAGATCAAAATAATTCCTTGTACTGTAGACTACTTATCATTGGCTTGAAAATGACAACCGCTGGAAAAATTTCATTTTTGACCCCACATTTCCCACCCCCAGGTCTTTGCCCCTGGGATCATGCCAATATTTCAAGTGTCATGCACATCCCTGTCCATATGTGCAATCATCACCAAAGTTACAAGTTTCTATCTGAAATGGTCTAGGAGTTGCATTACAATCGATAATTACTGGCCAATTTTGACCTTTTGACCCCTGGGCCCAGTCCCAGGAGTCAAGAACAAAATTTCAAGTGGCATGATGCGCTTCCTTGCCCATATGTATAATCATCTTCAAGGTTTCACGTTTCAAAAACAAGTCTTTGCTGATTAAATTGTCATTTGAAAAAACCTTAACTAAAACATAATGAGCATAACCTGGATGCAAATCAGGCCTAAAATTATCAAAGTCCAAACACCAAATTTTTTTTTTGAAAGAATTGGAAAGTCAATTTCCTGTTGATGTGGGCTAGTCATAAGCATGGTATAGAACAAATCTGTGAAGTTTTACTGAAATCCGATAAACCCTTGTGGGTACAAATGTCATTAAAAAAAATCTTAACCAACACTGCACTGGCAAAATACATGAAAAAATTCCAAGTCCAAAACCGTGAAAAAACTAGTTAAAATGCCTCCAAATTAAATGTGTTGTTATGTAGATCACATCCCTGTATAGTACAGATCACTTCTGTAAAGTTTCATTGCGATCGGATGAGCCCGTGTTGAAAAATAGGTTGATTAAAAACCTTAACCAAAAGTGCACAACTGACGGACGACGACGACGCCAACGCCGCCAGAATTAGTGATCCCTATGACTCGCTTTCCGCTTTGCAGGCGGGAGAAAAACATAAATCTACAAACGAGCAAGGTAAGATTAACCCTTTTCCAGATGAATTCCCCATATCTCATTTTATGATACCATAAAGGAAAACTGGTGAATATTTTATAATTAGTTTGCCTGCAAACTGTCTTAGGCAGCAATGACTTTGTACCAAATTAATTTCAAAATATTCAATACAATACATTTTATATCGTAAGCATCATAATTTTTCAGGGATTTGTCGGTGAAAATGAGAAAGGGTTAAATAATAGATGAATCCAATCTGTCACCCAAGTATATGACATCATCATGAATTACATCACATGTAGGCTGATGTCACAATCAAAATATGTATTGAATGATGTAGCTAAGTCCATCATGAACTTTTAAAAGGCTGTCAGTTGTACGAATTGTATGTCCTTACTATTTAATAAACATTCTGTTGAATAATTGAAAACAGACCCAAGTTAAATTAGTTTCAAAATATTTAATAGGTTAGCTGTATTTATATATCATGAAATTGGGAATTTAGGATTCAAAGTGTGTGAACTGATCCCAACACGCTCAAATCATGGAAATTAATTCCCTAGAGATGGGGGCAGAGATAGAAGTGGATTCACTTAACATATACCCGTAGGCATACTTGTTTGAGGAATACGAAATTATGTGAAGTTTGTCTTTGATAATTCTCTAAGAAAGGGGGGGGGGGGGGGGGGGGGAAGAGGGGGTTTCTATTAGGTACACATTTGGAATACACTGCAAAGACATCACTAAAAATCTTGAAAGTCTTAACAGCTGCATTGATCATTACAATTACAAGACAATTTTGATGAATTTTAATCTTTCAAGGAAGATAACTCTGACAAATATGTGTGGATTTGAAATCAATGAAATCATGACACTTCGTCTATCCCCAAAACATCTGATGAATAAAAAATTGTGTGTAGGTTTAAAACTGTTCGAGAGCTGGACCGGACAAGAAAATGTTGACAAATTTTAATCTTTCAAGAAAGATAACTTTGGCAAATATGAGCAGATTTTGCCCTTCATCTATCCATATTAGATCCAATGAAAACAAGAAAACTTTGGCAAATTTTGTATTTCAAGGGAGATAACTCTGGCAATTATGTGGGAATTTTGCAGAAAGGAAATCATGACACTTCGTCTATACCAAACACATGTCGGGAAAAAAATTGTAAATGTATAGGTTCAAGTCTTGAAGATCTGTCCCGGACAAGAACATTTTGATGAATTTTAATCTTTCAAGGGAGATAACTCTCATGAATATGTGAGGATTTTGTCGAAAGGAAATCATGAGACTTCGTCTATACTTAACACATCTGCCGAAATTGCGAGTGTAGGTTCAAAACTCTTCGAGATCTGGCCAGGAAAAGAAAATTTCGACAAATTCTCGCGAATATGAGGATTTTGCTGAAATGCAATCATGACCCCCGCGAATATGGGCGGATCATGCCAAAACAAAATCATGACACTTCGGCTATATGTACCACATCTTTCAAGGCAGATAACTCTGGCGAATATGGGCAGATCTTGCCGAACCAAAATCATGACACTTCGCCTATACATTACACATCTTCTGGAAAAAAAATTGCCAGTGTAGGTTCAAAACTCTTCGAGATCTGTCCCGGACAAGAAAATTTTGACAAATTTTAAGCTTTCAAGAGAGATAACTCTAGCGTATATGGGAGGATTTTGCCAACTCGAAATCATGACACTTCGTCTATAGGTAATATATCTGCTGAAAGAAATTTGTGAATGTAGGTTCAAAACTCTTCAAGATCTGCTCCGGACAAGAATCAGATGGATGGACGGACGGATGGCGAGCGCCATCATAATACGACCCCACTTTGCGTGGGCGTATAAAAAATCTAAATTCCTGCCATGTCCTCTTGTCAATTCCAGTCTTTACTATGTTTAACACTTTCACCGACAAATCCTGGAAACAATGTGCCATGGCCAATGATGGTGGTAGCCTAATTTCTCAATCCGAAAGAAATCTACATTTATGTATAAAGATTTTGAATTAATTACCTACCTGTATCTTATCGCCTTGGGTCCTTTCATGATTTCATGTTTTGAAAAACATGGGGATATTATAATCGCCTCCATCTACCCATCTGTCAGTCCATCATGCTATCCCCTCCCAAACATCTGGGTGGAATTTAACCAAATTTGGTATGTGGGTTGCCCATGATTGAGTGTTCATTGCAAGACAACATTTAGATTTGGTTCCACCCCCTGTGAAGGGGTGGGTCCAAAGGTCAAATATTCTAAAAACTGTCCATCACGCTATCTCCTCACAAACTGTTGTGTGGAATTCAAAGGAATTTGATATGTGGGTTGCCATATAATTGTGAATTTCCTGTCTCCAACCCGGGGTGGGTGGGGAAGCTGTCAAACGATCAAACAAGAGGCCCTTGGGGCCTGTGACGCTCACCTGGACCATTAGCATTTGAAATATTTACATTTAAATATACATGAATCTTTATGTTAAACAGATGGCCACCGGAAAAATCGACCAATCAAAATTCTAAATAGAAAGTCCAGATTCTAGCACGGTAGGATCATCAAAGTCAAATTTGGTTAAAATCCGCCAAGCTGTTAAGATGTGTTTTGACAATTTCTAGTATATATTTCATAAAAAAATCATGATTTTCACCCAAAAGATTGACCAATCAAAATTCTGAAACATCATCTGGAGCCTACTCACATAGGATCATTCCAGCACAATTTTGTTGAAATCCTTGATGCGGTTAAGAGGCGTTTTGACAATTTCACCCAAAAAATTGATCGATAAAAATTCTGAATAAAGTTTCTAGAGCCTACCACCATACAGTGCATCTAGTCAAATTTGGTTGAAATATGTCCAGCAGCTAAGGATAAGTGGCATTTTGACCATTTCCGTTTGATTTTTGATAAAAGATTTTCACCCAAAAAATTTATCAATCAAAATTTGGAAAAGAAGATCTAGAGCCTACAACCATAGAATCTATCTAGTCAAATTTCGTTAAAATGTGTCAAGCAGCCAAGGAGGAATAGCGTTTTGACCATTTCCGGAAGATCTAGAGCCTACCACTATAGAATACATCTAGTCAAATTTGGTTGAAATATGTCAAGCAGCTAAGGAGGAGTAGCATTTTGACCATTTCCGGTAGATTTTTCAGAAAATCTCAGATTTTCACTCAAAAAATTGATCAATCAAAATTCTGAAAAGAAGTTCTAGAGCCTACCACCATAGAATGCATCTATACAAATTTGGTTGAAATATGTCATGGAACTAAGGAGGAGCAGCATTTTGACCATTTCCGGTCGATCTTTCATAAAATCTAAGATTTTCACCCAAAAAATTGATCAATCAAAATTCTGAAAATAGTCTCCGGAGCGTAGCAGGTTAGAATTATTTCAGCCAAATTTGGTTGAAATCGGGCAAACCGTTAAGGAGAAGACACGATTTGACGGACGACGGGGATGGCTGCCATGGCATACATAAGCTCACTTGGCCTTTCTGGCCACTGAGCTAAAAACTGATTGTAATCAGAGATTCGAGTCTAACAGATTTATTTGGATTTCCAGATTTTTCATATTTCTGACATGAATTGAAATTAAGCCAAATGAGCCACTACATGTCTCTCTCTAGCAGGACTAGTGATTACTAGATTCTACTTCTTCAGGAAGCTTGAGTGTGCTTATTTTGCCCTGCCGCAAACTTGTGTGTAAGTTTGAGTCTGGATGCCAAAACACAGTTTGGCCCTTCCTTTTATACTTTTCCAGATGCGGCTACACAGAGGGGTGTGACCGCAATTAGTTTTGTAGCCGGGATAGACAATTTGTAGCCAGATTTTCAAATTATGCAGTCAGGATTAAATGTTCCCATCGCCAGATTGGCTGGTGTGTAGTAGCCGGGATGGATGACAAACTTGAGCGATGTAGCCAGATTGCTTTAGTGGTGTAGTCGGTACAGCATTTCCTTAGCTGTGTGTAGCCAGAAATGTGTAGCTAATGGAAAGTTTTATCCATATGCAGCTAGTTTGCTTTTTAGTAGTGGCTATTGGTGGTAGCTAATAAGTCTATCACAGCTGTAAAATCGACCAGACGACCCGGAGGGTCTGGTCTTATGTTTTACTACTTACATATACCTACCTCCTTGCATTACTATTGCTCTTTCCTTCTCTGAAGGGTTGCTGTGCTTTGTGGTTACAGAGTGACTGTAGGCTCCTTCAGGAATCTCCATACTCTCTCCAATGATGAGATCCATAGCAATTCGCTTGAATGCTATATCTCAGAATGAGGCAGGAAGAGGGTTAATACATAACCCAGAGCCAATGAGTGAGTCATAAGGCATAATGACAATCTCACTGGCTGACAGCCGTCACATAACTTTGTTGTAGCAACCAAGTCTTCATTCCTTGACGAATCCAGTCATATAATCCAGCTTTGTGCAGATTCATGAAGAGGCAGATGATCGTATCACTACTCAACTCTGAATCCAACTAAAGCTGAAACTTAAGAATTTACCTAAATACTTAATATTATATGACTAAAAAATCTTTAATAAATACCCAAATATATCGAAAACTGACATATCCGGGTATACTGAGACTGAGGCTGAGAGATATAGTGAATATCTGATACTGAATATAACTATTCTAACAAGATATGACCAAAGAACGAAGCCTCAAGCAACCCCTACCCCTAAAAAGAATTTGACAGAGGGGAGGCTTGAGGTAGGCCGTAATGCAAGGAGGTAGGTATATGTAATTAGTAAAACATAAGACCAGACCCTTCTTTTAACATACGAACTTCCTTTGAACAAATTTGAATGGCCCTTGGTCCCTAAGCATATTTACCAAATTTCAGCGCTATCCCTTCAGCGGTTCGGGAGAAGTCGTTTTCGCGAAAACTACGTCATCCAAGATGGCCACCAAGCAAATAAGACAATCATGTTGCCTTGAATAAACTTGGGTCTAATGTTGCCATAGATGATGTGTTATGAGTTTTGAATCAATTCCTCCAGCGGTTTCGGAGATTTTTTAGTCGTTCTAAAAATCGGCCATTTTGGCCGGTGGCCATCTTGGATTTCGACCGATCCGCTTAGTTTGAACAAAATTAGATCTCTATGCCATATGGATGTTTCCTGCCAAATATAATTGAAATCGGCCCAGTGGTTCTTGAGAAGTCGTTTAAAGAATTCCCCATTACTTTACTATGGGAGCCTATGGCGGGAAAACAAACCAAGATGGTAGCCAAACAATTTATCCGACAGTCTCCATATTGGATTTCGAATCATTGTCAATTTCGAACGATTTCTTCTCGGAACAGACCTAGTCCAACCACCCTATGAAGTTTTAAAAGTGATCTGATAAATGGTAAGAGTTATCATCCGGAAACCAGTCTACCGCCTGTCCAGATGGCGCCATCACATAATATCCAGCCAAATTTTGGATTCCTTGACACTATTGACCAATGGGAAAAGTACCATAGACCAAAAGGGGCAGGCATCCAACTTTATTGACCCAGTAGATGACATTTACCAATTGGACGATGGTCATAGTTAAAAATTTGATCAGGAAATGCAAGAATATTGGTCTCATTGAAATTATTGACAAGTGGGAAAGGTACCAATGTCCAATGGGGCAGCCATCCCTGACATTATTGACCCACCAGATGACATTTACCAACTAGACAATGGTTACAGCAAAAAAGATTGGATGATGAAATGCAAGAATATTGGTGTCATTGACATTATTGACAAATGGGACCGGTACCATTGATCAATGGGGCAGCCATCCATTGACAAATGGGGAAAGTACCATTGATCAATGGGGCAGCCATCCCTGACACTATTGACCCAGCAGATGACATTTACCAGCAGGACAATGGTCACAGTAACAAAAAAATTGGATGAGAAAATGCAAGAATATTGATGTCATTGATAGTATAGAGCAATGGGAAAGGTACGATTGATCAATAGGCCAGACATACATGACATTATTGACCCAGCAGATGACATTTAACAACGGGACAATGGTTACAGTAAACAAATTGGATGAGGAAATGCAAGAATATTGGTTTCTGATTGACATTATAGACCAATGGGACGCACACGATTGATCAATGGGGCAGCCATCTCCAACGTTATTGACCCAGCAGTGGTCAGGTCAGGGTCGATGGTCCCAGTAAAAAATCTTGATAAAGAAATGCGGGAATATTTGTGTTAATGATATTATTTACTGACAGGAAAGGTACCACTGACCAATGGGGCAGCCGTCACAGACACTATTGATCAATAGTTCAATTGTCACAACCCTGACATTTACCAAAGGAGCAATGGTGAGGTCACAGTAACAAATTTGGACGGGGACAACAAGAATATTAGCATGATTGACCAACAGGAAGAGTACCATTAATCAATGGGGCAGCCATCCCTGACACTATTGCCATTTTATTGATGTGTACTAAAGGAACATTTGACAAATTTGTTTTAGTCCATTACTAATTTACGAAATGAGACATTATTTTCCCCATAGAGCTCAATACTTAAAATGCTTTAAAGAGCCAGCGCTATGGCCCTTATTTAAAGTCTTGGCTACTTCATATTCATAGGGCGATTAGATATTGCCTGAAGGAACATATCTGCTAAATTTGTTTTTAATGCAACAACAATTGACAAAACAAATTTATGTATTTTAACCAAAGGGGTCAATAGTCTCAAGTCTTAATGAACCAGAGTTATGTCCCTTGTTTCCCAGTGATGTTTTGAGGTATACATTAAACATAGGCGTAGGCGGTGAGAAATTTCACGGGAGAAAATGTGTTGAATTTCCGTGGTATCAGTTTTAGAACTTTTTTGGGAAAACCGTTAGCGCATAACTATTCAGAGAATGGAGAACGCGGGATAAGCGTGTGTGATTACAACAACAATGACAAATAGCGACCAAGTGAACAATCTTTACTCATCTAAAACTAATCATGAGTTAATACAAACAAATCAGTTATTTATTTAGTTTATTTAATCATTCACACATTCCGCTGATAGCTGTATGTTTGTTTCCATGATTGGTAACGCGAGCAGAGTTTCACAAGCGTGATTACACGATTATTTCATTTTATAATCGTCCACGATCATTTGAAATATATAATCGTGATTAATCGAATAATCGAAAAATCGTGCAACCTTAGGTGTACTATACGAAAAGATGAACGGCCCGAAGAGAATTGCGCCTAACTTGGGACGAAAAAATTGACCAAGACATCACTAATTAGAATTGCGCAGTAATCTGACAGATAGGAAAGAGTGCGAGAAGACCAGGTTGAGAGCGAATAAAAATTACTATAACTTAAATTGTGAGAATGCAAGGAGACACCACACAGATAGGGGGGGGGGGGGGGGGGGGGGGGGGAGAAAGAAGCCTGAACTACCAAGATATTGCATGAGAGAAGATAATGATATGCACATATGTGAAAAAAGATCCCATTGAAAAATGAACTTATCTAGCCAAAGAAAATGAAATTCGAAACAAAAAGATGATAGGAGGCCCGATCACCCTATCCAAAGAAATGAGATGAACCTGGGTCCACAAAAGGGACCAGGGCATGGTTCCCCTAAACCCGGTCCCGAATCTTAGACCATTCGGGACCGGGGAAACATGAGAAAAAATGTCAAAACTAACGGAAGAAAAATTATTAAAATTTAATTTTGACACGCTGGAAAGACCAGTCCTCACTCGGGCCGGGGCCAGTGCCAGGACGGGGAAACCAGGAGACAAATTCAAAACAGATTCTGACATGCCGGAATGACCGGTCCCAATTCAGGCCTGGGCCCCAATTCGGGCGGGAAAGTCGGGGAAAAAACCCGAAAGAAGAGGACCAGGACGCGGACCCGGGAGGAACCCCAGGGCCGGGACCAGAGCCGGCACAACCTCTGAGCCCAACACCATCCTGGAAGCTGGAACTGGGCAAAAATCTGGGTCCGCCCACCTCACCTACACTGGATAAAATCGGCAACCTAAGCCAGTTAATGTCCAGACCCGGCGCCGGGAAAAACCTGGGCTCGTGGCTGGACGTCTAGCCAGAGAAACAGCAGGAACAATATATGAAGAAGCAACTGGCTTTGTAGAGGACAGCGGATGTGTGACGACCTGGACCATTCCGGTGGGAAAATCCTTCAGCCCATACAGTGAAGACGTAGTAGTGACAGGTGACAGACCGGACCGACTATGACCTGATTAGGCCCGAGACCTTCATCGGTCTGCAAGGGCACAGGTTGCGGCAAGTTGACTGATGATAATGAAGAAATCTGTGTGGAGTGACTGGCTTATGAACGAAGCGTAAACCGAGACTAAATATTCTTGTTCTTTGCGTTACACCTGAAACAGTGCAAATTTGTTAAATTTATTACATTTTGTAAACCAGCATTTTCTAGGAACACCGTATAAGTTTCCCGTAGTGAGTTGGATCGATAATCGGTTAAGTCTTAGTAAGTTCCGGTCAGTCTTGAAGGCCACATCCACTCCGAAATCTTCAATATGGACAAGTCCTAAGCATGGTATAGAACGACAAGATGACCCGGAGGGTCTGGTCTTATATTTTACTAATTACATATATACCTACCTCATTGCATTACTATTGCCCTTTCCTTCTCTGAAGGGAAGCGTAGTAGGATGAAATTTGTACAGCCAATGTTTGCTGTGCATTGTGGCTACAGAGTGACTGACGGCTTCTTCAGGAATCTCTATACTCTCTCCAATGATGAGATCCATAGCAATTCGCTTAAATGCTATATCTCCGAATGAGGCAGGAAGAGGGTTAATACATAACCCAGCGCCATTGAGTGAGTTATAAGACATAATGACAATCTCATTGGCCGACAGCCATCACATGACTTTGTTGTAGCAACCAAGTCTTCATTCCTTGACGAATCCAGTCATATAATCCAGTTTTGTACAGATTCATGATGAGGCAGATGATCCTATCACTACTTGACTCTGAATCCACCTAAAGCTGAAACTTAAGAATTTACATAAATACTTAATATTATATGACTGAAAAAATCTTTAATAAATACCCAAATATGTCAAAAACTGACATATCCGGGTATACTCTAAGGCTGAGAGATATAGTGAATATCTTATGCTGAATATAACTATTCTAACAAGATATGACCAAAGAACGAAGCCTCAAGCCTAAATTGATGTAAAAATATAAAAATAACATACAGAAATAACAAGAGGCCCAAGGGGCCTGTGTCGCTCACCTGGAGCACCATCAATTTCTGTCAAAACTGTTGGTGGGTGGTTTAGCAGTCTTTTAAATGAGTTTGTGGACATTTTTGCAAGTGCAATATGGCTGCCACACACACTACATTTTGATTGCCCCACAGCGCCCATGTTTTTTTGATGGATCAACTTCCTTTGAACAATTTTAATGGGCCAAATTTCGGCCCGATCCCTTCAGCGGGTCTGGAGGAGTCATTTTCGTGAAAACCAGGCCATCCAAGATGGTCGCCCAACCATTTGGTCAATCAAGTCCTCTTGAACAAACTTGGCTTACCTCTTGGCCTAGATGAAGATTGCCCAAGTGGTTTCCGAGATTTTTAAAGACATTTCCTGAAATCGGCCGAAATCCAAAATGGCCACTGGGCAAATTGGCCGATCGGGTTCATTTGACCAAACTTGGATCCTTATGCCCTAAGGATGCTTCCTGCCAAATATAATTCATATCGGCCTGGTAGTTCTCAAGAAGATATTTTAAATTTCCCATTGCTTTAGCATGGGAGCTTTTGACGAGAAAATTATCCAAGATGGCCACCAAACCGTTTATCTGACAGTTTCGAAAATTGCAAATTTGAGCTCAGAATACCCAAAAACATATATAGAACCAATTTTGGCCTCAAAATCCATCAAATAAAAAAATCAAATATGTCTGCCAAACACGCTACATTTTGATTGGTCCACGGCGGCCATGTTTTTTGACGGAGCAACTTCCCTTGAACAAACTTTAATGGCCCTTAGTCCCTAATCATATCTCCCAAATTTGGGCCTGATCCATTCAGGGGTTCTGGAGGTCGTTTTCGGGACAACTAGGTCATGCAAGATGGCGGCGGAACCATTCGGTCAATCAAGTCGTCTTAAACAAGCTTGGCTACCTCTTTGCCTAGATGAGGTTTCATAAGTTTTGAATCGATTCCCCAAGCCGTTTCGGAGAACGAGATTTTTAGACATTTCTAAAAATCGGCCGAAATCCAAGATGGCCACCGGCCAAATTGGTCGATCAGCTTCGTTTGAACAAAATGAAATCTCTATGCCATAAGGATGCTTCCTGCCAAATATAATTAAAATCGGCCCAGTAGTTCTCGAGAAGACATTTGAAATTTCCCATTGCTTTCGTATGGGAGCTTTTGGCGGGAAAATGATCCAAGATAGCTGCCAAACCACTTATTCGACAGCTTCAAAAATTGCTAATTTGAGATCAGAATACCCAAAAACCTATATAAAACGAATTTTGGCCTGAATATCCATCAAATAAAAAAATCCAATATGGCTGCCAAACACACTATATTTTAAACGAAATCACGGATTTCTTTTTTCACGAGAGTTGATACTTACCTCCCTAATACTCTTTGATATTGCTAAATATCTATTATTGCTATCGGCTTTCACTCAATAAACACTCAGAATAAAAACAGTTAGGTGCCCCTACTGGGCAGGGAGTCAGAGTGCAGTCCGGCGGATGCCAGCCCCACCACTGCGCATGCGCAGACTAGCACTTCCTCTGACTAATTTATTGGCTGATACACATCCAACTATTAAGAGCCTGAAGACCGAGCCTCTGTGGGGTGGAGAGGCCGGGTCCGTATTAGGGAGGTAAGTATCAACTCTCTCGTGAAAAAAGAAATCTGTGATTTTGTTTATTTCACTTCAACAGTATACTTACCTCCCTAATACTCCTTGATATTGCCAGAATTCGTCAGGGAATTCGGCGGGAGGGAGGCGAGGTCAAAAGACCATCTCTTCCCTATACGCTTTTCTGCGTTTAAGGCACTTAAACTTCCGAAACTATGTGAAAACACAGTCAGGATTTGAAAAAACATCGGCTAACACAAACCGATGGATGAGAGATGACCGAATGTCATATGCGCGCAACCCCCCCTTCCTGGGAGGAAGACTCGAATGACCTCAATGTCCCATACGCTCTCTACGTACAAGTGCCATGTACTATAGGACAGAGACGAAAAAACTCCATTTTCGTATACTCTCAATGAAGAACCACATAAAAACACATACAATCACCATTTTAATAACAAATGGTTATGTGACAATACAATTAACAACACATAAACATTACTGACCTTGTTGAACTTGGCTGCTAACATCATCTTCCCAGTGGTGAAGGCTGATGCAGTCCCAAACAGTGGTTGTTCCCATTAATTAATTGTGATATATACAAGCAGTGAGGAAACCTCATAAAAAAAGTACACCTGATTATCTTTTCAAAATCGATAAGGCGAGAGGATTTTAGAGGTGTCACAGATATAATGGTCTGTAAAACTTGACTCACAGTGCCACTGAGCAAACGACATAATGTCATCCACAGGGACCCAATTAAATAGGGCAGTGGAAGTCACTACACCCCGGACACTGTGAGCTTTGGCCATGTCAACTTGCTTACCGATGGCAGATTCATGACAAAACTGAATACATTCTACAATCCACCTGGAAATGGTGTCCTTAGACACCCTGCCATGGGGTTCAATATATGACAACCATAATGCTGACTGGTCCGTCCGCCACTCCTGAGTACGTTGTTTGTACCGGATCAGCGCTCGGACGGGACACCATGCTTTAGAATTAGGATCATATCTAGTTAAAGCTGGCAAAAAAATAGGTTGACCTGGATATTTCAAAGACTGATATTTAGCCAAGAAATTAATCCTAGGTAGAAGCTTAAGGCCTTCCCCTGTAACCACGAAACGGTCTTCCTCGGCTGATAAGGCATGAATTTCACTCCTACGCCTAGCCGAGGTTGCAGCAATTAAAAATACAGTTTTAAGAGTCAACATTTTCATAGAAATGGAACTAAGTGGTTCAAAAGGCTTATCGCCTAGTACCTGATGCACTAGAGATAAACTCCAAGATGGAATCACCAGGGGATTCCTTGGTCTTAGATTGCCCATGCCTTTAATTAATACATTTAATGTACTTACTTCATCACTTCCCCTATTAGCCAAGCAAGGGATAACTGTCATTAAAGCTGATTTATAACCAGCAATAGAGTTAGAGTTAGGCTTGAGGCTATAGGCCTCATACAGGTGACAGAGGAAATCGGCTACTACCTGAATAGATGAATCCATTGGATCAATACCTCTTTTTGAGCACCATTCTGCAAATCTGTTGATATTATAATTATATGCTCTGGAGGTTGACCCCCTCCTGGCTTTGGCCATAAACATGGCTGCTTGCTCAGAAAAGCCCTCCTTAATTCTAGATTCCTTGACAACATCCACACAGTCAATCTGAACATTGACGGATTGTTGTGAAGGGCCTTGCCCTGGAAGATAATGTCGTCCATCAGAGGCAGAGGAACCGGATTGCAGACCAGAATGTCCAGTAGATCCGTATACCATGATCAGCTTGGCCAATTTGGGGCGATCAGAAGCACTTGGCACTCCTCCTGTCTGATTTTCTGAAGAATCAGGATTGCTGGAGGGAATGCGTATGCATACATTCCCACCCAGCTGACAGCTAACGCATCTGTTGCGAAAACGCTTGGATCTGGAATCGGAGAGATGTACGTCGTTATCTTCGCATTCTTCTTCGTTGCGAACAAATCGATGTTGGGTTTCCCCCAATGGTCAAACAGACGATCCGCCACACATTGATTTAGTTGCCATTCCGTCGGTAAAACACTCATCCTTCGGCTCAATGAGTCTGCTAGCAGATTTAACCTTCCCGGAATATGAACTGCTGTCAAGGTAATCTTGTGATCCAGCACCAACAAAGCAGTCTCCATGTCATCATACAGAGACTGGGCGACTTCGTTCCGCCCTGGTGGTTTATGTAAGTCACAACTGTTGAGTTGTCTGATTGAATAAGAACAATCTTGCCCTGAACTTTCTGTAAGAAATGTTCCAGGCCCAGGACTACTGCTCTTAACTCCAGTAGATTGATATGTTCCTTTGATTGTTCCAGATTCCAAAGCCCTGATATCGTGGATTCTTCCAGGCAAGCTCCCCACCCCGCCATCGAGGCATCTGTACACACAGTTACTTGAGGGTGAGGAGCGGTTAGCATAACCCCCGCCAGGAGATTCTCTGTCTCCAACCACCATTGCAGGTGGTCAATTAGAGGCTCCAACACTGACACATTCGAGTCCAGTGAACCTGTACTCTGGGTCCATTGCGTCATGAGAAATAACTGGATCGGCCGCCTGCGTAAGGCCGCCTTAGGAATGACTGGTTCCAAAGAAACCATCAACCCCAGCATTCTCAAGTAAACCCGTGCCAGGACATGACCACTGTTGCACACTGACTGTATTACTGAGATGAGTATCTGAACCCTCTCCTGAGTAGGATAAACGTATACTGTCTCTAGATCGAAGAACATCCCCTGGTAAACAAACTTCTGGGATGGAGTCAGCTCTGATTTTTGGAAATTGATTATCCAGCCTAAATCTGTGAGTCTTCAAAACAATCTCTCGTTTCATCTTCCTCTGCAACCTTGTCCTTCGCCTGTAAGCATAAAAACTCCTTCATTAGTTCGCCCCCCCCCCCACCCCACCCCCCAATCCTTACACACATCACAATTAAGTAATGGCCCACAGGGGCTACATTGGAAACAAAGATGTGGTATAAACTTCTTCAGGAAGCGACCACAGGACGGGCAACCAGGTCTCTGAAACAGGACAGAAGACGAGGACAATGAGTATTTTAGTTAAGGTTAGAAACTCAAAACCAAAAATAAAAGAGAGGGAAACTGATCATAAAGATCACTATTCATATGAGAAACCAGCGTTGGGCTAAACTTTAATTGTTAATAAAGAGCAAGGCTGATTATGATGTCATTATTTCAAGACAGAAATTAAATCGATCCGAAAACAAATATCCAGGTGTAAGGACGAATTGTATTCATAACCAGAACATCTAACTATTCAGGATAGATATTCAGACTACACAAACATCAGATACACAATGATAATAGTGGCAATTTATAGTTTACATAATTATCATCACCTCATATCATTAACTAGAATACCTGACACTTTGTATAGACAAACCATCCAATGTGATGAACTGGAGCACACCAAGACTATGATCTCTTAACTCTCTCCACCTTAGGGGGAAGGAATTGTATCAAGAGGGCAGTGAGAAGACCTCACTGGACATAGACTGGACATAGACTTTTTGGTTAGATAACCTAACAGTATTAGTAGGAAATGGAACCTTGGTGGAGAGAAACAAACCCTCTGTTGATGTGATGTCCCATACATATCCAGACAGATACCTGTGGACATAAACACAAAGAGAGATTAGTATTATATAGCACCATGTTGACATAAAACAACTATACTAGGCGCTTATCACGATAAACCCGAGTCCCGGAAACACATTACACCGCGAAAAAAAACCTCACTAAAATATAATAGAAGTCACCTGATGGATAGATCCTGGGCCCTCCTCTGGCGAAGTAACTCTATCTGCCATCTTTACAGGTGTTCTAGACTTCTAATAAACGCTTAAAAAGACTTGAAAAAGGCTTGGAAAAGCTTTGAGCACAAAAGCATGTGTACACCCTCTGCCAATAAATTAGCAAAGAGGAAGTGCTAGTCTGTGCATGCGCGGTGGTGGGGCTGGCATCCGCCGGACTGCACTCGGACTCCCTGCCCAGTATGGGCACCTAACTGTTTTTATTCTGAGTGTTTATTGTGTGAAAGCCGATATTTAGCAATATCAAAGAGTATTAGGGAGGTAAGTATACTCTTGAAGTGAAATGACTGGTCCACCGCGGCCATGTTTTTGGACGAATCAACTTCTCTTGAACAAACATTAATCGCCCTTAGTTGCTAATTATATATCACAAATTTCGGCCTGATCGCTCCCGCCATTCTGGGGAAAGAAGTCGTTTTTGTGAAAACTAGCTCATCCAAGATGGCCGCTGAACCATTTGATCAATCAAGTTCCCTTGAGCAAACTTGATTCAGCACTTCCCCATGATCATATTTCGTGAGTTTTGAATCGATCCCTCAAATGGTTTGGGAGGAGACGATATTTAGACATTTCTAAAAATCGGCCAAAATCCAAGATGGTCGACGGCCAAATTGGCCGATCGGGTTCATTTGAACAAACCTGAATCTCTATGCCTTAAGGATGTTTCATGCCAAATATAATTGAAATCGGTCCAGTAGTTCTCGAGAAGATATTTTAAATTTCCCATTGCTTTAGTATGGGAGCTTTTGGGGGGAAAATGATCCAAGATCGTCGCCAAACCGTTTATCCGACAGCTTCGAAAATTGCAAATTTGAGCTCAGAATACCCAAAAACCTATATAAAACCAATTTCGGTCCCAAAATCCATCAAATAATAAAATCCAATATGGCCACCAAACATGCTATATTTTGATTGGCCCACGGCAGCCATTTTTCTCTTGAACAAACTTTACTGGCCCTTTGTTTCTAATCATATCTGCCAGATTTCGGCCTGATCCCTTCAGCGGTTCTGGAGAAGTTATTTTCGCTAAAACTAGGTCAACCAAGATGGCCACTGAACTATTTGATCAATTAAGTTCCCTTGAACAAATTTGGTTGAGCTCTTGCCCTAGATCATATTTCATGAGGTTTCCTTCAATCCCTCAAGCGGTTTCGGAGATTTTTAAAGACGTTTCTAAAAATCAGCCAAAATCCAAGATGGCCGCCAGCCTAATTCGCCGATCGGCTTCATTTGAACAAACTTGGATTCCTATGCCCTAAGGATGCTTCCTGCCAAAAATAATTGAAATTGGTCTAGCGGTTCTTGAGAAGTCGTTTAAAGGAAAAGTTGACTGACGGACGGACGGTCACCACGACATAAGCTCACTTGGCCTTTCAGGCCAGGTGAGCTAATAATGGATACGTAATTGAGCGATTTCAAATGATGATGACTTTAGGCATGATTGACTACCACGAAAATGGTTTACTACCACGAAAACTGGTAACAGAGTCATAAAAGAGTAATAAAACCACAAAATACTCAATAAACATAAATTAGGGAGGATGGACTTCATGTTAGGCATAATCCTGAAGAACTCTCAAAACCTAAGCTGAACACAGAGCAAAGCATAAAAAACGTAAGCTGAAATATTGGCAGACTGTACTGCTTGCAGAATATTTGAAAAGTGAATATGTTTCCTAATTGGGCTCCATTGCGCATGCGCAGACATGCTTAGTGACAGGTGTCACCAAGGAGTGAGTACAGACTGGTGCCAGTCTCTATCAGGGCATATGCTGGGGGGTGTACCCTACCAGTAGCCTGGTTGAGGGTATATTGAAATGGAATAGGCATATGGGAGTATGTAAGCAAGCATAAAAATCTTATTCTTATGGCTAAATGCAGAGTAGTTGATTTAGCAAGTAGTGATTGAATGGTATAGATGTTTTTGTGGTGTAATAACAACCTGTAATACAAGCAAAAAGTTCAAGGAAGGATGGGGTTTCTTAAAAGGTGGACGTGAATTACGCATACCTTTAATGAGGTCGTGAAAATGAATTTTCTTTTTTTTTACTTGGACCGAAGGGTCAAGAAGACATTTGACAAAGGAGTTCAGACCAAATCGATAGGATCTGACTGTATTAACTGAGAGCTTTTTCTGATAAAAAAGGAAAACCAGAAAATCTGTGACCTCAGAGTAACAGAGGCCTCAGAGGGCAGGATAGAACGGTCTGAAACCCCCTTTTTTTAAAACTCAAATCGAACCTTATAAATGTTTCGAGTGGAAGTTCTGAGGAATTTTTCCAAAAGTTCCTGAGACCTGACTGAAAAGATTGACGAAGTAAGGGGCAACTCGACAACTTCCAAACTGAAAGGCGAATGATTTCTGGATTCTGATAAAGAATCCTGCATCTGTTCTGGGCCAATAGATTGTGGGAGACAGGAAGTAACATAGGGAGATCTATAAGAAGGTCCAGGAGATCCGGAAACCAGGATTATGCCGGCCAAAACGGAGCTATTAACACGACCACACAAGGATGTTGTCTGATCTTTCCGAGAACCTGTGGCATAAGAAACGTTGGGGAAAGGCGTAAGAGAACATGTTGTCCCAAGACCGCGCTAGAGCGTCTACTGAAAGAGTCATGGTTCTGGAAAGGGAGATATGAAGGTGGATATCCTTCTGTTCTTACCAGAAGCAAACAGGCGTATGACGGGAAGACCTAACTGGAGAAAATTTGACTGGGCTACAGCCTCTATCAACTCCTATTCCGTTTATGGGATCCTGGAAGGACGAGATAACTGATCAGTCAGAAAATTAAATTTGCCTGGGACGTGAGATGCTCGAAGAGAAAGCTGCGGGACTTTCAATAGTGAAGAATGATCAGTGACTCTCGACAGAGACCGACCTGGACACCACCCACCCCCCCCCCCACCCCCATGAATGATGATTGAAGAATGAGCCACAGTTCTAAAAGGTTGACATGAAAGGAAGATTCTGTGAGGGACCAGGATCCTGCAATGTTCTTGGAATCCCAGGAGCCCCATCCTTGCAGGGATGTATCCATGAAAAAGATGGCCTGAGGAGATGGTGGATGAAGAGGGGCCCCTAATAACAGGGATTGTAATTACATAAAATAATTTTGAAACATCATTCAGTTACTTATGCAAATTTGATTAGTAAGTACACTTATCAAAAACTGGATTACAGATACCATTAAAATTGGTTGCTAGAATGTATCTCCAGGAGACACCCACGAAGGGTTAAGGCTCACCATGGTATTTTTGGTCTTCTTCTTCACATTCTATGCACATTTGTCAGTGGACGACATTATTTAAGTTGCAGTTTGAATGTTAGAGCTATATTCTCTATTTTTTCTCTGAAAGATCAGATTCAATGCGCAATCCGTAACATTATTAGTTTCACCACTCAACCCTAGGCTCAATTGCCTAGGTTCATTAGCCAGCCGTCTGCTTCATCAGTCTGCTTCATCATCTCGTGTCTGTCTATTCTCTTTACCAAGATTTTCTAATCATCATTACTTTAGCATTTTTTGTTTAGAACATCTTTCGTGCTCTTTCAGCACTTCAGTGACTTAGTTGATTTTAGTTTTTTTGGTCATTAACCTTTCATTCCCTTTTTGCAATTTAACAACACACCTTGCATTTGGCTCTGATCAAATAGTGCAGGGTTACTTTAGCAGTTTAAGAGTATTTCCTTATGCATAGGTTTGCAACCAAATTAGGATCAGACAAGGAAAAAATTCCATAGAAATGTTTTTGGTGTCATTTCTTGCAGAATCCTTGGATTTTTTTTTTTACAAGTAATCGAAATATGGACTTTTTCGATCAATTAAATTGCTCTTAATTTTAAAGGTGATAACAAGTTAAGATTGCTTCTTGTATTACTAATTAAAATACTAAACAATATATATGTAGTTCATTTTAGCATTGAGATGTATGTGAAATTCACTCTCATTTGTAATGAAGGTATGTACAATTGAAGACAATGTTTGCTTGCGACAATGCTATATTTATTGTTTATCACCTGTGACAGACTAGGTTTGTGTGAGGAGCATTTGGTTGACGTGGGTAAGTTGCTAAATCTTTTTGCATCAACAGGGCATAACAACTAAGGGAAAAGTTTAACTCCAAGCAATGCAACAGCTTCCTGATAATCATCCATGGCTCCATAAGAAATTTGTCAATGAAGGGTATCATACAGTACACAGGAGTGGGAGCCTTTGGCCTGGACTATGCACAGATCATGCGATGAAACAAGTCACGATGAGATCTTCGAAAGGTCCTGGGGTGTTGACCAGAGGTAGAGGCATGACGGAATGTGTTCATCAAATGGGTGTACATTATGCATGGTTGAGCAGCAGTTCACAACACCATGTCATCACTGATGAGCAAGCAGCACATTACAAGTTATCAGCATGTGAAATTTGGGATGGCGAAGTGTGAACATGATTGCAGACACTAGAATAATTTGGGAACGGTTCAAGGTGCACAATTCGTTTGATGTTGGAGGTCAAGAACTTCAGTCTCTGGCTAGTCGACTGACAGCAAGTGATTGTGAGGGTATCAACTGCGATGAAAGTGAGAAGCTTGGCATTGCGATACAGCGCTGTATGGACAATCAACATGTGAGCTATGCAACCATCAAAAGTCAGATGGAGTGCATGTTGAGTGATTTGACAAGAGTAAGACTAGAAAACAAACTGCTTCAAATCGATCCATCGGTTTTTGTTTATTCACTGTACTGCATTAGCACAGAGATGAGGATCTTACACCATACTTTGCATACAAGATAATACCAATTTCCACTTCTCTATTCAAAGATCATTCCATGAGAAAGATAGACTAATCAGAATCAGAGAGACTTGACAAATCTGATTTTGAAAGGAACTCCCAATTTGAAACAGGTGATGCTTGTAATTGACGATGGATGGCTGCTATGCTACCTGAGGTGTAAAGAGAGCAGAACATTCTCACAGGTCATGGAACAGTGCAGGTACTTTCTCAGAAATTAGTATGGTATTGTGTTTGATGGGTACGGGAAGACATCACCTAAAGACCATGCCCAGAAATGTTGTCAATCTGCAAAAATCTCAGCCGATTTTACGACTAAGGCGTACAAAGATCAGGAGGCATTTCTGACCAATTAACGAAACAAAACACAATTTGTTGCCATCCTAGCAAAGCGACTTTATTGCCTCATCATCACAGAATGGCCTATTCTACTGAGCTTGTAAGGAATTGGTCAGAACATATCATATAGCAAACAGCAATTCCCAGAGCAATGTCTTTAGGCATATTGGTTACAGTATGCAGTGTACAGCATCTTGAGCCAGCATCAGAACACATCATTCATCTGACATGGTTGATGAACTGCTACACTCTGCTACCTTCTTTTTCTTGTTTGTCAATAAGCAAGCGTAGTCAAGCCAGTAGACTGTCTGGTGGCATAACAAATTTTGATTTTGTAAGATTTAAACCTCTGTTACTAGGTGGCCGGACTAAGATGCCTTGGTAGTCATTGATCTCATGACTTGATGAGTTTCTCAGTGTGGTACAACAGCTTTATACTGTCACTGTCATCTATCACAGATGGGTTCTATTCCTTAAGTACCCCATGACTGTTTTGCATTGGTAAGCAGCATTCATGACATCATAAAGGGATACGTATTCTAAATACCAATATTCGAACATAGAGGGATCATAAACCAAGAGACTAAAATGATCATGTCCACTGAAGGATAATAATTTGTGATATATGTGGGTATTTTTCTCATTTGTGACGGAATTTCTAGCATTAACAGGTCCATGTAGCCATTATCTTTTGATGTATCTCCATTTAAGGGCCATGCATGTAAAATGGTCATAATATTTGACTTTTTGTGATTTTTTTTTACCTATGATGGACGTATATATTACCCCAATAAATATTCATATTGGTTTATATATTCTGATAGGGAATTATAATATGAAACAACCGATACCGCAAAAAGGAAAATTGGTTGAGTCTGAACAGATATTCCCATTTATACTACCACGATCCAATCCACACACCAAATTTTAGCGGAGAGCAGTGGCAGACTCCTGCCATGCATAATGGCTTGTAAAATTTTAATGTGATTAAGGAGTAGCATCTTAAAGGATTCCGGGAAATTTTTCTTATAATCTAAGATGTTCACTGGAAAAATCGGCCAATCAAAATTTTGAATACATTAACGCACTATTATAGGATCCTACGAGGCAAATTGGGTTCAAATCTGCCAAGCGGTTTTGGAGGAAATACAGTTTAAAGCAAAAGTTGACTGATGACAGACAGATGATCGCCATGTTGACTGATGATGACCAGATGGTCGCCATGGCATAAGCTCATTTGGCCATTCTGGGAGGGTGAGGTAAGAATGTTAAAAAAATGATGACTAACCTGCCTGCATCATAGTTGAGCCAATGCCACTGCTCTTACCTGGTATGGTCGTGGTGTGAGAATGTTGGTGGGGATTTCTTCATTTCGAGGAAGTACTTTGGCTTTCTCCATATTTAATTGAACATCATCTGTAAGACAAGGAATAAATTCAGACTATAATGCACAGTTGATGCCATGACATCAGAAATCCACATGCTTTTCCAAACTTTGACCTGACCACACACACACCCAGCCCTGGACTCTAAGGGTCGGAGCACAAGGTAAATGTTGTTTCACAATCAGCAATCATACAAACAGTCATCCCACAAAAAAAATTTACTAATATTTGGTTGAATTCTCTAAAACTGGTTCCGAGGAGACACCATGAAAGAATTTGTATGATGTTTGAACTTTTTACAACGCCCCAGGGGGGCGAGTTAAAGCATCAATTTGTCTTTCAATCTTCAATCACATGGGTAACTCATAAAACAAATTTGGTTAAACTACACTAGAGGGTAACCGGGTTTCTGAGATGGTCATGGACACAATTTGTATATTTGACCTTTTGACAACACCCCCCACCCCACCCCACCCAACCCTGCCTACAAGCAGCGATGCCAAAATTAAATGTTGTCTTCCAATCTGCAATCATGGGTAACTAACAAAATAAATTTAGTTGATTTGCACCAGGCGGCTTCAGTGTAGATAACAAGAATGTGCTTTGATTGTCTTTCTGCACACGCACGCACACACAATTGAGCAGAGCCAAAACAAAAATCTCATCTCGCAATCTGACGAATCAATTTTATTGTATTCAATCTAACGGTTTCAGAGGAGATAATGTCATGGACAAAAATTGGCTTTCTGCACACACCCACATAATGTGGTGGAGCCAAAAAATTTCATCTCGCAATCCCCAATGACAAATTCGTGACTGACAAATGCATGTTATTGTATTCAATCTAATGGTTTCGCAGGAGATGATGTATATATATATATATATATATATATATATATATATATATATATATATATATATATATATATATATATAAATATATGTAATCAGTTCTGCAAACGGCGCATAATACCCTGCTATGATGACAAATCAATGAGAGCTTTCAGAAAATATTTATTTCTTCCTCAGCCCCATCAGACCAGTCATCCTTATGAAGTGTCAGTGATCCGTTAAAGGGTCAAGGAGGCAGCCATATTAGATTTCAGATTATCGTAAATTTTGATAAGTTTCTTCACCAGACATATTCCAACAACCATAGGAAGTGATCCAATAAATGAAATCCAGAAACCAACTTTCAAGATGGCAGCCCATGGCTGGCGGCCATATTGGAGTTCGGATCATTGTCAATTTTGATAGGTTTCTTCTCCACACCTAGTCCAACCACCCTATGCAGTTTCAAAGGGATCCGATAAACGGTAACGGAGTTATTATTTGGAAACCAATTTTCAAAATGGCCACCAGTCACTGGCAGCCATCTTGAGTTCGTATCATTGTCAATTTCGACAGGTTTCTTCCCCAGAGGTAGTCGAACCATCCTATGAAATTTCATAGCGATCCGAAAAACGATAACGGAGTTATCATCTGGAAACCAATTTTCACGATGGCTGGCGGCCATCTTGGATTTCGCATCATTGTTGATTTCGATAGGTTTCTTCCTTAGACCTAGTCCAACCACTCTATGAAGGTTCAAGCGATCCGATAAACGGTAACGGAGTTATCATCTGGAAACCATTTTTCAAGATGACTACCGGTGGCTGGCGGCCATCTTGGATTTCAGATCATTGTCAATCTCGATAGGTTTCTTCCCTAGAGGTAGTCCAACCACCCTATGAAGTTTCATAGAGATCCGATAAACGATAACAGAGTTATCATCTGGAAACCAATTTTCAAGATGGCCATCAATGGCTGGTGGCCATCTTGGATTTCAGATCATTGTCAATTTCGATAGCTTTCTTTCTCAGACCTAGTCCAACCACTCTATGACGGTTCACAGCGATCCGATAAACGGTAACGGAGTTATCATCTGGAAACCAATTTTCAAGATGGCCACCGGTGGCTGGTGGCCATCTTGGATTTCGGATCATTGTCGATCTCGAGAGATTTCTTCCCCTGAGGTAGTCCAACCACCCTATGAAGTTTCATAGCGATTCGATGAACGGTAACAGAGTTATCATCCAGAAACCAGTTTTCAAGATGGCTACCGGTGGCTGGTGGCCATCTTGGATTTCGGATCATTGTCAATTTTGATAGGTTTTTTCCCCAGACCTAGTCCAACCACTCTATGAAGTTTCAAAGCGATCCGATAAACAGTACCAGTTATCATCTGGAAACCAATTTTCAAGATGGCTGCCTGTGGCTGGTGGCCATCTTGGATGTCAGATCATCATCGATTTCGATAGGTTTCTTCCTCAGACCTAGTCCAACCACTCTATGAAGGTTCAAAGCGATCCAATAAACGGTAACAAGAGTTATCATCTGGAAACCAATTTTCAAGATGACCACCAGTGGATGGCAGCCATCTTGGATTTCAGATCATTGTCAACCTCGATAGGTTTCTTCCCCTGAGGTAGTCCAACCACCCTATGAAGTTTCATAGCGATCCGATAACCGATAACCGAGTTATCATCTGGAAACCAATTTTCAAGATGGCCATCGGTGGATGGCGGCCATCTTGGATTTCGGATCATCGTCGATTTCAATAGGTTTCTTCCCACGACCTAGTCCAACCATCCTATGAAGTTTTAATGCGATCCGACAAACGGCAACAGAGTTATCATCCAGAACCCACTCTGCCGCCTACACGCCCGCCCGGATGGACGGACGGCGGCATTACATAATACCCTGCCAAATTCTTTGGGGGGGTATAAAAATGGAAATGAATCGGGATTATTTGAGAAAAAGCATTTACTAAATCTAGGAGCGTTTAACTTGGAAACAATTAGTAACATAGCCGATGCTTCCCACTCCGCCGTGTCAACTGTGTGTATCGCGTACTCGAATATAACAGAAGCAAACATGAATATATGACGAGTAGTTTAAGGGGTTACCAATCAGCATCATTGATACCGATGGGATCCATACAATGTAGTTGGCGGACCCAGAATTTCTCAGAAATCCTTGCGGGGAGACATTGCTCCCGTGCTGTCATGATCATGGCGGAATACTTCTATGATCCTATAGTTTAGGGAATGGTGGTTGGTAAGATTAAAATGAATGCAATGTTCCTTAATACGAATTTGGAACTCACATTTTGTTTCTCCAACATACTCTTTGTAACACTCGTTGCATGTTAGAAATAAATGACATTGCGTGTTTGGCAAAATGTCTTTGTTTTATATGATATTTGAGCCCTGTGTGTGAGCTTCTGAATCCATGAGATTGGTCCATGTTGTTGCAGAAATTGCAGTTTTGTTTCATGCATGGTTCGATAGGGTTGGATATGGTTGTACCCAGTTTTCCTGCTCTTTTTGTGTCTATGTATTTGGTATTGACTAGTGTGTGTGAGGTATGCGTTACGTCTGTAGCCAACCACTTAGGACTGCTTTGAAGTTGGTTCCAGTGGCGTAGGATAACTTTTTTAGCAACTTTACTTTGTGAGTGAAAGTAAAAATCGACCCAGTAGTTCTTGAGAAGATATTTTTAATTTCCCATTGCTTTTGGCGGGAAAATGATCCAAGATGGCCGCCAAACCGTTTATTCGACAGTTTCGAAAATTGCAAATTTGGGATTAGAATACCCAAAAACCTATATAAAAACAATTTCGGCCTCAAAATTCATCAAATAAAAAAACCCAATATGGCCGCCAAACATGCTATATTTTGATTGGCCCACAGCGGCCATGTTTTTTGACGGAGCAACATCCCTTGAACAAACTTTAATGGCCCTTAGTCCCTAATCATATCTCCCAAATTTTGGCCTGATCCATTCAGCGGTTCTGGAGTTGTTTTTTTTGGGAAAACTTGGTCATCCAAGATGGCTGCCGAACCATTCGGGCAATCAAGTTGTCTTGAACAAACTTGGCTGACGTCTTTGCCTAGATGAGGTTTCATAAGTTTTGAATCGATTCCCCTAGTCGTTTCGGAGAACGAGATTTTTCAAACATTCTAAAAATCGGCCAATCGGCCGATCGGCTTCCTTTCAACAAAATGAAATCTCTATGCCATAAGGATGCTTCCTGCCAAATATAATTCAAATCATCCCAGTAGTTCTCAAGAAGACATTTTAAATTTCCCATTGCTTTAGTATGGGAGCTTTTGGCTGGAAAATGATCCAAGATGGCGGCCAAACGCTTATGATCATGTCGATAGTCACTTACAGGACTGGCGGTATGATCAGCGAACGAAAAGAAGAAGAGGAAGCTGCCAAACCGTTTATCCGACAGTTTCAAAAATTGCAAATTTGAGATCACAATACCTAAAAACGTATATAAAACGAATTTCGGCCTCAAAATCCATCAAATAAAAAAATCCAATATGGCTGCCAAACACACTATATTTTGATTGGTCCACCGCGGCCATGTTTTTTGACGAATCAACTTCTCTTGAACAAATCTTAATCGCCCTTAGTTGCTAATTATATATCACAAATTTCGGCCTGATCGCTTCAGTCGTTTTTGTGAAAATTATGTCATCCAAGATGGCCGCTGAACCATCTCGTTAATCAAGTTCCCTTGAACAAACTTAATTCAGCGCTTACCCTATCATATTTCGTGAGTTTTGAATCGATCCCTCAAATGGTTTGGGAGAACATTTTTAGACATTTCTAAAAACCACCCAAAATCCAAGATGGTCGCCGGCCAAATTTGCCAATCGGGTTCGTTTTGAACAAACTTGAATCGCTATGCCTTAAGGATGCATCATGCCAAATATAATTGAAATCGGCCCAGTAGTTCTTGAGAAGATATTTTAAATTTCCCATTGCTTTAGTATGGGAGCTTTTGGGGGAAACTGATCCAAGATGGCCACCAAACCGTTTATCCGACAGTTTCGAAAATTGCAAATTTGAGATCAGAATACCCAAAACCTATTGAAAACCAATTTCGGCCTCAAAATCCATCAAATAAAAAAATCCAATACGGGCGCCAAACTCGCTATATTTTGATTGGCCCCCGGCGGCCATGTTTTTTGATGGATCAACTTCTCTTGAACAAACTCTAATGGCCCTTAGGCCGGTAGGCCCTAATCATATATCAAATTTCGGCCCGATCCCTAGATCATATTTCATGAGATTTGCATCAATCCCCTAAGCGGTTTCTGAGAAGATTTTTAAAGATGTTTCCTAAAATCGGCCTAAATCCAAGATGGCCAGCGCTTGCACAAACTTGGTTCAGCTCTTGCTCTAGATCATATTTCATGCGATTTGCATCAATCCCCTAAGCGGTTTCGGAGATTTTTAAAGATATTTCCTAAAATCGGCCTAAATCCAAGATGGGCGCCAGCCAAATTGGCCGATCTGGTTCATTTGAACAAACTTGGATCCCGATGCCCTAAGGATGCTTCCTGCAAAATATAATTGAAATTGGCCCAGTGGTTCTTGAGAAGAAGTCATTTAAACGAAAAGTTGACGGACGATGGATGGTCGCCACGGCATAAACTCACTTGGTCTTTCAGGCCAGGTGAGCTAATAAATAATTAAATGTGTGTGTGTTGTGTGCAAGACAGTCTCCGGTTTGAATTAAACCGTTAACATTTAATCTGGACAAATTCGGCTTCTACAATGGTCTTGAGAAATATCATGTTTGCAGTGAGACTATTTTTGAAAATTTAACACTGGAATGGCTTATTCGATAAGTTGGTAATTTTCCAAAATAGTTTATCGGTTTGCAAACTGACATTTCCTATGAGACAGAAGTTTCTTTAAGTATAATTATAGACCATGCAATTCTACTTAAGCTTAGTTACTTCCTTTGAAGTTTGAACTATTATTCTCCTCGTTAATCACTTTGATCATTGAGTAAATACTATGCGTAATTACAAAACAATGGATTAGCACGGCTTGAATCAAACAGTTTATCTAATTCACACACCACCACCCCCGCACTGTACACACAAGCCAATGCGCTAAATCATCAGTTGAGTCACCACCACCACCACAAGAAGCAGCAGCAGCAGCAGCAGCAGCAGCAGCAGCAGCAGCAGCAGCAGCAGCAGCACCAGCACCACCAGCAGCAGCACCACCACCACCACCACCACCACCACCACCACCACCACCACCACCACCACCACCACCACCACCACCAAATGTATGAATGAATGTGGGAGAAAGAATGAATGATTGAAGCAGATTAGACACGCATGTCATAAAACGATTCAGCTGATTACCACCACCCAAACTGCCACCACCACCCAAATGACCACCAACAACCAAACGATCACCAACACCACCCACACCAACACCGAAAACAGTTAACTACAAAAGTTAATTTGACAGCATTCTTACTTTCTCAGTATTGAGTAATGAAAGATGACACCTCCATGCCGGTCTCCTCTGAAAGTACCAACTTTGTTGGGAAACTGAGTCATCAAGGAGTGCAGGCTGACATCCGCATACAGAGGCAACTCTGACTATGTCTAACCTTCTAACAAGAAACTGTGCTCGACATCCTCGGACAACGCAATCTTCCCAGGATCTTACCATAGCTACATGGAATGTACGTGGTCCGACTGCAACATCAGAGGTAAGCTGTAGGTGCAGACTGTGAACTCTATAAAATCGATGGAGAACTAAGCTCCGCCATTTCTATCCCAGGTAGATGGCAACTGTTCGTGTGCGGCGATTTCAACTCCAAGCTGGGTAAACTCGGCATTGCGGACAAAAGTTCAGGACTTGGCTCATGCATGGGATCGTATGGCGAGGGCACACGCAACAGCAATGGAGATGCACAGGTGGCATTCCTTAGTTCTAATGGCCTGTTTGCCACAAATATGGCTTTTAAACACCCATGCCGCCACCGGACAACATGGACTGGACACATTGCTAATAGCAACGCCCAAAATTCTTCTACGGCTACAAAAGCTGTCTTCAACCAAATATATTTCATACTATGCAAGACAGCAGCAAAAAAAACCCTACTTAGGGATGCTCGTTCCTATGGAGGCACAGACCTCAATTCTCCCCATAAGCCAGTCATTACACGCCTCCATATGAACTAGCTCTACTAATGTATAAACGCCATACCAGGCAAGAGGGTAGAGTCACCTACAACTTACGTAAGCTCATCAGCGAGACCGACACTCAAATGTCATACAAAAAGGCCCTCGGGGAGCAGATAGCTAACATCAACGTCAGCTCTGATCCAAACAAAGCCCTAACCAAAATACTGAGATCTATGGAATCATCAGCTACTAGCACCATAGGTGTTCTAAAAGCCAACAGAACTAGGTATACTGACGACCCTCTCATAGTAAAACTGTCAGCAGAACAGAAAGCGTTACGTCTGCGCATCTATCAAAGTGGTCAGAGAGAAGATCGCGCCAAACTATGTCAGGAACGCAATAACATTCTGCGCCACATTAGCGAACGCTTAAAAGATCTTGATATCCAACAAGCAGACGCCCTAGCAGATGAAATCACTGCCATGGATGACTGCCATAAAATGTTTTGGGCAGCCCGAGCCCCGAGAGTTGCTGACTCCACACACCACCACTAACTGCACACAACTCTGAAGGACACTTTATCGGGACTGACCAAGGGCAAAGGCGAGGCAATTTGTGAATGGTTCAAGGACCAGTTCACTGACGACGATGGTGAGCCCTTGCACCCATTCTCAGGAGACCCCAGGCCATTACTAACACCAATTAATACAGCAGAGGTTGAGAACGCACTTATAGCCCTGAAAAATGGACATGCATCTGGACCTGATGGCATGAGCAATGACTATTCAAATATGCAAGTGACATTATCTCAAAACCGATCACGCACATAATCAATTCAGCTTTTATGCACCACCTTCCCATCGACACTGTAGGCCAAAGTATCCTTATCGCGCTACCCAAGCCCAAGAAGCCACGTGGCCCGCAGCCAATCTGCGGCCCATTGCGCTCCTTAACAGCATATGGAAAATCCTATCCAATGTTACACTATGCCGCATCCGAGACAAGACTGATGACTTCACCGGATCATGTCAAAGTGGCTTCAAACATGGACGCAACTGCATAGACATTGTATGGGCTCAACGCATGCTTGTATCGGTAGTCATGTCCAAACACTGGGATTTCCACAAACTGGGCATTGACATGTCACGAGCCTTCGACACAATTAAGCGCTCAAAGATCCTAGATGTACTACGGCAGGCCAGTTGCTTGCAGACACCAAGCTGAGAGTAGGAGTCAAGTCAGTCAAGTCTGTAGAGTTTGAGACATCAATCAGCTCCCCACAGGGAGATGGTCTATCCCTTGTGCTCTTCACGTGTTACCTGGCTGCTGCATTGAAATCTGTGTGGGGAAACTCCACAAGACCAAACACCCTGGTGTCAATACTGGGCATGCCGCTAGCGATGGAATATGCTGACGATGTGGACTTTATAGATGAGGAAAAGAAACCCTGTGACGAACTTCTCTCAAGAGCTGCAAGCAAACTAAAAATTGGGAATCTCTATGAATGAATCCAAAACAGAGTTCACCCACATATACCTATCTACAAAGCATGATACTAAAGAAAATGACGATCCACTCCATGGCGGCGAACCATGGAGGAAAAGTAAAATCCTGGGCTCACTGCTTCGCAGTACTGCTGACAAAACTGCACACTGCATCATGGGGAACATAGCTTTCCAGTCCTTCTGGAAGCTATGGAATCGTAGATCAAAGATGCCCTTGGTAAAAAGACCGTTTATACAATGCAACCTGCGTATCCTTGATGATGTATAACTGTAACAGCTGGACAGCTCCAAAGGCAGCTCTAGACAAACTTGACGCCTGCCACCGCAAACACCTATGCACCATCACTGGACACCGATGGCCAGAGAGCATAATTTCCAACGATGCACTATACAAGATGTGTAATACGCTGCCGCTGTCTGTAAAAGTCGCCCAGCAAAGATGGTCCATGTTTGGCCATGTGCTAAGGATGCAGGAAGACACACCAGCACAAAGCCTTGGAAATCGCCCTACACGGAGCCAGCAACCACAGAGCCAGGAGAGGATGTCATTGCATAAATCTGCTAAGCGTGCTACGAGACCTTAAGAAAGCAGGATTAGGTACACTCAAGTCAAGAATGGACCCGAGGAAGGATTTTGGCTGGGAACAAGACACAGCGGGCAAAAGCAAAGAAGGACTGATTGCAGCTGTAGGATGTTTCGACTACTACAGCCTCAGAACACAGTACTCATACTTAATGAGTGCATGATGATCAGTCGGTATTACAAAGCAGGGATTCAGAGTTCAGAGTTCAGGGAGAAGACCTGGGCATAGCTGATGTCCACTGCACATGTATGAGTTGAAAATATTATGCAAAAACTTCTTTGTTTGATGTCCCGATATAATTTTTTTTTTGCTGTTTCAGCACTCCCCACTCCTACACCTCCCCCCCCCCCATGGTGAGTAGCTCTTTGATGTTTCAGATCACTGATCTTTATGATGTTAGCATTTTGTCTGCTGCTGGCGAACTTTCTAGGCATATTTAAAATTTTCGGAGTTCTTTCCAATTGGACTGTTTCTCCCAATGATGCGTAATTTCATAATAGTCAAACAGCTTAACCGCATCAGCTTGTCAGAAATATAGATGTAGCGACCCAATAATCAATTTGACCCATTTGTAAATTTGTAAACGGCGCTGGCACATATACCAATTTGCTATCGGCGTGCCCGCTTTGTACACAGTGCATGTCCATTTGTCAATTGGTTATTGGATCCACCCGTTTGTAAATGGCGCAATTCCCATATCTAACTTGCACCAAAAGGCAAATGCATTCATTAATTTCATCTTGCTGATCATTTCAGCAATTCCTTCAGTTGTTCAGACACATCTGACTGTATGTACGTGTGTGTTCATTTGTACATGTGTTTGTTGCTTATTTATTTGTCTGTACGTCCATCCATCTGTTCATCCATTCACTTATTCCTTCAGATTGGTAGTCAATAATTATGCATGCATCAGAAAAAGAATGAGCGCGTAGGGCTGGACAGTATACCGGTTTCACACCGTCTCACAGTTTTTTATGGCGACGGTTTAAAAACCATTACGAAAAAAAAGAAGAAAAACCGTCCGTAAAATCGCCATTGCGCAAAATCTGGTGACTGTCCTAAACTAGTGTTCTTGACTTGCAGTTTAATATTATCATCTAGTGTAACCATTTGCTACTAGAGACATAAAATACAGTCATCTATAACTATTAGCCATGGGAAAGCAAGGGTGTTGGTGAAATCCCAACAAATCGGCCGAGGACGCCCCTCGGCAAATATGATTTGATTTGCCAGCAATGAATTTTACATGACGTAAGCTCTGCGGGTTCAATGTAAGATTGAATAATTTGAAAATCTAAATTTCTTTGCAACAAATAATACTTTTTTCAATTCGAGTTTGTACTATGTTTAATTAGGATTCCAAATGTGACATGATACAAAAAAAATAATCAAGAAACGCGCTGCGACGACGCTATACAATGAACTCCCAATCCAAACAAATCATTATTTCCCTTAGATTTCCACAAACATAAAATGATCCATCACGGACTAAAACATACGAGACAAATTGCTTGAACGCCCGAGAAATGAAAACGACTAAGTCGCTTCTTATGTTGGCGGAATAGTTACAAGTAAAATACTCTACTCATATACTTAGCCTCTCAAATATGAGCAGGCGTAATGTGATTGGTTATTAACAAATTCATCTGCCGGGATATTCACTACTATCGATTTTATGAATGAAATTCGTATTTTTTATCACGTGACTTTTCTGCTCGATAGGCGTTAGAATCACATCGTTTTGTTTTACCGCCCGGTCTTTTTCGTCTTCGTATATTTTCAAGTACGAAGTGTTGATTTAAGTAGATTTGAGTTAGATTCACGAATCATTGCGTTTATATTGTCAAATTATCATAATCTCTATTATATGACATATGAACCTCGAAAAATAGTTAAACACATTTTTTGTGAGAATTCTTGAGACACGATTTCCGGGAAATGACTACTCTTTAGTTACGTGCTGAATGACATTCACCCGCCTGAACGGCAGTTTATTGAGGAGTATTACTAAATACCGAGTACTCGAATACAAACACACGACTTACTAAACTAGATCATACTGTAGGTGGTTATACGAACTCTAACCGTATGTGCAGTAATCTACTAGGAGCCTAAACTCGCTCTCATATCCCGGTTCCTACTTACACACGTTAGATTTTACGCTTTCGTAAATAGTTACCTAATAACAGTGTTGAAAATCAACCTTTTAGTAGTTAGTGTTATTTTCACGACATCACATGAACCAGACTTTATTTATTTTAACTACTATTTTGAGACAGATAGCGTCGAAGTGAGCAATCGTATGTAGTTACCGTTCTAATTTTGTGGCAATTTACGTCAGTTGTCAAATCACAAAATACATGTACTGTAACTAATGAAAACGGCATATTATCATATTTCAAATTATTTTCGATCATTCTAACCCCTTAAACCAGTATTTCGTTAATACCGGTTTAATTAGTGATACTGTGACCGGTTTTCTTTTAGGCCAAACTGCCCAGCCCTATGCGCGCGTATAAATCAGTACATCCCGGGCAATTGTTTCAAACCACTGATTAATCCATTGTTTTGTGATTACACATAATATATGTACACGATCCAAGTAGGCTACAGGAAGTAGAAATCACATTCTCTCAATGATTAAATCATGCAAAAAAAGTAGAAAGGCGTAAGAATTTGAAAGCTATTTGACAAAAAGATCATATATGTTACTGCGTAATGTAGCAACAAAATTCAGTCAAACCTGGGTAAAATAATTAGCTGTTATATACTACTGGCCATACCACAGCTTTTGAATCTATGGATTTTAAATTAATTATCTAACTGAGTTATTGCTGTGACAAACTTACTATACAGCTTCATGTTTGTATATCCTTACAAAAAGCTGTGGCACGGCTACAACTGCACCGCCCCTACTCAAAAACAATGATTTAACCCTTTCCTCATGGAATCAGCAAAAAACGGCCTCGATAGTGAGCTTGATGAATGGCCATTTGCAGACCAAGAGGAGACTTTTTGGAAATTTTTTATCTAGACTGCCCGATAACCCAGCCAGTCATTACAGTGGTAAATTTTTTAATCTGGACTTCTCTTTGTCTGCAAATAGACATTCAATAAGCAGATATTTTTACTTTCTTGACTAAATTTAGACATTAAAGGGTTAATACCATTTATGATATAGTACCACTTACCTTATGAACAAACTTCCATCATCTCTTACCACGTAATCAGTTTGAAACAAACAGAGCGTAACAATCATTAACAGTATTAAGTAGATATCACTTCTAAGGCAACACTGTGCATGATACACACAGCGCCAATTTTCAGTCAGATAATTTTAAAATCCATTGATTGAAAAGCCGTGAAACAAAGACACGTAAAGCAGAGACAACTGCCGCTCACTCAAACAATGATTTAATGCTATTTATGATATTTTTACATTCGCATATGGCTTTCTCCCCTAGTCCCCTCACCTCCTGTCCCGTAATAATAAGGGCGAAACAAACCAGGGCGAACGGGAATATGAGCGAAACAGTCCAGGGCGAACATGCAAAACGACTTGGGGTGTGACCGGGATTCGGGGCGAAACGACCAGGATTCGACTAGATATAATTATGCTGCCCCTGAATGGTCACCAAACACATGGAAACAAGCAGAAAAACTTGAAGAAATTCAGAGACGAGCTACGAAAATGGTGCCCAACTTAAAAAATCTAAATTACCAGGCAAGAGTAGAATATTTAGAACTCCCATGTCTAGTATACAGAAGAATAAGACGGGATCTTATAAATGTCTATAAGTACATGCATAACCTGTATACTGAGGACTCTAGGAAACTTCTAATTATACATCCAAGAAAGAGAACAAGAGGTCATAAATTTACATTACTAAAACCAAGAGCAAATATATCACTTAGACAAAGCTTTTCTCTAACCATTACTGTGTCATAGACTGGTGGAATTCCCAGACTAAATAAACTATTTATTCAACATCCTGTATACTATAATTAAAGAGCTCTAGACAAACCATGTAATCCAAAAATGACTATTAGATACCTTAAGTTCATCATCGCCTTTATTGAATTAGCTGATAATAGTGTAATGATAATAATGAGTGAACTCACGCTAATGGCTGCCTAATCTTATTCTCTGTCTGTTGGCAATAATAAACAAATAACTACAAGGCAATTCCAAGTAAAATAAATGAACCGATGTGGAAATAGTTGCAATCGGAGGTTAGTAACCTAAAGGAAGGCAACACACCTGACTGAAACAGAAGTGATAGAGCTGAAACGAGTGATGATGAAAACTGGTGCCGACAACACCTGGACTTATTGGCCACTGACATATCCAAACAAAATGAGATGACCACTGGAACTAGATAATATTTCATGAGTTTTGAATCAATCCCCCCCCCCCCCAACAGTTTCGGAGATTGTTAAAGACATTGTAAACTAGAGCTGACCTTCAGAGGAGCCTTCTAACCAAATTTGGTTGAAATCTATCAAGAAAACAAAAAAATGCTTTTTGACAGTTTTCAGTAAATTTTAAATTAAAATATCAAAAAGCTGAATATAATTTCTAAAGCCTACCTCCATAGGCTCCTTCTAGCCAAATATACTTGAAATCTGTCAGTAAACTAAAGAAGAGATGCGTTTTGACAGTTTTCACTAATATTTTCACAAAATCTAAGTTTTTTACCCAAAAAATTTAAATATAAAAAATCTGACTAGATTTCTAGAGCCTACCTCGGTATGGCACCTTTAGCCAAATGTGGTTGAAATCTGTCAAGAAACTAAGGAGATGCGTTTTGACACTTTTCAACATTTTAAACAAAATCTAAGTTTTTACCACAAAATTTTAAATATAAAAAATCTGAAGAGATGTTCTAGAGCCTACCCTCATATGATCATTCTAGCCGGATTTGGTTGAAATCTGCTAAGAAATTAAGGAGGAGTAGCGTTTTAAAGCAATTTGACAATTTCAGGCAAATTTTAAATAGAATCAAAGTTTTTAACCCAAAAAATTTAAATATAAAAAATCTGAATAGAAGTTCTAGAGCCTACCTCCGTATGATTGTTCTAGCCAGATTTGATTGAAATCTGCAAAGAAACAAAGGAGGAGATGCATTTTGACACTTTCCGGTAAATTTGCAACAAAATCTAAGTTTTTTACCCAAAAAATTGAAATATCAAAAATGTGAATAGATGTTCTAGAGCCTATGCCGGTACGACCCTTCTAGTCAAATTTGGTTAAGATCTGTCAAGAAACTAGGGAGGAGATGCGTTTTGACACTTCGGTAAATTTTAAGCAAAATCTAAATTTTTACCCCAAAATTTGAATTATCAAAAACCTGAATATATGTTCTAGAGCCTACCCCCATAGGATCATTCTAGCCACATTTGGTTGAAATCTGGCAAGCCGTTAAGGAGGAGATACATTTTAAAGCAAAAGTTGACGGACGACGGATGAACGGACTGACGGTCGCCACGGCATAAGCTCACTTGGCCTGAAAGGCCGAGTGAGCTAATAACCAGCTGCAAAAGGAAAATAAGCAAACACAAATTATTCTTGATGACCATGAGCAGTATAGTAGGAGACTGCCTACTCCTACATGGGGTCCATGAAGCGAATGATGAACAAACTGATTCTGTGGTAAGATATGTGACTCCTGAAATGTGACTCCTGAAAAACTAGGAATACATCTTGATCCATCACACATCTGTAGAAGCCATCGGATTAGTCCAAAGCACAGTGCCCTCAACAATGCAACAACCGATGGACATCCCAGGACGAGACCAATCATCTTTCGGCTTTCATCTTACAACATCAGGCATAGTACATTTATACAGAAACGAAGGCTGACAGGCACAAACTTTGTCATAACAGAAAGCCTAACAAAACGTCGGCTCCAATTCCTAAAGCAAACACAGCAACACACAGAAGTACAATCTGCTTGGTCTCTTGATGGTAGAATCATGTGTATAACACGAAACCACAGAAAATCTGTAACCAGCACTGACAATGTTCTTGAAAAACTAAGAACTGGGAACTGAATACCAATACTTCTGCAATACTGTTAAAACTATGTCTCCTCAATTTATAAGCAACTAGCAGGCTAAACCATTATATGCATTGACACCAGTTTAGCTGGAGGCTCTTGTTGCCTACAGTAATGGCAGCTTCCAGGTACTGGTCCCGACCACCAAATGGAGCATGGCATGAGCTGTCAGATCCTAATGGACCAGGTAGCAGTCTTTTGCTCACTGTCTTGTCTGTATGTGCTGTATACTTAGCACAATACTATATTGGCTTAAAACAAAACCATGGCGTATAAATAAATCAATAAGTCAATTTTAATGCTTTGCATGTACCCCAAGCACCGAGGTCTAATTAATTATACCTACTAATCACTATGCTGTCTGTACCTTTTTTTATTTTACTCAAAATGTCACTTTGAACGATTCTTTGCTGTCCAACACCCCATTCGGTTTGCTTGCTATTCTTACTATGTTGTACCATACATGTCTGAACTACATTACTTTGCTGTTTATGTTAAATCTGCCTTCTGAATATTCTGAAACTAAGCAGACTGGGAGCTTGCAAGCAGTCTGACCTCCAGATGTTTTGCAAAACCCTTACAGAATAGTATGACTCCCATATGTCTCAAACCTAAACATAATTTTACCATACTTAAGAAAAGCAAATCTGCTAACCTACATTGTACCACTCAATTTCAAAGCAATGCTACTATATGTCTTGATACTAGTTTAGCTGGAGGAACTTGCTGCCCGAGGCACCGACGGCTTCCAGCTAAACTGATTCAAAACAGCCTCCAAATGCATGAAATATTCAAATCTTTGAAAGAATTTTGAGAATATTGTCTAAATGCTGATAACTCTGTATACAAAAAGCTGTCTTAAAAATTAAGACTCACAGATATATATATACAATATCATACAAATGGAAATTATTGTTTATGTCCATATATATGCGTATATACCACAATTACTATACACCTGTGCAAAAGTTAAGCACCACCCTATTTTTACGCACATGCGAGGGTATATTCATGTGCTATGAAGAAAGCAATAGCATAAACATTTATGTACCCATCCATCTTAGTGCAAGAGGTAATAATGCAACTAGAGGAATGCTGATTATGATGGTGGGGAAACACTGTATGTTTTTGTTTGAACTTGAAAACGAGGCCTGAATATGGTTACGTTGACACAACTGACAACTATTGCCCTACAGTTGACACACGTGGCTAGATTGTCATTAATGGTGTCTGAAAACGAAGTTTAACATCTGTGCACAAGTTTGAGACCGTCATTATTAATACCGTGTATATCCACCTTGTGCCTGGATGACGGCCTGGACACGACGTCTCATGCTGGTCACCAACCGACTGATACGCCATTGTGGTATTCGTTGCCATTCAAGATGGAGTGCATCTCTTAATTCCTGTAGGTTCTGCACAGGAGGATCCCCCCTTCTCACCATGTTTCCCAGAATGTCCCAGATATGCTCAATAGGGTTCATGTCAGGGCTCCTTGCTGGCCATGGTAGGGTTTCGATGGCATTCTGGCGGAGGTATTCATGCACAGCTCTAGCACGATGTGGTCGGGCGTTGTCATCCATGAATATAGGGTGGGTTCCAGGTGCATGATTTACAAAATGAGGGACCACAACTCTATCCAGTATGGAATCTTGATATCTTTGTCCATTTAGTGTTCCAGGTACAGCCAACAGATCCAGCTTACAATCAAATGAGATGCACCCCCATATCATAATGGAACCTCCACCAAATGGAACTTCTTCCATGATGTTACGTTGGTCGTACGCCGTGCGTCTGGACCTCCATACACGAGTTCGACCATCTGTGGCATGAAGCAGGAACCGACTTTCATCGGACCAGTGTACCCGTCTCCAGGATCTCATGTTCCAGTGTCTTCTTTCGTTGCACCACCTCAGACGCTCCTCTTTGTGGTGTGCAGTGAGGAGAGGACGTCTGACAGGTCTCCTAGCTTTCATGCCAGCAGCATACAGTCTCCTTTTGACGGTAGACATTGACACTCTATTGCGCGTTTCCCATTGATGGCTGAGCACTCTGCTGTTGGTGAATGGAGATCTCCTAACAAGGCGTACTAGGGATCGATCATCACGGGCAGTAGTCTTCTTCGGTCTTCCAGATCTAGGCCTGTCCTTCACCTCGTTAGTTTGCCCATGTTTTGCAATCAAACGACTGATTACAGTATGGTTAATGTTCAGCTGTCTGCCAATCTCTCTGCATGACATACCAGTGGTATGCATGCCTATGATTTGCCATTTCACACGATCACTTAACCTTCGTCTTGCCATAGCGGTTCACAATCAAGAGCTAATTCTCTCTGTACAAATAAACCACGGTCATGAACACAAAATTCCTAATCTTGTCGCCTAAATCTCTATGTAATGTTCTGCACCTCAAACTGGACTTTTACATAACTGAACACGTGTGCTGTTTCCCGCCACGCACGGACAACAAGCAGCGTGAAGTCATGCATGCATGTGCATTTCGTACTTGGAATTATGTCAGCTAACGCGGGGACAAAAAGTATGGCAGCCTAGTTGTACCATCATGTTTCTACGTTCTATTGTTTTTGCTGGTGCTTAACTTTTGCACAGGTGTATATATTAGCTAATGACAGATGATTGTGCATAAATGTTTATGTCAGTATGTCAATTCTTAAAGGGAAATTCCAGTGAAAATCGGGAATAAGTCAAATAAAAATATACTATAATCCGAAATAGTTGCCGCAAAAAAATATAAAATACACTGTTCCATTGCCGAGAAATAAAATGAATATGCCCAAAACGCTCGAAAACGTGACTCCTGGGCGCATCCATTTTCTCGCAACGAGAGCGAGAAACCGCGAGATTATGACGTCAACGACACACCAACAAAATATCGCCAGCGCTTTTAGATTTACCTGTTTACTTCGCGTTATGAAGGCCGAATATTAATTAACCATTTAATGACCAAATTCTGTCAGGAAAATCAGAATATTTCCTTATTGAATGGCCATTTGCAGGCCAAGCGAAGACCATTTTTGAAAATTGACCACTGGAATGGCTGGTTCGGTTACTGAGTCGTTTTAGTTGTAAATTCTCAAAATAGCCTTCTTTTGACCTGCGTCCTCAATTTGACGATTGCAGAGGCCAGTGCTGGGTTGAATTGGTTAAATCGCATCATGTCCGCATGTCAAGCATGGGCTTGCAGTAATAGAAACGATCATGGAAAGGGTACGGCAATTCATATTTTCAGATACCCGATCCACAGAAGCATCCGCATGAAAAGGGGCTAACTGAAAGATGGCTTCATAACATCGGCACTGGATGGATATCTTCCACATTTAAATTTGGAAGACACAAGTTTAGAGCATATAGTCTGTATACGTTTAAAATCATGTGACATGCATTTCAAAACAAAAGGCGCGGTACTTAATTTTAATATAACAGAATCAAACTCGACAATTAACGACGTATTTGCTTGCATCAATTGTAAAACGGGATTTGCAAACCAAAATGAACCGATGTCGCCGATTGCCCGGTCGCTCAATTATAGGCAATCGCTTAGCGGCTTACTTCGTAGACGATAGTAGGTGACAGCTAGTAAATAATGACAAGTGCACGCTAGACATAATTAGTAATTTAGTGCTTTCACACTATTGAAATCCAGAGTTATTAATCATTTACAACGTTTACTCCCAATTTTAAAATAACTATGCAGAGTGTTGAATATTCTGAATTAAATTTTCCAGGAATTATGTTGCAGTAGCTTCCAAACTAAACACAACACAAAAAGCAAGTCCCCCCTTAAATATTTGTTAATATTTTTAAAGGTGGACATGTTATTGCAGTGATATTTGGCTCACATGCCGGGGCCGATGTCCGAGACAATTGGTGAAATCGATTACCTCACACATGCCATTACACATGAGTGAGCAGGTGTCAAATGCGAAACTAACCAATTGAGAAAATCGCAAGTCTTGGTGACAAAAATATTGGCGAATTCCTCCAGTACGCTTGTGTAAAATTAATGTTACTTCCAATGCGCTGTATGTTAAAATGCCTCGCTTATCAATAGAGAATAGGGCGATAGCAATTGGGCTTTTGGAAAGCAATGTCCCTGTAAAGCAGGTAGCACGCAGAGTAGGCGTGAATCCAAAGGCAATACGAAAGTTGAGACATAAATTTCAGCAGACTGCTGAAGTGAGGGATCTGCCAAGATCAGGTAGACCAAGTCACAACGCCTCGACAGGATCAATTCATTCGACATTTGGCTTTACGGAACAGAACAATCTCAGGTGAGATTCTGCAAAGTTTGCACTGGATCAAACAAGCCATTTATGTACCATTTGTTTATCCTAATATTGGTAATTAACCGATTGTTATTCATTTCAGCAATACAGATCCGCGATCAACTGCATGCACCTGCTGCGGCCGGTTCCAGGAGGATCAGTGTCCACGCTGTGAGGAATCGTGCTCATGCCGCTGGACTACGTGCCCGCCGTCTTGTGAAAAAGGCAGTTCTCCTAGTCCGCCATAGGAGAGCGCGGTTGGCATGGGCCACTGAACACGTACGATGGACGCGGAATCAGTGGGCTAACGTTTTGTTTTCAGATGAGACCCGGGTATGTCTCCGTCACACAGATGGTAGGAAACGTGTTTGGCGTCAACGTGGCGAGCAACATGCAGAATGTTCCGTTCAACCAGTCACAGCATTTGGAGGCGGCAGTGTAATGATATGGGTCGGTGTGAGTACACGAGTGAAGACGGCCCTCGTTCACATTAATGGAAATCTGACTGCCGATCGTTATATCACGGACGTATTGGAACCGAATCTGCTACCAATTGCTGGCTTCATCTTCATGGATGACAATGCCCGACCGCATAGAGTGAGAGTAGTTACCGAATTCTTGAACAATCATGGTATTCATCGGATGGTGTGGCCGGCAAATTCTCCAGACCTCAACCCGATTGAACATGTATGGGATCAATTGAAGAGGGCTGTGAACCGCAGAATCCGGGATGACACCGTTGTTGAAGATTTGCCACGCTTGTTACAAGTGGGAGAACATTCCGCAAGAAAGGATCAGGCGTCTTATGAACACCATGAGAGATCGATGCCTACAAGTTATTCAATGACATGGCGGTTATACGCGTTATTGAAGTCAGCGATAGAGCGACCACGCTAATTTGTTATGATTTGCTTCACAATGAAATCTTTTACCTGCGATTGTTAATTTCGACGTCGCTCTGTTCTGTAGATTTACGTGTGATATTAACTTATGTGCTATCGGTTATGAATTTTTTTGTTATTCAATGAAATTTCCGTGCGATTTTAATGAATTCCTATTGCTATTGTTATCATTGTTTGGTAATACAACCTTGTAAATTTTGAAATGAGTCTTATTTACAATTGGCTCCCTGTCATTTACACGTTTTGACAGTTGTTGAATAATTGTTTTCGCACATCATTGCTATCATGTGGCAGATTATCTGTGAGAAGTTTCATCGCGATCGTATATCTATTTCCTAGAAAAAATAGGCTATATTTAGGGGGGGGGGGCTTACTTTTTGTGTTGTGTTTAATTAGTTTCACACAATAGGCCTATGCAGGGTAAATTTTAAGCTTTCTGCTTTTCTGTCCTTGAAAGAGTTAACTAATTGATCCCAAATTTTTAAATGTTGACCCATATTTACTGCCTGTTGAATATTTTGAAACTGGAATTTGACTGGAAGCAGAAGTTGCAATAGCAACAGTTTTCAGAGAAATTACATTCAACATTTATTCAACTAACATATTTTTCAAGAATTTGTTGTAGCTGGTTGATTGCAAACACGCTCCTGGCATAACCCTTCAATGTTTTAAAAAAATAGAAATTGCCCATAAGAAAACAATTTTTGACAATTTAGCACTACAATGACTGGCGCGATCATCGGAACACTAATTGCACTTTAATTTCCTCCAAACACCGTGGCAGTGTCAGTTGTTTAGGCAGTACGCTAATTATCCGCGAGATGCAAGATTTACCTCCCCTGGTTACGGCTATCCTCGATCGGGCAAAGAGAGTAGGTGTGTCGGTGACGTCAGCTGCTTGTCCAAAATGGCGCCTCTATCTACTGGTTATTTTAGCAATTTAAATTGAGGCTATCTTTTTTATTTGTTGGCATAAAATTGTGCTCTTGGTCTCAAATTAATGCGGAAAATTAGTACTTTACGTCAGATGCATAAAATCCCCCAGTGGAATATCCCTTTAAGACTGCATGTACCCCAAAACACTGAAATATTTTTTCCTAAAATATCTAATAATTCCTCTGCTTTTTATATCTTATTTATATATCTTATTTATTGCCTAAAATACATCACTCTGCATGATCTTTTTTGTTGCCCTCATTTGGATTTCTGCTTATGCTTATTTTGTTACACCTACATAACTGACTTATAGCCTTATGCTATTTATGTTATTCTTGCCTAGGATATTCCACCTGTGCCTTACATTGTCTATGTATTATAGAAATACACAATCCACTAGTTTGGTCACAATCCCATGCTCTAAATGATTCATACTAACTCACTCTGATGACATCACTACACTTGTCCTAGTAACGTCATATAGAGATGCTGCTGAATATTTTGAAATAATCCCGAGTCTCCTGGCAGTCTGATTTCTGGATTTCCTATATGTCTCAACCCTCATCATGTACAGAAAATCAAATCTGCTAAGCTTTTACTCAATTACCAAGAAACTAGCCAGTCAAGTCACCTCATGCTTTGATAATAGTTTAACTGGAGGCTCTTGCTGCCTGTAATAGTGACAGCGCCCAGCTAAAATGGTTCAAAACATCCAACAGAGCTTACAGCCTCCAAATGCATGAAATAATAAGTCTTGCAAGAATACAATATCTTGGAATGCAGAAGATGGCCTAAGTGCACATAACTCTGTATATATATTATAAAGCTGTTTCCAAAATTTAAGTTTCATATAGTTACCTCCCATGTTCAATATCATAAAAATGTTAATTTTCACAACAGGCCTCACTCTACATATTTTACTCTTTCACTCACTATCAAAGCAACTAGCCAGTCAAGTCGTTGAATGTTTTGATACTAACTTGACTGGAAGCTTTTGCTGCCGGAGGTAGTGACAGCTTTTGGCCCAATTGGTTTAAAATATCTAACGGACCATTGATTGAGCTGTCAGACCATAAAAGACAATGCTGCACAGCCATAACAACTCTGGATGGTATGATCACTCACGCAATATCCTGTCAATTACTATTGTGCTCACATGCATAAAATTTTGTGTGTGTGTGTATATATATATATATATATATATATATATATATATATATATATATATATATATATATATATATATATATTCCAAAATATGATGAGAGTGATGCAATACTGATGCGAAGGTTTTCATTAGACCAGACTAAATAAATGAAAGTAAGTAGAAGGTATTTTAAGCATTGTCACAATGTGCTGTGATGTCTGCTGTCCTAACGAAAGGCTTCATACTGTGTTTTATTCTGCTTGTTTTCATCCTGTTTTGCTCATTATTGTCCTGTCTGTATGCACTTGTCTATTTACCATAATTATTATCTTAGTTTATGACAAACTATGGTGCTTAAATGTCCAAGTCAATATGCATGTACCCCAAACACTGATGGCTAATTACTAATATATAATAACCTCTGCTTTTTGTATTTTATTTTTATTTTGTTGCTTAAAAACATCTTATTCTGTGTCATTCTTTTGCTGCTCTATACCTCATTTGGTTTGCTTCTTATGCTTTTTATGTTGCATCCTACATAATTGACTTATATCCTTTTGCTATTTATGTTATACTTACCTAGGATATCCCACTGTGCCTTTCATTGTCCATGTATTATACAATCTATTAGTTTGGTCACCATCCCATGCTCTAAATGAATCATACTAACTAATATTGAAAGCCATATACAGAGTCTGTTGCATATTTTGAAACAAGCTTGACTGGGAATCTCCAGGCAGTCAGATTTATGATGTTTCACAAAATACCTATTGTTAATATTGAATAGTATGACTACATTTCAAACGTCAACATCACGACTAAAAACAGCACGTGTGACACCCATATAATAGAAGGCAAAGGACTCATCAGATTTTACTAACTACCGGCCAGTCTCAGTACTCCCCCTTTTCTCAAAACTCCTAGAAAGACTCTATTATAATAGGCTGACAAAATATTTAAACAAAAATTCAATAATTTACCAATCCTAATATGGCTTCAGAGAAAAGCATTCAACCCATGCTGTGGCACTTGTAGATATGATGGAAAAGATTTCGCCCTATCTTGAAAAAAAAGAACACATATTGGGTATATTTCTAGACCTCTCAAAAGCCTTTGGTACAATCGATCACGAAATTCTACTTAAAAAATTAAAATTCTATGGAATAAGAGGCATTGCAATAAACTGGCTTCAGAGTTATTTAACTAAAAGAGTGCAATGCGTGCAATACAATGGAGTCTTATCTGGGAGTGGCAACCTAGTATGCGGTGTTCCGCAAGGATCAATTCTTGGCCCTTTGCTGTTTTTATTATACATGAATGACCTTTCCAAAATCTGTCACCATCTATCCTTGATACTGTTTGCAGATGATACCAATGCATTTTGCAGCCATATGAGCATAGAGACTTTATACAAAAATGTAAATTATCAAATGGAAAAGGTAATTCAATGGTTTAAAGTTAATAAACTATCACTAAACGTCTCAAAAACTAATTACATATTATTTACTAATGCAAAAAATGCTGATCTCCCAAAAATTTATATAGATAACCAGGAGGTGAGGCCAAATGTGCTAAGTTTTTAGGTGTGTATTTAGACAAGCATCTCACATGGGAGAAGCACATAGGAACTGTTACATCCAAGATAGCAAAGAACATCATTGGTATCATGCGTAGACTTAAATCCTACCTACCAATTAATTTAATAAAAACTCTCTATAGCACACTAATACTCCCACATATCACATACTGTAATACTATTTGGACGAATGCACATCAAACAAAACTAACAAAGTTATAATCACTGCAAAAGAAAGCCATTAAGTTATTCTCTCAAGCAGAAAGGGCCAAAACTTTTCAAAGCCGAGAAACTAATAAAACTTATAGACATTGGCAAACTGCAACTTTATTCCATCCTAAGAGACTTCCATAACGGTAATTTACCAGCCCCTCTCTCAGATCTCTTTACACACAACACGGAAATACACTATTACATCACTAGAGCCCAAACATAACTTACATACACAATACTACCACACAGAAACATCCAGAAACAAAACATCAACACAAGCCATAAAACTCTGTAACTGCACTGACGAATAAACATGCACACAAATTATCACCAACACATCCTACAAACGAAACATTAAAAACACAATAGAAAATTATTTTAGCAATGCCGGCCACAATCAGGGTTGGGGTCAATTCCGATTGGAATTGGAATTGATCAGTCAATTCCTGGAATTTGAATTGATCAGTCAATTCCAATTCAGAATTGGAATTGATAAATGGAATTGGAATTGGAATTTATAATTTGAATTGACCGGAATTGATAAATTCCAACTCAATTCCAATCATATTTGTCATAGATTTACTGAACATTGTTGGCTATAAAATGTACATGTAATATCTGTATTATACACTGATCTTTATATGCCCTTAATGCATTTCATCCTAACTGATCTATATGATATCATTTACCACATTTCATTCTATATGCTGGTTGATGATATTATTATGGCAGCTGTTATTAGATGTTTTATTGAATATTTTACAATTTATTTGACTGAATACTTTTGTCTCCTATGGCTGCAACAGTTTCAACTAAAATAAATTTTAACAACTTAGTTATATGTTTGGTTTGAAGACTAGAATTTGAGATACTGATAATTCAGTGATGAGCAAGTTAGCCCTTAACCCTTTAAAACCTAAGCCAACCAAAACACCTTCTGCAATGAGTTTGAGAAATGTTCATTGGCAGGCCAACGGAAGACTATTTTTGAAAATTTACCACTGACCACATATATAGCTGGATAACTGAGCCAGCAATTCCAGTTGTAAATTTTCAAAAATAATTATGAACTTTAATACATTATTGAATTAACTCAATTCTCCACGACCAATTAAACCTTTTTATCCTATGTGAGTTTTGTACCTCCTTTAATCAATCAAAGCCACTTGAACTTATTTCATTCTGCATTCCCTGGAAACAGGGTTTCATCTCTATGAAATCATGCCATCTTTAAAATCATACAAATTAGTTAAAATGATTTCAAATATATACACCTGTGCAAAAGTTAAGCACCAGCAAAAACAATAGAACGTAGAAACATGATGGTACAACTAGGCTGCCATACTTTTTGTCCCCGCGTTAGCTGACATAATTCCAAGTACGAAATGCACATGCATGCATGACTTCACGCCGCTTGATGTCCGTGCGTGGCGGGAAACAGCACACGTGTTCAGTTATGTAAAAGTCCAGTTTGAGGTGTAGAACATTACATACAGATTTAGGCGACAAGATTAGGAATTTTGTGTTCATGACCGTGGTTTATTTGTACAAAGAGAATTAGCTCTTGATTGTGAACCGCTATGGCAAGACGAAGGTTAAGTGATCGTGTGAAATGGCAAATCATAGGCATGCATACCACTGGTATGTCATGCAGAGAGATTGGCAGACAGCTGAACATTAACCATACTGTAATCAGTCGTTTGATTGCAAAACATGGGCAAACTAACGAGGTGAAGGACAGGCCTAGATCTGGAAGACCGAAGAAGACTACTGCCCGTGATGATCGAGCCCTAGTACGCCTTGTTAGGAGATCTCCATTCACCAACAGCAGAGTGCTCAGCCAGCAATGGGAAACGCGCAATAGAGTGTCAATGTCTACCGTCAAAAGGAGACTGTATGCTGCTGGCATGAAAGCTAAAAGCTAGGAGACCTGTCAGACGTCCTCTCCTCACTGCACACCACAAAGAGGAGCGTCTGAGGTGGTGCAACGAAAGAAGACACTGGAACATGAGATCCTGGAGACGGGTACACTGGTCCGATGAAAGTCGGTTCCTGCTTCATGCCACAGATGGTCGAACTCGTGTATGGAGGTCCAGACGCACGGCGTACGACCAACGTAACATCATGGAAGAAGTTCCATTTAGTGGAGGTTCCGTTATGATATGGGGGTGCATCTCATTTGATTGTAAGCTGGATCTGTTGACTGTACCTGGAACACTAAATGGACAAAGATATCAAGATTCCATACTGGATAGAGTTGTGGTCCCTCATTTTGTAAATCATGCACCTGGAACCCACCCTATATTCATGGATGACAACGCCCGACCACATCGTGCTAGAGCTGTGCATGAATACCTCCGCCAGAATGCCATCGAAACCCTACCATGGCCAGCAAGGAGCCCTGACATGAACCCTATTGAGCATATCTGGGACATTCTGGGAAACATGGTGAGAAGGAGGGATCCTCCTGTGCAGAACCTACATGAATTAACAGACGCACTCCATCTTGAATGGCAACGAATACCACAATGGCGTATCAGTCGGTTGGTGACCAGCATGAGACGTCGTGTCCAGGCTGTCATCCAGGCACAAGGTGGATATACCCGGTATTAATAATGACAGTCTCAAACTCGTGCACAGATGTTAAACTTCGTTTTCAGACACCATTGATGACAATCTAGCCACGTGTGTCAACTGTAGGGCAATAGTTGTCAGTTGTGTCAACGTAACCATATTCAGGCCTCGTTTTCAAGTTCAAACAAAAACATACGGTGTTTCCCCACCATCATAATCAGCATTCCTCTAGTTGCATTATTACCTCTTGCACTAAGATGGATGGGTACATAAATGTTTATGCTATTGCTTTCTTCATAGCACATGAATATACCCTCGCATGTGCGTAAAAATAGGGTGGTGCTTAACTTTTGCACAGGTGTATATATGCTAGAACCCAAATAATCAAATTGTGTTAAAATTATTCAACTAAATGTTAGCAATAGTGTTCAGTAAAGTAATATCTGCATGGAATGAAATGGGTGAAGAAAGCAGGACATTACAAGATAATAGCCCTGTAATTATACCTCCTACATAACAAAGGAATCATTGAACAACCCTCTCTGTGAAATGTCTCAGCTTTTAATCTGCAGACACATGGACTAGAAGTGATATTCAAACTTTACATACATGTACTCTCACTCAGTACTGTACTATATACATTGTATTCTAATGCATTTATATAGCAAAGTTTACATGTATCTATAATAATTAGACATGGCATTAACCTTCTTTAGCCCTATTCATCAGAAAAACATTCATCATTAAGCTATACTTAAGTCAAATCAACTAAAAATAAGATCTGCTGAATGTTGACTTTTTGGACAATGATTTGATTGAAAGATATAACTACCTATTGGCAACAATTTTTAGTCTAATTGGTTTAAATATTAACGGAGAAGTCAACCAAAAATGCCTTCTGCACTGGTCTTGAGGAAAGATCATATATATGCATGCTGACAATTTTTGAAAATTTACCAGGGGAATGACTGATTCCATAACTGAGCCAGTCATTGCATTGTTAAATTTAAAAAAATTGTCTCTTTTCCTGCAAACGGACATTTGCTAATGATGAATCGAGTTTTTCTTGGCCAATCTTGGGCATTAAAGTGTTAAAATATAACAATGTTGATCTCCAGTAAATATTGGTATGGAATTGGAATTGATAAAATGGAATTGGAATTGGAATAGAACGTGTCTGGGTGGAATTGGAATTGATAAATCTGAGGACTCGGTAATAATAATAATAATAATAATAATAATAATAATAGCACAGGCCATGAGATCTGGTAAATCTGCATAAACTAATAATAGATTATGGGTATTTTAGCAACGTGACCAATAATTCTGTTACATGCCAGTCATCTGCGTGACCTGATTATATGTGCTAGGCATGATTCTGGGCCTCTGGTTAATGTAAACACTTTTCTACCTCAGATTTGAAAATAAATAAAGAGCTCAGTTTCACGTAATTTTCATCCTGTACTTCTTAAGCTGCATAACCAACACAAGAATTATTGGTTTGGTTACGTCCAATTTTGATGCCTGTACTACTACTACTACTACTAATAATACTGTTGCTATTGTTATTATAATTAATAATGATAATAAATTAATAATAATAATAAACTAATTAACACGATGAACAAACTCCACCCACCACCCCGCACTGCAAACCCCCCCCCCCCCCCCCCCACCAACCCCCCACTACTCCAAATGTCCCTACCCTACATCATCGAATTATAACGACTTAGGTTTACAGGTGTATATATTGTCTATCACCAGGATTAAGACACAGGGACTCCTATCCAGTCCAAAAATGTACATCATGATCATAATATATTACCATCCGCTACGCTATATACAATAATAACTTATTAATAATAGGTCTGGTCAATTTTTGGACTGGATAGGAAGGAGACCCTGTGGATTAAGACGATCAAGAACAGATAAATGTTTGTAACTGTCTATAATGTCTCCAATGTACTCATCGTTTGTAACGTTATGTCATGTATGAATGTTGAATGTTATATGTAAGGGGCCCCGTCAACTCATAGGCTCTGCCTTTGATGGGCCAGTATATGCATTTTGTAAATAAGCAAATAAAATCTACTTGAATTGAATTGAATTTGGATACATTCATACAATGTCCTAAAAAGCTGTACATGTTATGATTATGATTATAATTAATTAAATTACTCACGATCCTTTAATTAAGATTCTAAACATAAGGTAGCCTACTTTACTCAAATAAGTTGCCGACGTTTCCAAATATTTTGCTGATCTTTCAAGTAAAATTATAACCGAAACTTGATTACAACACAATCCTGCTTCCAAAACAGAGGAAATACCTACTGGAGACCTTATTCTGATTGGCTGATACATATTACACTAGTAATATCATCCAATGAGATTTTCGAGCTATAGGGGATTCCCATTTTATTAGAAGCAAGAGTTTTCCGAGAAATGCATTAGTTTACTGGAAATTGCGTAATCTACCCCCCTGATAACGCGGGTTACGGGTCCGGTACTAGTCCAGTACTTGGCCAATAACCTGGTACCCGATTCCAGTTCACCGATATCCTGAGCCAGAGAATCGCCACATTCTGGTTCTTGCGACTGAGAGGCGATAACTGTATACATGTTTGGTTGGGTTGTGGGCAATGGGTGTGTGGGGTTGGAGAGGGGGGGGGGGTTAATTAAATTAAACCTTATGTGTATTCAGCAGTGTTGTTATTCTTTTAAGTTAGTTTAATTATCGATGGCTGGCAGTAGATATAATATGATAACCAGCTGGGTGTGTTGGATTTTGAGATGCAGGAGCTGATTTGGAGGTGTATATGGGCTGGCTTGGGGTGAGTGGGTTGGAAAGAAGTTTTCTCCTGCGTTTCTGGTGGTAGGCCAGCTAAGGGCAGCACCACTGATTGTAAGAGGAAGTCACTGTTAATATATGCATAAAGTAATTAAGCTTAACTAACTGAATATGTTGATGATGTTTAATTGCGTATTTAGTTAACCAGTTCACCGACAAATCCCTGAAAAGGTATATTCTTTATGATATAAAACTTATTTTGTTGAATAATCTGAAATTAATTTGACTGGAAGCGATTGCTGCCTAAGGCAGCAACAACTGCCATCAAATTAATTTCAAAATAGTTAATAGTTTTCCTGGATGGTAGCATTGAAAATGAGACATGGGGAATTCAGCGGGATAAATGGTTAATGAATAGCTACATGCCCTTAAGGGTTAAAGCATATGGATGTCTATGATTCATTACCTAAATGTACCTGCAACAATGAATACAATTTACCTGCTCCCAAAAATATTGCAATATTTATATTTTTACATAAGACTTGATTGTAAATTTTTTTGAATTTTCAGTTTTATTATTTTCCTAGCTTTATTTTGCTGTGATTAGCAAAAACATAGTAAAAGAACCCCTAACCTACACCATGAAAGATAATTCTCTACATTTACCTACCTCAATTGCTAGGGGCATGTGATTGGGTTATTATTTTATTGGGCCTTAAGACATGGTACCAACTGCTATTGCATAAATTATGTGTATGTAGTTAAAAAACCTGAGAACCAACCATGTAGAGCCTCACATCCACTTCAAATTCTGCATTAACAATCTACATTTAATGACAAAATTATTTAAATAATTACATCATTTAATATATGGGTGACTGATGAGATATGCTTGATAAAATAGAAAGAACAATCAATGTTTATCTCAGCTTATGCAAGTTCTACAAAATGTTTTAGCATTTAATAATCAGCAAGTGCCATGCCATGAATTGGTTCTGATAAATTAGGTAGCATTCAATTACCAGTGTTGAATCACTCACTCCGTATTAAACATCATACACGAGAGCGTTCAGCCTAGGGTAGGACGGGTAGGAATTCCTACCCTGTAATTAAACCTTAGTAAAATGAAATGATCTCTATTCACTCTGAAACATTCAAATCTGCATTAATTTTAATTTGAACATATGGCCCCCACATCTGCCCAAGCATAGAAACCAATTTGTCTTTTAAATAGGAGTGGAGTAGCCATGCACTATTCACTCAGGAATTGCTGAAAATTAGATATGTGGAAGCAAGTTCCTGATAGACTGGGGTGTAACTCTGCCCACACAGGGAAATTTATAGGCTCTAGATAACAGATTCAATTTAACAATGACCAGGACTGGTGGTAATTGGAAGTTGTACTAATTCAGTTACTACATTGGATAAATTGGTAAATTTTTAGGAATTGGAATTGCTAATTGAAATTACTTTGCCCCAAGAATGACTAATTCCCAATTTCTTTTCAATCATTTTATAATTTTATCAACAGTTTTTTCTACTAGCATAGTATAACACATGTAATATAACAAAGTGAGTAGGTTTCGACCCTTTAAAGGCCAAATTGTCCACAACCAGCATTTGTATTGATCTTGAGATGCCTGGCTCCATAATCATGCCAGCCATTTCAGTTGTAAATTTTAAAAATTGCCTTCTTTTGATCTCCAAAGTGTAAATGTATATTTTGTGTGAAAAAAATCGAAATTTTCTTAACGAAATCTGACCATTAATGGGGAAATTGTCATCTTTGCCAAAAATTGCTTGTGTGGTGGTATGTCTTGAAAGATGCCCATTTGCAAGCCAAGGGAAGATTACTTTTTGAAAAATGAAATGGCTGGCTTTGTTACTGGGGCAGTAAAATAAAGTAAAGTAAAAAAATCTTCCCTTGACCTACAAATGGCCATTTACTAACCAAAAAGTCAAATATCATTTAACAATCCTCACCATTAAAGGGATAATGCGGAATAGATAGCCCTAGAGCCAGGTTCCACAACCCATGGCCCACAGCATATGGCCTCACCATGTTCACTCTGTAAATTTCAGATGTGTTTCCAGTTGAATATTAAAATATACTGTCCTGATCAACTATCTGAGTATGACTGTATTTAGTATTATTTTATTTACTATTATACATTCTCAAGGTTGCTGCCAGGAAAAGAAATTGTCTTAACCACCACCCTCCCTCTACCCCTCCACACACCATCTAAAACATTTAGGGGTCTAATGCTCCCTACCCCACCCTCTGTTTTTGTCACTAATCCCACAAAACACACAATTTGTGAAAATAACACTCATAAGTCTGTTGAGTTTAATAATACATTCACCAACGTGGCATGGTGGATTTATTTAAGATTCTATTATGGGATGTATCCAACCTAGCAGTCATGGTCTGGGTGGGATTCCCAATGGCGGTGGAGGTTAGGGAGGGGTGTCATGCCTATAAAGAAAATGAAATCCTCTGAGAAGTAGTTTCCTGCATATTGATTAATTAATTCATAATCAAATTGAAATTAATCATTGTTTATTTACTGGAATGCGGGTGGGAATTAATGCAGCCCACCACCAACAACCTCCACCTTCCACCCCCACCAACCACGACCCTAAGGGTGGGGTGGGGGTGCAAAGCCAACCTAAATATGGGTCTATATGGGAGTATATGTCTGTTCAGTTCATTACATAAATCCCTCCTGTAAGTAGGAGCACCTCGCAAAGGAGTATTAAGTTTAGTGTATATGCACTATATATATATATATATATATATATATATATATATATGAGGCCGGCTTGTGCATGCAACAGTTTATTTATTGTTGTTGTTGTATGTGACATATACCAGATATACCACTGTCACTCTCGGTATTGAAATTGTTCCTTTCAGCAGTCAGGAGTGTTCGAAAATTGTTCAACGTGAAGCAGTACTGATGAATTATCTTCTCTACTGAGTAGACACACTGACGTGTGATCTGACATGTATAGATGTGACGATGGATTCATAAGGAATGAAGTTAGAATGCTGTTATCATCCCAGACATGCTCAGTATGCGCAACACACATCGGGCATAGGCTATGCTGTAGTAGGTCCTGGTACTTGTTTCGAATCACTGCTAAAGGTTGACAAACTGTCAGGAAATGGTGATGGTCTTCTGATCCATTGTTACATAGTGGGCAATCAGGTTTTATCATACCGCGACTATATTTAGTCCTGTTGCACTGCAGGGTATAGCAGTTGGTCAGCAAGCGCAGCCATACCGGTAATGTGCGTATCACGTGGAGCAGTAGTGACCGACTCAATTGCTATGTGGGCAGATGAAAGGTTTATAGAACAGTTACTCAGATACTGTAAGGATGAGTATAGCGATATCTGACTATTGAGCTCATCCGACCATAACCTGTTGACCAGCTTCCTAGTAAGAGTCTTCCATGCTCCCTTTGCCGGTGGATGATCTAGAAGAACGTGGATAGAAGGGAGATCGTACTTCGCGAGTATATTACGAGTGTCAGCAAACCAGCTATTCTGATTGTATCCTTTCATAGCAGTCTGCCTCAGAGCCACGAAGAAGAGTATGGCGTCTTGGTCTGCACAAATGTTCCTCATTAACGTTAGCTTCTGTATGTGTATGTGTATATGCGCTTCAATCGGAAGAGTGCTAAGCAGAAGATACAGAGATGGATGTGCTACATGATCTGGAAGGCCCAGGATTTGTAACAGCAGCTTATGATAGAACTTGTCAGGTAGTCTCACTTCGGTTTTGTTGAGAATAAGTACATCAATCCCATGTAGCAGAACTGGAAGGATATAGACTTCTATTAGATGCATGCATGCCAAGGGTGTTATGCCATTTATCCCGTGAAGCCATGCTCCCATAAGCGAGTAGATAGCATGCCTGGCTTTCCTGATGTTTTCATCTACTGTAGGGCGAGCATTTATAAATTGATCACTTCTTTGTATCCCTAAGTGAGATTCACAGCCTGGTGCAGATACCGCCACATCGCCTAAGAAGAATGACGTCTTTTCCTTCTTACAGTCAGAGAGAATGACACATTTCTTTGGCTGGAGCTCATAAAATTGGTTAACACTGTAATGACTAGAAATATTCTACAGCCTCCGCAGGTTGTTTTCACTATTTGCTATTAAGCTGACATCGTCTGCACATATCGGTGCTGCACAATGCACTGTCAGTTCCAATGCTGGCTCCATTTCCTGAGGCATCTAAGGTGTCAAGCAGGTCATTGATGTACAGCTTGTACAAGTATGTTGACAGTATTCCTCCTTGCCTTACGCCTTGCATAAAGGGAATAGAATCTGAAAGTTGGCCATTCCATTTTATTCTGGTAGTAGCATTCATGTGGCAGTCTCTGATGAGGATCCATGTAACACCTCTTATGCCCGCAAAATAGTTTGTTTACCAGACTTGCATGGTTCACCACGTCAAATGCTGATTTGGCATCGAGAAGGGCAACATAGTTACTGAACCTTTTGCTTCGCGACTCAGCACTACACTTTTGTAGCAGCAGACTGAGCAGAGCACTATACATATCCCCGAGGTTTGTCAAATGTTTTGAGGCTCAAAATTCGAATTTAAAGTTTTGTTTTCCAGTTTATTTTAATTTGTTTGCACCAGTTTTAATAGAAATAGACGTTGTTATTCGGTCATCTAACGTGCGTCGCGCTACTCGGTATCAGTATAAACTGTTGTTTTGTGTGCTGATTTGTGATTATTCGTTAAAAACTGTATGTACTTTCTGACACCGGTTTTCGTCACTGCCAAAACTTCGTTCCGCTGCCAGTGTCCTGTGTGTGTTGTCTTCATGTTATGAGCATTGTGTTATATGTCGAACTTTTAAGCTTCGTCGTGTGGTCTCAGACGTTTTCGTCAGGCATGTAATTTCGGCAGCCGCAAATATTAATTCGTTTTCGGCAGCCTACCGAGTAAGCTGGTACCCGACTCGCATAATCGCAATATCTGTATCTGTATCATAGCCACATTCAGCGTTACGTCGTACCTGTATGCTACGCTCTATGTGTGTATATATATATATAGAAAGGTGCGAAAAGACGATTAGTATGTGGTCGAGTTGCTTAAATTCGTGAGTACCGAAATTCGTGAATTTGTTTTTTTTCGCTCTCGTTATATGATGTAACGTGGCATGGAACGCATCTACACAGTAGCCACTTTTTGATTGACAGTTCTGAACCTTTTGACAAAGTTTTGAGCAAAATGCGGTCAAAACAAGAAACTTTTCATACAATTACTGATGGTAGTGATAAAAATTGCAAGTTTCCTTAATGCACTTTCTTAGATTACTTACTTGCGCTTATTTAGCGCCTAAAATGAGCAATTTTTACAATCCAAAGTTACCATCCGCTTTGGTTACATTTTTTCGCCGCGTCGGATTAGCCTGATTGACGGGAGCGCGTCTAAATTTTATTGGAGAGGCTCTAGAGGAAGGGGTGGGTGCTTATTAATCATTTACCAAAATGTCAAAATTAACATAAAGTGCACACATGTTTTTTTTAACGATAGAATTTTTTTTTATTCTTTCCTTTATGCCTGCTGAACATGTTTAAAAGACCCTAGCATTAGCTCATTTCTTCAGCTCATTAATATTTGTGAATTTCATGTGACGTCACTACCTAATGAAAGCGGCATCCATTTGGGGTTTTTCTTCTCTTCAAATGTATCAACTGCTTTTATAGTTTATACATTCATTTGTAGGACTAATTTATCGGTTAAAACTGGCAAAATTAGCAGTTGAAACATTCAACAAACTAATACAGTGATATTTAAGGATTTACAAGCATGTACCAGACAGCTGAAGATGCATAATCACCAATTCACGAAATTCGGTACCGCTATTTCACACATAACCTGGCGAGTTGGGTCAGTTCAAATGCTTGGGATTTGTATAAAAATTAAAATTTTGTACTGAAATTTTTTCGTTTGTATTCGGAAGTGTTATTTCACATTGTGTTAAATTCTTGCGCAGATCTGTTTAAGAGTTTTCTTTCACGAATGTATTAATTGCTTAGATTCACGAACTTCGGTACCCATAGTATATAGGGTGTAATCATCGGCCTATCATAATCACGAAAAAGCATGGATATGTATCAACTAAATAATATACTGAACCGCAAGTTGATACATGCATCTTCCAAACGGTGCATAAATTTAGGTCAACAACACGCCTATTATTACACAATAAATCAAATACGTGGCGGAAATGCGATATCATTTCACGTAGAACTTATACATTTGGTCACCATCGATTTCGGCCCCGACACATTCCCGGCCCCGATTATGTAGATGTCGGCCCCGATTCATTTCCGGCCTCGATTATGTAGACGCCGGCCCCGATATATATCAGAAATTGTGTTAACTATATAAGCATCAATGCGGCGACGCTATTAATATGTAACCAAAAATTTTATATTTGTTTTTCTGTTTTCAGAAGACGCTGCAATATGCCCGTATTCATGGCTATGACCATAATTACTATTACCAGAATGCATGTTTAGTTAGTAAGTTTAGGCTAGTTGGTGTCATCTGATATGCATACATATATATAAATTCTATCATTGCCAATTTTGCGCGTGTTTGTTCAGCCCTGTCGTTAGCGCAGAGCTTGCTTCCGCTTTGATCGACGGCACAAGTTTCGATTCGTTACCCACAGCCATCGTCTTGCCAATACAATCTGAAAAAAAGATTATAGAAACTTAGATAACATATATAAAATAACAACTATTTAGGAGTAGAATAATATTAGTAATAATAATAAGTAGCAATATAGTGGTAACAGTACCGGGGCCGAGATCGATTACTAAGGGGCCGGAAATGTATCGGGGCCGAAATCGGTATGCACCATACAGGTCACCGACTCCAGGGTTTTGATAAACAACAGCGAATCTTGGAGTCGGGTAATTGAGAAATAGCATATTTGGTACCCGTTTAAATGTGATCGTTTGTAGCTTGCAATATAAATGAATGATTACAAATCTATATCCAGTAACATTGTGTTTCAACAGGAGTTTTTCAGAACAGAACTTATATTAGCTATATTTGTGGCAGGTTTTTGGTTGTCACTTTCCGGATTTTCTTTCTCGTTCAGGCTTCTCTGATAATTTTGGATCATGGGACGAGTTGTATATAGGACGAATTGACTGGATATTTTAACATTGATATTTGTAACTAGGGACTCGATTCCACAAAATGGAACCGGATAACTGCTCTAACGAACTTGACCATTTTGAAATTTGCAAACATTGCGCAGCGAAATGGATGGGTTCTGTTGAATTGACGCGAAGGTAGTCTTACTAACATTTATATCAACCAAAAGTGCGAATTGTCGTTTTATTGAAATAATTCACAACTTATTTATACAAATTGGTGTGCATCTCATATGAAATTAAGGTAGTATTGAATACTTTATAAATGTCACATTTTGTTACGTATATTAGTTTGACGGGGAGTGTCGTTGTATACACCTAAATGTTTTCGTATATTATGAAATTCTTGGTGAGGTGTTGTCCAAATGCTATACAGCGTCGGATAGATATATGTATCCGCTTTAAGCGCAACATATTATTTAGTAAATAAACTCCCGTGGTTTTATGTCAGTCCAGAGGAATCGTAGTAGCATCAAAACGTCAATCGCAACTGATGCAAACCTTTAGTCTTATATATAAATAGGAGAGTGTACGACGTCACGCTAAAAGTGCCTATGATCTGTATCTGTATGTGGAAATCCAGCCTCGATGGGCTCACCCCTATTCCGTAGGGTACGAACAATTCTTCAAAATGTCTATATAACACAGTCTTGAATACACGAATACACAAAATTTGCTAGGATTAAATTAATTAATATCAAATTGATTGCAGAGTTTTTCATTCACACATTAATAAGAAAGTTCTGTTAGTAACATTTTTAACTTGTAGAAGAATAGGTAAATTTTAGATTGTGTCTGATTTACTTTGATTAGTGTTCATTGATGTATTTATACAGACACAATTGCCTCAATCAATTGTGTACGTTTGAGGTGCAAGGCATAGCAGAGAAAACGTGTAGTTTTCGCAATTTGGAGAGAATTTGCTGGGGACAGCTTAATGTTCAATCTGGATATCATCATTGTATGATCAAGTATCAGCTGAGTTGTATTTTCGGGATCAGCTAATAACTGGTTGATGATGACTGGATCATCTTCTAGGTACATGGTGGTGAGAATACTCTTCAAATATGGTTTTCTTGACTCCTCCAATGCTGTACATAATGTAATGAAGTGATTCCTGTCCTCGGGTGCTGAATGGCAAAGTAAACACTTGTCAGCGACAACATATTGATTGAAACGGGCACGATTTGCTTGCAAGATGTATGAGCCAGTCAGAATCTTTGCCTTTATTACTGCTCGTCTAACATCCCTGGTTGTGTTGTCAAGTGAGTTCCAACAGTGGTGAACGTTGTTTACAGTGCATACATTGACATTTAAGTATTTTGTTGATGTCTTCATGACAAAGTCTTCTTTCCAGACGTTGTGTACAGAACAGTTGATGTGCTTCTCTACTTGCTCCTTCCACGCTAACTTTGCAGGCATGCTGTTAATTAGTTGGTAGACACTTGGGAGCTGATACTTATGAAGCGTTTCTTGGCATTTCATAAACCAACTATTGCTCTTAATATTCTTTACAGCAAGTTGTCTGGCTGCTATCTGGAATTCTACAGTATCGTCATTTCTGAGGATGTTTCCTAGTAGTTTTAGTTTTCTTGAGTCTAGCTCTGCTTGGATGGGTCTTATTCCTAGTAGGCATAGTGTTGCTGAAGATGTTGTATTCTTTGGAAGGGACTGTAATTGTTTAAGAATTGACAGTTGGAATAGTTCCAATGCACTAATCTCAGCCTTTGTCATCTGAATGACCTCTAGACCAAACAGTAATCTTGGAAGACAGTAGACTTTCCATATATGTGCTGAAGTTAATGGGGAAAGTCCACCATTTCCATGAAGTCCAGCTCCGATCAGTGAATAGACTGTTCTTCTTGTTGCTTGAATGCGTTTTTCTACATTGCCTTTCCCATTTGTTGACCGTTCTATACCTAAGTGAGTTTCACATGTAGATTCAAGGATCTGTCTGTCTCCTAGATGAATAACTGGAGCAGATTTAGTTAGCTTGTTTAGAGAAATCAATGTGCTTTTTCCAGGGTTTATAGTGTAGCGCTCTTGAAGTGTGTATTGATGAACTATGTTTAAGAGCTCCTGTAGGTGATCAGTGTCCTGAGCTAATAGGGCTATGTCATCCGCACATGTTGGCGCACTGCAGTTAATGTGCCCAATTTTAGCACCAATATTTACATCTTCAATTATTTTGAGAAGGTTGTTATTGAAGAGTTTGTAATGGATTGTTGAGAGAATTCCACCTTGGCGTACTCCTTGGCGTATCACAAATGGGTCTGAGAGGGTTCTATTCATCTTGACGGAAGATTGAGCATCAGTATATATCTCTTTGATGGTTCGCCATAATGATCCTTCAATTCCAATGTTGTAGGTCTTTCGGAGTAAGGACGCATGCCATACTACGTCAAATGCTTTGCAAGTATCTAAGGTTACCATACTGAGCTGCTGATGATTGTCTTTAGCTTCATTGATCACCTCTGAAATAATAAGTGCTGTGTTTACTGATGATGATCTTTCAGTGAAACCTCTGCAGCTTTGACTGAACATTATCATGCTGTTGCTTTGTCCGTTGTAAAATTACTTTTTCTAAGATCTTGCCTACAATTGAAAGGACTGTTATTCCTCTGTAGTTGCTAGGCTGTTTTTCATCCTTACCCTTCTTTAATACTGGAGTTAAGATTCCTTGCTTCATATCAGATGAAGTGTAGCCTGTACTGATTATATAGTTCATTAGCTTTACAAGATGATGTGTTACCACAGTTGGTGTATGCTTTAAGTGTTCTGCTGTTAGCCCATGCGGGTCTGCTGATTTGTTATTCTTAAATCCTGCAATGATCTTTCAGATATCTGCTTCAGTTACAGATTCACATTCTGTCCCAGTAGTATGATTGCTACACACGTCTTCAATCATCTGGACATCAAGTCCCACAATTCTCTTGTGCTCTTCATCGAAGGCTTGGTCTACCAGGGGGATGGCGAGTGAACCAAAATGGTTCTTGAATCCGCTCAAGATGCCAGCATCATCATTGCATGTTTCACCATCAATAATAAGCTGATGCATCCCTCTTTGACGAGTTATGCGCCGCTTCGCTATCAACATAAAAAATGTCTCCTTGTCATTTTCATGAGCCTCCATGATCTTGTTTCACTGTTTAGTAGTCGCATTGCTTGTCTCAGCTTCTGACGAGCTTCTTTACGGTTATTATTGATATTGCTGTCAGGTCTACCATTGATGTTCCATAGATAATGTGCCTTCTTACTCTTGTGTATTAGACTAGCTATATGTGGAGTCCATGTTTTGATGCCCTTTCTTGATTTCTTTTGATTTCTAGACTGACCAGTTGCTGTGATTGAGGCACTATGCATCAAAGTTGAAAGTTTCCGGACAAGTAGATCAGCAGCAAGGGTTGAACTAATCTTATGAGTGTCTTCTTTTAAAGAAACATTCAGTAGATTTTTGTAAAGTGTTGTATCACATTTATTCCATCGTACAACTGTTGGTATCAGGTTATTTACATTGCTTTTACTGTATTCTGCCAATGGTGACTGTGGCTGTAATTTTACTGAAATTGTTATTCCCACATCAGTGTGATCTGAGAGATTTAGATGATGTTTGTCAGCTATGTTGACTTGTTGAACCAGATCTTTTGATTTACTAGTACACATCCAGTAGTCAATTTGGGATTTTGCTCTTCCACTCGCTGAACCAAATGTTGGTTGAGAAGGGTAGTTACTAGGAAGTTCTAAATCATGCTCTACCATAAATCTCCTAAGTATGTTATCTCTAGAGACACCTTGATTTCTGTGCAGTGACGCATTTAGATCTGCAATTAAGATGTAATGGGATTGTTTATACTTCTCAATCATTTCATGCAGTTCGTCGAGCACAGTAGTGTACTTTTCTTCCGCTTGAGCAGTGTTCCGTGCTGGCATGTAGACATTGATCAGGCATATAGGAGTGTCTGCATCGAGCTCTATGGCTAGTAATCTGTTGCAACCATCTGAAATTTTAGTAACATACATATCTAGATCCTTTGACCAGGTGATAGCTGTTCCACTCTAGGCCCGAGGTGCTTGTAATGGGGGAATGGGATTCTCATCATCACTACATTTTACATGAAAATTTGGGTTGTTGTAGACATCTGCAAGTTTACCACTCTTATATCTGTAGAGCCAATGCCCCTGCAATAGAATAATTGAATTTTGCTTAGAGAGCAACGAGGTAGTTCATATTTGTTTCTGCATTTGTATTTAGCATTGTCATCTTCAATTCCAAACCTTTGGCCTGGGTTAAACTCTGCTGTTGTACTGTATTCGCGTCTGATGAGGCGGTGTCAATCACAATCTTCTCAACCGCGGCGGCAACCTGTCGATTTGTGACTGACGATAAGGTGGGTGAAGTTGATAATGGGATTCTCATCATCACTACATTTTACATGAAAATTTGGGTTGTTGTAGACATCTGCAAGTTTACCACTCTTATATCTGTAGAGCCAATGCTCCTGCAATAGAATAATTGAATTTTGCTTAGAGAGCAACTGGAGGTAGTTCATATTTGTTTCTGCATTTGTATTTAGCGTTGTCATCTTCAATTCCAAACCTTTGGCCTGGGTTAAACTCTGCTGTTGTACTGTATTTGCGTCTGATGAGGCGGTGTCAATCACAATCTTCTCAACCGCGGCGGCAACTTGTCGATTTGTGACTGACGGTAAGGTGGGTGAAGTTGATAATGTGGTTGGAATGAAGTTTGGTGGTTGTGACTTGGCGTTTGGAACTGTTGTTGTTGAGGCCTCGCAAGTAGAGGATGATCGAGTTGATGAAATGGATATTGCATATCCGCTACATGATCTGGTATGATTGGTCTGTTTTGTTGGAATAACTGAGACTGATATGGTCTGTTTGGCTGAGGTGGATGCATTTGTTTTACATGTGGTATAATCATTTGTGGGTAGACTAACGTTGGTTGCAGGTCTACTGCAGCAGCCCTCTGTGTGTTTCTCTACTGTGTGTTTCTCCATCTTCTCTTTTCCCTTTTCCGATGGCCATTCTCTAAAAAATGATGCTGCTGTTGACGGTAGGATTGCTGAGCGTTTTGGCGATTGACATAAGATTGGCGCAAAGGTGGAACAAATATGTTTTCATAAGCTGTATGTTGACGGCTTTCTGACACCTTAGAGTTTGGAATCTGATGTATAGGAGCTGGAGGGTCATGCTGAGGCCTGGAGTTTTCCTGAGGGTAGTATGTATTTGGTGAATAAGGCTGAATGTTGCGCTCTTTGACTACTGCAGGATGATGTTGCTCGCTTCTTTCTTTCACTATCTCCCTTTCTAAATGACTGACTCTGTTTTCAAGCAGCTTCAACTCAAGGTCTGATACTCTTGAACTCAATTTTTGGAGAGAACAGTTGCATACTGATGCATCATGCTGCGCCACACTGTTATTAAACTGGTTGTTAAGAGATGAACTAAGTTTGGCCGGATTGTTTGGCAGAGAACTCTCTGGAAGCAGTGGCTGCTCAGACATAGCTGCTAGCTTTAGCAGTAAAGTACGATTACTCGTCTTGAGTTCAGTAATTTTATTTTCTAACACTGCTATAAATGAATGAGAGTATGAGTTCTGTTCCAGCTTGTTCTTAAGTTCGAATTCATGGCGGCAACTTTCTGTTCAAGGTTCCGAAGCATTTTCTCTTTACTATTCAGCATCTTCTCTTTGTGTTTAAGCTCAGCTGCTCGTAATATATTGTCATTATCTAATGGTTTCTGAGATGGCCTGCTAGCACCTACTGCTTGTGAACGCACATATGCTTCCTTCAGAATGGTTTCTTCATCAATGCCAGTCATGTTAGTTTGATCGTTATTATTGATTTCTGTTCCCGATTGAGCGGTATACACCCGAGTAGGTACTTGTCCTACCGATCGTTCTTTTGGACTGACAAGGTGCAATTCAGTTAGGTTAGGTATATTGTCCTTCTGTGTGCAGATAGCTTGTTCTGCAGTTTCCGTTAACATGATGGGAGTTGACTCATCTGTGAAACTTGTTTGATGAATGGTTAAGCATGCCAGACACTTGAAAAATACATCTGATTCAGTTCTCACTGTGTCATTTGGTTTCAGGTTTGAACATCCAATATGTGTCCAAGATTGACAAGTTGTGCATTCTATCGCATAATCAGCATTTGAAACAACACCATCACATAACTGACAGCTGGCAAGTGTGTCTTTATCCTCAAATTCCGCCTCCAGGTCACTGTGTTGTTGTTGCTCAGTGGATAATACATGATTTATCGGACTATCTGCAGCTGATGAGTCATTTCCTCTGTTGGCAATAGCAAACAGCTGCTTGGCTGGGCTCACAATATCAGCTGCAATATCTATATCTTTTACACTTTTGGATCTAGATACTCGGTTATTTGACTGATCATCGGAATTTCTTGGTTTCTTGGATAAATCTACATTCTTCATTTTGTTCAATGCTATGCTACATTGCTGTCGGATGTAGTCATTCATCAGGGCATAGCTACGATTCTTTATGGTCTTTAATATCCCTTCTAGATCATTTTCAACAAAAGTGATATAGTGATATATCCTGAGCCAGAGAATCGTCAGCGAGGGTATGAGGAGTCCGGTACCAGCCTACCTACCGAGACGCAAATATGGTGCATAAAAACATACATTTTCGGCAGCCTCTCACATTATTACATTTTCGGCAGCATGTTCAACATCATTATATCAAAGATAATGGATATAGCAAGATGGGAAATACCCGCGCACTTTGCGACGCTATTGAAAAATGTCGCCATCATACGACTACGACGTGACTTTGACGTTATACCAGGGGCATTAACTCGTAACGCGAATGATGCGGTAACGCAAATACCCCTTGACGCGGAAAACAGGCGAAATAAATAAATAAATGAATAAATAATTAGCCAAACAAGGTAAACAAACAAACATGTAAATAAACAAATAGCATAGATATGGCGCACTGAAGTGAATTTAAAGGTGGAAAATCAAGATAAAAGATGTAGCCTGATCATATTTGAGGGGGGCTCAGGCTCTGCGATCGGATGCACAAATTAAAAGGGGAAGAATGAAAATTGTGTGTTTAGTTCCCGAAAGATAAGGAAAGGTTAGAAACTCATGTTATAGTCCTACTATTTATATATGTGGTCGCGTACGGAGTGACCGCGCGTACAAGGTGCGTGAAATTAAATTTTGTTACAATTAATTAAAATGTTGAATACTTTGAAATGAATTTGTCTGTTAAAAGTTATTTGCTTACAAGATATGTACGTCATACTGAAAGTAGTTGCTGTGCAAGCGAAATGTGTTGTTCATTCGCGCAAGAGATAGCATCTTAACATTTTTGGTGCTAAGATAACAGTGGGGATTATAAACTGAGGACACCGTTATCACCCGCCGAGTCTAGCTAACATGAGCTTTAATTGCGGGAAACCATTACAATAGTCGGAATACACACAGACACGGATTACAAATACAATAGAGAGAGAGCTCTAGCCAACCAGCTTTCAGGAACAACGTCAACAAATCAAAATGCACATGGAATTGCTGGTCGTACTTGTGATTCAGATCGTTAGTCAGTCTGTATTAATCTTTCAACCATTACAGACGAGCATTATAAGAGTTTCTTGCGGATTTTCGAAATTATTTATATTTTCTAATGAACATTTCCGAATTTGCTTCAAACATTAGATATTTGGTAGATCTTAACGAAAATCGGAGGAAATCTACTCCAAGTCTCAACCCGAAAAGTTATTTTCAAAATTCTCATTTTCATGTGATACATGACAACCACATGACACAGAGTTTCCAAATTGGCGCTGCCTTTCAAATATTATGTTACGCCTTAAATATTCTAGAATTTTCTTTAACAATTTTTTGTATTGCAATTGAACTGAAATTTGTAATAATTAGAGGCCAACCACTTTATTAAAGAATGATCGATATAGGCCCACGCGTTTATTTCAAAATAATATGAAGTTATATTTCACAGCGTCACAACAGTATACCTAATCTTCGTCACAGCGCTAGACTTTCATCGCAGCAACTGGCTCTTAGTTCGTTTTGCTCTTAGAGTTGGCATGGCTGAAAAACAAACACAATAAAATTCGTCAACTAGCAATTAGTGGCAATTAGAAATGGATTTCAGTCTATCTGAGTCGATATAACAGAAATATATACTGTTACTATATAATACACATGTATAGTATTATATCGACTCTGTTAAAGGGACATAGATATAGGGTTACATATAGGTAACACAGGGATAATAATAAAACACACTAATATAGGCTGTCAGGGAGGTAGGATCATCCCGATACTACTACTACCAGGGGCTGAACGCCCATTTAGAGACAAGCCTCCACAGTGATATACACCACTGATCGCCATCAACCACAAGGCCGGCCTCTATTCTGTGTACGCTCAGACAAACACGTAGTCTCTGCCAGAGTGTCATCGGCATGATAGGGCCACCCATAGGGGCTTCCATCTACCTTGACAACGTTCACCTGGGAGGAGGCTAAAGTGATTAGCATGTGTCATTCTTGAGGTCTGTGAGCAGCTCCACCCCATCACCACCAATAGGGTGGAGGGAGAATGCCTTTGAGCTTGCTTCGTACTGTAGGGCGAATAACTTGCCTTCTACCTTGGCAGCATCAACTACGTACACATCTGCCAGGTCAGCAAGACCAGTGGAGTGAGCAAATATGGGTTCCATAGCACGCTATAGGAGGGGTTTAAACAAGACATATAACCATGCCGATTGTCCGACTGCTGTTCTCTGGTGGTGAGAACGTAATCTCACCCTCTCTAGAGAGGAGACGGGTGGTACAGTACCGTGTAGAATGGCTCCTCTTCGAGGTGCCCCAGCGGGGCACAACATACATACACGCCGATGTGCTACATCAACCTCCGGGCGGTGCACACAGCAGCTCACTGGTAGAAGTCGGCCGGGACGTGATAGGGTATCTCCCAGGTGCCAAGAGCAACCTATGGAAAGCTATCAGTCCTAGCCTGTTCACACCTGTAAATCACCTGTTTGACAGCCCCTCCATTAACATATATGCCAGCACGGATGGGATATCGGATGCCCATTTAGAGTTTACATTCTTATTACTCATTGACCTGACGACAACATGATATCATACCTGCATTATCTGACCTTGGCCGAGATGATGAAGAAAGCGGTTCGCCCCTTCATGACCCCTGCACAGATAAAGGCCTTAAACGAATAGAGGCTCGCACTGCAACTAGAAGGAGAGCGACTACAGCGGGAGAACTGGTATCAACAGAACGCGAGCCTTGCAAGGAGGCGAAGGAACAGTGGAAATTTCCAATACTGGCAGGCCCTCCTGGAGGAGAGTAAGCTGGATGCAGGAGTCTTGACAGACGATGATGAGCCAGGTGTCTTCTCAGACGAGGATGAGCCAGATGTCATACAGTGGAAAGAGGAGATGGCGCAGAAGTGTAAGACCAAGAAAGCCATCCAGCGGCGGACCTACTATCTTGGTGATAAGGTGAAGTTCCAGATGTCACGTCTCAGAAAGCTACTGGCACCCAACATAGTGCTGGATGACCTCTGTCTAAGAGACGTCTGTCTCGAAACCAGCAAGCTGGCACGGTTCGCCAGGCTCTCCAAAATGTACCCTTTTAGGACTCATAACCAGGTAATGCAGGTTTAATCTCCAGGTATACTATGGCAAAATCAGAGTAGCGGAAGCAATTAGAAATATACCCCTCCCTGACGGCTGATGAGGGCAGTACCATCCACAGCTGGCGACTCCAGCAGATAGATACCATCAGACAGAACCGCAGCCATGAGGCAGAACAGTACAGCAGAATGTGCAGGCGATATAAGACAGCCTACAACGTCCTCGCGCGTACAACCACTGCTGTGGGTGTGATTGGAGCCAGTGCTGGGGTGGCAGCTGTGGCCACTCTCGCTACAGGGATGGGGGCCATCGTCGGCATCCCGCTGGGTGGCGTGACACTAGCTGCCACTGTCTTGGCCACGGGCTTGGGGGCGGTGGGGCAGCGGCAGATCACAAGGAGGCTGGAGAAGCATGCTAAGTACGTGGCACTGGCACAGAGTATGCTACGGACTATCGACGAGTCTGTCAGCAAAGCTCTCGAGGATGGCCAGGTCACCGATGAAGAGTACCACCATATATTGAAGGTCCAAGCCCTGTACCGCACGGAGAAACCTAAAGTGCGACAGCAATACCTCAAAGGCTCCAGCAGGCGGGTTGATATGGAGGAGTTAAAAAACAAGATGTTATGGCGAGGTCGCCTCGCTGGTCTCTGGAGTCGAGATGACTACAAATAGTGTGCTGCCTGTACGGTAGCTTTAAGAACACCAGTATAGATGGCCTTCCCACTGAACCTCACGACAGTCATCCGGAGCCAACCGCCCCTCCAGGGTACACCCTTGACTGGCCTGAGAGGTCTACTGGATGATATACCAGAGCTAACACTGTTCTCCATCACAGTGGATGGACGGTCCCGAACCAGCTTCTCCGTCAACCCACGACCTCTGACCATCAAGGATGTGAAGCAAGTTCATACTTGGATGGCTGCTCAAAGGCTCTCATACTGGAATCAGAAGCTGAACTTTGCCGTGTGGTGTGCCACGGCATGATGTGGAGTAAGTTACACCTGGCTTCACTCCTATTCTGATACTCCTGAAGCTGTGCATATCGTCAGCTGTCTCAGATTCCACGTGTACTTCACAGTGCGACGAATCCTCCATGAGCTGGGTGCAAGCCTCCCTGATACAAACGCCTTTGACCCACAGCTCAACAATCATAGCGTCTCAGTGGCCAGCAGACTACAGAGAGAGTTCAGCACTCACCCAGACTATCAGTGGCATGGTGGTGACAACAGCGGTCTAGGGGTTATGTAAGGTGGCCCGAGACGTGACTACTCAGGATTCCCCTATCGAACCCCCCGACGAGTAGGCCGTCGGAAGACAGCGACATTCTCGTTCGATCCAGACTCCGACCCTGGAGCGCTGGTGCAAAATATGCACATCACTGGCTTGCGGCAGGACTATCCAGATGTGTGGAAGTACTTTGTCCCACACACTACCTCAGGCCTCACACCAGCAGGGAATGTTCGGATCACCAGTCCCTGGAAGCACTGTGCTACTGCCTCCTTATGGCACAGACCCAGCTGCAGCATTCCATAGATGGTGTCAGGGGAGCAGAGGTCCAGGCCATGTTCATCAGTCTCGTTGAGGATATGATCATCGTGGCAGACCCCAGTATTTTTATTGCTAAGTTCCAGCAGGGGTTGCAGAAGGTCCGTCGCAAACTTGACTTTGTTATTTCGCCACACTTACGGTTGATTCCGAGCAACATGATCGTGAACATCGAGGACCTCCAAGTCAGGGGCTATAACAAGATGGTAGTCGAGGGGAGTTCCCCCGGTGTCCACTTCGGCTTCAACACTGCCATCAACGCACCTACGCGTAGTACGAGCCATACAGTCATTCCGACCCTGACACTGCAGCTAGTCGACACGGCAGCTCCAGGCGCCCCGACACTGCAGCCAGTCGACACGACACCGCTTCCCATGGTAGCTCTGCGTGTGGTGTCAGGCCTAGCTATCATGGCGCTCGGGATCGGCCTACTCCGCCGCTAGCAAATCAGCTATAAGACTATCCTGACTCTCTACAGTAACAGTGGGGACCACGGTGAGACACTGAATCAGCTTGGCATGCCCTACAGCCCCTATACCCGCTGCCAACATGCACATCCAAGGGCTGGAGGGTTTGGCAGCGCATCCTTTTTCCAGCTTGTAGTATCGCAGAGCCTTGTTCAGCTCTGAGTCCGGTGAGGCCATGGTGGTCTGCAACTGCTGGAACACATCTGACAGATACTCCCGATCCTTGTAGAAACCTTTAGCTCGCAGGAGCTGCTCGACGATACTCCCGCCCATGATAAGGTATTCGAGGAAGCAGATCTGTCCCTTGCCAAATCCTAGATAGAGCTTCACAGCTGTCAGCTCCTCTGTCAGCTGAGCACCGGAGAGCTGAGCGAGCTCATCTGGTGTCTTCTTGTAGTCCTTCAACTCCCTCCGGAAAACATCATAGTACTTCTCGCATAGCGTGAACCCGGACATGTTTAAGATGTCTCAATAGAGAGATGAATATTCCTGAGTACCAGCCCGGCCACCTGGCAGATGCAGACTGGGAAGATCTTATTAGCTCTCTCGACAGGGGACGCAGACGTTTAACCGCATTGTATACTCAGTGCTTAAACAATGACGTCAACGGTACAGATCATGAAGCAACTGCCCGAGAGCCAGGTGAGTCTTCAGAAGGTGGAGAACCTGCTGCAAACCAAGACACAGAAGTTACTGACCAAAGCAAAACCTCTGGCAGTCCATGTCGCCAGTAACGTGGCGGCGAATGTGGCCTTGGTGAAAATAACAGGGGGAAATGAGGTTCTTCCTGCCACCACGACGGCTGTCCTCACTACAGTGGTGAGTGGGGGTGGCCGGGCACTGTCTTGGAATAACTCACCCCATTCCAAAGATCGCCCTCAGTGGGGCCTCCTACACTGTTGCTGCCAAGATCATGAGTGAACGTGTTACACTAATGGAGGCCGCAGTTCTAGGGCTAGCAACGAGTGCAATGGCTGAGATCATCGTCGCCTACGTTTAACCCCTCTGAATAGTGAGAGATGGATCACGAGACCCCTGCAGCATATGAGGCATGGCGTGTCGGAGGGCGGTGTGTAGCCCATAGTTGAGCACGCGGACTGAGGATTGCCAATGCCTGGGAAAGGTGGACCGCCCACAAGGCGTGCGCCTGCAGAGAGGGCCAGTACCCTGAACACTGCTACCTATTCCCTTGGCTGACTGCGTGGCCCTCCTATGCCCAACTATTTCACTGGGGGTATGACTAGTAGGTTTAAGCCGTCTGTATATAGCACTATGACTCTGTCACTCACAGACCTAGAAAGCAAAGAGCTAGGCAATCTTGCTCACTTGGGCGATGCACGGCTCGGTTCAGAGGACACTGTTGCCCCTATCTCCTTCCTAGACTTCGATGAGAAGGGAGACCCGTGGGAGATCCGAGGTACCATCCCAGCCCGAGATCTCATCGGGAACACTGATACGGTAGGACAATCGGCCATTAACAAGGCCAAGACTGTATACAAGGGGATGGTCATCAAGGAGAGGGCGACGATGCTCGGTATGCTCGGAGTCGATGAGGCTGGAGCCATCAAGGTTATGGCTGAGTCCTATGCACAGGACCTGGTTAAGGATCTCCTGAAACCACGGAGCTCATTCCGACAGGATGGAGGGAATCTCAAGATAGGCACCCTCAGTCTGAGCAGTATCACTTTCGATGGCCAAACAGGTGCAGGTGCTATCGACAGCCTCTGGCTACTAGAGGAGAAGGGGACAGGGTTCTTTAATTTGCCGTTTAAGACCACAGGAGTCATGGCTTCCCGTGCATGTATCATACAGATACTGGATGTACTAGACACTGTGGGTGCTGACACAGGCCCTCTACGCTATCTTCTCAGCTGCTGCTGGAATTTCATGCTTGACGCCTCCATCGCATCCTTCGTATCCGCCGGAGGTGCAGGATTCCACGCTCTGCAGGCGAAAGAGCTGGTGCAGGAAATACTGCCGTTTAGTCTCCCAGATATAGACGAGGCTACCGCCGACCAAGTGCTAACCATCCTCCGCACGGATATCTGTACCATTCGACAGTAGGCCGGCCGATGCTGGCCAGGCGGTGCTGATCATTTCCCCATCAGGACACGGGAAAAACATCTTGCTGCGGGCTCTCCTGGCCGAACATCTACACTCTCAATACATCCTTCTGGTGTCTGACTCCGCCGCTGAGGCGGTTGACAGTAATGGTCAATGGTACAATGGCCCAATCACCAAGACGCAGAACCTGCAAGCACTGATGGAGAAGCTGCTGGCAGCCTGACTGAGAGAACCATTTGTTCTAGTTATCGATGACCCTACAATGGACCAGAAGATAGTCACCTACCTCAGCAAGATCACCAGGTGCATCCAGCATACAAAGATAACTGTCTTCATCCTCTTTCAGAAGTACACCCGCGAGATCTCACCAGACATCCGCCACAATGCCGGGTTGTTATACTTCAGCTCCAAGTGTGGACGTGCCCTGCTCGAGACCATATACGACAGCCTAACCCTCAAGGAGTCCAAAGGGGACTTTATCGCAGATGTACAGAGGGCAGCTGAGCTGTATGTACCGCTTCATCTTCAGGAACAAGGGGACAGGTGAGCTGTCACACTTCAAGCCATCTCTGGAAAAGGCGCAGACCTTCACCTACAAGCTGAATCCAGCCAGGAAACTAGCCTGCTCTACGCATCATCGCTGACAGACTGTCGCAGCTGCCGCAACTTTTTTTCATTCATCAGATGGGTGCGCGGTCTCCGCTACATCATCCATGGTCTCCGCTACTTCGTCAGAGGCTTGAGGACCTTCATCAGAAGCTACTTCGTCAGAGTCTTGAGGGCCTTCGTCAGACGCTACTTCGTCAGAAGCTACTTCGTCAGGTCCGTACTGTCGCTTAAACTCTATCCACTGAGGGTTATCTTTTGGGATTCTCTTCATCTGGTTCTTCTCACGGTAGACCCCCTTTAGCCATCCGTGCTTAGCATCTGACTTCTGAGGGGATTTGATGAGGTAGTCCTGGTAGTTATCTGGGAATTTCATAAATGCTGGCAGATCACTGGCCAATCTCCTGCGCCCTTTTTCGTTGAAGATGTGCTCAACAGCCTCCTTGCGGCCAACAGTGACCCGCTCCTGAGTACCTTCTGCATGACCGGTGTCGTGGCTCTCCGCTACAGCAGCACTGACCTCCCTGAAGTAGTTATTTGCTCCAGACTGGAGTCTATCCAGCATCTCTCGCTCTTCCTGGCTATGGAGGCTAAATACGGCACCCCACTTCCCGACCGTTAGTAGATCTTTGGGTTCGACCCTCGCCCTTTGGAGAGCTGGAATAACAGGACTGTTGGTTGGGGCCACAGGTAGGTTGGGTAGTACCTTGCCCTGGGTGCTGTCAAACTTCCGGTAGCATATCCGAGTCAGGAGTTCTTTTGTACTATGAGCTGGCGCTCCTTCCTCTATGGTGGCCAGTATCTCTGCATCAGACGGAGGTGTGACCTTGGCTCGCTCGTGGATAATGTTAATGTCACGAAGCAGTCCTCGGACCCTGTCACAGTGGGACAGTGCACGCCGTGGCTGTGACTGTCGTGCCGACTTGTCCTGCTGCCTATAGACAATCTGCTGGAGAACTTTACCAAACATGGCAGCCGTTTAACCCCTCTATATACCCAGACCTTAAACATGCTGCAGTATGTGCAACATCCAGATGGGGCCATTGAACCCGCGACATCGCACTGCACTGATCCTCGGAAGGACTGCCTGATGGTCATTCGACCCAGTATACACGATGAGAACCCATTGTCCGCTGCTGGGAAGTACATTGACTTTGCAATCTCGGCACAGATCCACGAGATCAAGAGCATGACACTCGAGTTCAAGCTTCAGAGCACAATAGAACAGACGGTAGAGCTCCAGCAGGTTCTGAACAGGTGGGAGATCGTGCAGAGCAACAGCACCATGGACACCACCTATGTGAACGATGAGTACCGAGTCCTAGGTCTGCTGGCTCGTGGCCCAACCTTCTATGCGATGGGAAAGGGTACTACACTGTGGGGTGCAATGAGGGCTCCACGGAATTCAAACTATGGGCAGGTGTCGAGAAGCCTGTGGCAGTTCCACTCTTAACCCTCCTCGAGAACACACACGTGAATCCGGCTGCCATGCAGGATAGGCTGTTCCTCCGAGTGTACACTGAGCAGCTCGCAGATGCGATGATGAATGCTCCAAGACTTCATGTCTGGCATGACGAGAATAACCAGGAGCTGAAGCAAACGGGTTCCAAACAGCAGATCATGCATGTGGAGCGAGAACACAAGCAGGTCCAAGCCACAGCTAACCAACAGGTAGAGCTGACATTGCATCGTGGTGCATCGGACTGTGTCGCTGTTGTGGTCCTGGTTCAGAAGAGAGGAGTCATTCAGCAGGTGGATAAGCTAGACGACTTCAAGCTTGTGGTTGCTGGGACCAATGTTCCTGGTGAGGTACGCGAGCTGGCTGATTGCCAACTCTACAGACAGAAAACTAAGTCATATGCACTTCTGCGCCTAACCAGTGGAAGCGACGACCTCGAGTCGGCACTCGAGGGCCGTCACCACCTCGGGGGCAGGGACATCCCACCTAATCAGGGCAACCAACTCAGCTTCAACATCGGAACCCTCATAGCTGGGACTTGCTCATTAGGTGTGACGGTACTTTACTTTCGCTATGCTACGGTATGCATGTTGAACATATCAGGTATTCAGCTTGAGCGTGCATAGAGCACGACTCCTGTCCTCACCGCTGCAGCTGCCACCGCTACTATAAGCTCTCCTGTCTTCTGACCTGTCGATGCTTCATAGTCGAGCGTTGACTCAGATATCATTACAGCCTCGTGGTACTCATCGAGACTCTCATCTGCCTCTTTGAGGCTCTGGTTAGCCTGAGCTCAGAGTTGTCATCGGCATGCCTCCCTCTAGCGCATATGCTCGAGTGCTTTGCTGTACTCAAACTTCCCCTTAGACAGCTTCTCCATCGCCTGGTTATGATGCTCACACTCGACCTCTGCCGCCTTCTTGTCGGCGAACCTGAGTCCCCAGTTCGCTAAGGCAAACACGCCTGCATTCAGGATTGCGGAGGCCATGCTATAGACTACAGTTTAAAGCTACTATATAACTGCCCCAGCGACGGATCCCCAGAGCGATGTATGAACCAGAGGCTGATCCAGTCGAGGATATAGATGATGAGGACTATGAGGAGGACTATGATGAGGAGGATGATTATGATGCAGACGACTACGATGTAGTGGAGACCGCGGGTGAGTATGATGATGTAGCGGAAACCGCGCCTGAATCCTGCAAGCTAGTACACAGAGTGAAAGGAATCTATCGCACTTACATAAAAGGTTCTATACGTCCGCTGGCAGCAGTTGGGGCTCTGATCGCTCTGTTCACAATGAAGGCTGGCGAGACAGTCCACAAGATCGCCAACAATGCTCGCCAGGGGGTGGAAAAGATTTCTGAAGCCATACCAGCCATTGCCTCAGGAGTAGGTACGTTCTTCGGAGTCGCAGGCCCTTGGCTACTGTACGTTGCCATAGCGCTCACGGTCATCTGGGCCACCGAACATTTAAGCCATACTATATAAGGATGGCGTCTCTGTACGACCTGGTCAAGTCCCTTAACTTCCGAGGGTTGGTCAATAAACTACTGTTCAGTGAGGATCCAGCAGAGATTAGACACCAGTGTACGGAGGTGTTTGAGGAGGTCTGCGGTGATGGTCGAATGAATGACGGCCATCTGTTCGTCTGTTAGAATTCACCCAGGCCATGCATGACAGGACGGGAGTGGACGTCAGTGATGAAATCCGTGAGTTTATCAACCGTCTTTCTTGAGGAACTCTACTACCAGCCTGGTGGATATTACCATGAGCCCCCTCAACTACTCAAGGCTGCACGTCACAAGAGCCACAACTTCACATTGGAGACAGTTAAGTTAGCCAGTGGCTCAGCCACCAGGCGATGTGGCAGATATACAGACCTCGTCCACGGCACCTCAGTCATGCCCATTTCGAGGAACCTGTCCCGAACAGAGTTCACCAGGCAGATGTTCTATTCCTTCCACACGACTCAGTTGGTCGTAAGACCTACAAGTATGCCTTCACCATCGTCGATGTCGCCAGCAGGTACAAGGCGGCAGTACCGCTCACAGACAAGTCAGCTGGCCAGGTGGCCCAGGCATTCCAGGGTGTCTACGAGGCTTCGGAAAATCCCCTCCAGTGGCCAGAATTGTTGCAGGTGGATGAGGGTAAGGAGTTCAGAGGGGTGACTGCAGCCCTCATGCAGAAACACGGTGTGACAGTTAGGCGAGGCGAGGTAGGGCATCACCGTGCTCAGGCTATCATTGAGCGGTGGAATTGGACACTGGCAGAGAGACTGTTCCCACACCAATACGCCCAGGAAATGGCCACGCAGAGTGAATGTTCTAGAGTATGGGTGAGAGGGCTGCCTGCTGTGGTGGAGAGATCCAATGCCAAGGTTACTAGGCTAATCGGGGAGAAGCCGGTAGAGGCTATCAGACACTGCTGGTCACAGCTCTAGAGGAGCAAACAAGGGAGAGGAATGCCTACCACCTGATACTCTGGTTCGGTACCTGCATGAGCCTGGTGAGCTAGAAGGTGGTCGACGGCGTGCAACAGATCCTAACTGGTCGATAGATGTTCACAGGTATGTGGAGGTGGAGGGGCGGCCGACACTGTACTACCTGGCATGCCAGCACGGAGTGCCTAGGTGACCATTTGTCGTAGAGGAGCTTCAGCTAGTCCCTGAAGACACACAGCTACCACCCCCTAGAGTGCTAACATGATACTCGATGGGCTCGGTATGGACCCCATCTGGCAGCACATGGCGCTTATCATAGTAAGCAGAGAGTTCAAGTTTTTCCTGCGCATGCATCACCATAGCCTAGTTTGCGTAGGCCTCAGTTTTTAGCTCTGTCCACCCTGCCATGTCGGGTGCTGTAGAACCTCTGCCAAGAGACCTCAATCTGCCGCTTTGACATTCCCTTAGCCGAGCACTTACTTGCAGCTGCGCTCTCCACGTAGTACCATTTGTCCCAAGCTAGCCAGTCCCACTTATGAGACTGGTACTCAGCTCGCATCTCAGGGCGAATGACGTCGGCGAGGTTGGAGCCTGCTATAGTGATATACGCGGAGTCAGTGTCCATCTGCAGGTACTCAAAGCTGTCACGAGCTATGTAGCGATCGAGGAAGTCATAGGAGAACTCCAGCATTCACAGCTTCGCGAGCTCATGAACGGCTATCCCCACCTGGAAGCCTTCGAATTGTGATTCTCGGCTTGCGACTCTGGAGCTCGTATGACTCACCAATCTCCTCGAGATCTTTGAACCATGCACTACGCAGGGCCTTGTCTGCCACGCGTTCATCCTTCGTGAAGCTGGTGTTGCTATGGCATTCTAGGGCCTCGATGAGCTTCCCGTAGGCACTGTTGCCGAGGAGTTTGAAGAGATCTACCAAGACCGCTTTGCTCTTATCTACATCTCCCGAGTGGCCAGCCTCCATAACATTCTGCACGAACCACTCGAATGGGCGCTTGGCCTCATAGTCTATGGTGCGGTATACAGCAGTGATCTCCAGGCCATGGGTTATATACCACTTGAGGGTCGGGGCGTACAGCAGCCGCTTCTTGCCAGAGAGGGCACTGACCAGCTTCTGGGTGGTGGGCTGCTTCCTCCCTGTTCGCCCTAGATATGCCAGCATCTTAGACGAGTTTGCCTCTACCGGGATCTTGCGGTTATAGAAGAGAGGAGGCATTTCCTCAAACTTTTCCCACAGAGCCTTGGGGACCTCTATATCCACCTCAGCAAACCCAACCCAGCTGTCTGCTAGGAGAGCCTCCTTAAAGCTAGCTACCCCACTGGCACCGGACCAATGGCGCACTTTCTCCTTTGGCCATCGTTGACAGGTACAGAGCATTTGCGTCATAGCCGAGTAGACGTTGGTAGACACACTCACTCTGACGGATTCGAGTCACACCAGCGTCATGGTATCTGGTGAACACGATGCTGGGAGCGCCAACAACAGCACCCTCAGTATCTCGTAGGCTTCCTTGTCTGGTGAATAGAGGCTAACATCCGGCATGTGCTGAGCGGTTCCACGTAGGAGGTACTGCAGTGACACACCTGGGAGAGACACCACGTCTTTGAGGATGTCTATTTCTCGTTCTGTGTAGAACTCCCGCATCCGCTCTAGGGCTTCGATGAATGGAGTGACGTCCAGGTTGTTGTGATATCGCAGCCAGTCGGCGAATGTCCGCATTCCATGCTCGCTGAATGTCTGGTTACACTGTTCCCACTCGAAGTAGCCACCCTTGAGCTTAGATGTCCATGCTGAGTAGTCAGGAAGCTCTGGATAGTTGAGCTTCTCATGTGTGTCAAACCATTCATATGGGAGCCAGCTCTTCTGCTGTGTACACCCGTAAGCTTTGACCCATACCTCGTACGAGACTCCTGGGCCGAGGTAGTTCAGCACATCGAGAAACCGTAGCTCAGGTGTTATGGGGAACATGGTCTGACTAGCCTTCTTGGCGACTCACTGTACCTGTACTGTCAGTCAGCTCATCGACAAAGTGCTTCTTGATGAGGTTCAGGTCATACCGCCCGGAGTTGAACCCCAGTACAGGCACTTGGTCACACCACTCATTGATCAGTCGCTGCTGTTGCTTTGGGAGCTTGTCCAGGTCTGTTGGTATGTACTGTGCCCTAACCCTTGTCAGGATTAGAGATGCTCGCGGTTGGATCACCAGCATGAACTCTCTGGTCAGTTCTTCGCGGTCAGGATTGCTGAGGTGAGTGGGCTCACTCGTGGCGCCCTCTAAGGAGCAGCCAACTGACACAGATAGGTATGTGAGTACTCTCAATCGTGAGAGTCTGTAGTATGAGTCTTGATACCATCTAGGAGTGCTTCGAAGTCGTAAACTATGAAGTGTGGGTATGGGACAGTCCGAACTCGTTTAGGGACGCTTGGACAGCGTTTTATACAGCACTCCCACTGTACCACAAGCGTGCATCCAGACAATCTCAGTTTCTCCTCTCATACTGTCTTGCGGTATCTTTGTTCGGCATCCTCACCTCGCTGGTGTTGTGGACACCCGTGCCGGTGACAGCCATGGAACAGGTAAACGGTGTTGATGGTCGGATCATAACCATCTACGGGAGCACCCGTGATCCAACGCTCGCCACTGTGCCCACACTACATGGTGTATGTGTACGCCTCTGTTTCTCGACTCATACTCGACCCAACGAGTAGCCGCTGAACTGGATGGCTGGGGTGGATAGAAGGCTTTCTCATACGCAGACTGTGGCGCCTCAACCTTCTCACCAGGACACACGATTGTTGTTTTGCCACCTGTACAGCGATCAACGTGGCGTTGAAGATGGCATGCCTGTGTAAACCTCTGCTGACAGTGACTGCAGACTAGTGTATGTGCCAGCTTGGAGATGTTCTTGATGTAGAAGGCGTGGTGGTCCCACACTCCGATGGTCATGGTGTCACGGTAGTGAGCCTCTTGCCTGATCAAGTGCCACGTGCCCTCTTCGGTTGGTTCATACACATGAATCCCGATCTTGGCGAAGAACTCTACCGTGTCCAGCTGATCCAGCGAGGTCTTGGGGACATCAGGTAATGTCGCTGTCGTGCCGTAGAACTTTGTGGCAAGCGCTCGTGCAGGAGCTGTACTTCTATCAGCTCTCGCTCCTCGGTGGACTGCTAGACATCTCCAGAGACACATGTTGTCCCTGTAGGTGTCGAGGGTAGTCATACTCTTCTTCTGTCATAGCCAGTCTGGGAGGGGGGCCTGTCCCAAGCAGAGGTTGGCGGTCGATGACAGCCCTGACCTCAACATTGATTGATCGAATGAAAGCCCACTTAGTGTTGGGTCGATCGATGTTGTCTGTGTCAAGGCGGGCTTGCTCTCTTGCTGCCACCCAGTCCTGAGCTGCTCCTATCATGTTCAGCCACGGGCTCCCTGGAGCATTCTTGTGGAAGAGCATCACCCTGCCGTCTTCGATGTGATAGATGCGATAGGTATGGGTGTAGTGGAGGTAGAAGGCGTTCTGGACAGTCTGCTGGATCTTTTGCATGATCTGACCTGTGAGGTCTCCTTCTAGACCTCTGAAGAATGTCCAGCGTACTGACCGGCGTCTTCTATCCTCTGTCTCCCTTTCGCCGAGACGCTGGTCGAGAATGTGTTCGCCTTCTCGCCTTATGCTCCGGGCTAAGTGTTCAGACCTCGGCCCCCTCATTACTCGCTTAGTGATCCTGCGTAGGAGAGGTAAGCGCTCCAGTGGATGGTCCGCCATCCGCCTCGCTACAGTCTTGGCTCGCAAGCTAGCAGTCACCTCCTCGTCCAACTGACGAAGCTCACATATCCGCTGCGCTTTCTGGTGGGGATTCCAAGGATCATCTTTGGTAAGTGCTGGCAACCTTCCCGTCGTCATTGCTCGGGAGAGTCACTTCTGCCACTCCTCGGCACGGACCTGTCCGATCATCTGGAGCAGGTTGGCTTTCTTGGCCTTAGAGCAGCCTCTAAGGCCGAATTGCTTTGCAATAGCGCGAAGCTGTGCAACAGTAATCATGGTGTATATCCCTGTGAATGCCTGTCTCTAAATGGGCGTTCAGACCCTATTATGTGTGGCGATCAGTACCTGTGGGTGGTGTATATCCCTGTGGAGGCCTGTCTCTAAATGGGCGTTCAGACCCTATTATGTGTGGCGATCAGTACCTGTGGGTGGTGTATATCCCTGTGGATGCCTGTCTCTAAATGGGCGTTTAGACCCTATTATGTGTGGCGATCAGTACCTGTGTGTGGATGCCTGTCTCTAAATGGGCGTTCAGACCTTATTAAGTGTGGTGCTGGCGATCAGTACCTGTAGGTGGTGTATATCCCTGTGGATGCCTGTCTCTCAATATGTATGTATGTATGTAAATATTTCTAGAGCACCAATTCCGAAATTAATCGCTCAAAGGCGCTTTACAAATTTTAAAGATGAAAAAGATACGTTTTTAGGCTAGATTTAAAAGGCTCAATTTTGTGACAGTTTCGGATATGGGCAGGTAGATTATTCCAAAGTCTTGGACCGGAATTCGAAAATGCACGCTGTCCAACAACTAAATTAGTAGACGGGACCACACATAATGTCTGATCACTTGATCTTAGGGACCGAGGTGCAATTCTCTTTGTAATTAAAGTAGATAGATACTGTGGGGCTAGTCCATGTAAACATTTGTAAACGAGAAGCACGATTTTATACTGTATGCGCTCTCTCACAGGAAGCCAATGGAGTTGTTTGAGTACTGGTGTTATGTGGTCTGTTCGCTTGGTTCGTGTTATTATCCGTGCTGCCGTGTTCTGCACCCTCTGGAGACGTTGTATCTGCTCTGATGTAATTCCTGCTAGCAATGCATTTCCATAGTCTAATTTGGATGTTATAGAGGCGTGAATGAGGGTCTTAGTGGCATCTGCTATCAGTAATTTTCTAATTTTGTTAATGTTTCTGAATGTGAAAAATAGTGATTGACAGAGGGACGTAACATGTTTGTTCATGGACATCGAGTCATCGAATATGACACCAATGTTCCTTGCACTAGAGTTAAAAGAAATGTTTTCGTCACCAATTTGAAGATGCTCTATGTCAAGTTTTGGTCGGAGTTGCCGTGACGAGATAAGCAGTATTTCAGTTTTTTATCGTTTAGCTGTAGAAAATTGTTAAGCATCCAGAGTTTTACATCGCGAATGCAAAGTTCTAATTTCTCACGAGCATCAAATTGACTATTTGGGCGGAAGGCTATATATAGCTGCGTGTCATCAGCATAGAAATGATACTCAACTCCGTGCTTTTGCAGTAATCGACCAAGTGGTGATGTATATATTGTAAACAGCAGGGGCCCCAAAACGGATCATTGAGGTACACCGGAAGTCAATGTACCATCGGATGATTTGGAGTTGTTTATGATGACAGTTTGACGGCGACATTTGAGATAGGACTCGAACCAAGAAAGGACAGTGCCGGCAAGGCCCAGTTCCTGTAGACGCGACAACATAATTGTATGATCGATGGTGTCGAATGCGGCCGATAAGTCTAGTAACACCAATATCACACACATACGTTCGTCCATTGAACACAAAATGTCATTTTGCACACGAGCTAGTGCCGTCTCGGTGCTGTGAAGCTTTCGGTATGCGCTCTGATATGGTTCAAGCAGATTGTTTACTTCCAAATGGTTGTTAAGATGATTAGCTACGACTTTTTCTAGGAGTTTTGAGACATAGGGGAGGTTGGACACTGGGCGATAGTTAGACAGCATATTTGGATCCAACGACGGTTTCTTTAATAAAGGCATCACATTTGCGGTTTTAAAATCGTCCGGCACAGTACCCTTTTCCATTGACATGTTAATTATTTTAGTTATCGCAGGCAATACCTCCTGAATGCAGTCTTTGAGTAGATATGTTGGAAGTGGATCCAATGCGCATGATTTTGTTGGAGAACTGCGAATAATTGCCAAGACCTCGTCAGCAGAAGCAGGGGTGAAACACGTCATTGTACAATCAAGTGGCGATACGGTGCTGTCGCTCAGCCCTGTATAGTCAGCATGTTTTAGAATGTTACTACGAATCAATATTATTTTGTCAAAGAAGTAGTTTGCAAATCTGTCAGCCAATTCTGTTGCATCCTTATGTTGGGGCAAGACATTGCTACCTATGCCCTTGTGGAGCAATTTATTAAACACTGAAAACAGTTTTCTCTGATCACTTGCATTGTCAGACACTAGTTTAGAATAGTAGTCCTGTTCTGCAGTAATGATCATGGAGGTAATAGTTTTGCACCGATGTGCATATGCTTGGCGATGAACTTCTAACTGAGTTTTGCGGGCCAGACGTTCTAGTTTACGACACAGCTGTTTGGCATGTTTAATTTCACTGGTGTACCACGGTGCTTGAGGCCGAACCACGATTACCTTAGTTTTGAGAGGGGCATGCCTATCTATAATGTCTCGCAACTCACTATTGTACTGATTGACTAATTGTGATAAATCATCAGATGGATTACTATACAGAGTAGATGATAGAATATCTGATTGAATTAATGGAAGAGGTGGTGACCGTAAGTTCCTGTAATAAACAGTCTTCTTCGGCAGGGGTGGTTTAGCAAGTGTCAGATCGAATGTAACGAACGCATGGTCAGACGTTATTGCACCACTGTCTACATTTACATTGCTTACGAGTGATTCGTTAGATCGTGTTATAACGAGGTCAAGTAAATGACCTTTCGTATGAGTAGGACTTCTGACATGTTGTTCCAAACAGGAAGTTTCTAGGAGCGATTTCATAACTGATGCATTGTGATCATCCGACCTTTCCATATGAAAGTTGAAATCACCAAGTATTAGTAAGTTACCCGTGCTGAGTGCGTAGCGATCGAAAATTGATGATACTTCGCTGAATACCTGTGCTATTGGCGGATTGTGCTTTTTCGATGGGGTCGGGCGGTATACTACTACAGCTCTGATTAGGGTAGCGTTTTGAACAATATCAAATCCAATTCACTCAAGAGTGTGGTATGTTGGCGACTTAATAACATTGATATCGAGTGACTCTTTGTACAAAACGCCCACACCACCACCAGTCCTGGACGATCTGGGAATTTGCTTAAATTGGTAACCATCGGGAGTCAAATCACCTATTGCAATGTTATCACCGTCTGCCTTCAACCAAGTCTCTGTTAAGGCTACAATATCGAGGTCATTTTCAGTCACGTAGTCCACTATGTTAACAGTTTTGTTCCGTACGGATCTGGCGTTTATTAAGGCACATTTACAGTTAGTTTGATTTTGTGAAAACGCGGGGCATACAGTTGGATTATCAGCTATGTTTGATACTAGCGGGATTTGAATACGGTTATTCGAACACACGCCTTCCATGGATTGACTAGTAATTCTCTTGTGGAGTGGTGTAATCCGGGTTGATATCAACCGCTGTTTCCGTCTGCCCGCTCTACAGCCACGCCGTGTAGGCAGTGTAAAACCAATACCGTACGTACGAATCCTGGCTAGTACATCTGTGTCCAGTCGTCTTGATTGACCGCTATTGTATGACAGCAGGTCAATTCTTCTCAGTTCGAGTGACGTGTACTTAATCATGTTCATTTGTATACAGTGCACTATATGACGACTAGCTGAGTTCTTCTCACAGTAATCTAGCAAGCTTAATGGCCGGCAATGTATAGACTTTGAGGTTATTATTCTAAAACTTATTTCACTCAAAACGAGATATTTCGAATTAATAATCCAGGATTGATATAACAAACACAATAGGCAGACGTTAATAAACATTTTGACTAAAAGTCACTGTTATAAACATTCTAGAACTGCCAAATTTAGACAAACACTTTGGAGCAAATTATTGTTGATTGCTGCCACGTTCGGCGCACATCTCTCAATAGGCATTCAGACCCTATTATGTGTGGTGCTGGCGATCAGTACCTGTGGGGGTGTATATCCCTGTGGGTGCCTGTCTCTAAATGGGCGTTCAGACCCTATTATGTGTGGCGATCAGTACCTGTGGGGGTCCGTCGTGTCGATGTGATAGTGGATGCTTGTCTCTAAATGGGCATTTAGATGTGTGTGGGGTTGATCACAAGGTGGTTCCCGATGCGTGTGGTTGATGGCGATCAGTGGTATATATCACTGTAGAGGCTTGTCTCTAAATGGGCGTTCAGACCCAGGTAGTAGTAGTAGTGTGATACTACCTCCCTGGCGGCCGTTCGGCAATCCGTGGTGACCCCCGTAACCTATGCCCCAGGGATTAAGAGGGTGATGGGGGCCACGGAGCGCCGAACGGCGTCTGTCCGTCGTAGGTGGCCCGGTAGGCCCTGTTATGCATGAAGTGTTCCCGGTGGAAGAAGATGTCAATCTGGTCCCCACGGACCTCAGCCGTTTCCATGTGTCTAAATGGAAATTTTCGAGCATGCTCTGAGGTAGGTGGTATCATTTGGACCCTGACACTACTACTTATATATATATACTGGAACTTAAGCATTCAAAGGTTTTATATTACACGACTTAGCGTGGCATGTGATATCTATGAGGTGTCATACACAGACTAAAACCTTACACGAGTACACATATTGATGCAAGTCACCAATGGCAAATAGCGTGGCCGGAGATTATTATAATTCAAGTTGAGCTTCAAATTCATTTTTATATAATATGAAAATAGGCGTTGCCTATAAGCGAACGCAGACACCATTTGTTGCTTAAATAAATAGGACGAAATTGTATATGGTCGAAATGTCATAGATACATACGCCCATGTATAGTACATTTGAACAAAAAATTTCATCGTGCTTGGAGGGCATTCCGTTAAGTCCAGTCCACGATATTCACAACAATGCATATGCCCATTGTCACTGATATCCGCCAGCATTGTTGCATCTTTTACCATTAAATATTTGCACCAGTACAATGACGTTATAAAATTTGTACGGATGCATTGCGGTGCTCCTCGCTACTTGGGGAAATACAAACAAGTTCATAGTAACTATGACGTCATAATGAAATGTCGTCTGCTAGAATTTTTAGATTGTGTGTATCCAGACATAAGCTACAAAAAACGGGAATTAATGCATGTCTGCGCATAAATACATGAATGCACATTCTATTTGTGTGCGAATGGCATTGGAACTGGCCTTAAATTTCCTGCTCTCAGTGCTAAATACATATGCCTTTGACAACAACGACTTTCCACGGCCATGGGTGTTAAAAATAATACGAGACAGTCAACCAAACCTCATATTGCATTTACAGACGCGTGAATAGGAATAAATAAAGCTTTTATCTGGTCTGCGTCAAACCATTTAATCGCTTTACATTCTAACATAAATGTGCGCGATGTCGTGTTGTTATCACACAAACCGTGGACATTGAAAATGCGCAATAGGTTGCCCTAAAACAACTAGGGGAACAAACGCATAATGAATAACCATATCCCATAATGCAATGGGGGCCCATGAAGAAACCACAAAAGCTATATCATAAGCTGAAACCGGAACCAAAAAAAAGCTTGCGACCAGAAATGAAGCTTTCTCAGCCTGGTATATGTATTTTAGCCTGGTTCCCTGTCTCATTTTCTGTAGATTTTTCCTCATTACACGTACGTACATGTTATCTATATACGCTCACTTCGTTCGCTATAATATACTATTTTTAGTAGCACAACAGGTTGTCCACCAAAGACTGTGACTATATCTAGACCTTAGACCCATACATAGAACAAAAAGTAAATTATACATGTAGAACTGGCACAGGCACTATATAATATAGGAAAACATGGGCTTCGAGTTAAAGTCAATGTACTATAAAGATATAGCCATTAGACATGTGATACATTGACAACATATTTGCAGGACAGAGAGAAGTGTGTTTATCTTGTTATATTAACATTCAATATTACATAGGTTTTTACTATCATTTACAGTTTCTTACCTGCCCAATGTAGAACTGATGGTGGTTGCGATTGTAATAATGATAGTTTCTTGGTAGTGTAATATGTTTAATATAGTTGTAATGGCATCGGCCTTGGATAGGATTATCTATGGGCTATAGGAAGAAGCAGATTATATTTTGAGGCAGTCTGTCCATCTTTCCATCCTTCTTGTTGACCATATGCGTAAATTCTGGGGGGTTTGTTAGATAATTCAGATTCTATCTGGAGGTAAATCATAGGATATATAGAAAGATTTTCACATTATTGCAAGAAATATTTGGTGATAGAATCGTGCAATATCTAGTGAGTTCTAAATGGTATTATGTTTGAAAGTCTGGTTACAAACTGAGTACAGAGATTCTGATACAGAAAATTAGTCAATTATTAGCATTTGAAAACTGTAAGTTGTGACTAAATTGCATATTTTGAAATTAATCCATGGTAGAATTTTTTTAAACTATACTTTATTAGTGCATTCATATATATCTATGTAAACATATGGGTGAAATTCTGGAGCCGAACCTATTAGAAGCGATATGCCAGGACATATCGACAGCTATCCGATTGTGGCTAATGTGAACCAACTATCTTTCAATGGGGACATATTGTGAATAAGTAACTACATGGACATACTTTGTAATTATGATGTTATTTGATGGTAGAATCGTGCAATATTTTGTACAGCATAATATATATTGAGTTCTGCATGTCTTGATGTTCAAAAACTGGTTACAAACAGAGTACATAGATATCGGTACATAAATTATTGGCATCTGACAACCTTTGGTCGCTACTAAGTTGCATATTATAAAATTACTGTACGGTGGAATTTTTTTAAATCAATATTTTATTAGCGTATTTATATATCTATCTGGCATTTTGGGGCCAAACTTATTACAGACAGTAGGCTACCAAAAACCATGGATCTGCCAAAACTTGTGCAAATTTTTGGCATGGAATTGTGTGTTACGAAATTACATCATGGTAGACATTTTTAAGCTTGATACTTCATTAGCGTATTCATATACCATCTGAATTTCGAATATGGGCCAAACTTATTGCAGACAGTATGATACTTAAAATCACTGATCTGCCAAAATATAAGCCAATTTTCGGTATGGAATCGCGGACTACTGAATTATTTCATTGTAGAATTTGTTTTAATTATGAATACAGCGAGTAATGATATGATATCATATTGTTTACAGCTGAAAGAAATTTAGGCTAAATTATACTTTTTAAAGTTTATGTCGGTGAAATCTGGGGCCGAGCATAACCTACAGACAATAGGGCAGTGAAGCCTGTTAATTGGCTAAAATTTCAGCCAATTTTCGGTATGAAATTGTGTATAATGAATTAAATTACTTCATGGTAAACATTTTTAACTCAACACTTCATTAGCATATTCAGATATCTATCTAACCATTTGGGTGGAATTCTTCGGCCAAACACATTGCAAGCATTACTAACTTGCCACATACACACCCTTTCTGTTGATTTATGTATCTAACCACCCGCTACAATGTTATTGACTGCCGTTTTGACTGGAAATTCGGAACATCAGTGTTAAATAATTGCATGCACGGATCTTTTCCCAGTGAAGGATTAAGGACAATAAATTACTAATGAAAATCACACGTACATTATTTTTAGCGAATTTTGTCTAATGTTTCACGATCGACAATATTATTATACATGTTTTACTGTTAAAATTTACCACATATATAGTGACTAGTAAAATGCATCCATGACATTAAAATCTTTGCCCCGATGCCCAACGAGACATAACAATGGAAATTTATACATTTATCTCGAATGTTCAGCCTAGTGTTTTATTCTATAATACATAACGGAAAAATGAAATAGACACAGTACCAGGCATTGTCTTCATAATATATTAAACCTTTATGTCTAAATTTGGTGAAGAATGTTAACATATTTGGATATTGAATGCCCATTTCCAGGCCAAGAGAAGACTGTTTTTGCAGATTTGCCACTGGAATCTGGAATGACTGTCTAGAGACTGTATCGAGAGTCATTCCAGTGGTAAATTATCAAAAACTGTCCCCTCATGGCATACAATTTGACATTGTTCAAGATCACTGTAGGGGCCCATTTGACCAGCTATGCCATGAGGCAGTTAAAATACAATAAGAGGTGATGATAGGCCTGTATTCATAGCCGTCGTCATTGTGATTTATATACTTTCAACCGTGACTTACCAGTATCCCATTTCCAAGGTAACTATAGAGGTGAGCTGTTGAATATTTTAATACTAATTTGACTAGATGCTGTCGGTGCTTATAGCAGCTAGGGTTAGGGTTAGGGTTAGCAGCAGCAGCACAGTTAAATTGGTTTCAAAATATTCAATGTTTATTAAATAGTAAAGACAATTTGCACAGCTTACGGACTTTTCAACATTCCTGATAGCCATAGCTACGCAATTCATTACATATTTTGACTGTGACGTCAGCCTACATGTGACATACTTGATTATGACGTCAACACTTGAGTGACAGGTTGGATAAATTATACCATCGTTCCATAGTAGAATTGGTGCATTGCGATTGGGTCTACATGCGTCTGGCAGGGCAAAGCTAACTATCTGAATGCTCTTGCTAAAATATGTGGTCACTTATTACAAGTGGTCCCTGTTGGGTGGACCACACATTACAAGTGGTATTGGCCGTTTAATGCTCAAATTTGTTCATGAAAATTTCAAAGGTTGGATCCATTTCTAGCTAAGCTCTGTCCATTCTTTCGGTGTGTTAGAATCAATTTACATACTTAGATTCACGACTTCCCAGAATCCCAATTTCAAGGTGACTATACAGTTAAGGTGTTGAATATCCTGAAACTAATTTGACTGGGAGCTTTTGCTGCCTATGGCCGTAACAGTGCCCGGTCAAAGTAATTTCAAAATATTCAACAAATTGTTGATAAAAAAAGTAAAAACAAAATTTGTACACTTGACGGACTATTCAATATTCACGATGGAGCTAGAGACGTCACTCACTAAGCAGTTTGACTATGACGCCTGTGAAGCTTTTATAAGACGCAAATGATAATGGTAAAGGCGTACAACGCCTAGGAAAATTAGTTTCAAATTGTCAACTGAATGTTGATTAAATAGTAAGGTCATACAATTCGTACAATGGCGAGTCAAATTAGTATCAAAATATTCAACAGAATGTTGAATATTGTCTGTATGTCCACATGTTGGAGTTGTCAATAAAGATTGTTTGCTTGCTTAGTAGGTAGGTAGGTAGGTAGGTGTGGGTAGGTAGGTAGGTAGGCTTAGATTTTTAATGCCCTGACTTCAATTTCTGTGCTAACCCCGCCTCCGGAGTGCACCCGTTAGTTTACTTTGTTAATCATCATTTCCCCGCCGAACCATCATCCTGCAATTCCGCAGAGCATCAGCAACCTAGACATCTTTCCGCTGGACCACCACACCAAGACAAGAATCTTGGTTTAGCGAACCAGCTTTCACATGTCGGATATACTGATACACTGGCGAATTCATATGAGACTCTTTTGGATGCACACCGTATGGTGTATACTATGCCCTAAACTGGTCTCCATCGCAACACTGGCAGTAGTTGATTGATTGATTGATTGATTGATTGATTGATTGATTGATTAACTCCCGGGGATTAAATCGCAGACATAAAATTTGTACACTTGATGGACTATTCAATGTTCCTGATGAAGCTATTTACATCATTCATCACGTATTTTAATTGTGACGTAATCCTACATATGACGTAAATAATTATGACGTCATATGCTTGGGTGACTGATCAGATCCATCCATTATCATAGAGATATCCTATGCTCATTTTCAGACCAAGAGACCGTTGTTTTAGGCACTTTACCATTGGAATGATAGGGTCAGTCAGCAAGTCATTCCTGTGGTAAATTTTCAAAAATGTCTACCTGTTAGACGTAAATGGTAGTTTCTCAAGATTACTACAGAAGCCATTTTGGCCAGTTTGATATTCAATAGAGGATGTATTAAATAGTAGACATATAATTCTTACAACAATGCGTAGTCAGTCTTCAATGGACCTTTCCAATTTTATCATTCGATTATATGACGTCATCTGCCGTCATAGACAACTAAGTGACGTGCATGCTGACATCATAATCATTACATCATAGATGATTATATTTGGCCCATCTTTAACTCTGAATCGTCCAACACGTTGTAAGAATTGTATGTCCGCTATTTAATAAACATGCTGTTTAATATTTTGAAACTTATTTGACTCGGCGCTGTTGCTGCCGACAGCAACAGCACCAGCACCCAGTCAAATTAGTTTCAAAATATTTAACAGCTTACCTGTATAGATTTCTGGAAATTGATAGTCAGGTATTTCAGGGATCGACCGATCCCAACACGGGCGAGGTGTGGGTGGAGCTGAGCTAGAGGTGGACGGGGCCTAGCTGAAACTGGAAAGGTCCATTATGCGCCCGTGACGTACTTGTATAAGTCGCGTCATAATCACGTCACGGATTATGATGTCATTCTACACGTAACGTAGTTGATTACGACGTCATGCGATGGATGGATAATGTGGAAAGGTACATACTATACACAATCAAGTAAATGGGTATCGCTGAGCGGCCACAGAAAGAGATGATAGGCCTACACGCACATCCGTCGTAGTCGTCGTGATTTATATACATGCTTTGAACCATGACTTCCCAGAATCCCCTTTTCACGGTAACTCTGAAGGTGAGCTGTTGAATATTTTGGAACTAATTTGACTGGGTGCTGCTGCTTATTAAATAGTAAAGTTCATCAATTCGTACAGCTGAAGGACTTTTCAATTTTCCTGTTGGACATAGCTACGCCAGTCATTACGTATTTTGACTGTGACATCACCCTATCGGAGGGGGGCGCTCTAGAATATCTGACCGCTCTTGCTAAAATATATACTCACTTATTACAAGTGATTCGACTGTATAGGCTACGTTATACAGCTCATAAATAAGTTAAAATACTTACAAAACATAAACAGAAATTGTGTCTTGTTTTGCGAACATGTTAATTTATTCTTTAGATGTTCTATATTCCATCGAGACGGCGGTTTTAGTGTACAGCCCATACATGTCAATAAGTCACTATATTTACCAAGAAAAACAGAAATTCTACCTTGTTTTGTAAACGTGTCAATTTATTTTTGAGGTCTTCTATACCAAACGGTGTCAGGTTTCGCGGAAACTGGGAGATAAAAATAACTCGCTTTAACCACAGGCCTTTGAATTTTCGTCCATCCATCCGTCTACCACAAATGACCCCTACTATATATAATATACACAAGGTATGAAACCTTCATCTGTGGTAACCATTGTCAGAAAACTGATTGGTTGGTTTGATGTCAGCGGATTTTGACAACAAACCAACCAACCAATCAGCTTTCTGACAATGGTGTCCATAGATAATGGTTTCATACCTTGTGTATCGCCTGGTTAGTATTGTAGATATTAGTAAGGAGACATGGAAATAATAATTATAAACTTTCCCCCCAAAAAAAAAATCGGAGCAGTCACGGGGAGATAACTCTTGTTCCTTTAGACACCAGCTCAGCACAGAGCTTTCTCTCCATCCAAGCTCTCTGTCCGGCTGGCCAGCTGTCGCCAATCAGGCGTGTGGAGCTAGCCACAGGGCATCTGGGCAGATGAGAGAGGCGACTGCTAGAAACAAGGAGGACGGGAAGAGGGGACTTGTAAAGCAGAGATAGGAGAGCGATGAACGTTGTCAGCCTTTAAGCCACATGTGAATAAACCCCAAAATGTTATATATTTGTTTTAAAATGAGTTTATTATTTATTTATTCTGCAAGACTCTCGCAGACCTAAGCTAGTCCGGCTAGTCCCCGACATTAGCTCACGAACCAGGAACTATTGGAATAGGTTGGAAAATGCCTATGGTCTGCAGAATGTCTACGGGCGCTGCCATCTTTTATGAAGCATTACCGGCTGACTCCACTATTACCTCTATGTCTACAGCGCGGCGCGACTGACGCGGCCAGTAGCATGACAAATTACGCAATCAAACATGAAGTTCGCGTAAACACGAAGTGGCGTCTCTATGTATTCAAACAAACCCCTGTTGCGTAAAAACTACTAGAGATTTCTAAATAAAATTTGGAACATATATGAAAGGGTGCATGGTTTAAATATGCCCCGATTTTTAGGCATATCGGTCATGTAGATGTATACATTTCAATGAAATCCCTTCAAAATAGTCGGTAAATATTTATTAGCGTTGTTGCTATATACCGTGTCTAAACTCACTGCTGTGTAAAAACTACTTGAGACTTAAAGACCAAGCACAACGGTAGCAAAAGTGGCTTTAATATACACGATTGTGCAATAAATAATATAATAAAATGTTTTATTTAAAAATATTACTCTGTTTTACGTTGTATTTTGCAATTCTATGTTGTACTCGAAAAAACCGAAATAGAAACGCTCTATATTGTATGACGTCATCGGAGGGACCTATCGCTATCGTGCGAGGCGCAGTGCTAATAACCCTGTTGCGCGATCGCGGATTGTTGTCAAATATGCCTAACCGTTGTGTGGCTTGAAGCTGCGGTAATACTGCAAACCAAACAAATGGAATTTCGCTGCATATTTTCCCGAACAAATAAAATGTATAGGCTAGGGTGCAGTCGGTAAATTCCATACAAAGAGAGCCGATTTCCGCGAACCCAAAGATGGCTCAGTACAACAGCCGTCGTCCGCTCTCTGCATTTGGGCGCAGATTGTTTTCGAGTAGAAGCGCAGATGGCTATACTGACTGGTTATTATATACACATAATTTGGAATGCTTATATAGATTAATTATGAAAAAATGCGCACCCCATTAGGCCTAAGAAAGGCCAACAAAACCGCAAGAATAAAAAAAATACTATTTGGCCTACTACTACTACTTACGCCCTTTGTCTAAATATAAGGCCGGGTAACGTCAAATCAGGACATCAAGAATTATTAACAGCTGTCTAGCTAGTCTATCTAGTTCAAAACCAGTAAATTAGGTCAATCGTCTAGTCATTTGCCAGAGTCAGAGACATACATAGTACGCCTATCTGTTTGCAATGCACTGTGTGATGCAACGCGGGTGTGAGGGGAGGGGGGGGGGGGCATAATTATGCATTGTGAACTATTAGTCGGAGAACACCAGAATTTAAACATATTGAATATTTAGAAAAATATTTGACTGGTAGCTGTTGCAGCAACAGGTTCCAGTAAAACTGTTTTCAAAATATTCAACAGATTTCCTGTGCAGTGGTCATACTTCCGCTCTTTTTTTTTCCAGAGACCACTGACCTCTCTGTTAAGTAATAAAATATGACACTGATCATCAGTTTGAGTATGTCTGATCCTAATGAAATTGGTTGCTGCCAGGAAAAGTAGGCTTAACAACCGACAAGTCAGAACCCCCACCCAACCCCCTTCAACACACACATACACGCCATACTTCACCAACAGTCCACACCACATCCAGAATTTAAAAAACAAGAGGCCCAAGGGGCTGTGGCGCTCACCTGGACCATTAGCACGTTAACCATTTGCATTTAAAGAGACATGGTGGATAATCTTTGGAAAATCTAAGACTTTCACCCATAAAATTGATCAATCAAAATTCAGAATTGAAGTTCTGGATTCTACCATGATAGGGTCACTCTAGCCAAAATTGGTTGAAATATGTCAAGCAGTTATAGTTTTTTTCCATAAAATCTAAGATTGTGTTTTCACAAAAGTATATGTTTTATCATTTTGACAATTTCTGGTACATTTTTCATAAAATCAAAGATTTTCACCCCAAAGATTGAGGAATAAAAATTCTGAACTGTGGTTCTGGAGCCTACGACCATAGGGTCCTTCCAGCCAAATTTGGTTGAAATCGGCCAAGTGGTTAATGAGGAGTTGTCTCTGAAAGCAAAAGTTGACAGACACATGGCGGATGGTCGCCACGGCATAAGGAGATTTGCAAGGTGGATGTGGCGCATCCTTGGTCACAAAGTGAGAAAAGTTTTACCTACATGTGTCATTTACTGAAATTAACACTAGCCTGTTACCACTGTTAGCCCAAGGCTAGTACAAATTGACAAGTGTGAAGAAGAATTTGTGACTGACCACAACTCGGTGGCCTAGTAACAATTTAATAGCTAAAGCAAACCCTTTAATGTTCAAGGCAGTCAAAGACGTCATCTGAAGTGCTCTTGAGGAATGTCTTTGTGCCGGCCAAGAGGACTATTTTTAAAATTTTACCACTGGAATGACTGGCTAGATTACCGAACCAGTCATTACGGTGGTAAATTAAAAAAAAACAGTCTCGGAATCTGGGTCCCCTAATTGTCAAACAATGTATTATGAACAATTAAAAAAATATATAACTCATTTTACGCATCCCAATATATGTATTAATTAAGTGTATTGTGCTCATTGCCTCATGATGAATAAATATGCTAGATGCTGGTCAACCTTTCCATCATTAGCGCTTCCGCAGTGGTCTTGATAAATGTCCATTTACAAATCAAGACTATTTTTGAAAATTTCCCACTGGAATGACTGGTTCGTTGGTTACAAAACCAGTCTCTCCGGTGGTAAATTTTCAGAAGTAATCTCTTGGAGTCTTGGTCAGCAAATGGACACACCAGTACACTGTTTATAGCTCAGTTCTCTCACCCCAATATATATTGTTGTCTATAGTGTGAATAAATATATAAAAAGATTCTACTGTTGCATCATTCTGTCATGTCTGTAGTTGCCTCGATAATGTCCATTTGCAGACCAACTAAAGACTATTTTTGAAAGTTTACCACTGGAATGACAGGTTAGATTACCAAAACAGTCATTTCATTGGTAAATCTTCAAAAGTAGTCTTCTTCTGGAATCTTGGTCAGCAAATGGGCATACACTGTATATGACCCAGTTCGCTCTGGCAACCCCAATATGTATTGCTCTCAATAGCCTATACTAAAAGATGTTGCAATATTTCCATTAGTGTTTGTGTACCAGTAGTCCTCTTCATAAATGCCCATTTGCAAACCAAGACTGTTTTTGAAAATTTACCGCTGAGATAACTGGTTAGTTTATGGAACCAGTGATATCATTGGTAAATTGTCAAAAATAGTCATCTTAGTTTGCAAATAAACATTAAATTTTTCATCTTTCTAAGCATTTGCTAATCTGTGCCAATCCATTCTATCTGGACAAGTTTGTCTTTATTATCGGCCTAATATCATGGGCGTATATTTTGTCCTTGATTTCAAGTTGCATCTTGTCATTATTCACAACTTGTACAATTTATCACTCTGAAATATGAAGAAACGTATGAAATGAATAAACATGAAAAATAATTACATGAATAAATACTGCTGCATATTTCCTTGACATAAACTTCCTGTGTCTTAAAACGCTTAATTCCTTTCAATTTGAAACTGATTATAATCCAGGAAATAGAAAGTAACAACTGCGTTCTATGCGCATACTCGACGCCAATTGTTACATTGTTTCTTGATTCATCTTGTTTCCGACATCATCATTTCAATCACTAAATTTATAATGTTAATTTGTGATGAAGTTATCGAAATATACGGCATAAACTTTTATTAGCCACCTATATTATTCAGAAAGTAGATCAGACTGACCTAGTAATTATATGGATGGCAACTTTTGCCCAGAGGTACTCACTCACCCAGTTTGAAGTAAATAGCTCTAAGTATGGCCAAACGTGCCACAATGGTAATATTGTTTCTCATTGAGCCCAATACTAGAGAAAATGAAAGAAGTCAGAGAGGTACAATGAATCATTTTATTTAAATCAATGATTCTTTATAATAGGATAAAACATCTTGACAGGCACGCACACCCGAGTCATTGGCACTGACCTCATTTCTGATACTTGGTGGTCTCTGCAGAAAGTGAATCCAGGTGAAATTAAAGAGCGAACGAATGACTGACTGGTTTATGAGCAGCCAATCCGAACTCACTTTGTTATCCCCCGAAGTCCAAAGCACCACCTAATCATCTACTGTGTCCACACACACAGTGACACGTGTTGCACACTCACACCAACGGCTTGAAACGCTTGAAATAAATATATCACAATTTTATTAGCTAAATCACAATGCGTGTACGGTGTTAGTATCGACAATAATAATAATAATAATAATAATAATAATAATAATAATAATAAAAATAATAATAATAATAATGATGGTGACAATGAAGGTGATGATAGTAAAGTTCTATCAATGGCGTAACAATGATAATGATAAGACCGATGGCAGTGACAATGATTGTGATGATGGTGATGACTGCATCTTACTATGATGATGAGTGACAATGATGGTGATGACAACAGTGACATGATGAGAGTAACAATTATGGCGCTTACACTGTTGATTGTGACCGACAGGGCCGTATTTAGGGGGGGGGGGGGAGGGGCAAGTGGGGCAAAAGCCCCGGGGCCCCCACAAGCAAGGGGGCCCCACAATTTTAAAATGAAAAAAAATTTATGCACTTTTTTAAGTTATAGGACATTTAAAGCAAACTTTATTAGTTTAGAAATCTTAATCTTAATAATTCTATTCTAATATGTGTGGGGGCCCCAATTCTTGTTTGGTGTTCGGCAACAATGTTAATTACGAAAATTTGCAAAATAAAATAATTTTACAACGAAAGAAAGCGCCATAATTCACCCTAAAAGTAGACTGTCTGGCCGTCTCAGAGCACCTAGATGTAAAAAAATGTATGGGGGAGGAACCCCAGACCCCCCACTCATTCTTTGCCCCCAGGGCCCCCACATATCTAAATACGGCCCTGTTGACCGATAATGACAGTAAAAAGGCTGATGGAGATAATAGTACCAATAACAGAGAGATACATTTCTAGCTATGCCGTGTCCATTTTAGGTAAGCTCCACTCATGATTTGCCTGAGTTGGAATCGATCGAACCCTGAATTCCTAGAATACCATTATCAAGGTACCTACCTACACACATAACCTCAGCTAACCTGATGAATATTTTGAAACTAATTTGACTGAGTGCTGTTTCTGCCATAGTCAGCGCACAGTCAAATTAGTTTCAAAATTTTCAATAGAATCGGCAGAATGATTATTAAATAGTACATCTATCAGACACTTGACGGACTATTCCAGCTTCATGACGGAGTATTTATCTCAAATATGATTGTGACATCATCCTACATGTGATGTAATTGATTATGACGCCATATACTTGAACGACAGATTAGAGTCATCCGTAATGATGGGCCTAACAATGGTGACTGTGACAATTATGATAGTTATAGTTTTATGGTGACCATGATTTAAGTAACAATGAAGATAATAATGATGGCGGACAATGATAGAAATAATGATGCTGATTATGATGGTTTCAAATTTATGCTGACCGTGACAATCCTTGTCAATCTTAGGTCAATAATAAAGGCAATCTGTTGAATATTTTGGAAAAGGTTTGACTGGAAGGCATTGATGTCTAAGGCAGCAATGGTTTCCAGTTAAATTATTTTCAAATTCTTCAACGGAATATAATTTTAGGTATTATGCATTGGACAGAAAAATTCTTATATTTGGTAAGTAGGCCTACCTGTGAGTGTCAATGTAGATTGTAGTTTTATTATCACAGTGACACAGCAAAAGTGACAGCATGATAAAACATAAAGAAACAAGATGACAAACACAACCAAGGACATAGCAAGCCAATGTCTTTGTCATATGCCTCGTAGATGATGATGATTTATGTTAGATGACACGCCCTCTTTGTCCGTTTTAATGACACAGTCTCTTTGTCCTTTTTAGCCACCCAAATTATCATCAACCAGATTTAGGTTATGGACGCACCAATAGGCTAGGTACGGATTGACCGGTACGGTTTTGTTACAGAATCATTACGAAGTATAAGGCCTGTATGGCCTTTTGTTGGTCAAAATATTTTAGCTTAAAACTAACCATCACTATTTCCGGTTAAGGTTAATAAACGTTTGTGACTTGTGTCATGTAGATATGATGGATACATATATCTATACATCTTATGTATTCATAATAACATATTATACATATATAAACATTTACACTTCTAGACAGTACAAGGCGCATGAAAATCACATGTCCACCTGTGCTTAAATCATGGAAACAAAGTAGGCTATACATTCTACTAGGTACTGACAATCCCTGCCAGTTTCGTATAAACGGTTGTACACATGTGGATTCAAATACTGGATCTGAAGGCGATTTCTCCAGCAGATTTGCCTAAGCGGTTACACAGACTTCAGGTATGCTCGGCTACAAATGATTAACCAGTCGGGACAGCATCTGTCTTGAACATGCGTATGGCTCCAGTATATCTATATTTCAGTAATCGTAGAAAGACAAAGCGTAGCGACTTCCCAGGCCACGTTTGGACTGCTTCGAGTTTTCTGTTTGTAAACAATTAATTAATTATCGGTTTGTAATAATGAAGCATGACCTTTGCATGTATGGAGGTTTTGTATTTGTCACTACAACAGCAAGCATTGTCCCATCACAACTTGTAAGTTTTGACTAAAACTAAAACAAACTGCAAATTATTGTCTATTTTCTGATACGCAGCCTATATATAGATACTTTATAATTTAATGCGGCAGATATAATACAATATTAGCTCATATAGAAAAACCAATAACTCGTTTGTAATTTACTGACCAGTCTACGTTCTGAAGTCGCGCATTTCTGTCGTCCATGTCAGTTCAACTCGTCTGCTAGTGCCTGTTCGAAATCTGGTAACGGTTCAAATTGGTTTGATCTACGCCTAAATTCGGCACTTCATCGCCATCTTCAGGCCCGGAGTCACTATTTCCCTCAGATATGAGTTCATACTCGTTCTAGTGAATGCTGCCTGGAGAATATGCCGACAAATATTCCCGTTGTTTGAGTAAATTTCCATTTTCAGCGATGAAAGAGTTTTTGTAACAGAAATGAAGGTCCCTCCGATGACGTCACATCCCTGTTTTGACGCTAGTACTTCCGTTTCAGTTTCGTTTTTGGGAAGGTACGAAAATGGGCACTTTCGACGAAGTATTTACAGAATTATCTGTATCCTATGACAATATGATATTGTATTTTTTTAGTCAGTATATGTTGCGTTATTTGCACGTATCAGAACACAAATCTCGCTGCGTATAGTACTTGGTCTTTAAATAAAAGTTGGGACATATATAGAAGGGTCTATGTTTTAAATAATCCCCGATTTTCAGGCATCTTAAAAGTAAATTTTGTCAAGTAGATCCCTCATTTCAACGAAATTCCTTTCAAAATAGTCAGCAATATTCGTTACTGGTTGCCCTATACCATGCCTATGTATACAACAAACAAATCACTGTTGAGTAAAACTAATTACGATTTTTAAAATGAAATTGGGACCATATACCGTAGATGACGTGTTAAACTACTAATTGTGAGTTTTATGCACAATTTTTTTTTGAAATGGAAACTGATTGGAGGCTTAATAAAACTGGTCTGGAAATTGATAAATTAATTATGGACAATGTCTGGAATTTCATTCTGCAGGTCTATGAATCCTGTTCACTATGTAGCGTGAAGAATGTCCATTTGCTGGCCAAGAGAAGACTGTTTTTGAAAATTGACTACTGGAATAGCTGGATAAGTTGATAAGCAAGCCACTCAATTAATCTTGTGATGATTTCTAAAAAATAATCTTTTGGGCTGAAAAAATGTACGTTTAGTGAGCAAAATCTTAGATTTTCTCGACCAATTTTGGCCATTAAAGGGTTAAGTTGACTGATCCTGACCATTAATCCATTTAACACGCGAGCCAGCCAAAACTGCTTTTGCAGGGATCTTGAGAAATGTTCATTTGCAGACCAAGGACTGGCAAGGAGGCTAATTTTGAAAATATACCACTGGAATGACTGGCTCGGTAACTGAGCCAGTCATTCCAATGGTAAATTTGTCAAAAAATCATCTTTTGGTCTGCAAAGTGACATTTTCTATGAGGAAATCAGAATATTCTTGAACAAAGAGACAGGTGAAATGTTGCTGGTTCACAAACACAGTGGTTCTAATATACAGGTGAAATGTTGCTGATTCACAAACAAGTTGGTTTTAAGAGACAGGTGAAATGTTACTGATTCACAAACACGATGACTCTTATATAGCAACAGTTCTCGTGGTATAAAGGATAAACAGTTCATTTGTCGTCCTAACTTTTAAATCACTTCCTTCCAGTTATAGTTCAGTTGACTTCATACAATATAGTTTTCTCCACAGGCCTGCTGGCCTACCTACTTATATCCCTATCTCGACATCCTCACTGTAGCTCACGCTCGCATCAACTCGCCTCAGATCTTCCTTACAGTTCCTTTTCCCCTCTCATATGAGGGGTACCAGCAGTCTTGACACAAAGTAGAATGACTCACAAATGCCACACTACCCTTATTTTCCAAAAGCCAAGATAAGTTGCATTGGACATTAGTTAATAGATGGATAATGGTGATAATGTGTGGGTTAAAATAATAATATTGTTAAAGTGGGACAAACAATTGTGTCATTGATTACGTCAATACTTGGATCTGGAATGCCAGGCATTTTTGGCTGAGAAGGGCTAAACCCCTTTGCAACAATTTAGTTCAGCATTACAAGTGTGGCAATTTAGACATGTACAGAAATTAGCCGTGCCAGATTGGTGGTGTCTGATTGGTTTATTTCCACACTGATAATGTTGCCATGTGTTGGGGTTAACCCCTGGCTCATGGCCGGTTACTGAAATTCCATACTGCAATCGGTGATTAGGAACACAAAAATTAGCTAGGCATGATATGGGCCTGATACTCCGGTCAGCCGAAACAGACTTTCATATAGAATGGCCACGTGTTAGACTAATCAGCCAGTATGTTGTTATAGATGGCACAAAAGCTGGATGACATTAATAGGTAAAAGCAACACGAATTCCCGAAACTACGGCTAGAAATCAAAGCTAGTATATACAATGGGCTACATATATCCGTAGACAAAATGTCATTCAAAAGAGCATCCTTCACTGAATGAGGAAATGTAGTAACATTGTATTCAGGGTGCAAATCAAAATTTTGTAAGGTTTAAAAAACTGCTTCAAATGTTGACATTTCAACTTGGTATTGAATGTTGTTGGCCCATGTTGGATATTGGTTTTGGAAAGTTTTGACTTACTGGTTGTAGAACCTACATACTGCTGAAACAAGACTGTTACTGTGTCATGACTACCCACATTCCAGATAGATTGGCCTCATCATGATCGAAGTTGTCAACAACATCCATGGTAAAACTCCCTATGTCAAAGTGGGGTCGAAATGGAACTGTATCAGTGCTGCTCGCTACAGTGAATGATGACATATTATTATGATGACGCATGAGCTCCTCTATAGCGCATGGAGGAGCTTTCCATGTACACACTTTTGCTAGTGGTTTACCAGTATGGCACATTAAAAACTAGGTCAGCCCATCCATCTCTTCCTTCATCCGTATGTCTATTTATTCTCTACAGCTTTGTTTGGACCGTAGTTTCAAGACGTATGTGTATGATTATGAAACTTGGTATGTGCAGAGAAGGTGTGCATGTATTAAAACTAGGGTAGTCTGGTCATGTGTCCATTTACCCTTTATGCATTTGTCCGGGCCATAATTTGAAGGCTTTCCCTGGGAGGTATGCCTTTGGTGAGTATTCATCAGTTTACTTATATGCATTGCGAGCTCAGCCATGTCAGCTGACTAAGCTGTAGCAATCACACGTAGTCAGGCACCCAGCCATCTGTGCGTCCAGCATAAACAAGTGGCACGCTTTGCTATTTCTGGATGGATTGAAACAAACGGTGTGCCAAAATGGTCATATTAACATCTAATTTATGCATTGCGAAAATGAAGCTGATTCGATCTCAAACATCAGAGTTAACACCCTTTGAGACTTTCCACAGTATGGGATACAATGGGGAAAGATATTTCTTCAGTGCACTTTTCCTCATATTTAGAGCTATTACGTCGTAACTGTGTGGGTGGATACAGCATAAATGTAGCCCACCTGGTCTGAAATGCTAGATGTGGTCTTATGGCATGTTAACCGTCCATCCATTACCCCTCAACCTTTACCTTAATATGCTAGTTACTTCTTAATCAATGGCCTGGTTTTAACCAAATTTGGGTCAATGGATTTTATTGTGCTATTGGTCACCTTTTCGGTGGTCATCTTGAATTTTCAAAAATTATCGGGAAATCACTAAAGAATTCTCCTGATCAGTCTGATCTAGGTTCCAGATAATATAGGCCAATGGTCAAATTTGTCATTGGAATACATGGTAAATTATTGTCCGCGTGTTCACCCATCTTTTGTGCAATTTATACCAAATCGTGTCACAATGTCCATATATGCATCTATTATTTGCATTATCCAAAGAGGCTGATTTGATGACAAAGAGCAGAGGTATGCCACATGCAACTTTTCTGCAGTATTGTACCAACGTGAGAAGGTATTAACTAAGTGGCACATTCCATCATATGTATAGTTATTGAGTAACTTGATGGCTGAACATGCTTTTAAACTTAGTGGCAGGGTTACAAGTAAAGCATACTATATTTCCAGTATTTTCCTAATTTTTTTTACTATTCCTATGTTTGGGTAAAAACTTTCTATATCTCCTAGTGCATTATCCATCATAATGTAGGAAACAGCAACATCTCATTATCAAATCATCCATAGGGAATGATCATCCGCTGTGGAAAGGACCCCTTCCCAGACCCTCCTCTATATTGGATCAACCCTATAATATAATCTTATACAGAATGTGTTATCAACAAACTTGAGTCAGAGATTGTCTCTTCGTGTGTCTTAAGAACCCTTTTCATTTTGGAACAAAAGTTCAAAGTCAAATATATCCTATTTAAGGTAAATTATTTTATCTGAAAACAAAGAAAAATTGTTTCCCTGGATAACTTTACAATGAGTTGTGTTACACATTGTTGTTATACGAAATACAGACTATGGTGCATGCGTATTTCATGATGCTAATACCTGTTGTGTTAACTAATATGGCTTCACAATAATAATACAATATAGTTTAATCTTTTAATGGCCAAGTCAGCCTTTTCCATTTACAATCTGAGCGATGACCTTAACGAATTTGTTGATTGAAGTCAGTCATGTCACTGATAAATTTCAAAAAGTATTACTGTACAGCTCGGTAATAACTTAACATGTTTGAAAAACAAAATAAAGTGTACTGTTTAATATTTTGAACATAATTGGATTGGATGTAATGCAATGAGTTATGTTTCTTACTCAACAGCTCAGGCACTTACATATGTTAAAATAAAATTTCTCCTGCTTATATTTATGTATAGATTGCATATATTTGGTAGAAGCAGTAATCAATGTACACTGCTAATTTACTCAACAATAGCATGTTGAATTTTAGTGTATTTCCTATTATTAGAGATTATTTTAAGAGAGAAAGATTACTAGGGTTGTTTCCAAATTAAATTACTTAACTTCATGTTTCACCATTTGTTCATGGATTAAATCAAATTTTAAGCTTTGTCAATTTCAATCTGAAAATATGAACATAATTAGCCGTGAGTCTCCTAGTGATTTGTTTGGCCATTTCTGATTAAGTTTGTGTTTCTTGGTTATTTTTAACAATTTATTTTTAATGAAGATATATTTTCATTTCAGCATCCAGCTGAACATTATGGTCATCGATCCATTTATTATTTATAGTATACAAACATTTTGGAATTATGTTGACTGGCAGATGTTGCTCCCCAAAGACAAAATATTCTTGCGTTTAATATCCCTTGTCACTTATCCAATTCTACATCATTATAAACGTCATAATGGCTGGTAATCATTGACATAATATGTATGCTATATAGCTTCATGTAAAACTGGTATTTCGAACAGTTATAATATATTATTATCATAAAATTTAATCAAGAAACTGTATCTGACCATTTATCTAAATGTATAATTGTTGTATAAGTTATGAACGGTCTTGATTTAAACATTTAAGTTATCCTTTAACACACCAATTGTTAATTTTTCTTTAGGAATCCTATAAAAGACACCATGGTATATATTTTGCAGATTAAGTTACTCTAAGTTGTTTCTCCCCAAGAAAGCAGCCATTTTCAATATTAAAAAAATGTACTCCAATTCTGTGCCACGTATCATGGGGTGGGGGTCAAATTCGCCCTTATATGAGGGAGTGGCCAGCTTCTAAATGTTAGTTGAGCGGCGTTCATCGAGTCAATTGTCTGGATGGAGATTAGTAACACTCAGAGTTTAATAATGCCTTTAATCTTCAAACATGTGAAATGTGCTTTGTTTTTCTGTCTTTTTACATATGACTTATTCAATGGATGAAAATTTAACCAAATTCGAAATGTAGATGAATCGTTACACCACTTTTCTTTTAAATGGTCTGGCTGTTGGCAGCTTTATACTAGTACATATAAGCATTACAGATTGGAATTGTTCTCATACCTACAGGCAACATTATATTGGACACCTACACATAAATCCTATTTTACAATTGATGTAAGTCAGAATATGGGAACATACCAGAAAGCTTTCCAAATTTATATTCTTTCTTTATCTCCTAAATTCAGGATGGAGTCCTCACCTATCGCAAGTCTATTTTTCAGGCATGTGATCCTTTTCTATTGATCGTTAGGATGCCTGCTTCATGTGCCTATTTTACCTTTCCTTCCGAAGGTATATGTGTTTTGCTTTCAAGGATATGGTATGGCAGATTGAGCCATGCCCTTCGATCTGACCTTGGCGCCTTTCTTTTCACACATCTGGTCTCCGCCATGGCAGGTGTCTTGCGCCATCGTTTTATTCTTCAGTCTTTATAGACATTCGGTTAATAAAAGCTAAGTCTTTCTAAATTCTTTCAAGATTTATTTCAAAGGTTTGCAGTTCGCGTTGCAGCCTAGGTTGAATTTTTATTTTTCAATAAGTCAAGCCTTGTTCCTTCTCAAGTTTCTCCCATCTAGGCATCTCCATCGAGCTGTTTTTAAGGTCAAGTTTTTTCCTTCAGAGACATGGGTAGAGGCAATCTTGTTGACAGTGGTCACCCTGACGTCCTCTTTCTATGTCAGGGCAAGATATTTTCTTAGGATTCTAGGCTTGATGATCAGCGTCGAGAGTGTCATTCCCAGGGTGACATTGATGAGAAGACTCTAATATTCCTGATCTTCTTCTAGTAGCAGTCAGTACATTCTAGTTCCCTCTGATGGGCGTTCCATTAGTCAAGACCTCCCCTCAGGTGATTATTTCATGTTTTCTTCACAGGAGGGTTGGGGAGGAGTTTGGGACAACATGATTTTGCCAGTCTTTGGTCCGTGGAGGAGTCATTTTCTCACATCAATTTAGTGGAGGTGTGACTTGTCAAGAAGCCTCTCCACCTTTGGTCGGATCGAGTGATAGGCATCAAGATCTCGATTTGATCAGTCAATGCCATGGGTTTTTCTTTCATTTTTAGATGGAGGAACGAGGTTTTTTCTTCTTTATATGGGGATTTTAGATCCTTTACTTGGGATGTCACTAGATCCAAATCTTTCTAGTTCCCAGTCATGTTACAGTTGGATAGATATTTCGTGCAGACCAGTAGTTCAGTCCTAGCAAGTTCTCACTCACTGAGTGGCAGTTTAGGAGGTTGGTTGCCAAAAGCGTTTTCAAGCATATGGGTCTTCCCCATGTAGATCTTTTTGTGACATGTCTGATTGCCCAGATCTCATCTTTCATGTCTCCCTTTTCGGACAGTCAGGTTTGGGCGATGATCACACTGTCTCAATTCTGGACAGGATTGTTGGATTTCATGTTCCTTCCAATATCCCTGATTCTAATGGTTCTGAAGATAGTCATGGACCAGTTTAAAGAATTTCTTCTAGCAGCACCCTTTTGGTCAAAGAGGATCTGATTGGTAGGCTTTCTCGATCGTCTGGTAAGATTTTGCTATCCTTCTCCCAGTATCATCAGATCTTGCTCAGGTAAGGGACTTACATCTTCATCCAATCAAGAATTCTTCATCCTGTGTGTTTTGAGAATTTTCGAGTGTCCGGTCTCTGTGAGATCAACTTTTCTTCAAGATCTCAGGAAATCATTGTCTCTTCTAGGAAGGAGTCGACCTGTCGAATTTGTACAAAGGTCGACTATTACATCTTTGGAGATGGTTTTAAAACATGGTTTCTTGCCTGATTCCATTTCTATTTCCTAGGTGTTAGATTTTTAATCACATCTATTCGATTCATGTCATTTATCAGCTATAACTGTTAGGGGTTATAGGTTTTTTTGGCTTCTTCTCTTCCTTGTCTTCAGAATGCTGATATCAAGGATTCTTAATGGTTTTATTAGAAGATTGGGCAATATTCGTCCTCCAGTGGCTAAGCCTTTGTCTTCCTGAAATTTGGCCTTGGTTCTTCAAGTTTTGGTAGGTCACCATTTTGAGCCAATTAGATATATCAGCCTCAAACTATTGACTCTGAAGGCTGTTTTCCTTGTTGCTGCCACTTCAGCTAGGAGAGGATCCGAAATTCATGCTCTTTCCACAGAAAAAGAAAGATTTATCAATTCTGGGGATGGTCTAGTTTTATATCCCAGAAGGGATTTTTTTTATCGAATACCCAGTCTAACCATTACTCAGGCAAACCTATTATTCTTAAATCTTTATCGTCTTTTTCGCTGTCGGACAGATTCTGGTGTCCTGTCAGGGCCTTAAAATTCTATAAACGTCGTACCAATTTAAAAAAGATCAGAATCTTTGCACTTATGGGTTCCATATGCAGAGGAGGTGGCTAGACCAGTTTCTAAGGCCACAGTTGCCAGATGGATCTGTGAGACCATAAAATTATTCTATGAGATTGCGTCCCCAGGTGATATCAATTTAGCCCATGTCAAGGCTCTCGACCTTCATGGTATGGCTTCCTCCTTTGCTCTTTTTGCCGGCTCATCATTGGACAATGTAATGCAAGTCGCAGGTTGGAAATCTGAAATGACTTTTACCTCTTTCTATTTAAAGGATCAAAGCCCAGCAGCCTCCTTTTTTCAGAAATATAACGTTCTTAACAAAACAAGACAAAGATCATTTACCAAGCACATCTCACCAATTTCGTTAGTCTGTATATCTGTCAGATATGGTGAGAATATTCTCTTGTTTTGTTTATTTCATTGAGTTGAAAATTTTCCTCGTTTGATAATCACTGTGTGATTTGTTATGGATGCACTATTATGTTAATTTATTAACATTGGGATATGAGTTGTTTAATCTTTATCCTTGTTTAACGATTATCAGATCTTCACCCACCAAAGGTTTTTAAGTGGGGAACTGACCAAATCTACGGGTTTAGCAAGTAGTGATTGAACGGTATAGATGTTTTTGTGGTGTAATAACACCCACCCACCCCACCCACCCACCCCCCCCCCCCAACAGACACACACACACACCCCTTTAGTGGGTTGGTCTGTAGTTTCATTAACCACTATAAACCATAGTTACCGTTAAATGACTATGACCCGGCCTCAACCACCCCGTGTGGGAATGATTTGAGAATATGTTTGTAATATTTGGCACTTAAATTTAGAAAAGTGAATCTTTTTCCTAGTTGGGTACCTATGCGCATGCGCGAGTGTGCTTAGTGACAGGTGTCACCAAGGAGTGAGTACAGACTGGTGCCAGTCTCTATCAGGTCATATGCTGGGGGTGTACCCTACCAGTAGCCTGGTTAAGGGTATACATAGAAATGGAATAGGCATATGGGAGTTTGTAAGCATGCATAAAAATCTTATTCTGGTGGCTAAAATGCAGAGTAGTTGATTTAGCAAGTAGTGATTGAACGGTAAGTATGTTTTATAGTGGTTAATAAAACTACAGACCAATCCACTAAAGGGGGGGGGGGGGGGAGGGTCTGTTGTGTGTTTTAATTGTTGCTCAATGGTGAAAATCAGATATATCATTATATGTATTATGGCAATGAAGCTGATTTTCTTTTAAAGAAATTGGCATCCATCATTCCATGGTGTCTTATATATAATTTGGCTGGGGTGGTTGGGTGGGTGGGATGAAGGCGTGGGTGGGGGAGCAGTACTCTGGGGTGCCCCTCATTATCCAAATTACATTAACCTAATGTTGCAGAAATGTGACCATATGATACAAGTAACCTGTCAGATATGTTGACACAAATAATATTATTGTAAGATGCAGTGTCAGCCTCCACAATTCCAGTAATTTTAGTTTCAAAATATTCAACATAATGTGTTGGAATCATGATACAGAAAGTAATCAATGAATCAAATTTTTAAAGCTTCGCAGGAAACACACCTGCTGGAACTATTTTCATTTGCCTCCACCAATCACCCACCCTCTCCCAAATACCACCCACACTCCCCACCACCCTCGGTGATAGATGATTTTCACGGAAATACTGCTATACTTTATTCAATTTATACAAGTATTTCCGTAAAATAAACTCTAGAAAAGTCACATAAGAAGTAAATATGTGGCTCAAGCCTTCAACTAAGCGATGAACGAAAACTGGTAACAAAATTTGGAAATGTGCCAATTATCCTTTAAGAAAATAATCTAGATTAATAGCGCGATTTTTAAAATTTTGGACAATAGTCTTTAGTGAAAAATTCCATTTTAGTTATGTAGTGTAACAAAATGGGTAAGATAAGACCATACTAATACCCGAAGCGGTATCCTTGTAAGGGTTAAACAGCTGTCATTTTACTTTGAAGCGTCTGCTGTCGTATGGATTTCCCCTATCTGCGTAATGACGAATATAGAATAGAATAGAATAGAACATTTTATTGGCATGAAATCTACGAAATATAGACATGGCCAAACATGAAATGACAGAAAATATGTACATGACAAACCATATATATATATATATATATATATATATATATATATATATATATATATATATATATATATATATATATATATATATTGCGAGTTAGTGTTGAGTTTCGGAAGTTGGGTGCATGCGCGTATATTATAATGTCGACAGGGTTATTCCACATTGCATCTTCCGATTACGCTCACTAATAATTAGCGGGTCATTTTAGGAAAAAAGTTATTTGTGATTGTCTTTGACTTCCTGCTTACGGTGTCGTCAAGCGAAACAGCGGGTAGGGGGCATTGGGTTGCATTTATAGCAAATAATCATATCGCCGCTAGAATATGGAACCCGCGAAAATAGTGAGTATACATAAGATAGTGTCAATGTTGAAACACCATATATATGTATCGCATAGTGACCTGGGTCAAGTTCGACCGGCTAAGGAATGTCAGTTTGCTGGTTTACTGAGACCTGTGCAATAGGACAATGTTTGGAATCGAGCTCGGGTGCTCGGTCGATTATAGTTGGCTAGCTAGTTAACTATTTCAAGTTTAACTGAGATCTAGTTAGTTATAGCTAACTATGGTTAGCCAGTCGAATTTGACCCTGGGTGAAATAAAGCTTAACTGCCATGTTTTCCTAACCATTGTCAAACCACAGTCAAACCATGGTTTGACCATGGCCAATGACCATCATTGACCATGCAGGTTAAATGGCAGCACAGTCAGACCAGGGTCGACCATGATCAACAGATTTCTCATCACCATGATAAAAGCATGTTTGACGGTCGGCGACATACCATGTCCAAACCATGGTTTGACCCTAGTTAAAAGACGACATGGTCAGACCATAATTTGGTCATTGCCGACCATGATCTGAATCGTGACATTTGACCATGTTCAACCATGGTCTGCCTGTTGTGCCATTTAACCTGCATGGCAGACCATGGTCTGGAGGTTGGTGCCCCACCATGGTCGGCCATGGTGCTATTTAACCTGCATAGTTGACCATTGGTCAGCAATCCAGCTCCACCTCTGTAACAAAGTGTACATGTGCCAGACTGCTCAGCCTACAACATTTAACTACTTTGGTCTTAGCCAAAAGGCAGAGAAGCGATTACAACATTGTAAGCATTGTTATTAGCTACGGTAATAGTCATGAAGACATAAAATATTGATCAAACTTTCTAGATATATAACACAATGAAAATTTTGGAATGATTAAACTACATTGGCATTGTTTGAAATACCGTGTATACAAGAATTTAGTGTGATAATTACAGATATGTTTCTATGTAAATGGCATTTACTATTCATATGTCATAATTATTGATGATTACATAATTTATGTGCAATAGAATAATTAAGACTTTAAATGCAAAAAGACATGTTTTGACTAAAAGAGTTAAACCCGACCATGGTCAAAATATAATTGTTTCTGTATATATTTAAAAACCTTTTCAGAAATGTTTTTAAAGGAAAAGAACTGTTCTTCAGTTGTTCCAGAAAATATTCAAGAGCAGCTTAAGCTCAAGAATTGCTCTACAGTAATAATTTTTTTAGATATTCAAGTAACATCTCTGACCATGATATTACTGTCAATAGGAATAACATTGACAATCTCCGGTAACCACGGTCGACAATGAAGTGAGAGAATCGTAATATACATTGTGTGTGGGGACGAAGAAGTGAAAGAATGTAATGTACATTATGGGGGACAAACTAGTGAAAGACTAATGATGTACATTTTAGGGACAAGGAACGCATATCATGCACATCGTCAATCTCTCACTTATGTGTCCCCAGAATGCACCCCATCACTCTCTCACTTCTTTCTCCCCATAATGTACATCAGCATTCGCTCACTTCATTGTCCCCATAATGTACATCATCATTCTCTCACTTCTTTGTCACCACAATGCACATCATCATTCTCCCACTTCTTTGTCACCACAATGTACATCATCATTCTCTCACTCCTTTGTCCCCATATCGTCCACAACATTCGCTCACTTCATTATCCCCATAATGTGCATCATCATTCTCTCACTTCATTGTCACCACAGTGTACATCATCATTCTCTCACTTCTTTGTAACCACAGCGACCATATTAATTTTCTCACTCCTTTCCACCATAATGTACAGCAGCATTCTCTCACTTCAATGCCCCCAGAAGCTACATCATCATTGTCTCACCTCATTTTCCCCACAATGTACACCATCATTCTCTCACTTCATTGTCCTCATAATGTACATCATCATTCTCTCACTCCTTTGTCCCCATAACGTCCACAACATTCGCTCACTTCATTGTCCCCATAAAGTGCATCATCATTCTCTCACTTCTTTGTCACCACAATGTACATCATCAGTCTGTCACTTCATTGTCCCTACAATGTACATCTTCATTCTCTCACTTCTTTGTCACCACAATGTACATCATCAGTCTCTCACTTCTTTATCCCTCTATGCACACCATCATTCTCTCACTTCATTGTCCCCATAATGTACATCATCATTCTCTCACTCCTTTGTCCCCATAGCGTCCACAACATTCGCTCACTTCATTGTACCCATACTGTACATCATCATTCTCTCACTTCTTTTGCCCCACAATGTACATCATCATTCTCTCACGCCAGTGTACCCACAATGTACATTATCATTCTCTCACTTCAATGCCCCTACAATGTACATACTCATTCTCTCACTCCTTTGTCCACACAACGTCCACAACATTCGCTCACTTCATTGTCCCCATAATGTACATCTACATTCTCTCACTTCATTGTCCCCATAATGTACATCATCATTCTCTCACCTCATTGTCCCCCACAATGTGCATCACCATTCTCTCACTTCTTTGTCACCACAATGTACATCATCATTCTCTCACTTCATTGTCCCCACAATGTACATCATCATTCTCTCACCTCATTGTCCCCACAATGTACACCATCATTCTCTCACTTCATTGTCCCCACAATGTACATCATCATTCTCTCACCTCATTGTCCCCACAATGTACACCATCATTCTCTCACTTCATTGTCCCCACAATGTACATCATCATTCTCTCACTCCTTTGTCCACATAACGTCCACAACATTCGCTCACTTCATTGTCCCCACAATGTACATCATCATTCTCTCACTCTTTTGTCCCCATAACGTCCACAACATTCGCTCGCTTCATTTTCCCCATGATGTGCATCATCATTCTCTCACTTCTTTGTCACCACAATATACATCATCATTCTCTCACTTCTTTGTCACCACAGTAACCATCTTAATTTTCTCATTCCTTTCCACCATAATGTACATCCGCATTCTCTCACTGCAATGCCCCCAGAAGCTACATCATCATTGTCTCATCTGTTTGTCCCAATATTGCATTATAAACATAGAATCGAGATAATGAGTACGTTCACTGTGAGGACAATGCGGTCAGACCGCTTCAATGGTTTGGGGCGGGTGGAGGGTGTGGGAGAACTCGTTTTCATTAAGACTAGATCGTCCAAGCTGGCTGTCGAAACGTTTGGCCAATCATGTTCTCTCGAACAAACTTGGTTCCACTCTTGCCCTAGATGACTTTTCATAAGTTTTGAATCAATCCCTCAAGCGGTTTTAGAGAAGACGTTTTAAACAAGCTTCTGAAATTCAGCCAAAATACAATATGGCCACAAGCCAAATTTGCTGATCAGCTTCATTTGAACAAACTTGCATCCTTATGGCACAAGGATGCTTCCTATCAGATTTTGATAGAATCAGTTCTGTGGTTCTCAAAAAGATGACCACAGCAAACATTGTTTCGAACCTAACATAAGTTCTATTCCTTGGCCAAACAGTGTTTTGCTCGTTAGCCTTACGTTGGCCCAACATGTGGCTTCATTGGGCCAACGATGGCCTTAGGTGTGGATGATTCATGGAAAATTAGTACATTGTGCCACAATTGTCTTGACGTCAGCTGTATTAAAGTTAGTTGGTTATGTTGGTCCAATGTGTATCTACGTGTGAAAAACTGCATGATATGTTGGGCCAACATAATCCCTATGAGCAAAACTACATAAGGCCAATGAATAAATATACATTGGCCCAATGTTGTGCCAACATAGCATTGTTTGCAGGGACGCTGTAAATTTCCCATTTCTTTACCATGGGAGTTTTTGGCGGGAAAACAATCCATGATGGCTGCGAAACCATTTATCCGACAGTTTCAAAAGTGGCAGGCTTGAAATCAGCATACCCCCAAAAGTGAGAGACTGATGATGCCCATTATGGGGACTAACAATTAAGAGAATGATGCTCGACACTGTGGGGGGGGGGGGGAAATGAAGTGAGAGAATGAAGATGGACATTGTGGGGACAAAGTGGTGAGCGTGGTTTTGTACAGTGTACAGAGAAATGCACTACAGGGAGTAACAGACCAAATCTGAGTCATTCGGCATCAGCAACTTGTAACGATAAAGAAATCAGCAGAAACCGGCAACCCAGTCATTGGAAGACCAGCACAAGTAGCCGAGCCTGACACTCAGTAAAACATATTGAATAATGCTGTAAAGAATAATTTTAAGGCTAAAATGCATGTACACAAATCTTGATAACCTAAGAAGGCGTTGACCAAACTGCAGACAGTAGAACTAAACTTAGTGGCTATAATTGTTGGCACAGAATTGATACTGCCAGTCGCGGTGCAGCTATTTACACTAAGGCGCCATTAAAAACATCAGGGCATTTTCTAAATGAGCCCAATACACCTTTCCCACATTCACGTCATTACGCCGGGATTCCCCTAAATCAATGCTCGGACCAAACTGCTGGCTGGAACCGCCACCAACAAGCCGCTGACCTGCGTTGAGTTATTTTTGCACTAAAATACACAGCAATCTAAACCATTCCTATGATAAACTAAAATATTTATATTATTTAAATCATATATCATTGGAAAGCGCATTCAATTGCCAAAACATTAATGCATTATTTTATATATTTTTGTAACGTTTTCATTGAGTTATTTGCGTATATAAAATACACAGTTCAACTTAGATGCACTAAATCAAGTGGACAATAGGGGATGTTTTAAAATTGCAATCAACTGTATTAAATTTTATAAAACTATAAAAACTAATACAGAAATGTATAGAAAATTGGCTTACCTTTCCAATGATGTATGACTTTAAAAATATTATGAACATAGTTTTTCATATGCACTGCCGAAATTGCACTGTATCGGCTTCCCATTGTAAAGTAATACTGTTCGCGCGTCGGCTATCACGGTTACCAGCTGGAAGTGGTATGCGTGATGCATTCCGGAAAGGTATTTTCCCAAAATACACTAATGTGGGAAAGGTCTATTATGAAGATTCGGTGTGGTGTAGTATAAATCTACTAAATAGCGATCATTTCCTAGGTTGTATATATCACTATCGCTCAATCAATAGTACAAGTTTCAAGTTTATTGAAGTTCTCCCAGATCACTATTTGACATATGGGGATTACAAAATTATAGTTAAATTTTACAGGTCTGAGTGAGATTTACCATTAAAAGGATATTATTATTAATAATGCAATTATTATTATTATTATTATTATTATTATTATTATTATTATTATTAGTCATACCAAGCTTATTGTTATGATCATTTCTATAATATGAACATTATTGGTGTGGGCATTCTTGTTATCAACATTGGTGACAGCATTATCGACAAAGACAGTATAAACACATAACACATTATTAATATAAACAGTACTACACAGTATTTGTATAACCAATTTTAAATTTAACCATATTTAACAAGCATTTTATAGACATGAATTGTGACATTATTGATATAAACATTGTATATAAGCATTATTGGTGACAACATTATTGATTAGCCAGTATTAGCAGAAGCAGTAGCAGGAGTAGAGATAGTTGTGTTTGAAGTATTACAATATGATAATAAAATAATAATCTCCATTATGCAAACTGTTTAAGGACAATTTTGTAGGATCGATAAATTTGTGTTCGAGAGAGGTCGTCCGAATTTATAGTAATTTGGTCAGTTATAATAATAGTGTGGAAGAAATATTTTCAGTCATCACAGAAAAAGTCGTTTAAGAATAAGTAATGATACTCATCCCCAAAATCGTGTTTGTCACATAGGCTACATATTCTTTCCTCCCTGTCTAAGCCCTCCCATCTTCCATTTTATATAGGTAATTTATGATTACTAGTTCTGAATTTGACTAAAGGTTTTCTGTTGAATTTAATTAGCTTTCTGAGATAAGACTCTAATTTTAGTTCAGTTTTGTATAAACTATATATTTTGATTTTGGGCAAGGTGGTAATTTGCCCAGACCAAGTTTGTATGTACTGGTCCTTAAGTACTTGTTTCATATATCGTACTTTAGAAATTGTTATGGTCTTCGTTTCCCAGAGTTGAGCCATTCCCACATTTTCAAGTATACATTTAACTGTTCTCAGCCATTTGTATTCTGTATTGTTTTTGGTAAAGTCATTGTAGATATACTTGTATAATAAAGATGATAGCTTAGTTTCTTTACCATTCAGGAGTTTTCCCCAAAAATTAATTAATTTATAGTTTAATAATTTTAATGGAATTTGTACTAGCTCTCCGTATACCATATAACTAGGCGTTGTTTTTGCAATATTAAATACCCTCTTATAAAACTGTACCTGGATTTTTTATATTAAAGTAAGATTTTCTATCCCCCAGATTTCACATCCATAAGTAAGTATTGGTATAATCATCGAGTCAAATAATTTTAGTTGGCACGTTAAAGATAGTTCAATGGTTATGGTAATTTCTAATGGAATTTGTCCTAGCTCTCCATATACCATATAACTAGGCGTTGTTTTTGCAATATTAAATACCCACTTATAAAACTCTATTTGGATTTTTTCTATTGAAGTAAGATTTATTTTCTATCCCCCAGATTTCACATCCATAAGTAAGTATTGGTATAATCATCGAGTCAAATAATTTTAGTTGGCACGTTAAAGATAGTTCAATGTTTTCTATTTGCCCATATAGTGAGTAAAGGGCTTTAGTGGCTTCTTGACTTAAGTGTGTCATCGCCGTGAGGTATCTACCATTGTGAAACAGATGTATTCCTAAATATATGCACATGCCAGTTATTTCGATTTGTTCACCTTCAATGCTAAAATTTAGCCTCCTCCGCCACCCCCATGAAAAAAGGATATGGTAAAAAACATTCTGCCTGGAGACCCAGTGGGAAACAGCCACAACATCGTGGTCTGTTTTACATATCCATGATCCATCATATATATGTTACTTAGTAAAATCTATTTTCATGAGAAAAGTGACAAACTAGTTTAATTTGTTTGGACCGACAAAAGGCCTAACAGGTTGTAATGATCTTATTGACCATATGTGCATATTTTACGGGGTTTGTTTGATAAGTCAGCTTCTACCAGTACACGGAGCTAAAAATATGGGATACTGGTAAATAAAACGATTTTCACATTATAGGAAATATTTGATGGTAGATTCATGCAATATTTCCTACATCACCAGTATATAGCGAGTTCTACATTGCCATATGTTCGAAAACCTGATTACAAACTGCGTGCAGACATTCTGGTGCAGAATATGGTAAATTACAACGGTTGGTCGCTAGTAAATTGCTTATTATGACATTATTTCAATGTAGACTTTTTAACCTCGATACCTTATTAGCATATTCATGTACCTATCTAATCATATGGGTGAAATTCTGGGGCCTAGCCAATTACAGAGAGCAGTGTACTGAAAACTACGGATCTGCCAAGATTTGAGCCAATTTTCAGTATGGAATTGCATACTACGAAATTACATCATGGTAGAATTTTGTTAAATTCAGAAAATCACATAACATATTCAAACTATGGGTGAAATTTCGGGGCCGGACATATTGCAGCAATACGGAAACGAAAATTGAATCAGACAAAATTTGAGCCTATTTTCGATGCAAAATTATTTCATGGTAGAAAATTGTTAACTCAATACTTCATCAGCGAAATTTAGGGACGAACCTATTGCAGACAGTATGGTACAGAAATCCATGGGTCTGGGTAAATTTGAACCAATTGTCAGTATGGAATTGTGTACTGTGAAATTAATTTACAGTAGAATTTTCAAAACTCAAATATAACTAGCATATTCAAACTTTTTGTGAGTGAAATTCTGGTGTGTGTGTGTGTGTGTGTGTGTGTGTGTGTGTGTGTGTGTGGGGGGGGGGGGCGAGGGGGGCGAACATGTTGCAATCTTTCAAAATTTCAGCCTATTTTCTATACGAAACTGCGTACTACAAAATTATTTTATGGTAGAAAATTTTGAACCTCAATACTTCATAAGTATATGTGAATGTCTATGCCTATCAAAACATGTGTGTGAAATTCTGGGGCCGAACCTATTACGAGGGATATGCCAGGACATATCAATACCTATATCTCAATGTCATGAATGTGAACCCACTATCTTACAATGAGGCCATACGGTGAATAGGTAACAACATACTATACAGTTGAGGGTAGAATAGTGCAACAGCACTAGTACATATTGAGTTATATATTGACATATGTTAAAAAACGGATTACAAACTGAGAACAGAGATTCTGATATCGAATATAGTAAATTATTGACGTTTGGCAACTGTTTGTGGTGACTAAATTGTGTATTAAGAAATTAGTTCTTGGTAGAAATTATTTAAACTCAAAACTTCATTAGCATATTCATATCAATATCTAACCATATGTGTGAAATTATGTGGCCAAACCTACTGCAGATTAAGGCTGCACGGTATGGCATAATGCCAAACTTGTGATGGTGTCAATTTTCAAACCGGTTTAAACCGTATATCAGTTTTATGGGGGTGGGGTTGGGTGGGGCCACGGATGAGCAATGTTTTTTAGACAAGCGTATAGCAACTATATGTGTGTTATCCGGAACCTTTGACCCAAAGTACATGCCGTGGTGCTAGGGTGATCGACTGGCAATCAACCGGGTGAGGTTCAAATCCCGCTCGACTATCAGATGATGAAGTTGCGGACGAGCAAACGGTGGAAACATAGGCAATCTACTTAACTCCTCACCCCCTCTCTCCACCCATGAGTATAAATGGGTACCAGTGTAATACTGGGGAAGTTACCAATAATAGACTGACATGCAAACCATTGTGAATGATACCTGGAATTAGGGACTCGATAGACGCCACTCAAACCAATAACTTCTGATTACATCTGTAATTGGTAAAATCTAGCTTCTAACTAACAATAATTTGTGTTCCATTTACAATTGATCAATTCTAATGCGCGAGATTGATCGTTTGTTTAATCATCACGCTTCGAATAACGGGATATATACCTTAAATTGTGTTAATCAGTTAAATAATGTGCTATTATTTTTAGACTGCTTGTTGAAAATTGTTAGTGTCACGGAACAGCAAAATCTTTCAATCAATGGCTCTCATTTTAACGTTATGGTGACAAGCGCTCATCGAATCAAATCGTTTACACAGTAATGATGATTTTGTCCCGTTACAAGTGGTGGTGTGATTAGAGCATACACACATTTAACGAAGACTATTACCTTGATATAACGCAAACTGACACGGCTGGTCAAGGTGATCATTAACTTGTGATCTTAGCTTTAAAGACTTTTCTAAGCATGAGATGGATTACTTAGCTTTGCTGTGACAACCCCCCCCACCCCCGCTCAAAAATACATGGCCAATAAACATGTTTATATTGTATCCGAATTGCGACAATTAAAATATCTCCCGGAACTCGCGATGTGGACTACCTGTTTAGATTATCAGAAGTTTAGATAGAGATAATCATGTGATTTTAACGGAATTGTGATAATTATTCATGCAGCACGAGACTCATCCATTGCGCGCCAAACAAGCGTCGATCATATATACACGAATTAAGGAGAAAAATCGTTTTATACCCAATTAGATTGTGTTAACACTGAATACGAAAGACCAATAGAAAGTCAATCATTTACAATTTTATAAATATTATCGTGTATGTTAAATATTTCGAAACTAATTTGACTGGGATTTGGTGCTACAAACAATAACATCATCTTGCAGTCACAATAGTTTCAAAATATTGGGAAATTTACAGACAGGGTGCAATTCATCATAAGCAAATTAGTGGTAATAGAAAATAACGGAAATGTTGACTTTATATGTTCAGAGGGGTCTGCGTCTTAACCCTTTAATAGACAAATTTGGTCAATATAATTTTAATTCTTTATGGAATTTGCAGACAAAGGAAGATTATTTTTGAAAATGTAACCCTAGAGTATCTGGTTTCGTTATCAAACCAGTAATTCCGGTGGTAAATTTTCAAAAATAGACTTCTTTAGGTATGCAAATTGACAGTTCTCAAGACCACTACAGAGGCCCACCTAGCAGCAATATTTATAATTAAGAAAAAAGATCAATCAGTATTGGCTAAACCAAAAACTCAGTCTTTCGTTTTGACTGGAAATTTGGAACATTGGTAGTCTATCAGTACTGCTACATAATTGCATTGACTCTACATGGATTTGTTCCCACTGATGGATTAAGGATAAAAAAAAATTGCTAATGCTAATCACACATCCATAATTTTTAGTGAACTTTATTTATTTTTTCACGCTCTACTATATTATTATACATGTTTTCCTGTTGAAATTTACAACACACACGTAGTACGCCTCTGGTAGAAGAGGTCCATGATCTTTGCGTCACCGCCCACAAGACGTTGCAATGCTAATTATTACCCTACAGTATGCGAAGTTATCGAGCCAGTCATTCTGTGATAAGTTTTCAAAAACTATCTTCTCTTGGCCTGTAAATTGACATTCTTCAAGATCACTGTAGAGTTTTTTTACCGGCTTCATCAGGAAAGGGTTAACATACAATAAGAGAAGATGATAGGCCTACATGCACAGTCATCATTGCAATACGTCTATGATAGCAACATGTAGGCGTGTGTCTGTTTGTCCGAGGTATACCTCGGGAATCCTATGAGGTAGAATCAGCACATGCATTGATCTTATGAGTGGCTAGAAAAACCTTTAATTTGGGGTCAAAGACTAAAAAACAGGTCACAGGGTCACTTAGTGCATACCGGAATATACATTTTCGTCAATAATTCTGCAATGCAAGAAGGTAGAATTACCTTATCGATATCATATTCATGTTGTGGTTGGATAGAAGTAAAAGTTTGTTGCACGCTAAATGTTCAAATATCTATGTCACAAGGTCCCTAAGTGCATCCCGAAATACACATTTTAGCCATAAATCGGGAACGCAAGTATGTAGAATCACCAAATTTGACACATTCTTTCATATTTTAGTTGGCTAGATGGGCTATGGATTTCAGGACAAAGCATCAAATATCTAGGTCACAGGGTCACAAAGCGCATACAGGAATTCACATTTTTGGTCATAGCTCTGGAATGCAAGAAAGTAGAATCACCATATTTAGCACACACCTTCAGATTGCGACAGCTTATGATTGCTTTCAGTTTGAGGTCAACGGATCAACTATCTAGGTTATGGGAGTCACTAAGTGCATTGTCAAGAAGGAGTGTAATGGCGTGAGTCAGCATCTCCCTCGAGTGCATTCTAACTATTATAGTATTTAGGGTAAACCTCAGAGTATTGAAATTATGCATTAGCGTGTTACTCGATAAATCATCCTAAATTGAAACATACTAATTATGGATTCCATAATTTATAATTGAACATAAGAAACATGGCATAAATGCCAAGAGACATGCTTTTGCGCCCCAGATAATGGCTGTTCTTTAAGTTCGCCATAATTTGATCAGCAGATCTATCTATCTAACATAGGAAATGATTTATATTAAGGGGTCACCTGACTTTTTAATAAGTCAATACTGAAGACCTATACAGGACCCTCTATGGCATTCTTCCTCAAGTATCTGAGGTCATAATCAATTAAGTCACATGAGGGCTGGCATCGCGAGGATTCCAGTAATTCAGGGTTCAACGTATATAAATCGATTCCAACACACAGATCCAATGCGGATGGAGACTATAGAGTGATTCGATCTGTCACTCAAGTATAAGATGTCATAATCAGTCCTCGCCATGGGCTCGCTGCTGCTGTTCTTGTCATCACCATTGTCAATGTCATTGTTGTTGTTGCTGTTGATGTTGTTGATGTTGTTGTTGTTGTTGTCTCATACATGTACGCTTAGGGTATTATCTGAGCCAGCATCTCCTAGCAAAGTCTGTAAATCCTCTTACAAGTTAACTACCTTAGTTCTATTAAATTCAGGTTCAGTAAGTTTTTGAGACACAGCTCTGGACACCCGTGCACGAACACACTCCCACACAAACGCTCCCACACAAGCACTCACACACACCCAATCATTTTTCCTGCTTGATTGACCTTCCCATTGTCTCTTCAGCCAGGAACAAACATGTCCAAATACATTATAGCTCCTCTACATTCCACACCACATGACTTACCAACGCACACACCTGTGTTTGGATTGACTTCTTCAATCATGAACGAGAGCTCTATGGACTGAAGAATTGATTAACTACATGTTGATTGTTATGCCTTTTAGCGCTTAGGCGATCTTCATTTAGGAACAATAGACCTACGTATCGAACTCACCCTTTCCCATTCTCTCTTCATTCAGGACACACATGTCTGAACATGCTATAACTTCCATACCACCCATTCTCCCAAACCCCGCTCCACCTGTGTTTGGGTTGACCGTCCCATTGTCTCTTCATTCAGAAACAGACTGAACACGCTCTACATTCCACACCACCCGACCTCCCGATTCCCACACCTGTGTTTGGATTGAACTCCAGATTATCTCTTAAGCTAGGAAAAAACCTGTCTGAACATGTTATAAATCGGCCGCAATCCACACTACCCATCCTGCAGGACCCCACCTCCTGTGTTTGGATTGACCTGTTCATTGTCTCTTCAGACAGTAAGAATAGATCTATGTACTGTAGAGTTGATTAACTACCTACAGATTTAATGCGTATGTGCTATTTTCATTCAGGAACAATAGATCTATCATTCTCATTGTTTCTTCAGCCAGGAACAATAGATCTATTCACTGGGTAATTGATTAACTACAATGGATTGAATGTTAATGCTTTTATCACTTATGTGTGATCTTCATCCAGAAACAATAGATCTACATACCAAACTCCCACCTTCCCGTTGTCTCTTCACCCAGGAAAAAACTTATCTATATACCAACCCCCCCAAAACCCCATCGATTTTACGAGTTGTGACACCTATCAATCATTAGAAGACATCAATAGATCAACATACCAAATGACTGCAGTGATGTAGGCACAATTATAATTTGTCGAGAGCTGATCACGTGACCTCATTTGGACACGCCTACTCATCCATTTCACACCTCATTACACCTGTCAATCATTAATCGATCTACATCCCAAAAGGGTGTGGAGTGCCGACCACAAATCTGATTAGTCGAGAGTGTCACATGACCTGTGATGTCATCTTATTTGCATGTTAGGACATGCCCCATTTTCTCATCAGAGTATTTTTGCAGGGGAAAAGGCGGCATGGCCTAATTCAAATGCAATGACATCACAGGTCACGCGACCTGCTCTCGACTAATCAGATTTGCAGCTAGCGGACCATGCCTCTACTGAGAGAAATATGTAAAATAAATTATGTGGATTATGGCATGTTTCTAAGTGTCCCGTTAAAGAGTTGTCATCTACCTACACATGAATAAGAACCTTAAATTGCAATCTACTAAATTATTTTATTTAGGAGAAAGACGACACCTCCCCGCCGTCTCCTCCGTAAGTACCAAAATTATACCTACAGATTCAAGGTATACATGTATTATAAGTCTGTTTATGTTACATCATGTTATATTTGTTACACTATATTGCAATTAATGTTTATGTGTGAGGAGTCCACCACTTCAAAAGAGTTGCCGTAGGTGGACTGTCTGTTGCAATTTTATGAAATTCATGTCTAAATTTGAAAATAAATAACTTTAAATCTGAATCTGAAATACAGAAGCAACTCTGATTATGTCTAACCTTCTTCAAACTAGAAAATGTGTTCGACATCCCCAGATGACGCGATCTTCCAAGGAGCTTATCATAGCAACGTGGAATGTACGTAGACTGAATTCAGCATCAAAGAGGCAAACCATAGGTGCAAGCTGTGAACACTATAACATTGATATATTACTGCATTCGAGAGAGTAAAGTAGCTACCCACTCAGAGCAGCAACTTCAGACAGACCATAAGCTAGTACGCAAGGCGCAAAAACAGGCCACATATCAGGGTTTAGGCTTCGTAATCGGACCAAGGCTCTTGGATCATGTTATTAGCTTTGGATATGTCAGTGATCGACGAAAACGCACCACCACTACGTGTCGTATAGTCAACGCATATGACTCAGCTACTGAAAAAGATAATCCATAAATATTAGATTCACTCTATGCAGAACTGAGCTCCGTCATTACAATACCAGCCAATTGGCAATTGTTCTTATTTGGAGATTTCAACTCCAAGCTGAGTAAACTCAGCAATGCGGACAAAAATTCAGGACTTGTCTTATGCATGGGGTCGTATTGAGAGGGCTCACAAAAGAACACTGGAGATGCACTGGTGGTATTCCTTAGTTCGAATAGCCTATTTGCTCCAAATACGGCATTCAAACACCAATGCCGCCATCAGACAACACAGACAGGACACATTGCTGATCACAAAGCCCCCAAAAAGACTCTAAGGCGATAACAGTAGTCTTCAACCAAATAGAATTTATACTATGCAGACTCCTTATTCATGATGTTCGTTCCTATGGAGGTGCAGACCTCAATTCTGACCACTAGCCAGTCGTTACACACCTTCGGATGAACCATCTCTACCTAATGTATAAACGCCATACCAGGCAAGAGAGTAGAGTCACCTACACCACCTAAGCGGATCAGTGACACTGACACTCAAATGTCATACAAAAAGGCCCTCATGGAATGGATAGCTAACATAGACGTCACCTCCGATCCAAACAAAGTCATAACCAAAATACTGAAATGTATGGAGTCACCAGATACCAGCACCATAGGAGTTCTAAAAACAACCGAACTAGCTGATGACCCAGTAGTAGTAAAACTATCAGAGGAGCAGAAAACATTATGACTGCACATCTATTACAGTGGCCAAAGTAAAGACTGCACCAAACTACGCAGGGAACTAGCTTGCGGGGGTATGCGCTGGTCCATCATGTTGCTCCACTCCATTGCACCGCATGTACAGGATGTGCGAGATGGCTGGTTAGCTACGGTGCTCAGGGTTACGGATCTCATATCGTAACTCTCTGGAAGGTACAAAGACCAGCCTCTAGAGCCGGTGGAATGATCACATTCCAGTGGGGCCGTGCGACCATTGCCACCGAGATTGAACCTCACGGTCTCATCCCAACTGTTCGTGTCACCGAAATGTCAGTCCATTAACAAATTTAAAAGTCTGGACATGATGATATAATTAAAAAGTAATAACAACTATACAAACAATGCTACTCGTCTGATAGTAAATGAGCAAAATAATACAGTACATAGAGCCACTTGGTGTCCTTTCTACATGGTCTCGACGAGGGTACCACACAGATTAGTAAATCCACAGAGGTATCCCCGCAAGAAAGCATCACAATGAGGCTACTTGAATAGTTTAATATAAACCAATTATACCCCCAACACACACAAAATATTATTGTTTCAAGAGGAAAGTGCCTCATGCGGGCCTCCGTCACAGGAAAATGCCTTCAACGCCGAAGTGGAGGAAAAGAGCTGGCAAAAAGGGCCACTCTTTTTTTCAAACAAAAAGCTAAGTGCTGGTCAATCCTAGTGAAGCCATAATTAATGTGATGCACACTGGTTCACGTGAAGATGGGTCAGATGATTTCTGAAGAATTCATAGGTCACCGTCTTATGTAGGTCCAAAGATACTGTATTAGTAGTTGCTGCTTTATTTATGCGGGCCTTCCGCTACATTCTAACCTACCCTTTATTTGTTAGATACGTTTCCAAGCTTTGGCCACACGTGGCAGGGATTCTTACCTATCTTTAGACACATACATCTAACTGGCGAAGATGCTCCGCTTCCCAACAGTCACCCCACATATCATCTTCCTCAGAAAGACAACGTGCGTACATGTCACGGAGCAATAGCTTCCGAATCATTTGACGATCTGGTAACCATTGCACCATAACCACATATAACATCACCAGAATAAGTTACAGTTCACATAAGCGATTTAGAAAGCAATATCATTTATGGTGATGGTTAAGAAATATATATCCATCGCTAGTGACCTTCCCGTGAGGGCGTGGTGGGTTCTAAGACCTCACCCAGTCATTACAACGAGTTGGATAGAGATCTGCATCTCATCCGTCACCTGTGTGTTCCAGAATGCCAAGAGATGCACTGCAGGCCAGTGTTACATAATATAATTTCTTTTCGCATATTGCTAACAGTATATCAGGTCATAGGACCTTACGGTACTTGTTAGTTGTAAGCACATGAAAATTAAGGTAATATGTACAGTATGAAACAGAAAATATAAAAATGTGGTCTTAAGACTGGGAAGGTACCTATTAGTCATCAGTACCTGTTGCGGAAATAATGAATAATATAATACTACAATAGTATAGCTACTTGAGTACCTATTGGTCATCGGTACAGTAAGAGTTCATAAATCACGGAAATTGACACACTACAGTTGAGTAGCGTGAGATGGCACAATCCCGAATGCAGATTTCCGCAAGCAGACTGTTGATGCGGCTCACTCTCAAGACGGTGAAGAAGAACGGTTAGAGAAAGATGTCCACTAGACAGTCTGAGTAACTGATGCATAATTTATACAGTTTGTTATAAAGCTTCCATCTGGCGACGGTAGTTTGAAAGTTGCATGTAATAGGCATGTACATTAAACTGGGTACACGGTGCGGGATACGTCGCATAGCTCTTGTGACGCACCGAGCAGAGTCCCACCAGACTGTGGTATAAAAGTTAATTAACACACGCGACATGCTGCATGGAAGTTTGATACCACTTTTCAGCGTGATCCAGAAGATCCGGCGAGTTATCCACCAAGAATCACCGCAAGGCCCATCTGCAGGAAACTCCTCCGTGAAAATTCCGGAAACGGGAGTTCTTATATTAATTTATTTTGCCCCCGGTTGGCCATCCAGGAGTTTCCAAAATTGATGTCGTGGATGTCCAAGACTGCTCACCAGCGCAGGAGATCTCAATTCTGAATGGCACTGCTGTGGTGTAGGTACCACAGTCAGGTAGCAGTTCTCCCACGTCTTGCACTGCGCTGGTCCAGCAGTCTTGCTGACTGTGTCGGCTTCCACGCCGAAGTGCTCTCAATTCTTGATTTCCAGCTTCTTTTATACTACTCATGACATCAGAGGCAGGATGCTCCAGCCAATCAGAGGGCGAGCAGTAGCCAATCAGCATGCAGCTAGGAATGGTGATGTGGCGATCACGTGAACAGCGCATTCTCCATTAATTTAATACATGCACACGATTACAACGTCAAAGCAATATTTTGAAAATAATTTAAGTGAGCCTTTTAACGATAACTCGGCCATTTCTGGTCCAATTTTAAAAAGATAAAAAGTTCATCTTCATTTCATTTCGGTCCTGATTGGTACCAAAAACGACGAGGATAATGTGATTTGAAGAAATCACCAGTACCAACTCGATACACTATAAGCATATACTCTCTCCCAATACTGACACATATTGTCAGGGAAGCTCTGATGCGCACTACACGTTCTCACGGACGTAGCCATTTTAACGAAACCTCTCTCATAGGGCTTTATACATGCATACTATCCTACTCAGGTGGGCATGCTTGGAATGTACCCAGAGCGGTTGTCCCATACCCAGCCTAGCTGGGATGGTTCGTACCCATCCGGTCGATCTGTGCTAAACCACCCCCTCCTAGTTTGACACCTGTGACAAAAGATCAACGCATCGCAGATCAAATGCACGGGAGCATGCTAGGCGGGAATTATAGACTTCCTGAGTAAGCGCATAGCCAAGAGAGTGACGCGAGAGACGCATGGTTATAAGAGAAGAGCACATAGAGGTGCGAAAGAGTTTCGGAGGGAGACATACTTTTAGTTTTAATTTTTTACCTGAAATTATTTTTCCATGTCTGTTCTTTTTTTGTTTGTTTTATTTCGTGGTGCGTGCTTTTTCTTTATTTTACTTCCTGATTTGGATAAAACAATATCTCGCATGGGCGTTCTCTTGGTGACGGATAATTATTTTTCCACCAAGAACGCCCAAGCTCCAACGTACCTTAAATCATATAGAGTTATAAATGTATAAGAAAAATATATGTAAATGTAAGCCCTGTATGAGAGGTTTCTTGTTAAAAGTCCGATAGAATGCGTGGTGCGCATGCGGATGCGTCAGAGCTTCCCTGACAACACGTCTCGGAATTGGAAGTGATTGCTTACCTATAGTGTACCGAGTAGGTACTAGTAAATGCTTATAATCTATCCGTTCTCATTTTTAGAATTACCAGAATTAGACGAGCTTTCCAGAACTGTAGACTATTTTAAAATCGGCCCAGAAATGGCTGAGTTATCGTCAGAAGCTCCCCGCTAAATTATACTCGGAATATTGCTATAACGTTGTAGCCGCGTGTATATATTAAACTAAATATAAAGATCTGTGTACACGTGGTCGATACGTCACTAGCATAGCAGCATGCTGATTGGCTGGCGCTCGGCCGCTGATTGGTTGAGGCGCCCAGCCCTGACGTCACAGCGAGTATCAAAGGGGTGAAAAACCAAGGATCAGGAGCATCGCCGGCGTGGAAGCACAGAACGACTGGACCACCTGGATGACGGATGTGAACTGCTGACCTGTTGACAGTGATCTTCAACTGGTGTCTTACGGATCCCAGCACATCCACGGTGTAGGACGTCCTCAGCTTCCACAGAATTTTGAATACTCCCGGATGGCCATCCGGGAGTAATAAACTAAATTTAAAGTTAGACTTTCCGCATCCGGACTTTCCTAATGCAACTTCTGCGGAAGGGGCCGTGCGGGCCCGGAATGTAACCCTACGCGATGTAGAGCTGCAGTGATTCTTGGTGGATGACTCGCCGGATCTGCCAACCATGCTGAAAAGTGGACACTAAATTCCGCACTGCATATCGTGTGTGTTTTAATTAACTTTTCGACCACAGTCTGGTGGACTTTGCTAGATGCGCCGGAAGAGCTATGCGACGTATCCCACACTGTGTGCCTAGTTATGTTACCACTTAACATTATTATACAGCCCTCTCTGTTAATGGGCAACTTTTAACCTTATTATTTTCGTCGACGGACGGAGAATTTTCTCACTTCAGTATGAATTATGATTTAGTTATAGAGACTATCTAATAGATGCTACTTCACTGTTCTGTTTCACTGTCATGAGTATGCACCGTATCAACCCTGCTTGGAGGAGTCAGCTTGCGGATCCAACCTGTGGAGACCAGCTGTGGAAATCGCCTGCGGAAACCTCTCCTGCCCCAGAGAACGTGTCAACTCGTGCTATGAATATGTTAGTGTCTAAATTTCAGTAACATAGTAGCCTGTTCCATACCGACGACTATTAGGTACTCAAGTAACTATGCTATTGTACACCTAATTATTATTTCCGTATATGGCACTGATGACTATTAGGTGCCTTCCCGGTCTTAGGACCGCCTGTTCTGTACCAACGACTACTAGGTACTCAAGTAACTATACTATTGTACATCTAATTATTATTTCTGTATATTGCACTGATGACTAATAGGTGCCTTCCCGGTCTTAGGACCGCAATTTATAATTTCTTTAGCACTTCATAATATCTTTATTTGCTGTAGGTGCTTTAACTAACCACACTGTTTAGGTCTATCAACCTGATACGTACTACCTCAATAATTTATATACATTGTCATCGTTCACTGCATTGGTTAGTTGTATATGGCAGATAGCCATTTCGTTGAAATGTTTTGTTTAATTATAGAAAACTTAGACCGCAGTACGCTCGGAAACACTAAACAGCAACATTTCTGTCCGCATCACTTATCCCTACCATCATCAATTTTACACTGAGGTCGCTGACCGTGCTCTAACTGTTTGAGCCAGGCATGTTACTGACTAACCTTACTATTCAGCTCAAATAGGATAGGTTTGAAGTGGTTAGGGACAATCTCTTCGTTAGGAGACATATAGTGTACGCCTCTTTTCTGGATGTTGCGGTAATGTAGCCCAGCACTCCAGCAATGTTATGTGAAATTCGCCAAATACCTATAGGGCCTCGTATATATTAAAGTTATTGTCTCTTTCCACGATCCACTAGCCGCATGGCTTCTTAAATGTTTGG